>OY283139.1:20449432-21780402 GCA_958299785.1 Medicago lupulina | reverse complement strand
GTTCGTTGAATATGTTGAACCCACAGTTTTGACCGTTAAGAAGAAATTTGCGAGGGCATGGACGAATAAAGTCTTGCATCTAGGGTGTAGAACCACCAACATTGTTTAATCGGCTCATGGAAAGTTGAAAAAATATTTGAGGAGTAGTGTGGGAGATTTGGCATCTTGTTGGGATGAAATAGACAAAATGTTGGTTATCCAATTAGGAGAGATACAAGGAAGTTTTGGTAGGAGGATAACTGTCATGGAACACAAATACAAAAGACACAAATTATTACCTGAGTTGGAGGGGTATGTATCTAAAGCCGCATTGGCTTTTATAGATGACGAATTAGCACGCTCTAGGACATTCACCGTTGATAAAGAAGATTGTGGTTGTGTGCAAAAGACAAACTACGGGTTGTCTTGTGCATGTATTATTTCCGATAAGAGAAAGAAAAAATTGCATATTCTATTAGATGAAGTACACTCTTATTGGAAAAGGTTAAGTGTACATGGAGAAGAGGTTGGTGCTCTCTTTCCATTACGGAGGAATGGAACATCATTCAAGAACGTCTCAGAAGAGCCCCTTACAAGATGAAACTAAACATCAATGATGCATTGCGTCAACTAGGATTTCCAGAGGACACATTATTTAATCCACCTCCAAGAAAAGTGGTAACCAAGGGAGCACCTAAAAGGGTGAGTTATACACCGAAAGTAACATCCACGGGTCGAATCCCCTCTACGTGGGAGCGTGTTGATTCTCAAAATCCTGATAGTCAATCCTCACAACCCAAGAGTAAGGTTCCAAAGAGTAAAGGTGCAAATCTTGGCACTTACTCTCGCTCACAAGCTTCGACGCCTACTTCAGAACCAAAACCTTTTTTGAATTTACCATACATTTCACAAATGTCAATGATCATGAGACCTTTCATTGAAGAAATTGTGAATGTTAAAGGGGATGATAATTGTGGATTTCGGGTCATAGCTAGGCACATGGAAATGGATGAGGAAAATCATGTATTGGTTTGTCATGCATTTATTCATGAGTTGAAAAATCATAAGAGTGACTATTTGCCGATGTTTGGTACCGAGAAGCGTTATAATATATCTTGGATGGTTTACACAGATATGAGTCACATTATTGAAACTTGTTGCAATAGCGCAGTTGTTCAATTGATTTTACTCGAAAGATGTATATGTGAGACATATTTCCCAATCCGAGGTGCTCCACGACTTAATTCCCGGCCACTTTCTTCATGTTTTTTTGAAAGAAGGTTGTTCGTTACCACCACCTTGTGTGGAATTGTGTAATAACAAGATTGGTGAGGCGGAGAAATGGTATTTTGCTTTTACGGATAGACAAGCCACCTTCAATGACCTCATGTCTAAGGAGCCGAAGCAGCCAAATTAACCAACAAATGAGCACAATCCAATTATTTGTGGTGCTCCGACTCCGGAAAAACCAAAACAAGAATTTGAAGTCATGGAAGAAGACAAATATTGTGGACTATCACTAGTCTAGTTAGATAGGTTATGAAATTTTTTGGTTGGTGTTCGTCCTATTTTTGTCGATGTTACTCCGACGTATTTTTTGGTGGCCGGTTATATAATTTGGATACGTGTGGCCAATATGTAACTAATATTATATATATTATATAAATATATGCAGTGATTTTTTTTTTTGTCGCCGGTTATGTCTCGCCAATTATTGCTCGTATTTTTTAGTCTTTAATTATTCAACTATTTATTTTTTCTTTTTTCTCTCATATTTGTTTTTCATTATATTTTGTTAAGTTAAACATGTCTGAAGATGCACAAGTTCCAGTTGAAGCTTAAAGCTCATAGCTTTAGACTTCTTATGTTTTTGATGATGTTCTAGTTTTATCTTTTGATGATTTCATTTATGTGTTTTACTAAGTAATAGTCTTGTTAAAAGCACCTAGCGTCAATGCCTCATGTCCTAGATTATCTTGTTTATTGAGTCTTCTTTCATTCTTAGAATCTGGTCCTTTTCATGTTGTTAGTCTCTGAATCGATTCATTGATGAGTGAAACGATTCATAAAAGTATATGACTTCAAATGAATCGATTCATTGTTCTTCTGTATCGTATCACGCATGAATCGATTCTTATTTGGTTGAGTCGCATCATGTTTTCTCTCTGACTTCACTGGTTCGATTCATGAGAGCTTGAATCGGATCATTCTTCATCCTAGGCTCACCTGAATCGATTCACATTTATACTGAGTCGTATCAATCTTCAACCTGGGTTCACTTGAATCGATTCACACTTGTATTGAGTCGTATCAATCTTCATATACTTATGGGTTGGACTTTTGTTGTCTGAATCGGTCCACTCATTTAATGAATCAAGAAGCACCAAATTCAAAAGGTATTTGAATTTTGGGGGAGTGTTTACGTAGGGGTTGAAGAACTAGGTTTAGTTCCAAGGAATTCTTGTAAACACATTTTTGTATTCAACATTTGTTGCATAGTGGATGACCTCGGCAAAGGCGTACTTCCTCGAGAATAGTAGACGTAGCTCTAGCGAGGACGAAAAAGAGCGAACTACTATAAAAGTTCCGATGTTCTCTTTTTCTTATTCTTTTTACTTTTGATTATAGCATATGTTAATTGATTAAATTGCTAGGATATAAACTTGTGTTGATCTAAGTTGTTTTGAATATAAACTAATCTAATTCCTTGAATTAGGTTTTAATACTTAGCTTGGATCAATAGGTTTTGATTCTATTCAAAATCATCAATTGCATATGCTTTGGGAATTTGTTTGATAGCTTGTTATATTTTTGATCTAGGTTTGGTTTGAATTGTTTAAGCTTTGCAAATTGTCAAGATCGATTAACTTTTGATTGGATTAAAATTTGTATTGTGAACCTCTCAATTCTAAAATTGAATCTTAATATCACATAGTCTTATAATTTTTTGTATATTGTTGTGATTGCTCAAGTGTATTTTCGAATAGTCAATTTGATTGATAACATTTTTATTAATTCTCTGAAAAATTTCAAAACGTGCTATTCACCCCCCCCTAGCACGGTACGTTATTAGCCATATTGACCAACAAGTGGTATCATAGAGCATGGTCTCTTCTTAACGGCTAACTACCCGCTGAGTTGATCCATATGGCAAATAAGGAGTCCAAGGGGCGTATAATAGAGCACCTATTTTCCACATGGAAAATTATGACTATTGGAAAGAATGCATGAGTGTTCATATCCAATCAGCGAACATGGATGTGTGGGACGCCGTGGTCAACGGGAGGTTCCAACCGCAAGTTATTGCCAACGGTGTAGCACAAGAAAAGCCAAAAGCCGATCGGAGTGACGATGACAAAAATAAGGTCCAATGTGATTAAAGGCAAGAAACATACTCATCTCCTCTCTTGGAGTAAACGAGTATCATTCTGTATCTCATTGTAAGACCGCTAAGGCTATGTGGGATGCATTGGAAATCCTTCACGAAGGAACCGATGAAGTTAAAGAATAAAAAACTAATACTCTTGTACAACAATATGAACTTTTTCGCATGGAGGATGGTGAATCCATCTCCTCCATGCAAATGAGATTCACACATATTGTCAACAAATTGAAAAATCTTGGTAAGAACATTTCAAACCAAGATGCATTAACACACCACCAAGACCCATCTTCGAAGCATCACAATACACAACAAACGATTCCTTTGGATTCAGCAAAATCAACACAAGCGCTGAAGTTAACCTCTTCTTCAACTCAAGAAAACTATTCTCACACTTAGAATCCCAAACATAAGCTTTCCCTTTCTGAGTCAATGGCAACGCTAACTTAGAGAATCCCTCAATGAACCTCTGATAGTAACCTGCCAAACCAAGAAAACTTCTAACCTCAAAAACAGACTTCAGCAATTCCCACTGCATCACCACATCAACCTTCGACGGATCTACCGCAATGCCACCTTTCGAAATCACATGACCAAGAAAACTCACTTCCCGCAACCAAAACTCACACTTCGACAACTTAGCGAACAACTGCTTCTCCTTCAAGACTTGCAACACAATCCTCAAATGCTCGGCATGCTCCTCCTCCGACTTCGAATACACCAAAATATCATCTAAAAACACCACCACAAACCGATCCAAATAAGGATGGAAAATCCTATTCATATACTCCATGAAAACACCTGGAGCATTAGTCACACCAAATGGCATCACAGAATACTCATAGTGACCATACCTCGTCCTGAACGCAGTTTTAGATATATCTTCCGCCTTCACTCTTATCTGATGATATCCTGATCTCAAGTCAATCTTACTAAACACTTCCACACCAACCAACTGATCCATCAAATCATCAATCCTCGAAAGCGGATACCGATTCTTGATAGTCACCTTGTTCAATTGTCGATAATCCACACATAACCTCATACTACCATCCTTCTTCTTCACCAATAACACCGGAGCACCCCACGGAGAAACACTCAGCCTAATAAACTGCTTCTCGAGCAACTCTTCCAACTGCTTCTTCAACTCTCCCAACTCTGATGCAGACATCCAATACAACGCAATCGAAATAGGACTTGTTCCTGGCACCAAATCAATTGCAAACTCAACTTCCCTCTTTGGCGGTAAGTCGATAATGTCATCCGGAAATATTTCTGGAAACTCTTGCACTACCGGCAAATTGCCAACACCCTTCTCACCACTTTCCTTCAAAGAAGCAAACATCATAAACACACTAGCTTCACCATCTAAGGACTTCTTCACTTGCTCCACAGTCAAGAACTTCCCACCTACTTCTTCCACCAGTTTATAGAATGTCACACTTTTGGTTAAACAATTGATGTTAACACCAAAAGTCAACATCCAATCCATTCAAAAAATCACACATGTTTTGCATTCTCCGGTGTTCACAACAGTTGTTGCATCCTAAGCCACGCTTTGACGTGATCAATAGTTTGCTAACCAATGTTGTGGTTGCGCACGCTTTTGTTGGAACAAAATGTGTTTAACATTACCTCTTGAGAGTTTTGATGATAACAAGGTATTAAAAATTATCAATTGGATATGCTAATATTTGTTCAAGTGTACAGGACCATAGACAAAATTTTGTGCCTACTTAAAGCTTAGGTACTGGAAGAACAAATGAGAGCAATGGAATCAACAAGAAGGAAGCTTTATGCATCTGAATGAAAAGTGATCCTGAAGTCAAAGTGCTTCTGAAGTGATGACGTGTCATCAGAAGTAAGTTCATCAGAAGCACCTCATCAGAAGCAAGATCACCAGAAGTTGAAGTTCATCAGAAGATGAGAGACTTAAAGCTTCAGAGGTTGTTCAAAGGATTTAATCACGCCTAGCATTGTAGAAGACCAGAAGAGTAAAGCAACGGCTAATTCAAATGGATTTGAAGGCAATGGATGCTTGTCCTTTGAAGAGCGTTGACAAAGTAAAATTGTACGAAGTGTACAACCACTACCTCCACTACTCAGTTTGTGTCTCTGCTACAATACAAGCATAACAGGTGCGCCTGCAACAATGTTCCTTCAGACTTGGAATGAATTTGAAATTGATCCTTCATAGGACAATAACCATATCAGGAAAAATATCATTAGTGACTGATCAAAGCTTCAAACGACCCTTTTTTGATGTGCTGGCAATTCACAACGTCTATCACACACCTCTATATAAAGGAGTGAAGACTTAGAGAATTGTAAGAGAGACTCAACAACAATTTAAAAGCGCTGAACCTCTGCTAATTTGTATTGTGAACACCACTGATTGTCTTAAGAGTCTGTATCTGATTTGTATTGTGAACACCACTGATTGTATATCAAGTGTTCAACTTCAAACGTTCTTCTTTGTAATTCTGTTTGATTAGAAGTCACTTGCAGTTGTGCTTAAGCATAGAAGTCTCTTGATTGTGTTCAGGAGCATAGGAAATCTCTTGAAATTGTGCTTGAGTAATTTGAAGTCTCTTGCTAGTTTTAGCAGTGAGCATTTGTAATCATATATTACATTTTTTAGTGAAATCTCCTTGGAAGTGCAAGGGGGACAGGACTACTTCCAGTTTGTGGAAGGAACCTGTATAATTGTTTTGTGTCTTTCTTCTCTCTCTCAGTTTTTTTATCCGCTGCATTTAGAATCTGAACATCACTTCAGAAGTTGTAATCTAACTGCTTCTGACAAGTGACTTCAGTAGGAGAAAAAGAAGAAAAAGCCAACGCAATTCAATCCCCCCTTCTTGTGTTTTTCTCACCTTCACCTTTGAGTGCCAAGTATTTCCATGTGTTAGTGAAGGCCACTGTATATCCCCTTGACAATGAGGTGCAACTCTTGGATGAGTTATCGGTTCTCGTAATGACCAGGAATCTTCATAACTACCGGTTAGACATCCTAGGGGGTGCTACTTCTTTCAGGTTTCGCTGCACTTGGTACAAAAGGTATATGCCCCAAGGCATGGTTCGACGCCGCTTTTGCAACAAATGCATAACTGCGCAGGAGATGGGAAGAGGGGGAACTATCGTGGATTTCTCCCTGCTGATGATGAGGAGTATGTCTACAACCATTTTTGCCTTCGTTACCGTCTTGATGGAGAAGTTTGATGGCTCATTGAAGTCTTTGGCATTGACCACCAATACCATTAAAGTTTTATCTTGTTGTACTTTTTATTTTGTTATGGCTATTTTGCTTTTATCCATTTTGGGACTTTTCATGTTTTGATCTAACTTGCCCGTTAGTTGGCATTTTCTCTTAATGCCATATTTTGCTTTGCTTTCGAACTACTCTTGTATGATTTTTATTTCTTGTCGCATGGTCTATATCTTTTCAAATATTTCCCATTTATGCGTAATATTCTTTGATCATCATTCAATTCTTCAATTTCATACGCGTTGTTCGAAAAGACTCTTGAAATTTCCCATGGTCTTTCCCAGCTGGGTGACCATTTTCCCATAGCTTGATCCTTTTTATCCATTGGTAAGATGACTTTCCACACCAAATCTCCTTGAGCGAAGAGTTTCAATTTCACTTTCTTGTTGTAAGCCTTTGCCACTCTCTCTTTTTGCTTCGTAAGGACTTATAATGTTGTTAATCTTTCTTCGTCTAAATCAACTAGTTCTTCTATCATCATATTCCAATAATGATTTGATGGAATTTCACATTGTCTTTGAATTCTGGTGGATTGTAGACATATTTTGACTGGTAATACATCATCATGGCCATATGCTAGCCTAAAAGGTATGGTATTTGTCGATTCTTTATGAGAAATTCGCCATGCCCATAATGCCTCACCAGGAAATTCATGCCAATTCTTGAGTTTTCTTTTAGATTTCCTTTTAATAATGGAAATAATATTTTTGTTTGCTGCTTCGACGTGACCATTGGCTTGAGCATAATATGGTGTAGAAGTTAGCAATTTAAAACCTGTGCCTGCAGCAAATTTTACCATCTTTTGGCCAGTAAACACAGATCCTTGATCTGTAGTAATGGTTTCTAGGATACCAAATCTATAGATGATATGTTTTTGGATGAAATCTATTACCACATTTTGTGTAACTTCTAGTAACGGGATTGCCTCCATCCATATGGTAAAATAATATATCCCAACTAAGATATACTTATGGCCTTTCGAAGATTTGGGTTTTATTTCCCAAATTATGTCTAGGGCCCAACCTCTAAATGGCCAAGGCTTAACTATCGAATGTAATTCGCTTGCTGGCACACGTTGAATCCCAGCATGCTTTTGACATTCCTTGCAACCTTTGGCGAATTCTATGCAGTCTTTTAGCATTGTTGGCCAATATACACCTTATCGAAACAAAAGGCATTTCATTTTATGTCCTGCATGATGCGTTCCGCATGCCCCACTATGAGTATTGGAGACAACCACATATGCATCGGTTTCTCCCAGGCACTTGAGTAGAACTCCCTCTGGAGTCTTTTTGAGCAATTCATCTCCCATAATCACATAACTCAAAGCTTTATATTTTATCTTTCGACAAGTTACGCCATCGGGATTTTCCAGATAATTAGCTATTGGTTTTCGCCAATCATCATCTGTTAAATTGTTAATAACAAAAATTTCGACCAAGTTCATACCTTGTGTATGTTCATCAGATGCTCCTGCCCCCCCAAGTTTTGGTATTAACAATTTATGAGGAGTCGCGTCTTTCGAACTGCACTTGTTCCTAACTTCGATCGATTCTTGCGATTTTTCTTTCAAAGCTTTGTACCCTGACGCTATTTGGACTAAGTCATTCGCATCTTGATTTTCGTGCGAGGAATATGTTGGATCTCAACATGGGTGAAACGTTTGAGTAGTGTGTTTGCAACGACATAGTACATATTCAGCCTCGTTATTCGAACAAAACTGGTCAAGTCGAAATTTAAACTTTACAGGGACATTTTGAGGAGAAATGATCATGCTCTCAATTCCAGTACCATTCTTATGGCTAGATCCATTGAAGTACAACTTCCAAAGTTTGTTGTCAGTAAAACTTGGCATTACTTCTACTATCGAATGATCTGCAATGAAATCAGCCACAATTTGGCCTTTAACAGCCTTCAATGATTGGTAAGTCAATGAATATTCTGTAAGTGCTAAGGCCCATTTGCTGACTCTACTATGTAGAATTGGCTTTGATAGCATATGATTGATTATATCGAAATGAGAATAAACATAAACATCAAAAGGTTTTATATAATGCTTAAGTTTTGTACAAGAGAAATATAAACAGAGCCACAACTTTTCACTTGGATGATACCTCGTTTCAACATCATTTAATACCCTACTAAGATAATAAATGGCTCTTTCTATGCCATTTTCGTCCTCTTGTGTTAACATAGTTCCTATAGTACATTCAGAAGCAGCTATATACAATTTCATGCTTTTATTCTTAAGAAGAGGCGAAAGGATAGGGGGGGATTTGTCAAATATGACTTGATTTCTTCAAAAGCCTTTTGATGCTCTGGTTCCCATTTAAATACATCTTATTTCTTCAAACGAAGCAATGGCAAAAACACTTGTGTCTTGCCACTTAGATTTGAAATAAATCGTCTAAGAAAGTTGACTTTGCCTAACAAAGATTGCAATTCTTTCTTTGTTGTATAAGCTTTAGTCTCCAAAATTGCCTTGGTCTTGTTATGGTTGATTTTGATTCCTTTCTTATGCACAACAAAACTTAAGAAATCACTTGCACAAACACCAAACGCACATTTTAAAGGATTCATTTTCAATCCATATTTTCTCATTCTCTCGAATGATTGACGAAGGTGACTTAAATGGTCATCTTCCAAAGATGATTTCACGACGATATCATCTATGTAGACTTGCATAAACTTCCTTATGAAGTTATGGAACATAGAATTCATCGCTCTTTGGTATGTAGCACCAGCATTTTTTATACCAAATGGCATAACTAGCCATTTATAACAGCCTAGAGCCCCTGGGCATCGAAACGCAGTTTTCGATACATCTTCTTCAACAATAAAGATTTGATTATAGCCTGAATATCCGTCAAGCATGCTCAAATATTCAAATCCTACTGCATAATCAATTAGCATTTCTGCCACAGGCATGGGGTATTCATCTTTTGGCGTAGCCAAATTTAAATCCATAAAATCAATACAGACTTTGATGGTTCCATTTTTCTTTTTAACAGGAACTATATTTGCCAACCAATCTACATACCTGGAAGTTCTGATGAACTTGCTCTTTAAGAGTCTTTCGATCTCTTCTTTGATTTTTGACAAATTTTTTGGAGCAAACCTTCTCGAGATCTGTTTCACTGGCTTTTTATCTGGACGAATAGGCAGTTTCAATTCCACCACTTCTCGTTTTAAACCAGGCATTTCATTGTAATCCTAGGCAAAGCAATCTTTGTAATCCTTCAAAAGTTCCACAATCCGCTTTCTAAACCCTGTGGTGATTTTGGCACTAACATAGGTTGGCCTTTTGATAGAGCCATCCCTCAAATCCACTTCTTCGAGTGGAACCTGTGCTCTCATTTTTGTAGTCGATCCTAATGGATCTTCTTCGAAGCCCAAGGGTTCGTCATCATATATATAATCTAACTTTTGATCATCAACGAGGTCATCATTAGTATCTTCTATTAAAGCCTCGACAACCTCTTTTTGCGCAGCCTCGGTCTCCCTAGCCGTATTTAAATTGTTTTCGGCCACGTAGGCCGTAATTTTGTCCCAAAAGTTGGGCTCAACCATCACAAATCATTCGATCACGTCCCACCCAGTTGGTGAGACTTCATATGCCGGACATCTGGGAGAAGTGTTGTCTGCCACCTTCTCGTAAGTGGAAGCCCTTGTCTTGAGCACATTATCCTCGACTGAGGAATTTTCTTCACAATCTACAACAACATATTCTTGATCAACAATCTCTTTATGCCATTGAAAACCGTATTTTGGGATGAGTTGCATGGAAAACATCTCGTCATCCTGAACTTCATATGTATGACCTAGAGATATGCAGGGAGGGATGTTAGCCAATTGCTTATCGAAGTTTTCCTTGGTGATAGTGTTTACCTCTGCCAGGAAATAACTTTGGTCAGCTTCAATGTTCTCCACCAAACCATCCTCTCTCCATATAGATAATCTCTAGTGCAAAGTTGAAGGCACGACCCCCACACCATGGATCCATTCTCTGCCCAAAAGCGCATTGAAGTTCACCTTAGATGGGACTACCATGAACATAGTGTTTCTCTTGATACTTCCCACCACTAACTCGACCTCAACAACACCAAGGGAATGGCTAGAAGTTCCTTCATAATTGGTAAGGACAACATTATGACGTTTCAAATCTGTGTCACAGAGACCAATCTTAGTTAAGATAGATTGGGGCAACAAATTCACCGTAGCACCACCATCTACGAGGAACTTATTGATTCCAACGCCGTTGATCTTGGCCTGGATGAAAAGAGGCTTGAGATGATGTGCCATTGGAAACTCAGGCTTTTCAAACACAACGTGTTGATTCTCGATGCACTCATTGTTCTGTTGGAACAAAATGTGTTTAACATTACCCGTAAGAGTTTTGATGATACCAACGTATTAAAAAATTGTCAATTGGATTTGCTAATATTTGTTCAAGTGTACAGGACCATAGACAAAAAATTTGAGGTCATTAATAGGTTCTGGAAGAACAAAAGAGAGCAAAGTAATCAACAAAAAGGAAGCTTAAAAGCATCTGAAGAGAACTGCTCCTGAAATCAAAGTGCTCTTGAAGACAAAGCGCTCTTGAAGTGATGACGTGTCATCAGAAGCGAGTTCATCAGAAGCTGGAGTTCATCAGAAGCTAGTTCATCAGAAGTTGAAGATCACCAGAAGCTGCAGCTCATCAAGAGATGCAAACTTAAAGCTTTAAAAGTTGTTCAATGGATTCAATGTCGTCTAAGCATTGCAAAAGAGTGAAAAAGAAGAGCAACAACTAATTCAAAAGGATTCAAAAGCATTGGATGCTTGTTCTTTTGTAGAGCGTTGACAAAGTACAATTATACAAAGTGTACAACCACTACCTCCACTACACAAAGTTTGTCTCTGCTACAAGACAAGGATAACAGCTCTGCCTGCAATAATGTTCCTACATACATGGAATGGATTTGAAATTGATCCTTCATAGGACAACAACCATATCAGGCAATGGATCATTGGTGAATGATCAAAGCTTCAAACGACCCTTTTTGGATGTGCTGGCAATTCACAACGTTCATCTCACACCTCTATATAAAGGAGTGAAGACTTAAAGAACGATAAGACTCAACAACAATTTGAAAGCGCCAAAAACTCTGTCAAAATTGTTCAGCATCCAAAAGTTCACTTAGAATTTTTTTCAAAGCTCATATCTTAGAAATTCTAGAGTCTTAAAAGTCTATATCTGATTTGTATTGTGAGCACCTCTGATTGTATATCAAGTGTTTAGTGTCAAACATTTTTCTTTGAAATTATGTTTGATTAGAAGTCTCTTGCTTTTGTGCTTGAACATAGAAGTCTCTTGATTGTGTTCAAGAGCATAGGAAGTCTCTTGCAGTTGTGCTTGAGCATTTGAAGTCTCTTGCTAAGTTTAGCAGTGAGCATTTGTAATCAGATATTACATTTTAGTGAACTCTCCTTGGAAGTGCAAGGGGGACAGGACTACTTCTGGTTTGTGGAAGGAACTTGTATAATTGATTTGTGTCTTTCTTCCTTCTATCTCTCTATTTTTATCCGTTGCAAGTTAGTTCTGAACATCACTTCGGAAGCTGTTCTTGAACTGCCTCTGATCAGTGTATTTCAGCTTAGGAGAAAACGAAGAAAATCCTAACACAATTCAACCCCGCCTTCTTGTGTTTTTCTCACCTTCATGTTCATTACATAGTAGCATAGTGGCTTGTGATGGGCCATCTCCTTTGTGAAATCACTTTCAACTTCATCAACCTTTGATGGAACATCGTATTCGACTTGGAGCACCGATACGACATTGCACATGATATCGAGGCTAGGCTTTGACTCTATGAAGTTAGAAGTCATTTCTTCATCTTCCTTTGGGAGATTCTTCTTGATAACTGCTAAAGGAGGGAAAATTCTTTCGGTGGCTGGTTTCTTGACCATCTCAAAAACTGCCACTTGTTTTCCTTTGTTGTTGTCGACATTCGTTATGTCTCTCAAGGCACTTGCCTTTTTCTGGCGTTGATATCTGCGCCATTGTGTTTTTGTCATGGGGTGTTTCCCCTAGTAATTGTTGCTATAGGCATACTGCTTTGAGTTTGATGCCCCTTTCTGATTTGGTGTTGTGGCGACCCTTTTCACCCACTTAGTTGTTAGGGCAGAATAACCGGATCTTTTGCCACCAGAAAACACCCAAGTGTTTGTGGGCGACTTCGACGGAGGATTAAAAGTTTTCTTGTGGTTTTTGTGTGGACCTTTCTCTACGGATTTCATCTTGTAGGGAATGCCCCTTTTATTGAAACCATACTTTGGACGATTATCAACTCATCGGTCTTTTATGTTTGGTTGTGGTCGAAATCCCTCCACAGACTTTGCAGCCTCTTTGTCGAACACTGCACTGCATCTAGGACACAACATGGCATGTGTGTTAGAGATCTTGCATCTATTGAGGAAATCAATCAGATCCTCTTCGGCCTTTCGGTATGATGCTTTCATTTTTTCAGCGAACTGGTCCTCAGTAACCATTTCAACATCGAAATGATGGTTTTCAGCGACCTCTTCAGCATCTGCTGGCAAATCTTCCTCATGCATTGATGTTTCGATAGCCATAAGTTCTTCTGAGATGTCAACCATGTTGGTTACAACCACTTCAGCGTACATGGAATCAGCAGTCTTTAAAAGATCTGCATCAACTTGCATTGGTTGCTTGGCTTTGTCGCCAAACTTCAGCCTACCCACATCAAGAGCCTTTTGTACAAAATCCCTGAAACGTGTACAACGAGACAAATTATGACCTAAGAAACCATGGAATTTACAAAACCCTCTTTTCTTTCGTTCCTCCACAGGAGGCACCTTTAAATTCTTTGACACTAAAATTATGCCATCAGCCACTAAAATATCAAAGATTTCTTCGCATTTAGTAACATCGAAGGTGTATGTTTTAGAAGGATATTAGTCATTTTTTGGTTCTTCGGGATTTTTACCATTTGATGGCCTTAATAGTTTACACACATAGGGAGGCCCATCTTTTAATTCCGCAAGATTAATCTCATTTTCTTCGACAACATCTGAACCCCAATCGAATTCTGGGTCACTGTCATATGTATCGATATAGGCTATTTTTTCCTTCTTGACATGCCTAACGGTCCTAGCCTTTTCAGCCTTGAGCCTTTCGACTTGGCGGACTCTATCTGCCAGTTGTGCCATATCTCTAATGTATTGAGTATCCAATTTCTTTTGAACAGAATAATCAAGGCCACCAGTAGCCATTTCGACTAATTCATGCTCAGGCACAACAGTGAAACATCTAGCCTTAAGAAGTCTAAATCTATTCAAATAATCGTCGATTGATTCATGAGTTCTCCAACGTACACTGGCTAATTTTTTCAAACTTATCTTACATTGGCCCATATAAAATTGACCATTAAAAGCCTTCTTTAATTGGGTCCAACAATGAATAGAATTTGGAGGCAGGGTAGTAAACCAAGTGAAAGCATTTTTCGTTAAAGAACTTGGAAAATATTTCATTTTAAGATTTTCGTTGTTGGCTATATCTCCTGCCTCTATCAAATATCTAGCAATGTGTTCGACAGTGGACTCATTGGTTTCACCAGCAAATTTAGTGAATTTTGGAACTTTCCAATTTCTTGGTAACTCGGTCATCAGCACATATTCAAACAATGCCGACGTAAAATTGGGTCTACGTAAACCCATATTGAAACCACTTTGGGCCAGCAAATTGTCGACCACATTTGCTATGTTATCATGACCCTCATAGTTATCTTGACCGGCCTGCATGACCACTTGGTCCGCATCTTGGCGTCTATTGACTAAAACTGGAAACCACTTTAGTTCCCCTTGGGTTGGTGGTGGTACTGCTCGTCGTAGTGCCCTATTGTCGGTCAATTGATCATTATTCCTTTCAGTAGGAACTTCGACCGGTCTAGTGCTTTGGTCTTGGCACACAGGCGTATTTCTCGTCGGAGGGACACCAAAATAATTGGCTATGCGCTCCATCTGAGCGGACAACATTTGATAACTAGTATTGGTCTCTCAAATCAAAGGATTGATTACTGTGTCAATCTGTTGGGTTACCATATTGACCATTTCATGGTTACTCTCTTCCATTTGCTGCCTTAAAGCGGCCAAGGAATTGTTGGTCAATGATTGTTGGGGTGTTGGAAAAGGAACACTAACCCCAGGAGTATATAATGGTGGTAATTGCGCATGCAAATTTTGGGAAAAAGTTGATGCACCTGTGTGTAGGCCTTGCATCAAAGTGGTTGGCATGCCGTGTGGCACAGATCTATGGCTTATTGTGCCAAAGTTCCAAACCCCTTGATTCGAAGTGTTTCCTACTGTAGGCATAACCTGCGTGGTTGTAGCAACTGTTGAGGCCGTTGTTCCCGAAGCGGGAAATAGCCTGTGAGGTTGGAGCAGCCGTCGAGGCCGCTGATGGTGATGAAGACGATTGTGCAGGCTGTGTCGACTGCACTGGTTGTATTATTGTCTCCATCTCACCAGTTGGAATTACTTGAGTATCTTGTTGCGAATTTGGGGGATTGGTTGCCGTATCCGACGTACTGGACGCATTCGTTGCCCCGGTGCCCTGATTCGAACGTGCCATTTCAGGAAGTTGTTTTTTACTTCTCAGGAGCATACACAATACGAACCAACAATTCTAAGCAAACAAATTTCGAAAGAAAAACTTGTAACAAAAGCACAAAATGTCTCACTGGGCGTGCCAATTTGTTTACACTGAATTTTGGTAAACAACCGCTGGTTTAAAATTAATTACTTGCAAGATCAACCAGTAAATCTTAAGGACATATTGTGTTTGTTATTTTCAAGAAATTTGTGATTGTTCTCGAAGAATGTAATAAATGTGTGAATATAACAACAGATTTGATTCAATCGAACCTATCAAAGTTACTTTGTAATAAAGATAAAAGGAAAAGATTTACAAGAAACAAGTAAATGATAAAGACATTTAAGAAAACAAACTTAAATTGCATTGATTGAATGTAAATTGGTACACATGTTCATACATTGCAACTTGTGACTTGTTTCTCTCTTGCATACAGATAGTTTGAATGTATGTTTTGTGTATGATTGGATTGTGACCCCTTTTCTCTTTCAAGAAACTACTATTTATACTAAAATAGAAATAACTACCTATATGATAAAAACTATAACTACTAGAAACGGATAGAAGACAACCATTCGATTTGAATTTCGAATTACTTAACCTTTTCCACATCTAACTACCCTCCAATACTTCCAACCTGTCAAACTAAAATGCATGTCTCGAACATTTCTAGCAAGTCCAACTTCAATATAAATAAAGAAGTATCTTCGATCATAAAGTCAACCTTAATTTGACCATATTTAATATAGCCCTAAAAGTTATAGGCTAACAGACATAGACAAGACAAAAAAAAAAAAAAGCAATCCTAGAACGTATTCGAGGAGCTAGAGAAGCGCAATCGTTCCACTACCAAGCTTAAGCGATTTCTCATCCGACGAGGAGGAGCAAGTCATGGAACGAATCACACTTTGAGACTATGGAAGACTTGACAAACTTGATGAGGTTGCACAGGGGTTTCAACCAACAAACCCTGTCTTCTTTTACATCAAAAACTCAGTTCTCACTTCTTTGAAATAGAACCAATACTCGTGTAAAGATGATGAAGATTGTAATGTTCATCTAACTACCTTTTTAGAAGCTTGCAACACTATCCACCCAGATGGAATCTCGGAATCGGACAAATGCCTTAGGTTGTTTGGATAATCCCTTAAGGGACATGCCAAGGATTGGTTAAATGTCCTTCCAAGGGGAAGCATAGAATGAAATGTTTTGTTTGGTAAAAATAGTGAGTATCTTAATACGTTTTGTTTGGTGGTGAGGATGTCAGGAAAATTTCATGGGTAGGTTGGGATACTATGTGTTTAACGAAAGAGGAGGGAGGTTTAGGTGTCAGGAGGATGAGGGAGTTTAATGTTGCTCTTTTAGGGAAGTGGTGTTAGCGTATGCTGGTAGACAAAGATGGACATCGGTATAGAGTTCTAAAGGCGAGATATGGGGAGGAGGGAGGTCGGTTGATGGATGGGGGTGGTGACACTTCGGTGTGGTGGAAGATGATATGTGGTGTCCGTAGTGGCGTCGGGTTAGGGGTGGGGAGTTGGTTTGAGTATAATGTTCGTAGGGTGGTTGGTGGATGGACTAACACTTATTTTTTGTTAGATAATTGGGTGGGGGACACTACAAGAAACATTGCATTTTGCCAGGGGCAAAATCCCTGAGAAAGGGACAGAATCCCTGGGATGTTGGTGGTGGCGCCTGGGTGTGGAGGAGGCGTCTCTTAGCCTGGGAAGAGGAGTCCGTGTCGGAGTGTTCGTCCTTGTTGTATGATACTGTTTTGTAGGTATCTACTGTTGACAGGTGGAGGTGGGTGCTTGATCCTATTAGCGGTTACTATGTTAATGGGACATATAAGTATCTTACGCTCTTTACTACACCTGTGGAGACCGGTCTTTATGACGCAGCTTGGCTAAAACATGCCCCGTTAAAGGTTTCTGTGTTCGTTAGGCGTCTTCTCCGCAACAGGCTCCCGACTAAAGATAACCTCCTTCGCAGGAGAGCCCTTCATCAAGATGACATTACTTGTGTGGGAAGGTGTGGCTGCCAGGAGACATCGCATCATCTCTTTGTCCGCTGTAATACCTTTGGCGGCTTGCGGCGTCATATTTACCAATGGCTCGCATTTCTGTCATATCCCCAGAGCTGGTTCGTGACAATCTTTATCAGTTTGGTAATTTAGCGTGATTACCGCGGTTTACTCACTCTTTTCTTCAGTTGATCTGGCATGCTTGTGTTTGTCTCATTTGGAAGGAAAGAAACAACATGATTTTTAATCACAAAACTAAGGACGTGGTTCTTTTGTTGGATAGAGTTAAGTTAACGTCTTATTTATAGTTGAAAGCTAATAAACTTACTTCCACCTTCAATTACACTGACGGGTGACGGGACCCTCTTCTATGTATGGGTGTTAGAAACTAGCTCTCTTTTTGTTATTTCGTTCGTTGTGGTTTTTCATAGACATCAGACACTTAACTTTGTAACTTTGTAGAGTGATTCTCTCTGCACACCTTGTGGGAGTTGAATCTCTCTTGATGTTTAATTTAATCTCATTATAAGCTATATTATAATAGATAGTTGATAAATTATTTTATACTGGATAGTAAATAAGTTAATTAATTGAATTTGTAAAGTTTGATAAACTTAATGGTTGAATTAATTTATAAATATGAAAAACATACAAAAGTTATATTTAAAACTTTTTCTAATTAAAATTGTGAAGAAAAATTGAGAGAAAGAATTTAAAACTATAAGCTATTTGAATTATAAGTTAGTAAAACTATATACTGTAAAAAAATGAATATTATCAAATAAGTATTCTTTTAATCTTGTGAAAAAAAAAGTCTATTTTAGTCGTAGCTTATAAGTTTACAAGGTCAAAAACGTGTGTTTCCAAACAAATCTTTCATTATAAATTAGTTGTATGACTATACAAAAATCCAATTTCATGGTGTAAAGCTAATGTATACCAATTAAACTATTTTATTAGAAAATGTATTTCTTATTTAAATTTTCAATTTTTAAATAATAAAAAAAAAATTGACAAAAAAAAATTGAGAGGTTCCATAAAATCAAAATCATTCCACGTAATCATAATAACATTTTTTTTTTTTTAAGTATCGTAATCATAATAACATATTAGTTGTACTTTTTCTGGATCCTTCCTTCCTTAAAAAACAGTTTCTGCAAAACATAACATATCATATCACCATAGGTGTTTGTTCTGGATCCATCCAACGCTTTTCAATGAGTATGTCTGAAAACGAAGAACACGTAGATTACACCGACATCGAACCCTCTGCAGCGGCTAGAAGACGGTTGAGGGATAGGTCAAAGGTGCGTGCGTGTGTTACATTCAAATTCTAATCATTTTTTTTTCTTCTTTTTTTAATTTCATTTCCATGCAAACTATGTTTTTTGATTTTTACGATGTGGGTTTGTTTTGTTTTTGTCTCATATGAAGGAGGTCTTGTCTAAACAAGCTGTTAAGATCGCTAAACGTGCTGAAGAACATGAAAGTTTCATCAACAAGGTATGTTTGTTAAGTTTCGTACACGCCTTCAATCAGAAGTGTCGTTTTTATGCTTTTTTATTTATATTTTTTATTTTATTCAATCTTATATTTTTCATCATTTATGGCCATTTGGGTATGTGATTATTGAAAAAAGTTTTAATTTTGATGTGTTTTTTGTTGTTTTTTCAGGTTACTCATTTATTGAATGTTCTTGGCTTTGGTGGGTTTTGTTTCCTCTTGGGGGCAAGTAAGTTGATTAATCTATCATTTGAGTGTTGCAGTGCAATTTTCTTTTTTAGGAAAATTTTTAATGTCGTATTTTTTGTTATTCCCTTTTACAGGACCGCAAGATGTTCCTTTAGTGTATTGTTTGTTCTACTTTGTCTTTGTTCCTCTTCGTTGGATATACTATAGGTTCAAGAAATGGCATTACTATCTCCTGGTAATTAACATATCTCAAATTCTGATTTTGAAATTTAATAATTTTGCATTTGTAAGGCCATTGCTTGCTTCTGGAGGCATATATTTTTTGTTTTCGGATGACTTGTAGTCTATGAAGCACAAACACTAACACCAGACACACGACACGAAACAGAAACATTGACACTATTGATTTGTGATTAATAGGGACTGTATGTAATCACTAGTGTCACTGTGGTGTTGGTGTTGGATACCGACATGTGTCAGATGCATACGTCTACCATATGATGGGTCAATGCTAGCTAGGTATTAGTTTCATTGGCATTCTGGCACAATTTTGGTCCTTTTGTAGCATGGATAGGCATTGTGTGAGGAAAGATCAAAGACAATAATTTTTAAGTGTCAAAACCATGTTATCGGATTCCCTGCAGTAAATGCGAAACCTGGTTAGCAATCACGACATCAATGATAGAGATTATAGTTAAAGCTAATTAGTTGAATGTGTAATCTGAGCAATCCGATTGCGAAATGGACGAGATTATTTCCTACATGTAACTGCATGATGCAGTTATAGAAGTGAATCTAGATCCCTAAACCATATGTGATGTTAACTATACTGTCAAAAAGAACCCACTTGTGTTGGCTTGGTAGTGTTGGCTTGGGACCTTGGAGTGTGCTCCTCTCAAGGTCTCAGGTTCAATTCTCCCACGGTGCCAATTTTGGTGGACAAGTTTGACTTAAATAAAAAACTATACTGTAAAAAAGTGTATTTTTTAAGGTTGAATGTTGTCTGAGACACGTGGCTGAAAAATCATCGGAAGAAGACTTATGTATTTAAACTGTGTTTCAATTCCCTTTCTAATTAAAATCATTGGAGGAGTGCCCCATCCCCAATGTAGTCAGGATCGAGATCCTACGTAGGATAAGTCAGCCGGTAAAGGAACGTAAACACAAGGAACGTAACATTGTTCGTAAGTAGGATCAGTAGATTTTTGATAGAGTTGAGAGAAATAAATAGAGAAAATAGAGGAAAAACAGAGGAACCAAGCAAAAAAAAAAAAAAAAGAAGACAAAACAGAGGAAAACAGGGCAAAAACGAACTGGAGTAAAGTCGAAGCACGGTCGAGGTGCTGTAGGACGTAGAATCGTACGATCGTACGAGGCAGCACTCGATCCTGACTACAATGCTCATCGCTGTCATTATCCTAAGGATAACGTTATTAATTTGTTCAGTTATTGTTGTAGAAACATACGTAATGAGAATAAGTTGATTAAACTATTGTTCATGTGTTTCAGGATTTTTGCTACTATGCCAATACAATCTTTTTGGTTTACCTTCTTTTTTATCCAAAGAATGAGAAGCTTTTTCTGGTCTGCTTTTCATTTGCCGAGGTGAGCATTTTATCCTTAATAATTTGACATCCTAGCATACGAATGGTTCATTGGTCGAATGTGTGATTTATTTAAGTGCGATTTTAGGGTCCGTTAGCATGGGCTTTGATTGTTTGGCGTTGCAGTTTGGTGTTCAGTTCGCTTGACAAAATCGTTAGTGTTCTTATCCATCTTTTACCAGGTATGTTAGACCTAGAATTTTTATTATTCATTTTTTCAACAAGATAATAAACTTGTGCAAAATCATTGGCTTCTACTATGGTCTTTGTAGAATATGCATTTGATTAAATATTGGACATATCTGTGAAACAAACGCATATAATATCTCTGATGGAAAGTATTTTACTTGCTGTGTTCAAGTTCTACTATCGTGATTTTCCCATTGAAAATTCATAGGATTCTAGAGTGGTATCTAGCATTGGCCTTAACTTAATCCATTAATTTTTGTTCACATAAATATAGATAGGTCACGAAAACAAATTAACTCACATGTAAACTCTCTTTTTGATAAAATATTACGAGCTCGAGTAAACTCTGATAACATTGGTAAATTCTTGATTTTACTAGCAAATTCTCGATTACATTGGTTTGGCCTCAAAATGGAAAATTTTGATCAATGTTATTCAGTATCTGGTTGTTATTTACGGGTTGCAATATATTTGGTATCTGGTTTGGCCGAATACTAGTTGTTGACCCAAATCCAATTGTTTGTTGACACGCCATGAAACCTTGTTGACCTGATTTTGGATGTTTTCATTTCTTCATCTCTACATCCTTGCATTACTACTTATCTGTCAGATGTAAAACCATTTAGGAGTCTTAAAAATATGGTATTAACTCCCCATGTTTCATGCTGTACAATTAGTATAAAAGTGATTTTTGTATTTGTTTATACGATGAAGAACTAGAACTTCTACCTAAACATGACAATATTTGATAGATGTTACCATTGGAATGGATTTGTGATAGACATGTAATCACCTTTACGTTACTTTATGCATCCATTTGTAACATACATCATACTTTATGAATTTTTTTTCTCTAGGATTGGTTTTCTTTACCATTCGATGGTGGAATCCTGAGACCTTAGAAGCTATGCGACCAGAGGGAGCTGCCGCAAGAGTTACATGGCCTTATATTGAAGATAAATCCTATCTATGTACATGGCTGTTTCTGGTTCCCTTAGTAGTTTACACCTTGTGGCAGGTTCTATACTACCTTATTGTCAATGTCTTACGCCGACAACGGTTTTTAAGGGATCCTGAAGTCATGACTTCCTATAGGTAATCATCTCTTCTCATTCGGTTTAGCCAATTATGTTTCCTTTAGACCAATAGAGTTTCAAAAGGCAATCCACAATCGCGATTGGAACCGCATTAGCTGTATTTGACCACTTTTTCTACAATGTCAAGGGTCGCAATGTACTTGACTATTATTTATTATTGCTTAAAGTGGCACTAGTAATCACTTTGCAACTCATGGACACGTGACTATTATTTAAAACCTTCCTTCAGACCATTTTTTGTACAGTAGGTGTTTTATTGTAGTAGATCATTCTTTGACGCTAAACATTTTATTAATCTTACATTTTTTAGGGAACTGTCTAAAAAAGCTCAGAAAGCAAATAACATGTGGTGGCGCTTAAGTGGCTTGCTCGGGGATCAAAACCGCTTGTTAATGTTCATTCTTCTTCAAGGAATGTTCACAGTGGCAACGATGGCGCTGACTGTTCCGATATTCTTGTCCTATAAATTGTCCGTGGTTTTCCAAATACTGAAGGTCTCTGCATCAGTGTGGAATGGAGCAAGCTTTTTGTTGGAGGTTATGCCTAGGCAGGTTATTCTCAAGGAGAAAAAGAAAACAGAGATGCAAACTGTTCCTATACTAAATGATCAATCATAGATGATGATAAAGTCAAAATGATAGGAAGTTCAACGAATCTGTTGTGATAGATGTCTCCGAGTCCCAACATGGATTAATTTCCATAGTATGATCGAACTAATCATACTTCGTGTATGTTAAGCGAAATCACAATGTGTCACCGTGATTTCAACAAAAGCTACACTTAGGAGCTTGAATAAAATTACAGTATCACTGAAGTTTTGTCAAACTCACCGTCGTTCCAAACATGCACCTAGTATTACTAGTTGAGGTTGTAGTTTTATAATGGTTTTGAATGGGATAACCAATGTATATTCTCAGTTTTTCTTCTTTCATTCCATATTCATTTATACTAATGGCTACTATATATAACAATGTCTTGAAAATAATAATACATTACTATAGTTTGTCTTCACTTGAATTTCATTGAGATTCACTTTCATTATACTATCTCTTTTTTACCAACATTTCATACAAGACTTACAAAGCTTTTTGTAGCTCACATTACCATTTATCTTACCGTATAGAATATAATTGTGTCACGTGCAAACGTTGCTTAAAAGTTGGCTCAATTTGTTGGTGTCTACAACTTCATCTAGATTGTCTAGAGATTATAATGTGTGGTTAAAAACCTCTTAAAACACATGAAATATTTCAGATTGTAGTGAAATATTTCAGATTGTAGAATCTAAATAGGGTGCGATGTGGGAGAAATTCATAGTATGAGAAAAGTAATGGTTCTATAATTCTTTCTGTTATCTTTCTATTTAGATTATTTTAGGTTAGTAAAGCTAGACTTAATTAGGTTGCAATGTACTCTTCTATTTCAACTTTAAGTCACTATCAAGTTTTGGCCTACTCACGAAACTGGTCTTATCCTTTTAAAACATAACAAAATTGTCCTTCAATTATCATTTTTGTTGCATTTTTCGTACTACCCCCTATTTTTCCCTCAAAAAACGCTTATGTGTCCAATTTTTTAATGAGGTGGCATGAAAAGTAAAGATGTGGCAAAACACATGTGGAAAAATCGATTTTTTTAATTAAAGTAAATAAACAAGTTTAAGTTAAAAAATTAAAAAGAAAACAAAGAATTTTAGAAAACAAATCAACGTGTTCTAGTTCTTCTTCTTCCTCCATAGCTCTTCTCATAACACCATAACATTAGTTATTATCCTTTTCTAGTTCGTCTTCAACCCCAAAATCAGAAAATCGTGTCCCAATTGTTGTTGAAACTGCAAAATCGTTTTCCTCTGTTGTTGAAACTGTAAATCGTGAATCTTGTTCCAGTTCTGCTTCATTCGTGTACTGAAACTGCAAAATTGATTTCCTCTTTCGTTTCCTTTGTCGTGTAAGGTGTAATCCTGTTTTATTAGTGTATTGTAACCCCTTAATCACGATGGAAGGAACTGAAATGGATTTCACTAATTTCCAGATTTAGGAATTAGGGTTCTAATGTTCTTATAGATGAAATTTTTTATTTCTTTTCCATCAATTTTTGAAAGGAAACAAAAAAAAAAGGTTGAATTTGGTTTGATATTGTTGTTGTTGAAGAGATGAATTTGGAGAAATATATGTTTCTGGGTTCATGGGTTGTTTTTTGAAGAAATGGGTTCATGGGTTGTTGTTGTTGTTGTGTTAAATTTGAAGAAATCCATATTTTTTTAGGTTGGGTGAATGCTGATGTTGGGCTGCTTTTGTTGTTATCTTATGTTCCTTGCTTGTCCAGTAAACTCACGTGAAAGAGGGAGAGAATTAGATGAAACTAATTTGCAAAATTTAGAATCCAGATCTTTTTTTTTTTTTCATTCTTTTCCATATGATAGTTTGAATTTTTTTTATTTTGATTTTAATTTTAATTTTATATTTTGTGAAAGGGGTATAATGTTTTCTCACATGCTTGGATTCATTAAGTGAAAAAATGTCATTTTCAACTACAATTTGTTTTTTTTAATTTATAAAATGTTTAAATTGTTTTTTAAATAAAAAATAATAATTTTTTAATGACATGTAAATGTTATCTTTCAGATTGGCAATGCTACATAGGTCTTCATTTGTCATCTGTGCGTTTTTAGAAGATAAAATGGGGGATAAGACGAAAAATGCAACAAAAATAATAATTGAAGGACAATTTTGTTCTGTTTTAAAAGGGCAGGACCAGTTTCGTGAGTAACCCAAAACACGAGGACTAAAAATGTAATTAAGCCTTTTAAAATAGATGTCTGGTTAGAATAAAGATTATAAGCAATTACTAAAAATGCAAATATACTTTTCTTCTTTTGGAGCTACCTAGTGCTTGAAATTTGCATATTCTTTGCACTCTCTTGATTACCATTTGCATCATTTAATATTGGTGCTTTCATTTTCACTTTATCTAATCGAGTGACTGGCCTAACCATATGAAGCATTTTTCAAGTATTTTATCTCTATATGGTGACATTCAAACTTAACTTATTCTGCTCAAACACTACAACTATGTAGATGTTGTTGGCTTAGCCAAATTAGTGGAAGCAAATATGGTGGCTGCCAACCCAAATTTAAGCTTCTGTTCACATCGACTTCTATCACTCGTTTTTAGATCCATCAAACAGTGCCTCAGTTTCGTGTCTATTTAAAATCAATCTAAGGATTAAGCCACTAAAGCTCTTACTTTAAGTTAGGCCTACCGACAAAAAATATATGTGAATAATTATAATTAAGTAATTTAATTTAGAGACTATATTACAAATTAATTAAAAATATGGTCTAATTAAAAAAAATGATTTAAAATTGCATGAGGACTTAATTATAAATTATGTAAGAGTTTAGGGATCTAATTAAAAAACTTAGTTTAGGAATCTAAAAATATATTATTGACAAATTTAAAGATTCAATTATAGTATACTTTAATTTAAGAATAATTAAAAAAAAAATCAATAGTTTAGAAATCCACAAAATAATTAAACATATACAAACTGACTTTAGCAATCAAAACCATCATTTTTTTTTTTGACAAAAGTAATCACCATCTCTATCAACTTACTTATGTGTATACGCTTCATTTTAAAGTTTAAAATTATTGTCCATGCTTGATAAAGTTGATTAGTACATGTCCAATCTCTATTTTCTTGTTCTTTTTCGAATTGAATTTTCAAAGCAAAAGTGTTAACTAGTTACTAGTTAGTAGTTAACAATGAGCAGAAAATATCGCAGCTTTATAAGACCAGATAATTATAAACATTTCATAAAAAAAATTCAAGATAATAAACACATCACTATTCACTAAGTTGCCTTAATCCAACAAAAAATAAGCTTGTCATATAATTGTACATCCCGAACAATGCTTCATCTTTGAATCACTATTATACTTGTTATTCTTTCAGTTTTCATAAATAAATAAACTTTTCAAAAGAGTTTCTTTTATATTATAATGAATTTTCTTTTAAAGATTCATTATTATGATGAGGAAAAATGTGGGGTTTGAATTAAGCTTGCATGGATTAGGACATACATTGTTCACTTTATATCTGACTGGGGAAGAGAAAGCAAAGATTCCCAGTGAAAGTGGTTCTCCTTTTAGGCTTGAAAATTATAGTACTTGATTGAAAATTGAAACCTTGCTTTCCTCTTTGTGATATTTAATTTTTCATGTATATATCACAATGATAAAGTAGAGTCACCTTTGAAAATTTTCGCAAAACACAATATTTCTGAACAAAATACCAACAATAAGAATGGACTTTGCAGACAATGTGTCGTGACAGGCGTTTAACTGAGGAACAAGTAACTTAGTTTTTTTTTTCTAACCCCTTTCAAGACGACAACTGCTTCAACAATTTTCTCAGCAGCTGCCCTATGTCCTGGAAATGTTTCCGAGTACGTGGGTAGGCCAGTAACTCGGATCGTGGTCCCTTTTGACGACATTTGCATGTGCCGAGTAAGGGGTGATAGGCTGAGTATGCGAACTTGGGGCAACATCTACTTGCAATGACCTTATTTAGGATTAGAAGTTTAGTCTCAGATGTACATGATGATTTATGACGATCCACAACTCCCAAACATGATGCCTGCAAGAACGAAGTGTTCAAGATAATAAGCCGAGATAACAAACAGCCTACGACAGCCCACATCCTCCAAACATGCTCTATAACATTCCACAACCCCAAACACGAGACTCGTATGGGCAAAATGCTTAAAGTGTCGAGATAACAAATATCTATAACAGACTACATAGCTAACAAGTCTTGATTGTTATCAAATCCAATTAACTTCATATATTTAGTAGTAAATCACATCTTTATTCAACAAATAGTCAAATACAATCAGAGGTTCATTGCTGCATATTATAGAAACATACAAGCTATGCCAAACCATAAGTTCACACTCTCAATAAATCTGGTAAAAGCTCTAATAGCACATCAAAAACAGAATTAGAGCTTCACCTCAGCCATCTTCCTATACAAATCAGTTATACTTAAAATTCTAATGCATCATCTTTAGGACCATAGTAACAAAATACCATGCATCAATATCAATCAACAAAACCAAGCAAACCAAAACTCAAATCTCTCAAAAATTCTGTTCAGTAGGCTCTAATAATTGAACCAAAAAACCATAATTAGAGCTCAGTTTCTCAATAGGTCTTTTTACAAAGTGTAGTGTAGGGTTCTAAATGGCGGTCGCAGTAACGGTTGCAGTCATGTCACGGTTCAAATGCGTGCAATACAGTCTCAACCGCAGTCGAGTAAAAACATTGAAAATCATTATGTTGTAGCCAAGATCGCGGACCGTTGCTTAAAACCCTACTTTAGTGTAACTAATCTCTTGCATGAGGAAATGGGCCATTGCCTTTCTCCTTGATGGAGTTAAGTTTTTGTAGCCTCCATTCACCCCTAAGACGAGCAATGAATGTTGCAGCCTTTGCATTCACGTCAGGACTGGGACAGAAAACGGGCCCAGTCACATCGCCGCCGCTATGGTTCACAACGGCAATGGTTTCCGTTACTTCCACATCAATGTGCTCACGCTCCGGTGATGTACTTCGGGAGCTCTGGTTACTTCGAATCTTAACAAAATCACCTCGAACTGCAAACTTCATAGCCGGCATTTTGAATGGCGGTAAAGGAGGCGGAACGGGGATCAATGGCGACTGGCTGCCGGCATTGAATGTTTCAACTGTTTCGTTGATGAAGTTACTTGATTTTTTTGGCAATGGCGGCTTTGTGTGACTTCTCCGGCGTGATTGTGCTGGTGGAGGAGTTGGTGGTGGCGGAGGGATCTGTTTCTTCGGTCTAGACGATCTCTTTGACGACGGAGGTGGTGGCGCTGGCACTGAATGGATTTTCTTACTCTTGCCGTTGCTTTTTCTGAATATACTGTGAAAAACTGACGGAGGTGGTGGCGGAGGAGGCGGCGGCGTCATAGTCACTGGTGGCGCTGTTGCATTGTCTTTTAATTCTTCAACACTATCGTAATGGTTACTATGATCGTTTTTCGGTTTCTGTTTCTTCTTTCGTTTTCTCTGATTAGAGAGTACTGAAGCCCAAACCATTGCTATCTCTCTCTTCACATTACTCTTCTTTCGCTCAGATCGTGTCTTCACCGACAGCCGAGGAGGTGACGGCGGCGGAGTAACCGTCGTAACCGCCGGTGGAGTATTGATCCTTGTGAATTCAGGATCTTCAACCTTCGTTATCTCGTTGCTACTCTCTACTCTCCGATGTATCTGGTTTGGATGATGCAGAGCCGAAACCGGTGGAGGAGGCGCTGGCGGTGGCGGAATGGTTGATTTCACCGGAGAAGAAGAAGAAGGACGAACTTCAAAAGTATCCACCGGAATTTCCTTAACGTGAACTTGCTCTTCTTTTTCTTCTAGACTCCGTATGCGGTGGTCTGAGACGGAAAATGTTGCCCTAGCCGGTGAACGGAAGTGTTTCTCGATTTCGTAATCATCAAAGAAACGAAACTTGTAACTGTTATCACCGGTTTCCATCTGACGTAGATCTGGATACGAACTACTACTCCTTCTCATCCGAGTAACACCGGATATCACCGGTGACTGTAACAACCGGTTCGAAGTTTCATCGAAAACCTTACTCTCTTCACTAGAGAATCCAAACCATTGTTGCGACTCATAGCCACTGGTTCCAGTTCCTTCAGACGACAGAGAATTTCTTCTGAAAGTGTCGTTTTGATCGGGAATGGCATTGTTGGTGGTTTGATGAGGTGTTGATGGTTCTTCGTCATCGTTTCGTCGAGCGAAGACGCCGAAAAGAATGGCGAGAACGACGAGGAGAATGTTGAGGGAGTTCCAGCTGGTTTTGACGGAGGAGGTATGTTGGAGGAGGTTGGTGGTGGCGGAGAGAAGAGGAGGGACGGTGAGGAAGAGGAGTGTTATGGTGAGGATAGGGAGTAGAATGATGAGAAGTGGTGGGCTGAGTAACGGCGGCGATGAGTTCCACGCGCCACCACGATGGGGCATTGTATTGTATTGGTGAAAGAAAGTTATGGGGATTGGTTGGTTGGTTGCTTTCTCTGTTTTGTTTGTTTGGTTCTGTGTCTGTTTATTTATTGTTGTTTTGTTGGAATGGATGATTGAATACAGATGTCAACTTTTCCATTTTAGACGACACATATACACTTGGAGTCACACGTTACTATTACAATGTTTCTTTCAAGCTACTTCCATGAAAAAGAAACTAATTATATGTATACTTACCAAATTTTATGTATGAGGATGATTGGTAAATGTAATGTGATCCTTACCTTACTAGACATAAGATTCACGGTGCAAATTTATAACTCCAAAATATAGAGAAGTGTATTTATAAAGAGAGTGATGTTTGAACAATCATTTCTAACAACTTTGGTAACAACTTCTTTTTGTCTCTTTTAATTGGTCAAAAACAATAGAGAGAACAAAAGAATAATATAAGTGTGAGAGAGATAGTTGTCAAGAAGTTGTCAGGTTGTACAAATATCATTTCTCATTTATATATATACTCTTACGTTAAAGTAAATAAGTGTTGTGGATGTAAAATTTTTAAGGGAGGTTAGCGTTAAGTTTAAAACTAGAGGGGGTGTTAATGTCATTTATAAATACCGTAGGGGAGATGAGTGTAATTTACCCTTGAAATAATGTACCTAAACTTGAGTCATTAGTTAGACTTTATATTAGGATGACATTAAACAACTTTTGATCAGAAATGAATTAAGTGAATGATTTGATCACCTATCTTGCTACATTGTGCCTCTAGGGAAAGTTCATCTTGTGATTCACTTTGAACTTAGCTCGTCCGTTTAATATATTAGGGATGACCGTCTTTTGGAATTATTCAAGAGTATGTATGTAATCTTGTTATAGGCATCTCTTGTGCCTTTCAAATTAATAAATTGCTATTTTAAATCTTAATGGAAGAAAAAGAAAAAAAGAACTATACAAATCTAAAGAAGGGTAGAAACTTTGGTTATGACTTAAAAATGTATGCCTTTTACCTATTTGCATTTATGCACAATGACGAATGTAAATAAGTCAATTCAAAATAAGTCAATTCAAACGGATCTTAAAAGGTTGACAATTACACACCTATTTATTTACCTATATAAAAGTAAATCTAAAAGTATAAGAAGGAAATTGGAGATTGAAGGGAAAAAAACATGTATTTTATGAGTCCAGGTATGCTCCATTTACCACTTGCTCAATTTACTCCATTTAGGGGCTTAGATGAATGACATGTGGCAAAAAAAGATTCAATGGTTCATATTTAAAAATAAACAAAACATTTATTTATTTCTAATAAAATAAAAATTAATGTCTGATAACCTTCTCTTTCTCTTCTTCCCTGATTATTTACATCCATGGCCGCCCTGTTCATCTTCCTCAATCGCCTCATTGGCAACCACCACCGCCATGTCTCTTCGTTGTTGTTGATCAAATACAGGTTTGAAACGACGGCGATTGAAACCACGATTTGAAACGACGGTGATTGACTGGTTTGAAACGACGGCGGCGACGGTTAGCAGAAGAAGGGGCGATGAAAATAAGAGGGGAAACGAGCGATCCTGTTATTGAGAGATGAATGAACGACGGTGATTGAGATGAACAGAGACGCAATCTACGGATGTTGGCAGTGATGAGAGGGAGTGGAAGAGTTTCTGACAGAAGCTCAAAAGAGAGAAAATGTACAAGAAAGAGGAAGAGGAAGGCTTATGAGTTTTAATTTTTTTTATTAAAAATAAATAATGTTTTGTTTATTATTAAATCTGAACCGTTGAATCTTTTTTAACCATATGTTATTCATCCAAGCCCCTAAATGGAGTAAATTGAGCAAGTGGTAAATGGAGCACACTTGAACTCGTATTTTATGGGCAGCAAAAGCAAACGAAACTTCCTTTAATTAGAATCACTTAGTTTTGTCTCCACGTAATTTTCTTTCCTAACTTGTCTAAACAGCTTATTCTCTAGTGGAAATTTTAAATTTGTTTTGGTTTGTGTATTTGTCCCTCCAGCTAGGTCACACACATACCATAAAGACAAACACGTACCGGAAACTTCTACCCGTACAAGTTTTGCTTAAATAATTGGATTTGGAGCGTGGCTGCAATGATTGAAACTTATGTTCTTTTTCACAACAAAGAAGGAAAGTGCACTTTCGTCTAAAGATGGAAACCAAATGAAACTTTTGTTCAAATTTTTACTATTTGCAAAATCGCATAAAGATAGATTTGAATTAACATATTTGAGAATAAATATAAATTTGGTAAATCGTATGGAAAAATTAATTAAAAAGATTATGACATTGTTTAAAAGCTGTTTATGTTCTCAAGTTCTCCAAGATAATTTATAAGACCATTTACAATACTAGTTTTTTTTCTATTCAACAACACTCAACAATCACTTTTTCAATTCCCAACATTCTACATCATTTTATCTCTTTTAATTCAACACTCATTCAACTTTTATCCTCTTCAAAGGTTTTTCATTCAATAATCTACCCCACCACCTTTTATTTCTTATTTTTATTTAATTTTATATTTTTGTTTTTATAATTACATAAAATTACAATTATCGATTATATAATTAAATTAAAAAACACTTAACATTTTTTTTGTTTTTTTTTGTAAAAACAAAATGTATTTAAATAATTTATTTTGATTTTCTTAACTTAAGATAGTGAAAAACTTAGGTTTTTTTCTGTGTCCAAATTAAATGAACCAAGTATCTATTTATAGACAAAAAAATCATGAATTTTGATAAAAAAAAATTTAATTTTTTTTATTTGCAATGAAATAATTGAGTTCAAATTATTAAGATGATAAAAAACCAAGAAACCAATCAAAATCTGCCAAGTGTCCTCCACTTATCCAATTAACTTTCTCTCACCGCCTGAACTGTCACCCCACGCGCCCTGTCAGCGCGTGAATCTCACGCGCTGCCTTTATCCAACGGAAACATGCCACGTGGCCTGGTGAGTCAGAATTCAACATGTTTATTTGGTTCATCACCTCTTTCCTCCACATCATTTCTCTATCATTTTCAACAATCCCATTGCAATGGTTCAACTACATATTGAAGGTGGCTTTCAATAGGCTCATCGTAAATGGTCTAAGAAAAGAAACTTTTATATTTTATTTTAATATTTATATTTTATTAAAAAAGTCACTTATTTAAACAAGCTTAATAGTTTTCCTTTAAAAAAAAAAAAAGCTTAATAGTTAGATGCCATGACTAACATGATGTGGTGTATGGTGTACGCAAAACTTTAATCTTTAAATTAATTTTTTTTTCTTTAAATTAGTTTATTTACATACTCATATGGTGTACGCAAAACATGTCATTTACTTGTACATTACAACATTTTAAAGAGGTCTAATAGAAGTTTTTAACTCACGCTTTTATCGGGTATGAATCAATATCTAACAAACTAAACTAACATTTGCTGACAAAAAAAATTAAATTTGGTTATTATAAAATTATTTTTGTGAAATGTTGTCACACGATCACTAGTTTTCTCGGTTTAAGAATTTATACAGCTTATTTTCCCTATATTGGCAAACAAAGATGGAAGTCAACATAGATGTTTTAAACAAGAATATAAAGGATACCACAAAATTTTGTTAAGTTTATATGTGTAGTGTTCACCTGCATTTGTTTGTCCAGTCTCCAGAAAAACAATAGCAGGACAATAGACTTGAAATTTAGTAGAAAAATGGGATATCAAACTTGAAATCTCTTATAGCGAGATTAAACTTAAGTGAGTCAAAACAAGTAAAAATTGTAGCGCAAAAAAAAATAAAATTATTTCTTAAATTTTTACCCCTCTTATTTTTTGTTCAAATTTAGTAGACATTTATCATCCATATAGAAAGCAACCAAACAAAGGTAAACAACTCACACTTCAAAAAAAAAGAAGTAAACAACTCGCTAATCTATACCTATATATAAAGGCTTTGTCAAAAAAATAAAATAATATCTATATATAAAGGTAATACTATTTTTTGGTGTAGCCTTTTTTTTTTAAATCCCAAAATACCCTTACTTGATAACATTTATTAAAAAAAAAACAGTCTTATTCACTAATAATCACACACACCTTGGTAGTAATTAGAGAACAAATAACTAATTTCCTTTATTCTAGGAGATGATGATATGCGTGGGAAAGGGAGAAAAACAAAGAGAATAATGGACAATTTTTTTTTTTTTTAGATATTGATGGAAACCAGTTACATTCTTCTTCTATTCTTGTGTTTATTTTCCTTATGTTTTGAATATTTATCTCTTACACGGGAGAATGATTTTTTTAAAAAAAACTCTCTCTCTTTCCCTCTTTGTAATGTAAATTTTTTCATGTTTACCCCTACTCGATTCTACTATTTGCTCATGTCCAAAACTAAATAAGTTCGCAAAAGAGACTTACATACTTTTAGAAATTGAAACACCTGCATACTTTTAATTACCTAAAATACATAATTGATTTAAACTATCATTAAGACTTGAAGGGTTGAGTAGTTCAATTGGTCTCGCGACCTTAAAAGATAAGGAGTTGTATGTCATGAGTTTATATACTAACAAAAGAAGAAAAAAAAAGTACTGTTTATAATTTCACACATTAGCCCAGTAAAAAAAGCGGGCAGACGGACACGGAGTGACCGTTTGGACGCTAGTATTTGTAAACAAAAAAAAAATCATTAATATTAGTTTGAATATTTATCTCTTACACGGGAGAATGATTTTTTTTTAAAAAAACTCTCTCTCTTTCCCTCTTTGTAATGTAAATTTTTTCATGTTTACCCCTACTCGATTCTACTATTTGCTCATGTCCAAAACTAACTTCGGCGCAAAAGAGACTTACATACTTTTAGAAATTGAAACACCTACATACTTTTAATTACCTAAAATACATAATTGATTTAAACTATCATTAAGACTTGAAGGGTTGAGTAGTTCAATTGGTCTTGCGACCTTAAAAGATAAGGAGTTGTATGTCATGAGTTTATATACTAACAAAAGAAGAAAAAAAAAGTACTGTTTATAATTTCACACATTAGCCCAGTAGAAAAAGCGGGCAGACGGACACGGAGTGACCGTTTGGATGCTAGTATTTGTAAACAAAAAAAAATCATTAATATTAGTTTGATTAGAATGTAATTAAGCCCGTAAACTAAACTTTTGTTTTCGAGCATTTCTTTTTAAACCCATTAGACGTTCTAAAGTATTTTCACAACTTATGTCATTTAAATCTAACGAGACCAATCTTCGAATTGGCATAGGATCATTCACTTTTTTATACATGCGGTTGGATTTTTTTTCCTAAGAGCACAGCTCCAACAATCGAATTAGCCTTCTTTTTTTTGGATAGATGAGAAGACAAAGTCATCATAAACTCACACACACAAACGAATTATGGGACAATCTTCGATCAGACGTTCGCCCTAACAATTTCGACATTTTTGTCAGTTAAACTAGAACTTATGGAACAATCGAATTAGAGGTTTAACAATTTAATTTCGGAGATCAATCAAACGAGTGTGTAAACGCTACATTATAAATAAAGTTAATGACAAATATTATTTATTACACAACAAATGCTAGCTAAAGAACCTAGCAAAGAATATTGTTTATTTCATTGTCCACTTCTTGGGGCCACGAGGGCTTTATTATATTTCATATTTCCTCATATCCTATCCCCTCTTAATATATTTTATTTTACACTTCCACTTCATCTAATTCAAAAATAAACATCAAAACATTGTTTGGATCGATTGAGCACGTGGATAACACATCAACCATAGAGGAGTGCAATATATTATTTTGTGCTTCGAAGAAAGCTTCGATCTATTTTGGGGGAGATGGTGTATATTTTAAGGAGAGGGTAGGGCAGAGAGACAGGTTGGGAAAGAAAACGTACACCTACAGGCAAAGCAAAGAAAGAAACAACCCACCAAGTGACCCTTATATGCTGGTTCAAGGATATGAGTCTCCAACACATGCCTTAATATTTAAAGAAAAATGATATTTACACGATCATTTTTGGGGCAATTTTTTGATAAATCTCTTTCATATTCTTACTGTGTTTTTACTCTCTCTATTTCCTTATCTTTCTCTCTCAATTGTTTTTACCAATAAAAAGAGAGAGAAATAATATTGTTCTAAATGTTGTCAGAAAATGGTTGTATATTTTATGTTTGATACTTAACACCATTTATGTCGCTTTTTCTTTTGTACCGTCTCTTCACTCAATTGCGATCAATTAGTAGGTTTTGTGAGTTTTAATGATGGTGGATAATTGGACGGTGAGGATTCGGCGTTCGCGTGGGATGAGTGGGTTGTGATTTGTGGTTCGGTTAGATGATCAGAGTGAAATGGTGGAGGAAGTGAGCTGGTGGAGAGATGTGAGAGATATTTTGGATGATGTTTGTTTGTTACGTAAAACAAAAAGTTAAATGGGAAATAATCCGGTAGTTATCTATTGGTGGTAGAAAATAATTTTTTTTAAAATGAACATCCAGTAGTTATCTACCAGATGGACAAAATGAAATTTTTAAAATGAACATCTTGTAGTCATCTATTGGAAGTACAAAATAGATTTTTTTTTAAATGAACTTTCGGTAGTTATCTATCAGACGTGTTATTAAGGACAATTTTGTAATTTTAGAGGGTCTAAAGAGATATGATGGAAGCGTAAAAAGAAATTTTCAAAGATTGGAACGTTAATCCATAATCAGTGTTGGCCGATGCGGATCAAGTTAAATAGGCTTAGATGACTCTTATTTTAACTTAGTTTTGATAGGTACACACCCCATCTTTAAAAAAAAAAAAAATCAACATTAACACTTTTTTCATATAGATTATTTTTCAGACATATATTACCTTTGTGGTATATGTATTTTTGAAAGATAAATGCTAAAGACAATATCTTTTTAGCACTCTTTCTAACAACTACTTTCTTATCTCTTATATTAGATAAACTTAAGTAGATCTCACCATTTTATGTATGACTCATTTTCGAATTGATGAGTTAAGCTCATACAGACTAATTGATGAACAATGTAACTGAATAATACTATGTTTCAAACACTATTTCATGTTTGTAAAAAAGAGAGGGGACATGCGCTGATTTTTAAGAGCGAAAGAAGTACCTTTAAGAAAAAAGGGAAATGAGTGAAAAAATAATATAATATATACTAATGTATGCATATTCTTTCAGCTTTCATCCATAAAAATTGTAAAATTGTATACAATTATTTAAAAATGATAGTTATTTGATTGATTAGAAATGATAAAATGAAGAAAATAAAAATCTAATTGAAGGATAAAATTGAAAGAAAAAATGTTACATCAAAATGTAAATAAGTTGCTAGCTGATAACGATGAACACATGAATTTACGATCAATCGGTTGATGGTTAGATAAATAGAAAATAGTTAAATACAAAATAGTTTCACAAAGGTTCATGAATGTGATATAAGTGTTATAAGCAGACAATGCTAAATGAAACTTGACAATTTGATTTTTTTACTCGTGTTCCATGCGTATGGTGTCATTAATTAAAAAAACATCTATTTACTGTTTAGAAGCAGATGAGTTCAACTTCTGAGGTGAGGTTCAGAATCTAAATGCAGCGGATAAAAACAGAGAGAGAAGAAAGACATAAAAACAATTATACAGGTTCCTTCCACAAACTGGAAGTAGTCCTGTCCCCCATGCACTTCCAAGGAGAGTTCACTAAAAATGTAATATTTGATTACAAATGCTCACTGCTAAAACTAGTAAGAGACTTCAAACTACTAAAGCACAGCTGCAAGAGATTTCCTATGCTCAAGAACTAAATCAAGAGACTTTCTATGCTCAAGCAAAACTGCAAGAGACTTCTAATGAAACAGAATTACAAATAAATTTGTTTGAGGTTGAACACTTGATATACAAACAGTGGTGTTTACAATACAAATCAGATACAGATTCTTAAGACTCTAGAATTTCTAAGATATGAAAGTTGATAAGAAATTCTAAGTGAACTTTGATGTGAAGAACAATTTCAGTATAGTTTTTGCACTTGTAAATTGTTGTATGAGTCTTGCATTCTCTAAGTCTTCACTCCTTTATATAGAGGTGTGAAAGAGACATTGTTGATTGCCAGCACATCAAAAAGAGTCGTTTGAAGCTTGATCAAATCACCAATGATCTTTTGCCTGATTTGGTTATCGTCCTATGAAGGATCAATTTCAAATCCATTCCAAGTATGGAGGAACACTGGTGCAGGCATAGTTGTTATTCTTGTCTTGTTGCAGAGACATAACAGAGTAGTGGAGATAGTGGTTGTACAATTTGTACAGTTGTCCTTTTTCAACTTTCTTCAACGAATAAGCATCCAATGATTTCAGATCCATTTGAATTGCCCGTTGCTTCATCCTTCTAGTCTTCTGCAATGATAGGCGTGATTTGAATCCTTTGAACATCCTTTTTGAAGCTTCAGTTCTTTCAGCTTTTGATGATCTTCAGAACTTATGATGAAATGTGCTTCTGGTGATATGTGCTTCTGATGAGGTGCTTCTGATGACGTCAATACTTCAGGAGCACTTGTCTTCAGAACCTCTTTTCTTCAGACGTTTCAAGCTTCTTTCTTGTTGATTCCATTGCTCTCATTTGTTCTTCCAGGACCTATGCTTTAAAGAGACACTAAATTTTTGTCTATGGTCCTGCACACTTGAACAAATATTAGCATATCCAATTGACAATTTTTAATACATTGTTATCATCAAAACTCAAAGGGTTAAGTTAAATACATGTTGTTCCAACAATCTCCCCCTTTTTGATGAAGACAAACACTAGTATTTAAAAAATGTTCAATTGTTGTTAATCTAATTAACAAGTTGACTTTAAGGGTATGAGGTTTGTAAGCCCCCCCTGAGTCTAATAGTACTTTAAGGTGAGGTTTGTAAGCTCCCCCTGAGTTCTATCCATGTTAATTAAATTCATCATTAAAAACGTAAAACACTCAGAATAATCTCACATTAATAGACTAAGAGATGAGAAGAAGGTCCTATTAATTTAACTTGATTAAAAATTAAATTAATGGGGCTCAGAGCCTATAAATACTATACATCTACTCTCCCTTTTGTCATTAACAAAAAAAAAAATATAGACAAAAAGAAGAGATGAGAAAAACATAGTGAGAAAATTTAATATAAGACGTATGTTCAGAAGCAAAATATGTTCAGAAGCATAAACATGTCAGAAGCATAAACATTATTAGATGCACAAAATAAAAACATAACGAAAACAACTTATTTAGGTGTGCAATCTATGGCTTGACTTGTCTCTTCATCATTTCCATCATTTCTTGCATCATGCTGTTTGTCTTGTCAGCTTGCTTTTTCATTGATTCCTTAAGATCGCTGTAATTCTTGACAAGAGATTCTTCCCTTGTTTTTGCTTCTTCCTGTTGAGCAATCAGCTTCTTCTGAAGTTCAGCTGTCAACAGCCTTTGCTCAAACAATGCTTTCTTCAGTTCCTTGTTAAAATTCTGGCTGGCTAGCAACATAATGTTCTATGTGATGTTCCAACACCAGGCACAGATAACAGATGTTGAATGAGATGTTTAGAACATCGTGCTAGCAATAAACAAAAATAACAAGGAAAATAAAGAACAAAAAAATAAAAAGGCATAATGAGTTTGTTAACCCAGTTCGGTGCAACGTCACCTACTATAAGTTTCTTAGTAAACTCCTCGTTTACAACTCTAGACCTAGGACCTACCCGTATTGACTTCAACCTAGGAACTCCTAGATCTGAGATCCCATCTCACTTCCCTCATTCAACCACAACCCCTGTGATTATCAGATTACAAATAGAACAAAAGATGAAGTTACCTTCAAACAAAAACTACACCTTGCTTAAAAGCTTTGGTGTATCACAACCTACCTAGCTCCTTGCTTCACAGCTTCGGAGTAGTACACATGAGTTTACAACTCGATCTAGGTCCTTAACATGTATCACAAACGATACAAGAAAGGCTCACAAATAATCAGAACTAAACTTGCATCAAACGATACAAGAGTAGAACACACAAAGACTCAAAACCCTAAAAGTCTACATTTTTTAGTGCGGCGGCTTGAATGAATAATTAGGTCTTGAAGTCTTCCTTATATATTGAAGCAGCACGGGTCAAATATTCTATTTGGGCTTCAGAACAAATTGCAGACCGGTCTGATTTACAAAACAGAATCAGAGACAATTATGGAAAGTCCTAATATGTAGGCACATCTTTAGGAACATCCAAAATATCTTCAAGTATTCCCTTAAATATTCTTTCTCTTCTGGGAATAAAACCAAACTGATTATGTACAGATATGTACGCTGCTTGGTAATCAAGTTAAGGAAAAGTTGTTTCCTTTTAAAGATAAGGCACACGTACAAATAGGCATGAACTTAGGCACACTGAACCGTGCTAGGATGTTGGAACATTCTGTCCAACATCTCATATGGATGCCTAAACCATGTTGGAATATAGTATCCAACTACACAAACAAGGATATTTGTTTTAGCAACAAATGAAGCCAATACTCAAATACCCAACAATCTCCCCCTTTGGATTTATTTGTTGTTAAAACAAACTGAGGCCATACAAACAAGGTAGAGAGATACCACACATACATTTCTTCAATCCACAACCATGAAGAAAAGTAACACAACTGCAAAATGGACATGTTGAGACATCATTATAAAGTACTGAGAACAAAATCTCAGATCATCATTAAGAGCAACAAGATGTTGCAACATCCGTGACAACATCTACACGAACCTGAAATAGTTGCAAAATAAATGCAACAATAACAGCAATACAAGCATAGGCATAACAGGAAAATATGCGAAATAAATGCAGAATAGCACATACACAAGCATTCAGAGAGTATAAATATACCATTTTCTCCTCCCTTTTTAGCCACAAAATATGCCAACATAAAACCTTCAGGAGTATATACACATAAGAGGCATAGACAGCAAAATGGAGATAAAACCCAGCCTCACAGAAAAACCAAGGGAGAAATAAACTCCCACAAGCAACCAATTTCAGAAGAAAAAAAATTCTCACAATAGGATGTTAGAACATCTGGTAAGACATCAGTACACCAGAAACATGACACACTCACATCCATCCATACATCAATAAACTAGCATCATAACATCATCAGGCTAGTTAAAAATAATGCTCCCTCTCAACAACAAATGTATATAAAAAAATCAAATACCTCATTCCTTGTTCATAAGCCAGAAAGTATCTTCCCTGGATCTCACCCAATAGCAGGTAGGGTGCCTGCTCTAATACCAATTGAAATTCTGGCTAGCTAGCAACAAAATGTTCTATGCGATGTTCCAACACCAGGCACATATAACATATGTTGAATGAGATGTTTAGAACATCGTGCTAGCAGTAAACAAAAATAACAAGGAAAATAAAGAACAGAAAAATAAAAAGGCACAGTGAGTTTGTTAACCCAGTTCGGTGCAACGTCACCTACTTTGGAGGCTACCAAGCCTGGAAGGAAATCCACTAGCGTAGTCCTTATTCTAAGTTTCTCAGTAAACTCCTCGTTTACAACTCTAGACCTAGGACCTACCCGTATTGACTTCAACCTAGCAACTCCTAGATCTGAGATCCCATCTCACTTCCGTCAATCAACCACAGTCCCTGTGATTATCATATTACAAACACAATAAAAGATGAAGTTACCTTCAAACAAAAACTACACCTTGCTTAAAAGCTTTGGTGTATCACAACCTACCTAGCTCATTGTTTGACAACTTCGGAGTAGTACACATGAGTTTACAACTCGATCTAGGTCCTTTACATGTATCACAAACGATACAAGAAAGGCTCACAAATAATCAGAACTAAACTTGCATCAAACGATACAAGAGTAAAACACACAAAGACTCAAAACCCTAAAAGTCTACATTTTTTAGTGCGGCGACTTGAATGAATAATTAGGTCTTGAAGTCTTCCTTATATACTGAAGTAGCACGGGTCAAATATTTTATTTGGGCTTCTGAACAAATTGCAGACCGATCTGATCTACAAAACAGAATCAGAGACAATTATGGAAAGTCCTAATATGTAGGCACATCTTTAGGAACGTCCAAAATATCTTCAAATATTCCTTTAAATATTCTTGCTCTTCTGGAATAAAACCGCATTGATTCTGTACAGATATGTACGCTGCTTGGTCATCAAGTTAAGGAAAAGTTGTTTCCTTTTAAAGATAAGGCACGCGTACAAATAGGCATGAACTTAGGCACACTGAACCGTGCCAGAATGTTGGAACATTCTGTCCAACATCTCATATGGATGCCTAAAGCATGTTGGAACATAGTATCCAACTACAAAAACAAGAATATTTGTTTTAGCAACAAATGCAGCCAATACTCAAATACCCAACACTTGTTCTCTTTTTCCAAAGTAGTGTCTTTCTTCAGCTTCTCAAGAATAGGAGCATCAGACTTAATCAGGAGCTTAGTCAACCACTTGACATCATGATCTTCATACTTCACACTTGAGGAGATGATGTTTGAAGCATCCATAAAGATAGGTGTGTCTGAAAGAAACAGCTTTTGATTCTTGTTTATATTTATCTCCTCCATATTCTTAAAAACTTCCTTGAACCAGTCTTGTAGCTCAATTAAATCTTTGTCATGAGCATCTAGACACAGCTTTTGGAGTTCACACATCATGTGATCCACTCTATCTCTCAAGGAAGTCCATTCACTGACATAGTCCTGATTATGTATCAAGTTGTTTCTGCACTTGGCCAGTTTGTTGAGATCCTTGAAAATATTCTCACACACCTCTTTTAATATAATAGAATCTAGTAAAAGGGTAGGTGGTGAGGAGACATGTAACACCCCGTTTCCCAAAATGATATAATAATAATAAACATCAGAGTTAATCATCATACAACGGAGCATTACATACACGTTTCAAAAATTATTTAAATAGAAAAATAAAACTATTTAAATATCCTCAAGAATATCAATTTTATAAAACATCTGCAGCGGAATATTCATTTGATAAATTAACCAACAACAAAATTCAACATCCTTGGCACATAGGCCTCAACATAAACAAAATGTTCTTCTACGTTATTCAAATGTTCATCAACATATTCTTCAAATAAAAATGATACATAAAGGAATGAAATCATAAACATCAAATCCCATCCGTTACGTATCAGAGCCTACGACACAAGAGCCAACTCCTAACTAGCCTTCGTTACCTGCACTTGCCCACGAGGCGGCAATTCCAGCAGAAGGGGTGAGTTCACAAAACAAAAGTTATATATAAATATATGAATCAACAAATTGCATTGGAAAACAACAATAATAACAACCATCACCAGCATAAGCAGCAACATCAACAAATAAGCAACAACATCATCAATATTATTTAAATTCATCTTCGGTTAACAACATCAACGACAACATCTTTGTGGCGACACCTCACCAACAACACCTCTACAAAACAACTCACACCTACAACAACTAATGCAAGACTCCAACAACTACTAATGCATTATGCAAATGTGGTACCAACTACGAGCGTTGAATGCTAAGCATTCCAGGGCATAAGCCCCCACCAATTCGGATGGTTAAAGCATCCCAGGGCATAAGCCCTCACTAGATGAATGACTAGCATTCCAGGGCATGAGCCCTCACCAATTGAATGTATAAACATTCCAGGGCATGAGCCCCCACCAATGAGAATGAGTTATGAAGACTCTGTGGTGTATATCTGCATACAACCCTACAACATCTAATGGTGCATATCAACATGCAACCAACACCAACAACAACTAGGACACCCTCCCCAACTAGACACAACCACTCACCACCTCAACAACAACTTCAAAAATAACAAAGTATATTTCATTTCATATAATCATGCATAAATCCATCATAAACATCTTCATTTTATAGTTTTATCACCCCAATAATTCTTAATAAATCCAATAAACAACTTAGGAAGCTTAGGTTCGGGTTTGGAACACTTCAGAAAAATCACATTTTGGGTCGCACAGGACCCAGCTCGCTTAAGCGAGCAGCTGCTCGCTTGAGCGAACAAAAAGACGTAAGTTTGGTTCTAGTTCGCTTACAGCTCGCTCCTGGTTCGCTTAAGCGAACAGGCTATTTCCAAAATTCTGGGCAAAATGTGGCGTCTCTCGCTTAAGCGACGGGAACTTCGCTTAAGCGACGCAAATGACGAAAGTTCAGAATTGCTCGCTCCTGGGTTCGCTCGTGGCTCGCTTAAGCGAGCGGCCAAAATTTCAGACTGGGCGTGGCAAAGTGTCGCTCGCTTGAGCGATGGGTAGTTCGCTTGAGCGAACACTCATCTGGGCAGAAATAAAACCTACGATTTTCTAACCCCTTTTTCATCCAAAAACCCAATTTTAATCCCCCAATCACCCAAAATGATTTAGAAACAATGTTTATGGGTTCATGACACAACAAAACAACAGAAACAGTTTACATAAGCATCATCATCATCATATAATTCATTAATCATGGCATTTTCATATCTTTAACCCTAATCCAACAAAACCACCATTTTTCAATTCAATTCATGAAAACATACATATATATACAGCAATTGAATCATAAACCCACCCTTACCTCAAATAAGCAAATTCTACAGCAAAAATGGCAGCTTCTCCCTTCCTAGTTCTTCCCCTTGGTTTCTCTCAAAAAGCTATGTTCTTGTTTTTGCTTTCTCTGATACGTGCCTTCTCTTTTCTTTCCTTACTGGTTTACTCTATTCCTTACCAACCAAAATATTTCTTTCTCTTAACTCCCTCTTAACTTCCTAATTAAAGTGTAACCCCCACTACCTTAATTCCAATAATATCAATTAAATCCCTTTTTCTAAATAAACATTATTTCTCCTATTTTCATAAAATTCTACAAATAATTATATAATAAAATATATATCAAATAACAACACACCAATATTCACATAAATCAACATTTTCATATAAAATACACCAATCATATTAAAAATCAACCAAAATTAGTAAAATATAAAATAGGGCGTTACAAGACATGTGTAGTTTGGACAGGTGAACAAAGTTTGTTATAGGATGAAGGTAAGTCTATGGAAAAGATATCAGTGACAACAATTTGGTTGAATGGTTCAGAGTTGTGAGAAGAAGTTGAAGGTTGATCACATATGATTGAATCTTCTTCATAAGAATCTGAGTCAATCATAATTGCATCTGAAGGTGCAGCTACATTCAAGGTTTGCACATCAAGTGTAGAATCTTTTGAGAAGAAAGAATAATTCTCAGAAGCAAAAGATTTTTGGTTGGCAAGGTTTCTCAAGGCAATACCAAAAGAAATATTTGAATGAGTAGCATGGATATATTGTGGTTGAAAGACAGGGTGAATTATCTAATCAGTGCAGGTATTTGAGGCCATTTGTAAGTTAGGTTCTTGTTGTTGGGGGATTTCTGAAGCAACTTCATTAGAAGCTAATTCAGAGGCTCTTTCTAGGTTTGACTCAAAACCTGGTAATTCACCTGAGTAGTGGTTTATCAGATCTTGAATGACAGAGGGGTCACTAGTTTGGGTTGTTGGTTTGGATGGAGATAATGATGCTTCATGATTGACAGACTCAGGCCATGTTTGTTCATCTACAAACTCTGCATCAACAGGTATGAATTGAAGTGTTCAATAATTGGTGGTTGTAAAGGATGATCAGCAGGTAGTCCTGCACAAGCATGAATCCTCCTTTTTGCCATCTCACCTATTCTTTCAACAACAAATGGATACATAAGCACAAATGTATCATTATCAGGCTTTTTCTGGTGCTTGGAAGATGATGATGAGGATAAAGATTTTTGTAGGTTTGCATAGACTCTATTCAAAGGAATATCATCTATGTCTGAAGAGGTTGTGACAGAAGTTGAGAGAGAGGCTGAGGTAGTACTAGATCCTATATCTATTATATTAGAGATGTTATGAGAATCAATGTTACCTCTGGTAGCTTCTAAAGTAGCAGCTTCTGAACAAGCAACATTCTCCTTCTGAGACTCTCCAGCATGATTCAACGCATCACCAGCCACCACCAACTGTTGAAGAATCCCTAATAGCTCAATCACCTTCTAAGCAGTTTCAACTGTTGATTCCTTCAGCAAAGCTTCAGCAGGAACCTCAATATTCCTTGCAATCTCTAGTGCTTTCTGCAAAGCAGCAGCATCAATAACTTTCTTTCTTCTGACTTCTTTTGTTACCAGTTCAGTTGCAGCTTCTACTTCCTCTTCTTCTTTCATCACATATGAAGAAACCCTCATTTTCCTGACAACATGCTTCCTTTTCTTCTTAGGAATTGATAGTTGAGCAGGCAGAGGTTGTGAAGAACCAACTGTCATGCCACTTGTGGTTCTTCTGTCCAGAATCTTAGTAGGTTCTAAGTCCTGAACTTTATCTTGAATAGTTGGCACACCAGAGCCAACTGCTTGTTCTTGAGATGCTTTCTTCTCTTTCGTAGCCTTCTTCTTCTTTGGTTCAGAAGCTTTTTCAACATCATCAACTTCTGAGGTTGCTTTCTTCCTTGACTTCCTCTTTCTGGCAACAGGTAGAGCACCACCATACATCTGTTATGGAATGTCATCAATCTTGATGGTTTCTCGAGTTATTTCCCAGTGATCAAGGATAAAGTTTGTCTGCACATCAATAGGATCTTGCTTGCCGATTGGTGGGAAATCATCCATCAAGTTTGATACAACAAATGATTCTTGAAGGTTAGTCTTCAACTTAGTGAATTCCTCTTTCTTGATCAGATGCATCTTCCTTAAGGTGCCAACATTTATGATTTTGCCAGTTACTGTCCCCAGTTGTTCATCATTTACAACCTTTGACAGCTTGAGTGCTCTCAAGATTCCTCCTTGATGGAAAATTTCAGATAACAATCTTCCATAAGGAATCCAACTTCTGTTACTGTTCTGGCTTTCCTTTAGTGCCCACAACATATGGTTGAAGATATACTTTGGCACATTCGCCTTCTCAAGTTTTATCAGGAAGTGTAGAATCACTCTGTCATCCAGTGAAGGTTGATCAACTCCTCCACCTTTGGGTAACAAATTCTTAGACATGATCTTCTGAAGAAGTTTGTGTTGCATCCCCATATCACTATACTTTCCTCTATTTGTACTGTTGAACATAGTCATGTTCACCACCTCATTCCAAGGATTTGTCTTGCCTTCCAAATCCTCTTCATAGGATCCTCCAGCTTCTCTTCTGATAGCCCTTGTAATGACTTCTTCTAAGATAGTAACAGGGATTCCCATGATGCTTGAACGAATCTCAGTACAGATAAATGGTTTCAAACCAAGTTGTTTTATGGTCTTCCCTTCCATACCGGGATCAATCAGAACCTTTTCATGCTCTTCCATCTTAGCAGTATGAACATCATAAACTTCCGCCCTGACCTAGAAATGCTTGATCAGATTCTGGTATGTTGGACCACTCAGCATACAGAAGTAACCATCCAAGTCTTGAGCTTGAAAGAAATTTCTGAGCTCACACCCATGATGAGCTAAGGAGAGGAAATCCACTGGACTTTCCACCTGAACTGTCAGTTCCCATTCTTCTAGTCTCATCAATCTGATAGGCTTCACCAGTAGCTACTTGCATGGAGGTTCCTTGATTTGAACTTGAGGTTGCCATTGATAATGATGAGAGATTTAGGGTTCTAGGGTTTCAATTTTGAAAGAGATGATTTTTGTAGAGATTCAGTCTAAAATCAGAAAGTGTAGGTTGTGAAGTGAGTAGTGTGTGTTTTTGTTTAAGTGTTTTTAGCAAAAACGATTGCAAAGGGGGAAAACAAACACAACATTAATGACTTAGGGGGCTCGAGATAGTACATTCAAAGCGTAAATTCATCATTGCCCTCTTACGTTATACACCAATACATTTAAGTCACGTCAGAATTTCTCAGTTTAACTCTGTTATTCAGAAGCAAACAATCCAGCTTCTGGAATTCTGATGTTGATGTCATCTTCAGAAGCACATTTTCCTCAGAATCTCAGTGAAGAGCTTCTTAAGCATTATTGCTTCTGAAAGACTTCAGAACCCAAATTCCTACTCAGAGGCAAGCAAATTTAATCAGACACAAAGTCCATGTTCAAGTTTTTCTTAATAAAATCAAATCTTTCCACAGTTAAAGGCTTAGTGAATATATCAACCCATTGATGTTCAATATCAATGAATTGTATATCCAAAATTCCTTTTTGAACATAATCTCTGATAAAGTGGTGTTTGATTTCAATATGCTTAACTCTTGAGTGTAGAATTGGATTCTTTGACAAACAAATAGCAGCAATATTATCACAATAAATGGGAATACTGTTAGCATTAATCTGATAGTCTTCCAACTAATGTTTCATCCAGAGTAGTTGTGTACAACAACCTGCATCTGAGATGTATTCTACTTCTGATGTGGACATAACAATAGTTGCTTGTCTTTTGCTTGCCTAGGAGATCAGATTCTCACCTAGAAACTGGCAGTTGCCACTAGTTGATTTTCTTTCAATCCTGTCACCAGCATAGTCAGCATCACAAAATCCAACCAACTCATATTCTAAGGATTTCCTATAGAGGAGTCCAAGATTTGTTCTTCCTTTCAGATACCTGAAGATTCTCTTAACTTCAGTTAAATGAGATTCTCTAGGATCTGACTGGAATCTTGCACACAAGCATAGACTGAATAAAATATATGGCCTAGATGCAGTGAGGTATATCAAAGAACCAACCATACCTCTATACAACTTCTGATTTACCTTTAATCCAGTATCTTATTTGCTTAAGGTGCATGTTGGATGCATTGGAGTGTTCATCACTTTACAATCTTCTAGTTTGAACTTCTTCAGAAGCTCCATAGTATACTTTGTTTGATGAACATACACTTCATCTTTACACTGATTAATTTGAATTCCAAGGAAAAACTTTGTTGGAACAAAATGTGTTTAGCACTAGCTCTTGAGAGTTTTGATGATAACAATGTATTAAAAATTGTCAATTGGATATGCTAATATTTGTTCAAGTGTACAGGACCATAGACAAAAATTTGAGATCATTATTAGGTTCTGGAAGAACAAAAGAGAGCAAAGGAATCAACAAAAAGGAAGCTTAAAGCGTCTGAAGAGAACTGCTCCTGAAGTCAAAGTGCTCCTGAAGACAAAGTGCTCTTGAAGTGATGACGTCATCAGAAGCAAGATCATCAGAAGCATCTTATCAGAAACTGAAGATCACCAGAAGTTGTAGTTCATCAGAAGATTCAAGACTTAAAGCTTCAAAGGTTATTCAATGGATTTAATCTCGTCTAAGCATTGCAGAAGACTAGAAAAGTGAAGCTACAACTATTTTGAAAGGATTTGAAGGCATTGGATGCTTGTTCTTTTATGAGCGTTAACAAAGTACAATTGTACGAAGTGTACAACCACTATCTCCACTACTCAGTTTGTGTCATTGCTACAAGACAAGAAAAACAGTTGCACCTGCAACAGTGTTCCTACAGACTTGGAATGGATTTGAAATTGATCCTTCATAGGACAATAACCATATCAGGCAAAAGATCATTAGTGATTGATCAAGGCTTCAAACGACTCTTATTTTGATGTGCTGGCAATTCACAACGTCTCTTTCACACCTCTATATAAAGGATTGAAGACTTAGAGAAAAAAGAGACTCAACAACATTTTGAAAGCGACAAAACTCTGTCAAATTTTGTAACATCAAAAGTTCACTTAGAATTTCTTATCAAAGTTCATATCTTAGAAATTCTAGAGTCTTAAGAGTCTATCTGATTTGTATTGTGAACACCACTGATTGTATATCAAGTGTTCAACTTCAAACATTTTTCTTTGTAATTCTGTTTGATTAAGAAGTCTCTTGCAGTTGTGCTTGAGCATAGAAGTCTCTTGATTGTGTTCAGGAGCATAAGAAGTCTCTTGCAGTTGTTCTTGAGCATTTGAAGTCTCTTGCTAGTTTTAGCAGTGAGCATTTGTAATCAGATATTAGATTTTAGTGTACTCTCCTTGGAAGTGCAAGGGGGACAGGACTACTTCCGGTTTGTGGAAGGAACCTGTATAATTGCTTTGTGTCTTTCTTCTCTCTCTCTCTCTCTCTCCCTCTCTTCTCTCTCTCTCTCTCTCTCTCTCTCTCTCTCTCTTCTCTCTCTCTCTCTATCTCTCTCTCTCCCTCTCTCTCTCTCTCTCTCTCTCTCTCTCTCTTTCTCTCTGGTTTTATCTGCTGCATTTAGAATCTGAACATCACTTCAGAAGCTGTAATCTAACTGCTTCTGAACAGTGACTTCAGTAGGAGAAAAAGAAGAAAAAGCCAACACAATTCAATCCCCTCTTCTTGTGTTTTTCTCACTTTCATTTGGTATCTAGAGCCTTGGTTCTGTTGAGAACACTTAACAGTTTGATAGTCAAAGATATGAGAAAAACATGGCTAGTGAATCATCTGTTTCTGGATCTGGGGGTATTCATAATGTTGTACCTTATGATTACAGTGATAAGAAAGCTGACTCAGAAAAAGTTCCAAAGTTCAATAGAGATCCTGAAGAGTTCTCTTGGTGGAAAACCAACTTCTACAGTTACATCATGGAGTTGGTGACTTGGACCTTGATGAAGAAGGAGATGCTGTTGATAGAAAGAAACATACTCCTTATCAAAAGAAGATGTATAAGAAACATCACAAGATCAGAGGTTCACTTGTTCTTGCTATACCTCATGTAAAGTATATGAAGATGAGTGATAAATCTACTGCAAAGACTATGTTTGCTTCTTTATGTGCAAACTATGAAGGTAGCAAGAAGGTTAGAGAAGCTAAAGCATTTATGCTTGTTCATCAGTATGAGTTGTTCAAGATGAAGGATGATGAAAGTATTGAGGAAATGTATTCAAGATTTCAGACCCTAGTGTGTGGACTACAAATACTGAAGAAAAGCTATGTTGCTTCTGATAATCTGAGCAAGATACTAAGAAGCCTGCCTGGAAGATGGAGTAAATCTATTGCTCTACCATCTAAAGGGAAGTCATCTAAAGCTCTCAAAGTTATAGAATCTAAAGAAGAATCACCTGATGGAGATTCTGATGAAGATCCTGCTGAGATGATGGCTATGCTTTCAAACAGGCTGTAGTATTTGGCCAAGAAGAACAAGAAGTTCTTGAGCAGAAGAAGTGGTTGCAAAGGCTCCAGGAAAGAAGATCAGAAGGGTTGCTTCAACTGCAAGAAGCTTGGACATTTCATTGCCGATTGCCCTGATCTTCAGAAGGAGAAATCAAAGGACAAGTCTAAGAAGTCAACTTTCAAATCAAACAAGATCAAGAAGCAGGTCAAGCAGAGTTTGATGGCAACCTAGGAAGATTTAGACAGTGAATGTAACGCCCTCTTTTATTATTTAATTATTTTACTAGATGATATGGTATATGTTTATATATTATGTGATTTGTGACGATTATGTGACGTATATGTGACGTGTGACGTGTTATTATTTTATTGTTTAATAAAATAATATAAGTGATGTTTATATGAATATTTATTTGGTAAATAAATAGATTGGGTGGAAAAAGATAGAATTTTAAGAGATGGGGTTATATTTATAATTAAGAAGAGTTGTGTGGGTTAAGAGGGAATTAATTAAATTGTGAGGGAGTATATAAGAGAAGTAGGTTAAGAAAGGAAATATTGAGAACGCGTTATCAGACTTTTGGTTGGAGAAGAAGAACGGTCAAGAGAGAAGAGAAAGCTAGGTTCCAATTCTGCAATTTTTCCAGGTAAGGGTGAGCCTAACTTCAGTAGTATTAATCTTGAATCATCTGTTTTGATTAGCTTAGGGTTTGGGGAAGAATTGAGGTGAGTTTTGAGAATTAGGGTTATGATGGATTTGATGAATTTGATGTGAGAATGTGTTGCATTGCTGTAGGAATGTGTTACAGAACCTAGATTATTCCCTAGGATGATATTGCTGATGGATTAGAAACTTAATTGGAGAGAATTGGCAGATTTTGGTGTGAATTGGACTGAACCCGTAGTGGTTCTGAGATCGCTCGCCTGTGGCGAGCAGATCACTCGCCGTGGCGAGTAACCCTTGGTTGCTCGCGAGGCGAGTAGTATAGCTCGCCGTGGCGAGCTTGACCCTTAAATTTAGGATTTTTGCCAAACTTTAGATGGTTTTGAGTGCCCTCATATTTATAGAGATGACCTGTGAAGTTGGTTTGGTCAAATTTAATTTAGAGAGCTTAAAAATGAGGATTTTGTTGAAAAATGTCAAAAGGCCGAAGCACCCAGTATTTCTCGCCTCCAGCTCGCCCCCAACTCGCCTTTGGCGAGTGAGCTGCTGGGAGTACTCGCCTGTGGCGAGCAGATGTACTCGCCGTGGCGAGTTAGTTGGTTCAGGACTGTTTGCTGTTTTTGCGATCTGTTTCGCATGGGACTTTGAGAGGAGCCTTTTGGTTAGTATTAGTGGGGTTCTATACCCTTTAATGTATGCTGTAAGGATGACTGCTGATGATTAACTTGAGCTGTTGATAAATGAAGTGTTGTTGAAAATAAGTGATGTTTAAATGTGATGATTATGTGATTGTGATGATGCTATGTGTTGCAGTGTGTATGTATAATGAGTTGATGTTCTGCCATGTATTATTATAACTGCATGTGTCAGTCTATAACTTGTAAATGACGTTTGAGACGGTGTATAAGTTGTTAAGCGACGAGTCCATGCATTTGCATATTTACGAGACGGTGGAGCTTTATGCTCAAAGCGACGGTGGAGCATTTGCTCAAAGCGACGGTGAAGCATATTAATGCTATATATATATGGTACCACATGCATGATGTTGAGACGTTAGGTGTTGCATTTAGTCGAGTCAATTGTGACATATATGAGATGAGGTGTTGAGACGTTTATGTTTGATATGATGTTGTTATGATGTTGTGATGATGATGTTTAAGTTGATGCTATGATGTGCTATACTGTATATGTGATGAATTGGACATATGATTTGTTAATCTTGACTTATGATTTATATATTAATATTATTGTTGTGAATCTCACCCCTTCTGCTGGAATTGCCGCCTCGTGGGCAAGTGCAGGTACCCAGTCTTAGTTGCGATGATGCGAGGATGTGTGAAGTTAGGGTTGCTCTGATATGTAACGGGATGGGGTCTTTTGTGGAGTCTATTCCTTTATGTATCGTGTTTGAATAAATGATGTTGACTTTTGTGATGTAGAAACTTTAATATTTTGAGACGTTTTGCTGGCTTTTAAGCCAAGACATTTATGAGATGTGACAATTTGAATTCCGCTGCCTAATTGAATATTTTGTAATATGGTAAATTATTATCGAAGTTGTTTTTAAGATGAAATGTGACACCCCTTATGATGATTACTCTGATATATGATTTATTTAAAGAAATTTTTAAGACGGGAAATTGGGGTGTTACAATTGGTATCAGAGCAGGTCGGTCCGTCCGGCCAAGTAGAGAGTCGAGTGACGTTGTCTTAGAGTTAGAGTAGTATTAATGTATTATTCTGACTTATGTTTGTTTCCAGAGAACTAGATGGCTGGTAGAAACGATGCTGCTCTTGCTGCTGCTTTGGAAGCAATGGCTAATGCTGTGGGCAATCAGAACAACGCTGGTGGTAATGACGGGACTAGAATGTTGGAGACTTTTCTGAGGAATCACCCGCCTACCTTCAAGGGGCGTTATGATCCTGATGGAGCTCAGATGTGGCTCAAGGAAGTAGAGAGGATTTTCAGGGTCATGCAATGTGACGATGTTCAGAAGGTGCGGTTTGGTACGCACATGTTAGCGGAGGAGGCTGATGATTGGTGGGTTAGTCTCCTGCCTATTTTGGAACAAGATGGAACGGTGGTGACGTGGGCTATTTTCACGAGGGAGTTCCTTAATAGATACTTCCCAGAAGATGTCCGTGGGAAGAAAGAGATAGAGTTCCTGGAGCTTAAGCAAGGGAACATGTCGGTGACCGAGTATGCGGCCAAATTTGTGGAGTTGGCTAAGTTCTATCCGCATTATGCACCCGAGACGGCTGAGTTTTCAAAATGCATCAAGTTTGAGAACGGGTTGCGCGCTGACATCAAGAGGGCTATCGGTTACCAGAAGATTCGTGACTTTTCTGAGTTGGTGAGTAGCTGCCGGATATATGAGGAGGATACTAAGGCTCACTACAAGGTAGTGAACGATAGGAAAGCTAAGGGCCAGCAGAGTCGCCATAAACCTTATGATGCCCCTAGAGATAAAGGGAAGCAAAGAGTAAATGATGAGAGGAGGCCCCAGAAGAAGACTGCTCCTGCTGAGATTACTTGTTACACTTGTGGCGAGAAAGGCCATAAGAGCAATGCATGTACTGTTGAGGTGAAGAGGTGTTACCGTTGTGGCCAAAAAGGGCATATTACTAGTGACTGCAAGTTTGATGATGTTGTGTGTTTCAACTGCAATGAGCAAGGACACATTGGTTCGCAGTGTAAGCAACCCAAGAAGACTAAGACTACTGGGAGAGTGTTTGCATTGACCGGCACTCAGACTGAGAATGATGATCGTTTGATCAGAGGTACTTGCTATATTAATAATACTCCTTTAGTTGCTATTATTGATACTGGTGCTACACACAGTTTTGTTGCTTTTGATTGTGTTTCTGCCTTGGGTCTTGATGTTTCTGATATGAATGGAGAAATGGTTGTCGAGACTCCAGCTAAGGGTTCGGTGACTACTTCTCTCGTATGCTTGAATTGTCCTTTATCTATGTTTGGCCGTGACTTTGTGATGGATTTAGTGTGCCTACCTTTAAGTGGTATGGATGTGATTCTGTGTATGAACTGGCTAGAGTACAACCGAGTTCTTATCAACTATTTTAGAAAGACGGTGCATTTTTCTTCTGTCGAAGAAGAGTGGGGCGCAGAGTTTCTATCTTCTAAGCAGCTGAAGCAACTAGAACGTGATGGGATGTTGATGTTTTCGCTGATGGCTTCGTTATCTTTGGAGAACCAAGCTGTAATTGATGGGCTGCCTGTTGTGAAGGAATTTCCTGAAGTTTTCCCTGATGAGATTCCAGATGTGCCTCCGGAGAGAGAAGTTGAGTTCTCTATTGACCTTGTTCCTGGAACGAAGCCGGTGTCGATGGCACCTTATCGTATGTCTGCTTCTGAGTTAGCAGAGTTGAAGAAACAGTTGGAAGACTTGCTTGAGAAGAAGTTTGTGAGACCTAGTGTTTCACCGTGGGGAGCTCCAGTGTTACTTGTGAAGAAGAAAGACGGCAGTATGAGATTGTGCATTGATTACAGACAGCTGAACAAAGTGACGATCAAGAATAGGTATCCACTTCCGAGGATTGACGACTTGATGGATCAGTTAGTGGGTGCAAAAGTATTTAGCAAGATTGACTTGAGGTCAGGTTACCATCAGATTAAGGTGAAGGATGAAGATATGCAGAAGACGGCCTTTAGGACGCGTTATGGACATTATGAATATAAGGTGATGCCTTTCGGTGTTACTAATGCGCCTGGTGTGTTTATGGAATATATGAACAGAATTTTTCATGAATATCTGGATCAATTTGTTGTGGTTTTTATTGATGATATACTGATCTATTCTAAGACTGAAGCTGAGCATGCAGAGCATTTGAAGACTGTATTGCAAGTGCTGAAAGAGAAGAAGCTGTATGCTAAATTGTCTAAGTGTGATTTCTGGCTAAACGAAGTAAGTTTTCTTGGCCATGTTATTTCTGGTGAAGGTATTGCGGTTGACCCGTCTAAAGTTGAAGCGGTATCGCAATGGGAGACGCCTAAGTCGGTTACGGAGATTAGAAGCTTTTTGGGACTAGCTGGTTATTACAGGAGATTTATAGAAGGATTTTCTAAATTGGCTCTTCCGTTAACGCAGTTGACGTGTAAGGGTAAGTCGTTTGTATGGGATGTGCATTGTGAGAATAGTTTCAATGAATTGAAGAAGCGCCTGACGACGGCTCCAGTTTTGATTTTGCCGAAGCCCGATGAACCTTTTGTGGTATATTGTGATGCGTCCAAGTTGGGTTTAGGAGGTGTGCTTATGCAAGATGGTAAGGTAGTAGCTTATGCTTCAAGACAATTGAGAATTCATGAGAAGAATTACCCGACGCATGACTTAGAGTTGGCAGCAGTGGTCTTCGTATTGAAAATATGGAGACATTACTTATATGGTTCAAGGTTTGAAGTATTCAGTGATCATAAGAGTTTGAGATATTTATTTGATCAGAAGGAGTTGAATATGAGGCAGAGGAGGTGGCTTGAGTTACTTAAGGATTATGATTTTGGTTTGAATTACCATCCTGGTAAAGCAAATGTGGTTGCAGACGCCCTGAGTAGGAAAACGGTGCATATGTCCGCGTTGATGGTGAAAGAATTTGAATTGTTGGAACAGTTTAGAGACTTGAGTTTGGTGTGTGAAAGAACACCTCAGAGCATAAAACTGGGAATGTTGAGAATTGATAATGATTTCCTGAAGCATATCAAAGAAGCCCAAAAAGAAGATGTCAAGTTTGTAGACTTGTTGATTGCTAATGATGAGACTGTGGATGGTGACTTTAAGGTCGATGATCAAGGAGTGTTGAGATTCCGAGGGAGGATTTGCATTCCTGACAATGATGAGATTAAGAAAATGATTCTTGAAGAGAGCCATAGAAGTAGCTTGAGTATTCACCCGGGAGCTACAAAGATGTATCATGACTTAAAGAGGCTGTTTTGGTGGTCTGGTTTGAAACGCGATGTGGCACAATTTGTGTATTCTTGCTTGGTTTGTCAAAAGTCGAAGATTGAGCATCAGAAGCCGACTGGTATGATGATACCTCTAGATGTGCCAGAGTGGAAATGGGATAGTATATCCATGGATTTTGTGACGAGTTTGCCCAATACTCCTAGAGGGAACGATGCTATTTGGGTAATTGTTGATAGGTTAACGAAGTCTGCTCACTTTCTACCGATCAACATTACTTTTCCTGTGGCTCAGTTGGCGGAGATTTATGTTAGAGAGATAGTTAAGCTGCATGGTATTCCTTCGAGCATCGTATCTGATAGAGATCCAAGATTTACTTCTAGATTTTGGAAGAGTTTGCAAGAGGCGTTAGGGTCTCAGTTGAGGTTGAGTTCGGCTTATCATCCGCAAACAGATGGTCAGTCGGAGAGGACGATTCAGTCGTTGGAGGACTTGTTGAGGGTTTGTGTACTTGAGCAGGGAGGGACTTGGGATAGTCATCTTCCATTGATAGAGTTCACGTACAACAACAGTTACCATTCAAGTATTGGAATGGCGCCGTTTGAGGCTTTGTATGGTCGGAGATGCAGGACTCCGTTGTGCTGGTTTGAGTCGGGTGAAAGAGTGGTCTTAGGACCAGAGATCGTTCAACAGACTACTGAGAAGGTGAGAATGATCCAAGAAAAGATGAAAGCGTCGCAGAGTCGACAAAAGAGTTATCATGATAAGCGTAGAAAGGACCTTGAGTTCCAAGAGGGGGATCATGTGTTCCTGAGAGTGACTCCTTTGACGGGTGTTGGACGTGCTTTGAAATCGAAGAAGTTGACTCCGAGGTTTATTGGACCGTATCAGATTTCAGAGAGGATTGGGCCGGTGGCGTATCGGGTTGGATTACCACCGCACTTGTCGAATTTGCATGATGTTTTTCATGTATCTCAGCTGAGGAAGTATGTTCCGGATCCGTCTCATGTGATCCAAGGCGATGATGTGCAAGTTAGGGACAACCTTACGGTTGAGACCCTACCCGTGAGGATTGATGATCGAAAGACAAAGACGTTGAGAGGCAAGGAGATACCTCTTGTGAGAGTTGTTTGGGACGGAGCGACGGGTGAAAGCTTGACTTGGGAGCTAGAAAGTAAGATGCTGGAATCCTATCCAGAGTTGTTTGAGCGAGGTAAATTTTCGAGGACGAAAATCCTTTAAGAGGGGGAGAGTTGTAACGCCCTCTTTTATTATTTAATTATTTTACTAGATGATATGGTATATGTTTATATATTATGTGATTTGTGACGATTATGTGACGTATATGTGACGTGTGACGTGTTATTATTTTATTGTTTAATAAAATAATATAAGTGATGTTTATATGAATATTTATTTGGTAAATAAATAGATTGGGTGGAAAAAGATAGAATTTTAAGAGATGGGGTTATATTTATAATTAAGAAGAGTTGTGTGGGTTAAGAGGGAATTAATTAAATTGTGAGGGAGTATATAAGAGAAGTAGGTTAAGAAAGGAAATATTGAGAACGCGTTATCAGACTTTTGGTTGGAGAAGAAGAACGGTCAAGAGAGAAGAGAAAGCTAGGTTCCAATTCTGCAATTTTTCCAGGTAAGGGTGAGCCTAACTTCAGTAGTATTAATCTTGAATCATCTGTTTTGATTAGCTTAGGGTTTGGGGAAGAATTGAGGTGAGTTTTGAGAATTAGGGTTATGATGGATTTGATGAATTTGATGTGAGAATGTGTTGCATTGCTGTAGGAATGTGTTACAGAACCTAGATTATTCCCTAGGATGATATTGCTGATGGATTAGAAACTTAATTGGAGAGAATTGGCAGATTTTGGTGTGAATTGGACTGAACCCGTAGTGGTTCTGAGATCGCTCGCCTGTGGCGAGCAGATCACTCGCCGTGGCGAGTAACCCTTGGTTTCTCGCGAGGCGAGCAGTATAGCTCGTCGTGGCGAGCTTGACCCTTAAATTTAGGATTTTTGCCAAACTTTAGATGGTTTTGAGTGCCCTCATATTTATAGAGATGACCTGTGAAGTTGGTTTGGTCAAATTTAATTTAGAGAGCTTAAAAATGAGGATTTTGTTGAAAAATGTCAAAAGGCCGAAACACCCAGTATTTCTCGCCTCCAGCTCGCCCCCAACTCGCCTTTGGCGAGTGAGCTGCTGGGAGTACTCGCCTGTGGCGAGCAGATGTACTCGCCGTGGCGAGTTAGTTGGTTCAGGACTGTTTGCTGTTTTTGCGATCTGTTTCGCATGGGACTTTGAGAGGAGCCTTTTGGTTAGTATTAGTGGGGTTCTATACCCTTTAATGTATGCTGTAAGGATGACTGCTGATGATTAACTTGAGCTGTTGATAAATGAAGTGTTGTTGAAAATAAGTGATGTTTAAATGTGATGATTATGTGATTGTGATGATGCTATGTGTTGCAGTGTGTATGTATAATGAGTTGATGTTCTGCCATGTATTATTATAACTGCATGTGTCAGTCTATAACTTGTAAATGACGTTTGAGACGGTGTATAAGTTGTTAAGCGACGAGTCCATGCATTTGCATATTTACGAGACGGTGGAGCTTTATGCTCAAAGCGACGGTGGAGCATTTGCTCAAAGCGACGGTGAAGCATATTAATGCTATATATATATGGTACCACATGCATGATGTTGAGACGTTAGGTGTTGCATTTAGTCGAGTCAATTGTGACATATATGAGATGAGGTGTTGAGACGTTTATGTTTGATATGATGTTGTTATGATGTTGTGATGATGATGTTTAAGTTGATGCTATGATGTGCTATACTGTATATGTGATGAATTGGACATATGATTTGTTAATCTTGACTTATGATTTATATATTAATATTATTGTTGTGAATCTCACCCCTTCTGCTGGAATTGCCGCCTCGTGGGCAAGTGCAGGTACCCAGTCTTAGTTGCGATGATGCGAGGATGTGTGAAGTTAGGGTTGCTCTGATATGTAACGGGATGGGGTCTTTTGTGGAGTCTATTCCTTTATGTATCGTGTTTGAATAAATGATGTTGACTTTTGTGATGTAGAAACTTTAATATTTTGAGACGTTTTGCTGGCTTTTAAGCCAAGACATTTATGAGATGTGACAATTTGAATTCCGCTGCCTAATTGAATATTTTGTAATATGGTAAATTATTATCGAAGTTGTTTTTAAGATGAAATGTGACACCCCTTATGATGATTACTCTGATATATGATTTATTTAAAGAAATTTTTAAGACGGGAAATTGGGGTGTTACAGTGAATCAGAATCTGATAAGGATGATGCTGATGAAGATGAAAGGTAGTTGTTGGGTTAGTGGCTACAGTAACTTCAGAAGCTGAATCATAATCAGATTCAGAAGAAGAAAATGAGGTATATTCTAAAATTCCCATAAAAGAACTTATTGAGTCTCTTAAAGAGCTCCTTACACATTTTGAGCTGAGAAAAAATGAGTTGAAAGATTTAAAAGAAAAATATGTTGATTTAATGAAACAACAAGAATCAACTCTATTGGATCTGAAAGCTTCTAAAGAAGGACTTAGAGGCTTTGACTTCATTTGCAAAACTTATGAAGAGAAGCTCAAGTTCTTATGTCAGAAGCTACAAGAAAAGTGTAATGGAAAACCTTTGAGCAACCATGAAATTTCTCTTGAAGATTTTATTCTGTCTGGTATTGACAGAAGTAGAGTTGCTTCTATGATTTATAGCATTTACAAAAACAATGGCAAAGAGATTGGATTTTTAGAAGGAAAACCTAATGAAACTAATCTCAAAGCATGTTGTGAATGTATCAAGGAAGGATTGAAAACCTTCTTTATACCTGAAGGTGTTAAAGTTGAAATTGTGGTTCAGTCAGAATCTGAAGCTTCTAGTTCTAAGGCTAAGATTGTTTCAAAGCCAAAGAACTCTAAGTCTAAGGCTATGATAAATTCTGACTCTATGACCTCAAAGATCAAGATTCTGAAAAGATTATAACCTGTTCCTCATAGTATATTGCACCCAGAATCTGGTATCTTGAAGTCTAAGTCTCAGAAGAACAAAACAGTTTTGGCTTCAGGTAAATCAGAACTAAAAAATGTTAAACCTAAAGTACTGATCAATTAGAAGCTCTCAAAACCACACCTCAAGGTACAAGAAGTGAAGAGTAAAACTTCCAGCACTAACCTCAAAGGACCCATAAAACAATGGGTACCTAAATCTGAAATTGTCAATACTACCAAAATGCAAAGGAAAAGCAAAAATCATATTATCTGGACATCGGTTGCTCAAGACATATGACATGAGAGAAGTCAATGTTCCTCACCCTCACAATGAAATAAGGAGGAAATGTGAAGTTTGGAGGCAACCAGTCTGGCAAGATCACTGGTACAGGAATTATTGGTAACTCCGCTATCTCTATTAATAATGTGTGGTTGGTAGATGGTCTTGAACATAACCTTTTCAGTATCAGTCAGTTTTGTGACAATGGTTATGATGTGATGTTTGGAAAGACCAACTGTACTGTAATCAACAAAGATAACAAGTCCATAGTGTTCAAAGGAAAGAGAGTAAAGAATGTCTATAAAATCAATTTCTCTGAACTGGTTGATCAAAAGGTAATCTGTCTTCTATCAATGAATGATAAGAAGTGGGTATGGCATAGAAGGTTGGGACATGCTAACTAGAGGTTAATCTCTAAGCTTAGTAAGTTACAACTTGTCAAAGGCCTACCCAACATTGATTATCATTCAGATGCACTTTGTGGTGCATGCCAGAAAGGGAAGATTGTGAAATCATATTTTAAAGCTAAAGACATTGTCTCAACCTCCAGACCTTTAGAACTGCTTCATATTGATTTATTTGGACCAGTTAATACTGCATCTTTATATGGAAGCAAATATAGATTAGTCATTGTTGATGATTACAACATATGGACTTAAGTAAAATTCCTGAGAAGTAAAGACAATGCATATGTTGTATTCAGTAACTTCTGCACTCAAATACAGTCTGAAAAAGAAATGAAAATTTTCAAAGTCAGAAGTGATCATGGTGGAGAATTTGAAAATGAGCCATTTGAAACTTTTTGTGAAAAACATGGATTTGTCCATGAATTCTCTTCTCCTAGAAATCCACAGCGAAATGGGGTTATAGAGAGAAAGAATAGAACTTTACAAGAAATGGCAAGAACCATGATTCATGAAAATAATTTGGCTAAACATTTCTGGGCAGAAGCAGTGAATACACCATGTTATGTTCAAAATAGGATCTATATAAGACCTATCTTGGAGAAAACTGCATATGAACTCTTTAAGGGAAGAAGACCCAATATATCTTACTTTCATCAAATTGGATGTACCTGTTACATTCTAAATAACAAGCTCTACCTAAAGAAATTTGATGCCAAGGCCCAAAGAGGAATCTTCTTAGGTTACTCTGAAAGGTCAAAGGCATACAGAGTGTATAATTCAGAGACACTCTGTGTTGAAGAATCTATGCACGTTAAATTTGATGACAAAGAGCCTGGAAGTGAAACTCCATAGAAAGATGAAAGTTTTGCAGATATATAGGCTACTGAAGATACTTCAAAACCTGATTAGACTGAAGAATCTGAAGACAGTTTAGAAGCTGAACCAACTTCAGAAGCTCAAGATGAAGTAGCTTCTGATGAAGCTCAAGATGGCTCTCAACAAGCAAATCAATACAAGAATACATTCAAGTACAAGTCTTTACATCCTGAGGATCAAATCATTGGAAAAAAAGACAGTCCTAGAAGAACAAGATCATATTTCAGACAAGAAGAGTCTATGATAGGATTGTTATTAGTGATTGAACATGCTACAGTTGATGAAGCACTTTCAGATGATGGATGGATATTAGCTATGCAAGAAGAGCTCAATCAGTTTCAAAGAAATGATGTGTGAGATCTAGTACCCAAACCTCCTCAGAAGAACATTATTGGAACAAAATGGGTATTCAGAAACAAGATGAATGAACAAGGTGAAGTAACCAGAAACAATGCTAGACTGGTTGCACAAGGTTACAATCAACAAGAAGGCATTGATTACACTGAAACATTTGCTCCAGTTGCAAGATTGGAAGCAATCAGGTTACTTCTATCCTATGCAGTTAATCATGGCATAATATTATATCAAATGGATGTCAAAAGTGCATTTCTAAATGGAGTTATAGAAGAAGAAGTGTTTGTCAAACAACCTCCTGGTTTTGAGGATCTTAAGCATCCTAACCATGTTTATAAACTTAAGAAATTATTATATGGCTTGAAACAAGCTCCCAGAGCTTGGTATGATAGACTAAGTAATTTATTGATTAAAAATGATTTTAAAAGAGTTCAATGTAACGCCCTATTTTTATTAACTATTTATTTTATCGAGTTTAGTGACTTTTTGTCATATTTTATTTGAACAATTGTGATGTGTGACTTTTATATTAGGTGTGGGTATTTATTAGTGGTTTAGTATGACATTATTAGTGAATGAATATAATTAAATTAGATTAATGAGGCATAAAGGCAGTTTTGGAGTAAGGAGAATTTGTTAGGTGAAGAATAGGAGAGGTGTAGTTAGTGAGATGAGTAGTGTTTAATGATTTAAGTAATAGTAACAAGTTCAAGAGGTGCGGGTAGAAATATGAAAAGATTAGTAACAAACTCAATTAAAGTTTATAAATAGAGAAGGGAATTAGAGAAGAATGGTTACCGATAAAGAGAGCAACGAAGCGAAAAAAGGAAAAACTAGGGTTGTGGAGAAAAGAGGCAAGGAGGAATAAAGAGAAGAAACTAGAGAGAGATTTCACGTAGGAAATCATCAATTCCGCAAAACTAGAGGTAAGGGTGGGACTAACCTTCTTTAATCATAAGCATATAATTTCTGAAAAGGGTTTAATCATGTTGTTGTTTGTTGAATTTCATTGGTGTTATAAAAGTTAGGTTAAATTCAATCAAAATTGTTGAAAGTGTATGCAATCCCATGATCTAATGTAAGAAAGTGATGTCTAGGTTGTAGAATAACAGTAAGTAATGTTTCCTATCAATTTTGGGGTTTGGGTTGTCAAAATTGGGGTTTTGGAGTGAGAACAGAGGTCTGTTCGTAGACCTGTCTGTCGTCGCTCGCCACGGCGAGTGCTCAAACTCGCCTAGCGAGTAGAAGTCATCGCTCGCCCAACGAGTGATCGTAGTCGCCTGACGAGTAGTTCCCAACTCGCCACAGCGAGTGTTTTTCCTCGCCTAGCGAGCTGTTCAGTAGAAAAATGGATGTTCGTATAAATGATGTTTTGGGTCAGGTTTATATGAATTTGAGTCCCTCTTCATGTTTAGAAATGATTAGACAACTTTTATAATCAAATTTGGGCATTGGGAAGTTAAAAATTGGGATTTTTGGGTGAAAAATGTCTAGTTCCCGAAGCTACCTGTTTTAGCTCGCCCTCGGCGAGTGATCTTGCTCGCCTAGCGAGTGCTCCATATGTGAGATCGCCACAGCGAGTAGTTGTGCTCGCCTCGCGAGTTGTTCAGTAGCAGACTGCCTGTTTTGCGTTCGTATGTCTTTTTCACACGTTTCTGTTTTGAGTCGGACTTTGTCATAAACATGAAAATTGTTGATAACTGATTTATCTTTCCAGTGGTTTTGAGTTGATGTGCAAATCTTTTGTGGTTGATTTAATATGATTTTATGATGTTGGTGTTGTTGCATTTAAGTTGTGTCATTGCATAAGCATTATCAAGCGAAGGGGGTTGTAGCCTGTCAAGTCGAATATGACTTTAGCGAAGGGAGTTGTAGCTCTGTTGTTTCTTAAGCGAAAGGGACTGTAGCCTGTCAAGTCGAATATGACTTTAGCGAAGGGAGTTGTAGCTCTGTTGGTACCACATGCATAATTATGTTGCATTTGTTGAGTAGTTGTTGTTGCATTGTTGAGTCGTTGTTGTTGCATTGTCGATGTTGCTGTTGATGCACTATTGAATTAAGTTAAATGATGATTGTTGTTGGAATTGTGAAGTATTCTTAATGTTGAATTGTTGTTGTTTTGTATTGATTAATTCTTTACATGAATTGTTGCTTATTATTATTGAATGTGAAATCTCACCCCTTCTGTTTGAATGTTGCCTCTACGTGGGTAACGTGAAGATAACCAGGAGTAACCGCTGATGTGAGTTGGTTCCTCGTGTCGTCATAAGAGTCATGCTTTGATACGTAACGGGATGGGGATATTTATATGTTTTGTTTTCCTTGTTACGTATTTCTTTTTAAGTTAATGTTGAACCACTTTTGGATTTGGAATTTCATTACGTTGTTGATGTTGAGGCCTTAGTGCCAAGTATGGATTAAAACGTTAAACATTTTCCACTACGACATTATTTTAAATTATTGAAGGAAGTTGTTTAAATAAATAGTGGATTTTAACTCTATTTATATTTAGTGATATTTTGAAGAACGAAATGTGACATCCTGTTTGCGATGAACTCTGATTTATTATATATTATTTATATGTTGGGAAAACGGGGTGTTACAGTCAAGTTGACACAACACTCTTCAGAAGAACTCTTGACAAAGACATTCTTGTTGTGCAGATATATGTTGATGATATAATATTTGGTTCTACTAATGCATCTCTTTGCAAGGAATTCTCTAAGTTAATGCAGGATGTATTTGAAATGAGCATGATGGGAGAATTGAAGTTCTTCCTTGGTATTCAACTCAATCAATGTAAAGATGGAGTATATGTTCATCAAACAAAGTACACAAAGGAGCTTCTGAAGAAGTTCAAGCTAGAAGATTGTAAAGTTATGAACACTCCAAAGCATCCAACCTGCACCTTAAGCAAAGAAGATACTGGGTGCAGGATTCCAGTCAGATCCTAGAGAATCTCATTTAACAACTGTTAAGAGAATCTTCAGGTATTTGAAAGGAACAACAAATCTTGGACTCCTTTACAAGAAATCCTTAGATTATAAGTTGGTTGGATTCTGTAATGTTGACTATGCTGTTGACAGGATTGAAAGAAGATCAATCAGTGGTAACTGTCAGTTCCTGGGAGAGAATCTGATATCCTGAGCTAGCAAAAGACAAACAACTATTGCTATGTGTAACGCCCAAATTTATTATTTATTATTTTATTAATTTATTGTATTTTTAGTGTGTTATTATTTGATTGATAATATATATATTTTGATGAAATATATTATTATGTGCATTATTTGGTGTGTTAATATTCTAAGTGGGGGAGGAATATAATTATTAGAAATAATCAGATAAAGGGGAAGAGTAATTTTGTGGTGATAAGAGTAAAAAGGTGTATTAGGTTAAGAGTCAGTAAGGAGAGATTAGAAAATCAGAACACGTACAATTTTTGGAGAAAAAGAGGAGAACTCAGAGAGAACCCTAGGAAAGAAGAACGCTGCTGTTGATTTCAGAAGAACAATCTAAGGTAAGGGTGGGATTCATATTCTCTAATCTTAAGTATGTTTTTCTAAAATTGGGTTTAACAAAAGTTGTAGGTTGTGAGTTTTGAAAATTAGGTTCAAAGTGATGAATTGATGATTAGATTATGAGAAACTGTGGAATTAGTATAGAAACTGTTTACAGATCATAGATTAACCTTAGTACAGATGTTTCAGTCGAATTTGGGTTAAATATGGTGAAAATTAGGGGTTTTTGGAGTGAAACTGGTCTGTTCCCGTAGAGTTGTCCATATTCCATCGTAGTACGATGCTGGAAATCGTACTACGATGTTTCCAGTGGCAAAAAGTTGTTTTTCAGCACATTCCATCGTAGTACGATGCATTCCATCGTAGTACGATGCATAGTGACAGCATCCCCTGTTTTGCGTTCTTGCGTCTTTTTCACCCATTTCTATTCCGAACTGGCTTTTGGTGTAAACATGAAAGTTGTAGATGATTGAGTTAGATTTCTAATGGCTTTGGTCTGGCTTGAAAATGATTTTTAGATCTTAAGATATGATGAAAATACTCTAAGGAGGTCTTAGTGAAATTTTATGAAAACTAACCCGAAACATATAGATTGTCTCCGAACTTCAGAGCTTAAGTACTATGAGTTTAATTAAGGTGTTTATAAGTATTTAATCTATGTTGTGATGAATCTAACTTGGTTTGATATGTAAGTAATTGACTAATGTATATGTTGCTAATGTTGTTGATAGGTTGGAATATATTATGTGATTATTGTATGTTGTATAATGTCATGTTGCTTATGCCATTTAAGTTGTTGATTGTCTAAGTTGTTGGTTGTTAAGTTGTTGGTTGTCCAAGTTGTTGGTTGTTTAAGTTGTTGGTTGTCTAAGTTGTTGGTTGTCTAAGTTGTTGGTCGTTGAGTTCATGCATACAAAGTTGAGGGCTTATGCCCTGGAGCTTATGCTCAATTAAAGTTGAGGGCTTATGCCCTAGAGCTTATGCTCATTAAAATTGAGGGCTTATGCCCTGGAACTTATGCTCAATTAAAGTTGAGGGCTTATGCCATGGAGCTTATGCTCAATTAAAGTTGAGGGCTTATGCCCTGATTGGTACCACATGCATAACGCATTTGTCAAGTTGCTAAGTTGACTGTTGTTGCATAGTCAAGTCGGTGTCGTTGTGTCGTGTTAGTTGTTGTTGTCAAGTTGGTTATTATTAATGAGATACTAATGAAGAATTATGTGAAGTAATAATATTGTTAAACATTGTAGCTTATGTTGTTGAATTCCATTGATGAATTATATGCTTACTATTTTTGAATATGTATCTCACCCCTTCTGCTTGGAAATGTTGCTCTTCGTATGAGTAACTTGCAGGTAATCGAGAATAAGTAGCTGTTGATTGCTGTCGTGAGTGGCTATCTCTCGTTGTGTCTTTAGGTGCTCTGATACGTAACGGGATGAGAGTTTGCTATGTTTGATTGCATTTCTTGTTACGTATCTCTTTTATTAAACAATGAAGAACTATTTTTATGAGGATTTAAGATAATGTTGATGTTGTGGCCTTTTAGTGCCAAGTACTATTTAAGATGTTGAAAATAATTCCGCTGCATTTTGTTGAATTTCTATTAAGGCAGATGTGTTAATAAACAGCATTTTTGTTCCATTTATATTTGTGGAAAATTTTGTAAGTTGAATGTGACACTCTGTTTTTAAGTTGAAAAACTCTGATTAATCTATGTTATTTAAAAGTTGGGAAAACGGGGTGTTACACTATGTCTACAGCAGAAGCAAAATACATCTCAGCTGCAAGTTGTTGTACACAACTACTTTGGATGAAACATCGGTTGGAAGACTATCAGATAAATGCTAACAATATTCCCATTTATTGTGATAATACTGCTTCTATTTGTTTGTCAAAGAATCCAATTCTACATTCAAGAGCCAAGCATATTGAGATCAAACACCATTTTATTAGAGATTAGGTTCAAAAAGGAATCTTGGATATACAATTCATTGATACTGAACATCAGTGGGCTGACATATTCACTAAACCTTTATCTGTGGAAAGATTTGATTTTATAAAGAAAATTTGAACATACACTTTGTGTCTGATTAAAATTGCTTGCTCCTGAACTAGAAGTTAGGTCCTGAAGTTAGTTCAGAAGCTATGGCCATCAGAAGCTCTTAACTGAGGTTCTAAGGAAAATGTGCTTCTGAAAATGACATCAGTATCTTAAACTTCAGAAGCTGGATTTTGTGCTCCTGAATAACAGAGCTAGTGGAAACGTTGGAGTTACTTTTTGGTAACACCTGTCCCACTAACTTGACAGCGCATTTGAAGTTATCTGACTTGGCTTAAATGCATTGATGTATAACTTAAAAGGGCAATGATGATTTTAAGCTTTGAATGTACTTTCTCGCGCCCCCATGTGTCATTAATGCTGTGTTTGTTTGTCCCCTCTGAATTGCAATCGTTTGGTTTTTACTCAAAACACCTAGGCAAAACACACACTACTCACTTCACAACCTACACTTTCTATTCTCTCAACGTATTCTCTGCGAACTCAAAGTTCATCTCTCTCAATCAAAAACCTAGAACCCTAAATCTTCATTTTCATCAATGGCATCATAAAGCTCTTTTCCAGAATCATCTATGCAAGAGACTGTTCAAGGAACATCTTTTCAAGATATATCACAAGGAACGTCTACTCAAGAAGCTCCTGCTTATGAAATAAAGGGAAGAACCATGTCTTTAGAAGAATGGGATTTAACCGTACAAGTAGAGAGTCCGGTGGATTTCACTTCTCTTTCATATCATGACTGCAACATCAAGGAGTATTATGAGTCACATGACCTCATGGACTACTTCAACATGCTAAACGGTCCAACATACATGGCTCTGGTAAGGCACTTTTGGGTAAGAGCTCATGTTTATGACAAGAAGGCTGCTAAACAGGAAATGGATGAAAAGGTGTTGATTGATCCTACCCTGGCTGGTAAGACTAGAGAGGAAATGGGTTTGGAACCCTTCATTGGTACTGAAATTAGATCAAGCGTCTTGGGGATTCCAATCTACATCTCTCAGGACGTAATTGCTTTTGTCATCAGAAGAGCTTATGAAGGAAACTTCAAGGATGGACTGGACAATAACAAGAAAAGTCCATGGAATGAAATAGTCAATCAGACTATGTTCAACAGCAACAAGAAAGGTGCCTACAGTGACTTGAGCATGGAGAAGAAGATGCTTCTAAAGATACAGAATGAGAATCTTCTGCCTAAGGGAGGAGGTTCTGATCAACCCTCTTTGGAACACAGGGTGTTTCTTCATTACTTTTTAAAGAAGGAAAAAGCAAATGTGCCTAAGTACATCATCAAGCACATGATCAAGACTCTAAGGGAAACTTAGTTGAGTAACAGAACCTGGATTCCTTATGGGAGACTCATCTATGAAATTCTTCATCAAGGAGGAATTTTGAGAGCATTGAGTGATACTAAGGTCTTCACAGATAAGCATCTTGGCACGGTGACTGGAAAAGTTATCAATGGTAGCACTCTGAGGCATATGAAGTTAATCAAAAAGGAAGACTACAAGAAGCTGAACACAAATTTGAAGGAATCTACAACTATTTCCAATCTTATGGAAGGCTGGACTAGACCTGTCTGTTCAGAAGCTGTTGATTCAGAAGCTCCTGAAGGTAATACTGATGCTCACACTCTTGCTGATAAATTATTATAGTAGAATCTAGTACATCTTCTGACACTAGGTCTAGTCCAGCCTCCCTCTCATCATCCTCCTCCACATCGTCTGATATGGATGATGTCCCTCTCCACAAAGTCTACACCACTCTCAATAAAAGCTTGTCCCCATCATCATCAACCAAAACTTCGAAAAAGCCTGATTATGATACCTTTGTGCCAATGTATCCCTATGTTGAAGAGAGGTTAATTGACATGCAACAAAGGAGAATTTATGTTTGCAAAAATCTACTTGCTGATCATCCTTTGCAACCACCCATGATTGATCCAATTCAATTTGTTCCTGTTGATGTAGAGGGTGCTGATGATCACACAGGGACAAATATTGCTAACATTGATGTATCATCTTCTCCACCTATCTCTCAAACTCAAACAACTCAAACTACACAAACTTCTGAACCTTCAATCATACAGTACCTTGTTAACCATTATTCAGGTGAACTACCTGAGTATGAGACCAACTTAGAAAAAGTCTCTGACATAGCTTATGATGAAGTTATGACAGAAAGCCCCCAACAACATGAACTTGACCAAGAAATGGCCTCATCAACTAACACAAATTCTGTTCTTATCCCTGATCTTGTTCCTGAACAAAATGTTCCTGAACTAGTTGTTCCTGAACAACCTGCTTCTGAACTAATTGTCCCTGAACAAGTTATAAACAACCAATCACCAACAACCAACACCATTAGTCAACCTGAAACTTCCATAAATGACCAACATTCATCATCCAACTTAGCCATTCAACCTTGTACTCCTGCCAGAACAAATGTCCCTTCTCCACCTACCCTGTTTCTAGATTATACTATTCTAACAGATGTGTGTGAGAACATTTTTCAGGAGCTGAATAACTTGGTTCAAGGAAGGAACAATCTCATTCATGAGGATAGCTATGAGAAGCTGTGGAAGAGATTAAAGGAAAGAGTGGACTATGTCTTGACTAAACTCCAGAGATCATGTCTTGATGCTCAGGACTCTGCACAAAGAAAGCTTCAAGAGTGGCTGAAAGGGGTTGATGGCAATCTTCATGAAGTGCAAGTGCTGAGAACTTGGGTGCGTACTCCTCTTAGCTTAAGAGCAAGGAATGCTACAGACTTTATTCTAACAAGAATACACCCATGAGAGTTGAACATCAACTGGTTGTCAAAGATTAAAGTCAAACCAGTATCCACAGAATTAGCCTTGCTGCAAAAGAATGTTGAATTGGAAAAGGAAAACAAGCAGCTCAGAAAAGAAGTTCTTGAACAGAAGCTACTGCTGCTTGAGTACAAGTCATTAACAGAAGCAAAGTTGGAAGAAGCCAGAGTCAGAGAGGTTATGAGTCAATAATTAGTTTATTTTATATAATATTTAATCTTGTTTTATTTAGATTTAAGTTTATTTTATATTATTGTTATTTCCTTTTTGAGCTATTTACTTTAAGATTCAATAAATTATATTTCAGGAACGACTATTGGGTGGAACAGTCTTGAAGCAAAAGAAAGAGGATTAGGAGATGATTCGGGCTGGAAAAATGCAAGATTCAACACAAAAATATGCAGCTCCCAAGTCAGAAGCTTGGCACGGCCCGTGCCAAATGTGGCATGGCCGTGCCACCTCTCAGGATTCTCTTTTGCTGCTTTTGCTTGGATTTTAAGCTACTCTGTTTTAGTTTAGGCCCACAGTTTCTTGTGGAGCACTCTAGTATTATAATTGCTTAGATTTTAAGTCAACTGTAAGCTATAAATAGAGTAGTCTTCCATCACAAATATTCATCTTATTCTTGGAATACAATAGTGACAGTTGTCTTTCTAATAATAATTTCTCTCTTTATTTTATTGTTATTTATTTTATGTCTTCTCTCTTCTTCACCTTGTCTACTATGATCATGAGTGAGTAGACTTCTTTAGTCTTGGGATTGTTGGATAGTCTAATGACATAATCCAAAACAAACCAAGCTTTCTTCCTAAACTTTATGTAAACCTAAATTTCTAATCTAAATTCACCACTTTAACATGGATTAATCATTATCAAACTGTGGACGCGAAAGCTGAGGGTGTAACGTGTAACACCCCGTTTTCCCAAAACAACGTAAACATGTATAATTATCAGAGTCTTCAACAACAACGGAGTATTACATCTACTTTTCAAAATTCAGTTTTAAATAGAATATAAAAACTATTTAATTCAACACATCATTTTATAAAAATCTGCAGCGGAATATTTATTTGATAATCAATCAACAACTAAAATCAACATCCTTGGCACAAAGGCCTCAACATAATAAAAATATTATTCAACGATGATTTAAATCTTCAACATCAATAAAAGTCTAAGCAACGTGTTCTCAAAAACCGATACATAAAAGAATGAAATCATAAACATCAAATCCCATCCCGTTACATATCAGAGCCTACGACACAAGAGCCAACTCCTATCTATCCTTCGCTACCTGCACTTGCCCACGAGGCGGCAATTCCAGCAGAAGGGGTGAGTTCACAACACAAAGGTAATATATAAATATATGAATCATCAAATTGCATTGAAAAACAACAACAAATTATAACAACCATCATCAGCATAGGCAGCAACATCATCAATATAAGCAACAACATCATCAATATTAGCAACAACATCATCAATATTATTTAGATTCATCTTCGGTTAACAACATCAACGACATCATCACTTGTGGCGACACCTCACCAACAACATCTCTACAAAACAACTCACACCTACAACAACTAATGCAAGACTCCATCAACTACTAATGCATTATGCAAATGTGGTACCAACTACGCGCGTTGAATGCTAAGCATTCCAGGGCATAAGCCCCCACCAATTTTGGATGGTTAAAGCATCCCAGGGCATAAGCCCTCACCAGATGAATGACTAGCATTCCAGGGCATGAGCCCTCACCAATTAAATGTATAAACATTCCAGGGCATAAGCCCCCAACGATGCAAATGAGTTATGAAGACTCAATGGTGTATATCTGCATACAACCCTACGACAACTAATGGTGCATATCAGCATGCAACCAATAACAACAACAACACCTACTACGACATCAACATTTGTGCCTAATACTTATGACACACTCCCCAACTTGGACAACACGACTCAACAACATCAACAACGGGGACAACGATACACCGTATATAATTGTACATATATACACATATATATTCCAACATATCAACAACAATAGCAACATATACATTAATCAATTACGTTCATATCAAAGTCTAAAACATCCTTCAAAGCAAATCAAGTTTGATCAATAAGACATAAGCCAAATACTCATAAAACACCTCAACTAAATCCCTAACACTTACGTTTGAAGTTGGGAAAACCAACCATAAGTTCTTGGACTAACTTGGGACTAGTTATGCTAAGTTTTCTTAAAGTTTTCTCAACACCCACCTGGACTATTTCCATCATAACTCAAAATCTACAAATCATTTTCAAGCCCAACCAACGCCATTAGAAAGCTAACTTAATTATCTAAAACTTTCATGTTTACACCAAAAGCTAGTTCAAAGCAGAAATGGGTGAAAAATAGTGAAATATGGATGATCTGATTTTTGAGAAAGCGTGTCACGTTTTTAGAAAACGTGTCACGTTTTTATGCTCAGAATTACTATGCATTCTGTCGACCAAAACGTGACGCGCTTGCCAAAACGTGGCACGTTTTTGCGGTAACAAATCTGGACTCAGCTTCACAAAAAAGTGCGATTTCAGCATGGTTCTACCCAAAAATCCCAACTTTGATCCCTCAATTACCCAAAATGAGTTACAAACATGTTTATGGATTCAATACACAACAAAGCATCAGAAACAACTCATAGCAACATCATCAACAACATATTTCAACAACAATGAGCAATTTATCATATTCTTTAACCTAAACCAAAATCACCATTTTCCATCCAATTTCATGAAAACATACATGTATATATTAACCAATGAATTGCTAGCCCACCCTTACCTGATTAGATGAAAAATTGCTACAAAAATCTCTCCTCTTGGCTAATCCCCCTTTGCTCTTGGTTCTTCTCTCTTTCTCCCAAAAAGTCTGTTTCTTGTTTTCTCTGATACGTACAATGCTTACTGACTTCTTCCTATTCTTTCCTTAACAAAACATAACTCCTTTCTTTCTCTTAACTCCCCCAATAAATTTCATTTTAATTTCTCATTAACCCTCCTTAATTCTATTAACTCCAAATAAATCCCTTATTCTAAATAAACATTATTCTTCCTATTTTCATAATTCTCCAAAATAATAATATTCCTTCTATTTTCTTAAAACAAAGCAAATATTATATCCCACTACTAATTAATTAAATAACAAATAACATGCATTTAGATAATACATCAATAAATCATATAACTCAATTATTTCACATAAATTATTATAAACAAATAAACACACCACATATTCACATAATCATTTATAAATTCAAATAAAACATGCCCAACAACTAAAAATAACAAAATAGCGACTAGGGCGTTACATAACGCCCTAGTTTATATTTTACTATTTTTAGGTGCTTAGAATATTTTATTTGAATTTATAAATAATATATGTTGATCTATGTGAATAATTGTGGTGTTGATATTTGATATATATTTTATTATATAATTATTTGTAGTATTTTATGAAAATAGGAGAAATAATATGTATGTGGTTGAAAAAGGGATTTATTAGAGTTAATAGAATTAAGGAGAAATTAATAGGATTTAGTGGGAGAGTAAAAGAGTAAAAAAAGAGGTTATACTTTGGTTGGTAAGAGTAGGGAAGAAAGAGTCAGACAAATAGTACGTATCAGTAAAAGAAGCTTTTGGAGAGAAAACCAGGAAGAGGGCTAGGGAGAAAAACCAAGGGGAATAGCTTAGAAGATTGTTGTTGTAGCTTTTATTCATCTAATCAGGTAAGGGTGGGTTTATGATTCAAATGCTATATATACATATGTGATTCCATGAAAAATAGATTGGAATTGGTGATAGTTGTTCTAGGTTTTATGAAATGTGAAGAATGCTAATTTTGGAGAATTATTGGGTTGATGATGATGTTATGTGAATTGTTTCTGTTGTTTAATTGTATCTTGAACCCATAAACCTTATTCAAAATCATTTTGGGTGATTGGGGTATTAAAATTGGGTTTTTGGATGAAAATGGGGTTAGAAAATCGTAGGTTTTATTTCTGCCCAGATGAGCGCTCGCTCAAGCGAGCTACCCGTCGCTCAAGCGAGCGACACTTTGCCACGCCCAGTCTGAAATTTTGGCCGCTCGCTTAAGCGAGCCACGAGCGAACCCAGGAGCGAACGATTCTGAACTTTCGTTAATTGTGCACGCTTAAGCGAACTGCCCGTCGCTTAAGCGAGCAACGTCATTTTGCCCGTTCGCCTAAGCGAACCGTAAGCGAGCTCCAAGCGAGCAACCCCCTGAGTTACGTCTTTTTGGTCGCTTAAGCGACCAGTAGCTCGCTTAAGCGAGATGGGTCCTGTGCGACCCAAAATGTGATTTTTCTGGAGTGTTCCAAACCCAAACCTAAGCTTCCTAAGTTGTTTATTGGATTTATTAAGAATTATTGGGGTGATAAAACTATAAAACGAAGATGTTTATGATGGATATATGTATGATTATATGAAATGAAATATACTTTGCTAATTTTGAAGTCGTTATTGAGGTGGTGAGTGGTTGTGTCTAGTTGGGGAGGATGTCCTAGTTGATGTTGGTGTTGGTTGCATGTCGATATGCACCATTAGATGTTGTAGGGTTGTATGCAGATATACACCACAGAGTCTTCATAACTCATTTTCATTGGTGGGGGCTCATGCCCTGGAATGTTTATACATTCAATTGGTGAGGGCTCATGCCCTGGAATGCTAGTCATTCATCTAGTGAGGGCTTATGCCCTGGGATGCTTTAACCATCCAAATTGGTGGGGGCTTATGCCCCGGAATGCTTAGCATTCAACGCGCGTAGTTGGTACCACATTTGCATAATGCATTCGTTGTTGAGGTCTTGCATTAGTTGTCGTAGGTGTGAGTTGACAGTTGTGAGTTGTTGTTGGTGAGGTGTCGCCACAAGTGTTTGTTGTGGTTGTTAATTGAAGGTGAATCTAATTGCTGAGATAATATTGATGAAGTTGTTGAATCATGCTGATGATGGTTGTTATTATTGTTGTTGTTTTCCAATGCAATTTGATGATTCATATATTTATATATTACTTTTGTTTTGTGAACTCACCCCTTCTGCTGGAATTGCCGCCTCGTGGGCAAGTGCAGGTAACGAAGGCTAGTTAGATGTCGGCTCTTGTGTCCTAGGCTCTGATACGTAACGGGATGGGGATTCTACTGTTTAAATTCTTTCATTCCTTTTATGTATCAGCTTTTGAAAACATGTTGACGAGGCTTTTATTGTTGTTGGAGATTTAATTATCATTGGATAATAATTTATTTAAGTTGTGGCCTTTGTGCCAAGGACGTTGTTGTAAATGTTGATTATGATTTTAAATAAATATTCCGCTGCAGATGACATGAAAATGTTTTGTTGGATTAAATAGTTTTATTTTCTATTTAAATAATTTTGAAAAGTAGACGTAATACTCTGTTGTATGTTGAACTCTGATGTTTTATATAATATTACGTTGTTTTGGGAAACGGGGTGTTACAGAGGGTTTGATAATTATTTATCCATTATCCCAAATATCAATTCATAAAGCGAAAGCCGAGTCTTGATATTGGAACAAGTGAATTTAGACAGAGATTGTAAAGGCAGCGAAATAGTCTTTGCAATCTTTGGACGAAGTAGTTTCACAGCCTTAATGCATCTTCTAGTAATCAATTCAGTGAAATAGGGTTGATTGCTAGGAGTAAACTCTTACTGGACTGAGAGGAAAAGTAAGGGGCTAAAGGGAAACCGGTCATTAGAAATTAAGTCCAACATAAGGTTCTAAGGTTAAAGCTTCGGTTTGTGGAGGACTTGTTATTTAGATGGACCAATAATCCCAAGACACTTTTTATTATTGCTATTTATTTTTATTATTTTCTATCCAAACTTTATTATTTCTATTATCTTCTAATCATTATTAAAAGTTAATTAAATTCATAACTCCCTGTCGGAACGATATCTTTTATTACTACATCGGTAGAACCGTGCATATGCGGTTTTGCTCATCAAAAGGAAAATTTGCTTAAAAACAATTAAGCCTTCAAGCAAGAAATGAAGCAACAAGCAGAAGAAACACAAAGGATGATTAAACAAATGATGGAGATGTTCCAAAAACAAGCCTAACCTTAGTTGCACAACCCTAGCTTGTTTTATTTCTGCTATTTGTATCTTTACATGTTTCTGTTTTTTTTTTTTTTTGTGCTTCTGAATTACTGCTTCTGACCAATATTTATGTGCTTCTGAACAATGTTTATGCTTCTAAACTACTTTTATGATATATGACTTGCGTTTATAGAATTTCTCACTACGTTTTTCTCATCTCTTTCTTTTTGTCTTTATTTTATACTTTTTGTTGATGACAAAAGGGGGAGTAGATGTATAATATTTAAAGGCTCTGAGCCCCATTAATTTAATTTCAAACAATTTAAATTAATAGGATCATCTTCTTATCTCTTAGTCTATTAATGTGAGATTATTCTGAGTGTTATTGCGTTTTTAATGATGAATTTAATTAACAAGAATAGAATTCAGGGGGAGCATACAAACCACACCTTATAGTACTATTGGACTCAGGGGGAGCCTACAAACCTCATACCCTTATAATCAGCTTGTTAATTAGATTAACAACAATTGAACATTTTTAAATACTAATGTTTGTCATCTTCAAAAAGGGGGAGATTGTTGGAACAAAATGTGTTTAACACTACCTCTTGAGAGTTTTGATGATAACAAGGTATTAAAAATTATCAATTGGATATGCTAATATTTGTCCAAGTGTAGAGGACCATAGACAAAAATTTGAGATCATTATTAGGTTCTGGAAGAACAAAAGAGAGAAAAGGAATCAACAAAAAGGAAGCTTAAAGCGTCTGAAGAGAACTGCCCCTGAAGTCAAAGTGCTCCTCAAGACAAAGTGCTCCTGAAGTGATGACGTCATCAGAAGCAAGATCATCAGAAGCATCTCATCAAAAGCTGAAGATCACCAGAAGTTGTAATTCATCAGAAAATGCAAGACTTAAAGCTTCAAAGGTTGTTCAATGGATTTAATCTCGTCTAAGCATTGCAGAAGACTAGAAAAGTGAAGCAACGACTATTTTGAAAGGATTTGAAGGCATTGGATGCTTGTTCTTTTAAGAGCGTTGACAATGTACAATTGTATGAAGTGTACTACCACTATCTCCACTACTCAGTGTGTGTCTCTGCTACAAGACAAGAAAAACAGTTGCGCCTACAACAATGTTCCTATAGACTTGGAAAGGATTTGAAATTGATCCTTCATAGGACAATAACCATATCAGGCAAAAGATCATTGGTGATTGATCAAAGCTTCAAACGACTCTTATTTTGATGTGCTGGCAATTCACAACGTCTCTTTCACACTTCTATATAAAGGAGTGAAAACTTAGAGAAAAAAGAGACTCAACAACATTTTGAAAGCGCCAAAACTCTGTCAAAATTTGTCTACATCAAAAGTTCACTTAGAATTTCTTATCAAAGTTCATATCTTAGAAATTCTAGAGTCTTAAGAGTCTGTATCTGATTTGTATTGTGAACACCACTGATTGTATATCAAGTGTTTAACTTCAAACATTTTTCTTTGTAATTCTGTTTGATTAAGAAGTCTCTTGCAGTTGTGCTTGAGCATAGAAGTCTCTTGATTGTGTTCAGGAGCATATGAAGTCTCTTGCAGTTGTGCTTGAGCATTTGAAGTCTCTTGCTAGTTTTAGCAGTGAACATTTGTAATCAGATATTACATTTTAGTAAACTCTCCTTGGAAGTGCAAGGGGGACAGGACTACTTTCGGTTTGTGGAAGGAACCTGTATAATTGCTTTGTGTCTTTCTTCTCTCTCTCTCTCTCTCTCTCTCTCTCTCTCTCTCTCTCTCTCTCTCTCTCTGTTTTTATCCGCTGCATTTAGAATCTGAACATCACTTCAGAAGCTGTAATCTAACTGCTTCTAAACAGTGACTTCAGTAGGAGAAAAAGAAGAAAAAACCAACACAATTCAACCCCCCCTTCTTGTGTTTTTCTCACCTTCAAACTTCAATTCTCCCATCATGCTCATTTCAAATTCATCCTGCATTAACTTAGAAAGTTTCTTGCAAAGAGATGCATTAGTAGAACTAAATATTATATCATCAACATATATCTGCACAACAAGAATGTCTTTCTCAAGAGTCCTTCTGAAGAGTGTTGTGTCAACCTGACCTCTTTTAAAATCGTTTTCAATTAAGAAATTGTTTAGTCTATCATACCATGCTCTGGGAGCTTGTTTAAGACCATACAGTGATTTTTTAAGCTTATAAACATGGTTAGGATGCTTAAGATCCTCAAAACCAGGAGGTTGTTTGACAAACACTTCTTCTGATATCACTCCATTGAGAAATGCACTCTTTACATCCTCTTGATAGAATATTATGTCATGATTAACTGCATATGATAGAAGTAACCTGATTGCTTCCAATCTTGCAACTGGAGCAAATGTTTCAGTATAATCAATGCCTTCTTGTTGACTTTAACCTTGAGCAACAAGTCTAACTTTGTTTCTGACTACTTCACCTTGTTCATTCAAGTTGTTTCTGAATACCCATTTTGTTCCAATAATGTTCTTCTGCTGAAGTTTGGGTACCAGATCCCACACATCATTTCTCTGAAATTGATTGAGTTCTTCTTGCGTTGCTAATATCCATCCATCATCTGATAGTGCTTCATCAACTGTAGTATGTTCTATTACTGACAACAATCCTATCATAGACTCTTCTTGTCTAAAATATGACCTTGTTCTTCTAGGATTTTCTTTGTTTCCAATGATTTGATCTTCAGGATGTGAACACTTGTACTGGAAAGTATTCTTTGATTGATTAGCTTGCTGAGAACCATCTTGAGCTTCATCAGAAGCTACTTCATCTTGAGCTTCTGGGGTGGGTTCAGCTTCTGGACTCTCTTCAGACTCAGGAGTCTGATCAGGTTCTGAGATATCTTCAGGCACCTGCATATCTGCAAAACTTTCACCTTGCTCTTGAGTTTCATTTCCAGGCTCTTTGTCATCAAATTTAACGTGCATTGATTCTTCAACACAAAGTGTCTCTGAATTATACACTCTGTATGCCTTTGACCTTTCAGAGTAACCTAAAAGGATTCCCCTTTGGGCCTTGGCATCAAATTTCTTTAGGTAGAGCTTGTTATTTATAATGTAATAGGTACATCTAAATTGATGAAAGTAAGAGATATTGGGTCTTCTGCCCTTAAAGAGTTCATATATTGTTTTCTCCAAGATAGGTCTGATATAGATTCTATTTTGGACATAACATGTTGTGTTCACTGCTTCTGCCCATAAATGTTTAGCCAAATTATTTTCATGAATCATGGTTCTTGCCATTTCTTGCAAAGTTCTATTCTTTCTCTCTACAACCCCATTTTGCTGTGGAGTTCTAGGAGAAGAGAATTCATGGATAATTCCATGTTTTTCTCAAAAAGCTTCAAATGGCTCATTTTCAAATTCTCCACCATGATCACTTCTTACTTTTAAAATCTTCATTTCTTTTTCAGACTGTATTTGAGTGCAAAAGTTACTGGATACATCATAAGCATTATCCATACTTCTCAGGAATTTTACCCAAGTCCATCTGTTGTAATCATCAACATGACTAATCCATATTTACTTTCATATAAGGATGCAGTGTTAACTGGTTCAAATAAGTCAATATGAAGCAGTTCTAAAGGTCTGGAGGTTGAGACAATGTCTTTAGTTTTAAAAGATGATTTCACAATCTTCCCTTTCTGGCATGCACCACAAAGTGCATCTGAATGATAGTCAATGTTAGGTACGCCTTTGACAAGTTGTAACTTACTAAGCTTAGAGATTAATCTCTAGTTAGCATGCCCCAACCTTCTGTGCCATACCCATTTCTTATCATTCATTGATAGAAGGCAAATTACCTTCTGATCAACCTGTTCAAAGAAGTTGATTTTATAGACATTCTCTATCCTCTTTCCATTGAACACTATGGAATTGTCATCCTTGTTAATTATTGTGCAGTTAGTTTTTCCAAACATCACATCATAACCATTGTCACAAAACTGACTAATACTCAAAAGGTTATGTTCAAAACCATCTACCAACCACACATTATTAATAGAGATAGAGGAGTTACCAATAGTTTCGGTACCAATGATCTTGCCAGACTGGTTGCCTCCAAACTTCACATTTCCTCCTTCTTTCATTGTGAGGGTGAGGAACATAGACTTCTCTCTTGTCATATGTCTTGAGCAACCGCTGTGTAGGTACCATGATTTTTGCTTTTCCTTTGCTCTTAGACATATATGCAGTATTCACATTTTCAGATTTAGGTACCCATTGTTTTATGGGTCCTTTGAGGTTAGTGCTAGAAGTTTTACTCTTCACTTCTTGTACCTTGTGATGTGAGTTTGACAGCTTCTGATTAACCAATACCTTAGGTTTAGCACCTTTTGGTTTTGATTCACATGAAGCAGCAACTGTTTTGTTCTTCTGAGACTTAGACTTTAAGATGCCAGATTCTGGTTTCAACAGACTCTAAGGAACAGGTTCTGATCTCTTCAGAATCTTGATCTTTGAAGTCTTAGAGTCAGAGTTTATCATTGCCTTAGACTTAGAGTTCTTTAGCTTTGAAGTAATCTTAGCCTTAAAGCTAGAAGCTTCAGGTTCTGACTGAGCCACAGTTTCAAACTTAGCACCTTCAGGTACAAATAAGGTTTTCAACCCTTCCTTGATGCATTCACAACATGCCTTAAGACTGATTTCATTAGGTTTCCCTTCTAAGAATCCAATCCCTTTACCATTGTTTCTGTAAATGTTGTAAATCATAGAAGCAACTTTGCTTTGTCAATACCAGATATAATAAAATCTTCAAGAGCAATTTCATGTTTACTTAAAGGTTTTCCATTACACTTTTCTTGTAGCTTCTGACACAGAAACTTGAGCTTTTCTTCATAGGTTTTACAAATGAAGTCAAAGCCTCCAAGTCCTTCTTCAGAAGCTTTTAGATCCAATAGAGTTGATTTGTGTTGTTAAATCAACACAAATGTGTAAGGAGCTCTTTAAGAGACTCAATAAGTTCTTTTAAATCTTTTAACTCATTGGTTCTAAGTTCAAAATGTGTAAGGAGCTCTTTAAGAGACTCGATAAGTTCTTCTCTAGGAATTTTAGAGTATACCTCATTTTCATCTTCAGATTTTGAGTCGAATTCAGCTTCTGAAGTCGATGTAGCCACTAACCCTTGAGCTACATTTGCTTCATCTTCTGCTTCTTCCTTTTCAGACCCAGATTCACTGTTCTAATCTTCCTAGGTTGCCATTAAACTCTTCTTAATTTGCTTCCTGAATTTTATTGAATTGAAGCTTGATTTCTTTGACTTGTCCTTTGATTTCTCCTTCTAAAGATCAGGGCAATCAACAATGAAATGTCCAGGCTTCTTACAGTTGAAGCATCTCTTTTGATCTTCTTTCTTGAAGCTTTTGTAGCCACCTCTCTTGCTCAAAAACTTCATGTTCTTTTTTGCCAGATACTCAAGCTTGTTGGAAAGCATAGCCATCTTCTCAGTAGGATCTTCATCAGAATCTCCATCAGGGGATTCTTCTTCTGATTCTACAACTTTAAGAGCTTTTTATGACTTCCCTCTAGATGGCAAAGCAACAGTTTTACTCTTCTTAGCAGGCTCATGTTCATTTAAGCTTATTTCATGAACCTTGAGAGAGCTAACGGGATCTTCAACACTTAAAGTGTTTAAATCTTTAGCTTCCTCAATAGTAGTAACTTTAGGTCTCCATCTAGCAGGCAAGCTTCTCAGTATCTTGCTCACATGATCAGAAGCTACATAACTTTTCTTCAGTATTTGAAGTCCAGAGACTAGAGTTTGAAATCTTGAGGACATTTGCTCAATACTTTCATCATCTTTCATCTTGAACAACTCATACTGATGAACAAGCATAAGAGCCTTTACTTCTCTTACTTTCTTACTACCTTCATAGTTTGCACAGAGAGAAGCAAACATTGCCTTTGCAGTAGATTTGTCACTCATCTTCATATACTATGCACGAGGTATAGCAAGAACAAGTGAACCTCTGATCTTGTGATGTTTCTTGTAAATTTTCTTCTGAGCAAGAGTATGTTTCTTTCTGTCGGCAGCAGCTCCTTCTTCATCAAGGACCAAGTCACCAACACCATCATCAAGAATATCCCACAGTTCTTCATCTAAACTCATGACATAATTGTAGAAGTTGGCTTTCCACCAAGAGAATTCTTCAGGATCTCCATTAAACTTTGGAATTTTACCAGAGTCAGCTTTCTTGTCACCGTAGCCATATGGAACATCATTGTTGTTGTTGTTATTCTGACAAGAACTAGGTCTTCACCAGACATGTTTTTCTCAAATCTTTTTCTGTTACACTGTTAAGTGTTAAGACAACAGACCAAGGCTCTAAATACCAATTGAAGGTGAGAAAAACACAAGAAGGGGGGGTTGAATTGTGTTAGCTTTTTCTTCGTTTTCTCCTACTGAAGTCACTGTTCAGAACCAGATAGAGTTCAGCTTCTGAGGTGAGGTTCAGAATCTAAATGCAGCGGATAAAAACAGAGAGAGAGAGAGAGAGAGAGAGAGAGAGAGAGAGAAGAAAGACACAAAGCAATTATACATGTTCCTTCCACAAACCGGAAGTAGTCATGTCCCCCTTGCACTTCCAAGGAGAGTTCACTAAAAATGTAGTATCTGATTACAAATGCTCACTGCTAAAACTAGCAAGAGACTTCAAACTGTAACACCCCGTTACCCAAAAACGACGTAATAGTAATAATATAATTAATAATCAGAGTTATTCAACGTACAACGGAGTATTACACCACTTTCAAAATTATTTAAATAGAATATAAAACTATTCAAATATCGACAAATCATCTTTATAAAATTCTGCAGCGGAGAAATCTTTAATTTAAATCAACATCATTGGTCATCTACAATAAAATCCTTGGCTCAAAGGCCTCAACAGTTTAAACATCATCCAATAGTTAAATATCCAACAACATGTTCTTCAAAAGAAATGATACATAAAGGAATACAAGAAAGATAACGTTTCCCCATCCCTATTATGTATCAGAGCCCTAGACGCAAGAGCCAACAACACTAGTCTTCGTTACCTGCACTTGCCCACGAGGCGGCAATTCCAGCAGAAGGGGTGAGTTCACAAATCAAAAGTAATTTACAAATATATGAATCATCAAAGTAAATTGAAAACAACGACAAATAATAACAACCAACAGCAACATTAACATCTCAACATTATAATCTTGATTCATCTTTGATTAACATCAACAACAACATCCCTTGTGGCGACATCTCACCAACAACGACTATGCAAAGACCTCAACTACTAATGCAATATGCATGTGGTACCATACTACGCGCGTTGAATGCTAAGCATTCCAGGGCATAAGCCCCCAACAATTTGGATGGTTAAAGCATCCCAGGGCAATAAGCCCCCAACAGGTGAACGATAAAGCGTTCCAGGGCAATAAGCCCCCAACAGGTGAATGATAAACATTCCAGGGCAATAAGCCCCCAACAATGCATATGAGTATGAATGACTCTATGGTGTATATCTGCATACAACCCAACAACATCTAATGGTGCATATCAGCATGCAACCAACAACAACTACTTAGGACATCAACTAATGTGTCTAACAACTAAGACACCCTCCCCAACTGGATAACACCACTCAACAACATCAACAAGGCAACTCAACTTAGCAAAGTATAATTATTTGCACATAAGAATACATAATTCCATCTTAATCATTCTCATAATATAGTTTTACCATCTAAACAATTCTTAATAAATCCAATAAACAAGTTAGGAAGCTTAGGTTTGGGTTAGGAGCACTTAGAAAAATCACACAAAATGGTCGCACAGGACCCATCTCGCTTAAGCAAGCAGCTGCTCGCTTGAGCGAACAAAAAGACGTAAGTTTGGTTTTAGTTCGCTTACGGTTCGCTTGCAGTTCGCTTAAGCGAACAGGCTATATTCAAAATTCTGGGCAAAAACTGGCGCCTCTCGCTTAAGCGACGGGAATTTCGCTTAAGCGACGCAAATGACGAAAGTTGGGATTTCGCTCGCTTAGCGTTCGCTTGGCTCACGCTTGAGCGAACGGTCAGTTCTCAGTTCTGGGCAACTACTAAGGTAGCTCGCTTAAGCGAAGGAAAACTCGCTTAAGCGAAGCATCATCTGGAATTCAGAAAAACCTACGATTCTCAAACCTCTTAATCATCCAAAAACCCAATTTTGATCCCCCAATCGCCCAAAATGAATCATTATAAGGTTTATGGGTTCAATATACAACAAAGCATCAGAAACAAATCATAACAACTTCATAATTCAACAACAATGAGCAATTTATCATATTCCTTAACCTAAATCAAAAGTCACCATTTTTCAATCCATTTCATGAAATCATACATAGATATATTAGCAATTGAAAAGTAAACCCACCCTTACCTGATTAAATGAACAAAGCAAGCTACAGCAATTCCACTCTTCCTAGCAATCTCCCCTTGTTCTTGACCCTTCTCTCTTTCTCCCAAAAAGTCTACTTTTGTTCTTACTGATACGTGTTTTGTTTTTGTCTGATTCTTTCTATTTTCTATTTCTCACAAAACCAACCTTTCTTTCTCTTAACTCCTTCTTTACTTCCTAATTAAAGTGTAACCCCCACTACCTTAATTCTAATAATATCAATTAAATCCCTTTTTCTAAAATAAATATTATTTCTTCTATTTTCACTTAAATAACAAAAGTCATTACTAATTCTCATATAGTAAAATATAATAAAATAACAAACACCAATAATTCACATAAATCAACATAAATAATTTTAAAGCACATGAAACACACAAAAATCAACTAAAATAAATAAATAACAACTAGGGCGTTTCACAAACTACTCAAGCACAACTGCAAGAGATTTCCTATGCTCAAGAACTAAATCAAGAGACTTCCTATGCTCAAGCACAACTGCAAGAGACTTATAATCAAACAAAATTACAAAAAAAATTTGTTTGAGGTTGAACACGTGATATACAATCAGTGGTGTTCACAATACAAATCAGATACAGACTCTTAAGACTCTAGAATTTCTAAGATATGAAAGTTGATAAGAAATTCTAAGTGAACTTTGATGTGAAGAACAATTTCAGCAGAGTTTTGGCACTTGTAAATTGTTGTATGAGTCTTGCATTCTCTAAGTCTTCACTCCTTTATATAGAGGTGTGAAAGAGACGTTGTTGATTGCCAATACATCAAAAATAGTCGTTTGAAGCTTGATCAAATTAGCAGGGGGTATATAAAGAGAATGAAACTGAAACCCTAATTTTCTTTTTCCTCTTCAGCCGCATACGTCATAACTCGATTTCCTTTTCCTCTTCAACCGTATAATACGATTTCCTTTTCCTCGTTTTTTCCTCTTCTGCTTCAAGCGTTTTTTCCTCTTCTAACTTTTATTTTTAAACATAGGTGAAGCGTTGATAAGTGACGTTAGTTCGGTTGCAGTCTCCCGCCTTGAAGATGATGATTTTTAGTAAACTTGTTCAATTGAAACTTTTTTTGTTTTGACTTTTGATGATTTTGAATCCTTTATTGTTTTGAATATGTATTGGTTCTGAGTTGTAATGATATTTAGAAATAACTAGATGTTATGAGCTCTTTAGAAGCTTTTGTTGGTTTTGAATATGGATTGGTTATGAGTTGTAATGATATTTAGACAGAATTTGCAGATGCTCTAAGCTTGTTAGAAGCTTTTGTTTTAATTATCTCTCCACTGAAACAAGTTTTTTACTCTGATGTTATTATCTCTAATGATTTTATAGGCTTTTGCCATTGAAACAGATTTGCCACTGAAAACAGGCTTACTGTGATTTTTTTTGCTACACTTTTCGCGGGTGGGGGTGGGGGCGGGGCCGAGAAACCCATACCCAGGTTTGGGGCGGGACAGGGTTGGGTACCGTTAAACGGGGGCAGGGCAGGTATGTTAAAACCCGCCCCCGCCTCGTTGCCATGTCTAAAGCAAAAAACTCTGAGAAGGAGTGAATACCATGCCAAACCCAAGGTGGAACATACTCATAATAAGGGGGAGAATACACACTACTCATAAAAATGGTTATGCAAGGCTAAATTTTCTTTGCCATGATATTTCGACGGATGTGAGTAGTATTGCCTATAAATATCATATTTGTACCCTTCATTACACAATCAAACAAACTATTTTCACAATTTATCTCTTTAACTTTTGCTTGACTTTTCATATATGCATTTCTTAATTTCATAAAAACCTTCAACTTCGTACTTAATACTTTATAGAAAAGTTAAAAAAAACCTACAATTGAAGGACATTAATCTATTTTGAGTGACACAAAGAACCACAATTAAAATTTGTTAATCGATATCTCAACAAACTTTAAAGTTCGAGCAAACATGCCTCCTTAACACACATGTTAACATTATATATTAGACGGAATATTATACCAAAATAAGAGAGGGAAATTCCCACAAATTTCTCTACGGTATTAGTTAAAGAATCAAATATAGTAAAATGATTTTAAAGTTTTAGTAAATCTTTTAAAATTAAAATATACCTTTTTTTTCAATACAAATTTACATCTTTTTTTATTTGTTTGGTTAATAAGTAAATGCTCCATGCACTAATTAAAAACATACACATGAAAGGAAAAGTTAAAAGTTAAAGAAATGGAGTAGTTAGTTGTCTGTTTTCAGTTTGAGCACCGACCAACATTATCCAAAAACAAACATGTCGTTGCAAGGACGGACGTTGAGGTTCCTATCACTCCACCACCTGTCCCTTTTCTTCATCAACCTTGACACGCTACTTCCTCTTCCACTCTTCTTCTCATTCTATAATTCACTTTTTTGTCTACTAATTATACTACTTTTATAACTCTTCTAATCTATAAAAATACCATAGAGACCACACTTTGAAACATAGAAAGTAGTATTATCTTTGAAGTTAGTTTTATTGAGGAGTAATGGGTGAAAACGGAATACGGGATGATGAGAAAGTGGAAGTGAATATATATCCTCTGAATTGTTACTATTTTGGATCAAAAGATGCTATTCCTTCCAAAGATCACTCTCTTGATCGTCTTCAAAGATTCAAATCCAAGTTCGTTTTTTCTCTTATTATCATCCTATTTTCGTGTATCAATTCTCTTTCTTTTAAAAATGAATGAACTTTCTTTTTTATTTTTTCATTTTGCATGTTTGTTAATAGCTATGATGCCCGTGGAATGCGAACTTGTGTTGAAGCTGTTATGCTGGTTAGTGCTTTTTACCTCTTTTTTTTTGGTAGAAAGGACAAGTTGTACTCTATCAAAGTGGTCCATAATAGACCGATATTTAAAATTTGTCATCCAATAAGTTGCGTTTTGAGCTACTCATATGTATTTTCTCTAAAGCAGACAATAGTCCTTAATTGTACCGTAAATGTAGTTATGTTCGTAGCTCTATGTAAGAGTTGGGGTTTGAACTCAGGATTTCCCACTTCTCTACACTTAAGTGTCTGAGTCTAGCCATTAAACAACTTAACAAAATAAATAAATATATAAATAAGTCCTGAATTTCAAAGGATGTTAGGTTGATTTGGTGGCTCGAGTGGGGCATATAAGGGGGTTGAAGGTTCGATTTCTGCATAATACTAACATTTGCTTTCTCAGGATGTAATCTGGTATTCTACTCTTAATTCTCAATCTCATAGTAGATTAAAACGAAATATTCACATCATAAAAAACCAATTTGGTTTTGTTTAGGTAGATTGAACATGGAAACTGTATGTAGAGATATCAAATGAATTAAAAGAATATACTTGTGTTTTTTTATGATTTGGAAAAGAGAAGTAAACATTAATGAGGCGAACTAAAATGCACTGTTTTAAAATATGGTTTTCAACCATGATTACAGCCGCAACATTTAAGAATTTTAATGTTGATCACACCACAGCTACTATTGTGGCTGCATCAATTAACTGTAATTTGCTACAATATCAAAAATCACAATCACAAATTCACAATGTGTTTGTCGATACAATAGAAAGGCTTCTAGAAAACAAAGTTTTAGAATGTTTACACTTGAGCAATTACAAAATATGCATGAGTGACCAAGATTACATGAGAATGTCGTGTAAATACGAATGACTTTTCTATAATTATACATGATCAACCTTAGGTCATCGTGTTTTCTAATTTCGTTTTTCGATGTGCTTGCTGATAAATGGTTGGTCACACAGGACAAGATTTGATCACGAGTACAATTGTTAAGAGAAAAAATTAGGGTAGCTTTCGTCATACAAAAAGATAGCGGAATATCTTCTTTGGTGATTTAGTCATGTGTGGAAAACACTCATAGATGCATTGGTAAGGAGGGCTGACTAGATGGAGAATAGTTTGATGTTTAGAGTTGGAGGAAAAAAAATCTGTTAAAAGAGACTTAAGTCATCAAATGGTTTATCTTTATGCTTAATTAATATATGGATTGGATTTGTATCCATCGGGCCGTCGGGACTAACAGGTTGAACCTGCAGCTTCCATAGATAATGATAAAATTGTCCAATCCATGCAGTCCAGTCTAACCACGAAATGATTTAATATTATTCTGATCATTATATGTATATGCTCGATTTGAGATGTTTTAGATATTCTTAAGGATGTAAACTAATAGTTTATATACTTCTCAGTATTTTGAAAGCATATATATTGAAAAAGAGCTGTTACATTGCGTCCACTTGTCGTCACTCTTGGTCTTTGCAATTAGATTTTAGGTTTTCTCATAAATGATTGCTCTTTTTTGTTACCAAGCTCTCTTGGATTAAGCAACTAGTATATTTTTCAACTTCTGGTGTTCATTTTCACTACTTTCTTTTCAAACTCTCATTCACATGATTATTGAGGTTTGGTAATGCATGTTTGACTGAAAACTTTGCTTGAAGTTTTTTTTTTTATCATACTCTATATCTTAGTTATTAGAATTCGGTTTTGCAGTATGATTCTGAAATGATAATGTAACTGTTCTTGATTTAGGTTGAATTGTTCAAACATCCGCATTTGTTGTTGTTTCAAATAAAAAATTCCATCTTTAAACTTCCCGGTGGCCGTTTAAGACCAGGTGAATCAGGTATGGTAGGAAGCTTTCAAACATTGACCAAGTTCGAAATGTTTGCAAATATTTTTACGAGATTTTACTAAATAACACATTTATTGATTTCTAGATACTGATGGATTGAAGCGTAAGCTGGCAAGGAAGCTTTCTGCCGATGAAAATTTGGCAGAATGGGAGGTATTAAATTCATCCTTTCTACATAATTTTTTTATGTTCATGCCTCACCGCAACATTTTCATTATTCAGTTAAAATTCTGATTGTCTTTATGGTACTATATAGAATATAGATATAATATATAGGAGTTTTTAATAACCAAAACTTAGTATTTAATCAGTTCCACCACATAAACTTAGAATCTGGTTCTGTTTTTTATATTGATATTGTTCCTGATATGGCATTTTGTTTTCATTTTAATTTGAATATTGTTTTAGTGATTGCATAGTGGCTTGCATTTTATACTTGGTGTGCATTTTGCTAATGCTATTATTGATTGCGTACTAGTTTTTCACTTTACTATTACACAATGATATTGGAAACCCAAAATTTTCTTACACCATTGAACATCTTTTGTTTTTTCTTCTCCATCGTTCTTTTCCGATTACATCATCAACATATCGAATCTATCATACCACTCTCCATTTCTCTCTCTCACAAGGTGCCTTCTCTCGCAAGTTTGCAAGTCAGTTGAGTGTTGAGGCTATAGAATACGAGTTGTATAGTCCCTAGTCGCAGAGGTGTTAGGTGCCGTAGTTGTGACGGTTTTTCAAGTATCATAGTGGAAAGATCTCACCAAGGGCAATAACAGGAGTCACCCACATTGGGTGAACCAGTATTTAAGTTTCAATTCATTTCACATATACCATCATCATATTTTGTTAATTCTTATACTAACACTCGAGAACGTTATAAACTTAACTAAGTCTTTTTTTTTTTTTTTTTAAAGTTTCAACTTGAGAATCATCACCTTAATTATAGACTAATATTAAAATGGTTCACAATTCAAACTTTCCTTGTAATTGCTATTTCTACTTCAATATCGTGCAAAAAAATGAAAAGAATTTAAATTAACTATGTTATTTTTTATTATAAGATACTATTAATTTATTTTTTTCTCTAATTTTACCTACTAATTATACTACTCACTTTATTTCTATATACACTATTATGCAATCATGAAAATGAATAACAATTGGTAGTGAATAAAGATAATTTGTTAGTTTAGATCCCTGCTCTTGTGTTTGGAAAAAAAATCCGGTTAGAAGAGTAGAAGCTAACTGGTGTGGTCCACATGTTTTCTAACAGAGATTAGTCACACTCTTAAACGGCAAAGGATACTTCATACTGATATTATGGTAAAAAAAGACTTGATACACTCATTTGTGTATATATGAGAGAGCTATGTTGAATGCTTGAATGATCAAGGCTGTACAAGACCTGATTCTGACCAAAAATTATGAAACGAGAAACAACACTAGTAATTACAATGAATGAGGAAATAAAATAAATTGATTTTTTTTTTTAGGAAAAAATAACTAGGGAGATGTGGTTGCGTTATGATGATGATTTCTGCCTTATTTATTGTATTTCCTTGACTTGAGATATTGGTCTAACATACTATTGTTTTTCTTAATATGACTAGAAAAGCTTTAACGACATTTACTTTAAAATAGATAGAAGAAGAGAGGAAGCTTCCTCTTGGTCAAAAACAAGGACACTGATAGTAAGATTGTATTTGGTAAAAGAATGACGCAGCTTCCTTTTGAATAAGGGGTAATGTTGAATTCTATGCTACATTTTAATATTAATATTATATACTTTACACAATTCTATGCATTTGATCCACCTATCTAAAAATTCTCTATGACCTTTTTCTTTTTGAGGAATATGGTTGATGTACGTAACTACACTCCAAAAGACCAAAACCATAATCATTATATATATGCAAAATATGCATTCATTCATATGAGTATATCACAAACAAACAAGTATTTGCTATAATCCATTTCATTTCAATCTTGAGAAGACAGTGATTGTAGTAGCATCATGACTAAATATGAGGTAGTTTTCCTCTCTACACCAACCATTGGAAACATGGTTCCCACTGTTGAATTTGCTAACCATCTAACTAAACACCACCCTCAACTCTCTGCAACCATTCTCGTTATCACAATCCCAAAACTACCGCTCGTTAACACTTATCTCCAATCCCGTTCTTCCTCCGCTACTAATCTCCGTTTCATCCACCTCCCAACCGTAGAACCTCCTGCACCCGATCAATATCAATCCTTCATCGCTTACATCTCCCTCCTTATACAGAAACACAAAACCAACATAAAAAATACACTCCTCGACCTCACAAAAACCGACTCGGTTAAACTCGCTGCTTTGTTCGTTGACATGTTCTCCACCACCATCATTGATGTAGCTAATGAGGTCTCCGTCCCTTGCTACCTTTTCTTTGCATCACCTGCGAGTTTCCTTGGATTCACGCTAAACCTTCCAAAACTTGAATCGGTTGAATCAGAAACTGAGTTTGAAATTCCGAGTTTTAGAAACCTGATTCCAAAACAAGTTTTGCCTAACATGGTTTTGAAATGGAAATCTGAAGAAGACGCTTATTCGTGGATTTCGTATCATGGGGGAAGGTACAAAGAAACAAAAGGTATTGTGGTAAATACGTTACAAGAGCTCGAACCTTATGCTCTTCAATCACTTTATGGCGACGATTTGCAGCTTCCACCGGTCTACACAGTTGGGCCGATTATTGATCTTGTTGGACCGGTCCAATGGGATCCAAACCCGGTCCAATATAATTATATAATGGAGTGGCTCGATTTGCAGCCTCTTGCTTCTGTGGTTTTTTTATGTTTCGGTAGTTTGGGTAGTCTTGAAGTCAAACAGGTTGAGCAAATTGCTATTGGGCTTGAACATGCTGGGGTTAGATTTTTATGGGCTTTACGTGGACCTCCAAAGGCCCAGTCAGCAGACCCAAGAGATTATGCAAGTTACGAGAATGTTCTACCGGATGGGTTTTTGAAACGGGCTGCAGGGATGGGTATAGTTTGTGGGTGGGTCCCACAAGCCAAGGTATTGGCCCACAAGGCCGTGGGTGGATTCGTCTCGCATTGTGGTTGGAACTCGATATTGGAGAGTTTGTGGCATGGTGTGCCGATTGCTACGTGGCCGGTGTATGCAGAGCAACAAATGAACGCGTTTCAAATGGTTAGAGAATTGGGATTAGCAGTGGAAATTAGGTTGGATTATAGGGTGGGTGGAGAGTTGGTGCAGGCGGAAGAAGTTGAAAATGGTGTTAGTACATTGATGAACGGCGGTGATGAGATTAGGCGGAAGGTAAAAGAGATGAGAGAAAAGTGTAGAGTTGCTTTGATGGAGAACGGGTCGTCTTATACTAACCTTTTGTCTCTTATTCAAGAGTTGACAAAATGATCGACCCATATTGGATATATTTTTTAGTCTAAAAAAATACATTAGATATATTAGTAGAATTTTGAATCTTTTAGGTTTAGGTTATATAGCTTTGGAATCAAAACTGGGTTGGGTAATGCTTCTATGCAAGCTGAAAAAGCCTATATTGTACTCTTTCTACATATGAATGAAATGATTTATTCACTATAATTTTAATTTTGTTTAAAATGCAGTTTTGACAGCGTATATGAAATGTAATTTACTTAATTTAGGTGGGAGAGTGCCTTGGAATGTGGTGGAGACCTGATTTTGAAACATTAATGTACCCTTTCTTACCACCTAATGTCAAACATCCAAAGGTACATTTTTCAAAAGGCATTTTTTAAGCAAGTTTTAATGTTAGATGTCGTAGTTTCACGATCTATCTTCATGGTGTAGGAATGTACAAAACTCTTCCTTGTAAGGCTTCCGGAAAGTCGAAGGTTCACGGTGCCAAAGAACATGAAGTTGCTTTCAGTCCCATTGTGCCAAATTCGTGACAATCATAAGGTATGAAGTATGAACAAATATCCTGCAGTTTTGAGTTGATGACTGTGTTGATGCCTTAACATGTGTATTTTGCAGACTTACGGGCCAATTATATCTGCGGTCCCACAGTTACTCTCGAAATTCTCTTTCAATATGATCGGAATTTAATCCTTTGGCGCAACTCATTAGGCAGCCAGTTCTGATCTTCAATAGGATTCCAGACAAGGAAGGACTTGTAGATATCATAGCTTTTTGTACAACAATGAAACTTTAATGTGGAGTACAGCAATATATATCTTGCATAGTTACTATGAACTCTTCGATTGAACGGAGGAGTAAACCTTAACATATCAATCAAGTGTGTATTTATATTCAATCAATCACGTGTTTTGATGTCAAAATTTTTGTTATAAAATAGTACTAGTGTTTTTCATGATATTTGGGTAATTAAAACTTAAGGCCTCCTTAGTCTAGCACAACTGATAATACCGACATTGTTAAGTTGAATATCTTTTGTGGCGTCACACATTTGAACCCTGAATCTTCCACTTTGTGTGCCGCTCCATCTACAAGAAAAACAAAAAATGACGGCCTACTAAAATTGATGGCGGCTATATATTTATTTATAGCAAGCAGCATAGAAATTAGGCAAAGAAAGTGATTGAGGGCTTGTTATGGGATCACAAGAGACCATAGGGAAAGTCTACTGAGAAATAACTCAGTCACATGTAAATAGTCTTCTGCAAAAACGTGGCACTATGTTTAGTCTCTAAAAATTTCCATAAATATACCTTTTAGCACAATTATCAACCCCGCATATTCATTTTTAACCAAAAATTTAAACACCCAAAATAGACAGTTCTAATTAAAGGATTCATTTTTTATTTTATTTTATACATAATTTTGAGAGATACTTAATAGTAAGACTTTAAAATTATAACCTCAAGATACTTAGTAAAAATCTATTCCAAAATGATCGTAAAATGGTAATTAGTGTCAGTTTAATTAATAACTATTCATCTTCCGTTCAATTATCTTTTTTATTTAAAATAATAAGTTTATTATTTTTTCTTTTTTAGGCAAAATCTATTATTTCTCTTATATATTAAGAAAAATAATTAATAAATGAAAATATAATGCTTGGATGTTGCACGTGAGAAAAAGAACAAAAAGGCAAGAAACTGTGTGTTAAGAGGGTAACATGTCTGAAAAGTCAATATTACAAGTCTTCTTCATCTTCAAACTTTCTCCTTTTTCTCCAATAGTCAAGGTTGAATCTTCACACCAACCAAACATTGCAAATTAAATTTTAGTTTCATACCATCATTAAATAATAATAGTCAATACATCATACTATACTATATAATAGTACATATCTTTAGTTAGTCACATAAATACTATGATCAATATCTTACATTAAACTCTTTCTTATAGCTCTCACATGAGAGCTTAGGAGCCAAATAATCATGAAGAAAGGATGTTTAGCTCCAAATCTCAAACTCAATGTTCCTTCATCTAGTCAAGCTTCTTTTGCAAAGTTCTTGTGAGTTATGATCTCTTACTTTAAGTATATGAATGTGATTAATAATTATTTATTTTTGTGTGTATGGTTTTTATGTATTTGAAATGTATTTGTAGGACTCAAAGTGGTACTTTTAAAGAAGGGAATTTGCTTGTTAATAAAGATGGAGTTAGAATTGTTTCTCAAAGTGAAGTTGAAACTGTAAAATATTTCTCCCTCTCTCTCTACTTTTATCTTGCATTTGTTTATTTTGTTTCTTTTGAATTATATATCCAACATGTTTTACATTTATTTTATGTTTTTGTTTTTTGTTTTGGATTTGGTTGTCTTGACTCTAATGAAATGTTTTCTGTGACAACGGGTTACCTGATTTTTCTGAAATTGCCTTATTTAGAAGGTTTTGAAAACCAAAATAGAGTACTGTTTGTTTGGTATAAAAAAAATGGAATATTGATAAAATCCTTATAGTAAGACAAACATATTGAGTATTATATTTGGATTCATAAAATGTACAGAGAGAGAAGTGGGGTTGATTTTGCTTATTTTTTTGGTGAACATTGATTTTGCACATTGAGCCTACTTTCTCTAGCTTTTGATAATATTTTTCATGAATTAATAATAAATAAATAGATCTGAATTTCTTTCCATTTCAATTTAATCAATTTTTTATAAGGACTAAAAGCAAAAAAATATTAAAATTCTGAGCTGCATAAGATTTTAATCACAATAGCCCAAAAGACTGACTGCATTTTTTTCTTTTAAGATTTTCAAAGAATTTAAATAACTTAAATAAAAGCTTACTATAAAATTTTCATACTTTATATAGTTATAATCAGTTGTAGCATACAACCATGGTGGTTTTTGGTACAATTATGAAATTGGTGTGGAAGTTTGAGTCTAGGACTGGATGAATTATTCAGTCACTATAACTTTAAGTGCAGATTGTTGAATTCTGATAAGATAAATTTGCTATTTGATTTTAATATTTGTGCTATTTTCAGCAACCACCAATCAAGCCAATAGACAATCAGATAAGTTTGGCAGAGATTGATACAATCAAAGTGATTGGTAAGGGAAATGGAGGGATAGTCCAATTGGTTCAACACAAATGGACTAATCAGTTTTTTGCATTAAAGGTATATATTCTTGCTACTGTATAAATCCTTGTATATACTCAAATTCTATGCAGCACGGACACTCCTCGGATTAGGTATGTCCTGGCGTGTCCGACACCAACATGACACTGATACATCTGATTACACTTAATTATGTGGTTTTCTTAAATTATCAGCGGTGTCGGCGTGTCAGTGTCGGTGTTGTGTCCCTACCCGTGCTTCATAGCTAAAATTTCACTTTATTCTTTTTTTTTTACATGCAATGTATTTTTTACAATCAGCAAATTCAAATGAATCTTGAGGATGCAACATGCAAGCAGATAGCAAAAGAGCTAAAAATCAATCAATCAGCACTATGTCCTTATGTTGTTGTTTGTTACCAATCAATCTATGATAATGGCACCATATCAATCATCTTAGAGTACATGGATGGAGGGTCCTTAGAGGATCTTCTCAACAAAGTTAAAACAATTCCAGAACCCTTTCTTGCTGCAATTTGCAAGCAGGTAAGGAAGAAACAATAAGCGAGTAAATAGTCAAGTTGGTCCTTAAAAATGTACGGTTGTATTAACCTAGTCTCCCACATTATCGACTTTCTAAATTGATCCTTGAAATTGCAAAATGTTAATCAATTTTGTCCCTTTATCTAGATCTGTTACCAAATGCATTCTTGACACTATGCACTCAAGTTTCAAATTCATCGACGCTAGTATCAACTTAATATCTTCGATGAAAAAAAATCAACGTAATATCATTCTCGTCCATACAAATACCAACAAGAGACCAATTTAATTAGAAAGTTGCAATTTCTGGGAATTTTGGAGTATCAATAATGTGAGGAGCTAGATCGATACAGTCCTACAATTTCGAGGACCAATTTGATTTACTTCAGCCTTACAGCTATAACTCATCTAGTCATTTTGGTTCTACAATTTAGGTGCTGAAGGGTTTGATGTATCTTCACCATGAGAAACACATTATTCATAGGGACTTGAAACCTTCTAATATACTGATAAATCATAGAGGGGAGGTGAAAATTACTGATTTTGGTGTAAGTGCAATCATGGAATCTACATCTGGTCACGCAAATACTTTCATTGGTACATACAACTATATGTCTGTGAGTAAAATATTATGAGTTATTTATCATTTTCTTCTAACCAATTATGGTCCTGTCTCGATAAACAACTTAATCAAGCACTTATAGCATACGTGTGTTTAAGTGCTTAGGAAAATAAGCTGAAAACAGCTTAAGAAATGTCATAAAACTGTTATCATACTCTCTCAAACAGTCTTAAAAGAGCTTATGTCAGTAGATATGCTCAAATAAGTTAATCCAGACAGGACTATATGTGATACCATATTCCTGAATACTATTTATATCCATCATCGTGCTCATTTTACAGCCAGAAAGAATCAAAGCAAGCGAAAGCGAACAAGGCTACAACTACAAAAGTGATATATGGAGCTTAGGACTGATGTTGCTCAAGTGTGCTACTGGGAAGTTTCCATATACACCACCAGATAACAGTGAAGGATGGGAAAATTTGTTTCTTCTTATTGAAGCAATTGTTGAAAAACCTTCACCTAGTGCTCCACCTGATGAATGTTCTCCTGAATTTTGCTCATTTATCTCAGCATGGTAAACATTAACTATATACTTTAGTATCTAAATTGTTCAGTCTCAAGAATATTTGTGATATCTTATATAGTTTCGAGGAACGAACCTTCATCTGTGTTTAACCAAATCTTATAATCTGGCACATTCAATCACTTTTATTCAGCTAATGTAATAAATTTTATGTTGATTTGATGAGGCTTCTGATCTTCTATATCAATCTTCTTTGTGTCAGTTTACAGAAAAATCCGAGGGACAGACCATCAACTCGAAACCTATTGGTACGCATACATCTTATTATCGATACGAACATGTCATGTAAAATAGACTAATTAGTAAATCGTAGTTCTTACAGTGTATTTATTTGATCTAAATTTCAGAGGCATCCTTTTGTCAACATGTATGATGACTTGCATGTGGATCTTTCAGATTATTTCTCCAATGCAGGGTCTACACTTGCAACCATATCAAACTAAGTATGTTACATTTGTGGACTTTATCCAATCTACGGTAAAAGATTATTCTAACTTGAGTGTAGCTCACTGTATGAACAAAATGAGGCAGTGGTTTGTAAGTGTAAACTGAAAACATAACAGATGATCATGTTTTGGTGATCCGAAATTATATGACCGAATTCTTATTTTCTATTAGAGTGATCTTTTGTGTTGAAATAGGTTTTATTATGTTGCTTGAGATTGAAATATTCTTCAAAAGCCAGTATCACTGATTTAAAGACATTACTTAAACTACAAGTAATTGTGGGATGTGCTAATTTGCTACCTTCAATTTGAAATACCATTATGCAGTAAAATATTATTGAATAGTGTAACAGCGCCTCAACTCAAGTGTTCATTAATGGTGTAATTTAACGACGGATCAAATTCACTGATGTAATGTAATACTTGACAACTGATATACTGTTAATAACTTCAAAATGAATGTGGTTCTTGTTGATCAAACCGTTGAAGGATAAATATTTATTATATTGATTATTTATGTTCAAAACTAATAAAATTAAACAAGAAATAGTTTATAATCAAATCGTTATTATTGTCATATACACCAAAAGCATATACCGTTACAGATGGACTTCAGTTATGGGCAGGAGTACTAAATTCAAACTTTATCGTCACTATTAGAAAACTAAAAAAGATAGAAATTATACAAATTTAAAAAATAAGGTTACAGGAATTTATACATTTATGATGTTATAATCTAGCTAACATGAAAATTTTACATAATTAAAAAATAATGTATTTGATTTGGGAAGCTCCTCAGATGATACCTCATCTTAAACTGAGGTATCCCTGAACACTGCAAATTTTAGTATATAGAACATAGCCCTTATGAAAAAAAATCCAGGGCTAAATAAATATACTAGTGACTGAGAAATACTTGAAAAAAAATTAGTATATCTGTAAATATTCCAAATGGGGAGTATCTATTTTATGTTTTTTTCTTGAACTGTCTCTGAGCCTTCAGGTCAATAACAATAACTGAGATATTATCTTTGCTTCCCCTTTGAATGGCAATTTTTGATAGACATTCGGCAGCATAATGAGCTGCAGGATCAACTTCATGGCCTTGTCCTGTTGATACATTGGTTCCATTCTTCTTATGCCAAATAAGGATTCGCTTTCGAGCAATGTCACATGCTTCTTCATTTGTAATCACATCCCATAAACCATCACTGGCTAGAATAAGGCACTCGTCGTTTTTCTCTCGGAGGATAAACTTGACTTCTGGAGCTGGAATTATCCATGGTTTCAAGTATTTATCACCTGGTGATGGACAAGAAGAAAAATTATATTTCAACAAAGATGAGTATAAACTCAATATGGATGATAAAATTAAGAAAACAAAAGTGATGGCTAACACAATTCATATATATGTTATTTACATTTTGTTGATGGTTAACGAATATAACAAGGTTGCAACTCATTAGTCATCAACATAACGTAATTCAAACATACATGACCACAATTTCCAGTATTCAAAATTCAAAGATACATGATATCTATTAATCACAATTTGTGTTCAAATATACACTTGAAAATTGTGGTGAACGATGTTCAAAATTGTGGTTGATTGTATCCAGTGGATGGTCAATGAGTTGCGACATCTTTTTATATCCATTGACCATCCACTAAACATAATTAAACACTCACTAAACAAATTTATTTGTGATCAAAATATATTGTTACATGAACAACATCATGTCAAGTAATCAATAGAGAAAGTTTACAAAGTCGTTGATTTGCTTACAATTTTTTTTATATGATTCAGAATTGATCATAAATTATGTACCTGTATAAATTGGTAGTGATAATTCAGAAACAATGCAGTAAAACACATACCTATGGATCTTGACACTGCCAAAACACCAAGGACTCGGTATCCATTCCATTGTATGATCCTTCCTCCTGCAGCTTCTATCCTTTCCCACTCATCCTCTCTATTTGGCTGCAAACAGGAAATAAAGTTTCCTGCATCAGATCACCTCAGCATCTAAGTCCAGCAAACAAATTCTGAAACAAATGCCTTACTTTTTGGTCAATTGACAATGGAAGTGCTTCTTTTCCTCGACACAAGACCGCTCTTGAATCACCACAATTCGCAACTATTATGTAGTTTTGAGTCAAAATTGCAACCAGTGCAGTTGATCCAACAGTCTCGGGAGCAAAAGTTTCTTCAGTGCTTGACTCAGATTCGTCATTACTGTTCTTTCCAACATTAGCTTCAGGAACTCCTACAATCACATCATCTACTTTTTGAAAGCAATTGGTGAGTACTTTCTTCCATTGGTCTTGCCAATTGTCTTTTTCGTTATTTTCGGATAAACTTGATTCTGCAGCTTCTATCTCCTCAACCAAAACTGAGTGAAGATGTTTCTGGCAGTAATTGGCAACCTATGAAGCCATCACACAAACTAAGGGTATTAATAACAAAGCAATAGTTAATGTTGCATTGAACTTGAAAACGACAAGTAAAAAGAAACAGAATTTTTCGGCAAAAGTGACAGTTAAAAAAGAGCGGAGAGAGTAATCGATAGGAAGGAATTTAAAGGTATACCTGACTTCCCCCATGTCCATCATAGACACCAAAAAAGTGTACTAGGGAATCTTTTGTATTTTCATTCACATGGTCATCCATTAGCATCATTGAAGATGCTTGAAAAAGTTGAGGTTTAATAACAATAGCATCTTCCATTTCTTGTCTCCTTCCAATAACTGACGAGAAACCGTAAAGAGGAGTTTCACTCAATTCCAAACCATTATCAGAGCTTGTTGTGCATGTTTGCTTCTCTGACATCTCATGAACCGCAGCAATCGGTTTTAATTCTGGACCACCTGAGATACTTCTATCTTCACTCTCATGTTTCATTGCAACAGAAGCCGTGTTCGTCACTGGCTCATTCAAACCATACTTATCATCCTCGATATTATCATCAACCGTGACAGTATTCGGTGTGTTCATATCAGACAAATTAGTCCTCGAATTTGCAGAATCCTCCGTGGAACAACTGCTTTTGCTACTAACAGAAGATTGGTTATGTATACACTGAAAATCCTTAACTGTCTTGAACTCCTCATCATTTCTTTCAAAACCGTCACTTTCAAGAACCATTTCTGAGACAGGTTCAGCTGCAACTTGATCCTCCTTAACCTCTAAAGACACTGATATTTGTTGATGTTGAGGACTAATATCCGCGTCGCCGTCTTCACCACTTCCAACAGAAAAAGACTGACAACCCTCAATTGAAGCAGGATTTAATATTAAAACTGATGATGTATTTGTCATAAGATTTAAACCAGTTATTTCCATGTGATTTGTCACTGTTGACTCTTTTTGTATTAAATTCCCAATTGAAAATGGCACTGCAACCGTCGAACTTATTTCCTCCATAAGTTTTCTTTTCTTTCTAAAAATATCCTTATCCTCTAAAATTCCTATAATTTTTAACCTTCCTTAACACTCTTCTTTAGTAACACTTCAATTGTTTGTTATATAAACACCAAAAAAATCTTGCAAAGTTGCAACTATACTATATATATAAAAAAAAAAAAAAAAAAAAAAAACCAATTATAGCATCAAAATCAAAAGGTTGTATTGAAAATGTCAAGTTAGATGCTTTCATAACTTGCCATTTTTTGACTTTATATAATTAAATCATATGAGTCAGTAGGACAAAAATCTTCTATTTCAACCTCAGAATCAACCCTTTTGATTCCTGTCACAAAAAACAAAAGATGATTCAAGAAACTAATGCCAAAAATATTGATGAGGTCGGTGCCTATATTGTCTCACTCTAACAAACAACAAGACAAGAAAAAATAGGGTCATTAAAAATGACAAAAAAAATAAATAATACTAACAACAAGAAATGGTACAAATTAGAAGTTAGTTTCCCTTAAAGTTAGGGAAACAAATTCTACCACTTGAATTTACATTGTGATTTCATTTTCTTTTGCTTTCATTTGCCAACATTATTATACAATATGGCTAATATTATTGGTCATGCTAGCTCCCACCTACTTTGTGATTGTTCCTATTTCTATTGCTATCAATAATAATAATAAATAGTGTGCATAGAATTGTGTTTTTTTTTTTGTGCACTGATATTTATCTCTAGAAACAGTGAAAGCACTAACAAATTATGTTTCCAAACTTCATAAAATAGATATATATGATATGATTGATGGAAAAGGAATAAAAGGAAAGGAGGAACAAACAAAATCAATATCTTCAACAAGTTGATGCCATTAATGGTTAGTTATATGTTATATATGAGATTATAAACAATGAAACATATATGTTCTCTTTATTGTATAAAAAAATAATAATAATTCAGAGACATTGGATACGACAATGACACTAACAAGTCAGCGCGATAATAATTTAGGAAAATGAAATATATTTTTTTAGTTTTTAATAATTAAAGTGACACTAATGGTTATTTTATAACACAATTGAGGGAGTTTGAATTTTGTATCTTGAGGTTACAACGTTAAATTTTGTACGACTAAACTAGCACCCCAAGTGTAGAAAAATAAAATGAAAAAGATTGAGACACCCAAAACCCTTTTTGACATATTGAGAGAGAGAGATAGAGATAGCGATGTGATAGATGTAATATAGTGTTGATGTTGTAGGAATAGAATGATAAAAAAGTGTTGAATGAATGTATGAAATTTAGGGATGTTCAAATATAAAAGTTGTAAAATAATTAAATATAATCACATGTGTGAGTACCCAAGAGCGCTTAGATGAGATGGAACAGGTCTCTTCTAGCTTAACGAAGGTCCTGGGTTCGAATCCAGTCTTGGACATGCAGCAGCGTTAAAACTCTTAGGGAGAGTCTGCCGCCCATTTGGGTCCCACAATGCTCGAGGGATTAGTCTCTACAGTTGCTCGCGGAGGATACTCGGTTTAAACACACACAAAAAATCACATGTGTGAGTATTATGTAAGTGTCAGAAACTCATACATGTTAGATATTCTATAAATTTACTCCGAAGTATCGGTGCTACATAAAAAAAAATGCAAACAAATACTTAATAGATGATTGCCCTATTTTAAACTTTTGGGAAAAAAGTCTTGCACAACATATTCTCTTCACCAACAAAAAGAGAAATGAAGAGTTTTTACATCTGTTCCTTTGTTGAATATGATGCAAAAATGTGATTGGTTGGTTAGGTTGGTTAATGGTTAGGTTTACATCATTCAATAAAAAATCTAAAAGGAACCTTTTCTTTGTAATATGACCAATACCATTACAAGATTTGAAACATGAAAGGGATTCTAATTAATTTCAATATTTCATCAAGTTTTTGTGGGCCTTGGTATCTTTTACAATCATGCTCCATTCTACAAATATTAATACTATAGTCGAGATCAAGTTTGAACCATATAATATATTTCATTTCTTAACAACAAAATTACGCAAAAAAAATGTGGAGGACCAATAGAAGGAGTATACGTAACAAAGATGAGACCGAAGGTATGGGCGTGAATATCATGGAAAGATCCTCAAGGGCGCATGGGAGCTATACCAATGCAACAAAACAAGGAATCACTGTTTTTAAATTATAGAATAGAAACAGATTCAACGGGGAAGGAACATTGGGAATGGATTCTCAGTTGAAATTTATGAAGAACATAAATTCTTTGGATTAGGTGTGTCATGGTATTGAACACATGTTGGCGTTGATATTCGACATCAACACAATATTTATGATTATCTTGAATAATGTCATTTTCTTAAATTATTATTAATGTTGGTGTCTGTGTGTCCATATATGCACTTCATAGGTTGAAATTTTTTCTTGTCCAAAAATTTCTTATGTGAATTGGGTATATGTGGTAATAAGATACTTTAAAATTAACTTGGTTTTAAAAAAATTATAAGACGTTAATTTTGATGTATCTTATTGACATAAATTATTTTTGTTTAATGTCATATTTTATAGACATGATTTATGTTAAGATTTCGTAATATGGTTATGTGATAAAGAATTATCAAGGATGTCATATTAAGTTTGATCGTCGGGATGTCAATTTATCATTTTTCTTATTTGTGTGTATTGACTAAAACAAACAAAATTATTTCATTCATATTGGTATAGTATATTAGGGAAGCTCCTAATATGGTCCCAATATTAGGGGTCCAAGGGTGGACCTCATTAATTTAATGGTCATAGCCGGTTAACTATTTTTTTCTCTGGATTTTATTAATTTTTTATATAGTTTATTCCTTTTTTGTGGCCCACAAATGCGTGGTTGTACGGACACATATATTGAAGCATACAGGTTACCATAAATAATTAATAAAACAAAATTACAACAGTCAAATGAAATTGTTCTTAAAAAATTGGTTATACGATGTTGGAGTAACTCTGATCCAACAAAACTTGAACATGAAAGCTTTGGTATCAAAGTTCCAAACATTGAAGCAAGATGATGAAGAGGTGTTTCATGAGTAGTTGGTTTGAATGTTGGTATTAAGTCTTTTTCATACATTTATTTCATATTCAAATGGAGATTTGAATAAACAACACAGGGATTTAATAACCACCACTTTACACATCATATTAAAATTTCTAGAAAACAACATACACACATGAAAAACTCTGTTGACACACGATGATTTTAAAAAGGGGAAGAGATATACTAGACTTTAACACAAAATACAATAAATGACATTAGTATAATAAAACCGATGGAAGAAGAAGCAAATTGGAGAAAACAGAGAGAGAATTAGGGTTTGTGTGTTGAAGGTGAAAGAGAGATGGAAGAAGAAGAGAAAGAATCCATTATTCTGGGCAATGAAGAGAGAGAAATAAAGGAGGAAAATGACTGGGTTTTAGGCTTATATTGTAGGGCATAAAAGTAACTACAAATGTTTACTTTAACCGTGTGGGACCATGAAACATTTTTTGTGAAACCTGTTATAGAAGGTCATTTTAAGGGGACTATGGTTGGTCCTTTAAAATTAAGGACCATATTAGGGGCACCCGTATATTAGATACAAAGTCAACATCTTAAAATATATATATATATATATATATATATATATATATATATATATGATTTGCGAACAAACTCACAACATTCAATTTAATAGCATAACAAAATGACCGCAAATAATACGTGATAAAATTAAGGTGATTGGAAAACTCATACCTTCATATCTACGAGGTTGAAAACCTAGTCATTTGATTGAATATGTAATAGATAGAAATTGATCGGTCAATGTGAAACACCAAAAGCACCAAGACGAGAAAATGAAAAAACAATAGAAAAAATTTAATGTAAAAATCATTTATTTAGACTAAAATGAGGGGAATGAAAAACCAGTAATTTCATGTTAAAGAGTAAACCAAATCACCTAAAAAGTAAACCAAACCACCTCCTCGATGAAGAAACTAGAAGGAATAACCTAGAGAGTAACTAGTCAAACTTGTATTTTCTTGATTACAAAGCGACAGAGACGCATTAACACAAGCGACGGAGGCACATTAACACGTTGTAAATCCAGAAAAGAAGAAGAGATGATGGGATGAAACCGCACAGCGGAACAAGTTCCAAATATCAGTTAATAAAATTAGGGTTTCACTTTGTAAAAAAAATAAAAAATAGGATTGCACTTTTTACCGTAAAGTCCGTTGTTCTTTTTCCTATAATTGATTTTTTAAGGATGAGTGAATATAATTTGACAAAAAAAACATGGGTGAATGTAATTTTCTAGCGACATCTTTTTTTATTCTTAAAAACATTTAAGTAATTTTTTATGTACTCCTTATTATAGGCTTTTTAAATCTATTTATTAGTAAAAAAAAATTGACACCGGTAAATTTTATTTTGTAAAGTATGGTTTCTATTAATTAATTATTATGAAGTTTAGAATTATATATATTTTTATCATCTGGCTCAACCAGTTAACCCATAATTTAGAGGTCTCGCCGACTCAATCGAATTTTTAAAACGATATTTGCTAACTTTTATTTTAGTCCTTTAATTATATCTCTTGCTAACAAAGTAGTCTATGAATTATATCACTTACTGGAAAATTGGCTGCTGATTAATATCATTTACTTGCAAATTAGTCTATTACACATTGTCAAACTAGTCCTTACAAGTTAGCAGAATAACCAAGTTGTCTAATATCATTCAAAACTGGAATCTTTTTTATCTATTCGTGAATTTTAAAGGTGTAAACGTATAGATATGCATTTTTTTTAAGCTGCACTTTGTAGCTTCTTGATTTTCATGGTGGAAAGAAAGTTGGACATGCAACTGCGGTGAGATTGGATCAAAACACGCTATATAAAGTGAGTGTTCACCTTTTTAAAATTCTAATGTATTAACGTGTTAAATTATATGTTCATTTAACAATGTGTTACTTATTGTTTAAATTCACTGAAATTAAATATCATAACCTAATCACGTTATGAAAATGTAGGTCCTTCAAAAAAAAATGTATAAACATTCTGGGTAAAAAAAAAACCTTTATTAAAATAAAAGTGTATATATGAATTAAAAATATATAAATAAAATATAAATTCATAAAAAATAATTACATAAAAACAAAACATAGGTTATTGGCCAATTAAGGTTGACATAAATATGGTTGGATGTTCTACTCAAACATACTATAAACTTGAGGTTCGAGTTCAGAATTCACAATTGATAGATCATAAATAACTTTTAGTGAAAACTCTCAATAAAATTGGTGATTCCCTCGGATAGAGTAAGAAAGTTTATTTCCTTTAATTTAACCACAAATAATCAACAAAAAGAAGTATAAAATCACATAAAAATAACTCGAATGATGATCTTGAGTTTTTAACTATAATTTTCAATCACGAGCATTTTCAATTCTCTTCCCTATTAATAATAATATGAATTGTTTCAAACTGAAAATCAATAAACATATTACAGAAATTCAACATAAGTTTAGAAAGGGTTTCATATAAACAAAGAATATGATGGCAATTAGAAATTTACTTTTAATTTAAAGGTATTTTGGTTATTTTGAGGTGTAATCAAGTTTTTTACGGGTTTAAGGGTTTGGACTAGAAGAAAAAAATCCAATAGGTAACCTAATATATCAAATAAATATTTTGAATTATATATTTTATTGTGCAAAGGTTAGGACTTTAATCATAACAAACTTCCTGAACTTAATCTCAAATCTTATGAGCATTTGTATATTTATCTATGTGCTTGAGTTATTTATATAAGAACATAATTCAATAGAAAGTAGGAGATCATTGCAACAACTAGGCATGACAACAAAACTCATACCCGTGGTTACCCACCCGAACCAAACCCAATTTGACGGGTTTTCTCCGTTTTGACTGGGTTTGGGTATGGGTTTGGATTTTCCCCGATTTCAAAACACGAGTATGGGACGGGTAACGGGTATATAGGTACCCACCCCGAACCCATACCCAAACCCGTCTCAAATGCAAAAAATTATTTTTATGTTGATACACGATGTTATTTGTTTGATAATTGTCGTGTTATAAAAACTACCATTGATATTTAAAGGAGCAACTAAATCAATTGGTCTAACAAATGTTAAAATGAGCATATTGATGAATAATGCATTACAACATTTCTCTAGGCGTTTGTAAAAAAAAACATTTCTCTAGGCGTTGCAAAAAAACTTCTATTTTTATTAAAAAATAATATTGAATGCGGGGACGGGGATGAGGCGGGGATACCCGAACCTGTCGGGGATGGGGTTCACTTTCTCATCCCCGTTGGGTATGGGTAGGGTAACGGGTAAGTATATGAGAATTGGGTATGGGGACAAGGAATGTTAAACCCGTCCCCACCCCGCCCCATTGCCATGCCTAGCAACAACATATAAATTTTCTCAACTGATGAGAAAGAGCTGACACAAGACATGCGACATATACTGTATTATTAGACGCATATTTCTCACGAGTCTCTAGATGCTTAAAAACGATTCACAATGGTATTATTTGAAGATGAGTATTAGGAAGATTTTCTTTCCGGCATGCTCTAATATTCTTTATCTTATTGAGTGAAATCAATGTACGTTTTACACTTTGAAAATAGATCCTACAAAGTGGTAGAACTTATAGATTTTATTCAATAAAAGAGTGAGTGTCGGAGAACATATAAGAGAGAGTGTGCACACAAGATGATACTTAGAATTAAATTCTGAGCACGATATATATCATGCTTCCATAGTCATTGAAACTTATAAAGACTTGAGTAATAACGATGGGTCAATAATGATATAATCAAAAGCTCAAGGGAACATCTTGATAGTGTCCTTGAATCTAAAAAAGATTATAGAGAATAGGGTTAATTAAGTAAATGGTCCATATAAATATTAGGAATTTTGTTTTTAGTCCCTACAAAAGAAAATCATACTTTATAGTTCCCATAAAGTTTTCTATCAGCATTTTTAGTCCTTGTACAAAATTTATATCAGTATTTTTGGTCCCTAAAATGCGAAAGAAAAATGTCACTGGAACTAAAAATTGTGATTTCTATTTGTAGTGACTAAAAACAAAATTTGGATATTTATAAGGACCGATTGACTTAATTAACCCTAGAAAATATAAAGTAGCACTTCATGAGCCAAGAAAGTTGCAGGTAGAACTAATGTCAAAGAAGGGTGAACTCCTAAAACTTTGGCTTCTCTTTCAAACCTTTAGGTGTTTTGATGAAGTAATGTCGATTTTTATAAATTTATATTGTTTAGCAGGCTTACAGAAATAACAGTTTCAATCAAGTCAAAAGTTAAATGTATACAAAAAATTATTTTGCCTGCTCTTCAGCATTTTTGTGAAAGAGTGTGCATAAAACAACTATTTTTAACAACACTTTCTCATAATTTTACTAGAAGGCTCAAACAGTTTCTTACATAAAATATCTTGAAGGATTATTATAAGGAGAAGTTCATTCAAAACGTGTTTGTTTAAATAATAGAATTTTCATCTTAAACCTATGTTATGATCATATGAGTTGAATAATTTGATCAAGGATAATTTGCTGCAAAACTAATAAAATTAATAAATAATTAGATAGATAACTCGTGCGTCGCACGGGTCTTATAAGCTCTAATATTTTAGACTCATGCGATGGACATGTCCTATCGACTATAATAGAGACTAAATATTATTTATTTTCATTGATGTAAAATACTCGATCTTGTGTTTTATTATAGGAAATTGTTTAACAAAAATTATTCTATTTATAAGAAAATGTCACGACTTTTAAGATGTTATTGTTTAAAACACTTACCTATCCCACATTTAAGGTATATTTGTAAAAATACTTAAAAAATTACTCCCTCCGTTTAAAAATAAGTGTCCTTTAAAATTATTACACATATATTAAAAAATGCAATAATGTTGCCTATAAACAAGACTTTTACTAAGATAAGATTAATCAAAGTAATTTATTTTAAGCTTTCAAGAAGTGTCAAATCGGTTATAAGAGGAATTTCCTTTTTCCCTAATCAATTTTTACATGCTATAGTTATTAACCAAAAATTAATTAAATTCATGAACACATGAATAGGCTTGAATTGCATACATGCCACGACAAAATAGCCATGGATATGATTTCTTAAACATAATTTAAAGCTTCGATTATGGAAATCTTATTTCATTATGATCTCTGTATTCAAAATAACTATTGACGTTATGGGTGTTTATGGTTCTAAACTGCATTGGAACTGAACCATATTAATGGTTTCAATTCAATTTTTAAAACGACTTTAAAAAAAATTTGTTTATTTTTAAAAACAATTCAGTTCAAGTTTGAAATTGGTTCTGAACCAGTTTAATATATTTGAACCATATTTTTTTAGTGTACTTTTTCTCTTCAGATTTTTATATTAATTAAATAATTTAATATATAAATAATTTAAATGAAAAATAACTTATTAAGATATCTTTTAAAATAAAGCTTATTTGAAACAACTTATTTATGGCAAATAGCTTATTAGGATCTCATTTTCAAAAACAACTTATTTGAAACAGCTTATTAGGATCTCTTTTAAAAAAAACTTATTCAAAACAACTTATTTATGGAAAAACAACTTATTAGGATCTCTTTTTCAAAAACTGCTTAATCGAAACAACTTATTTATGCAAAACAACTTATTAGGATCTCTTTTAAAAAACAACTTATTCAAAACAACTTATTTATAGAAAAACAACTTATTAGGATCTCTTTTTCAAAAACTACTTAATCGAAACAACTTATTTATGCAAAACAACTTATTAGGATCTCTTTTTATAAAAAACAGCTTATTCAAAATAGTTTATTTATGAAAAAGAAATTATTAGGATCTCTTTTTCGAAAACAGCTTATTCGAAACATCTTATTTATGCAAAACAGCTTATTAGGATCTCTTTTTAAAAAAACAGCTTATTCGAAACAACTTATTTATGAAAAAACAACTTATTAGGATCTCTTTTTCGAAAAACAACTTATTCAAAATAGCTTATTTATGGAAAATAACTTATTAGGATCTCTTTTTCAAAAACGGCTTATTCGAAACAACTTATTTATGCAAAACAGCTTATTAGGATCTCTTTTAAAAAACAGCTTATTCAAAACAGCTTATTTATGGAAAATAGCTTATTAGGATCTCTTTTTTCAAAAACGGCTTATTTGAAACAACTTATTTATGGAAAAACAACTTATTAGGATCTCTTTTTCGAAAACAACTTATTCAAAATAGCTTATTTATGAAAAATAGCTTATTAGAATCTCGTTTTTCAAAAACAGCTTATTCGAAACAACTTATTTATGCAAAACAGCTTATTAGGATCTCTTTTAAAAAAAACAATTTATTCAAAACAGCTTATTTATGGAAAAACAACTTAATAGGATCTCTTTTTCAAAAACTGCTTAATCAAAACAACTTATTTATGCAAAACAGCTTATTAGGATCTCTTTTTATAAAAAACAGCTTATTCAAAATAGCTTATTTACGAAAAACAACTTATTAGGATCTCTTTTTTGATATTCAAAACAACTTATTAATGAAATTTAAATAAGTTGTTTTCCGAATAAGTTGTTTTCCATTAATAAGCTGTTTTCGAAAAAGAGATCCTAATAAGTTGTTTTGTCATAAATAAGTTGTTTCGAATAAGTTGTTTTTAAAAAAGAGATCTTAATAAGCTGTTTTGCATTAAATAAGTTGTTTCAAATAAGTTGTTTTTGAAAAAGAAATCCTAATAAGTTGTTTTCCATAAATAAGTTATTTCGAATAAGCTGTTTTTGAATAAGAGATCCTAATAAGTTGTTCTTCATAAATAAGTTGTTTCAAATAAGCCTTTTTTTAATAAAAAGAGATCCTAAAAAGTTGTTTTCCATAAATAAGCTATTTTGAATAAGTTGTATTTGAAAAAGATATCCTAATAAGTTGTTTTTCATAAATAATTGTTTTAAATAAGTTGTTTTTTTATAAAAAAAAGATCCTAATAAGTTGTTTTCCATAAATAAGTTGTTTCGAATAAGCTGTTTTTGAAAAAGAGATCCTAATAAGCTGTTCTTCATAAATAAGTTGTTTAAAATAAGCTGTTTTTTTATAAATAGAGACCTTAATAAGTTGTTTTCCATAAATAAGTTGTTTTTAATAAGTTGTATTTCAAAAAGATATCCTAATAAGTTGTTTTTCATAAATAAGTTGTTTTAAATAAGCTGTTTTTTTATATAAAAAAAAAGATCCTAATAAGTTGTTTTCCATAAATAAGTAGTTTCGAATAAGCTGTTTTTGAAAAAGAGATCCTAATAAGTTGTTCTTCATAAATAAGTTGTTTAAAATAAGCTGTTTTTTTATAAAAAGAGATCCTAATAAGTTGTTTTCCATAAATAAGTTGTTTTTAATAAGTTGTATTTGAAAAAGATATCCTAATAAGTTGTTTTTCATAAATAAGTTGTTTCCAATAAGCTGATTTTTTTTATAAAAAGAGATGTTAATAAGCTATTTTCCATAAATAAGTTGTTTCGAATAAGCAGTTTTTGAAAAAGAGATCTTAATAAGCTGTTTTTCATAAATAAGTTGTTTCAAATAAGCTGTTTTTGAAAAAGGGATCCTAATTATTTAATTATAAATTAATATAAAAATCTAAAGAAAAAAAGTGCACTAAAAAAAATATGGTTCAAATATATTAAACTGGTTCCGAACCGGTTTTAAACTCGAACCGAATTGTTTTTAAATTTATGGTTCAGTTCATATACCATTTAATATGGTGCAGTTTTTTGTGGTTCAGTTTGGTTCAGTTTATGGATACAATCCAGTTAACCACATTTTTTGTACACCCCTAATTGATGCTATAAAAATCACTCTATAGCTAAGAACACATCATCCCAATCATCTTCTTTCCACCAACTTTTAATTAGTTGTTATCCTTAGTTCATTTTGCATTTTGTATAGAGTTTTGTAGAAGATTAAAAATGAGAATGAAAACAAAACAAATACATATCAACACATATCCCTTATTCCTAACATCCTAGTTCTATGTAATGAAAACAAACCACCAAAACAAATGCAACACTAACGTTTAAGTTTGTAGCACTTAGCATAGAATAACATGATATAATTTACTCAAACCTTGTCCGCAACACATATAAAAGAGATACAATACACAAATGGACAATGAACCTCTAAAATTGGTTGCAAAAAAGGTATGCCAGAGGGAGTATGCAAGCAAAAACCTTAAAATTTGGGAATCAATATTAGTGATATGAACCCACATTAAAAAACTAAAAACAACAATTTTCCTTTAACACCAAATACCTTGCAATGAATCCTTTCCAGCTAGTAGAATCAAACCGGATTCTGTTCAACCTCTATAAGCACAAAAAGGAAAGCAATAACGATGCATCCTATGTAATTAAATTTGTTGAATGTCATTAGATTAGACTCATGACAACATCATAAATCAAATCAACAAATTAAAGAACGTAGTTAGCAACCACTGACACTAAATCCAAACTCTCCGTTCTCACTGACAACAGTCGTCACGCACAATACCTCAGTTGCTCTAATCACCAGACCTCCAATTTTAAAACTTGTTGAACCTAGGAAAATATATAAACAAAAGATAAACAAATAAGAACGGTCGTGAATGAGAAGAAGAAACTAATAGAAAGGGAAATGGAGAAAGAAAGATTAAAGATTAGACAGAAGGTAAGGGTTGTGGTGTGAAACACAAAAACAAAGGATAGGACATCGTAAATGAAGAGCAAATGTGAGAAGATGAAGAGAACATCTAGCAACCATAAATGAAGAAATTTTAAAAATATGAGAACTATAAATTGCAATTTTGTTATAATTGAACAAAAATTTATGTTGTAGCCATATGAGGCACTCACAGATGATCTAAAACGAACACCTTCCTTACACATGCAGCAACTACTTCTTTTAACTTGCTCACTTGATCTTGTGGATATCATGACCTCGCAAAGATCTTGTGGAATCTACCTGTGAGACAATGGTACAAAAGCAACTTTTCAGCGTTTGGTCGAGCCATTGCAGAGATGAAATAAGAACCAGGAATTAGAATGATAATGAGCATTGGATATATATAGCAAATAATTGAGGAGAAGTGTTTCAGCGTTAGCTCTTGACATTTTTTTCCTTGATATTAGACGGTTTACAGAGAAATTCAACAACCAAAATGAGATACATACAAACATAACATGCATGTATATATAGGAAACAAAGTGTATGGGGAAAGCATTATACATGTGTTGGAAACCGAAAAGAGGCTGAGTGGAGAGATTTTTTGTTTTCCAAAAGGCACAACAATAGGTGCAAATAAATGCAATTCATTGTATCGGCAATCTAAAAAAATGGCACGTCAAATAATATTGTGCTTTTTGAAATTCACTTGGTGGAATATTGAAAGGATTTTTAGGGTCAACACTATCAACAATTAAGGAACCAATTTTAGAGGGAAATTTTAGGGTTAAGTGATTGCTAACCTAATAACATCAAGGAGTAAGAGATAAGGATAAGGATTAAAATATCTATTAAATTTTTGCTTAGAAAAATATTCACGGTTATTAGAAAGAAAAATGAAAAACATATATGATGCAAATTTAGAGACAAAATTTTAGGATAGAGTTGTTGCAAACCTAATAAAGGATTAGTGGAGGGAAAAATTAGGTTAAGACTTAACAAAATTAATAAATAATGATTATTTAGATGAGGGAGAATAAGTGGTTAAGAGAGAGAGACACAATGGCACCAAAAGCTAATGGCACCCAAGTGCTTCCCGAAAGAGAGAGTTGAGTCAGAGTCATGAATATCAAAGTTTAAGCATGATTCAGTAAGAAGCATACCGACTCAGAAGCATACTCTTACTATACTCTACTTGGTCAAGAAGCTAACGGTATGTGTGAATTTTATATGTTGAATTCATCAACAACACAGTAGAAAGCATTAACAACTTAATGCAATCTGAGTGGGACCAAAATATATCTCTAAATGTATCCAAATCACCCACCTTTTTATACCTATTTACATAGTTATCGGCCAGCAGAAATAGCATGAGATGTTGTATTTCTAGTTTACCACTATAAGAATTATTACATTTGTAACATGCATTATAATATGTTTGATAATACGCACATTGTGGACACTTCTTTCTTTCAATTGTGAGAAGAATGTTTCATCATTGGTTCATGCTTTTGATGTGCGAAACAACCCAATAAAACAACCTGCATATTGATGACCTACTAGTGTTTCTGTCATCACTTCTTTTTTGACACACTGCGTTGACCTTCCGCACATCGACACTCAAGACCATCCCGCAATCTGAATCAACACACATTTCTTAGATCCAATTTCGATGCATTTCAATGACTACTTGTATTCTTTACATTTCGCACCTCTTTCACATCCCAATACCAATGCAATCGTTGTTATATCTACACCGTGATCTGAACTTGTAACAACAGTAACAGGTGATAATCTGATTTCTTGATCTCGAACCCATTTCATTTGGTCCTTTTGAGTACAAAATTTCTTAAACAAACATTCAACTTATGAAGTTGCTCTTATATTTGAAGATATTAACGTAAATGTATATTCATATGCAAACCTTATTAGTAATGAAGTTTTCGATAAGGTCATGACAGTTGACTATAGGAACATTACAATAAGATGACATATCATCCATCTAAAGCGTACACCCATCCGGACAAATCCCGTCCAAATTTATAATCCAGATAAATCCCGTTTGGACATGTCCATCCGGAGAAAGGTAAAATTGTCAAAAAGCCAAGAAGCAACTTCCAATATATATAACGACACAGAGATAAGAGCTCGAAATAAAATGAGTCAGGAAAGCCAAGAAAGATTCAAAGCTTACTTACCTGTGTAAAAAGGAACAGTTCAATTCTTTCGTTTGTTTGATAATAAAACTCCTTTGCATATTAATTTCTCAAAAAGGAGAATCATGTCTATAGAACATTTGAGGTAAGTTTCCTGTGATGCCCCCTGCAATAATTAGATGCAGTTACACTCACCCAACTAAAGAAATAGCAGTAAAATCAACTGCAAGGACATCAGAAGTTCCTGGGCCCAACTTTTACATACAGAATGTTACAAAGATCGCTGAAAATTTGTAATCCAGATTCACTTTAAAAAAACTATAAGAATATTGGATAGCCAACCTGAAACCTGAACAATGAATGATAGATTACAAGAATCTGTCCATATACATAAATCATAAGGGTAGCAACTAGACGAAGAGAAAAACAAACAGTACTCATCATTTGATCAAACACAGAATGATCATATTTTACATGGTCACCTATTTTCCTGAAAGCTTCCAGGAAAATCCTGCACGAACACCGAGCGAAGCATCGTAAACTGCTCGACAGCTTCATCTGCAAAATAACAAAGCAAAAATTTGGTGTGTGTGTGTGTGTGGTGGAGCGGTGAGGGGTGGGGAGAACTCCTTTCGGTAAATGAAAGCTGATTTTATTAAAATATTAAATGTATGTACAAAGGACTTGTTCTCTGATCTATAAGAGCTACAACCAGGATACAAATGTCTGCTAACTTATGATCACTGGGAATACTAACTTGTTACTTGAACAAAAAGGTTTTTACACTGGAAGTCATGAACTTCAAGACGAGCAAAATCCGAAACAGCTGAAAGTAACTCAAAAACTTGGGAGAGGGTAATCTACCAAAGAATCTATATAACCTAATTAAGGTAAGGATTAGCCACAAGACCATCCTCTGTAACTAGTCATAACTTAAAGTACTTTGTTTCCTTTGTCATTGGTATAATGAACGGTAATATACATTGAAAGCTGTTTCAAACCATCATGTTCAAGTCGGAAAGGTCATCCATGGGAATTTCAAGGCCCATAAACCCATCCTCTTGCAATCCATCATCATCAATATTCAACCACGAACCAATATCCTGACCTTGGTCATCAAGCACATCCATTCCAGGTAGTTGCAGGTTGGACAAATCTATAGGTTCATCTTCACCCAGGGCACACTCATTCTTTTCCTTGGCATTGCTATTGGTAGACTTTTCATTTGATTTTGAACCAGATGGCAATTCTGGTTTAGGTTGGTCTGATAGCTTGCCAAGGAGGCCATTAACAGAAACAGAATGCTGACCTGCTTTCTGCTTAGGCTTTGATTTGGGTTTCCTTTCTCCTTTAGTATTAGATAATGCTGGCCTACCGGCTTTGGTAGTTCCGTTTCTGGATTGCACTTCTCTGCTCTGCCCTTTTCCATCTCTGTCTCTTTCACTTCTCTTTCCTTTTGTGCTGCTTGGTAGAGAACCTCTAATACCCGATGGAACACTTGAAGCACCGACATCATCAAGGGACAATTCCCTTTTCTTCCCCCTGTTTGACCAAAGATCTTCCTTCCCACTTGTCTGTTCAGATGAGTTGTTTATAACAGGATAAATATCTGATAAATTGACATCATGATTATTCATGTTCGGACTAAACTGTGAAGGGCTCCTCAGTGAACTAATGGAACCTGCAGAAGAAATACAAATTAAAAATTAAAATCTAGTCTGTACTTGGGGGGGTGGAGAAAAAAACCTATATATAACTGTTCAGGCAATGAAGGATACAAATCATTTGTCGCCTCCCTATGTCCAAAATCAAGTACTGAATAAAATACTGACAGCTAGGAAAAAAGGACGCCTCTCAGTCGGCAGTTGACTTTCTTAGCTGGCAGTACTTTTTGCCCTAGTTGCAGTATTTCATTGGGAAGACATCATTAGGGACAAGGAGAGTAGACAGGATTGCACAAACAACCATAAAGTAAAGATTTTAAAGCCATGTGAGATTTTGGCTAAGATGATCATAGGAAACACAACTAAGATACAAAATAATAGATTAGACCAATTATTCAAGAAGATATTGAACAGGACACCTGTTCTTGCTTCCAGAGAAACAGAAGAAGCATGAGGTTTTGCAGATTCAGCCTCCATGCCACTTTGCTGGGAAGAAGCAGCAAAGAACATATCCTTGAATAAAGGCTCGTTGAAGCAGCTCTTGCCAGTATCTTCAAATTGATGGTACCGCTCCAATGTTCGTTTAACAAATCCCAATGCAGCTTGCTTGGCCACTTTGCTGCTTGTATTTCTCCCACCTGAGGGATTACGGCCCCAACAAGCCTGCCAACCAATTATTGTCAATTTACTATGCCATGAAACCTAAATATAAAACAATGACATTTTCTCATATGATGGCATCTACATTTGGCTATGGAGTGTTTAACTCTTACTCCGAGACAATTTTAAATAAGATATTCATGCAGAGTATAGATTTTGATTTCTATGATAGAACACTAAAATAATAGGTCAAACAGGTCACAAGTCTGAATTATAAAAAAATAAAATAAAAAATAAAAAAAAGTAGTGTAATTAATGGTTGTGTTGCAAATGGTAGGTTTCCATAACCTCAACAATCCACACAAGTCATAAAGATTGGGATCACCAACACTATAGGGCATATGATACATTCCAGCAGCTTCATTTAGGGCTACCCACACTATTCAACAAAACGCCCTGCACATTATATGTATTCCTTGTTCTACTTCCCGCCGCATATTTAAATAATCAGAGTTAGACCATGTCTTCACTCTGTCCATACTACCCAATACCCACTAGTCCAATGCAAAGATCCCTTTTCAACCATTGTAACAGAGCTCTTGGCCTGGGGGATAATTGACTAGGTTGGGGTGCAAAGATACTATTTTAAAACTGTAAAACTGGTTATATTAGAAAAGTAATATTGAACTTTAAGAGGGTTACCATGTACTTCTCATAAGCCATCACAACAAGTTTGTCTAAAGCGCGTTGCTCAAAATCCCTGTTAATCAAAATTTTACATCAGCAATGAGCAACAAAAGTTTAAATCCAGAAAATTATCAGGGCATAAATGGGAGTGCAATTACTTTTCTTGACATTCTTTGGTCACTGAGGCAGATTTCAATAACCCTTCTAGCAAGTCTTTCTTCTTGAAAACCTATGGTATACATGAAAATAAAATTACAACGTCAATTATATAATATCAAAATTACATCCATAAAGTTCAGAAGTAAATTCATAAATAAGATGTCTAAGCCTGGTCTATATTGCTTCAATAAAAAGTCTAATGTTAACATGAATTTGGGAAGCAATGTTTTTAAAAAAATACGTACTGATAAAAAAAATATTGGCAAAAACACATTTAGATGACTAGCAGTTATTAATTAGTACATTATAACTTAACTTCAGCATCAGTTAGTACCTGTCTTTGATATTTCTCCTCAAACCCAGTCAAATCGTCGAATATTGCTACATCATCTGTTTGCGATATTTCAGGCTAGAAAAATTAAAAGAGAAAAAATCAGTACTACAAAAACATAAAATATTTAACAATAATAGACAGAACTTGAAAAGAAAAAAAAAACTCATTAGATCTATTGATCAGTAGTCTACTGAATGTATAGCAGAATAAACTAGAACAAATATAGTTTAACCAAACCTGATAATGTTCATATTTCCCCACAATGAGATGTCATGAAAAATAGCACAAAAGTTATTAGAAAAGTGACTTACCACAGGGTCTGGAGATATTCCAATGCTTTGAAGCTCCAAGAGAAGCCTTTCATTCATATCCATGGCATCATATTCCAACCCATTGGATGGAATGTCAACTAAATCATTTATAGTATCATGATGTTCTGGCTTCTGAGTTGTCCTATAACCATTGCAAGCAGAATGAGCAGTGAAGTTATAATTAGCGAGCGGGTGGCTATCCAGATGGTTCAGTTCCAACTCCCCGTTTGTCTCAAATTGAGTATCATACGCATCAAAATTGAAATTTTCACTTCCACTGCAACCATCCTCTGAAATTAAAGCAGATAACAGCCTTTGACAAAGGGGAATTGCTTTACAATCCCCTTTAGTTAGTTGTGATTGTTCACCGACAATTCCAGCACCCCTTTGAGCATCACGTCCGATATCTCTTGCGCAACCCATCAACCCCAACCCATTAGTAACAGCTTCACAATCATCTATATTTGAAGAAACTGGAGTTGGCATCAATCCGCTTGACTCAAGATTTATCTGAAAGATGAATAAATTAGTGAAGAAGTTCAAATAAATAATTCAATAACAGGTATGTTTAAGAAAACCGGATCAACTAAATCATGCTATTATCATAACTAACAACAAATATAATGTATGCAAGAACTGAGACGAAACTTTTAATATATATCAAATTATAAAAATATGTATACGGCATATATATATATATATATATATATATATATATATATATATAATAACAGCCAATGTCATAGTTCCAGGTAACATCAGGAGATTTGAGACAAAAGGAACATTTACTTGTTTATAGTAAAAACTAGATTCTAATTTGTAAATAATCAATCAAAGGCAACCTAAGTGCAATAATATCATGGACAAAAGACAAATTTGAAGCACTTCTGTGTTGTGCTCTTTTATTACATGTGAAACCTCTAAACATGGATAAGGTAGACAAGAGTCATGCTGCATTTGACCTAACACAAACTCTTAAAAAGTATAGTAACAATAATTGTCACTAATAATCACCAACAAGATAAGGATTCACACCTTTTGTTTCCAGTAAGCAACATCCTCCTCAATTATCATACCGAAGAAAGGCTCCATCTGCTTCCAAAATTGGCCAGTAATAGCACGACCTGCAGTAATAAGAAAATTCAGAGCTACTCGATAATAAGTATTTAGGTATCACATTTAGATAGTGTTTAGTAAGATTGATACCAGAGTTGATTAGACCCTTTACAGCAGCCAATAGCTCTGCATGTCCATCTTCTGGACCTACTAAATCAATGAAACCAAAAGTGAATAATGATATAGCTGTATTACAAATGGAAATTTAACTTCAATATGTTTTTCTTGACACTTAAACCAGTACCATGGAAATCTGCTGATGCACTAATAGCTGAGTGCTTTTGACGAGTATATGCCTTCCGATCAGAAAGTTTCCTGGTTGGTGGACGACCTGCCTTGCTGCACAGATTTCATAGTAAGATTTTAGTTCGTTCCCAAATAAACAATTTCACGATACTTTCTTCAGAGCTTGCAGAATTTTTATAACTTTTGGAAATAAATCTATAATTAAAGGGTATATATTCTTTTAAAAAAACACAAACATGCCCCTGTAGCAATGATTTAGAAGGAGGGATTCTGACCTTTCACTCTTTTCAAATCCTAGTCTTGAACTTCTGAGCTGCTTTACGGTCCCTATGTTTCCCAGCTTCTCAGATGTCATTGGCGTCAATGACCTTGTAGCAGGAAAATTCCGCCCTGTTCTTCCTTGCCTCCGAACACCGTCTCCACGTTCTTCCCTGGATGCAAGCTTATTTTTTTTTGTTGGAGGAACCATGTTAGAAACCTTTTGAACATTTTGTCCAGCTTTCTGGTCTATCCCATCCGGTTTCCTGCCCTTCTCTTTAGGCTTCATCTCAGCCACCCCTGACTCTTCACTTTCAGAGAAGGCAGCTGAAGATGACGGATCGCCTTTTAATCTTATTTGCTGGGGAGAACCACCAGACAAACGTTTGGCAACTCCTAACCCAAGATCACTGCCAGATGCATCAGATACAGAATCCAAAGCAGGGGAATCGGCATTACTTGAAACAACGGGAATAAAATTTGTTCTTCTGGCAGTACGGGAGCTCTTATGTGGCGGCTGCCAGAGGGGGGCAACCGGTGGAGAAGATGAACGGGCTGATGCTGCACGTTTGCGATTATTTGTGCTAACACCAGCAGGGGGCTTGGTTGTAGTGGTACAATTAGATAGTTCCCAATCATTAGGAACAGTTTCTCTGTTAACAACTGGTGACATCTTGGAAGCAGAAACTCCTGAACCTGATCGTGGCGCCCGAATAGATGTATTCAATTTTGCGCTTGAACTAGGGCTAGTTGAATTGAATTCATCACGGACCGTTGCCCTGTGTATATAAAAAACATAAAAACTAAATCAATTATCAATTACAAAATATGTTCAAAAGAAGGACAGAGATCATCCTTCAACAAAAAAGTAAAAGTAAACAACTAGGACCAATAAACATCAACAAACTATAGTTACACTATCCCTCAACAAATTTCTAACATAAACCTCTTTAAAAAGACGAAACCAACCACTTATTCTTATCCAAGAGCAGTTGTTTAATTCAAAACACCTAATCATTAAAGAATTAAAACACAATAAAGAAGGTAACTATCAACACTGATGACAGTTCATAAGGATCGACAAATACACGGAAATGAAACAACTGAACAACCACACAAAAGCAAGGAAGGGGCAATATGAACATGAAGTGGGGAATATTGTTGCTACGGATAAAATAAAGCTTTCTTTCAAAAACCAATAAATCATAAGGCTCTACAGTGTGCTTACTTGTTAGCAGCTCTGAAATTCATCCTTTCCTTGTCTGAATTAAGAGGACGATCCCGCCTATCACTGACAGCAGAATTGCTATCGGTATCATTTCTAGGAGTAGAGACGCGTGTGCCCAACCCAGCTTGCTGAGAGATGCCGTCTGATTTTCCAGCTCCAGCAGTTCCATTAGAAAGGCCCAACCTGGACAAAAATACATGAAAATATCATAAGCATGACTTACAGATTAGAGACAAACAATCGGAATTCAGAGGAAAAAATTGTTACATGTCATCTCCCATTGAAGATGCTTAAAATCATTGAGCATAATCACCAACAGTAATGTCCAATTTATAGACTAAGCCTTTCGCCATAAAAGGAAATTTGCAACAGCTCTTTAATTTTTTTTTATAATTATTTAATACAATGTATATATCCTAAAACTAAGTACAATGTATATTCCTGGGTAACAAACTACCATTGGAAGACTAAGTACAATGTATATAATTTAAAATGTAAATTTTAAAATTATATTTTTTTCGATCAATATTTACGATGGCAATTATTTATTGGCACTATAGTCGACTAATGTCAAATGAAAAGTTGACCAAATTGCATAAATATTTGATATAATAAGAGAAACCTATTGCGTTTTAGGATATATACATTGTACTTAGTCTTCCAATAGTAGTTTGTTACAATTACGTTTTAGGATATATAAATTGTATTTAAAAATTTAAAAACATAAACTAGAGAGCCGTTGCAAATTTTCCTTTTATGGCGAAAGGATTAGTCTATAAATTGGACATTACTATGAGTGATTATGCTCAATGATTTTAAGTATCTTCAATGGGAGATGACATGTAACAATTTTTTCTTCTTCTGAATTCCGATTGATTTTCTCTAATTCGTAGGCTATGCATATGATATTTTCATGTATCTTTGTCTAGGTTAAGCCTTTCTAATGGACATGTAACAACTTTTTCTTTTAATCCATTAGAATGGCCCAACCTAGACAAAGATAAATGAAAATATCATATGCATGCTTACGAATTAGAGAAAATCAATCGGAATTCAGAAGAAAAAAAATGTACATGTCATCTCCCATTGAAGATACTTAAAATCATTGAGCATAATCCCTCATAGTAATGTCCAATTTATAGACTAAGCCGTTCGCCATAAAAGGAAAATTTGCAACGGCTCTCTAGTTTATTTTTTTATTTTTAAATACAATGTATATATCCTAAAACGTAATTGGAAGACTAAGTACAATGTATATATCCTAAAACGTAATTGGTTTCTCATATTATATCAAATATTTATGCAATTTGGTCAACTTATTATTTGGCATTAGTCGACTATAGTGCCAATAAAGAATTGCTATCGTAAATATTGATCGGAAAAAAATATAATTTAAAAGTTACATTTTAAATTATATACATTGTACTTAGTCTTCCAATGGTAGTTTGTTACCCAGGGATATACATTGTACTTAGTTTTAGATATATACATTGTATTTAAAAATTTAAAAATATAAATTAAAGAGCCGTTGCAAATTTTCCTTTTATAGGCTTGGTCTATAAATTACATTACTGTTGGTGATTATGCTCAATGATTTTAAGTATCTTCAATGGGAGATGACATGTAACAATTTTGTCTTCTAAATTTCGATTGATTTTCTCTAATTCGTAGGCTATGCATATGATATTTTCATGTATTTTTGTCTAGGTTGGGCCTTTCTAATGGATTAGAAGAAAAAATGTACATGTCCATTAGAAAGGCCCAACCTAGACAAAGATACATGAAAATATCATATGCATAGCTTACGAATTAGAGAAAATCAACCGGAATTCAATTCAGAAGAAGAAAAATTAAATGTACATGTCATCTCCTAGTGAAGATACTTAAATAACATTGAGCATAATCCCTCACAGTAATGTCCATATTATAGACTAAGTCTTTCGCCATAAAAGGAAAATTTGCAACGGCTCTCTAGTTTATTTTTTTTAATTTTTAAATACAATGTATATATCCTAAAATGTAATTGGTAACAAACTATCATTGGAAGACTAAGTACAATGTGTGTGTCTATATATATATTGGTTAAATATGTTTTTATTTATTAGTACATTGCATCTAAACCACAGTATATATATATATTGGAGAATATTTATATACATGGGGAATATTTATTTCTTGCTTTTTCCAATTTATATATTTGCTATAAATTTTATGCCTCAATATACATGAATAGATTATTATATAATTTTGAACTTCCAAGTAGAGGAAAATTTTCAATGATTGTTCTTAGGATGAGGTTTTCATTGGCTGAATTCCATTGCTAGGTAAGCTATGGTATTAGTACTACATGCACCAATTCAGGATGAATTAACAGTAATGTCCAATTTATACATAAAGAAGGGTTTGAAGCCTTTCACTATTTACAATATAAATGAAAAACTGAAACGACTCTCATTGTTTTTTATTTTTTATGATTGTATTTTGTCCATGAATGGAAGAGAATCCAATAAATTACCACTGGTAGACTGAGTACATTGTATACAGCAAAACGTAATTGGTTTCTTATTATATTAGGTATTTATGCAATTTGGTCAATTTATTATTTGACATTAAATGACTATAGCACAGTAAAAAATTGATGTCATAAATAATGATAGAAAAAAAAATTAACTTTAAAATTTACATTTTCAAACTACAGTAAAATTGGAAAAAGTAAAGAAATATATACTCCCTAAATATATTATTTTACTAAAACTTTTATTTTCAGATACAACGACCATTTATCAATTTACTTATAATCATGCTAAATAATACTTTATCAGAGCATATATAAGCTAATTCTTTGTTTATGAAAAGATAAAGGCACACAATTACACTCATACCTGAAAGAATGAGAGTCGTTACTCAATTTTGACCGAGCATCAGTGGCTAGTCTTGGTTGCATTCCTTGCTTAGTTTCCTGGAAATTGTTAACAGCTTTTGCCGATGTTGTACTTGAAGACCCATCTGGTTTGATGCCTGAACGCTTCTTCTTTGTTTTAGACTTTTCCCAACCATCACCTACAATGGGAAAAATTCGTTCCTCGCCATGAACTGTACCATTATTAGCAAGTCGTAGGATATCCTTCTCTCTATCTACAGTTCCAGATGACCTAACGAGCGAATTAGTCCGCACATCCATCTAGAATTAAACACGCCCCAAGTCAGATTTGCTCAACAGAGTTTGAAGCATACCAAGTTAATATGTAATATGACACTCCATATAAAGAGTAGTACAAACAAAGTTGTAAAGCCATGGGACATAAGCGCAAGCCATGTTAAAACAAAAAAACTTTAAAATATAAAAGAATATTTGATGCTTCTTTGATTGTGTTTTGGATTTAGTTTTTAAAATTTGTTCGGTAAAATAGTTTTTCAAAACTGTTTTCCAAAACAAGTATTATTTGTTTGATTTTTTTTATTTTTAAAACAATAAAATAAGGATGAAAGAGTTCATTACAGACATACATACATACATGCTTAAGGGTGAAACACATATCTACAATAAACATAAATAAAAATAATTTTAGAATAGTTAGCATAAATCTTTTTTACACATGCATTCAATTACACCTTACCACGTAAACATTTATGGAGATTATTTAGGAACTGACATAACAAAGCGACATCATGGTGTAATTTGATTGGATGCATGTGTAAAAAAAATTACACTTATAGTGCATAGCCATTCATCTCATAATTTTATAAAAGGTTTATACACATAAGGCGGTAACTCCACCAAATAACAGAGGTAAAATGTTATAGTTCGCAACTTATGCAAAGACAGACATAAAACAGGCTTCAAGTCAGGCAAAGATATATCGAACTTTTTGGAATTTATGAATTGGGTTTATATATAGTCATATATTATTGCTTACTATCATGCATTATTACGTTGAGAGCAGCAAGAAACCAAAGATATAACATTAGGAGGCACAAAAGACGAGAAATATTGTGTTACCAGTAAGCAAGCTACAAAGAAAACCAACGCACATACCTTGACATCAACCAAAGAAGTTCTAGTGCGCTTGTTTGGAACAGCAGTTTTGGTTCTTTCTTCCAACTTTTGCTGGTCATGTTCAAAACTACCTGTTACTCCATGACCATGAATGCCAACTTTACCTATGTTTGGGCCCAAGACTGGCCGATCACTTAATGTAAAACTAGAACGGTCAGTAGAAAAATTTTCCGAACGAGCTCTTTTCTTTGAATTTATATGTGGGAAATCTTTGTTGAATCTAGATAAGGCTTCACTGAACATTTTAGCACGATCCCTGTCGAGTTGTACAATGTTATTAAATAGTTGTAACTTCAATGCAAGTAAAAGAGCATTTAAAAAACTACCTTGCCCTCCTAAAGTTTGCATGTAAACCATCCCTGAGTCTTTTGATATCTTCTGGTACTATGGATGTTAATTGCTTGCCTTTTGCATAACTAGATGGAGATTCATCTGGTGAAATTCCCAGAGCAGCACTGACATGTCGTTTATAATCCATGGGACGATTAGACTTATGATCTAAAGCAACCAATTTTGGATCAAAACGCACACAACTGAAGAAGTTCATCACATCCCCTTGTGTCGCTGAAGAACTGCTTCGTGACATGTTTGGAAGAGAGGACAAAATTGGATTTTCTATGCCTTCACGAAAGCTACCTGATCTATCTAATGAAGCAGCTATGTGGGATCCTCGCTGCCCAGTGTACAAAGGTCTATCTGGGCTGGTGGAAGATACGTCAAACTTGTTGGATGCTGCCATTGCACTAATTTCCGCACATCTTTTAAACAAAAAATACAGAACAGAGAGTATTGCATGACACAGATGTGGCACTATAGCACATAAAGGGCAAATCTGATTCGCAAGGGAACAATTGGACAACGTACCTGAAAGGTTCAAATTAATAGCAGAGAATCAAATTCCATTGGATATGATGCAGAGATATTCATATGGACACTAAATAAAAGGTTTAAGAATCAGCTCTGTTAACTTCAATTTCAGAGTTAAAATCTAGGAGAAGATTTTATTTTAATAGATACACCCTAAAGACTGATAATACAAAGACTCCACAGACAATGAACCTTGATCTAAGTTTAAATCAGCTATATAATATCTATGTAACAGTTTAATTCAGAAACAATGAAACATTTTTGCAAAAAAAAAGGTCCAAGTTATTAGATATGGTATAAATATCTCTACTCTTATTGACACCACTAGAAACCCTTTCTGATATAAATGAAAAAATCTTTTGAAACAGAAGATTATTAAATGAAAAAAACTTTCTGCAAGTTCGTCTCAAGTCTCAAGCTCGTCACATTGATTGTAAATATATAATGAATCAAATAAATACACAACCAAACTTGGCTTACACAAGTCTAAGAATGACAGCATAGTACCATACAGAAATGTACTTTAATAGACATAAATGCTCAATGCAGCATCAAGACGAAATCTACATTATTATGACAAATGTTGTAAAGATTCTGTCAACAATAAACTTCATTCAAACCAAATACTACTACAACTCACCGTCTACACTTCAAAAACTAAATGCTACAACAACATACAGTTTCAATTTCTAACACCAATTACTACAACTTATGATCATCTGAGTTTGAAACACAGTCATGGCCCCATTAACTAGACTTCATTATCATATTTCCAACAAAAAAACAAGTAGCCAATCTCATGACAACTATTGTTTCGTTATCTAGAAACTATCAAACATTCCCTAACATTCACTTAACAAATGAACCCATCAAAACATTTGAATTTTACTCCTGAATTTCTCAGCCTGTATGAAAACATATAGAACACCATTGATTACAAGCTATAAAACACACGAACACGACACTGACACGTTAACACCGTTAATTTTTTTGAAAAATTAATTGATTGAACTTAATCACATGTGCCGTTGTCGTGTTGGTGTCAAACACTAGACACACCTTCCATTAGAAGTGTCGGTGCTACAAGGTTACAAATGCATTATTTTCCCTCCAACACTAACTTTAGTCTACTTTTTCGACTATGTTTTTCCTCTGATCAAAGCATTATTTGCCATACTAACATGAAATCACCACACAGTATAAAAAAAAAAAAAACCTACTCCTCTGATTAAACCTCAAGCTTTTTCCTAATCACAAATTTCACTATACAGATTATTCAGATAAAATACCATTAAAATTAAATTAGATCATGAATTTAGCTTAATTCATACAAACATATACTATTCAACCTCTACTTCATAAAATTCAGTTAATTCAAAAGTTCAAATTCATAATTCAGAAAGAAAAAAATACATAGAAAATTAACAACATAAATAAACCCTAATTATACAATCAATACAATAAAAACGAAGAATATAATACACAAACTACCCCAATAAAGCTAAAAATCAATACCAATTAAAAAATCAAAACCCTAGAAGTTGAAATTGAAAACCAAATTGAACAAAAGCAGGGTCAAAATTGACGCAAAAAAACAAAGAAACACGTAAAACAAACCTCAAATCTTGCAATGGTGTAATTGAATTATCGAATTCAGAAAATTGGGAAAAAATTGGGGAAGAACGTGTTAGAATTTGATTTTGCTTCAAGCTTCAAATCCATGGTGGACGAAACGAGCCTGGTGTTTTGATCGGCAATGTATTGGGTTGAGTGGATATTACGATTTTGCCCATGGGTTTGTTATTTTGGAAAATTGGAATTCGTGTTTTGTAAAGGGTGTTTTGGGGAATGGGGGAATTAATACGGTATAACTGGCATAGAGTTATACATGTGATTATATATGCTATGGTACATCAATCATCAATGATGTGGTATAAATACAACTATAGTGATAATTATCACAATTTATAATTTTATTTTTTTGAAAAATCACAAATTTTCAAATATACATGGTAAATTTCATGAATTTAGACTTTTTTAATTAAAGTTCGTGAATTTAGACTAATCATTATGAAAAAATATTTTGTCTAACTTTTACCTTTTTCACAATATTTGTTATCACATTTTTTAAACTTTTTTTTTTAAGAATCACAAATTTTCGAATATATGGTATATTTTCATGAATTTAGACTTTTTTAATTAAAGTTCATGAATTTGGACTAATCATTATTAAAAAATATTGTCTAACTTTTACCTCTTTTTACAATATTTGTTTTCACATTTTATCACATATTTATAACAATTTATAAACTTTTTTTTTTCAAGAATCCCAAAATATATATATATATATATATATATATATATATATATATGTGGTATATTTTCATGAATTTTGACTTTTTTTGTTAAAATTCATGATTATAGACTAATCATTATGAAAAAAATATTTTGTCTAACTTTTACCTTTTTTTACAATATTAATATTTGATTTCACACATATATATAGTATAATTTGATTTCACACACACAAATATATATATATATATATATATATATATATATAACTTTTACCTTTTTTCACAATATTTGTTATCACATTTTTTAAACTTTTTTTTAAGAATCACAAATTTTCGAATATATGGTATATTTTCATGAATTTAGAATTTTTTAATTAAAGTTCATGAATTTGGACTAATCATTATTAAAAAATATTGTCTAACTTTTACCTCTTTTTACAATATTTGTTTTCACATTTTATCACATATTTATCACAATTTATAAACTTTTTTTTTCAAGAATCCCAAATTTTCAAATTTATCACAATTTATAAACTTTTTTTTTCAAGAATCCCAAATTTTCAAATATATATATATATATATGGTATTTTTTTCATGAATTTTGACTTTTTGTTAAAGTTCATGAATATAGACTAATCATTATGAAAAAAATATTGTCTAACTTTTACCTTCTTTTACAATATTATTATTTGATTTCACACACACACACATATATAGTATAATTCATGAATATAGAATAATTTCTTTTGTGGATCTTCTAGTTATATTTATTCTATTTAATTTCATTTTGTATCACTCCTTTTAAATATTTTCATATGGTATATTTTCATGAATTTAGACTAATCATTATGAAAAAAATATTCTGTCTAACTTTTACCTTTTTTTACAATATTTGATTTCACATTTTATCACATATGTATAGTATAATTTAATGAATATAAAAGAATTTATTTTGTCTATCTTCTAGTAATATTTATTCTTTTTTTTTTACAAGTAGTAATATTTATTCTATTTAATTTCCTTTTGGATCACTTTTTATTTAATATTTTCATAAATGTAAACTAATATTTATGAAAAACAATTGTTTGTATTTTAGTTACATACATACATACATATATATATAGACACACACTCATGAACTTAGACTAATAAATATAGATGATTTTTTTTCATATATATATATATATATATATATATATATATATATATATATATATATATATATATATATGTTATAGGCAAAAAATATCATAAAAATTAGTCTAAATTAGTCACACACATATGTGTGTGTGTGAGAAATTAGTTGTGATTTTTCAAAAAATCTAAATTTGTTAGCCTAAGTTCATGAATGTGTGTGTATATAATTTAGGCAAAAAAAAATCATAAAAATTAGTCTAAATTCATTAAAATACACTGTCTAAATATAACAAAAATATAATTTTTTTAGCCCCTTGACTGAAAATAATATATGAATTTAGTCAAAGTTCATCAATTTAGGCTAGTTTTTATGAATTTTTTTGCCCGTATATACCTAGAATGAATGTTGAATTCAAAAAATTATTTTATATTCCAATTCCACATTCATGAATTTGTACTATAATTTTTTTTAGGGGATGAATTAATAATATAGATATATGTGTGTGTGAATTCAAAAAACTATTCCATAATCCTCATTCATGAATTTGTACTATATCCTTTGGAAAAAAAATTGTATTATAAATATTTTATTGACCGGATGAATTTAGACTTTGTATGTGTGTATGTATGAGATAAATTGTGAAATTAAATATTGTTAAAAAAACTAAAAGATGTACAAAAAACTATCAATTTTTAAGATCCGCACTTTACCACATATATAGCATATTTTCATGAATTTAGACTATATAACCAAAATATAGGAAATTGTTTTCATAAATATTAGTCAAAAACTTGCCACATATTTTCATGTATGTAAGTTCATGAATTCATGAATTTAAAGTGTATATATACATTAGTGTATGCATATGTAAAACTTTTTTTTAAACTCATGTATATAAAAAATTAAACGCTTATAATACATATTTTAGTGATGTTTATATAGTTTATGATTCAAGGGGCTTTGTAGATTACAATCAATTTAGTCAAATCCCTTAAAAAAAATCAATTTGGTCAAATATTATTGTTAAAAAAATCAATTTAGTCAAATATTCAATAAAAGTATTTTGACTATACGTAGTAGCAGGTAATTTTGTAAAAAATAAAAAATATGCTGATAATTGTATTATCTATTGAAAATCCAAAGGTGACATTTATTTATTTTTTAAAATATAATAATTAGGCCCCTAAACAAAGAAATATAATAATAAGGGTTATTTAAATCAATTTTAAACAAATTATTTAGTAAAAAATATAGTTATGGACCGAGCAAATGCTCAGAGGTCCATTTACATAGGCCCAATATAAAATAATCTGAATTATTTGGTCAAATATTATTGTTAAAAAAATCAATTTAGTCAAATATTCAATAAAAGTATTTTGACTATACGTAGTAGCAGGTAATTTTGTAAAAAATAAAAAATATGCTGATAATTGTATTATCTATTGAAAATCCAAAGGTGACATTTATTTTTTTTTTAAAATATAATAATTAGGCCCCTAAACAAAGAAATATAATAATAAGGGTTATTTAAATCAATTTTAAACAAATTATTTAGTAAAAAATATAGTTATGGACCGAGCAAATGCTCAGAGGTCCATTTACATAGGCCCAATATAAAATAATCTGAATTCTGCATTTGGGAAATTCCTCGCAGGGGGAGGGGGTGCCGGAGCAATAGAGACTCGTTCAAACTGAACAGTAACGTCTCCCCCTCGTTCCCGTAAATCTCACTCGAAGGTTACGATTCCCGCAAATTTATAACCGTTGAGCCCTACGTGTGCCATACAACGGCTCCTGGATTCCTCCACTCTCGACTCTCATCAGTCCCCAAGGTTACAATCTCCTTACTATATCATCCCCCTTTCTAACTCAATTCTGACTTGAGCATCAGAGTGTCTACAAGTACAACCTCCCCCCCTCCCCCGGTCGCTCAAGTCAACCAGCAATGACCCACAACCACACCAGTAGTCACCTTCTGATCAGGTACGATCACTAGCACTGTTTGTGGGAAATACAAGTTATCCCTGTTTTTTAACTCACAAAAAACCAAAGCTTTCAAACAAACTCATAAGTGAAAACCACCATGTCGACTGCGACGAACATGCTTCCACGTCGTCTCCTACTGGTAGCCTGAGAGAGAAAAACTCCCAACATTTCCTTCGCGTGGCGATACCACTTCAGGAACGGTCGATTCTCGGTCCAATACGACCTAACGAGGAGGAAAACAACGCATCCCCTAGCGATGCCATGCTCAACAACCTGCCCCGCACGGTTCAACATCAAACGTTGATTATCGAGGAGCAAAATCGTCGCCTTTCCGAGATCAAAAATGATTTCCCAAACAAATAGTCGTCGCCTTCAGAAGGCAACTTTCCCACCCCATTTCAGAAGGGGAAGGAGCCCTTGCCCTTTAAGGTCAACATAGTGTCAGACACTCTGTGAGCGTGACATATTCAAGCAAGAGATCGCCTAGCAGGAGATCTTCCAGTCGATCCCCTGGACGAAGGACCCCGCCAAGGCGCAACAGACACTCGCAATCCTATCTTATTATGATGATGATCGTTTAACATATGGCATTTCACAAGGCGCGTCAGAGAGGCTCACGCCCTCTGGGAAATGGAGAAGCCCCCGCAGATGGACAAGTACGATGGAACAACCGATCCGGACAAGCACATAAAAACATTGAAGTTGTCTTCACCTACCGAGAGGTGCTGGGCGCAGTAAAATGCAAGCTTTTCGTCATCACTCTACGGTGATGAGCCATGACTTGGTACAAGAATCTCAAGAGGAATTCCTTTAATTCCTGGGAGGATTTGTGGCATGAATTCACTACTCACTTCACAGGTTCGAGAATCCAACCTAAAATTGTGGCATTTATTGAAGCCATTGTGCTAGGAAAGAATAAGCCTCTTCGAGACTACATCGAGATATTTAACAAAAAAGTTTGGCAAAACAATGAGGCAGTATCTCATCGAGAAAAGGGCTTTGCCCCGACACTAACATGAAGAAAGCCAATCCGCTCGACCGCCCAAGGTCTCTCAACGAGTTCTTAGCGACCGCAAAGACTTACATCATGTACGAGGGACAATTGTACAATGATAATGTGAACAAGTCCAGGAAGGAGGACCCTATAGCTGAGTCTTCTGAAAAGTCCTTCCAGGAGAAAAAGGAGGAAGGAAAACTAGCTCATGATAACAACGGACCCATTGGTTGCTTCTCCGAGTATACACCCTAGTTGTGTCTAGAGAATATCCTAGTTGAGATTGCATTTGTCGGTCTAAAAGAGGCCGGGATCAAATATCTTGAGCCTCCCACTCAAGAGAATAAGGGGACCAACAAGACTAAATATTGTCAGTTCGACAAGTGCCACATGCATAACATTGATGATTGCAACCATCTCATAGATGCTATCGAAATCCTCATACAACGAGGTCGGTTGAAGCAATTCACTAGGAATGGTTCACCGGAAATAATGAACGTCGACCAAATCGTTGATGGCAATAATCAAGACGTAATTGTTGCCATGTTTGTTGAACAACGATGAATTCTCAAAGCACGTCAAAATAACTCCTTATGCGTGCACCTAGGAACAATTCCCTACCATCAACGTGATTACTGGTGGAATAACGAACTTCACCATGGGAAGCATGAAAAGGTAGTTCAAAGAGTTGATAAGCGTCAACCAATTGGTACTTCCTAACATACAATATGAGGGGGTGGTCATCGTTGGCCTTTTGCGAGCTCCAAATTAAGCCATACCTCTACTCGTATATGCGTACACGACCAACTTTGATGTTTGTGAAGTCCTAATTGACACATGGGCCTCTTGCGACATCATGTACATCAGGCTCTTCAAAACTTTCCAGCTGACAAAACAAATCATCTCCCCCTACGTTGGATCTGAACTCTACGAATTCAACGACTCCTAAACGAGACCTTGGGGCTATGTCAAAATGATCGTAACCTTCATACAAGGACAGGGTAGAAAAATAATCAAGATCTCATTCCCAATGATCGACTGCCCCTCCCTCTAAAACTGCATAATAGGGAGAACAAGAATGGTGGAGCTGGGAGCAGCATGCTTGACTACCCACCTCAAGCTCAAGTACCATGCAAAAAATGAAATTGTCGCCACAGTACATGGAGACATCGAAGTGGCAAGAAAATGTTTCATGTAAGCAAACAAGAGCCACAACTCGGCTTCCCTAGCAAAGTAATCCTCTAAGGACAACGGGAAAGCTGTTGCGAGCACTCTAGACTCCAATATGATCGAGCTCGACTCCAGGTTCAATAGGTTTGAATTGAATAAGTTGAAGAAAGGAAAACGGATCCGCTTGTTTACACTGATTTTTGGTAAACAACCGCTGGTTTAAAAAATTTTACTTGCAAGATCAACCAGTAAATCTTATAAACATATTGTGTTTGTTATTTCCAGAAGTTAATGTTGTTCTTGAAGAACTTGATAAAAGAAAGTAAAAAAGCAATCGAATTCAACCCAGTTGAACTCTATCGAAATCGATGTAAATAAAAGTAAAATGAATTGCTCAAAAAGAAACAAGTAAATTGCAAAGACATTTAAGAAAACAAACTTAAATTGCATTGATTGAATATAAATTGGTACACATGTTCATACATTGGAACTTGTGACTCGTTTCTCTCTTCCATGCGGATAATTCGAGTGTAAGTTTTTGTATGATTGAATTGTGACTTTTTTTCCTTAGGGAAAAACTATTATTTGTACAAATAAAAATAACTACCTAGATGCGAATTTAAAATGATAACTGCAGTAAACTAACTTATCCATTCAATTTGAATTTCAAATGTTTCTTGGAAATATTTGTTACTTTGACCTTATCCAAAAAATTGCCCTTCGAGAATTTTCATCTGTCGAACCGAGACATGCGCTTTCAAGTATCCCCAGCAGGTCCAACTTCGATAAGAATAAGAGAACAATTTGAGAACAATTCCTTCAATTACAAGGTCAACTTATTTGACTGCATTTAATGATAGCTTTAAAAATATTGGCTAACACCGCTCAACGCTAAAATCCTAAGACCCATTCCAGATGGAGATTTCGAGTTGATTCTCTTCGGAGACGATCCTTCAAAGAGCTTCAAGATTGGCAAGTACCTTCCAGACCATCTGCGAGCCCAACTGATCGCTTGCTTGAGGGAAAATGCTGATTTGTTTTCCTAGAGTGCACCTGACATGCCTGGAATCGACCTTAGCGTCGCTTGTCACCAGCTGACAATTAGTCCTAGTGCTAGCAATGTAGCTCAGCAACGTAGAAAGCAATCTCCTTAGAAAACAAAGGTTGCAGAAACAGCCGTAAAATACCTCATATAGGAAAATTTCAATTTTTAGGCCAGGTACACAACTTGGCTCTCCAATGTTGTACTCGTTAAAAAATCTAATGGGAAGTGGCGTATGTGTGTGTATTATACCGATCTTAATAGGGCTTGCCCCCAAAGATGAATATTGATGGTCGAATTAGGCAAGTGTACCAAATCGTTTACCAAATAATAAAGTAATAAGTATAGTATCGTATCAACTGGGATTTTCGTTTGTCCAAACAATTTGCATTACTTATTTTAGAACAAAATAACAATAAAGGAGTTGAAGGTTAAGAGATTTGCAATTTTTATTTGTTTGCAAGAGAGCAAGTTACATGTTTTGGTTATAGAAATGTTAGCAGCGATTAAGCCACTTTCAGTTATTCTCGGTAGACTATCTAAGTGATGAGTCTGTCGGGACGTGGTAACCTAATTGGGTCATCAAGTTGCACATGTTGGTCGCATAATGATCCTTACATGTGAGGTCTTACTCTCTTGGTTAATTTCAGTCTATCCCTGCGTCTATTGAGTTGCACCTGCTGGTCACACGGTGATCCTTATGTGTGGGGTCTTACTCCCTCAGGAATAATTGAAACATAAACTTAATTTGGCGTTCCTAAATTCCCAAAGGTATGATGGACAATGTTCTTAACGGTTTTCCCATCTATGAATCTTTGGAGTACATAACACACTCTCCTTCTCGGTAGTTCTACAAACGGGCAGCCCTATCAGCGTCTACCATACCAAGGTTCGAGGAGAATGGAGTTACTGGGATGATTTAAGTCGTGAAGTCGCTTGTTTCCTTAATTACTAATTAGTTGCATCCTGAGTTTAGCAAGTTTTACTCAATATTAGTTATGTCACCTCATAAGTACATACTACAGGGCCCACTCGCTTTCGGTTTCTTTTGTTAGTTACTAATCAATTACTTCCTAGATAGACTTATATAAATATCAAGATATAAATATTAATATTAGGTCTTGTCACTTACCTAAACTAGGGTTGTGCTCCATATAAGACAAATCTTAGGCACTACAGTATAACTAAATAGCGAACGAAATATAATTAAATAACGACTTTAAATTAAATAATTATCTAACAAATAAAATAGAGGTTCATCTTAAAACCCTAGCATAAAAAGATTTAGTTACCCATGGTAACTAAAAATTTTTTACAAAAGAAATAAACATACCATAGAAAAACTTGGAGAGGAGAGAGAAACTCCTCCTGAAAGCTCCTATTGTGCACCTTCCTCTTGAACTGCTCCAATTCTGAATGAGAAATTATGAATGAGGAATGCAGTATTTATAGGGAGAATTTCAACCTGAAGTTGGGCCCAAATACCGGGCTTTTTGCCACAAAAAAGTAGGAAAAAAAACAGTTTTGACTTGCACTACACAATGCACAGGGCGCACACCTCATGCACCCAATTTGATTTCATTTGGAGTTAGATAAGTATTATTATGACTGCACATGCTTTGAAATTAAGTTTAGGATTTCTCTTTGGAATTAGCAACGTCTTAAGTCTTGGGTAGGGTAACAGTAGAACACATTTGTCAGAAAAAGAAAACAAAATGTAGATGACCATGGATCTACACACACAAAAAATAGAAAGAAAAAAAAAAGAAAAAAATCAAGAGAAAAATAAACTGGTCTATTAAAAAAAAGATTTATCCTTCTGTCAAAAATAGAAAAACAAATAGCTATATTGTTTTACCCATCTTGTTTGAATCAAGGAATGAAGGATGACAATTCATTAATGTTTAGTAGGAATCCCTAGGTTAGTAAACTAACTCCAAGTTCTTTTATTAGCCTACTTTTCAAAAATATATCCACCCTTGACCTAAGCCAAGTTATAACCCTCAAAATCATCTAAGTGTGTGAATAACTTTAACTTGATTGTCTGTTTAGAATTGTTTCAAATTTATATGAAGGTACATTCATGTGACGATTGGAGTGGGCAAATGTCGTGACCAGCCCTACTGGCTTTAGGAGATACATACATCATACGTGTATCATAGAAAAGAGTATGGCTGAGAATATAGGTTATTTTCGCCGAGCCGGACCCACTTGAATGTACTATGGTAAGTTAGACTATAAATGTGATGAATGATTCCCAAGCACAACTCTCGGAAAGGTATGGTTTTCCTAAAAAAAAATTAAAAGAATAAAATGTTTTTCTTTTGTTCCTTGAGGACAAGCAACAATTTAAGTTTGGGGTTGTGATGACAGGTCATCTTATGTTATTGTTAATATGTTTTTCAGTTATTTTAAGTAGGTTTTAGTAGCAAAAAGGAGGAGTATTAGAACAATTGCCTATGATGTCGGGACTTTTGTAATGTTTTCTATATTTGAGTCTATAATTCTAGTTTTCCCGAAACATAGCAATTTTAGAGGGTTATTGAAGTAATTCACGAAGAAATATTGCAAATTGGCAAATCAAGAACATTTAAAGACTTATGAAGACCAAGAAGGAAGATTCAAGAGGCCTCATGAGACTTACAGGGAGGAATTCTGTTCTCAAGTTTCGAGGCAAGTTATTTTAAGCCGAAGACTTAAAACGACGGAAAATTGGAGAATTTGGGCCCAGGAACAGACACCATGCGCCTAGCACATGAAAAAAATGCCTAAGGCATGGATTTCACTTGCCATGCGGCAAAGGCATTTCCCATGCGCCTAGGGCATGGTTTGTGAGGCTCTCACATGCGCTAGGCATGCTAGCCATGCGCTCCGTGCATCTTAAAATGTGGGGCCCAATAGTCTTTTCCTGCTTTTGTTGTGGGTAAAACCCGCACTTTTAGTCCAAACCCAGGTAGAAACTCTCACTATAAATACTGGCATTCCTCATTCAAAATTTCTTGTTCAGAACTGTGCCAGTTCAAAAGGAAGACAACTTTGAAGCTTTAGAAGAGCGTTTTTATTTTCTCCTTGATTTGCTAGGGTATGTTGTTATCTTTAGTAATTTGTTTCTAGTTACCATCTGTAACTAATTCTTTTTAGGTTAGAGTTGGAACCTCTATTTATTTTTGTTTGATATTTATTTAATTTAATGTCGTTTTTATTTTATTTATCTTTTGTTCCCTATTAAGTTTTATTAGGAAATTCCTTAGTTTATTTTTATAGTAGGTGCAACCCTAAATTAGATACTTAGGTTGTGACAGGATCTAACATTGATATTACTATCATGATGCTTATATCTTGCTACTAATATCTATCTGTTTAGGAAGTAATTAGTTTTCACTAGCGAAAGATACCGAAAGCGAGTTGATCCTAGTAGTAAGTACTTAAGAGGTGACATTACTAATATTGAGTAAAATATGTTGAACCTAGGAGGTAACTAGTTAGTAATTAAGGAAACATTTATCTGCTTGAAGGAAATAGGTTGTAGCTTAATAGAACCATTTTCTTAAACCATTTGTAAGGTAGACGCTGATATGGCTGCCCGTTTGTAGAACCACTAAGTGCGCGAGAGAGAGAGAGAGAGAGAGAGAGAGAGAGAGAGAGAGAGATAGTGCGCTATGAGTGTCCTAATATTCATAGATGAGTGGCCCTAAGGAACCTTGGCCTTCATTTCCTTGGAAAATGGTCGAAAGCCAACATAAAGTATATGTTTTCAATTACCTTTGAGGTGGTAAGGCTCCACACGTAAGGATCACCGTATGACCAGCAGGTGCAACCAAATATTGGAGGGATAGACCTAGTTAACCGAGTTTTATAGACCCCACACATAAGGATCATCGTGCGATCAGCAGGTGCAGTTTCCAACCTATTAGGTTAATCACGTCCCACGGCCTCATCATTTGTATAGTCGACCTAAGATAAATAAACGCAACATGACTATTATTTAATAGCCAACAATATAAATAGGGGGGATTCGAAGAATCCTAACCGCTGTTTACTTTTCTGCAACCAAAAACAGGTAAACTTGCTCTGTTGCAAACAGATAAAAATTGCAACTCTCTAACTATTATCTTTTATTATATCGTCAACTTACAAAGTAAGTAACGCGAATTGTTTGGACGAAACGACAATCCATGTGGATACAATACTCTACTTATCCCTTTATTACTTGGTAAACGATTTGGTACACATTCCTAATCCGCATCATCAACAGTCATAATAATACATATCTAACTTCAAGTGAAATCAAACAGGGTGCATTTAAAGTTCAACACTGTGACATGATTTGTCACTAAGTAACATGAAAATAATTTTTTGTCTGGAGGCTGTAACAGCTCGATTTTTAATATTAGTTTATTAATATTACTAGTGGATAATAATAATATTATTATTATAATTAGTATTGGTTGTTAAATAGTATTAATTTGGAGAGAATAGGAAAGGAGAAAATAGATGGGTTGATTAGTCAGTTATAGAGTTGGAGAAAATAATATTTAGGAAGAAAATATTGTTTTTTTGTTTTGTTTTTAGAGAATAAGAAAGTAGAGCATGAATGGAGGTGGATTGGTGAAATTGGATAGAAAAGAGGTGTAGTTAGTGAGATGAGTAGTGTTTTAATGATTTAAGCAGAAGGGAGTGCGTATAGCAAGACGATATAGTTACATAAATAATAGTAACAAATTCAAGAGGTGTGGGTAGTAATATGAAAATATTAGTAGCAAAACTAAAGAACTAATCTAAAAAGATTAATAACAAACTCAATTAAAGCTTATAAATAGAGAAGAGAATTAGAGAGGAATGGTTACCGATAAAGAGAGCAACAAAAGGACAAAAGAAAAACTAGGGTTGTGGAGAGAAGAGGCAAAGAGGAATAACGAGAAGAACCTAGAGAGAGATTTCACCAAACTAGAGGTAAGGAAGGTCTCTATTCACCATAAGGGTTGTATAAATATATGTGTAGTGAAGGGTTTTGCTTTTCATTGTTTTCTTTATGATCTTCTAATAAATTCATGTTAGATTGGTGATCTTTTATCTTGCTGTAATTATGTGTTTGATTTACCTTTCTAAATTGTGATGTTTTGATTTATTTGATTAAAATCTAACTCAATCAAGTTGTAGAGAATATTATGAAATTCGATTATTTTCTGTGCACTCGTATCTTGTTGGATTTATATATTTCTTTTATTTGGATGAAAAGAGCTATTTTTCCTAACGTATATAGATATAGGCATATGGTATATAGAGATACCCTTTATATACAATTACGTGAAGTGTAGAAAAATTGTTGCTACTATATGAATTATAATAAACCTATAGAGATGATATTTGTAATGAAAATAATTTCTATTATTTTAGCCCGTGGATTGAATTGAATATATATTAATTGGTGAGTAAAGATGATTTATTTAACGATGTTTGATAATGTTTGATTTAAAGATGTGTTATTTGAAGATGTGTGATTTAAAGATATATCATATAAGGATGTGTAATTGTTGAGTCATATAGAAGTGTGCATTGTTGAGTCATTACTTGGTATATATTCATGCATTCATGGTTGGTCCTATTTGACGATGTTGTATTTGACGATGGTGTGGACAAAACCAGTAACATACCTCTGATGTCCAAAATATTAGACGATGGTGATAGGTTTGGTACCACATGCATATAAAGTCGAGTTAGGGACATTGCATACATAACTGCAAGTTTATTTAAAGATGTGAAATTAAAGGATGTGTTATTTAAAGTTGTGTAACTATTTAAATATGTGATATTCAATGATGTGCTTCTATTTAATTATGTGTGAATGATTTGCATTTTTCTAAATGTCTATTTGAGATCCTTAAATGTTGATGCTTACATGTCATTATAAATGTTGATTGATGCCTATTGATTTTAGTTAACTGAATGTATATGTTTAAATGTGAATATTTTTTGACTGTGATGTATACATGCCTAAATATAATTGTTGTGTTCTTTTATCTGAATCTATACATGTGTTTATGCATCTCTTGTGTTGGATATATTCTCACCCTCTAGTGGCGGGTTGGGCGTCTGCACCCTTGTGGTGTAGATTTTCAGGAAGAAGAAGTTTAGTAGCAGTGGGTCTCTGAGGATGGCTTGAAGTCTACTCGTTTACTTATCACTTTTGGGAGTCGTTATTGAGTCGATGCTCTGATATGTGACACTAGGGATTGAAGATTTATTTTATTTTATATTAGTTTTTTTTTTTAGAATTCTTTTGAATTCAGTTTTGATGTGAAATAAAAAATGTGAATATTTCTTTGATATTTTGAAAATTATTCCGCTGCGACGTTTAATATTTAAATGAAGTATTTTTGAATTGAAGAAGATGTGTGACACCCTTGTATGATTTATTATTGTTTGTATTTTATTTTAGAAAATACATTTTGGGGTTTTAGGGTGTTGCAGAGGCTTAAAGTGATTTCACAAAGGATAATAAGAATTAAAAAGGGTGGCTTGAAAGTTTCAAGGTACCAAATTTTTATTTGTGCCTCGTATGTGTAGTAATTTAATCGGTCGTCCGTAAAGAATGGTCACAAATTAAATCAAAATAGCATTCATATGGAACACTCATAATCGGAAATATTTAAGTATCTAACAACCTAGAATGGATATGGAAATATTTGGCTCTGAATGTCACTGGTTATACTATTTGGAAAATATATGGTTATCCTATAAGTACCTTCACTAGCAAGCCCCAAAAAGTTCTTTAAAAAAAAATCCCCGAAAGTATCGTGCTACTGAATGTAAGGGTAAATTAGCCTCCGCCGTAAATGCTTTAACTGACTATCTAAGACTAAAACAAAATTAAGCATAAAAGGAAAGGTTGTATATGTAAATGCAAAAGAAATATATTTTTATTAGATAATACTTTTAAGATTGGCAACAAAAAAAGAAAAGAAATTGATTAGTCAAATCATCTCATCTTAGCAAAAATAAAAATGCAGAAAAATAAAGAGAATGGGTTGTCTCCCATTCATCGCTTGTTTAATATCTTAATCCCGACGATCAGTATGTTACCCCTCATATTCAACGCTTCTTTTGAGTCATTAGCTTGAGAAAATAGGTTGCCTTCTATTCAGCGCATATTTTACGTCCTGAGCCTGACATATATGTCTAACTTGTTCTTGGGAGCCCTTGACCTTCAGGCTCCTTGATTTCTTCCTGATATTCAACCTTCAGGTTGATTTCTTCTTACGACACACCTTTTTGATTTAGGTATCAATATTGTCCAAAAACTTGATAGGTTATATAGTCTTTCTCTGATTTGATGATAATTTCCCCTTGATCTACATTTATTATTGCCTGGGCAGTGGCGATAAAAGGTCTCCGTAAGATCATTTGAGCTCTATCTAATCCTTTCATTTCCATGACTACTACCTCTATATGGATAGTGAATCAATCGATGTCGATATCCACAATCTCTATTACACCTTCATCATTTTTTCGAGAACCATCAGCAAGTCCTATTCTTACTTCACAAGGTTTCAACTCCAATCCTCCAATTTCATTGAATAGTGATAGTGACATCATATTTGCGCGATCTGAGGTCACACATCACTCCAACATAGAATCCCTTGATGGTAACTGGTATACTAAAACATCTAGGGTCTTCCTTTTTCTTTGGAGGTTCGTCTTCACGTTTCTTGCGATCTTTCTTGGTAACAACTACCATCTTATCATAAAGTGGTTTACCGGTTGGTGAGAATAAGTAATCCAAAAGACTATTGCAACATTTATTCTTAGTTACTTTCTTTGTTTGTAGTATAACCCTAAAAGTATACCATTATTTTACCATTTGCTTCAACACTTTTTTGACCTTACTTTCAGTTATCAGAGGATCAATCTCTTTTTCTTCATCTTTTTCCACTTTCATCATCTTGAACGTTTCATTCCTACGATTATCTATAGTTGTTCTAGAAAATCATGTTCTTGTAACATTTGCAACTTCAGTAGGCAGTTATCTCATCTGCACTTCCAAGTTCTTTATAACAACTTCATTCCTCTTTTGTATTTCTTCCATCTCCTTGACTAGTCTTTCGAGATGCCCCTGACTGTTCTTCATACCCTATGATAACATCTCTTCTAAACTTTGCCTAGGTTGATGTTGTTGAGTTCCTTGGGGGGGGGGGGGGGGGTTGTCTGTGGTGGGTGTAGAAGATTGTTGCTTAGAAAAGTTTGGATGTTCTGCCATACCTTGATTATAAGTGTCCGAGTATGGAATCCTCTGCTGCCTAGAATAATTTCCCATATAATTTACTTGTTCTTCTGAAAACCCCAAATTTGTTGGCAAGCATGCACCATTTTCATGAGCTTGCTCACAGAAACCACAAATGGTTTTTGCAGATAGTTGTGCAACTTCACGAGCTTCCAACCTTTTTGCTAATGTTTCTAGTTGGATGCTAAGAAGTTTATTATAAGCAAGTAAAACATCCTGAGTCTTTAGATATATCATACCTTTCTTCTTTGGGGTAGCCTCTTCCTCTATGTGTCTCCAATATTTATTCAGAGACATGTTGTCAATAAGCTCTTTTACCTCAACAATTGTTTTGATTTTCATGGTTCCTCCTGCAGAAGCATCTAGTAACATCCAAGTATCTAGTTTTAGTCCCATAGTGAAGGCTTGCATGATATCCATTTCTAAAAACTTGTGATCGGGGCACCTCTTCAACAATATCTTGAACCTCTCCCATGCATCATAAAGTACATCTCTCTCTTGTTGCTTGAAGCTAGAGATTTCCTTCTTCCGCGCCAAATAATTTCCAGTTGGGAAATACCTGTCTAAGAACTCCCTTTTGAGCTGATCCCAAGTCTCAATGGTACCACTTGATAGTCTGTCCAGCCAATCCTTTGCCCGTCCGGTTAAAGAGTAACCAAACAATCTGAGACGCTCGTCTGATTCCGACACCCCAATCGGGTTGATAGTGTTGTAGGCATCTAGAAAGCGTGTCAAGTGAGCAATGCAATATTCTGACATCTTACCTGAAAATTTGTTAGATTTCAAATTCAGTATAACACTGTTCTTGATTTCAAACACCACCGGGTTTGCTGGTTGGAATCTCAGTGATACTTCTTCCAAGTTGTCAAGCCTCCCATAGTCTCATAGGGTAATGCGGCGTTCTTCTCCCATTTCTCACTTGTCTGATTTTACAAGGTTCATTTAATGCGGTCAACATATGTTGACTTTTATCTTTGCAGGAATCTAAGTATTTCCTCTCAACTGAAGGAGTTCGGAAGGATTTGGACTTAGAGTGAAAAGATATAAATGCCTTAAAGTTCGATAAAGACGTGAGTCATGAATGCAGGACCATCGAAGTCAAACAACTTACATTTGAGGTGGAAAGATTCGAATTTCAAATAGAAATGGTTTCCTCAATGGAGAACATGGGAGACAAACGGTTGTCTACATGGAAAAAGTGATGACCGTGGAGTTAGGCTCTTCCAGTTATTTTATCATGTATAAATAGTAGTTTTCCATAGGGAAAACGGCTCGCAAATCAGCTATACAGAATTCTAAAACACTCGAAGTACCGACAAGAGAGAAATGAGTCAGAAAGAATGTATGTAAAGGGTCGAACCACCTTTATTTTTAATGCATTGCATTTTATCTTTACTTTAAGTTTCTACAATTTTTAACTTAATGTCTTTACTTTGCGTTTGAAAACCCTTTTTCTGTCGAAAGACGCCATACGTTTCCGTCCTGTTCGTAAAACAACCTATGAACTTGATGAATGTTTGAAAAACAAAAATGCACAACATGTCCTAGGATTTTTGGTTTGATCCTACTTGTAATAACCAAAATCAGCCTTTTATTGTTTACCAAAAACACGCGTAAACAGTGGGGTCTTACCATCTCAAAGGTAATTGAAAGCATACACTTTATATTGGCTTTCCAAGATTTTCCAAGGTAATGAAGGTCAAGGTTCCTGTAGGTCTACCCATCTATGAATCTTAGGACACTCATAGCACATACTATCTCTCTCTCTCTCTCTCACTCGCTCTCTCTCTCTCTCTCACTTGATAGTTCTACAAACGGGTTAAGAGAATGGTAATACTAGGTTTACTCCCTGGAGTCGCTTGTTTCCTAAATTACTAATTAGTTACATCCTAGGTTCGAAAGATTTTACTCAGTATTATTAATGTCACCTACTAAGTACTTACTACTAGGGTCAATTCTCTTTCGGTATCTTTCGCTGGTTACTAACTAATTACTTTCTAGACAAATATATATTAATATACGAGATATATTCATCAAGATAGTAATATCAATATTAGGCCCTGTCACAACCCACTTGATGACTTCTTCTCTGCTTTCAACTTCTCTCATGATAGGACTCACCTTCCCTTGAGCTTCAATACTCTTCCTTGATCATTTTTCAGGTGGGATCTTTTTCATGCAGATAGTTGGGTTAATTCCTTTCATGTTTGACATCTGCCAAGCTATTGATTTGTGATGCTATGAGTCAAGGGCTTCGACATATTCTTCCTTCAAATCTTCAAGTTGCTCTCTTTAATATCTTGATTGGATTAATGAACCAAAAGATCTACAATGCTTATCATGGATAACACTTCTATAGGATCATTTGCAAACCTTATGGCTTTTGGTATGTTGAACTTGACTTGTTGATAATTTACTCTCATAGTCAGCTCTCTTCTGTACACATCAATAAGAGTCATTCTAGTTGTTAAGAAAGGTCACCCCAAAAGGATATGGACATTCTCATCAGCTTCAAAATCAAGTATGATAAATTCTGTCGAAAACACAAACTAATCCACTTGTATAAGTACACCATCAATCCTTCCTTCAGGGTGGACTAGAGACCTATTAACAAGTTGAAAATTCACAGCAGTAAGCTTGGCTTGACCAATTCCCAGTTGATTCAAAATTGATTTAGGCATCAAATTAATGCTAACCCCTAAATCACAAAGAGCTTGCCCACAATAGACCCCACCTATATAACAAGGAATATTGAAGCTACCTAGGTCTTGCATCTTTGCTAGAATCTTATGCTGGATCAACATGCTGCTTTCAGCGGTCATGGATACTGTCTCAAAAACTTAGCATAATTTGCCATTTGTTGCAGAGCTTCTATCAAAGGAATATTGATGTGGAACTGCTTCAAGACCTCCAAGAACTTCTTGTACTGTTTCTCCATTAAAGCTTTCACCAACCTTTAAGGAAAAGGTGGATCAAGTGGTTGAGTGTATTAACTGAAGCATGGAGATGTAGTTTTGCCACTGGTGGAATTCTCTTTTGACTTAGGAGATGCAGTGGTCTACATCTCTGGTTGTGTTGGTTTGGGAGATACATCAGTATGTATCTCTGCTTATTATGAGTTGAGAGTTGCAGCGACATGCATCTCCACTTACCACTTATGAACCGACTTATTCCTCTCTGGTCATGGGCTTTGGATTCACAACTGATTCCATTTCCTTCTCAACATTGCCAACTTCTTCTTCTTCTTCTTCTTCTTATCCTCCTCCATATTTGGTTGACTTTCAAAATAGTTGGTTGGGATTGAGTTCCCATGACATTCTTCATACTCATGCCCTCCCCCATTAGTTGTTGCTGGAGCCCCAAAAGTAGTTGTATTAGAAGAAGAATCTCTTGGTCTTCTCCATTATCTAAAAATTGCAATATCCAACGACTTGCACAATGTTATGTTTGAAACAGATAGCAAGACTATGGTGGATGCTCTTAAAGCTCACAGTGCTCCTCTTAGCACGTGTTTGGTTTCCAAGCCATTCCATCGCGAAAAATAGAAGTTAAAGACACCAACTTCATTCAAGACGTGCGTTTAGTGGTCTGGGTACTGCGAAAACAAACATGCACTTAATGAATTCGGTGTTTTGGTATCTGAATGTAAGAGTCTCTTATGCAATAATCTCGACTACGTAGTGCCGTTTGTCAAGAGGCAAGCAAATATGGTGCTCATAGTAATGCTAGAGCCGCCTTGTCTCATCCTAAGCCCCATATTTTTCATGACGTACCTCTTACTTTGTATTCCTTGATTATTAATGATATGCAGTAATCTTGCTTTTATTAAAAAAAAAAAAAAGAAGCCTCTGATAGCAAAAGAGTAAAAAAAGTTTATATAAATTTTAACCCACATTTTAATTACAATTTATATAAAAAGTCCCGTATAATAATTTAACTTGATAATATATTGCTATGTTAGCAGACTATATATTTTCATTATAATATTATAAAAACTTTGTACAATAAAAAAACATTATAAACAATTAGTTGAATGTATAATAATGTACGGTAAGATTTGAAAAATGAACTCAAAAATTATAATTAGTGTAATATTTTACAAAAAAAAATTGGTGTCTTATGATATATTTTTTTTAAAACTCTTTAGTGATCAAATATCTAATCTATACCTATACCATTTCGCAACCGAGTCAACCGATTTTGTCTAGTTCATTCATGCGATTCAATCAATAATTGCGTGATTCAACTAGTGATTCATTGACTTTCTCGTGTTAATTATCGATTCAGTTTTTAAAAGAGTGACAGAGCATTTGAATGGAGGGACCCTTTTGATGGACGTCTGACAAATTCAGGGACTATTTTGATATTTCGTTAATTTGGAGGACAAATTTGGGCAATTCGTACAAATTCAGGGACGAAGTTGATGATTCACTCGTTTTTAAAACCACGTTCATCTTAAAAAACTTAAAAACAAAATTTATTAAAAAAAAAGGCTTAATTGCAGTTTTAACCCTCTAACTTTCACAAAGTTGCGATTTTGAACTCCTAAGAAAAAACTACAAAACGACCCCCTAAGTTTTGCATCTGTGGCAGTTTTGGTCCCCAATGTCAATTTTGACTCGGTCTACGCTGATGTGGCACCCTAAGTGAGGTGCCACGTGTTATATATTTTTGTCTTGAGGGACCAAAACTACTACAGATGCAAAACTTAAAATGCCGTTTTATAGTTTTTTTTTAGAGGGCCAAAATTACAACTTTGTAAAAGTTAGGGGTTAAAACTACGATCAAGCCAAAAAAAAATCGTACAAAAATCTTTTAAAATCTAACTAGCCTAGAAAAATCGAATGATTTTCGATTTAGAGGTAAAATCCTAACTAAACAATTACCTAATAAAAAAAAAAACCAAACAACAAAAAAGAAAAATGAACAGCTAGCGACAAACCTATCTATCAATCATCGTAGCTAACACACTGTTCCGAATCCTTCTTTGGGCGATTGTAGACGAAGAAGAAGAAGAAGGGTTCAACTTCGAAAATTTTCATACACGATTCAATTCAAGGTTAATTCTTTTTCCATTTCAATCCTTCAATTCGGTTATGCTCAATTTTCATAATCTTTTCTAATTGCACACCAGTTGTTTGATAAAAGTCCTCACTCATTATTTTCATCATAAATGGTGTTTTAGTTTTTTTTTTGGTTTGTTTATGAACTATTAATTTATTTAGAGTTGTTAATGATGAATGATTTGATTTGAAAATTTGTTTAATTTTAGTTGTTTTTTTTTTTTCAAGTGTGATTTTGTAAAAATTGACCCTTTGTGCTGAAAATTGATTTATGGGTTGTTTTTGATGGATTTCAATTGAAGGTTGTTTTGGTTGAGAGGGGTATTTGTTTGATATTGTGGTGCGGAGGAGAAGATGGAGGGTGAGGAAGGAGGAGGTGTGAGGCTGAGTAAGAGATTCAATGATGATAAGGGTGGAGGGGAAGTTGATTATAAGACGAAATCGGGTACTGCATGGAGTCATAATTTTCTTAACCAAAAACCGTGGCATCCTTTGTCTTATCCTAACCAACGCCGTAAGTGGATTGCTGAACAAACTCATGCTCAACGTGAACGCCGGACTGAAGAGGTTGCTCGTGAGGCAAGTGGTCTTTTTAATACTCTTCCTGTTCCGGCCAATTCAATTATGACTTTAATTCAATAACCCTTTTGTTGCATTTTGCAGTATGCTCAGGAGCAAGAGTTTTATCGCACGACATCTCTCATCTCGAAGAAGGACAAGGAAAAGGTTCCATTTTGCACCTCACCCTTTTCTTTTTATTCGTTTCCCCTATGTGGGCCGCAATTGATTTTTTCAAGTTTGTGGTTTGTGTATGTGTAGGTGGAGCTTATGCAAGCTGTTAGCTTTATGTATGTTCGTCCTCCTGGTTACAATCCCGAAAGTGCCAAGGCTGCAGAGTTGAATGACGAGAAGAAAAAAGAAGATATGGTGAATAATGAGCCTACACAAACAAATCCCGATGGACCTTCTTCTTCATTGTACTTCCTCCTCACTTTGCCTTGTTTTTTTTCCCCAATAATCTATTTTTCGGTGATTTGTTTTCATTTCTTGTGTCATTGAATGTGTTTATGAATCACTTAATTCCTAGGCCGCCACATGGAGAGAAGAAAAAACCGAGGCCTAAAGATGTTTTTGGCCGTGCTTTACCAACTGAAGAAGAATTCGAAGTTCTTAAAAATGCACCAAGGTATGTCAATTAGTAATTTGTTTTTTACTTGCAAGGCCAAGGATTAGTTTTTTTCGTGGCATTTCTGTTTAGTTAGGTTGCTTTGTGACGCATATTAAGGAGTTTTGCCGATCATACTTGAATCTTGGGCGTGTATATTTTTTATAGCACAAGCCTCTTGGAGATCACCATTGTTGAGTTTTTTTCCCATATATGTGTGTTGAATATGACCAGATTACAGGGTCAAGCTTAAAAATGTATCACTGACTCACTTGGTTGGCTATTGTGTCTGTGTGTGTGTTTTTTAATGTGGCTCAGTCTCAGAACAAATTAAAGATGAAGAATAAACTGGAATTGTTGGTGACAAATGTCCCAACCTAGATGCTAGATAAACAGGAATTTGATTCTATGTCCTGTCTAATGTTGGATGGGTAGAGAAGACTTGTTTCTTTCAAAAGCCTTTATTTTCCCCCTTTTAAGTTAATGATAAAAGAAAGAATAAATAAATTTCACCATATATGAATTATACTTCCTTTTTCTACTTTGAAAACTTGCACAAGTCCCTTTTAATTGGTATGTACCATAATGAATATAATATCTTGGTTTTTTTAAATTTATTGGAGGTACTATTACTATATTCACAAGGGGGTGCTATTCTTTCATCGTGCTTTTAAAAATATCCATGTGAACATAATCATAGAAACATGCATTTTTGTTACAAAGAATCAAGTTAGAATCCCCTGAGGGTCGCACTTCCGAAACACTCAAAAGGTCCCACCTCTTAAGGCTCTCGCTTGCTCTTCCATTTTCAACACCCCGATCCCTGTATTGGTGCCATCACCCTCTCAATCGTCAATTATTTATTGTGTCCCATGAAAGGATCCCCCTAATTCACTTCCCCATTGCTTGACAGCATTTCTCCTCTCTATTTCAAATTTGATTAATCTTGTTCTTGTATGGTTGTGGGCTAACCGACTTGCAACCTAGAGAATGCTGACCAATGTTCTCCACTTGAGAGCATGGGAGGGAAAAAATATCTGTTCATCATAGAAGGGAGATAGGCAGTCCAATATAGGTTTTGAAAATGACTGAAACCTGTAGTATGAGGTGCATCCTAGATCTCTTTTTTGGTGATTGATATAGGGATATAGTTTCACCTGATCATCACAGATTTTTTACCTTTTATTATTGATTTTGGGAAGATGGAATTCCACCCTATATTTCTTACACGACAATGTCGTCTTGAAGTTAAAATTTCTGTTGTGAAATTCCATGAGTTATTTTGAATTTTAATTGTACTTTTAGTAACTGAATATTTTTTAGGCATGAAACAGGAGTTGCTGCAAGGGCAAAACCTTTTGGAGTTGAAATTCGCAATGTTAAATGTTTAAGATGTGGGAACTATGGTCACCAAAGTGGTGATCGTGAATGTCCCTTGAAGGATGCTATAATGCCAAACGAGGAAAGTAGATTGAAAAGAGATGACCCTTTGAATGCTATCCTTGCCCACACAGATCTTACTGAGGTCAGCTACTCTTTCTATCGAATTATTGTTTGAGAAATTTTACAATTTAGTCCTTGACGTTGTGGATCAATACATTTATTTATGCCTGCATCGTGTTTGGTTTAATTGAATGTTGATATTTTTTTTTATTGTTTGTGGACAAATTTACTTGTTTAATTCTGTGAGTATAATTGTTACTTGGTAATTGTTTTACCACACTTCCACTAAATAATTCACACACTATGATTCTACACAATTACATCTCGAAGTGACTAATCTGATCACAATCTGATCAGTTATATGCTATAACTTCCTGATAAGAAAATATGCGTTCTATCATAATGGGACAGCTTACATCTGTTTCACAAATTGACTACATTTGGTGAGAATCACAATTCCAAGAATACCATCTCTTCCTGTCTTTCCTCTATGTCAGTCTCAATCTCTAATTAGCTTAAGGTCACCAGGACCTAAATTCACATGACCGGTAATTGAATGTAAGAGAATTTAAGTACGCAATTGATTATTTTCCACCTGTTTCTAGCAATTATTGTACAGTCCAAGAGAAAGTGATTCATATCCATAGTTCCTTGCATTTTTTATCCTTAGTTTTGCTTCATCATGGTACAAGTATTGCCCATTCTCTGATGAGTTTGTGTTTGGGTAAGCTTATTTTACTATTGTAAAGCTGAAAACAAAAATACTGGGGAGGGAGATTTTCCCTGGATTCTGGATCTTTGTGCCAGTTTAGAGACTCATGCTTCAAGCAAGAGTGTGGAAAGCTCAAGACCCGTGAAATGTAGCAAACAGGTTGTCCAAGGGTTTAGTTTTGAGCAGGAAAAATAGTTTAGCATAGAGCAATAGACAAAAGGCTGGGGAAAGCCTGTTTTGAGCAGGAAATTTTTTCGTAGGAGTTGACTCTTGTGCAGCTATGACTTTGTTTTACTATGTAGTAAATAGATTAGAATCATAGATATATCGATAAATAGAATAGAAGGAAATAGATTAAAGCCAAATTTGCACAAATTTGGACAATAAAATTAGTTAAGACCTCGGAAAGGAAAAATTCCCCCGCTGGCCTTTAGATTAAGGAGAGTTTGAAAATTCAACCTCTATCAAGATGATTTTATCTTGCCTTCAGATTATCTGTTTGTTCTTGTCATACGTAAATTATATAGTCTAGATGTGAACATCTATAATACTCTTCCCCAAAAGTCGGAAATATTGATAATTTGATATTGATTTTGTTGTTTTGTTTGGGAATGATACAGCCTCTAAAATGGGAGCTCAAGCAGAAGCCAGGAATCAGTCCTCCTCGTGGAGGGTTTAAACCAGATGACCCCAACCAGCAGATAGTTGCTGAGGAAGAGGACATATTTGATGAATATGGAGGTATCTGCTATCAGCTCTTATTTTTGAAGTGATTTTATATGCCTTGATGACGCCTCAGATGTTTGTCCAACCAAATCAACCATAAATACTCCCGATTTTACAGGTTTTCTCAATATGGGCGATATCCCTGATTTATTGACCAACTTATCTAAAAAACCAAAAAAGTCCAAAAAGAAGAAGCACAAAAAGCAGCAGCTATTGCATTCAGAAAGGGAAGCATCTTTAGATGATGGAGAGAGCAGATCTAAGAAAAAAAGAGTTAAGGAAAGCAAAAAGAAGCAAGATTATAAAGAGTCAAGTTCATCCGGCTCTTCTGCCTCTGAAAAAGATCATGGAAAGAGCAGAAACAAGCATTCGGATGATTCTGATAGTGACAGAAACGATCCAAGTAGAAAAACTAAACGAGAACGTTCACTTTCACTCAAAGATTATGATCATCCTAGGCACGGTAGGAGTAAACATGGCAAGCGAAGGCATTCCTTTTCATCTGAGGAGTCTGGCCCTGATTGTTACAATGGAAATTATAAGAACAGGGATAGGCGTTCGTATTCATCTGAAGATCCTGACAGTGACAGGGATGATCGAGGTAGAAAGAATATTCAAAAGCACAAGAGGAAACATTGCAGAAAAAGACATTATAATTCTGATGAGAATGATTCTGGTCCTGCCGATTATCATTTAAAACAGAAGGGCAGAGATGAGCATTCTTATAAATCAGATGATCATAATCATCAACGTCAACCTGAGGATAAAATAAGCAGCCATAAGCATTCTTCAACAATCCACTGCGATTCTCAAAGGCATCATGTAAGTTTTAGTCATGATCGGTACCGTGGAAGTCAGAAGAGCTGGTCTGAGCATTCTTGTTCTTCTAATGATTCTGATGCTGAAAAGAATGATCAAAGTAGAAGGATCAAAGAAGAACGTGGAAGTCAAAAGAGGAGAGCAGAACATTTATATTCTTCCGATGATTCTGATGTTGTAAAGAATGATCGAAGTAGAAGGATAAAAGAAAAACATGGAAATCAAAAGAGCAGAACTGACCATTCTTATTCTTCCGATGATTCTGATGTTGAAAAGAATGATCGAAGTAGAAGGATAAGAGAAAAACATGGAAGTCAGAAGAGCAGAGTTGAGCATTCTTATTCTTCCGATGATTCTGATGTTGAAAAGAATGATCGAAGGAGAAGGATAAGAGAAAAACATGGAAGTCAGAAGCGAAGAGCTGATCATTCTTATTCTTCCGACGATTCTGATGTTGAAAAGAATAGTCGAAGTAGAAGGATCACAGAAAAACATCAAAATCAGAAGAGCAGAGCTGAGCATTCTTATTCTTCCGATGATTCTGATGTTGAAAAGAATGATCGAAGTAGAAGGATAAAAGAAAAACATGGAAGTGTGAAGAGAAGAGCTGAGCATTCTTATTCTTCTGATGATTCTGATGTTGAAAAGGATAGCCGAAGTAGAAGGATCAAAGAAAAACATCGAAGTCAGAAGAGCAGAGCTGAGCGTTCTTATTCTTCCGATGATTCTGATGTTGAAAAGGATGGTCGAAGTAGAAGGATCAAAGAAAAACATCGCGGTACGCCTAATGGTTCTGAACATGCTGAGATTGATGTTCGCCAACAGAACAGAGAAAAGCCTTCATATCATAGAAGTGAAAAGAGTTCCAATCATCGTGAAAAACATAAGCTGAGAAAAAGCTTTCACATGCATTGAATAACTCATTTCAACTCGAATGTGCATCACACAAATTGTGGAGCAAGGCACAATTTTTCACAAATTTTCATCGAAGTCTTCCAAGAGGTTGTCAACACATTGAACATTTTCATTATTATAGTCACTGTGCTCATCAATCTGATCATATGAAGTTGTTTGATGTATTAAATAGGAAGCAACAATTTACCGCACCATGAATCTGTTGTATATCTGTTATATGATAGTAGTGCTTTTTGACAAGCGCAAAGCCTCCAATCCGTTCTTGAGAAAGTTGATGTCAAAGCGACTATCTTCAATCGACAAGTAACTACTAAATTACTTTCTCTAACTTGCCTCGAGTCCGAACTGTAACTATTGCTATTGTTTTTCTTCCACTGGATCAATTCAATTTTGAATATTTCACTCCAGTTAGGTTGATTTCTTGTATTAGGGAAATAGATGATTTAAATAATTTTTCGATTGGATTATGATGGTTTAACTGAAACAATCTATTAATCTATTAATTACAATATTTATATGGATTGATATCCATTCCACCCATAAATATATTTTAAAATAATTTAATTACCATATCAGAACTCAGGCTGCCGGGACTTGCAAGGTTCTCGGCTGGCCCTTGACTGTCGGTACCCATTTTGTTGACGACATTGCCCTTGGCAGTCAGGTCATTTTCTGTTAGTCTGTTTGACACCAAATCTGTTAAGTGCTAGGCCATAAGCCTGTTGGTAGTTGGTTAGATAGTTGTTGGTAGCCAACACATTGGTTGGTTTGCATGTAGCAGGCCTATATCAGAGGGTTGCTGGAAGTCGGGATGTTGATCAATCTGCCTATAGCCGACCTTCATGTTGGAGGGTTGCCATGCTGCTGGTCAGTCAAATTGGTCGAGTGAATGGTGGACAACCTTCCATCATAGTTGCTGGTATACTTTGGTATGCTACAAGCTTGTAGCATAGCAACCAGAAGCAGAACAGCCTCAAAACAACTTAGCACACAATGCAATCACAATCCTGGAAAGTTGACTAACTGATTGAAAAATCTATGAAACCAAAATAAAATAAAATGGAAACTATTGAAAAATCTTGACCATTTTTTTATTTGCCATGATTATATATCTTTAATGAATGTAAGTTGTACCTCGTTCATGTATCATTTGACATAATATTTTGATATCTCCGATTGACTGCTAAATCTTTGTTCAAATACAAACACATCAACTTGAGATGTTTAAACTCAAAATATCCCTATTGGTGTCTAAAATTCAACATAATACCATCAAAATTTGAGTTTTTTGTTTTGTTTTGTTTGGTACATATCAAATAAGAAAGGTTGAGTTGAATAAGAAAACTATGTACTAAAAGGAATATTTTAACAAAAGGAATAATTCAATCAAATCGATTCTCAAATACAAATATAAAAGACAATGTAACTCAAATTTCAAAATTAATCATAGCATAATCACAGTAGTAACAAAATAAAGCTAAAAAAATCTTAGGCTGTCTAAACTTGTATTTTTTTGAAAGATTTTGTAGATTAAGTTAATTGTATTTGACTCATTTGGTTTGATTAGATTACATTTTTATATTTTGATCAAGTTATATGTCAAAGAAAAATAATAAAAATAAAAAATTGACTGAGCTTAACATGATTTCAATTGAATTAGATGGAACCCAAGAGAGCTTAGATTTCAAATTCAGTCTTGGGCATGCAGCAGCGTTAAAACTCTTAGGGAGAGCTTGCCGCCCATTTAGGTCCCACAATGCTCGAGGGATTAGTCTCCACAGTTGCGCGTGGAGAATACCTGGTTTACACCCAAAAATTGAATTAGATGGAGTTTACATCTTGAATCAAAGTAAGCGAGCTGTTTTTATTTCCCCACACCTTTGTTTGAAAACCGATTCCATCCGGAAGACTGTTTTGGACGGACAAGAAACACTATTTTTTCCACTTCTGAATGAGTGAACCCGGAAAAAAACATTTTTTTTTTCTCCTCTAGAACGGGGGGGATCGGTTTTCAGACAAAGATGGGGATAAAAACAACTATTTCAATGTAACTTGGTATTTTAAGAAAATTAAAATTAGATCACATTTGATCTTTTCTATCACAACCCAGTCCAATTGAATCCATAACGCTTGAGCATATGGTGAAAACCCAATAGTGTTTCCTTTCTTCTCTCAGCCTCCTTGCATTCCATAAACTCAGACAGAAATTTGACATCCTCTTTGTTATGTCCACTGACATAAATGAGAGACCAACTTGGATTTCTTGTTTTGGTCCTGTCATGGTTGGCCATTATCCTTTCAAATCCACGTGGCATAGGGTATTTCAACTCATATAAAATCTCTACTTTATTCCATTCATGCGCTAAAAATGATCTTTCCGGTAGGCCCACTAAATCACACATAAGTATTTGGTCTGATATGCTTCCTGCAGAAAATATGTAGTTACATGAAGAAGTGAATTGCTTAGTGCCATTGATGAGTACACACAACTTGAAATCCAACAACATATTGTCTTTATACATAGGAGGTTCTCCAGCACAACATAGAGCTATCTGAGGGAATTTCTTTCGAAACCAAAAACATAACGATGATTCCTTGATTCCTTGCTGGTACCAATTTACCTTCCCTTCAAAAATCCCTTTAAACACGAATCCAAAATCATTACTGACAAACAAAGGCTTACGCACTTCTATGTCATTGTTGGCACATATATTAAGAGAATACACATCGAGCAGTGTCTCCTTTCCTTCATTACAAACAAGCATGGCTTTTGGAAATACTTTTGAACCCACTTTTTCTTGATCCTCAAACAATTGAAATCCTCTACAATCATAAACCATTATTATCTCAAGCTTAGGCAATATACAAATATTATCTGGTAGCTGAGTAAGGCTCTTGCATTCCCTCAAGAACAATCGTTCGAGGCCAACAAGATTTCCAATTGAAACTGGTAACTTATCTATGGAAGTCTGGTCTAAATAAACATCTCTTATATTCTCCATTACTCCCAATACTTCAGGGAAGCTCTTGAGACGCGAGCAACCCCTCATATCTAGAGTCTCTAGAGATGGCAGATTGATGTTGGGCACCAAAACTTTTAGCTGGTTGCATCTTTGAGTACTCAACAACACGAGTTTATTGAGAAAACCAACTGACTTATGAATCGCGATTAAATTAGTGCAATCGTCAAGACACAATGCCCCCAAATTTACTAGTCCAGATAAGCTAGGTAGCTCAGTTAATAACTTGCATCCTTCAAAATCCAGAAAGCTCAAGGACTCAAACACCTACAAAACATAAAATCAATGAAATTATGAGATTTTTTACTGGAAACGCACATTATATTTTAAGGCCAATTGAACGCGTTGAAAAATACATACCTTGAGCGATTTGAATGATATAAGGTTACTTTCATGTAGGCTTAGTATCATAAGCTTCTTAGGATTGAAATCACCTGGCAAAGATTGTGATGAATATCCTCTCCAGTCTAGAACTCTCAAACTATTTGGCAGTTTTTGAGGGCCTCCAGAAAATCGTGCACTTCTAATTATAAGAATTTTTAGGTTTTTCATCTTCTTGAATGCTTTTCCACTCCAATTCACTTTTTTGTCATTGCACAAGTTGATGATTATGACTTCAATTGTATCAGTTCCCTTTCAATTCCAAATCATTATTTTCATCAGAATGTAAAGTTTAGGAATATCATTAACATATTTCAAGAAATTACAAATTCTAAATAATAACATCCTTTTCTAATGAAAATGAATTTTATTAAATATGTGTAACAGAGAATGGATAAATAAGAATCTAGAAATTTAGTAGTTATCAATCAGAGGAACAACATATATGTTTTGAGGTTGTAACATACCGTATTTTCTTCCAAAACTTGAATTATGTCGTCATCAAACCATAATCTACTGCGTTTTCCAGGCTCCACAGTTGATTCATGCCTCACGATTTCTCTGCCCATGTCTTGAACTAAATCATGCATTCTCACACAACCATTCCCATCAATTTTTATGAGGGATTTGTCGGTCAGCACTTGAATGCCATTTTCAGCACTAAAACCACGTAAGTATAACAATTCTTTGGCATAGCTCATTTCATAAGAATTGTAGAAACAAGCAATGTCAAGAAAAATACCCTTGTCATCTTCATCCAAATCATCATAGCTAACTTTAAGAACTTCATGAATATATTTATGAATAATTCTTTCATATTTATCTAATGCATCTTTCCACACATCTAAACTTTTGTCAAACAAATGAGAACCTATCACCTCCAAAGCTAATGGAAGGCCATGAGCATAAGAAACTGCACGGTTTGAAATATCTCCATAACATGTATCAACTTTGTTGTTTTTAAAGGCATGCCAATTAAACAATTCAAGAGATTTTTCATGATTTAACTCTTTAACCTCATATACACTTAGAATCCCATTAATAGCCAACAAATGTTTGTCTCTTGTAGTGATTATGATCTTGCTGCCGGAGCCAAACCAATCATGTCCACCTGCAAGTACTTGTATCTGCTTCGCTTTGTCAACATCATCAAGGACCAAAAGTACCTTTTTTCTTTGGAGCCTCGTTTTTATGGTTGAAATTCCTTTGTTAACATTACCCACTCTAATATCCTTGTCACAAAGTATTTCAGAGAGCAGTGTTTCTTGGAGTTGCACAAGACCATGATTAATTGCACTTTCTCTTATATCAGCAAGAAAACACACACCATCAAATTGATCAGAAAGTTGGTCATTATACACAGCACGAGCCAATGTTGATTTTCCGACACCACCGGTTCCATAAATGCCAACCATGTTGGCTCCCTCATCAGATCCAATCCCTAGAAGAGATGCTACTTCTAACAATGGAGACTCTAGCGCAATTGGGTTATCAGCAACATGTAAAGGAGTGCGAATGATCTTCTTCGTGATTTCCTCAACGATCTCTTCAATAAATTTGTATTCTGATTGTGACCTACACATCACAGAAGTATGCATGATTTGAAACAGCAGCACTGAATCGATTCTTAGTACTTCATCTTAGTCAAAATTAATTACAGGTAAAATACAATTAGGTCTTTAGAAGTTGCATCTTCCGTTACTTTGGTTAGTCACATAATGTGTCAACTTATCACAATTTTTTTTTTTTTTTTTTTGGTTTCACAGTTTCACAAATTCATCATTTTATCAAGTAAAGGTCTAAACTGGTCATCATTGAGAAAAAACAAAGACACATATTTGGTACCAAAGAAATAAAAAGTATCAATTTGGTTCTTAAAAGTCTCAAATATCAGTCAAATTAGTCCCTTACCAACCATTACTCAGAAAATAATTTGTGAAATGCAAGTGAACTTATGAAGAACTTGACATATTACGAGGCTAATTACTTGCTATGTTCCCTTCAACTAAAATTGTATCTGAAATTTATTTTGCATTGTATGAAAATTATTAGACAAACAAAAGAACGGTACTCAAAATAAATGCATAAAAGTATGGTATGAGACTACAAAATACTGTACCCATGTTGGAAATGCCAGCCAGAAACATTAGCAGCTTGACATAAAGCACCCCTCCATTTTTGCACCTTATCCTTATCATCACAAAACCTAATTTCCTCATGTTTTTTCAAAGCATCACCATAATCGCCACTCTGGTGGCGAACTTGTGATGGATCGACATCATAAAAAACGGGCAAAAGCAAGCGTCCATGTGTGTTGGAACACTCAAGGATCACGACAAGTTCATTCAAACAAAAAGTTGAGGAAGCATAGTCCTTAGAGAAAACAACAATGAAAATCCTAGATTGTTGAATTGCTCGAAAAAGTGCTGGTGTTATTTGTTCTCCTTTTTTAATTTCTTTTTCATCAAAGAAAGTGTGAATACCTTTTTGATGAAGAGAATCGTAGAGGTCACGGGTGAAATGATCGCGGGTATCTGTGCCTCTAAAACTGATGAAAACATCATATTCATAGGTGAAGCTAGAAGAGACAGGCAATGATGGTTGTGTCATGATATGATGCAAGAATTGAGTAAAACTGATTTATGAGTCTGAGTGTAGCTTTTGATGTTTCTTAATTGTGTTTGTTTGTATATTAAGTTGATAGCTGAATGAACTGAACGTGTTGCAGGAGTGGTAGGTAGAAAATGCTGAGAAGGTTGAGGGAAGGTGCAGCACAAGGGAGTGAGGCATTGACTTGGCATTATGGGTAGTGACAAGAGAGACTCATGTGACTTTGTGTTGGGTGACTTTGGTGACTTTAGTGTAATTTTGATGAAAGAAAGTGATGATTAAATGATTAAAATAATATATTTTGATGAGAGAGAATTGTTGGTTAGGAGAGAGATAAAGACAAAGACACCCAAATATACCGAAACCAAAGTCACCAAAATGCTGTGCGGTAGTGATAGTGACCATATAGTTAGATATATACACAAGTTGAAAAGACAAATAAATTGGGCTGACTTATTTTTGACACACATTTTGTACAGTTATTTTAAAAAAAAAAAGGTGTGAGGCATTGACTTGGTATTTAGCTGAGAAGGTTGAGGGAAGGTGTGAGGCATTGACGTAAGAAACGCATTTTTTTATATTTTATTTATCCAAAAAAAAACAACACACTCAGTCCTCTCTTCTCTCCCTCTCTCCGGTGAAATCTCAGGCGGAACACAAAAGATCTAAACCTCAGGAAAAAGTGGTGAGGAAAAATCTCAGGTGGTGGGGTGAACGGGGTGGTGAGGTGTAGGATGAGTGATGGTGGAGTGGTGAGGTGTGACTTGGAGAAGAGGGCGACATTGGGGGTGGAGAATGGAAAAAGAATATACTCTTAACTAAAAATTGGTTTTCTTATTCTTCTGATGTTGAAAAGGATGGTCGAAGTAGAAGGATTATAAGAGTGAACATTTTCACTCTTATAATCACTGTATCAATCTGATCATATGAAGTTGTTTGCTGTATTAAATAGGAAGCAACAATTTACTGCACCATGAATCTGTTGTATATCAGTTAGATGATAGTAGTTCTTTTTCACAAGCTCCAATCCGTGTTTGAGAAAGTTGATTTCAAAGCGACTATCTTCAATCAAGGATCTACTAAATTACTTTCTCTGACTTGCCTTGAGTCTGAACTGTAATTATTGCTATTGTTTGTTTACACTGGATCAATTCAATTTTCAATATTTCACTTCGGTTAGTTTGATTTCTTGTAATTAGAGAAATACATGATTTACATAATCTTTCCATTGGATTATGATGGATTAACTGAAACAATCTATTAATCAATCAATTACAATTTTTATATGGATGAATATTAAAAGAATTTAATTGCAATATCAGGACTCAGGCTGCCGGGCTGGCCCTTGACTGTTAAGACCCATTTTGTGGATGTTCATAAATAAAGGAATATTAACATATTGTGTTCACCAATAGAATGACGCTTCCCCTTGACAGCGGCAAAATTCTTATATGTATAGCCAACAAAACTGAGATCTTGAGGAGTTAAGAGCGTCTGTAGACAAAAAGAATACAAGAAACATAAGAGTTATTGTATGTACTACAAAATCAATCAACTTATATTTAGCCTGGAAATTTTGTATCAGGGTAAATAACTAGAACTGGTGAATTCAATAGTCGAGAAAAAAAAATAGATACTTACAAATCAACCGAAAGATGCATAAAGCCAGTGATTATTGATTTGTACGATGATTAATTTTATGTGTAAGTTCAACGGAGACATACTCATTCATGCAGCTATTATAATTGTTTATATATCCTAAAGGAAATGAAATTTGCAATTCGAATAGAATGATGCGAATAGCTAAGACAAGTTGATTGACTATTTTTTCCTGAATTTTTTTAATCTTCATGCAAGTAAATATAGTTTTACCTTTCTGATGGGTCCGGATCCAGATCGAGCTGGCATTGGTTGTTCAACCTAATAAGACAATTACAATGAATATCACAATTTCAACGTAATCGAACCAAGTCAAAGCAAAATATATGAAAATCCACGCAGTAATATAGAACCATGAGGGAAAGAACAAACATTCATATTGTTTATGAAAATACGAAATCCTCACCTGTCCCCTGCTGAGCATTTCAGACTTTTTCATGGCATATATATTACCGGATTTCTTCTCGCGACAAAGTCTTACCTGTGAAATCACTTTGTATCAGATATCGCACAGTTTCACCATATAACAAGAAGAAGAAAATGAGAATCCAGAGGAAATATATGAAATTATGTACCTCACCAAAAGCTCCCCTGCCAATAATGGTTAGAAGGTCAAAATCATCAACACATATTTTATGCCTTTTTAACCGCATATACTCTGTCTCCTTGCTCTCTAAATCCTTCAGTAAATTGATCTGTTCTTCTTCTGGTACATGCGAAGATTCTAACTCCTTTTGTAGCACTGAACGCATGAATATAATGAAGTCCCGTGAAAAAGAAAGAAAAGAAAAACAAAATGACCAAGTAAATGTCAAGTCCCATCTTTGAATGCATTTTTACTACCATTTTAAATAAAAGAAGAAAAAAAAATTATCTTATGGATTTTGGAAGATTAAAGCTTCACATCATCTCTCCCATATTATAAGTCATTTTACCAAAAAAGATATGGTTGGTGTTGACAAGATGAGTCCAGAGGCTGGGTCGCAGAGAAAGGTTAAGGATAGCATAGATACATGTGCAAGTGATGTTTGCAGTACCACGGCTGATAGAGAAGGTTAAGGAGTGAGGATTGTGGTCAATGGCATTGGTAGTAATATTAATAGTTGAGTGTTTCAGAAGCCAAATACCTCCAGAGTGGACATTTGCTTCAATGATATGAATGGGGTGTAACCAGTGTTGGCCCAAAAGTAGGAGAGTCTGCTAAAAGGAACATGAGTTTCATAAATTGCAATGAGTATAGGATTATGTTTTCTCATCAAATCTGTTATTGTGAGCCCCTCTAATATTCCACGAGAGAATTGTAATATCTTTGAGAGCTTCCATAACAAAGGAGACAAATGATAACGATTGAAGGTAACAGTTACGTAACCATGTCCTCCTCATTAGCGTCAAAGGAGTCATGATTTTCTTCGTTAACAATGGTATCATGATGGACATCTTCATAAGTGTTGCAATTTAGAACTTTGTTGTTGTTGTTGGTTTCCAGTTCGGCTTGCTTATGGGAGCTATTGTTCATAATATTGTGGTTGTATTGTTGGTCTTGGTTGGGAATATTTCTTTCAGGTGGGCCATGTTTCTGTTGGTCGTGTGTGGCTTCTTTGTTAGTTGGAATTTTTGGGATACTTTTTGCCACATAGGCAGTCTTGGGAGGGTTTTTTTTTGGGGGGGGGGGGGGATAGAAGGTGTAGGGGTGTGGCCCATGGAGTATTGTAACACAGGTTCACTCATAATGCCCTCATTTTGCCTGCGTCTTTTTGTTTTTTTGGGAAATTGAGGAGCACATGATTGGTCAATTGGATTGGGGCGAGAAAATGTACTTTAATTGGGTGGGCCAGCTTTGTTTTTTGAAGTCAGATTGTTCAGAGTATTATAACGATTGGTGGCTTTAGGTTTAACGGTTTTTGGGGCAAAAGATGTGGAGCTATTGGTAGTTTTCTTTTTTCTAGTGACTAGGAGCCATTCACCATGCAGTTCATTATTTTCACCATCAATGCTAATTATTGTGTCATTATTAGCTGATGATTCTTGAGGAAAAATAGTAACTGAATTACCGTTTTGGGACTCTTGAATTGAATGTGTGGTGGTAGGACTTGGTTGTTGCGTCTGAAGATGCTCTCCATGGTGGTTGACGGTGGCTGGCTGAGGTGGAGGTGTGGTGGTGCAGTTTCGTCCAAGATGCCCGTAACAACCGTAGTTGGTGCAAATTAGATGGAGACCCTCGTACTGGACTTTGTACCAATGCCCGTTTACCCAAATTTTCCCTACGACCGACATAGTGAGATCAATCTCCACACAAGCTCTTGCGAATTTTCCTCGTTCAATTTTCAGTGTGTTTGTATCAACTTTAATGGGGCGGCCAAGGGCAGAAGTCATAGCTAAGAGAAAGCTCTCGTCATAGTAAACTAGATTCAGGCCTGGAAATCTTACCCAAACAATTGTTTTGTCAACTTTAGCGTTTGGAGATGCGAACTCTGGCGTCCAGTGTGTGACTGCGAGACAGTGATTGAAGATTAACCAAGGGCCTCCAATGATGACATTTTCTTTGTCTGCAGCTTCATCGAATTTCACCATATAGAATCCGTTATCGTTGTCCATGATTTCAAAACCTCCTTGGGTTCTCCATGTTTTTTGTAATCGCTCTCTCATAGTATGGTAGCCGAGGTTTTTCCCTAACAGCTTGACGACAATTGCATCCTTCCATGGCGTACAGAGTTGTTGAAAGACCGATTGTTCCAGGTGAACCTTGGGTAGAAGTCGGTTTCCATTCTCATGTTCGATGCGGACAAGCTTTTTTTCAATCATGTCCTCTTTTTCTCGGATTAGGGCTTCTTGGGAGGGGCCTAGGAGTTTATCGCGGAATGAAATCTTTGCTGTTGGGGACGTTTGTGGATCAAGTGGTTTTTTGGTGGCTTGAAGGTTATGATCACTTTGAGCAGAGAAAACAAACTTAGAGCTCATTGCACTCTAACTAATGTTTTAAGAGGAATGATGAAAGTGTCACATGACATTGTGAAATGAATAAATTGAAGCCATTAAATTAAATCGAATCAGCACTTGGAATTTGGTGTCATCCTGACTCACTCTCTCTCTCTCTCTCTCTCTCTCTCTCTCTATATATATATATATATATATATATATATATATATATATATATATATATATATATAAACTACTTAATAAGCACATGCACAATGAGCAAGTTTACGTTTAGTAAAAATAATTTCAAATATCTAATGAACGACATTATCAGAATCATAACAAAGTTTCCATTGATATTTGATACCATTTTTTTCATTATGTCAACATTACAAATGTCACAAGTCACAAAATTAAACTTCATATAAACTATGGCAGTAAAAAGTTATTTAGTGTTATGTTGGAAGTACAAGAGGAACTTGAAGACAAGACATAACAAAAGGGGTTAAAAAAAGAAGAAGAGAGAATTGAGGAAAAAGGGTCAGAAGTTGCCACAAGTATTGACACATTTTTCTTCTAATTTGCCAACCTGGGCATCTTCTAATTTACAAACATTCAACATGGCTTCAAAATATATATCACAACAAGTGAACCATTCCTCAAGGTACATACATAGATATCAATCCTTGTACACTAGGTTCTGCATGATATATGTCTGTTAGCATTGAAATTAAGGCGTAAAGACACCATCGAAGAAGGCGAGGTCATAATGTACATTACAATAAGGTTAGGTCACTCTTCACAAGCACCATAGGGTGCAACCACCTATGTTTTGGTGATGTCCATTGAGTATCAGGTGGAATAGTTTACTAAAGAATCACCTAGAACAAAACTGGTTGGTTAGAATCACATAACTGAATAAACTTATAAGTAATTATCAAAGCTTAAAAAGGTTTTATTACTGTGTGTGGAGTCGATTGATGATTGTGGTGACAGGCTTCCCTTTTCTGTATCAAGTCCAAAAAAAAAGGTGGTAGAATATCATTAGCTATAAAAAGAAATGTATTAACTGAAATATCTAGAAGGTATTTAAATATAGTTATAGGGATAGATATCCTTAAATATTTTAATTTCTACTTTAGTCCTTGTAATTTGTTTTTTTAGTCCTTCATACGTACACAATTTTGTTTTTGGTCCTTGTCATTTTGATTTTAGTTCATGCGATATATGTTCATTTTGGTTAAAGTCTTGTAATATGTAGACCTTATTGATTTTAGAACCTAAATTATATGGACCATATAAGGACTAATCCAACATAGACAAATATTCCAAAGATTAAAGCTGAAACAAGGAATGAAAGCAAATTTTCTTATGCTTCAGAGTCTAAAGCAAAACAAACATTTACAAAGACTAAAAGCAAAGACTGATATAACACAAGTGCGCATGTAGATGTCAATATTAAGCAGAGTGAACATGCATTCTAGTCTACAATAACGTAGCAGGATCACGTTAGTCCACACCGTTATAGTCTACATCAGATTGACTCATATATGTCAAGTAATGCCATCAATTTCGTCCACTTAAGAACCAATTTGATGACATTAACCGACAATGGACAGCTATACATCGGGAACACAAACAATAACATCATGTTAGGTATAGCTTTGCATGATCAAAATATACTTATAAGAAGCAGTCACTTTCAGAGGTCATGAGGAAACAAATTAAGCTCAACTTTTATTAAGTCCTCGCAAGTTGGATGAAAACATAAAGGGTAAAGACCGAAATTTTCGTGCAATACTTTTCATAAATTTCAGCATTCTCCGTTGCAAATAACATTAAACTGATCTCGTGTACAAAAAAGAAAATGAAAATTGGCGATATAAAGTTGAAATACAGCATTATAGATTCATAATATGTGGCTTCAAAAGATAAAATGTGTTCACAAATAATGGAATAGTAACATACTGTGCTTTTATGCGAAAAGTACTTACCAATAGAATGACGCTTCCCCTTGACAGCGGCAAAATTTTTATATGTATAGCCAACAAAACTGAGATCTTGAGGAGTTAAGAGCGTCTGTAGACAAAAAGCATACAAGAAACATAAGAGTTATTATATGTACTACAAAATCAATCAACTTATATTTAACCTGGAAATTTTGTATTAGGGTAAATAACTAGAACTGGTGAGTTCAACAACGGAGAAAAAAATCGATACTTATGAATCAATCGAAAGATGCATAAAGCCAATGATTATTGATTTGTACGATGATTAATGTTATATGTAAGTTCAACGGAGACATACTCATTCATGCGGCTATTATAATTGTTTATATATCCTAGAGGAAATGAAATTTGCAATCCGAATAGAATGATGCAAAAAAGCGAATAGCTAAGACAAGATGATTGACTATTTTTTCCTGAAAAATCTTAATCTTCATGCAAGTAAATAGAGTTTTACCTTTCTGATGGGTCCAGATCCAGATCGAGCTGGCATTGGTTGTTCAACCTATTAAGACAATTACAATGAATATCACAATTTCAACGTAATCGAACCAAGTCAAAGCAAAAGATATAAAAATCCATGCACAATCTGTAGTGTCAAGTTTCATAAAATTTCATATAATCCATCTTATACCTCATCGAATTTCATAAAATTTTGAGTGTCAAGTTCCCCTACGACTCGTGGTTTAAATGCTGCCTCGGTTTCATATAGCCTATCCCATAGGACATCCCTAAACCAAGGATGATCCTGACAATTAACGATCAACGTCATCAGGGAATAACATCATGATTTAATACTGATCCATAGTAAGGGAGAAAAGAGAGAAAAAAAACCACATCTTACACACTTTAATTTCTTTTGCTCCTCTGGTTCCAAGCCTATGTGGAACACCAGAAAGCAACTTGTACATCAGATCTTTCGCTTCGGGTGTCAATCTTGCCTCCTCCGGAAATTTTAAGTGGTTTTTCCAATGGACAATCTGTAGACACTCGTCACCAGGTAAAATGAGTACAACATAAACTTAACCGTTACGGTCAGTGCTACTAGAAAAAATAGAGAAATAATAGGGAATTATAAATTTTACAAGAGAATTAGTCCTACATAACGAAAATTTCATATTTTTGTCAAGTGAATTGGGAATCATTGTGTATAACATATATTCATATTAAGGCTGAAAAAAAGAACTTAACGAGAGAAGAATAAGGAAAAAAGTTCAAAACCTTTCTGCATGTTGTTACAGGATCATCCGAGTAAAATGGAGGATAACCCACAAGCATTTCATACATTATAGCACCAAGAGACCACCTGCAGCAAGTCAGAACACATGTTGGAAACAAGGAAGATATTTCATTTAAAAAAGGAATAAAGTCAATAACCGCCAGGGAACTCTTAATGAGGAATAATAAGTAATTGTATGATCCTGAACTCATAATGAAGAATTCTTAATACCGGATGTAATTTGTTTCCTTCAAAGTGTTTTAACTTTAAGAAATAAACAATAACCTAAAACAAATATATTTTTTTACTACTCTTAACAACTGAATATATGAAAGTATCACATCACGACAAAATGGGAAAACTACTACAACAGTAAATAAATAGATGCAACTCTAGGAAATGAAAAGGAATATCAACAAACCAGTCACACTCCACGCCATAACCCTTTTTCAGTAACACTTCCGGCGCAATATAATCTGGAGTTCCAACAGTGGAAAATGCCTGCCATGAAATGAATAGACAAGCTGGAGAAGGATTTTCATGCGAGCAAATGAAAACGTGTTTGAAGTGTTAAAATGCTATCAAAATGGACTTGTTCCTTTTATAAGTGGAAAAGACCATATACTAATTGAAAAAGAAGGTACATAAGTTGAGAAGCACAAGTTCTGCTGAAATGATTGCACCAGAAAAAGACGTGAAATAGAAAAGAAAGACCAAATAAAAAATACAAAATCATGAAATGCTTACCAACTTCCTCCTATTCATTTGCCAATGTTGAAGTTGTTCGAGAGGACTTTTCCAACGCCTACCATTTCTGCTATTCGGGTAATTTCCATCAACGTCCATTGTATCATTCAAGTTATCATCATCCAATATTTCCTTTTCACTTATAGGTGATAGATTTGAGACTTCAAGTGGTTTGCAAAGACCGAAATCCGACAATTTCATATGACCATTTATGTCTAAGAGAAGGTTGTCAGGTTTTATATCCCTGAAGAAACGAGGAAACGTGAAGAAACTTATAACTGCAAAATATGGTTTACAAAAACTAGATGAAAGTAGATTTTAAAATGTAATAATACCAACCGATGAACGTAATTGTGTTTATGAATAGACTCAATGGCCAAAACGGTTTGGGCGACGTAAAATCTTGCCACACTTTCTGTCAAAGTTTCTTCCCTCATCAACAAAGTCATTATATCTCCACCAGGTAAATATTCCATTATAAGATATAAGAATTCAGGATCTTGAAATGAGTAATAAAGTTTCACAATACAGTCATTGACAACTTCTGCAAGTACATTCCTTTCAGCTCTAACATGCTCAACCTAAAATGGAAAACAACCCCAATGAAATTTACTTTTTTGACAATAGTTAGTTAAACAATAGATTGTATAGTTCTACATTGCAGTCCGCAAATGGAATTGCTGCCCCAATATAAAGATTTTAAAGGTCTTTGCAGTGGCATCACAATTGTAATCACGGCTACATCAGCTCCATTTTCCCACATTTTGCCACGATATCAAGGTTCGTAGACCGTGACCGCAAAATAGAACCACGAGGGAAAGAATAAACATTCATATTGTTTATGAAAATACGAAAAACTCACCTGTCCCCTGCTGAGCATTTCAGACTTTTTCAACTTTTTCATGGCATATATGTTACCGGATTTCTTCTCCCGGCAGAGTCTTACCTGTGAAATCACTTTGTATCAGATATTGCACAATTTCACCATAGAAACTATAAAAAGAAGAAAATGAGAATCCACGGAAAATATATGATTATCTGTACCTCACCAAAGGCTCCCCTGCCAATAATGGTAAGAAGGTCAAAATCATCAACACATATTTTATGCCTTTTTAACCGCATATACTCCGTCTCTTTGCTCTCTAAATCCTTCAGTAAATTGATCTGTTCTTCTTCTGGTACATGCGAAGATTCTAACTCTTTTTGTAGCACCGAACGCCTGAAAATAATAAAGTCCCAAGAAAAGCAAAACAAGATGAGCACATAAATGTCAAGACCCATCTTTTAATGTATTTTTATTACCATTTTAAATAAAAGATTTTGGAAGAATAAAGCTTCATATCATCTCTCCCATATTATAAGTGATTTTACCAAAAATGAAATTGTCTCATGTTATATACCGTTATGTTAGTTCGAAGTTGTAACCAAAATGCTATTTTTTCTTATTATACCCTTAATCATTACTTGTAAGTTGTAACCAAAATGTTATCAACAGAACCATTTAGAATTTATCAACATCATTAAGCATGCACCTACCTATCACACCCTAAAAGACAAAAAAATTAACAAAAATCCAAAGCTTCCACAATATACACGCATTAATGTATTAGAATAAGCAAATTCACGTTAACAAATACTCATTTCATACCAACTTTACGCTGGTTCGAGTGAAAATAGGCTCAGATCTCTTAAACATTATTTCGGGTTCAGACAATGTGGGTGAAAAAAACACGGTTAGGAGAGGTGGCAAGCCGGGTGATACTTCGCACAATAACATGATTATTAAAAAAAAAAACACCATTTCACAAAAGGAAGTCATCAAACAAAGCAAATAAGAAGAAAGATAAAGAATTAAGAAGCCATCAACAACATGCAAAGTGAAACAAACAGATCCTAACCAAGACACAAAATATCATAAAAAAAAGAAAAATCTATGCATGGTGTTTTTTTACCTTTCTTTGCGTTCTTGAATGTGTTTCATCTGAGACTTATAATGACTCTCAATGAATTTCTTAGCAGCAGCAACCCTTTCCATGGTCAAGGTGGAAACAACATCTTCATCATCTTCACCATCACCAATGAGACCAATCTCATCATGTTCCACCACTTCTTCTCCATCTACCATTTCCTCCTTCACCATGTGATTATTCTCCATACCAAAATCCAAAACCCCTTCCTCCTCTTTTCTCTCTTTTCTTCTTCTTGATTTGAAATGATTGTGACAAAATAACAAGAGAAGAACGTGACCCTTCTAAAAAAAACATACACATATGAAGGGTAAGGAGCTATGTGTGAGACAAGTGTTGAATGATGGTTGGTTTGGTCCTTGTTGCTTGGAACACAATCCTACGGTTTTTAATGTCGATGAATCCAAGGTCATAAACAACATGGGATTGAATTCTTTCACCTTTTTCAAGGAACATACGTACCATAAACTAATTAATACACTTCCCATTTTTTTCTATTTATTTGACTTGTCAAAGAAAAATCAATATGGCTTTGATGTTTCCATCACGATCAAGAAAAATAGGAAAAAACTTCACAAACAAAAATCATGTACTACTTTTTCTTTTTTAGAAATAAGCTTTATTTTTGTTTAATCTAGTATTTTCTTATCTATGATAATCGTATTATTAATTGATGACATTGTTTCAAATATTGAATTTAACCACAGATTAATTTCATTCAAGTTTTTTGTGGTGTGTGTGGTGCATTTGGACAAGTTGTATTAATATGATTTTTGGACACACCATATACATATATTTCATGTGCTGCTTATAGTATTTTTTTGAAAATACTATAAGTATTTTATCCTTTGGCACACCACAGATTTTTGGACACACCGCATATTTTTGAAAAATCATGTACTGCTTATAATATTTTTTTCCTTTTGTCGCGATTCGAACCTTGGACTCCTTAACTTTTTTAATCCCTTAACTCAATCAAGTGAGCTACTCATCCTCCCTTGGATTGAATTCTTTCACCTTTTTCAAGGAACATACGTACCATAAACTAATTAATACACTTCCCATTTTTTTTCTATTTATTTGACTTGTCAAAGAAAAATCAATATGGCTTTGATGTTTCCATCACGATCAAGAAAAATAGGAAAAAACATCACAAACAAAAATCATGTACTACTTTTTCTTTTTAGAAATAAGCTTTATTTTTGGTTAATCTAGTATTTTCTTATCTATGATAATCGTATTATTAATTGATGACATTGTTTCAAATATTGAATTTAACCACAGATTAATTTCATTCAAGTTTTTTTGTGGTGTGTGTGGTGCATTTGGACAAGTTGTATTAATATGATTTTTGGACACACCATATACATATATTTCATGTGCTGCTTATAGTATTTTTTTGAAAATACTATAAGTATTTTATCCTTTGGCACACCACAAATTTTTGGACACACCGCAGATTTTTGAAAAATCATGTACTGCTTATGATATTTTTTTTCTTTTGTCGCGATTCGAACCTTGGACTCCTTAACTTCTTTAATCCCTTAACTCAATCAAGTGAGCTACTCATCCTCCCTATACCATTTTATTACTTAAAATATGTTCAATACAATTTGATATATTAACCAAAATATGGAAACTAGTTGTTAATATGGCCGCATTTGCTAAAGTATGAGCTACCTCATTTACTTGTCCTCGCACAAACTCCACATTAGAATTTCTATAAACATGCGCGAAAATATATTTACATTGTGCAATTATAGAGCTAAATTCAGATATATCATGCTTCTTCTTGAGTGATCTATCCATCAACTTTGAATCTATCGAAATCAACTGGGACAAAATTTAACTCATGAACCCAATTTAGAGCAGACAAAAATTCAAGAACTTCTATGGAAATGACAAATAGATGAAAATCTTTCTATCTTCACTAGCACAAAAGCACCTCGTTCATCTATGATGCATATGTCAATCCCAACTCTATTGTTGATAGTTAAGAACAATGTGTCAATATTGTATTTTCCACACCCACTCAATGGTTTTCCCCAATTGATTGTAATGCTGTCAAATTTGATTAGTGAATTGAGAATCTATATCACGTCGCAAGTCTAACCATCCCTAAAGCACGATACTCACTCGCGCCAGAATGAAATTTTGGGCATCTATAACATTATTCAAAATCCTATTATTTCTTTACTTTCAAATATTGCACAACACACAAGCGCAAAAACTGCCGCTTGCTGTCTATTTATAATCTTTCAAATATTACACACCACCAAAGTGCAAACAGCAGCTGCCCAATGAGAAGAAAAAAGGAAGAACAAACTGAAGGGCAAATACATAGCCCACAGCCGCACCTTCCCAGCCCGAAAACTACACTAACAACACAGGCCACCATACCAGCCCCTAGGTACCAGTCTCTCGGGTTCCAACACCACTCATAGAGCAGGCAAGAAACAATCCGTAATCTACTCAAAGACCAACACCAAGACACCGCCTTAATGTCATCCACTACCTCATCAAAGTTCTTGAATTGATTCTTAAAAATCCTCGCGTTCCTTTCCTTCCAAATCATCCAAATAGATGCATGCCAAATCAACCAAAAAACTTTCTTTAATTGCCTCGAGTTTACCTCCCCATTCCAACAAGCAAAATGGGTAAACATGTTTTGTGGAGTGATAAAATTGACACCTAACCAATTCAACACCTTGCGCCAAATTAACGAAGCAACCTCACAATGCAAGAAGATATGAGTCGTAGTCTCTTCCCCTTGGCCACACAACACGCGACTACAAGGTTCCTCGGGAGGTAAAACGCGTCGAAGCGCTAGGTTTGATCGCATAGGGATACGATCAATAAGAACCATCCAAAAAAAGGCCACCACTTTGGATGGAGCCAGACTCTTCCAAAGATTGTCATACATGATTGCTGAGCCAGACTCATCATGATTGAAGTCTATATTGCCTTGCTGAGCCAGGATCGAGTTATCAAACAACCAACTCTCGGTCCAAATAGGAATATCTCCCTCCACCTCCTATTCTCCATCTACTACATGCTCGAATGATGAATTTGGAGTTGCATATACTTCGCGACATAAAGCTAGGTTTATGGCCCAAAGAGGATTCAAGAAAATTGCATTGAGGAAAGTACCTTGCATTATAATTGTAACAACAAGACTAACTGGATTTGTCACAATTTTCCAACCCTGTTTACCAAGTATTACTAGATTAAAAGCAAAAATACTTTTGAAGCTCATATCTCCATCACATTTGTGCATTGATAGTTTATCCGAAGAAAGCCAATGCACTCCTTTGCCATTAGCACCAGAGTGGCCCCGCCAAAACGAGATCATATTTTCTCTATTTCATCACAAAGTGACATCAAAAGAGTAAAAATGCAGATATTCTCTTTGTAACATTGTTTCGGTTACTCAGTGGTTAGTATTCAGCTAGATATTCTAGTATTATCTTTTCTAAGAAATACATGACCTTTTTATTCAATTCTATTTCTACCCCAGTATGGTATCAAATTTCCTCTTCATAGTCATGGTCGACGATTCTTGTCCTATCAACTCTCATGATAATGGCAGGTAAATTCTACAGTGAAGTTCTTCTCTAACTACAGATTGTATGCAAAATATGTAATGAACACGGTATAAATATATGAAAGAGATGTTTGAGTCGAGATCTACATTATGATCTCCAACTGCAAACCATATAAGATAAACCGAACCATTAATGATTCGCTCAGAACTAAACTGTCATAAAAGTACCGTGAATTGGTTCAGTATTTTTGAACCGAACTAAAACCAGATCCGAACCATTGAGATGGAAAAAAATTCTCTTCATTTTTTCACAAGAAAAATTGGCCATTTATTGTCTTCATGACATAAAAAAAAAAGCCATCAACATTTTTAGGACACAAACACCGCCAAATGCTCGTAGATTATACATAAAATGCCATTAAATCAATTTAACAAATTATAAGTAACACCTTCATTGAAAACAATCTAAATCACTGAGCAGGGTCGTGTTTGATGTCGGGAAAACACAAGAAAATAAAGAACACTCAACAAATTCATCACCTGGCCTTTTCTAGCAACAAGAATTGACCTTGGTCCCAACGTACCATGTCAACTTTGTGTCAAGTAGTACAAATTAGGGACAAAAAAGGACAGACATGGTGACCCTAAGTCCACACACAATGCTGACTAGACATAGAGTCAAAAAGCAAAATCGAATCTTTTTTGGGGTCAGCCCCTTGGGAAGCAAAGCACAACACGTACTTCTACATACTGTTACATTACAATTTACAGCACAATACTTGCTTGCCACAAAAGAAACAACGCGGTATCTTCGCATCATCAACCATAAAAGCATAAACACGTCAACAACCACATCACAACATAAAAAGATACTTCTAGTACACTCATTAATTTCAATTTTAATTCTTTTTCTTATGGTAAACAAACAAAATTTCATATACAAAAAGATCAATTTGATTACTTAATTGAAGTAATAATAACATAATGATCTTACTCTAATCTAATGTCACTGTTTTTCATTTTTACTACAATCTTAAAAAAAACATAACAAAAATATAATATAGGCGTATAATATGATACTAAATATTGAGGTAAAAAAAAGTGATGTATTTAAATAAAAATTTGAACTAAATAAATCAATTTTTTTAACCGAATTGTCTCTTACAAAAAAAATCCAGAGAATATATAATACAAATAGGTAAAAAAAAAAAACTACAAAAATCCAGTACCAGCAGGACCATGATGTAACAAATAATGAGCAATTTGATCTCTAGCCTTCAAAGAATCCAAAGAACAAGCACCATCTTCAACAACCATTTCATCATCAAAAACTTCAAACTTCGATTCATCATCCATTTCTTCATTCATAATCTCACAAATATTATGAAGCACACAACAAGCACCAAGAACAACAGGCAAATCTTGCAACTTAATTTCAGTCCTTTTCTTCAAACACCCCCACCTACCTTTCAACCTACCAAAAGCATCTTTACCAATTTTCTCAATTTCACTAATCCTCTCATTAAAACCATGTTGTGTCCACGTCAGATTCTTATGTTTATATGGCACTAAAACCCATTCCATAAGTGAATAACCTGAATTTCCAACTATCCAAATATTCTTCAAATTTCCTAATTTGGCCCTCTCATATAGAGCACTTTTTTCCAAAACTGTATTATCTTGCATTGAACCAGGCCAACCAATACACACATCAGTAAAAACACCTTTACTATTTACCACACCTTGAACAGTTACTGAATAGCTAGTTTTTTGGTTCCTCTCAGTGAGTTTTTTGTTAAAATACAAACCAACATTTACCTTAGGTGCAATTATAGGAACATGAGTAGTATACATTACACCACCAACATTTGGAATACCGAAACTACCCTCAAACTCTTGTTTTGTTTCCTTCATTGTTTCTTCATCTGGCCAACGAAGAAACTTCTGCATTAAAACTGTTTTAATAGCTGCACAAACTTCTAACACAAGCTTATGACACGTGGATATTCCTAACCCGAATTTCTTCGAAACCAGTCTAAGCGGTTCGCCAGTCGCCAGACGGTATATACATACCGCCACGCGCTGGCGAACCGGAATAGCATCTCGCAGCGTCGTGTTTTTCTTCGTTACCGATGAATCCAGCTCATTGCAGATCATGTTGAATGTTTGTTTACTCATCCGAAAACATCGCCGAAATTCATCATCCGGGAAATCTTCCCGGTTGCAACTCTCCCACCAGTCTTTAGGCCGGTCTTTCACCCACAGCCTACGTTGAATAGGCTGTTGGTTGTTAATATCTTTTGAATCTGTACCGGACTGGTCCAGACCACGTTGGTCTGGACCAGGACCAGATACAATAGCTGAAGCAGCTGTAATAGCAGACATACGAGCTTTTTTTGTTGTTGTTTGATGATGTTGATCTAGCTGAGAGTAATGGTTTTGAAGTTCTTCCATGTAATGATTCATGGTTTGTGTTTGGTTGTTGAAATTTGAATTGAACATATCTTTATGTTGTTGTGAATCTAATAAGTATTTCTTTTGTTCTAGGGTTTCTTCTTCTTCTAAAAGAATAAGTGAAGCTAAGATATCCTTAATATTGTTGTTGTTGGTGGTGGTGTTTGGTTTCTTTAATTTGTGTTGTTGATGTTCTTCTTGGTCGTTGTTGTCTTTTCTAATACGTTTCTTGAAAGTGTTGGGATTAATAATGTCTTGAAAGAGGTTATTGTAATCTTCTTGGGTAAGAAAAGAGAGAGAAGTGTTAATTTCCATGAAGGTGATTGTGGACGGTGTTGTTTTGTGATTAGAGTTTGAGATGGTTGAAGTGTGAATGATGAAGATTTTATATAAGAGGAGAAATGTGGAAACGTGTGAGATAGTGTGAACACGATTTTAGATTGGGTGGGGACTTTGAAGGTGACTTTGACTGATTGTACTTTTTGGATTTGGAGGATAGAATAAGGATTATTTGTTTGTTTGTGGAACCGTGGTTTTTTACGCGGTAGGATTTGGATTTCGATGTTTCTTTTTCATAATAAATAAATAATTTTTTTTATAACCAATAAAAATAAGAATGGTGTTATTTTTTTAAATGATGAAATGATGTTATTTGAACCACTAAAAATCAATAATGTAACTTCAAAAAAAAAAATCAATAATGTATTGACACTATGGAAAAATATATTATTTAGGTGAATCATGAAATGGTGCCCTTAGAAAATAAATTAACAAAAAATACACAAAGATAAAAGAAATGAAGCATGATATTTGCACATTTTCATTTGATATTGTGCAAAAAGAACACAAGTATGAATCTTTGTAATGTGAACCAAGTGATGCTAAGTTAAATTCATGATCCAAAGTCTACACTCGACACTTGAGAATTTAGTAACCAAATAGAGTATGTTTTACACAATAAAACATATTGATCATAATTCAATGATTATATTATTCATCCTCCTGATCTCCTCCTCTTCCAAGGAATCGTTTGATTTTTTACTAGTATGACTATTTAAAAAATAAATATATCATTTAGAACCTACTCTTAAGAGACTATTACATATTTACGACACTGACACTTTGCTTTTGACTGTTGTCGTAAGTCAGTGACTTGTGTTCTTGTCTTAAGAGAATTGAGATGGAGATTAGAGATCGACAATTAGAAAGAAATGATACACATAAACATAGGTAAAATAATAGGCTTAAATGTGTGTTTGGTCCCTGCACTTTCAACTAATTTTAGCATTGGTCCCTGTGCTTTTTTTTGTTTGGTATTGGTCCCTGCAGTTTGTGAAACTTTTGGTTTTAGTCCTTCTGTTAAGTCTCAGTTAAAAAAAAACAAAACTAACGGTGTGCCACATGGACCAATCATGACACGCCACGTGGCACACTAAAAGAAAAAAATTTATGATTAGTTTTTTATTATTATTTTATTAGATATGTAAAAAAAGGGTTAAATAGGTTTTTGGTCCCTATAAATATACCAACTTTTCGTTTTAGTTCCTCTAAAATTTTCCTTAAACGTTTAGTCCTTATAAAATTTTCAATCGCTACTTTTGGTACCTATTTTTAAGTAAATTTTTGTATTTTTTAATGAAATTGTGCAGAAATGTGTATTATATTGTAAAATAATTTTCCAAAAAAAAAATTAGAATTGTTTAACTAAACATAAATTAAATATGAATTTTTAACCTTCAAAAATATAAAAATTCTTATTAAATTCATGTTTTGTTAAAAAAAAATCTAAATTTTTTTGGGAGAGTTTCTTATAATATTATGAGTTTTTCTGAAAATTTTTATTCAAAAATATGAATTCTACATATGATTTTACTTTAAAAGATGGACCAAAAGTGAAGATGAAAATTTTTTTAGGGACTAAAAGTTGAAGAAATTTTTTAGAGGGACTAAATAAAAAAGTTGACATATTTATAAGAACCAAAAACATATTTAACCCTATTTAAAATATAAAAAAAACAAAAGAAGATGAGAAAAAGAAAGAAGGGTTAAATATGTTTTTAGTCCCTATAAATATACCAACTTTTCGTTTTAGTCCGTTCAAAATTTTCCTTCAACTTTTAGTCCCTATAAAATTTTCAATCACTACTTTTAGTCCTTATTTTGAAGTTAATTTTTGTATTTTTTTAATGAAATTGTGCAGAAATGTGTAGTATATTGTAAAAAAAATTAGAATTTTTCAACAAAACATAAATTTAATATGAATTTTTAACCGTAAAAAATATAAAAATTCTTATTAAATTCATGTTTGGTTAAAAAATTCTAAATTTTTTTGGGAGAGATTCTTATAATATTTTGAATTTTTCTGCAAAATTTTATTCAAAAATATGAACTGGAGAAAAGGAACATCAAAAAACAGTTTTTTTTTGTTTTATGGATTAGAGGCTTTTATATTTGCTGAATTTTTCTCTCTCACAAGGATATTTTCAGCATGTCAATGATTTGTCTCGGCGATGGAAATAATTTTCGATCGATGATGGGGGAGGTACAATGACATTGGGGATAGAGAATGATTTAAAATTATTGGGAGGGTTCAGGTGTGTACATCATAAACATATGAGACATTAACGTAATAAAAAAATTAATTTAAAACTAATTATAAAATTTTGTATTTTAGTGTGTCATGTGGCGTGTAATGATTGGTCCACGTGACACACCATTAGTTTTGTTTGTTTTTTTTAAATGAGACCTAACAAAATGACTAAAACCAAAAGTTTTACAAGCTGCAGGGATCAATGTCATACAAAAAAACGTAGGGACCCATGCCAAAATTGAGTGAAAGTGCAGGGACCAAACACATATTTAAGCTAAAATAATATAATTTTTGAGTGTTAATATATAAGAGTTAGACTCTTAAATTATTCATACTCCATTTCATTATTCTAAATTCAGTGCCCAAAATTGATTGATTTTATTTAACCACACTTATTTATTAATTTTGAGTTTGTAATATATAGGTGAAAAACAAAATTTTGGTGCGCTTTGAAACATGGTGCCCTGGGCGGCCGCCCCTCGGCCCGTGCTCAAGGCCACCCCTGATCTATATTAGAAACTAAATATATATTTTATTGAATTAATTTTAATAGTTAATTTTCTCTTATAAATGTGACTGGATGGAGTATCATTTATAACTATTGATTTTTTATTTATTTATAGTTATTGATTTGACTTGACAAAAAAAGACAAAAAAACACAAGGGTCCTGCTAACCAGTGTCCTGGGGGCACCAGTTAAGTTTACCATGAAAGGGAATTATTACCATAAAAGGATGTTGCTTTTGACATTATTATCAACTAATTACACAATTTCAATTCATTAACTGCTATATAATTTCCTTTTTCATATTCTTAACTAGTGCCCTCAAGACACTGGTTAGCATTTCCCAAAAAACAATTAGAAAACGAAATCATATGTACACTATAAATAAATACTTGGACAACTAAATAATTATTCAAATAACATTTCTTTAATATTAAGGTTATGCTAATGACATTTAATAAGAAAGTTTAAAGTAGTAATAGTTTTTCGTTGGAAATAACAATTCTAAACTTTAAAAAAGTCAAAATCACCATTTTTTTAATACAATATTAAGTATCATAAGAGCAGTCATTTACTTAATAGTGACTCAAACCTATATTAAAAGAAGAAGAAAATTGTTAACTATTAATTACCATCACCTATACAAGAACTCTCTCTCCACATTAACAAACGAGTCTCACAATCAAAATAAGAAAGAAAATAAGGTAAAGATGGTCCACTATCACCTATAAGGACTTTAACTTCATTTAGTGATGTAAATTTATTAATGTGGCTCATTTAATGGTTTTGTTTTGATGTGATGGGTTGGAGTCAATGAATATTTAATAGACACTCTCATTAAAAAATTACACTCTTCGTTTCGTAATAGATGACCTATTTGAAATTTGTAATTTTGACCTAACTTACTTTGATCATATTTTTTAATTAATATACAAAGATAAATAATATCATATAAGATGTCGTTAGATTCTTCTCCATGAGTACATTTAAAATATCAAATTTTCATAATTTTTTCTAATATATTATTCAAGATATTTAAACTCAAAATTATGCATTGACATTCGTAATATGGTCAACTGTGTCATGTATTATGGGACGAAAAGAATATACTATAAGTGATGTGTACATGTGAGACTAATTTAAAGATTCTTTTTAGTTTATTACCATTAGATTAGATTAGTGATTTACACTTCATCGTCTTGCAAATACCATTCCACCGGTAGATGCACAAACATTGATGTGTTGAGATACAAATTAAAATTAAATACTCCTTATTTCTCCAAATTTGAGGAGTTGATTATCGCCACTAGGTTATTCAACGGAAAATAATTACACTCTTCATTATCTTGTAATAGTTAAAAGGCTTAAATATGCAATTCGTTCATGCACAAATGGCGATCTTGAGTTTTGGCCTCTGTAATTGCTAACCCTTTCAAATAAACCTTGCAATTACTACTCACTTTTAATTCCGTCCATGCGATTTCCTGTTCCCTTCGCTGCAACATTCAATGGGATATCGTTTTCACTTTCGTTCCAAATTTTCCCCCTTTTTGGTAAATTTAGATTTAGAACCCTATTCCCAACTTCCCCTTATTTGATTTTTCACGAAAGGAGGAGGAAAAGGGGTAGTTTAGTCTTTTAATTTTTTCTCGAACCTTCAAGGGTATTTTAGTCCTTCAATGCCAATTTTTGAGTCAACAACATTCTTTCCCGATCACCATGGCCACATCAGCAAAAAAAAAAGCTAACGGACCAAACTAAAAGTGACAAGTAATTGTACGGTCTGTTTGAAAGTATTAGCAATTAAATGGACTAAAACTAAAGTTTGTTATATTTGCAAGGACCATTTGAATATTTAAACCTAGTTAGAAATATGTTAACCTAGTCCTCTCACTTTCTCAACCTTTCATCTGTTGATCTCTTCTGAATGAGCGCGTGCAAGGAGGGGGGTTGAATTGTGTTGATCATCCCGAGAATTCCTTTTTCTTGTTAAAATGGTATGGATTATTTAAATATTTTTACTTAAAACTCATTTTAAAACATAAAGTTCTTTAAAAAAACATTTAAATTCACTTAAAGTATAATCATAAGGAATAGCAGATAAAGTGAGTAAAAAGATACATGAAGGCAGAAACAAAATTATATATTTATATGGAAAGTGACTTATATTTTAATTTAGAAATCCAATTTTTGTTTCCTTAATCTATATTATCGTTGTCGTCCTCCTTCCACACACCAGCAACACCCTCGCTGTCTTCGTCGTCTTCCTTCCTCCCACCATCCAAACCCATATCAGCAAGATGTAGCATGGACCTTTGGTTGTGCGTGGGTGCGTTCCTCTTTCAGCCGCACCACCTCTAACCCCCTCCGGGAATAAAAAATGTCGAGGTTGGATCGACACCAGATGCACAATTGACACCTTTAGATACCTTTGTCGGTTGTTTATGTTGTTTTCTCGTCACCGTTGATGACTCTCTTACGATGGTGGTTGTTCTCTATGACTCTTTTTCCTTTATGGTGGCCTAAGCCCTAACCCGTTTTTCCAACCTCTCGGCGCGTCTTCCTCATGGTTGTCCTCATTCTACAAGGTGTGCAAAGGGTTGGGTATGTGGTGATGCATCTGAATCTTCCTGGATCTGGATGGTTGGTGGTGGTGCTACAATCTTTCTTCTGGTATTCAATATTACCTCCTCTGCGCTGGAAGTCGGGGATGGTTATGCGTGTTCATGCCCCAAAATTATGAATACTTTCTAGATTTGTTGAATTATGCAGGTTTATAAGGTTAAGGTTATGTGTCGGTCCTGTTTGAATATCAATCTCAGTCCCTGTGACTGATTTCAAACTGCTTTATTATCTTAGTCATTCGTATGATTGACACTTGTCGTTATCGCTGAAGGGAGTTGTTTGTTAATAGACACTTTTCATGTCCATGATTGGTCCATACATCAATTTGCATACCTTTGATTACTGCTTGTTAGGATTAACTAGTGGTTGAATCCATCTGTATTGTTTAAAATGTTTGTAATGCCTGTTTAAGTTGACTTACACTTTTGTGTGAATTAACTGGGTTAGATTTTAGGGTTTAGTATGATTTTGGTCCTTATAAATATATCAACTTTTTGTTTTAGTTCCTCTAAAAAATTTCTTCAACTTTTAATCCCTATAAAATTTTCAATCACTACTTTTGGTCCCTATTTTGAAGTTAATTTTTGTATTTTTTTAATGAAATTATGCAGAAATGTGTAGACTATTGTAAAAAATAAATTCCCAAAAAAAATTAGAATTTTTAATAAAACATAAATTAAATATGAATTTTTATCTTTAAAAAATATAAAAATTCATATTAAATTCATGTTTTGTTGAAAAATTCATGTGTCCATCTTTCCATTGTTTTTATTGCGATAACGTTTGAAAATTATGAATGATATTTTTTTTATTAAATTTTGGTTTCGATTAAAAGTAAAAATATAAATGTTTATTGCTTTTTTTAAATGACACGAACAACAATCTTTATTATAGATAAAGATGTTTAAGAGTATAATTGGAATAATGGAAAAGTAAGTATAAATATACCCATCTAATTTGTTATACTTTTTAAATGATAAAGGAAAAAAAAACATATATACATATATTCATATCGTGTTTGTTACATTTGTTTTAATATTTAAATTTAGGGTTAAATATGTTTTTAGTCCCTATAAATATGTCAACTTTTTGTTTTAGTCCCTCTAAAATTTTCAATCAACTTTTAGTCCCTCAAAAATTTTCCATCTTCACTTTTAATCTCTCCTTTAAAGTAAACTCATATGTAGAGTTCATATTTTTGAATAAAATTTTGCACAAAAATTCATAATATTATAAGAATCTCTCCCATAAAAATTTAGATTTTTTTTACAAAACATGAATTTAATATGAATTTGTATATTGTTTATGGTTAAAATTTCCTATTTAATTTGTGTTTTGTAAAAAAAAATTAACTTTTTTTGGGAAATTGTTTTACAATATTTTGCACATTTCTGCACAGTTTCATTAAAAAAATACAAAAATTAACTTAAAAATAGGGACCAAAACTAGTGATTGAAAATTTTATAGGGACTAAAAGTTAAAGGAAAATTTTAAAGGGACTAAAATGAAAAGTTGGTATATTTATAGGGACCAAAAACATATTTAACCCTTAAATTTATTCTTATCTATTTGTTACATGTGTTTTTTGTATTCAAAATTAAAGGTATTTTTGGAAATAAAAATCCAACCCAAAAGTGCTGAAAGGAGTAGTTTTCTTTATATATAGTATAGATGAATTTTTCTGCAAAATTTTATTCAAAAGTATGAATTCTACATATGAGTTTACTTTAAAGGAGGGACCAAAAGTGAAGATGAAATTTTTTTAGGGACTAAAAATTAAAGAAATTTTTTAAAGGGACTAAAACGAAAAGTTGACATATTTATAGGGACTAAAAACATATTTAACCCTAGATTTTATGTCCCTCCATTTTATTTTTTTCGAGTGTGTATTTTTTCCTCTTTTTTAATAATGTATAAGAGCATTTGACAAAGGATTAAAGTAGGATGTCAACCTAATTTGAACACTCTTTATTTTCTTTAATGTCAATATCTCTTAATTTAAAAAAAAAAAGTTCTCTGTTTTTTTAAATGACTTACTTTTTTCTCTCAGCCTACACATTATGAGAACAACACAATTTTATTTGTTGTTGCATTAGTTGCCCAATTTTAGTTGTACGAATAACACAACTCTCTTTATTAACAACAACAAAAAAATAAGACAAAAATTGTATTTAAATCTATTTTATTATTCCCCTAAAAAAAGTCTATTTTATTATAATTATTACGCTTAATTGCAGTTGTGAGTCCCTTATTTTTATCATTTTGCACAATTGGTCCCTTTTTTTTTAATAAAAATTTAACAGTTTTGGTCACTCCAGTATATATATTTAATCTAAAATATGGTGATATCACATGTTTTAAATGAAATTTTTAAGAAACATATCACATGTCATCATAAAATCATAGACTACGTCATTAAAAACATATTACATCACTAATTTTTTAGTTAAAAAATATAATATGGGACCAAAACTGTTAGATTCTAAAATAGCAAAACCAAATTCGCAAAATATTGATAATAGAGGGACCAAAATTGCAATTAAGATTTATTATTATTATTATCATCTTATTATATTTATAATTAAATTTTATTTTTAAATTTAAATTTATTGCTATAAAATTTTAGAGTGTGTTAGTGAATGTGTTGCTTTGTTAAGTAACATTGTTTTGCAGGATACTTGTAACGACTATTGGAAGTGGCTCCTTGATCCTATACGATTTATTATTATTATTATCATCTTATTATATTTATAATTAAATTTTATTTTTAAATTTAAATTTATTGCTATAAAATTTTAGAGTGTGTTAGTGAATGTGTTGCTTTGTTAAGTAACATTGTTTTGCAGGATACTTGTAACGACTATTGGAAGTGGCTCCTTGATCCTATACATGGCTATTCCGTCAGTGGGGCTTATCATTACCTTCCCATACCAAATGAGCCTATCGAAAGGGGGTCCATCATTGATGTTTGGCATAAGCATGTACCTGAAAAGGTTTCCATTTTCGTGTGGCGCATGTTACACAACAGACTTCTGAAAAAAAGACAATTCAATGCGGCTGCGAGTTCTCCAGCTTGCAGAAAATGTGTGTACAAGTGGTTGCACTCTTGCAGAAACAGCATAACACCTTTTCTTGGAATGTGACGTGTTTGGAGGGGTTTGACATTTGATGTGGCTATGGTTAGGCATTTCTTCGGTAACATCACGAACGCTTGGTGAGAATTTTGTTCAGTTTGGTCAAATGGCGGGCTTCTCGCGATCTACTCATTCTTTCTTCAAAATGATATGGTTCGCTTGTGTCTGGGTCATTTGGAAAGAAAGAAACAACAGAGTGTTCAACAATTCGACGTCAGCTACTACTGTTCTTATTGAAAAGATAAAGATGCAATATTTTTCTGGGCTGAAAGCACGTATGTGTAATTTTTCTTTTAGCTTTTATGATTAGTGGCGGCATCCTTTACTTTGCATGGGTGTTGTTACTTAATTTCATTTTTTGTTTGTTTGCTTCTGGATGGTGCTTCTGTTTATAGGCACTAGTAACTTTGAACAAACTTTTTGAGTGTTTCTCTCCTAGCACTCCTTGTGAGGGGTGAAGCGCTTTTGTTTTTTTAGTTATATATTCCATTTTACCTTGTTAAAAAAAAAAAAAAATCTTTTTTATGAATAATTTTTGTTGTTCTCATTTATACATAAATGTTAACAAAAAGATATAGGTTACCAAACATGATTATTTTATGTATAGATGTTATTAGTGTCAAAAAGAATTTATATATGTTTTTATTTTTATTTTTTATGTATAGATGAGTTTAATTACCATATTTTATCTTCTAAAAAAAAATCAAGAAACTAATAATAAATATATTTAAGAATAAAATATTTTATAAAGATGGAGTTATAATTTGATGCCTTAATTACATTTTTTTGAGGTAGCCTTAATTACATTTTTGACATCCAAGTTTCTGAATTGTGGGGTTTCGATACTCTTAGTTTATTTTGTACGATTTTGGCCTTTCAGGTTTTTCAAATGTATGATTTTACGCCCCTACATGTTTTTCCCCCAATTTTGTGATGGTTCATCTCTACTTGATGATGAATAAAGCTTTCGTATTCATTTTGATCTCTCAGAAATTTATGAAAATGGACTTTCTATAGTCTCCAACGACCAATCCTTGCAAGAATTGCCAAAGATTTAATAAATACTACATTGATTTCTTCTGAGGTGTCAATTGGACAAATGAGTTCATAGTGACTATGATATATATCTCATATCCAAAAACCAATAGTTCTCCCCGTCAATCCTCTAGGACCCAAGTGACTGAATTTTCTCCCATGAACTATTTGTGGCAGCCTTGTCGCATGTCCAACATGGGTATTATCAAATTAAAAACAACTCAAAAAACGTTAGATCACGTCCCTTTCTTCTCCATTTCACAGGAAGTTCGAAAGCGTGGGAAGTGGCTATTAGAAACGGATACTGGTGGTCGTCCCTTTCATCTATCTATGAGATTCTTTTCATAGGAACTATTTATTGTCCATGAATTGGAACAAATTGAGCAAAACCAATGCTAAATGCAACATAGCTGGAATAAGGATTGATGAATGAAGTAAGATAAATTTCAAGGGTGAAAGTGAAATGAAGAAATGGGACATAATCATGGAGCACATGATCTAACTTTTTTTTTTGTGTTTTTTTTTTTTAGTTTTTTTTTTAATTTAATAATATCCATGTTGGACAATATACAAGGTTCCCATACATCAAAAAATGCCAACTCAAATCAAAATTAGGAGAAAACAAGTGAGGAAACATGAAATCAGACAATTGAGAAACTTGACTTAAATCGTAAAAAAATAATTAGAATGGTCAAAATCGCATAATTCAAAAACTTATGAGGCCGAAAGTTAAATTAAGCCTAATTTGATTTAGAGAAACTTTGACACGTAGTTTTGTGGATTTATAACATGTTTTATGTCAAAAGAGAGATGCTATATACAATGACTAACATCATACCAAACACATTACAAACAATTGATGAGCGTTGGATCTTTTTAGATCTTTCATTTAATTGAGAAACATGGGGAGTAGAAATGAGAGAGAGGTCCACATCAGACACAATTAAACTCTCATGATGTTTTCGTGATGATTATTTTCTCTAGAAGTAGCATTAGTCATGTCAAAATACGGATTTGGGTAGACATGATAGCAAAACCCACACATGTATGTACCAGCCAAAATCCCCTCCAATTTGATGGGGTTTCTCCACTTCATATTACTAAAACCAGATCTCTAAGATCACTTTAGTCGAAAGACGGGGACAATAAGTATTAAATTTTTAGCCATTACTATAAGACTAAGTAAGTTGAAATCGATTTTCACAGGATTAATTATAAAATACCTTAGCTTGTTTATAATGTGAGGTTCATGTGATCCAAACCTTACTTGGGAACATTTTAGTATCAATTTTGGAGCAGTCTAGCATTACTATGGAAACAAATGGTTCAAGTGAACCTCTAAGTATTGTACAACAGTATATCTTTTTTGGTAGCACATGTGCTAATCAACACATCCAGAATATGACAACTATCCACAACAATTTTATAAGTTCTATAACATCAACCCTTGATTCCATGACTTAAATCTAAGTGTCTTACACAACGATACCCCCTTTTCCTTGATAATCCATATTTTGTGCTTTGTTGTTTTCACTGATCAATGTTTGAGGAACAAGCCTCTTTGTAAAGACTTTTTGAACCTCTAGTTAGTAGATTCCAACATGAATCTTGCCACATCAATCACATTCACCTACAAACATTGATCTCATGCTACCTTTTGGAACATTGACTCAAGATCACCATTGCTTGAATTTTCTTTGTTAGAAGGACCAGTCTTGAATTCCACTCCTCCAAATCCATATTGTTGCACAACAAGTATTGATGAATTTGAACCAAAACTATTTGATGCCAACATGTCACCAATGACACCAAGTTCAGGACAATCAGCCCATTCCAACAATTCTGTCAAAACCAAAGAGTTTCTTCCTTTTCCATGACCTAAAATATATAGATCAAACCCTAATTTGTCCAATTCCTCAAGCACTATAGGAATGTCTTCACCACTATGCACTTCTCTTTCTTCATAAGTTATGGTATCCTCATTGTTCACCGCCTTAAGTCGAAACGAACCTACACGGTCTTCATCCAACTCTCTTTGCTTTCCACTATCTAAAACAGCAGTTAATATTCCAAGTGTTTCATTATTCACTGACGAATCAACTTCGGCGGTCTTACCACACAAAATAATCCTCACCACGGTAAGCATTGTCCACGGATGCTTCGACATTCTCCAAGCGATCGCTAAGGCTTCTCTATCATCCGATCCACCAATGAAAATCATAAGAATACGCATTTTGGTCTTGATTAAAGCCGAGTGATGACCACGGTCAACAAAGATTCCAACCGAACAAGGCGCTTCTTGCATCACGTTTTGGTTTATGTCTTTGATCACGGCATCCATTACTTCTAGAGAACCTTCCATATTATTCTGCTTGTGAAACGGGAGCAAAAGCAATGACGCTTGTTTCTCCAATGCTAAATTGTATATGTCTTTATGAATCGACGAAAATGATGACATAGCAACAAGATTTTCCACATAAGTGTTAGCATTGTTGGATGCATATTCTTCAAAAACATTAGCTATATGGTTAGATGAGTAATTATTTGTTTCTGATAATTGGTCTAGGGTTTGTGATGCTGTACTAAGTTGCTGTTGTTGTTGGTCCATTTGTGCAACTAGAAGTGCAGTTGAACGTCCTTTGAGTTCAACAAGTTGAAGTGCAAACACACGTAAAGGTGAAACAATTGTGCCATTACAAGCTTCAAGGATATTGATCATTCCATTGGCATGGCGAGCATTGTGTACACAAGCCATAACCCTAATCTCAGAAGTAGCTCTCAAATTTTCTATTGTCCTTAGCTTGTTTTGCTCATATGTAGCTCTTGGTTTGTACATTGCATTGATGATAGGTGCTACCACAAATGTCATAAAAAATATACTATACACCATAATTGTAAATGCCTGCGGACCCAAAACCTGACCAATATAAACAAAATTTATATTTCGTTATGAACCAAGTAAATACAAATTTAAGAGTGAGTGAAAAAAATTTATTCTAGAATTGCAAGACTAACTAATTTATCTTTTTTTTTAGATAGGTTCGTTAAGTTAATTTCGATCATTTATCTCTTTTTCACGTCATTTTTGTTCATTGCAGATGTTTCTATGTGAATTTTTAGGACATAAATTAAGTTAAGAGACGACAAAAACAATTTTGTCTAAAATAAAATTCCTTGTTATTGATTTTTTGTTTTGCTAGTTAACCGATGACTCAGGACGCTGGTTAAGGATACTAAAAAAGAATATTAGATAGTATTTATTGATTGAAATTATGTAATCAATTCATAAAAAATTAAAAAAGTTTCTTTTTTTAAAAATAATTTTCCTTTTTAATATGCTCCGAGAATACCGGTTAGCATCACCCTGTTTTTAGAAGCACATGGTGCTCAAATGGTAACAAAAGATTTTATCAAACATATCCAAAATCAAATAATACATGAGGCTAATCAAGTAACAATAATGTATACAAGTAAATGAATAATTAATACCTTTCTATCCCATCCAGTGTTTAGTATAATCAATGATAAGACACCTTTAGTATTCATAAGCACTCCAAGAGCCATCCTATCTCTAACAGACATTCCATAGACACTTGTAGCAACTAGAGTGCTCACAATCTTGGAAGAAATCAACAAGATCATGATAACACTAACCAACAAAATATTTGGCTTAATAGTCTTATAAAGAAAATAGGAATTACTTCTCAAACCTATACTTGCAAAAAACAATGGTGCCAAATAACCAGATGCAATATCTTCTATTTGTTCAATCAACATGTCTGTAAACTTTCCACGTGGAAGAATTAACCCAAAAATCAATGCCCCAACAACAGAATGTGTACCAAGAAATTCAGTAATAGTTGCACATGCAAGAACACCAATTAATACATAGGATAATTGGTACCCGTCCCATTTACCTTCATTTGTTTTTTTTACTAATATTTTGTTGAGTGGAGGGCGTAACACAAAGTAACAAAAAAGAGCAAATAATATGGTTAATATCACTGATATTATTCCACGTAGACCATTAATAATAATTGGTATAAGAATTATAAACATTGCCCAATTGATAAAGTCGTTCATTGTAGCTGCTGTTAATGCCACTTTACCAAGTCCAGTATAAAGAATCTTAAAATCTGAAAGAATGTGGGCCACCACTGGAAAACTTGTGATAGTAACAACTAATGACCATAACAAATAACCTTTAAGGTTCATATATAATTGCTTATCATATCCTTTGCATTTCCCAACCAAAAAATATGTTCCAAGTCCAAATGTCATTGGAATAATTGTTCCAACAATTGCAATGCTTGATGCCTTTTTTCTTGCTCTTAGTACTGAGTCCAAGTTCATCTCTAAGCCAGTGACAAATACATAGAAGATGATACCCAATTGTGCTATAGACTCAAAACTAAGGAGTCCCTTTACATGTAGTATAAATCCAAAGATTGTGTTGGGATCTTTCTTTAGAGGAACATATATATTTATCACGAAAGCAGCCTAAAAAAAAATGAACATACATTTAGAATAATTTAGAAATTAATATGTAGAGGGAAAAATTGCTCAATGTATATAAGAATTCAAAATTATATAAAATTTTATGTATTTATAAACCTTTCCGACGACCATCAGAATTGTCTGGCAGCGTCGGCACTAGGTTCCGGCAGCCACGGTCCCTCAGAGGTTTCCAAAGGTTTTTAGGGGAAAGGCTGCCGGAACCGACTTTTAAATACCAAACAAGGAGGACCGAATGGCTCTCGAAAACAAATACACATACTATAAACGAAGAGATTGTTTTCAAGATTTAAATACGTGATCAAAGAAAACCATGCACTTACAAGAAGCTCAGCAACGAATTGAGGTTGATGTAAGGGTCTTAGGATCCAAAACGTTATACGATTGGTCAATGCAACCGCTAATATTTGTTTGACAAGTACTACAAGGTAATATTCTAAGACATTTTCAGAATTCCATATTGAACCAGGATTATCTATACGGCTCACGAAGCAACCAATATCTTCCTTTTGCAAATTAACAAACTCGCTTTTCATAAATTTTGTTATATCATAATCATGTTCCATAATGACTTATTCAAATGATATGTCTCAAAAATCCTGATATTCTGTGTTTTATTTCCATTTCTTAAAATCTCATTGTAATTCTTTAACTGATTTTGTTACATCTCTTCTATTATTAGAAAATCTTGTTGTCATCCAGCTTCTTCATACATTTTTATAATTAGTTAATTATTAGCGGTCACTATAAGGGTCACAACCTGTCAACCTATTTTCATGTTAGGTATTTGATTATGTAAAAAAGAAAGAGATTAATTTTTATGTACTAACTGTGTAATTTATTTTTTCAGTACATTCAATTAAATTATGTGAAATAAATATTTTAGAAATCAACCCTAAAAAGTGGTATCATAGAGTGATATAATTGAATATATGTGTACAAAAGCTTTACAAGATCCTTTTTTTTTCTTCCTAGAGGTACAAGATCCATGTATACAAATGCAATCCAAATGAAAATATTACCTGTTTGATTTTATAAGAATATTATTGATATTGTTTGGTCACAAGTTTTACATAAATTAGTTGTAAGTTTAATCTCTTATTTTATCTTTATTTTCTATTGACTAAAATAATAAAAGACAATATCCTTGGAAAATTCAAACTTTCAGCATCCTTTCAAAGGCCACTTGGCCGCGGGTTATTTGGTAGTGGAAAACTCGTTCCGACGATTTTTTTCTAAACCAGCCATTAATGAAAACCTATGAGGGATTGTGGCCAACAGAATCCTCTAAGAGTGTTGAGGTTTCCGGATGATTTTGAAGGCCACCATCGTCGGAAAGCCTTGATATCTTTTAATTTTATATGTATTGTTGTCTTAGACCATAAAAAAACACTTAATTGCAGTTTTAACATCTAACTTTCACAAAGTTGCGATTTTGGCTCTCTAAGAAAAAAATTACAAAACGGCCCTCTAAGTTTTGCATCTGGTGCAGTTTTGACACCCAATGTCAATTTTGACCCGGTCTACGCTGACGTAGCACCTTAAGTGAGATGTTACGTGTTATTTTTTTTTTAATTTTTTTTTTTGGCCTTGAGGGGCCAAAACTGCTATAGATGCAAAACTTAGGGGCCGTTTTGTAGTTTTTTTTCTTAGGAGGCCAAAATCACAACTTTGTGAAAGTTAAGAGGTTAAAATTGCAATTAAGCCTAAAAAATAAATAAAAAAGTTATTTTTTTAAAGTATCTAATTAATTAAATTTAACTGCAAGAATGCTATAAAAAAAGTAATTAAATTTCTACATAAAAGTAAATATATTAAATATGTTTTAAAAACATATTAAATATGTTTAAAAAACCATCAAGAAAATGCAAGTAAAAAGACTTAAAAGTTTAAAAGCAGAAATTTAAAGAAATGTAAATTGCAATGCTTTTGAATGTAAAGGTGGTTGGACAAATCAAGTTACATACATTTTGTGACTTTTTTCTCTAGACGCTGGTACTTCAAGTGCTAGAATTCTATAAATGATTTGTGACCCGTTTTTCCTATGAAAAATTATTATTTATACATAGAAGAAATAACTTCAAAACTTAAACTGCTAAGCATCACATTCCCTCGATCAGAAACTGTTTGCTTTCCACATATCTGGACGTTTGAAACCAACTTTATTAAATTAAATGTCTGTGGAATTGTGGCTTCTGTCGAATGATCTCAATATCAGTCAAACCAAACAACTTTCAATCATGGACTTAGAGAATTTTACAGCTTTGAATCTTCTTTTACCTGTCGAATATGCACAAGATAAAATATGGAAAGAATGTGGTGGAAGGGTAGTAAACCAAGTGAAGGCATTCTTTGTTAGAGAATTTGGAAAGAATTTTAATCTCAAATTCTCATTATTTGTTGTCTCCTGCCTCAGTCAGATAACGTGTAATGTGTTCGACAGTAGACTCACTGTTGTCGCCAGTAAATTTAGGGATTTTCGAACCCCTGGGAAGTTCAGTTTGCAAGACATATTCTGAATGAGGTGAAATAAAATTAGGCCTATGTAAACCTATGTTCAGGCCGTTTTGAGCCATAATGGTTTCAACCAAATTGGCTATATTATCATGTACCCCCAAGTTTTTTTTGTAGGACATTCCTAATAACCTGATCAACATCATTATTGTAACGCCCTAGTTGCTATTTATTTATTTTTGGTTGATTTTAGTATGTTTTATGTATTTCATATAATTTATGTGATTTATGTGAATATTTGATGTGTTGTTATTATTATATAATTATTTGTGTTATTTGATAAAATAGGAGATAAATATTATTTATTTAATTAAAAGGGAATTATTTGGAATTAATAGAGTTAAGGAGAGGGGTTACACTTTAATTAGGAGATTAAGTGAGGAGTAAAGAGAAATAGATGCTATGTTTTGGTTGGTAAGGAATAGAAAGAGTCAGTAAAAGGAAATAAGAAACAGAACACGTATCAGTAAAACAATGAAAAACAAGAGCTTTTGAGAGAAGAACCAAGAGGGAAGAGCTAGGAAGAGAGAACCTGTCCAATTGCTGTAGGAATTTGCTGAATTAAGGTAAGGGTGGGTTTATGATTCAATTGTTAATATATATGTATATGATTTCATGAATTTGGATTGAAATTGTTAGTTTTGGAACTAGGTTTATGAACATGATGAATTGCTCATTTTGATGAATTGTGTTGTTAATGATGTTGTATAATGTGTTTCTGATGCCTTAAAAGTATATTGAACCCATAAACTTCATTCTAAATCGTTTTGGGATGATTGGGGGATTAAAAAGGGTTTTTGGATGAGTTAGAAGTTGTGAAATCGTAGGTTTTTATTCTGCCCAGATGAATTCTCTCTTAAGCGAGATAGCCGTCGCTCAAGCGAGCGGCACTTTTCCCTGTCCAGAATCGTTTCGCGTCCATTCGCTCAAGCGAACGCTAAGCGAACTCCAAGCGAGCGGAATCCCAACTTTCGTCATTTGCGTTGCTCAAGCGAAATTCCCGTCGCTCAAGCGAAATCTGCCCAGAACCTGTAGTTTGTGAGCGTCGCTCAAGCGAACGCCAAGCGAGCCTCAAGCGAGGAACAACCTGACTTTCGTCATTTGACTCGCTCAAGCGAGATGCTGCTCGCTTAAGCGAGATTGGTCCTGAACGACCATTTTGTGTGATTTTCCAAAGTGTTCCTAACCCAAACCTAAGCTTTCTAAGATGTTTATTAGATTTATTAAAAATTGTTTAGATGGTAAAAACTATATTATGAAGATGATTAAGATGGAATTATGTATGCTTATGTGCAAATAATTATACTTGCTAAGTTGAATTGCCTTGTTGATGTTGAGTGGTATTGTCCAGTTGGGGAGGGTATCCTAAGTCGTTGTTGTTGTTGGTTGCATGCTGATATGCTCCATTAAGATGTTGGGTTGTATGCAGATATACACCATAGAGTCATTCATACTCATTTGCATTTGTTGGGGGCTTATTGCCCTGGAATGTTTATCATTCACCTGTTGGGGGCTTATTGCCCTGGAACGCTTTATCGTTCACCTGTTGGGGGCTTATTGCCCTGGGATGCTTTAACCATCCAAACTGTTGGGGGCTTATTGCCCTGGAATGCTTAGCATTCAACGCGCGTAGTATGGTACCACATGCATAATGCATTAGATGTTGATGGAGTCTTGCATTAGTTGTAGGTGTGAGTTGTCTTGTTGGAATTGTTGTTGGTGAGATGTCGCCACAAGCGTTGTTGTTGTTGATGTTAATCAAAGATGAATTTAAATTATAAAGTTGAGATGATATTGATGATGTTGTTACTGATAGTTGTTATGAATTGTTGTTGTTTCAATTTACTTTGATGATTCATATATTTGTATATTACCTTTGATTTGTGAACTCACCCCTTCTGCTGGAATTGCCGCCTTGTGGGCAAGTGCAGGTAGCGAAGATTAGTGATGCTGGCTCTTGCGTCTAGGGCTCTGATACATAGTAGGGATGGGGAAACGTTATCTTTTTTGTATTCCTTTATGTATCATTTATTTGAAGAAGATGTTGTTGAGATTTAATTGTTGAACAATTTTACTATGTTGATGACCTTTGTGCCAAGGATATGATGTAGTTGTTGAGTATGATTTCTAATTAAAGATTTTCCGCTGCAGAATTTTAATATGATGAAATGTGTTGATGTTTTTAAATAGTTTTTATATTCTATTTAAACGAAATTTGAAAAAGTAGTGTAATGCTCCGTGGAAGGTTGATAACTCTGATTATGTTTACTGATAATATTATTATTACGTCTTTTTGGGAAACGGGGTGTTACAATTTGTAGCAGAGCAAGTCGGTCCGTCAGACCATTAGTAGAGTTGTATCGAGCCATGTAGAGTTGCGTGACAGGTTTAAACTGTCTTTGTTGTTCTAATTCTTGTTGTTATGTAGAACTATCAAGATGGCCGGAAGGAATGATGCTGCTCTTGCTGCTGCTTTGCAAGCAATGGCTCAAGTTGTTGGACAACAGCAAGGTGCTGGTGGGGCTGGTGAAGGTGTAAGGATGCTTGAAACCTTCTTGAGGAATCATCCACCAACCTTTAAGGGAAGGTACGACCCCGATGGAGCACAGACCTGGCTGAAGGAGGTCGAGAGGATCTTCCGGGTAATGCAGTGCAATGATGTTCAGATGGTACGGTTTGGCACGCATATGTTAGCAGAGGAGGCTGACGACTGGTGGGTAAGCACTCAACCCATTCTCCAAGCTGAAGGAGCTGAGATTACATGGGCTGTGTTCAGAAGAGAGTTCTTGAGGAGGTATTTTCCGGAGGATGTCCGAGGTAAGAAGGAGATAGAATTCCTTGAGCTGAAGCAAGGAGACATGTCCATTACGGAATATGCTGCTAAGTTCGTGGAGCTTGCCAAGTTCTATCCACATTACGCTGCAGAGACTGCTGAGTTCTCCAAATGTATTAAGTTTGAAAATGGTCTGCGAGCTGATATCAAGCGGGCCATTGGCTATCAGAAGATCAGAGACTTCTCTGAATTGGTAAGCAGTTGCCGTATTTATGAAGAGGATACGAAGGCCCATTATAAAGTGATGAATGACCGCAAAGGAAAGGGGCAGCAGAGTCGCCCGAAGCCTTATAGTGCACCAGCTGATAAGGGCAAGCAGAGAATGCATGATGAGAGGAGACCTGCACGTAGAGATGCTCCTGCTGAGGTGGTTTGCTATAAGTGTGGTGTGAAAGGCCACAAGAGTAATGCTTGCAACCGAGATGAGAAGAAGTGCTTCAGATGCGGAAAGAAGGGCCACACTGTCACCGAATGCAAGCGTGGGGATATTGTTTGCTTCAACTGTAATGAGGAGGGTCACATTGGTTCTCAGTGTACTAAGCCTAAGAAGGCGCAGACCAGTGGTAGAGTTTTTTCTTTGACCGGTACCCAGACCGATAACGAGGATCGACTTATCAGAGGTACTTGTTTCTTTAATGGTACTCCTTTAATTGCTATCATAGATACTGGTGCTACGCATTGTTTCATTGCTATTGACTGTGCACAAAGATTGGGTCTGATTATGTCTGATATGAATGGGGAGATGGTTGTTGAAACTCCAGCTAAGGGTTCAGTAACTACTTCCCTTGTTTGCTTAAGTTGTCCGTTGTCTGTATTTGGTAGAGATTTTGAGGTGGACCTTGTCTGTTTGCCGTTAGTGGGAATGGATGTAATACTGGGAATGAATTGGTTAGAGTACAATCATGTCCTGATTAATTGTTTTACCAAGACGGTGCGGTTTTCTTCTGCTGAAGAAGAGAGTGGAGCAGAATTTTTATCCACTAAGGAGATGAAGCGGTTAGAACAAGATGGTGTGTTAATGTTTTCCTTGTTGGCGTACTTGTCGGTGGAGAACCAAGCTGTAATTGATGGGCTGCCTGTTGTGAAAGGATTTCCTGAAGTTTTTCCTGATGAGATTCCAGATGTGCCACCGGAGAGAGAAGTGGAATTTTCGATTGACCTTGTGCCAGGTACGAAGCCTGTGTCGATGGCTCCTTACCGTATGTCAGCTTCTGAGTTAGCTGAGCTGAAGAAGCAGTTGGAAGACTTGCTTGACAAGAAGTTTGTAAGACCGAGTGTTTCACCATGGGGAGCGCCGGTGTTGTTGGTAAAGAAGAAGGATGGTAGCATGCGGTTGTGTATTGATTACCGTCAGTTGAATAAAGTGACGATCAAGAATAGGTATCCACTTCCGAGAATTGATGACTTGATGGATCAACTAGTGGGTGCCCGCGTTTTTAGCAAGATTGACTTGAGGTCAGGTTACCATCAGATAAAGGTGAAGGATGAGGATATGCAAAAGACGACCTTTAGGACGCGATATGGTCATTATGAATATAAGGTGATGCCTTTCGGTGTTACTAATGTGCCTGGTGTGTTTATGGAATATATGAACAGAATTTTTCATGAGTATCTGGATCAATTCGTAGTGGTCTTTATTGATGATATCTTGATTTATTCTAAGACTGAGGCAGAGCATGCAGAGCATTTGAAGATTGTTTTGCAGGTGCTGAAAGAGAAGAAGTTGTATGCCAAGCTATCCAAGTGTGAATTCTGGTTGCATGAAGTAAGTTTTCTTGGCCACATCATTTCTGGTAATGGTATTGCTGTAGATCCTTCGAAGGTTGATGTTGTGTCGCAGTGGGAGACACCAAAGTCAGTTACTGAGGTAAGAAGTTTTCTTGGATTGGCTGGTTATTACCGCAGATTTATTGAAGGATTCTCGAAGTTGGCACTTCCTTTGACACAGTTGACTTGTAAAGGAAAAGCATTTGTGTGGGATACTCAATGTGAGAATAGTTTCAATGAGTTAAAGCAAAGATTGACGACTGCTCCTATTTTGATTTTGCCGAAGCCAGAAGAACCTTTTGTTGTTTATTGTGATGCATCTAAGTTGGGCTTAGGCGGTGTTTTGATGCAAGATGGGAAGGTTGTAGCGTATGCTTCTAGGCAGTTGAGGATCCATGAGAAGAATTATCCTACACATGATTTAGAGTTAGCAGCTGTGGTGTTTGTTTTGAAGATTTGGAGGCACTATTTGTATGGTTCCAGATTTGAAGTATTTAGTGATCATAAGAGTTTAAAGTACCTGTTTGATCAGAAGGAGTTGAACATGAGGCAGAGAAGGTGGCTTGAGTTGCTTAAGGATTATGATTTTGGCTTGAATTACCACCCTGGTAAAGCCAACGTGGTTGCGGATGCATTGAGTAGAAAGACATTGCATATGTCGGCTATGATGGTAAAAGAGTTCGAGTTGCTTGAACAGTTTAGAGACTTGAGTCTTGTTTGTGAAAGATCACCTCAGAGCGTGAAGTTGGGCATGTTGAGAATTAATAGTGATTTCTTGAATAGTATCAAGGAGGCGCAGAAGCTTGATGTTAAGTTTGTGGATTTGATGGCTGCTAGTGATCAAAATGCGGATAGTGATTTCAAGGTTGATAACCAAGGTGTGTTGAGGTTTAGAGGAAGGATTTGTATTCCTGATAATGAGGGTTTGAAGAAGTTGATCTTAGAAGAGAGTCATAAGAGTAGTTTGAGCATTCATCCTGGAGCTACTAAAATGTATCATGATTTGAAGAAATTGTTTTGGTGGTCCGGTTTAAAAAGAGATGTTGCACAGTTTGTGTATGCATGTTTGACTTGCCAGAAGTCTAAGGTTGAGCATCAGAAGCCTGCAGGGCTGTTGACTCCACTAGATGTACCTGAATGGAAGTGGGATAGCATTTCTATGGATTTTGTAACAAGTTTGCCGAATACTCCAAGAGGGCATGATGCCGTTTGGGTCGTGGTCGACAGGTTGACTAAGTCGGCGCACTTCATTCCAATCAATATTAGTTATCCGGTAGCTCAGTTGGCGGAGATTTATATCCGTGACATTGTGAAGTTGCATGGTGTTCCGTCAAGTATTGTGTCGGATAGAGATCCGAGGTTCACTTCAAGGTTTTGGAAGAGCTTGCAAGATGCATTGGGTTCGAAATTGAGATTGAGTTCGGCTTATCATCCGCAGACAGATGGTCAGTCGGAGAGAACTATCCAATCCTTGGAGGATTTGTTGAGGGTGTGTGTACTCGAGCAAGGTGGAGCTTGGGACAGCCACTTACCGTTGATAGAGTTCACTTATAACAATAGTTATCATTCGAGTATTGGTATGGCACCGTTCGAAGCTTTGTATGGTCGAAGGTGTAGAACTCCTCTATGTTGGTTTGAGTCGGGTGAAAGTGTTGTGTTAGGACCTGAGTTAGTGCAGCAGACTACAGAAAAGGTCAAGATGATAAGAGAAAAGATGAAAGCATCGCAAGATCGTCAGAAGAGTTATCATGACAAGCGAAGAAAAGCCCTTGAGTTTCAGGAGGGTGATCATGTGTTCTTGAGGGTTACTCCGATGACGGGTGTAGGACGTGCATTGAAGTCGAAGAAGTTGACTCCAAAGTTCATTGGTCCTTATCAGATTTCCGAGAGAGTTAGAACCGTGGCATATCGGATTGGATTGCCACCACATCTATCGAACTTGCATGATGTGTTTCATGTATCGCAGTTGAGAAAGTATGTAGCGGATCCTTCGCATGTTATTCCTAGGGATGATGTGCAAGTTAGAGATAATCTTACCGTTGAGACTTTACCTTTGAGGATTGATGATCGTAAGGTGAAGCAGTTGAGAGGCAAGGAAATATCTTTGGTAAGAGTTGTTTGGGGTGGTGTGACTGGTGAAAGTTTGACTTGGGAATTGGAAAGCAAGATGCAAGAGTCCTATCCTGAGTTGTTTGTTGCTTGAGGTAATATTTCGAGGACGAAATTCTCTAAGTTGGGGAGAGTTGTAACGCCCTAGTTGCTATTTATTTATTTTTGGTTGATTTTAGTATGTTTTATGTATTTCATATAATTTATGTGATTTATGTGAATATTTGATGTGTTGTTATTATTATATAATTATTTGTGTTATTTGATAAAATAGGAGATAAATATTATTTATTTAATTAAAAGGGAATTATTTGGAATTAATAGAGTTAAGGAGAGGGGTTACACTTTAATTAGGAGATTAAGTGAGGAGTAAAGAGAAATAGATGCTATGTTTTGGTTGGTAAGGAATAGAAAGAGTCAGTAAAAGGAAATAAGAAACTGAACACGTATCAGTAAAACAAAGAAAAACAAGAGCTTTTGAGAGAAGAACCAAGAGGGAAGAGCTAGGAAGAGAGAACCTGTCCAATTGTTGTAGGAATTTGCTGAATTAAGGTAAGGGTGGGTTTATGATTCAATTGTTAATATATATGTATATGATTTCATGAATTTGGATTGAAATTGGTAGTTTTGGAACTAGGTTTATGAACATGATGAATTGCTCATTTTGATGAATTGTGTTGTTAATGATGTTGTATAATGTGTTTCTGATGCCTTAAAAGTATATTGAACCCATAAACTTTATTCTAAATCGTTTTGGGATGATTGGGGGATTAAAAAGGGTTTTTGGATGAGTTAGAAGTTGTGAAATCGTAGGTTTTTATTCTGCCCAGATGAATTCTCGCTTAAGCGAGATAGCCGTCGCTCAAGCGAGCGGCACTTTTCCCTGTCCAGAATCGTTTCGCGTCCATTCGCTCAAGCGAACGCTAAGCGAACTCCAAGCGAGCGGAATCCCAACTTTCGTCATTTGCGTTGCTCAAGCGAAATTCCCGTCGCTCAAGCGAAATCTGCCCAGAACCTGTAGTTTGTGAGCGTCGCTCAAGCGAACGCCAAGCGAGCCTCAAGCGAGGAACAACCTGACTTTCGTCATTTGACTCGCTCAAGCGAGATGCTGCTCGCTTAAGCGAGATTGGTCCTGAACGACCATTTTGTGTGATTTTCCAAAGTGTTCCTAACCCAAACCTAAGCTTTCTAAGATGTTTATTAGATTTATTAAAAATTGTTTAGATGGTAAAAACTATATTATGAAGATGATTAAGATGGAATTATGTATGCTTATGTGCAAATAATTATACTTGCTAAGTTGAATTGCCTTGTTGATGTTGAGTGGTATTGTCCAGTTGGGGAGGGTATCCTAAGTCGTTGTTGTTGTTGGTTGCATGCTGATATGCTCCATTAAGATGTTGGGTTGTATGCAGATATACACCATAGAGTCATTCATACTCATTTGCATTTGTTGGGGGCTTATTGCCCTGGAATGTTTATCATTCACCTGTTGGGGGCTTATTGCCCTGGAACGCTTTATCGTTCACCTGTTGGGGGCTTATTGCCCTGGGATGCTTTAACCATCCAAACTGTTGGGGGCTTATTGCCCTGGAATGCTTAGCATTCAACGCGCGTAGTATGGTACCACATGCATAATGCATTAGATGTTGATGGAGTCTTGCATTAGTTGTAGGTGTGAGTTGTCTTGTTGGAATTGTTGTTGGTGAGATGTCGCCACAAGCATTGTTGTTGTTGATGTTAATCAAAGATGAATTTAAATTATAAAATTGAGATGATATTGATGATGTTGTTACTGATAGTTGTTATGAATTGTTGTTGTTTCAATTTACTTTGATGATTCATATATTTGTATATTACCTTTGATTTGTGAACTCACCCCTTCTGCTGGAATTGCCGCCTTGTGGGCAAGTGCAGGTAGCGAAGATTAGTGATGTTGGCTCTTGCGTCTAGGGCTCTGATACATAGTAGGGATGGGGAAACATTATCTTTCTTGTATTTCTTTATGTATCATTTATTTGAAGAAGATGTTGTTGAGATTTAATTGTTGAACAATTTTACTATGTTGATGGCCTTTGTGCCAAGGATATGATGTAGTTGTTGAGTATGATTTCTAATTAAAGATTTTCCGCTGCAGAATTTTAATATGATGAAATGTGTTGATGTTTTTAAATTGTTTTTATATTCTATTTAAACGAAATTTGAAAAAGTAGTGTAATGCTCCGTGGAAGGTTGATAACTCTGATTATGTTTACTGATAATATTATTATTACGTCTTTTTGGGAAACGGGGTGTTACAATTATTCCTATTTACCAAAATCACTTCTAGTTGTGCCTGGATTACTGGTTCAACAAGTTGGGGTTGAGGCACAGGTTGTTATCTTTAAAACACAGGTTCAACAATTTGCAATGATGTAGAATTTTGGACTGGTGGAATATGTTGATGGACAAGTTGAACAGGGGTAAAGAAATTTGATATTCTCCCCATTTGAGTGACTAAGGTTTGGTAACTTTGGTTTGTGTTTTGATTCAAAGGATTAAAAATTGTATCAATTTGTTGTGTTAACATGTTAACCATATCATGATTTCTCTCATCCATTTGTTGTCTTAAAAACATCAGAGAATATGTGGTTAAGGTTTGTGGAGTATTTCGACCATGAATACTAGATGGTGGAGGAATATTTGTGTGATAGGATGTGAAAGGAATGACATTATCTCCAAATATGGAGGCATTGTTTTGTAAGCTTGTCATGATTGATGCGGGCATACCATAAGGTTGTTCCATTGTGGTCATAGGCATAGTTAAATTTTGCATAGCCAAAAACCAATCATCCAATCTAGCCATAATATGGGCATGAGGAGACACATGAATGCTATTAGACACGGGAATACTAGTAGTCACATGAATACTAATAGTGTATGGTGGCATAAAAGTCCCCACGCCTGATTGTGTCATTGTAGTGGTAATTGTCGACACGGTTGAAGGAGCAGTTACTCCTAAATCTGTCGAAACTGGCATAACCATGGTTGCTCCCATGGCAGTTGACACATTGATACCGATTGTAGGAACAGATGCCTATGCCTCAACCCCAACCGATGACCCGATTTAATATAATACACCCTTTGTGACTCTTTTCTCTAGACGCTGGTACTTCGAGTGCTAGAATTAAAGACTCGATGTAGGATGTATGAATCTCAAAGGATGTATTATAATAAATCAGCTTATTTGCCCCTTTCTAGTGGGGTCCTGAGTAGGAGGCAAAACTGGTAATGAGGTTAAAACCCTATAAAGGATGTGGAAGTAAATGCCCCTTTCAAGGTTCTTGTATTTTCCCAGCATCTTTATGACCTAAACCCCAAAATTATTAATACTATTTATAGAAAAGGAAAAAAAAAAAGAGTTTAATTTCCAGCGGAAATTTTAGATTGCAAACTTTTTTAAAAAAAGTTAAACAATCCTTGACAAGGTTCAGGACATCCCATCGGTCCACAACTCATCATAGTTCACAAAATTATTCATTCTTTTAAAGTATCTTTGTCTACATTACAAATAGACATTTTCTCAAAAATAAAACCAAAGATAATAACTACAACTTTACGAATGTCTCTATCAGAGATTACTTCTCCTAAAATCTAGACTCCAAGCTTTATCATCCTGTATTTACTGCAATTTTGCAAAAGCATGACCAAGTCAGATAAACTCAATAAATGAAGGGGTGAGTTTCAGACATAGGTAATAGTATAAAACAAATGAGAAGAACATAATTTTTTAAATATGCACCATATCATATATAACCATATTTAACAACAATCATCAACCTTAAACATGAACATAGTTTGTTGGAACAAAATGTGTTTAACATTACCCTTAAAAGTTTTGAGTGATAACAAAGTATTAAAAAATTGTTAATTGGATATGCTAATATTTGTTCAAGTGTACATGACTATAGACAAAATTTTTGAGACCATTTATGGGTTCTGAATGAACTAAAGAGAGCAAAGAATTGAACAAAAACGAAGCTTAAAAGCGTCTGAAGAAGAACTGCTCCTGAAGTCAAAAGTGCTCCTGAAGACATAGCGCTCCTGAAGTGATGGCGTCATCAGAAGCAAGTTCATCAGAAGCTTAATATCACCAGAAGCTTAAGTTCATCAAGAAATGCAAACTTAAAGATTCAAAGGTTGTTTATTGGATTCAATGTCGTCTTAATATTGCGAAAGAGTGGAAAAGAGTAACAACGGCTAACTCAAAGGGATTCAAAAGCATTGGCTGCTTGTTTCTTTGTTAAGCGTTGACAAAGTACAAACTGTACGAAGTGTACAACCACTATCTCCACTACACAGAGGTTGTCTCTGCTACAAGACAAGGATAACAGCTCTGCCTGTAACAATGTTCCTTCATACATGGAATGCATTTGAAATTGATCCTTCATAGGACAATAAACATATCAGGCAATGAATCATTGGTGATTGATCAAAGCTTCAAACGACTCTTTTTGGATGCGCTGGCAACTCAACGTCGATCTCACACCTCTATATAAAGGAGTGAAGACTTGAAGAACATTAAGACTCTACAACAATTTAAAAGCGCCAAAACTCTGTCAAAATTGTTCAGCATCCAAAAGTTCACTTAGATTTCTTTTTCAAAGTTCATATCTTAGAAATTCTAAAGTCTCAAAGAGTTTGTATCTGATTTATATTGTGAGCACCTCTGATTGTATATCAAGTGTTCAGTGTCAAACATTTTTCTTGTAATTCTGTTTGATTAGAAGTCTCTTGCTTGTGTGCTTGAGCATAGAAGTCTCTTGATTGTGTTCTCGAGCATTGGAAGTCTCTTGCAGTTGTGCTTGAGCATTTGTAATCAGATATTACATTTTAGTGAACTCTCCTTGGAAGTGCAAGGGGGACAGGATTACTTCCGGTTTGTGGAAGAAAACCTGTATAATTGCTTTGTGTCTTTCTTCTCTCTCTCTCTCTCTCTCTCTCTCTCTCTCTCTGTTTTTATCCGCTGCATTTTGGTTCTGAACATCACTTCAGAAGCTGTTCTTAAACTGCTTCTGGTCTGTGTGTTTTAACTTAAGAGAAAACGAAGAAAAAACTAACACAATTCAACCCCCCCTTCTTGTGTTTTTCTCACCTTCATAGTTCACAATATCAAAGTAGTAATTGTGACATATGAAATCATCAAGTATAAACAACATCACAACAAATCATCGTTAACACAAGTCATCTAGATAGAACATCGGTATTAATCTACACATTTAACAAGTTCAAACACAATTCAAACAATGAGATACATGTCAGACTCTAAACTTCTCTTTCTTTGCTACCGTTATACTTTGAAGTACTTGGTTAAAAGATTGATAGTACTATTCCACTGCGTGGGTGGATAGACAAGTTATCATATCATGCTAGGCTTATCATTATTGATAAGCTGGGAGGGGGAATATCATAGTTTTCTTATCATCATCGATATCCTAGAATGGGGAATATCATAGTGGTCTTATCATTATTGATAAGGTGATGTAACATCATGGTGGTCTTATCATTATTGATACGTCGGGGGAAATCATGGTGGTTTTATTATTATTTATGAGCCGTGTAAAAAGTGGGATGTTACATTCAGGTAAGCATATGTATGTATATATGTATGTATGCCTAGAAAAAGTGGGATGCTACATTCTCCTGGATGGGGTCCCTACTTGTAACACCCCGTTTTTCCAAACGTAAAAATTTCTCAAAATAATTAATCAGAGTAAACTCAACGGAGCGTCACATTTCACAAACATCTCAAATATGAATAAATAACAATTTATTCCTTATAGAAATAGTCATTAAAATTTCTCAAAACATTGCAGCGGAATATCATAAAGGTCTTGGCACGCAGGCCTCATCAAAACATCTCAGAAAGTTTATTTAACGTTAGTCTTATGAAATCACAAACAACATGTAAGGAATAGAAAAGCGTTTAACAAGTTTCCCCATCCCGTTACAAATCATAGCACCTAAGACTCAACCGAGGAAAGTCCTCACACGCCTGCACCTAATCTTGATTACCTGCAAGTTACCCATACGAAGAGCAACATTTTCAAGCAGAAGGGGTGAGATTCACAAAACAATAATATTAAACATATAATTCAACAATTATAGTTAACAACAAATCATCACATAAACACGTCACAACAAACATCATTTAGCATCATAAGTAACGTCATAAATCATCATCATAAACATTTTAAACAACTGGACCCGACAAATGCAACTTCACTTGACTATGCAACTCTTAACATCTTAATCATCTTAGACATCTTATATGCTTGTGGTACCAATCCAGGGCATAAGCCCTTGTTGCTTTGAGCATAAATATACTCCCAGGGCATAAGCCCTCGTCGCTAGTGAGCAAAAGCTCCAGGTCATGAGCCCTCGTCACTGTTGAGTAAAAACTCCAGGGCATAAGCCCTCATCTCTGAATGAGTATGCATGGGACTCAATCTCTTACGTCTTAGACATCACGACACATCTTATATGACTCCAACAAATTGGACAACTTCTCACATAATAAACCGACTCATGCAGCTTAATTAAATAATAACAGCAACATGGCAGCAACCATTAATCACAAGATATAATATTATCAATGCAAACATCACATAAACTTCACATATATTTCACGTAATGCACGTATGAATCACAATTCAATAGCAACATTAAATCCTCACATAACATCCTTACAGATCATCAATTATATTATAGTTATCTTCCATTCCTACCCAAGGGTCAACTCTCAAAGTCTCGTGCGAAACAGATCGCAAACAAAGGAAACGTGACATTCTGTCACAGCACAGCTCGCTGTGGCGAGTGGGATTGCTCGCCTCGCGAGTGATTACGGGTGTCCCTCGCTATGGCGAATGGGATTGCTCGCCTCGCGAGCGTCCAAGGTCTACTCGATGTGGCGAGTTGGGTTGCTCGCCTCGCGAGCGATGAACGTCTACTCGCCGTGGCGAGTTGCTTAGCTCGCCTAGGCGAGCGATGAACATACAGTTACAGTTCTATGAAATTCTTCACCAAAAATCCCAATTTTCACCATGATTAACCCCAAAATCAACTGAAACATTAACACTATGATTATTCTAGGTTCTGTAATCAATTTCTACATCAATCCTACGGTTTTACATCATCTAATCATCAATTCATCATAATTAACCTAATTCTCCAATTCTCTAAAACCAATCCTACACTTGTTAATTACAATCGTATGAATTACAGTTTAATAGAATTGAAATGCTAGGCTCACCGTTACCTTAGTTTTGCAGCAAATCGCAGCCCTCCTCTTCTCTTGCCTCTTCTCCCTTTTTCTCCAAAACGTACGTACTGACAATCTAAACCTAATTTCCTTATTTATACTCCCATCAAATCTTATCTTATTTACTCTTTCTCCCACATAACTCTCTAAAATCTCAAAACTACCCCACATCTCTATATATATTTTATTTTCAAATTTTATTTTATTAAACAATAAAATAAGTCACCACATCACATAAATCACATAAAAATCACTTAAATCTTAATCTCCACATCTCTTAAAATATATATATATATATATATATATATATATATATATATATATATATATATATAGACTCTTCAAGTAATTAAATAATTAAAATAATCTAAAGTGGGCATTACACTACTCGTTAGACCTTTCTAGACGGAGGATGATTGCGGATTCTAGTGGTGTCCCTTGTGCATTATGAGGTGTTCTGGTGGACTAATCCACTCACTTGTTTATTACATGTGATTTGGTCTTTCCAGTGTGGTATCTTCTCTAGGTAGGTAACTTTTATAGAGCAATTGGTGGATAGGATAAACTTCTCTCTTCAGAAGACTTTTTGGTAAGAGCTTTGGAAACCCCTGCTACTTTCACGAGTGGGTGGTGGAACCGATTCTTTGTTGCAACCGATAGTGACTAGTGGAGGTGATCCACTCTTGGTCGTTCTTGTAGGTGTTGTTGTTTCCTTTCCTCTTTCTCAGGTTGGAGTTTGTTGGGCGCCACGGAGCCTGGTCGACAATAAGGTGTTTCAAAGGGTGTTTTCGCTTGGATTTTATTTTTGTCTCTCATTTGTAGCTTTTCTATTTGTTTGTTTGTGGTTTGTTTTTCTACATTTCTCATTGGACCTGAGTACGTCTTGTACTCTCCGCATTTTTATTTGTACCGGAGCTAGTTAGGTTTATATATATATATATATATATATATATATATATATATATATATATATATATATATATATATATATTGGTACAAGGTAATGAATTCTAGCTGCTAAATATTTGTCATGGGAGGTTAAATGCTTAATTAAAATCAAGTAAGATAGGTAGTACTCTTGATTACTATTCATCGAATCAAACTTCAAGGTTTTATTAGGAAATGATTTTAATGTTCTCGCTCAAAATTGGCATGACTTAGGCGTGTTGCCGTTGTTTTGGTGCCTATTAAAGAGCTTGAGAATTTTGGGTTAAAATCATTTTGTCCATCTTTTATAAGATGTTTATTGATAAAATTGAAGTTTGGCACTTTGGATAGTATATCAAAGGGAAGATCTATCTTATGAGAATTTTAATTATAGTATTTAGCTAACCATGACACTTTAGCCTTCTTTATGGATAATAATGATGATAATAATCAAATAAAAAATGAAGAACTCATGGAATATCCCATGAATCTTGAAAAATTAAACAAATGGATTATTACATCAGTTCCCCCTAAACAAATTTATAAATTTGGCATTTTTGACATATCTGCAAGATTTGCAGTAAAAACTATAGAACAAACTGTTCAAATTTCTGGAGATAACCAGACTATTAAATTATTAAGTAAGAAAGACTTACAACCTTTTAAAGGGTATAATTTTATTCATATAGGTTTAATACAAATCGCTTTTAAACCTTTAACTTTATTAGGTTTAAATTCCAGTATCATGGCATATGTTAGAGATAGCAGATGCAATAATTTTAAACAATCTTTAGCTGCTGTTATAGAAACTAGCCTTTGTCATGGGCCAGTTTATTTTGATGTTTCTCCAAATTTAAGTTTATCTTTAACAGATAAGCATTTATATGATGCTTTACAACTCAATATTCTTACAAATGGTTATAATTACAAACATGGTAGTGAAGTAATTGCTGTTTGTTATAGAATCTATTATAAAGTATTAAATACTTTAAATCCTAAGGCGAAACAAATTAGTTTCCCTGGTACTACTACATTAGTCCAAACAAATTTGTTGACTTCAAATGTAGCTACCAATAGAATGATTAAATGGAATGAAATTACATTCCCAGAATCCTGGTCATTAAATCAGGAAGTGGAACCTGAACCCATCCTTAATAAGGATATAGATCAAATAATTCAGACTACTGAAGGTGATGTTGAAATCAAATTCAACCCTCACAAAAGTTGTAGACTAACTAGAACTCTGTCTGAAAGACAATCAGAAAATGAATACTATTCAGTTCCTAGTAGGGCATCTACTTCTAGAATTAGAGAAGAGATTGAAACGGTTGAAAATATTTGTATTAGTAATAATAATATTCCTCAGGGGATTTATCAAAGAAGCAATTTTGAACATAGGAAATCTCCTACTCAATCTGAGATGAGTTTTCATCTCCAAGAAGATTAAGTTTTATGGATCTAAGACCTGGTAGTGCTTGGAGACAACTCATCAATGATGAGTTTCAACATGAAAGATATTTTGAATTTAGGAAATGGTATTTTAAAACTTTTAAACCTTGGGAATTGGCCCAGTTTAAAGGAGAATTTTATAACCATTTGAGTATAACTCAAGATTATATTCCTTTTGTAAAATGGTTTACAAACTTTTTCATAAAAAAAATGGAAAAAGAAGTTATGGTTTTGCAATCTAAATCTTGGATAACTACAGAAGGTAACAATATTACTTCTCCTTTTCCCCCAGAAAAAACTATAAATCTGGGAAAAAATGTTGAGGCTACAGCTTATCTTGCTTTACAAAGCAAAAAGGCTGAATGTAGTATTGGAACTATCCAAGAGTTCAATTCGATAATTAGATCGCAAAATTATACAAATATCTTTTTGAATTGTCTAGGAGACCAATTAATTTCTATTGAAAAAGAATTAATAAAATTAAAGAATCTTTTTGAAAGCCAGATTTATCAAAATAAAATAGATTCTGAAAAATATAAATATAATAAGGAGGTGAATGATGTCCCAATTATACAACCTCCAGTTTCCATAGAAGGATTTAAAATTCAAAAGGATAGTGATGAATTCATCAATATTTTGGATGAAAAACTAAAACAATTACGTTTAAGTGTTATTGATAAGGAAAATGATTCATCAGAATCTGATGAGTCTCAATCAATAAATTCAGAAAATGTTGATCAATTAGCAGCAATGTTTGCTAACCAGGACATTAATGATAATGCCAATGCTAGTATTAATCCTGTCTATGCTCCCAGAGCATTAGATAAGCATTATTATAAAAGACCTTCTCCTCAAGATTTGCTTTTTGAAGAAACTGAGGTCTATCAGAATTCGTATTCTGGAAAATCCATTTATGAATGGAATATAGATGGCTTAAATGATAAACAAATTATAGATTTAATACATAGAATGATTATGTATTCTACTGTCTGTAAACAGCAAGGTAATTCAGACAGTTCTATTGCTTCATTTATTACAACAGGATTTGTTGGTCAACTTAGGGGATGGTGGGATCATTATCTCACAGATTCCCAAAAGAAAGAAATTTTTTCTCATAAAAAGATTGTAAAAATTGAAGAACCTAGTAGCTCTACGGTGGTTGCTACAACTACTGTCATGACTAATGGTGAAGAGGATGCAGTTTATACACTCTGTCTCTCTATTCTTCAGCATTTTGTTGGGACTAATATTCCCATAGCTGAAAAACTTAATACCCTTCTTCAAAATCTGAGATGTCCCTCTCTAACTCATTTTAGGTGGTATAAAGACACATTTTTGTCTAGAGTTTTCCAGTTAAAGAACCCTGATTCGGTTCATTGGAAATCAAAATTCATTGATGGTTTGCCTCACTTATTTAGCGAAAAAGTTAGGCAATCTCTGCGTAACAAGAATGATGGCATTAATATCAATTATTCTGATTTAACTTATGGCCAAATTATTAGTGCCTGCATTAATGAAGGTTTGAGTCTATGTAATGACATAAAACTCAAAAATCAGCTTAAGAAGCAGCGACTTACAGAAAAACACCAAATAGGTGAATTCTGTGAACAATTTGCTTTTGATCTTAGTAAACCTCCTTCTAATGAAAAAAAGAAGGGAAAAACCCATTTCAAGTCTAAGCCTAATTATGATAAGCCCTTTAAGAGAAGGAAGAAAAGAAAAGATTTTGAAAAGAAGATTCCTCAGAAACATCCTAAGAATTCCTTTAATAAAAAGAGAAAAGCCAAAAAATTGGCAATTACTTGCCATAAATGTGGCAAGGTTGGCCATTATGCTAACCAATGTTGGACGAAGAAGGCCCTCAATAATATTGAGGATGATGAGCTTAGAGCTCAATTAGAGAAAGTTCTTTTATTAAACTCAGATAATGAGGATAATAAATCTGATTATATATCAGAGGAGAGTGAAGAATCCTTCACTGAAATAAGTTCTAGTGACTCTGACAATAATAATTGTCAATGTAATAAAATAAGCTATTGGAAATCCATTGTTGAAATGAATGGATTAAATGTTCTAACTTCAGAACAAGATCAAGCCTTAAAGGCTTTAGAGTCTATTACGGATAGTAATTTAAAAGGAAAAATGATTGAATTTCTTATTAAAGAAAATTCAAAAGAAAAATTTCCTAAAATTGATGAAGCTCCATATCAACTTAGTGAAGTCTTATCAAGATTTCAACAAGTTAATATTAAAGAAACTCCGGTTTCAATGACAGACTTAAAGAGAGAAATTAATCTCTTAAAATCTGAAGTTAGTCAAATAAAAAAGAATAATGAATTCCTAAACCAAAGAATTGGTATTTTAGAAAATATTAATAAAGGAAATTTAGCAGAAAGTTCTTTGAAGAATGAGAATCTTTCTGACCAGTCTGAGAACTACTTGAGTATTTTACAAAGGATTACTTCTCAGAAGTGGTTTACTAAAATCACATTAATTATTAATAAAAATTTTATTTTAGAGGATGTAATGGCCCTAATTGATAGTGGGGCAGATTTAAATTGTATTCAAGAAGGAATTATCCCTACTAAGTATTTTTCTAAAACCACTCAGAGTCTCACCCAAGCTGGTGGAGATAGGCTTCAAGTTAACTATACCCACCTAAAAACACTAAGGTGCAAGTTAGCAAGCTACACCCACTTGTTATTGACAAAAAAAAAACATGTTTTGCTAATTTAAATCAATTTTAGATGAAGGATAAATTTGTAATTTTATTTTAAAGTTTAAAACAGAAAACATCACTAACTGTTTCACAATTATCGCATGTTTTTATTTTGGTCCTGGGTTAATATTACTCAACGTCACAGTGGCTTCGTTGCTTCTTTTGTATGAGTAGAAAAAAGTTAGTTTCTTGTAAAAACAAAAAAATCTTGTACAAAAAAAAAAATAGTTTCATCTATATACTACAATTCCTAATTTTCTTGTGCTCAACGATTCAACAAAGCTAAAATGGTTGTGGTTATTGTTTGTGAATTTATGAAAGTTACATGAATGAGGGACAACAATGCTACATGAATCAGATAAAACCGTCGTATATTTGAAGAAATAAAAAATTTGAAAATAAAACAAAAAGCAAGTTACTGTAATACCCAACATTAAAGTGGTGGTTTTAAAAGAGATGTTGAGGGTGTTTTTGTCAATAACAAGTGGATGTAGCTTGCTAACTTGCACTTTAGTGTTTTTAGGTGGGTGTAAGTTAGCAGCCCCATATATATGTATATATCCTTTATTATAAAAGTTAGACTTGCCAAGCTGACATATTAGCCTTAATCCATCCTCATTTTCCATCCCTAACCACTCCCTACATCTCAACCGTAGATCTCATAACCTTTATCTTTCCATTTTAATGCAATTTATAATATTATCTTTCCAGTCTAATGTACTATCTTTTAATTTCAATGCAATTTATGGTTTTAAAATGTTTCTTCGTTTGACTATTAAGTTTAAATGCAATTCATGAATGATTGTTTACCAGTAATTTCTATATTACCATAATCCTTCATGGAGCCAAAATAATGGTTTTAAAATATTTCTTCGTTTGACTATTAAGTTTAAATGCAATTTATGAAAAATTGTTTACCTGTAATTTATATTGTACCATAATCCTTCATGAAGCCAAAATAATGGTCTTATAATGTTTCTTCGTTTGATTGTTAAGACTCGCTAATTCATAGTAATAATATAATTCTTATATGAAAATTACTGGTATGAATTCTTATAGATCAAGTGCAAGACACAATACAATATGTAATGTTCAAACCATACAGAAAAGCAAACATAACAAAATTATAATTCTCGGATTACATATAGACAGTAAGTCCAAATCTATTTGAACAAGTTACTTCATAACATTTTATGTAACAAATTCAAATTTTAATAAGACACTTTTAGTTTTAACTAGCCTTCAGCAAAACATAGTGTATAGATCACGAAAATCATGCTATGAAGGGCAATTCAAATAAAGATATCAAATGGTTAACAAAATATTGATCAATATATTTTTAGTTAATTTTTCGGTTTCCATTATATATTATGATGACACTTTTTTGTTTCTATCCATTTGTCTTATGATGTAATTTTAAAACAAGTAGTGAATACTATTTTGATAGTGGTGTACGTGCAAACATGTCTTTTGAAGAGTCACATTTATTGTGCAAATAAGAGTATTGTTAGTATATACAGAGTCATCTCAATTAATGTATTTGGTGCAGGTTTTTGTGAATTTATTGTTCAGCTGTCATATTTTAAAAAGTTATCGTTTGAGCATTGATGATTGTGTGGCCCAATAGAAGAGGTTAGTAATGCGCGTACAATGGCTGAGAAACCAAAACTAAAATTTAAAGCGTACAGACAAGTTACATAGTTACTTACACAGTCATAAATGCCGAGTTTTCCAATTAATCATTTATCAAGTGTGCCACACTATTAGGTTTATCAGATATAACAGATCGAATTTCAAATATTTATGAAACTTAATGATATTCCATTGTGAATAAAAGAAAAATTAATACTTATTATTGCTAATCGTTGGAATTTATTAAGAAAAACTAATACTTATTAATGATATTTCATTGGAATTAATACTTATTATTGCGAGAAAAATTAAAAGAAAAATTAATACTTATTAATGACATTTCATTGGAATTTATTTGCGGAGTCATGTGTTCTCGCATGGTCAGTTGTACGTTGCAATCTCAAGGGTCACTTCAAAACAATGACTGAAAATACTAATCGTTGATGGAGATAGAGAGAATACTGATACGACCTCAAATGTTTATCACGAAGTCTTTCTTAATGTATCTTGATGATTAAAGTTCAAACCTTTTTTTTTTTGTATGCTATCATTTCATTTTGTTGCTATTGTTGTCGTAGAAGGGAACATATTTTTAAATTTTGTTAAAACTTATAATAACTATATATGTTACATTGTTGCGACTTATTCGTTTAACTTCTTTTCGATAGGACCCGTGCGATAGCACGGGTCAAGAGTTTAGTATATATATCATTTGCCATTAGAGAAAAAAAAAATACACACATTCAAATAACACAGCACAAGGAATACAAAATCATAAACAAAATATTGTTTTTAGTAAAATAATAATATAAACATGTACATAACCTCTAAACTCTATTAAGGCTCCTAATGTAATCTAGCATGTCTCCCAATACAGGGTACCTAACAAGAGGAAAAAGTTCATAGAAACGTACTATATAGTCAAGTAGGTTTTTATCATAGTTGACCCTGTAGGATCTGAAAGCAGATGTCTGACTAGAGACATTCTTAAGTTATTTGGTGCTATTATGAACATGTAGAGTGCAAACAATAGAAGATCTTTCGATGACAGAGAAGAACCAAGAAATCCTTGCCACATCCTGCGATAAAAATCATTTAATCATCATCCCATTATGCAGCAATTTCAATCGTGGGAAAAAAAAATAAGCAATAAGATGGAGTCAGAATTATATCACAAGAAAGCAAACTGGTTTATCTAATGCTAACAAGTAACCTGAATACTACTAACCTTTATGCCACGAGGTATTGTTATGGTCTATAGTAAAAAGGGAGTTGTAGCATGTAAAGGATCACAAAATTTCAGATTAAATCTCTCCTATCCCTAGGGAGCTTGCATTAAAACTAAAGGAACAGCTTGACTGGAAATGGACCCATTCATATCAGATTTTCATATAGTATGATTATGTGAAAAGAATTATGAAGTGCGAATTTCGTTATTATCTTGTTCTATGTGCACATCTAAAAAGTTTAATATGGTCCGACCGGTCTTTGATCCTCTAGAGTTGCAGTCTGGTGTTGCAGTTGTAGGGACCATTAAATTTAGAGAGAAACTACTCTAGAGGATCCAAACATTGGTCCAACCTACTTAATGTATGTGACACATACACATAACTTTCATGTGACCTTGTCCTGTGCTAGAGATAGAGTTGAGTCCACAGAATTTTCATGTGACCTTGTCATGTTCTAGAGTTAGAGTTGAGTCCATTTCTTTAACGTGGAGGGACCAATTTAGGCTTTGTTTGAGAGTTAGGAGCAAAAGGAAAGGGAGGGCTTTGGGGAAAGAGAAATGGAAAGTGTGATATCCCCCACCTTACTTCGGGGTTTATTTTTCTTCATAAACATTGCAGTATTAAAATTATATCAAACCTTGTACTTTCAAGTTTTTATACTAGTCCTTATCCTGTCCTATGCTATCCTATCATGCATACCAAAGAGGATTTTACTGTTAACAATAAAGCAGGCGCCATTTTCCAAATAACATAGAATTGGTATTATGATTTGTGGCATTTCTTTGGCAGTCAAGTTTCAAGCACTGAAGCCAAGATAGAAGATAGAATATAGAGGACTGAAGCATAATTTGTACAGCACACATACTAACAGCTACAACAAAGTCCAAAACATCTATGACATATATGAGGGAAAATAGACCATACCACTCAGGTAAGCAGAAGAAAGTACGAAAGAATGTTCTAGTGCCTTCAATGTCCAGCTGCACAATTAGTGCTAATCCAAAAAGAAAGAATGATCTCTGTCGTTTCCTTTCTTGTGGCCAAAGTGTATTCCAAGCTGAAAGAAAAAGAAAATTTAAATGGACATACAAATCGAAAACCTTACATCAATCGGAAGTCTGAAAATGTCAGCTCTCAAATTTGGAATGAACACAGTCTACATCTCAAAATTATGCATAACTTTCTGCCAGATAGTAGAACTATTTGAGGAAAGAAAAAAGTAAGCATAGTTTTCGTGATTTTGGAGGAACTGGTAACATTTACGGTCTAAGGTTCTAAGCTTACGGGTTTACTTGATTACCTCGCATTGATGGATTCTCCTTACTTCTTCCATAAGTAATAATGTCCCTTGCATTACCGTCATTCAAAATTGTAGCAATTACTGAAGCATATTTCGGAGCTTCCGACAACGATCTCACAACAGAGTAGCCTATTGGATGAAACCAATATTAAAAGAGCTATAAGTTAATTAAGCATATGTATATTATGAAAATGTGACAATGCCATGCCTGTGGCTGGATGCACCATGCTAGCAGCTGCACCGAATGCAAGGTTCTTCTGTTCTGTGTTTGGTAAGGATCCACCAACTGGGATATAAGACCATTCCTACACAAATTTGTAGATAAAAAAACTCAGAATTCAACATCAGATGCTAAATATGTCCAAATGCACTAAAAGAACTTGTACATCTCATCTCATATTATAATTTCCCAACTATTATGTAGCAGCTCAAAGGACAATTGGAAATCGAGGATAAAAGACTGTTATCAAGGGAAGCGCTGTTTTTCAGTCCGTCAATGTTCTCCAGTATAATACATGCTTTCAGCGGAAAAAGAACTGAATAAATAAAATTGATGACCAATGATCGCAGCAAATATCAGAAATTGTATTTTTTCAGAGTAAGATATGTAATAGTACGATAGGACAGAGTGGTCATTTAACAATACATATGCGCAACTAAGTATTATCCTATATGGAAAATGGATGGGTCCTTTTTTTGACAAGAGGATGAGCCCTTGCTAAATTTATGTGGAATCCACATAATTTAGAAAGAACCATTTCCAAAGTCCGGGAATCATTCAATTTTCAGACAATAGGAGGGAGTGTGTTGAGAAAAGCCTGTCAGAAAGTATATTGCTAGTACTCCTGAAAATGTAATACAGCTAGCATTGCCAAAGCCCTTACCTCTTCATAAGTTTTTGTAACTTTGATCCCCATCGTATTTAATCTTGATAAGAGCTTTTTCTTTAATAAATCAAAAGGCATGGCATCTTTAGACGCCAAACATGTTTCCTGCGATTGGAATTTGTCTATAAATACAAACAGAACTGCAATACTTAATGGAAAACACTACACTGAAAAAACATTGAGCAAACCTCAAAGAACACTTTTGTAGGAGACATGGGCATTGCATAAAGAAATGTTGGATATTTAGCTTCTAGACTTTGAACATTTTTCTTCATATAGTCTCTGTAATCCATGAAAACCATCACGTTTGGATCATAAGGACTGTTTTCAACCTAAAATTATAAGAAATAAAAGAAGTAATTACTCATTATTACTATCCATCATATTTTATACATTTAACATTTTTCAATTAAAAAGAGTATACATGTTACATGTTATAATGTTAAAGACAAGTAAGGAAGCATGGATACACCAATATTTAGGGACTTCCCGGACATGGTACAATTTGTCCAACTTATTCATCAAAAACATTATATATATCTGTGTGTGTGTGGGATTTGCTAGAACACACCCGCTAGTTTTTATGTGGGAGTGTTTTAGCAAGTTATAACTAAAAATTTGATAAATACACCTTGAGGTATATGTTGCTATAACACACCTTCTAAAAAAAAGTCGGTGTATGTTAGCAACTTCTATAGACATTTGCTATAATACACCCACTTATTTTTTAGGAGTATTTTAGCAAGTGATAACTAAAAAGTGGTTAAATGCACTCTACGGTGTAGCATGCTAAAACACTCCCACATAAAAATTAGTGGGTGCGTTCTAGTTAAAGATAGTAAAATATAAGGCCCCGTCTACTTTTTGAAAACATTTTCACAAAGTAAAAGCCTTTCAGCACACTGTTCCACTGTAAAGTACAACAATCCAATCATATTTTGCAGGACAGGAGTAATACTACATGATATCATACCAACAGTCTAATAAAAACATTAGAACCAAAGAGCCAGCCCCCTACCTCAACTTCCACACCATAAGCTGTTTGTACACACACCTTTGGACCCCCAACCTCATACTGCAATAGTTTCCCTGAAGCTGCTCCTGATGCAACAGTAGCAAGCCTATAATAACAGGTCAGAAGTTTCAATATATAATAAGGGCAACATGGTACTACAAAACTACCGCCATAACAAGGTTTAAGGAAGTTTCAATATGTTATAGATGAGATGATAAAAATTATAAAAGCATGCAAATCGTACCTGCAGGGCACTACAGTATCATATTCACAGACAACATGATTTTGACCATTGCTAGCCTCAACAATCCTTTCTACTTTTGAGCCAAGATACGAGACACCTGACTCGACACACCTAGGGAAAATTAATATGAATTACAAAATCTACAAAAGGAAATAAAGTGTTTACAACCAAGAAGTTAATTCAGAAATAATAGTGATACAATAGATATCATCAGCAGTTATACCTTCTTAACAATTCCTCGTGAAGCAAATGCCGACTGACACGGCCATAAGAACGTCCAATTGAAATGGGATTTTTATCATCAATATATACAACGGTATCCTTCCAAACATGCTCAATACAACCTTCAAGTCCAAGCCCTGAAATTATAATGAAGTGCACTTGGTAAGGCGTAATATCAACTAAGAAAGCAAAATATATGCTCTTGTCCAGCAAAAAAAATAATATACTGTTTTTCAGGACATAAATATCCAAACTGGTGAATGAAAACTAACAAAACATCAAAGAGATCATCAGAATAAAGAAGCAAACAGCAATTCCTTTAAATGAAATCTGTTAGGCAGTACTAACACAACTAGAGTGAAAATGAAAAGCTCTAAGATCACTGTTTCTGTGGTTCATAAAAAGAAGGGCAAAACTGAAATCATAAGGGTAAAACTATCAAAATCTCACAAACATGCGTGTAAACATTGTCTATAAAGATAATGTAATCAGAAAGATACAGCAAGAATGATACCTTTAAATTCGTCCTCCCACACACCATAATTGTTTGTGAAAGGGAGATCCGGACCAATAAGTCCAACTTTTAATCCTAACTTGCCGGACTCAGCAGCTAGAGCAAGACCAGCAGGACCACAACCAATAACAACTAGATCTAGTATTCCATCCCCAGAAGATATAGGTGGCAACTGCAAGAGCGATTAATGATAAATTCTCAAGAGAATAATCACACACACACACAACATATACAAATTCAATGATCAATTTTGTTATCTCAAAAACATGAAAAGCAGTGCTGTACGTGAAAGTTAATAATGCTTTCAAAACTACAAGCAATATTAAGATAAGGATAGTTAATTGCTTGAAAAATATAACGGTGCATCTGTGCATGAAAGATTGAAAGTTAACAATGCTTTCAAACTATAAGTAATATTACCAAAACGATAATTTGTGCTTGAAAATAAAGACGTGCATGCCATAACACAGGTTACACGGCACAGTTCACATCATTTTTATTCATAGAAAGAGCCATGGACGGAACAAGCTATACATGATTTGTGGCGGTCACAGCCCCCAACTATCATGTAATACTTGAGCTATATCTATAAAGAACACATTTCACCCCTAAAAAACGCATTAGTCCCATTGTCTTTATAGATTCTGCATTGCTAATTTTGTTTAGGAGTAATGTTTTTCACTCGCCCTAACCTCTGTAACATGCCATTCCATCCTTAATGTTTTTTTTTTTTTAACAAGCCAAAATGGAATATATATTAATTTAACTGGCTGCAAGATGATTATAATAATAATAAACTATGTTAAATAAAATATAACTAGAAGAAAAAAACAAATCCTCAAATTTAAATCATAACTCCTATGTCCTTCAAGGAGCAATTGCTAATTGGGATGGTATGATATCTCATAAGAAGGTGCTCTCTTGCAGATGGTTTATTATGAGGGAGCGGAAGAGTTCAGCTTATTTCGCTTAGTTAAGTAATCCATTGAATTCTTAAATCTCCCAATATTTGATTGTACAGGGTTGGAGTGTCCCTTGTACTCTCATAAATGATAATTTTTGCTTATAAAGAAAAAACAACTCATCTTATAGAATTCATCATATTCTTGTTCTTGTAAATAAAAGCATCATGTATGTCGCCGCATATCATGAGTTTGTGGTGTCATTTTCATACGCCATAACCATCCTTGTCACAATAGAAATCCAATTTTTTTCCCAGATCCACCCCTAGAAGGAGCTAAAATTTCATCCATATATAATTCAAATATCTACACTCTACATGCCCTAAAGAAACGAGACACCATTTTAAATCGACAAAGCATAATGCAATTACTTATACAAATAAATTTCAAACACTTTTAAATCTGCAAGTCGTAAATAAGATAATTCAATCAACAAATACAAGCTAATAACCTAAAAGCAAAAAACAAAACCAAATAATTCCATAACATTATTCTTTACATTTTCAATCAAAAAATAAAGGAAAGAAGAAAAAGAAATCATACGCACACAAAATAGAGCTGTTTGGTAACAGTCACTCTCATGAGATTATATCATTTTTCAATAAGAGCCCATCAATCTACCAAGTCAAACAACTAATTTCAAATATCTCTGTAATTTCAAACTATTTTACATTGATTGACGGCGCATCTTCTATTTTCTCAATACAAATAGATTTTTGTAACTTTATAATCATCAATTATTTCAAGAAATTAATTATTTATGCCATATTCATCGATTGACGTAACAACCGTGTACACTAATGGAGTGTACTAATTAAATTCTTATTTCAACTTTATAATCTACCATGTCACACAACTAATTTCAAAATATCTTTGTGATTTGGGATAATACAAGATGATCATCAATTTCAAAATATCTTTATAATTTCAAACTATTTTACATTGACAGCACATCTTCTATTTTTTTCATTACAAATAAGTTTATGTAACTTTATAATTATCAATTATTTCAAAAGATTAATTATTTATGTCATATTTATATTCATTAATTAAGGTGACAACACATTATTGCAACATGTGTACATTGACAAAGTATACTAATTAAATCCTTATTTCAACTACCAATTTGATAAAAAATTTCAAAGTCAATCTACTATCCCCACCTCATCTGCCATCTGACCAAAGAACACTTCATTCAAACCACCAATCAATGCACAAGTCCTATGAAGCAATAATACGGACACAACACCAAACATGTCACGGACACTAACATGCGGACACCACTAATAATTTAAGAAAATCACATAATTCAGTGTAATTATATGTATCGGTGTTGTATACACGAGATACGTCACATCAGAGAAGTGTCTGTTCTTCATAGTGCGCAACTCAACATAGTCAACAACAACAACTACAATAACAAGTTCAGAGTAAAATAAACAAACCTTATCAGCAAGCTTAGATTGCATATCCATAGACTTTTTCTGCTGCATTTGAACAAAAACAAGTTCAGAACCACCAGCTTTAACAAAATCCTCCTCATCAGCATAATCCTCTTTAGCAACAACACAACTCTCACTTCCTGCACCACCTGCTTTCGCATTAACTTTAATCGAACGCAACCGAATCGCGTTGGATGAAACTTCTCTTCTTCTCCAACAAATCTTCTTTCTTCTAAACCGCAAAGAAGGACTTATGCAAAACGCCATTGCCGTTACGTTTCTCATTCCAACGCACTCCATTGTAACGAAGTTCAGTGTTAAAACACGTCGTCGTTTAAGTGCTAAGAACCATGGTGTTGAAGAAACTCGAGTGTTGAAACGACGACGTAGATGGTTGGCGCTTTTTTGAGAGGGATTGTATGGTTTGTGTTGCAACGTGTTTCAGTTTTGATGATATAAATAGCCATCATCCGAATTCCACGTGGTGGTTGTTAATTCGGTGGAATTTTCCACGTGGAGGTTGTTGATTGGGTGGAGTTTTGGGCAGCTACCCTTATCATAAACGATTCATTCTAACTTGCAACAGACAGCTTGCACGTGTGATTATTAGCAGACATTATGTTAAGAAGGCCTAACTTGAAATAAAAGAGAAGGGGGCCAAACCAAATTCTTGTGGAAAATTAGCATACCTAATGCAACTTTTTTTTTTTTTTTTTAACACCGACTTTTTAAGGTATAGATATTTGTTAATTTGAAGTATAGTAAAGTTTAACTATTGTTATACCATGAATTAAACTAGTTAACGATTCGTCTTTGAAAGAATTCATTAATAATTTAATTATAATTGTTTGTTGGTCTTGTTAACGAGTGTCTATTATAAAATAAGCAATTATTATTTAAGGTAAATTACACCGGGGGTTTGAGGTTTGTAACAAATTGGTCCTTTAAGTTATTTTGATCATAAATAAGTCTTTTAAGTCTATTAATATTTTTGATTTAGTCTTTCTACCACATCATCATTTGGTTAATAGAAAGACTAAATTGAAAACGTTAACAAACTTAAAGAACTTATGTGTGATCAAAATAACTTAAATGACCAATTTGTTACAAACCTCAAACTTAAAGGACTTACGTAAGACTAAAATAACTTAAATGACCTATATGTTACAAACCTCAAACTTAAAGGACATTTGGTGTAATTTAACCTATTATTTAAAAAAGTCAATTGTTTCGATTTTCTATGCATTAATTACATGTTTTTCATAAATACAAACTACTTATGGTCCTTAAAGACTACTCGAAGGATATTTGTTAATATTTCCGTTGTTTGTTTAGACTTAAGTTGTTTTTAATTACGTCATGGGGAACAAGAAGACCGGTTTGTGGTAACTTGCATTCCCTGGATACAAGAGTTTAAAGAAAAGCATGCTAAAAAAATAAAATGAGATGTTTCCTTTTAATAAAGATGAACACAATATATTAAGCCAAAAGATAGAAAGAAAAGAGAAGGGACCAAACCAAAACCTTCTAAAAAGTTTAGTAAAGTTAAAATCAGAAGTCCGAACTTGTTTCTAATTACATCAGGATAAACAATTTGTGGTAATTCATTCCACCATATACAAGAGTCTAAAGAAAAGTCTACTAATGATTCATTTATTTTTTAGTTAAACTAGTAAAAGACTTGTGCGAAATAATATTGCGGTAATTATATAAAAAAATAATTAGATCGTTAATATTGTTGAATGTTTAAAGATATTAAATGAAAATTATCAATTTTAAGATAGTGTTTCTATTAAATTTTTTCTTTTACATCTACAAAAATTTGTTTTGTTAAATAGTTAAATTATGCCAGTTATGAATTTTATTTGTTTATATTCGCGAAAACAATTTTTTATGTAGATATATAAAAAAATTGATATGATAAAATTTTTGAAAACTCATACTATGTTAAAAATATCAAAATTCAACTTCAGAGACTTTGTTGTGAACATTTCCAAAAACATTCATGATGTTTCATTATTTCAACTTTTACTTTAACAACTTCAACTTCAAAATGTACATAGGACAACCAACAAGATTAGACTTCCATCCCTCACTGATTATAGTTTCACAATCATAATGTTTTGACCACATTTTCCTAAATCCAAACTGCGAAAGCCTATCTGATATCACTGCTATAAAACTCTAATAAAATAGGATAATGATCAGATTTATGTTTGATACAGGTGGAGCAAGATATAGTTTTGTAGTTATCAATGCATAACTGGTTACAAACAAATCTATCTAATCTTTTTTTTTTCCAGTGAAAGCCACATATTGGTCATCTATCTTAACTATATCAAGGTTAATACTCTTTACACACAAGCACAAAGAAAGGAATCAAATTATCTATATTATTAAAGACAAATAATTTGAATCCTTAATTATACCAGTTTCTTGGGAAACAAGCAAAGTCAATCCAGGGTTATCAAATGAAACAGAAATCAGTTTTTATTAAGATGAATAAATATCTTTACGACAATGTTAACGAGTGCCACAGTGTCCCCGGGCATTGGTTAAGCACCAAATAAAGTAAGTTTTTATTAAAAAGTAATGTAATTATTACTTAATAAAAAGTGACAGTTTATATTTCCAAGACATAAAATTCTATTTATAGATTCCTTAACCAGTACTCCGGGGCACCGGTTAACAAGACCCATATCTTTAGGGCCACTTTTGATAGGGTGTTGGAAAACCCCTCACATTCCAATATTTTTTGTTTACTGTATTTTTTTTGGTTCTTGTTTTTCTTTTTATTTCTAGATTTGACCTGTTGAAAATCTTGAGAGGAAACAATTTTTATTGGTTGATCATCATCTTTCTTTATATCCTCCAATAATCTAGCCTCAACTTCCTAATCATATGCCATGTTGGCCCAAAATTTCGTGAAAAACTCTATACCTTTTTGGATTCTTTCAAGAAAAGGTGCTATATGCGAGGTTACTTCATTTGAATTACTTTGATCCTCCTCATCATCTTCATCGGACAATTGCGTTGCATCCACAACTTCTGAGCCATTTGAGCTCAAAATTTTATTTTGTCCCAACTACTTCTCTCTTAGTTCATCAATCTCATCACCCCCGTAAAAAATAAAAATCTAGCGTTCTTGTCTGCTATATCCATATTTTTGGTATCACTTGGTCATCCCTTGTGTTGAATTGAATGAGTTTCCATCTCAATTGGACCTGCTCCTTTGTTTACCACAGTTACCTTGTTCTGTAAGTTATATTCTAATCTGACCCCTTCTATTTGATTCTCAAACTGTTCAAGTTTCACTACCTCATTATTTATCTCTTTATTCTTTTTTTCATCATTTATTCCTAGGGGATATGTTTTGCTTATTTTTCACTACAAGTTCCTTTTCAGCTTCTTCTTCTATCTAAATACTTACTTTCTTGCAAATTTCCAAGTAATGGCCAATAATGTATGAAATAGTTGGACAAGTTCTCATAATCCAACTCCACAAAGAAAGCAAACCCTTTCCCTTTTCAGAAGTACCTTATATCCTAAAGGTTGAGTCAAATCCATTTTAAAAAACTAAATAAAAAATAAGCATTCCTTTAAACATGCATTATTAATTGCATCCAAATACTAAAAGTGAAAATACAAACAGCAACAAGAACAACCAAGCTTTATCCTATTATCAAACTATGTCACAATGTACTATCATAAACTATATTTCAGTCAGACTCATTAATCTCCAAATCTTTCATAATAGTTTCTCTAATAGTTTTTTTAAATTTTCCTTTGCCTCTAGTGGTCTAACTATTCTTTAACATATCTACTCTCCTTACTACAAAATGTATAGGTCTTCTCTCTACAAGATGAGGAGGAGTGGCATCCAAGGCCAACAGAGGAGTTGAAAGAGATACAGATCGGGGAAGAGCTGAGCCAGATGGTCAAGATTGGTACGACCTTATCGAGAGAGATGGATGAGAACCTGAAACATACACTAAGGAGAAACCTAGATGTGTTCGCGTGGTCAGCTAAAGACATGCGAGGAATAGATCCCAATTTCATATGTCATCGACTAGCCAATGATCCAATGGCGAGGGCGGTGCAGCAAAAAAAGCGTAAGATGAGTATGGAGAAACAAAAGGCAGTACAAGAGGAGACACACAAGTTGGTAAAAGCAAAATTTATTAGGGAGGTAAAGTATCCGACCTGGTTGGCCAATGTGGTGATGGTGAAGAAGCCCTCAGGAAAATGGAGAATGTGCACGGGCTACACTGATCTAAATAAGGTGTGTTCCAAAGATTCTTATCCACTGCCAAGCATGACCAATTGGTAGATAATGCCTCGGGGTATGACCTTCTCAGCTTCATGGATGCTTATTCGGGCTACAACCAAATTCGAATGCACCCAGAGGATGAAGAAAAGTTAGCTTTTATGACAGACAGGGCTAACCACTGTTACAGAGTTATGGCGTTTGGTCTGAGGAATGCTAGAGCAACTTTTCAAAGGTTGGTGGATAAAGTCTTCAAGAATGAGATAGGCAAGAGGATCGAGGTGTATGTAGATGACATGGTGGTAAAATCGACGAAAGAAAAGGATCATCAAAACAGCCTTAACAAGGTATTTGACTTGCTTAGGAGGCATGATATCAAGCTGAACCCGGAGAAATGTTCATTTGGAGTGCAGTCAGGAAATTTTTTAGGCTTCATGCTAACTAGGAGGGGAATAGAGGTCAATCCAGAAAAGAGCAGGGCTATTATGGATATGAGGAGTCTAGTTAATGCGAGGGAGGTGCAAAAACTCACGGGGAGGATTGCTTCACTCGCAAGGTTCTTGTCATGCTCAGCTGATAAAAACCTACCCTTTTTCCGATTGCTCCAAAAAAATGAAAAGTTTTGCTAGACAGAAGAGTGTGAAAAAGCTTTTCAAAAGTTAAAAGAGTTTTTGACGACCCCTCCCTAAGTTGGGCACTCCCCTGATACTCTACCTGGTAGTATCTGAGATTGCCTGCAGCTCAATGTTGGTACAAGAAGAAGGTAAGGAGCAAAAACCAGTGTACTTTACCAGCAAAGTACTACATGGAGCATAAATACGGTACCAGAAGATTGAAAAAGTGGCATTAGCTCTGGTTTCATCAGCTAGGAAGTTGAGACCTTACTTTCAAAGTCACACCATCATAGTTCGGACCGATCAACCCATTCGGCAAGTATTGCACAAGCCGGACCTGGCAGGAAGGATGGTAGCATGGACGGTAGAATTGTCTGAGTTTGACATTGCTTTTGAACCGAGGGGAGCAATAAAAGCACAAGTTCTGGCAAATTTTCTTGTAGAGATGAATGTGGTAAAAGGAAGCATGAGTAGCTAAATGGGTGTTATCGGTCGATGGTTCATCTAACCTTAAAGGAAGTGGAGCAGGTGTGGCATTGGAAGGACCAGATGGAGTATTAATAGAGCAATCGTTGAGATTTGAGTTTAAAGCAAGTAACAATCAATCTGAGTATGAAGCTTTGCTGGCAGGAATGCGCCTGGGAATTGAAGTAGGAGTTAAGGATCTGGAGGCAAAGAGTGACTCCCAGTTGGTCTTTGGACAACTGACAGGAAGTTTCCAAACAAAGGACCCTCAACTTTTGATGTATCCCGAGAGAGTTAGGCACTTAACTCAGAAGTTCGAAAATTTCAGATTAGCACATGTACCAAGGGAGCAGAATAGCCGAGCAGATTTATTGGCTAAGCTGGCTAGCACCAAATGACCAGGGAATAATAGGTCAGTAATTCAAGAAACTTTGAAATAACCAAGTATTGAGCAGGAGAAATTTCTTTTCATCACGGAAGATTTCGAGTCATTGATGGGAGATATCATTCGATACCTGAAAGATGATCAGCTGCCAGAAGAGGAGGAACAAGCGTCGAAGGTTAAAAAGAGGGCTGCCAAGTTCGTCCTTATCGCATACTGACTTTTCAAAAGAGGTTTTTCTAGCCCGCTTTTGAAGTGCCTAGCTCCAAAGCAAGCCGAGTATGTAATAGCAAAGGTTCATGAAGGGGTATGTGGAACTCACATTGGGGGTCAAGCTCTAGCAGCTAAAGTACTTAGAGCTGGATACTATTGGCCAACCATGAAGGATGATTGTTCCAAGTACGTCAAGAAGTGTGACAAATGTCAGCGGTTCTCTAACCTTCATCATGCTCCTCCTGAATACCTGACCTCAGTGATTTCTCCTTGGCCCTTTTTCAAATGGGGAGTGGACATCCTAGGACCTTTCCCGCTAGCACAAGGTCAAGTGAAGTTTTTGATTGTGGCAGTAGACTACTTCACGAAGTGGATTGAGGTGGAGCCAGTGGCCACTATTACGGCAGATAGGATCAGGAAGTTTTATTGGAAGAAGATTATATGTAGGTTCGGTCTCCTCGCAGTTTTGGTTACCGACAATGGAACTCAATTCGCTAGCTCATCTGTGGGAAATTTCTGCAAGGTGTGGGGAATACAATATAATTTTACCTCGGTAGAGCACCCACAGACCAATGGTCAAGCCGAGTCTACAAATAAGGTGATCTTGTAAGGGTTAAAAAAGAGATTGGAGGCTGCAAAAAGATTATGGGTAGAGGAATTACCAATGGTCATATGGTAATACCATACCACCCCACATTCATCCACACGGGAAACCCCCTTCAAGATGGTGTATGGATCAGATGCTATGATTCCAATTGAAGTCATGGAACCAAGCGCAAGAGTTCTTTTCGCACAGGCAGAAGTGAATGACAATAACCTATTGAACAACTTGGAAGAGGTTCGAGCGCGAGCTTAGTTGAAGGAGGAAGCCTGTAAGAGAAGAGCGACACGGAGGTATGACTCAAAGGTGAGAAGGAGAAGTCTTAAACAAGGGGACCTAGTGTTGAGGAAGAGACCAGGAGTGGAGCAACCAGGGAAACTGCATGCACATTGGGAAGGACCTTTCAGAGTAAAAGACGAAGTGGGAAAAGGAGCTTACCATTTGGAGCGCTTAGATGGCAAGAAGGTACCACGCACTTGGAATGCAGCGACCCTCCGCTATTACTTCAGCTAAGGGGAGCAGATTAAGGAAAATGACCAAGTTTTATGTTTATTTTCATTATGGCTAGTCTAGTATGTTAAGAGTAGAACTTTAATGAAGGCATTATGCCAATAGCTGTTGGATCCTTGTAATGTTCTTCTACCTTTTTTATAATATTGAATCAAGGCTGTTTTCCTGCAGGATCCACCAAATTTACGTTATAGGGATTGATCCGTTAGAGACTTTCCTTGACGTCTTAATAACGGTAGCCAAACAGTGCTACACCTTCAAGACCTAAGCGAGTATCGGTATAGACTCGACCCTTAGGCAAATTTACGTTATAGGGATTGATTAGTTAGAGACTTTCCTTGACGTCTTAATAAGGGTAGCCGAACAGAGCTACGCCTACAAGACCTAAGCGAGTATTGGTATAAACCCAACCCTTAGGCAAATTTATGTTATAGGGATTGATGCGTTAGAGACTTTCCTTGACGTCTTAATAAGGGTAGCCAAACAGTGCTACGCCTTCAAGACCTAAGCGAGTATCGGTATAGACCCGACCTTTAGATAAATTTGCGTTATAGGGATTGATTGGTTAGAGACTTTCCTTGACGTCTTCATAAGGGTAGCCGAACAGAGCTACGCCTTCAAGACCTAAGCGAGTATCGGTATAGACCCGACCCTTAGGAAAATTTGTCTTAATAAGGGTAGCCGAACAGAGCTACGCCTTCAAGACCTAAGCGAGTATCGATATAGACCCGACCCTTAGGCAAATTTACGTTATAGGGATTGATCCGTAGAGACTTTTCTTGACGTCTTAATAAGGGTAGCCGAGCAGAGCTACGCTTACAAGACCTAAGCGAGCATCGGTGTTGACCCAACCATCAAGAAAATTTACATGGTAATAAAAATGCATAGTAAAAGAGAATAAACAGAGTACAAACCAACAACAAGAGATACCACAGTAGTACGAAGGTGAAATAGTACAACAACATAATCTTGCCCAAAAGTGACCTAATACAATGGCCGAAGCAGTCTTACAGGAAAATAAAATAACATGGTCCAAATACGACACAATAAACGAAAGCCCTCCAGAGATCCCACGACGTCCCCACTAGTCTGAATGGATCTCGCCAAGATCAAGAGTCGGAAACATCTCATGGACTCGATCAAGAGCCGCCTGAAAGCCATGGTCATAATCAGCTACCCCCCTGACTCGTCAACTCAGAGATCCTCGCGTGCAGTTGATCTCGCTCTTCCTGGGCGGAGGCCAGAAGAGACTAGAGGTCAGATTTGGCTTTCTCTAGAGCCTGATACTTCACACTAGAGGTGTTAAAATCCGACTCGGTCCTCTCCAACTTGTTGGTAGCACAGTTATATAAATTTTCCAATTCCGCGCACTGTTGCTCAAGTGTGGAGACCTTGTCTTCTAATGATTGCAAAATTTCAAAGTAATGTTGACGTTGATCACGACAAAGTCTATTGGTGGAGTTATCTATAGAACTCGCCCACAAAGAGTAAGATCTCATGGCTTGTAAAGACTCATTGATTTCAAGGCGCTTCATCTTCGCTTTGTCTCCTGGGGTGGAAACTTGATTCAAAACACTTTTAAAGGGAAAATCAACATCCCACAATGAGGGGTCCCTCACTCCAGACTGGCAAACCGCTAGCTCGGAATACCAAGTCCCATCTGGAGGCACGTAAGGAGCAGCCTCCGAAGCCTCTGGCTCATCATGTCTCTCGACAGCTTCAGCAGCCATAACCATATAAGTGTTTGGATGACATCTTTTGGAGGGACGCTTTGAAGATGGGCTTTGTGTGCGAGCAACGAAAGATCCAATATGTTTGTCTTGTATAAAGGGGGAATGAGCGACTCCTTGCACCACAACTTTTTGCGCCCTAGCCGCACGACGTTCTTCCTGGGTAAGTGGTGCCATCCCGACTGATCCTGTAAAAAAAAAATCGACGAGGAGACGAAAAGTAAGTCTTATGCATATATCAAAAGAGAAAAAGATAATTAGCATGGCAGGGGAAGAATAATTACCCAACAAGGAAGTAAGTTTCTCGCGGTCGCGCTCATTTTCAAGCACTTCTGATGCCTGGACAGGTGTAGCCTAACGCAATAGCGAGATCAACTGTTCGTCTACATCAGATTTCGGTAAAGTGCGACGTCTAATCTTAGAACGGGGATGCTCTGTCCAGTAAAAAGGAAATAGAGGATCTCCAGACTCGTCATGAAAAAGTTGAGGATAGTTAGGCCCGGGACGGACACGGAAGAATTTGCCTTTAAAACTATGTATTGCTTTCCAGGAGGCATGGTAGGGTCGAAGAAGGGGGCGACCAGAAAAGTTACTCATGTACACCCAAGAGTTGTTACTTTTTTTTGGCTAAGAAAAAGCTAAAAAATACGTAGGAAGATGGTGGAAAACCGATTCCACGGCAAATGACTTCAAAAGAGCAGATGAAAGACCACGCCCCTGGATGAAGTTGAGTTGGAGCTACATTAAGGATTCGGAGGATCTCACATTGAAAATCAGTAAAGGGCAGTCGAACTCCCAATTTTTTAAAGAAACAATCATATACATAGGTATAATATTCTGTCCTTTGGTTATGTGGAGAATGATAAACAAACTCTCCTTTCTCGCAAGGGAGGATGTCAAAGAAGCCTTTTCGGGAGGGATTCGTTAGATACGGATAAAGTTTAAAGGTGTTGTTGTGGTCGTCATAAATGGAGGATTGACGAACTTCGTCGGCCACCGAATCAGGCTCACTTTCTTCCGACATGGCTTCAGAGGACGTGTCAGAAATCGGAGGAGGCTCAGAGGAACTAGATGTGGATTGATCACTCATGAAAGATTGAATGCACTAATCCCTGACATAAACAAATACATAAACATTATTGTTACGACGAGTATATGGCACGTTGCTAGACATATATGCTTGTGTCATTTAATAAAGAATTAGTGGAAGAAGAGGTGAGTAAGGTGAGTGAGTGAGGCGTACTAAGAGTTTTTATGTATAATAATAAGTACATACCAAAAAAAAACGCACTCGTCTCTCCCTCTCTTACTCTACCCATCCCTTTTCCCTCTACCCATACACTTTCACTTTTATTATTAATGATGATAATAATAATAGTACAAAACATGGCTTGGTGGTACTTTGTTACATAGTAGGTGTTAGTTGTTTTCTCTACTTCCAACTCGTCTCATCAGTACAAGCATGCTTTCTTTATATAAAAAAAAGGTAGTGGGAAGGTGACATATTTTATATTTTAAGGACATGAGGTACAAAGTAGCTCAACTCTTATCTCTCTTCTCTACCCGTCCATTCTCTCTTCACTCTACCCTACATGCAACTCCTTTTGCATTGTCATGATAATAACCAAGCACTTGGATATCATGCTTTCCTACTTTCTAGAGTGTAGCCATTAAGGTATATTTATTATTATGCCTAGTTGCTTTCTAGTATGGACTAGTACACTCATATTTATCCTTGCCTATCCTTTGCAGTCTACCCGCCCATGTGCATTTGCTCTACCCGTTCTCTCTACCCGCCTCAAGCTTCTCCCTCCTCTCCTACCTGTCCCACCCTATCCCTCCTCTCCTACCCGTCCCACCCTATCCCGTCCTCTCTACCCGCCTCTAGCGTCTCCCTCCTCTCCTACCCGTCCCACCCTATCCCTTCACTCCTACCTGTCCCACCCTATCCCTCCTCTCTACCCGTCTCACCCTATCCCTCCTCTCTACCCGTCTCTCTCTCTCTCTCTCTCTCTCTCTCTCTCTCTCTCTCTCTCTCTTCTCTTACCCATCATTTCTCTTTTCATTTATTATTTCTTCATCCCAACCATAAAAGAGATGTACAAGGGATTGGGGGATATGCTATTATTATTAAGTTGGTGGCTTTTGGACTGTGCCATAAGAGATTATTCAAATTTCTTTGACCACATCAATGTAAGTACAAATATGGTAGTTCAACACCAAAGTTAAGGCACATGGAAGATTTACTGTGGTGTGAGCAAGAAAAAGATGTAACAAGTTCTAAGTTTACTTTGTGGTTACACATATCTAAACATTCTAATTCTTGTGATGCCATGAGAAACACATATTACATACAAGCAATTCATAACAACAAAACCAGTACGAGTTGGGAGAGTTCTTTTGCACAAATGAGCCGACTCGGTGAGTCGGGTGTGGGCCATGTGCGACTACAAAGGAAAGCTTAAAGAGAAGGAAGTTTGATTTGGATATGGAATGAGTGAGTTGACTCGGTGAGTTAAGCAGGCAGAGTTGGTGTTGTTGGGAGGTGTGGTGGGTACAGGTGGCACCACCCCACCGACAACAACATATGGTGTTAGAGGAAGCTTAACATTTGTAGCTTAGTTGAAGGGGTGGATGAACTAAAATAAAACATGATCAATGACAAGTGCCTAAGCTGTGAAGGAAGGTTACATGTCAAAATAAGTGATTACCTGTGAGGAAGAAATTGAGCCGTGTAGAGTGGGAGAGTTGTCACGTTCCACACGAAGAGCCAAGCTTTGTGAAATCCAAAGGAGATGGTAAAAATCTTAAAAATGAAAAAATAGTGTTGTAAAAATTATGGAGTAAAACTTCTCTATTTATAAAGATAGAAATGAGTGGGACCCGCGGTAGTTATGAAGAAGAAGAAACATTGATGATATGGGTACAATGAGGTGACAAGACATAATAAATGAAAAGTAAGTTGGAATCAAGTTGGTGTTGATGACTATGGACTAGTATGGTTCGATCGAACAAAGAACAAACGTCTACGCCTTAACAGGCTCGACGCTTGGTGGACTGTGGACTAGTATGGTTCGATCGAACAAAGAACAAACGTCTACGCCTTAACAGACTCGACGCTTGGTGGACTGTGGACTAGTATGGTTCGATCGAACAAAGAACAAACGTCTACGCCTTAACAGGCTCGACACTTGGTGGACTGTGGACTAGTATGGTTCGATCGAACAGAGAACAAACGTCTACGCCTTAACGGGCTCGACGCTTGGTGGACTGTGGACTAGTATGGTTCGATCGAACAAAGAACAAACGTCTACACCTTAACAGGCTTGACGCTTGGTGGATTGTGGACTGGCATGGATAAATCATTCCATTTGACTGTTCAAGTCAAGCCAGCTAGCTCGACACGTCTTCAGTCAACACTGGTTTGACTGTTCAGGTCAAGCCAGCCAGCTCGGCACGTCTTCAGTCAACACTGGTTTGATTGTTCAAGTCAAGCCAGCCAGCTCGGCACGTCTTCAGTCAACACTGATTTGATTGTTCAAGTCAAGCCAGCCAGCTCAACACGTCTTCACTTAATACCATATGTCTTGTACGGACGATCAGCGCGTCTCGACTCCACGCGCCTGGTACGGATGAGTTGCACTTTCAGTCCACGCGCGGCCGTACAGAAAGCTGACAACCAATGGGAGGCTCTGGATCACAATTTAATGGGCTTTGAATGATCAGAGAAAGGCCCATTAGACCAACATTTTGATGACTATAAAAGGGAACACTTAGATGGTTGATGGGACAGGTTCTAGTAAGGGAAAAACAGTGTATTATTCATTTACTTCTTAAGAGTGCTCTTGAGACTCCACCTAGGACGTTTCACTGAGGAGCTCACCTGTTGTAATTAACTTGTGTTTACATACGTGAACACTTGTATTTTAGGAAGAGGAACCTCGTTAAAAATCTCTTGTGTTAGATTAAATGTGACGATTAAAGGCGGTTCAAGCATACCAGGTTTCCGACTTACAACCAAATGGAGAGAATTCTCGACAACAACATTCATGGTTTGACCATTGTAAAAAGCGTACTGCATATCAAGAAGTATTTTCCACCAGTTTGTTTTGGAGCTGAAGAGTCTAACCTGCGAGTCAAAAGTGTCGGGTGTTGATCCACACAACAGGAAATTCTGATGAGTTTGTAATAGCCGAACAGATCAACACCGAAGCCGTGAAACAGGATAGTCTGCGAGGCTCCCTAGTGATATGGGAATTACCATAAAACGACATAAGGAATAATGTGATGTTTATGGATGGTAGGGTTCTATAAAGCAATTTCGTTGATGTTGTTGGAGATGCAAAGGAGACCGTTACATGAATCGAGAAGAACGAGTCTGTAGCGCAAAGGATGGTTGAGTGAAACGGTGGTGGTTAGGTTAGGTAAATCAATTTGGTAGCATTCGGAGTTGCCAAAGAGGATGAGGTTTAAATTTAAAGAGTTTTTAGGTAAAGGTTGGTGAAGTTGTGGGAATCAATTAAGGATTTAAGTGATTTCGACGTTGATTGGAATCGGATGAGGGATTGTACTGGTAAGCGAGAGAGGATTTCGGTGAACAAATTCGATGGCAGATCTGCCATCGGGAAGGTTAGAGAGTGATGAAAGCCGAAAGGACTAGGGTTACGGTGGAGTCTGGTGAACAATATATTATTATAGGAAGGGTTTTCGCTAACTTTATTATCAACTCCAATCTGGCCTAAACTAAAACGGTTATCTGTATTCAACATAATTTTTTTTTTCTTTTTGAACAAGGCATAAAATACTTATTTAAAGTTCTATCCAAAAATAATATTACTAGTAAAAAAGAAACATTTTCTTTACTAATAGGAAAAAAGAAACTTGTTAGCTCAGTTGATATAAATGCTAAAATTATCATGTCGGATTTCGTGATTAGGGTTCAAATCATTTATGTGAGTTTTCAATTGTTATACATATCTTATTTTTAACGGGGTGTAGTGAAAATCGTTCAAAATTGTGATGCGGTGTCATTTTTGCATCATGGGAAGCCGATTATTCTATATAACTAGTTAACATTAGGAACTAACAAAAATATACAACTCGTACAACTATGCTCCATGATCTATGACTCGATTCACCTTAAAGATGTTATCGGATTTTGGTGTCATGTGAATTTTTTGAATTTAGCAACACTTGTTTAAATAGAATAAGTAGATATGAAAATGATGCAAGATAAAACGACTATCTATATAGATGAAAATGATACATGATAATGTGATGATGAAACAATGAGTCAATGACACATGTTAAAATCTTATTGACTTACAAATTTAACTGCGACACATGTTATAATTTGATTGATTTGCAAATTAAAAGGTGACTAATGATGTAATTTGATTGGCTGAAGTTAGCGAGAAATTCTGATTGCATGATTGATGCAAAAAGTTGATGACATATAATTAAGATAATAATTATTCTTATTAACTACTATGTGATTGTGTTTGCTTTATATGTATTTTTTACATTTGAAAAGCAAGGAGGCATAAAGACAAAAAAATAAATCAAAATGACACAATCACTTATTATATTATTTATCAACTTTAGAAAGTTTATTTTTAAACATTTTAAAACTGTTTTTCATAATTTTTTATGAAAATGTTTATAAAATAAAAAATGTATTGTAGTTTTGTTTTATTTATTAAAAATGATAAAAACAAAAATCGAAAACAATATGGAATAAAACATAATACATTTTTATTTTTTGTTAATCCACAATTTTTTTTACGGTAAAGGCATCGAGTGTTAATCTACAATTAAAACATGTTGTTTGAATTCTAAATATTTTTTTATATTTTTATTTTTTAATTATGTATCAAGTTTTACCAACAAAATTTAAAGAATATATCCTTCAAAATTTGTTTTTTAAAGAATATACAAAAAAAATTCACGGGTCTCAAACTAGTAATAATAATTTCATGATATAAATGAGTAAAACTTTTAGATGGCCTTAATTTTTTAGTGAGAGAAACTCTGTCTTCTCTCTAAATTTTCTTCTTCTTTCACTCATCAAGCAAGAGTGATTTTAGGTCAATTTTTGACCTAGAATCACCCCTCTACATCTTTCTTTTTTCCCTTTCTTTCAATCTAAATAAGTGAGTTGCACATACATCAAGTTTTTCTTTCGTGTTTTTTCGTGATTTTGTCATCTTAGTGCGATGTTGTGTTGTTTGTCGTATTGTGCGGCTTTTTGATTTCGCATCTTTTGTTGTGCGGTGTTCGTTTGGTTCATATTGAAAAATCAACTCCAGACAATCACAAATTCAATCAATGATTTGGCGTCAACGTTGCAGATCCAGAAGCATGGGTATTTTGGTGATTTAGATTTTATCATATTATTTGTAGGCATTTTGCCGTTGTATGTTATTAACTTGGGTGTGGTGAGTTTGTTCGTAGATTCACTATTTACCCTTTATGTTTTTAGCGATATTGATCATGTTATTGTCTCTGATGTATTCTATCAATTTGAATGAATGAATATAATTTATTTGTTTTTGTAAAAAAAGAAAAATGAAATAATTGCCTTTCTGGCTTTGCAAGTGCACATGGACAAATTGACAAAGATGATGGTCTATATTAACATTTTAAATTGACAAAGAATCAAATGAATTTAATTGCATTCATGTTTAATTTAACTCACTATATGACTGTTACTACCGGGTTCAATAAGCTCTACATTGCAAATTTTAAAATAAACACTTTTAAGCAATTAATGATAGTAATTAAAGATTTCATAATATAAATGAGTAAAAAAATTTATTTTCGGAACCAAAACATAATAACGGTTGGTTAAGATTTATGTATGCGATCTTTTAACTCTCCTAGGTCTCTATCTATGTCTGTCCTGTGTGGGAGCTATGTGTCCGATTGATTATCCTTAATCTAATCGCCTTGTGTGCCTTCATCTTTCTTCTTCTTTAAAGTAGAGGGATTGTAGTTTCTTGTGTAATCTACGTCTTTATTGGCCACCATGATTTGCTTCAGATTTGTTTTGGAAAATCTTTTCTATGATTTGCAAAAAATCATGTATCTTGATTGTCATTTATGGGATTTGTTCCCTCTTGTGTGCGTTTCTGGAAAATTTCTATTTCATAAGTCAATTGTCTTTACGTGGCTATACCTTGGTCTTTATGGTCTACAAATCCTCTTATTAATTATGAAGATTCTATGTTTATGGGTGAAAATATACAAGTCTATAATCTTTGTCTGTAATGGAAATTATAAAGTGTCAACACAATTTGGGCTTTGCCCACTTTTGTACCAAAAAAAAAAAAAGTGTCAACACAACTGCCCCTTCCCTTTCATTGCTTCATGAAACCGATCCTCTTATTCATCACACACATCCCTCTAACCTTTCCCCTTGTCGTAAACATGGAAAATTTAAACATTCATGGTGACAATGGCGCTTCCTCCCAGAGACCAAACCTCACTCAAGCTGAATTGTCTAACCTGTGTCTTGTTGGGCGCATTTTGGTGAACAAACCTGTCCATCTAGCCACCCTTGAGTCACGATTGGGCCCTATCTGGGAACCAAAATACCAGATGACCTTAATTCCGATGGAAGACAATAAGTTTATGGTACAACTATACTCAATGGCGGATCTCAACAGAATTCTTGATCGCAGCCCTTGGATACTTGATAACAACATGATAATCCTGAAGAAAGTTGCAATTGGTGAGAATCCCATGACAATGCCTATGACTACTACGGAGATTTGGGCACAGATTCACCAACTGCCTTTCGGATTCATGGATGATAAAGTTGGGGCCCTTGTTGGAAGTCATATTGGTAAAATGATCAAATTTGATGAGGAAAATAACTATGGGTCGTGGAGGAGATATATGAGGATCAGAGTTGAGATTGCAGTGGCTGCCCCTTTACAGCAGGAGCTGGTCATCGAGCGGGAGGAAGGTGATAACATAACACTTGTCTTCAAGTACGAGAAGCTAGGTAAATTTTGCTTTGTATGTGGTACTATAGGTCATACTGAGAATTTTTGCAGCGATAAGTTTGATTATGGGGCTGCAAGCAGTGTGAAGAATTGGGGAGCCTACCTAAGGGCCGAGAACAATTCTGTTGGCGGTGGTCAGAAAGAGGCTAACAGATGGATCGTCGGTGGCCGGAGTAAAATTTCCGGTGGTCAGAAGGAAGGAGGAGCAACCATAAATGACAATCATGGTCATTCAATGATAATTGATGGCAATAAAGTTTCTAACCACAAAGTTTATGGTCGTATTAAAGTAAGAATTGATCCTGAGTTAAGAACCTTAACTTTTTTTAAGTATATGGAGTGTCAAAGATCAGACGGAACGGGCCTTGTCAGGTGGTGGACGGAAATTGACCCTACAGAGACTAATATTGGTGGGTCCAATCAAGAGGAAGTCAGGAATAACAAAAAAAAAATTTGCTCCGAATCTTACAAAATCGGACCAAGTAAATAAGGTGTTAGCGGAAGGGATGACGGAGAAAGATGAGTTATTGTATGCTAATGGAGGGGGTTCAGAAGTCTTGTGGAAGCTGATAGATCTTGAGGCCCAGAATAAAGGAAGCCCACAACACTCTAGAGCTGGTGGGTCCAAGGAAGGGGCGCGTGTGGCAAGGGAAGAGAAGACCAAGAAGGTGGCCGACAGCTTGGGCCCACCTGTAGGCAGTCAAAAGGAAGCGCACGCCATTCAAGGATAGCTAGCTTTGTTTAGCGCGAGTCAACAACATGTGGCCCCACATGTTCAGCATTCAAAGCAGTCATCATTGCAGCAATCAATAGAAGCTAAAAAGTTGCCGGCACATGCTTATAGGAAATTGTTTGCACAGGATTCAGAGCCAATTAATGTGTCTTTTAAAGCTAATCATGCTGTTTTTCAAGGTCAAAAGGTGGACAATGTCTTGCAGCTAGGGCCCACGGCCAATGATGAGCAATCATCAGTTTTGTCCCCTGTATTTACTGCTCTTGATTACCGTGCTGAGTTTGCTTCCAATAAAGCCAATTCGAGCCAGCCAAGCCGAGCCAGAGCTGCACGTAAAGACAAAGCTGTAGCAATTCCTCAAAGCCATGGGAAGCCGCGTAAACCAGCCTTGGCTCGCGCCCTAGTTCAGCTAGGCTCCTTTATGGCGGCTGCTCGTGGGGCCAACTGTAACACCCCGTTTCCCAAAACGACGTAATAATAATAATAATAATAATAATCATAATCAGAGTTATTCAACATCAAACGGAGTATTACATCTACTTTTCGTAATTTATTTAAATAGAATATAAAACCATTTAAATAACAACAACTTCATTTTATAAAAATCTGCAGCGGAAAATCTTTATTTAAAATCATAACCAACAACTACATTAATATCCTTGGCACAAAGGCCTCAACATGATAAAATATTATTCAATAATAGTTTAATCTCCAACAACAACAAAACTTCAACAACATGTTCCAAAGTTGATACATAAACGAATGAAAGAAAACATTATAACGATCCCCCATCCCGTTACGTATCAGAGCCCTAGACACTTGAGCCATCAACCTACTAGACTTCATTACCTGCACTTGCCCACAAGGCGGCAATTCCAACAGAAGGGGTGAGTTCACGAATCAAAAGTAATATATATAGATATATAAATCATCAATACGGGTTGAAAACATCAACAATCATTAGCATTCATCAACAACAACATTAACAATAATCATCTCAACGATAGCATCTCACTTCATCTTTGATTTACAACAACAACAACAACTCTTGTAGCGACATCTCACCAACAACAACTATGGAAAGACCTCAACTACTAGTGCAATATGCATGTAGTACCATACTACGCGCGTTGAATGCTAAGCATTCCAGGGCATGAGCCCCCAACAGTTTGGATGGTTAAAGCATCCCAGGGCAATAAGCCCCCAACAGGTGAACGATAAAGCGTTCCAGGGAAATAAGCCCCCAACGGGTGAATGATAAACATTCCAGGGCAATAAGCCCCCAACATATGCATATGAGTATGAATGACTCTATGGTGTATATCTGCATACAACCCAACAACATCTAATGGTGTATATCAGCATACAACCAGACAACAACAACTTAGGATACCCTCCCCAACTCGACAATACCACTCAACGTCATCAAAGGCAACCCACTTAGCAAGGCATATTTATTTTCATACAAACATACATAACTTCATCTTAATCATCCTCATAATATAGTTTAACTATCTAAACAATTTTAAATAAATACAACAATCATGTTAGGAAGCTTAGATTTGGGTTAGGAGCACTTAGAAAAATCACACAAAATGGTCGCACAGGACCCAGCTCGCTTAAGCGAGCAGCTGCTCGCTTGAGCGATCAAATTGACGTAAGTTTGGGTTTCGCTCGCTTACGGTTCGCTTGCAGTTCGCTTAAGCGAACAAGCTATTTTCTAAAGTTCTGGGCAAAATTCGCGTTGCTCGCTTAAGCGACGGGCAGCTCGCTTAAGCGACCAAAAAGACGTAACTTCAGGTCTTGCACGCTTGGAGTTCGCTTGGCGCTCGCTTGAGCGAACGGGCGCGAAACAGTTCTGGGCAGGGAAAAGTGTCGCTCGCTTGAGCGACGGCTTGCTCGCTTGAGCGAGCGTTCATCTGGGCAGATTTTCAACTACGATTTCTTAAACCCTATTTCAACCAAAAACCCAATTTTAATCCCCCAAACACCCAAATTGATTTACAGAAATGTTTTCAGGTCTAATATACAACATAACAGCATAAACCACTCGGAAAAACACAATTAACAACATAATCAACAACATTAGGCAATTCATCATATTCTTGAAAACCTAAAGCAGTACTACAATTCTCAATCCAAATTCATGAAACATACATATATATATATATATATATATATATATATATATATATATATATATATATATCACAATTGAAGTGTTAACCCACCCTTACCTTAATTCAGCAAATTCTACAGAAAAATGGATAGATTCTCTCTTCCTAGCTCTTCCCTTGGCTTCCCTCAAAAGCTCTTGTTTTTCCTCTGATACGTGCAATTGTTTTTCTTTCCTTACTGACTTTCTATTCTCTATTTCCCACAAAGTGTAACCTCCCTTTTCCTTTTACTCCCTACTTAATTTCTATTAATTTTCATTAACCCCCTCCTCCTTAATTCTAATAATTATAAATAATTCTCTTTAATCAAATAAATAATATTCCTCCTCCTATTTTACTTAAGTAACAAAAATCACACAAATAATTATATGATAAATAACAACACATCAAATATTCACATAAATCAACATTTTCATATAAAATACACAAAACATACTAAAATCAACCAAAAATAGTAAAATAACAACTAGGGCGTTACACCAGCAGGGAGAATGGGCCTCAAGATGAAGCTGGGCCTAAAAAAAGATCTAGGACGGAAATTGCTGATGAAAATGACCAAGATAAAGAGGGGCATAAAGCAATGATTGTTTTTAATAATCCGGTGTTAAAAAAAAAAAAGAAACGGCGGGACCTGGTCACCAGGCCTGCCGAGACCAATGAGTATTTTAGCTTGGAATTGCCGAGGTCTGGAAACCTGCGTGCAATTCCTAAAATCAAATTCTTTGTTCGGTGTTATAAACCGGATGTTTTCTTTCTTTGTGAAATTATGGTTGAAATTAATAAAATCGAGGAATTTCGTTACTTATTGGGTTATGATTCTTGTTTTGCACCAGTTAGAAATAATAGAGGTGGAGGTATTGCTCTATTTTGGCGTAATTCGGTTAACTGTAGTATTGTTAATTATTCGGCTAATCACATCAGCGCCAAAATTGAAGAATTAAACCATGAGTCTTGGATTTTCACAGGTTTTTATGGCTACCCTGAGATTGGTAGAAGAAGAGATTCATGGAATTTTATCCGTAGTCTTGCCAGACAAATCAGCCTACCATGGTGTCTAATGGGGGATTTTAATGATATCCTTCATGCTAATGAGAAAAAGGGAAGAGCCACGAGGCCCAATTGGCTTATCAGGGGTTTTAGACAAGCTATACAAGATGCTGGGCTCATTGATGTCCATATGGAAGGGTACCCTTTTACTTGGTTCAAGAGCTTGGGCACCGACCGTGCTGTGGAAGAGAAACTGGATAGAGCTTTGGTCACTACTTCCTGGTTGCAAATGTTTCCTAATGCAAAATTAGAGAATCTTGCAGTGCCATCATCTGATCATTTTCCCATATTATTGGATAAAACTCCAGTGGTTCGTACCTATCGAGCCAAAAAGTCTTTCAAATTCGAAAATGCTTGGAGAATTGAAGATGGTGTGAACGATGTGGTTCGAGATAGCTGGCTTGGGAGTGGAGGAAATAGTATTATCAAAATCCGAGAAGATATTGAAAGTTGCAGGAAACAACTCTTCAGGAGTCGAAGCACTACCGGTATCCAGGATGTGACTCAATTTGAAAGGTTAAGACAAAAACTTAATCATCTGCTTGTCCAAGACGATATGTACTGGAGGCAAAGAGCTAAAACACATTGGCATCGGGATGGAGACCTTAACACTAAGTTTTTTCATGCTGCAGCAACATCCAGGAAAAAAGTAAACAACATTTTGTCCCTTGAATCTGATGAGGGTGTGCGTACAACTGATGCTGGTGGGATGTGTTCTATTGTGAAGAATTACTTTGATAGTTTGTTTGAAGGGCAGGAAAGTGTCTGTTCTCCCGTAATTAACATGTTAACTCAAGTTCTTGATGAGGAGGATAATGCTCTTCTAACGGCACCTTTTAGTAGAAATGAATTCAAAGAAGCAATGTTCTCTATGCAGCCTGATAAGTGTCCGGGCCCTGATGGCTTCAATCCCAGGTTCTATCAACATTTCTGGTCAGTGTGTAGCGAGGACATCTTTAATGAATGTTGTCAATGGATGACTGAAGGGCAGATCCCCCCGTCCCTGAATTCCACAAATATAGCTTTGATTCCAAAAGGTATAGAGCAGAAGACTATGAAAGATTGGAGACCCATAGCTTTGTGCAATGTGCTTTACAAACTTTTGTCCAAAGTCCTGGCAAACCGTTTGAAGAGGGTGTTGCATAAATGTATAGCTGATTCACAGTCAACGTTTGTACTTGGCAGATCCATTTTGGATAATGCGTTAGTTGCTATTGAACTGGTGCACTATATGAAGACTAAAACTAGGGGCAAGGAAAAAAGTGTGGCACTAAAACGTAACATAAGCAAAGCATATGATCGGATAGATTGGTCTTATCTTCATGATGTTATGGTCAAAATGGGATTCTCTATCAAGTGGATCTGATGGATCATGATGTGTGTAGAAACAGTTGACTATTCTGTCATTGTGAACAAAGATATGGTTGGCCCTATTATCCCAGGTCGCGGGCTAAAGGTGATCCATTGTCTCCATATCTGTTTATTTTGTGTGCTGAAGGCTTATCGGCATTGATCAAAAATGCTGAAAACAGAGGGGACCTTCAAGGTGTACGAGTCTGACGCAGAGCACCAAGAGTATCCCACCTTATTTTTGCTGATGATTGTTTCTTGTTCTTTCAAGCGGAAGAGTCTCAAGCGAATATCATGAAACAAATCTTGACTCAATATGAGGAAGCATCAGGCCAAGCTATTAGTCTCCCTAAATCTGAAATCTTCTATAGCAGAAATGTTGAAGCACCTTTGCATCAAACCATTACTAATATATTAGGAGTTCGTGCAGTCCTGGGGACAGGTAAATATCTTGGTTTACCTTCAATGGTGGGAAGAAGTAAAAAAGCAACTTTCAACTTTATCAAAGACAGAGTGTGGCAGAAGATCAGCAGTTGGAGTAGCAAATGTTTATCTAAAACAGGAAGGGAAAATAAGGATTTGGAAGGCGGAAAAGAATGGGAGTTACTCTGTTAAGAGTGGCTATCGAATTTGCGTCGAAGAAGTCATAAATAATGACCATCTGCGAAAACCTGGGTTTTGGAGTGGAATCTGGAAACTGAAAGTGCCCCCCAAAGTTAAGAACCTAGTCTGGAGAATTTGTCGTGACTGTTTTCCCACGAGGGTGAAACTGCGAAGTAGGGGGATTAACTGTCCCTCAGAGTGTGTCACTTGTGCAGATCCCCATGAAGATAGTTACCATATTTTGTTTCATTGTCAAACGGCAGTTGATACCTGGCATGCAGCAAATGTTTGGCACTTGATTTCCCGTTTCTGAGTCAACTTGATAATGCTCCTGATATCATGTTCAATCTACTGCAAAAGTTTCCCTCCGATCAGATGGAGAGAATTGTTACTATTATGTGGAGTATATGGAAAGCAAGAAATCTTAAGTTGTGGCAGCAGGTGTCAGACTCGACGGTCACGATCTTGGAAAGAGCTAAACACCTTCTAGAAGGGTGGAGAACTGCAAACAGAAAGCAATCGCGAACAAGCGAGGAAGTTGCATCTGTCTTGCCAAATGCCTCTCACCTTAATGAGGGTGCAATCCCCAAATGGTCGAAACCAGAACTTGGTAGATATAAGTGTAATATGGATGCTTCCTTTTCAACTAATTCTAATAAAGTTGGATTGGGCATGTGTATTCGCGATTCAGGTGGAAACCATATTCGCTAAAAAACAATGTGGTTTCAGCCGGTATGCTCTGTGGACGTGGGCGAGGCCCTGGGATTACACCATGCGATTCGGTGGATATATGACCTTCAACTCCCAAATGTTGATTTCGAGGTTGATTCCAAAAGAGTAGCTTATTATTTCAACAGAGGTCGCGGAGATGTCACCGAGTTTAGTTCTATCAAGGAAAGTAGTATCCAGCTCTGCAGAAATCACCTAACAAACTCTCATGTTGAGTTTATCAGGAGGCAAGCAAATGAGGTTGCGCATATTCTAACAAAGGCAGCCATTTTTAGTACTAGCTTCCGTGTTTTTGATGATATCCCTACATGTATTACTGATCTGATTTTTAATGAAATGATATAATTTATTTTCTTTCAGAAAAAAAAAACGGTTGGTTATGAAATAATTGCCTTTTTGGCTTTGCAGGTGTACATAGACAAATTTATATAGTATGGTTATGTTTTTTTTTTTGAAGAAATATAGTATGGTTATGTGTTTTGCCTATTTAAAGATGATTTTTTTTTTAAGGATAAAGATGATGGTCTATATTTTTTTTGAGGAAAAAGATGATAGTCTATATTACTAACATTTTAAATTGACAAAGAATCAAATGAATTTAATTGCATTGAAGTTTAATTTAATTCTCTATAAGAATGTTACTACCGTGTTCAATACGCTCTACATTGCAAATTTTAAAATAAACACTTTTAAGCAATTAAAGATAAAGATTACGTAGGATTATGTCAGATGTTAGATATTGTCTTACCAATTTTGATCATGACTTAAATTCAATTTTTTCTTGACTATAATTAAGTTTTTTATACATTATGTAAAAAATAAAAACGGTTATTCTTTGTGTGCATGAGCATGAGATGATATCTTTTCGATCAATACACTCTTAAGTCTATATATATTGTAGTCCCAACACCCTCAATTTTGTGCAAGAATTATCATTGGTTAAATTGTCACTACCAAAAAAATTATGGCAATCTCAAAGTTAGTATTGAGTGTGTTTCTTAGTGCTCTCTTGATTTTCTCAACTTTCAGTCAAGATGCCAAGGCCAGGAAATATATCGGCAATCCGACACTCACGCCAAGTGAACCGCGTCCAGGGCCCCCTACTCCTGCTAACCCATGTGGAGCTAGGTCTGATCCTTAGGTGATTAATACTTTTTGTATTACTTTATTTCAATAATATGAATCGAAGAATATTATTTGACATTAGTGTGAGTCATTATATGTTTAATATAATTATTTCATTTAGAGTTGAAGACATTATTTATTTTTCAAAAATATACTTCAAAAATATATTAGAATACACCAACGAAGATTGATCTAGTAAGAATGCGAGTTTGAACCCTTGTATCAATATGAATTATTCGATGATAGGTAAAATGTAACATCCTCTATTTATTTTTTTTGGTCAAGACATCTTCTATTTTTCTAATATAACTAGTAATAGACCCGTCTATTTGCACGGGTCGCGAGTTATTACGATAATTATTGTTGGAATCAACATATATAAGAGAATAAATTGAAAGGGTCAAAGTTATACAAATAATTTAGTCAAAATAACTTGAATAGAAAAACTTTTAGTCTATCTACCAAAAATAAAAACTTTTAGTCAATAAACTATCCATAATCGACTTCCAAAAGTTAGAACGACTTGTAAATGCTCAAACATGGACAAAAGTAAAGCTTGTTGAGCAAAGTTTCAACGCAACTCTTATTACGACAATTGTTTAATATATAACAATAAGAATATAATATAAGTGAAAATATATCTTTCAAAAACTTCTTTGAAAACGACATTGGAGGTAGACTTCAATGTTTGATTTTCTTTGTCATAAATTACTATCATAAGACCTTTTTTGCTCTTTACCCTTGATATTGCCACATACAAATGTCCATGACTAAACACAGTTCGAGGAAGATATAATCCAACATAATTTAGTGATTGTCCTTGAGATCTGTTGATTGTCATAACATAACAAACGGTAATTGAAATTTTCCTTCTAGAGAGCTTGAAAGGCCAGAGACTGTGTAGGAGATACCTCCATTATGGGGACATATACAATTGTTCCAATGTTCTTACCTAAAATAACCTTTGCTTCAATAACATGGTTTGCTAGTCTTGTTACTATGAGTCTTGTTCCATTACACAAACCCTCTGATTGGTCAATATTTCTGAGTAGCATTATAGGTGTACTTGTCTTGAGTTTTATTTTATGGTTGGGCATCCCTGAAGTTGTGAGAGTATTTAAAAACTCAGGGGTCAACACATCAAAAGCCTCATTGCCATCAGCTTCAGATCTATCAACAGAATCCGCACTTAAATACTCTTATTCATCACCTATAAAACATTAAAAAAACTATAATTAATGATCAAATTATAACACATAATTCTGAACACATGTTGAGACAATGTATTGCCTAGAATCAAGCCGAAAATATATTCATTGATAGCATTAACAATCTCGAGTGTTCCAGCAAAAATACCTATGGATTGTAATTTTTTTGGATCCTTGTAACTCTTGACTAAGTCATGATACATACTTTGAACAATCGCCTAAATTAGATAATCAAAATTAGTGATCAGCAAATCTAATGGGATGTCAATATCTGCATACCCATCATTTGTTTCGGATAACTTCCCATCTCTTTAACAGCCCGATTTTTTGTTATTTTATTTTCAATTATTTTATGTGTGTTTATATATGCTTGTATGTGATTATATATCCTTAAGTGTAAATTCTTGGGTTTCGTGTTAGAAGGGCATTTTGGTCTTTTGGTGAGCAAGGGTAAATTAGTAATTTTGGAACAGTGGCGTACCGAGTGGGTTTACCACCGCATCTTTCAAATTTGCACGATGTGTTTCATGTGTCGCAACTTCGGAAGTATGTTCCGGATCCATCTCATGTGATCCAAAGAGATGATGTGCAAGTTAGAGATAACCTTACGGTCGAGACCTTACCAGTGAGAATTGAAGGTCGTGAGGTAAAGCGATTGAGAGGCAAAGAGATACCTCTGGTGAAAGTCGATTGGGAAGGAGCGATTGGTGAAAGCTTGACGTGGGAGCTTGAGAGTAAGATGCTGGAGTCTTATCCAGAGTTGTTTGCACGAGGTAAATTTTCGAGGACGAAAATCTTATAAGTTGGGGAGAGTTGTAACGCCTGTTACGATTATTTTGAATTATTTAATATAATTGTGGAGTCTAGAATATATTTATATGATTTATGAGATGTGAAGAAGTGTGATTTATGCGATTTATTTGATTTTATGAGATGTTGTGACTTATTTTATTATTTAATAGAATAAGATATGAAAATAAAATAAATATTAAGTTAAGGGGCTGCTTTGAGATTTTAGAGAGTTTTGGGGGAGAAAGAGTAAATAAGATAAGATTTGATGGGAGTATAAATAAGGAAAATTAGGTCAGAGTTGTTTTTACGTAACGTTTTTGGAAAAAGGGAGAAAACCAGAGAAGAGGAGAACCAAGGAGGGAGAGCTGCGATTTGCTTAACTAAGGTAAGGGTGAAACTAACTCTCATTAAAATTAAGTGTATGATTGCTGAGATTATAATTAACATGTTAGGGATTAGTTTTGAAAGTTTTGGAGAATTAGGGTTAATGATGATTTTGATTGTTTAATGATGTAAAGCTGTTAATTTGATGTAAAAATGATGTACAGACCTTAGATAACCCATAAAATGTTAATTGGGATTAGCTTTAAGGTTAGAACCATGAGATTAGGTGAGTTTTGGTGATTTTAGGTTGTCAGCCTGTGCTGTTGTTCATCGTTCGCCGTAGCGAGCGTTAATCTCCGCCTAGCGAGCGACGCTCAGTTCCTCGCCATAGCGAGCAACAATCCCGCCTGGCGAGCGACGCCGAGTCCCTCGCCATAGCGAGCAACCTTCCGCCTGGCGAACGACGCTAAATTCCTCGCCACAACGAGCTGATTCCTCGCCTCGGGAGCTATGCTTTTTCCAGAATTGTTTAAGTTGGATTCATGTGCTGTTTTGAGTTGTTTAAATTATGAATTGAGTTTTGATATGGATATGTGAATTGCTGGTATTTGAACTGTCTTTCCAGTACTTGTGATTTGATATACAATTCTTTTTAATTGATTGCACATGAGTTATATGATTAATTTGTCTAAGATGTTATGAAGTAAGAGTTGTCTAAGAAGTTTAAGTTGTAAGTCGTGAGTCCATTTGCATACTCATTTGCTGACTGCTTATGCCCTGGGGGTATTTACTCCAATACGTTGAGGGCTCATGCCCTGTGAGCTTTTGCTCTTTATGTTGAGGGCTTATGCCCTGTGAGTGTATTTATGCTCTTAAAGAAGGGGGCTCATGCCCCGGATGGTACCACATGCATATAAGATGTTTAAGATGAATAAGAAGTTGAAGTTGCATAGTCGTGTCGAGTTGTCTAAGAAGTTGAGTCGTTGATGATGTACCTTGATGAATTAATTATGAATGCCTTTGTTGTTTAACATGATGAATTTGATGAAGTTAAGATGTTTTCTATACTTGAAATGTGATGAGTTGTTTATGATTATAAATGTGAAGAATGTGTTGCATTGATAATGTTTTATGACTTTTAGTGTAATTGATGAATTATATGCTTAACTTTAATGCTTGTGAAATCTCACCCCTTCTGCTTGAAAATGTTGCTCTTCGTATGGGTAACTTGCAGGTGATCAAGATTAGCTGTTGATTTGCTGTTGTGAGTGGCTACCTCTCACTTTGTCCTTAGGTGCTCTGATACGTAACGGGATGGGGAACCTTGTCTATGTTTTCTATTCCTTGCGTATTATTTTTACGAATTTTCATGAATACGTTGTTGGATTATTTTTATGAGATATTTTAAGAACATGATGTTTAAAGAATTTGATGAGACTTTACGAGTTGGGTTATATAGTCACACCACTAATGGGCCTAACTCTCCAAATGTTATATGGGCTCAAACTCTAATTAATCCAATTCTCTAGTTTCTATCTCACTAACGGTAAAATAACGAGTAACCACCGACTCTAATTTTAATTACCTCAACATACTAACAACTTAATAAACAAATGGTCCTCACTTAAAACGCTACAAATAATCCTCAACCAAAATTACTAATTTACCCTTTCTCACCAAAAGACCAAAATGCCCTTCTAACACGAAACCCAAGAATTTACACTTCAGGATAAATAATCACATACAAGCATATATAAACACACATAAAATAATTGAAAATAAAATAACGAAAAATCGGGTTGTTACAAAATATGCATCCTTAAAGAGAAGGCTTGTTAGTGGTTTAGTGATTGATGAAAAATCCTTAATGAAACGGCGGTAGAACCCCGCATGTCCTAAGAAACTTCTTACTTCTTTGGCCGAGGTAGGAGGTAGCATTTTTTCAACAATTTCAATTTTTGCTTTGTCTACCTCTATACCTCGTTCAGAGACTAAGTGTCCTAGGACAATTCCTTCTCTTACCATGAAGTGCCATTTCTCCCAATTCAAGACTAAGTTCACCTGCTCACATCTTTCCAAAACGTTTTCCAGGTTAGTCAAACTATCATCAAAACTAGATCCATGCATAGAAAAGTCATCCATAAAAACTTCCATTATATTTTCAACAAAATCAGAAAAAATAGACATCATGCATCTTTGAAAAGTAGCAGGAGAATTACAAAGACCAAAAGGCATCCTCCTATAGGCAAAAGTGCCAAAGGGGCATGTAAAAGTTGTCTTCTCTTGGTCATTAGGGTGAATGGGTATTTGGAAGAATCCGGAATAACCATCTAAGTAGCAAAAATGTGAATGCTTAGCTAATCTTTCTAACATTTGATCTATAAAAGGGAGTGGAAAGTGATCTTTACGGGTTGCTTTGTTAAGCTTCCTATAATCAATACACATTCTCCAGCCAGTGACAGTTCTAGTAGCAATGGATTGATTTTTATCATTTTTAATAATTGTGAGACCACCCTTTTTAGGTACTACTTGAACGGGGCTAACCCATTTAGAATCAGAAATTGGATAAATAATACCTGCATCTAGAAGTTTTTAAACTTCTTTTTTCACAACTTCTTTCATATTAGGATTTCACCTTCTTTGGTGTTCAATGGAGGGTTTATAGTCCTCCTCAAGTAGTATCCTATGTGTACCTCCTCAAGTAGTATCCTATGTGTACACAATGAGGGGTTTATTCCTTTAATGTCGTCGATGGTATACCCTATAGCTTTAGGATATTTCTTGAGGACATAAAGTAATTTTTCAGTTTCAACCTCATTTAGGCTTGCATTTATAATGACAGGGTAAGTTGAGTTAGGGCCCAAGAATTCATACCTTAGATTCGGTGGGAGCAGTTTAAGCTCCACTTTTAGTACTTCCTTTGGTGGGGGAGCTGGCTCCTCTTCTACTAACTCTTCCACACCCAAGCCTTCCACAGAAGGATTTTCATCCAATAGCTCTTTATAAGCTTGGGCATCTCCTTCTAGCTTTGTTCCTGCACTGTTTAACAAGCATATCTCCAGACCATCATGTGTAGTTGATGCTAAAGAGCATTCTTTCACACAACAGTCGATTATATCTATCATGCAGCAAGAATCCTTTATGGAAGGATTTTTCATTAGTTTAGCAAGTTCAAATTCAACAGTTTCCTTACCAACATTAAATGTCAACTTACCATGCTTAACATCAATTATGGCTCCTGTAGTAGCAAGGAAGGGTCTTCCCAAAATAATTGGTACTTGGTTGTCTTCCTCCATTTCCATCACAACAAAATCGGCGGGGATGTATACCTCTCCTACCTTGACCGGGACATCCTCTATAATTCCAGCTGGGTACTTAAAGGAACGGTCTGCTAATTGTAAGATCATCCTTGTTGACTTAAATTCCCCTATTCCCAACCTTTAATAAAGAGATAACGACATCAAACTGACACTAGCTCCTAAGTCACACATTGCTTTTTTTATTATTTCGGACCCTATGACACAAGGTATGGAAAAGCTTCCTGGGTCTTTAAGCTTAGGTGGCAATTTGTTTTGGACGATGGCACTACACTCTTCTGTAAGGTTAACTGTCTCACACTCCTCAATTTTCCTTTTTTTAGAAAGAATTTCTTTTAAAAATTTAGCATAGGTAGACATTTGAGTTAGAACTTCGGTGAAGGGCACATCAATGAAGATTTTATTCATCATTTCGATAAACTTCTTAAATTTCTCATCTAGCTTAGACTTAACAAACCTTTGTTGGAAATAGAGGAGGAGATTATATAATTAGGTTACAACAGAAAAAGAGAAAAAGATAGCGGAGACAAAAGAAGAAAACTAGGGTTAAGAGAAAAGGAGGCATGAAGAGACAGCCAAGGAGATATTCAACCGTAGGAATTCATCACTTTGCAAAACATTGAGGTAAGGGGGAGAATCTTTTCACTTTAGGGTATCTTAATCTATTATGGGAGGGTTTTAATATGTTGTTATTGTATGATGTGAATTTTTATGAAAGAATGATGACGAACGAATTGAAAGATGAAGTTAAAAGTTGAGAATTGGCGAAAACTAGTTTAAGTTTTGAATTGAGTTTTTAGTCTTAAAAAGAGTGGATAATCTGTTAGGTTAATGAAGAACTAGTGTTTGAATGATAGGATAATCATGGAGTAAAGATTAGGGTCGAGTTTGGTGAGTTTAGGGTCGAAAACGGAGTTAGAAAAAGTCCCTTAAGGCTAAATCGCAGATGTGAAATCACAGAAAATTTGCAATTTCGGTAATCGAAACAAAAATAAAACTGGGACTTTTCTGTTCAGAACTGGATTTCGGTGTCTTCATGAAAATTGTAGCTATGAATGTTAGCTTTAATTTGGCGTTGGTTTGACCTCATTCTAAAGTATAGAACTTCAGATATGATCAAAATATTACACAGGGGTCATCAGGGGTCAGCAGGGTCGTCCTCTTACCCCAAACATAGGAAAATCAATTTTTCTGCCACTTTATGTTCCAAATTAGGTTTGGGAGTATTCTTGAAAGTTGTAGATGTGTGTTAGCTTTAATTACCCATTGGTTTGAGTCCATTATTCCCTCTAGAACTCGAGTTATGATTTAAACACAACGTCTGGGTCATGCTGCGTTTTTCAGGAAATTTCAGCACAACCTTTTTTATGGACTCTAAAACAACTATGAAAGTGATAGTGAGTCTAAGCAAACCGTTAGCATGTCAAGTCATAGTAAGATTCCTTAAAATATATTTCTAATGAAGAAGTTTGCTTAGGCATAAATAGGAGTGATTAGCTCAAGGTAATGACGTGTCCAAAATATAAACTCGTGAGAGTGGCTTAAGACAAATAGAAGATAGTAATGATTAAACTATATATGAAAATATGTTCTTAAACTTAATAAGCCTAAAAGAATAAGAGGATACAACTAATAAGGTATTTGTGTTCTAAACATGATATTGAAATAACGAAGATGTAAACTAAATATATTTGATATATAGATATGATCTTAATCGATGAATTAAATGTTAAAGTTGAAATATGATGGGGGTATGTTGATAGTATAAATGTTATATGGCGATGATGCACTACGTAATAAATGATGTTGTGGAAGACTTGAAGGTAAGTAGAGAGAGTTGTAAGAGGGTAATTCATGAACTAATAAATGTGAAAATAATAATAAAACAGAGTAAAGGGTAATTGTAGAGACTGGTATATAAGAAGAGAGAGAACGTAGGAAAGTTTTTAGGTTGAAGAGAAGAAAAGTCAAGGAAAGTAGTGAGGTCGAATTAGAGAGTTGATGACGCAAGGAGATTGTTAGGATGAAATATAAACAGAGATAGGAAGTTAAGTATGAAGTAACGACCTTAGGTTAAAATGAAAATGAGTGTGGTCAATTTAAGAGGGTATATGATGTTGAGAGAATTGATAGGACAAAATAGAATCAGAATAGAAAGTTGTCTGTTAATTAATAAATAATGTAGGGGTATGTTAGCGATGAGACAAGATAAGGAATCACTAGAGAGATAGTGACCTAAGTTAGAATGAATGAAGGATGATAAGAGTGAATGAGGTAATATGGCACAATGTTGTTTTATATAGGGAGAATAAAAGTGGTAGCTGTAACGATACTGGTGAGGTAAAAACTTAACTGAGAACGAAAAAATGGAGAGTTGTCGTTAGGATGAAGCACTTAGTGCACCGAGAAAGTTAATGTTAAGTATAGGTTTTAAGGACGATATTGAGTAATTATGATGTCGAGTAACGATGTAATGACTATGTTGTAAAAGGTTGAATGATGAAGTAATAACCATGTTGCATAATGTTGAATAATGACCAATGACGTACTTGTTTTATTATAACAAGTAAAATGATGAAAAGAACTATGTTGTGAAGATGATTTGTTGTTGTTGATGTATTTTCTATATGTTGTTAGTGAGTCTTCATGCATCATATCATATTGCATAAAAAGGACGAATGACGAATGTTGTATGTATGTTCAGTAACATAACTCTGACATACAAATGTTGATTAGAAACCGGTACCGGGATGCATATAGGTCTAGGAATGAAGTGCATTTGCATATGGCTAAATGTATATGATGTGTACGTGATATATGTGGTATGTGTTAATGTTGATGTATTGTGAGACTTAAGTGTATTCTATAATGTTTTGAAACTGCTGAGTTATGATAATGACGATGTGTGAATGATGTTGTATAACTTGATGAAGAATTGTGAATATTTGTAATTGATGATCAAATGATGTTATGTCTATTTATATATTATCCATGTACCCCAATATATGTTATGGTGAATATTCTCACCCCTTTGTTGTTGTTGTTGTGTGGACCGTCATAATATTCCTAAAGGCTAAAGAGCCCTCCATAAGGGCTCAAACGCCCTCCAGAAGGACTTGGGCGCCCTCCAGAAGGGTTCCAAGGCCCAGGCGCGCCCTTTCTAGGGCGCCGCCTTACTTAGGTTCTAGAACTATCTAGAAACTGCCTAAATACCACAAATACCCCTATTACTTGGAGGTTAAGTAACCGTGACCCAAGCCCATAACATGCTATAAATACCTCACTTGAGAGCATTCTCAAGGCATTCAATCAATAGTCTAAACCCTAACAGTGATACAAACCCTAGTATCCTTACTCGTACTTTTTCTGCAAGTACAGTTGGCGCCGTCTGTGGGAAGAGGTAAAACTTTCCTCCGACCACCATCCCTAACCTAAACCTAAATCGCACCTCACGTCGTGATTTAGAGAAAAGCCGCCGTCATGGCAACCCAAGAAGAAGCTGAGACGATGAGGACTCAGATCGCCCAGCTGATCGAATAGAATGAGGCCTTACAGGCTTTAGTCGAAACCATTCAACAACAACAGATACAGGAGAGAGCCGGATCTCACCACGGCGAACCCATCGAACCGGAATCACAACCCTTGTCAACAGAGATCTGGAGCGCTCCGATCCCAGACAACTTTAAACCGCCTCACCTCTCCACCTTCGACGGAAGGGGTGATCCCATGGAACATGTAACTGCCTTCAACAACCGCGTGGCCGTCGTCGGAGCAGCCGACTCTCTCAAGTGCAAACTCCTGGCAGCGACTTTCACTGATGCTGCGCTACGGTGGTATATAAACCTCCCTCGATTCTCTATTGTAAGCTACCACGACATGATCAGGAAACTCTCACAGCAGTTCTCCGCTAGCCGCCACCGAAAGGTTTCCTCCAACAGCTTGTTCAACATCCGTCAGGGGCAAAGCGAATCTCTAAGAAACTACCTAGCCATGTTCAACGAATGCACCATCAAGGTATCCAACCCGAACCAAGAACTCTTCGTCGGGGCTTTCCAAAACGGCCTGCGAGCCGGCCAGTTCAATGAGTCTCTCGCCCAGAAGCCGGCTGACTCGATGGAAGAGATCATCTCCCGGGCTGAATGTTACATCAAAGGAGAGGAAAGTAACACCGAGAAGCGCGCGCGAGATGCGAAGGAAAAAGGCCCTGAGCGTAGGCACTATGACATTCCCCCAAGCAGAGACAGGGGAACTTTCAAGAGACAGCCGGAGCGGGAGCGTCAACCACGCCGATACGCCCTAGAACACTTCACTCCTCTGACTATGCGCCCGGAAAGAATCCTGAAGGAGGTATACGAGTCCAAAATCATCCCGGAAGCGAACCCGCCCAGAGTACACATCATGGGTGGTAACAAGGACGCCTGGTACAAATACCATCGCGTACGAGGCCACGACACTGACGACTGCATCCACCTCAAGAGGGAGATCAAGAAACTGATTCAGAATGGCAAATTAAGAGGTTACACGAGGGGCAGGCGCGATGAGAACGGCGAAGGCACTGATCATAGTAGAGATAATCGTCGGGGCGAGGAAAGCAAGCATACTCTGAACACTATTTCCAGAGGCTTCGCCGGGGGTGGCAAGTCAAGCACATCCCGGAAAAATTACGCGCGTCAGATAATGCTCATAGACGAGGGCTCCCGCTCTTGCGCTGAAAGAAGTCCGGATATCACTTTCTCTGCTGAAGACTTCGAAGGCGTGATTCCCCACGAAGATGATCCTATGGTAATCACTCTCCAAATACTCAATTGGAACATCAAACGGGTACTCATCGACACCGGTAGCTCTGCAGATATTCTGACTTTCGAAGCATTTGATAGGATGGGCTTAAGTGAGGAACAACTACAACCTTTCCAAGGCACCCTCTCCGGGTTTACTGAAGAGAGGGTGCACGTTCGTGGCTATATCACTTTGAGGACTATCTTTGGATCTGGCAAGCAAGCTAAGGCGTTCAAGATAAGGTACCTGGTCGTCAACGCCCCGAACTCTTACAACATAGTAATAGGGCGTCCTTCCTTCAATCGTTTAGGCGCTCTCCTATCAACCAAGTTTTTGGTAATGAAGTTGTAACGCCCTCCTTATTTATTTAATTATTTTATTAGAGAATATAGTATATTATTATATATTATATATGATTTTTGGTGATTATGTGACGTATTTGTGATGTGTGACGTGATGATTATTTTATTGTTTAATAAAATAATATATGTGGCGTTTATATGTATATTTATATGAAAAATATAGAGATTTGTGGAGAAATATATTATTTTGAGAGGTGGGGTTATTTTTATAAATAGGAAGAGTTGTGAGGGTTGAGATAGAATTAGATAAGTTGACAGGTGGTATAAAAAGGAAATTAGGTTAAGGAAAGTAATCAGAAAACGCGTTATCAGACTTTTGGGAAAGGAAGAGAAACGGTTGAAGAGAGGAAGAAGCTAGGTTGCGATTTTCTGCATTTTTCCAGGTAAGGGTGAGCCTAACTTCAGTAATATTGATTATGAATCATCTGTTTTTGATTAGCTAAGAGTTGGGAAGAATTGGGATGAGTTTCATGAATTAGGGTTAGGATGATTTTGATGAATTTGATGTGAGATTGTGTTGTAATGCTGTAGAAACGTGTTACAGAACCTAGATTAATCATTAGGACAACATTGCTGATGAATTAGAAGCCTAACTTGAGAGATTTGAGATGTTTTGGTGATAATTGGAGTGAACCCGTAGTGGTTCTGAGATCGCTCGCCTGTGGCGAGTACAGCCCTATCGCTCGCGAGGCGAGAAGCATAGCTCGCCGTGGCGAGCAGCATAGCTCGCCGTGGCGAGCTTGACCCTTAAACTTAGGATTTTTTCCAAACTTTAGATGGTTTTGAGTGCCTTAGTATTTATAAGAAAGACCTGTGAAGTTGTTTGGACCGAATTGGATTTAGGGAACTTTAAAACGAAGATTTTAGGCGGAAAATGTCAAAAAGGCCGAGAGCACCCAGGATCACTCGCCTACAGCTCGCCCCCAGCTCGCCTTTGGCGAGCAGCCTTTGTGAGTGCTCGCCTGTGGCGAGCAGATCACTCGCCGTGGCGACTTAGTATGGTACAGGACTGTTTGTGTTTTTGCGATCTGTTTCGCATGGGACTTTGAGAGAACACCTTTGGGCAATATTAGAGATGGTTTATGGCCTGAGAAGGAGTCTGTAATGAGGATTAAAGATGCACTCTTACGTTGATGCTAAAGTGATGTATTGTTTGTGTTTTAATGACTTTGTAACATGATGCTAAGTGACTATAATGATGTTTTTATGTTGTGATGTGTGTGTTTAATGAGATGAACTTCTGCCATGTATTTATTATAGCTGCATGTGTCAGTCTTGATGTAGTTACGACGTTGAGAAGTTGTGTTAACTTGATTAAGTTATTAAGAGTCGAGTCCATGCATTTGCATAATTATGAGACGGTGGAGCTTTATGCTCAAAGCGACGGTGGAGCATTTGCTCAAAGCGACGGTGAAGCATATTAATGCTTATATATATGGTACCACATGCATGATGTCAAGATGTTAAGAGTTGCATTTAGTTGAGTCAATTTGTTGACACTTTATGAGACGATGTTTTGAGACGTTGATGTGTTATTGAGACGTTATGATGATGGTGTTAACCTTGTATTTAATGATGTGCTATATGTGAAGAGTTTATGTTGATTAATCATAAATGTTTGATTTATATATTAATATTTCTGTTGTGAATCTCACCCCTTCTGTTGGAATTGTCGCCTTGTGGGCAAGTGCAGGTATCCAAGCTTAGGTGCGCAGATGTGAGGAGTCTTGTGATGTCGTAGGTTGCTCTGATATGTAACGGGATGGGGTCCTTTATGAGTCTATTCCTTATGTATCATGATTGAAACTATTTTGATGACTTTAAGACTTCCGATGACTTTTGAGACTTAATTAATTACGAGACGTTTGATGGCCTTGAGCCAAGATTATTTATGAGGATTTGAATTATATGATTTTCCGCTGCTATATCACTGAATATTTTGTGAAGGATAATTTATTATCTAATTTGTTTTAAAGATGAATGTGACATTCCTTTTGTGATGTACTCTGATTTATGCGTTTATTCAACGAAATTTTTATGTCGGGAAATTGGGGGTGTTACAATTGGTATCAGAGCAGGTCGGTCGGTCCGGCCAAGTAGAGAGTCGAGTGACGTTGTCTTAGAGTTAGAATACTATGTTTGTATTATTCTAACTTATGTTTGCTTTCCAGAGAACTAAGATGGCTGGTAGAAATGATGCTGCTCTTGCTGCTGCTTTGGAAGCAATGGCTAATGTTGTGGGTAATCAGAACAATGCTGGAGGAAACGACGGGACAAGGATGCTAGAGACTTTTCTGAGGAATCACCCGCCTACCTTCAAAGGGCGATATGATCCTGATGGCGCTCAGACATGGCTCAAGGAAGTGGAGAGAATCTTCAGAGTCATGCAATGTAACGATGTTCAGAAGGTGCGTTTTGGTACACACATGCTAGCAGAGGAGGCTGATGACTATTGGGTTAGTCTTCTACCCATTTTGGAACAAGATGGAGCTGTGGTTACGTGGGCTATATTCAAGAGGGAATTCCTTGATAGATATTTTCCAGAAGACGTTCGTGGAAAGAAAGAGATTGAGTTCCTGGAGCTTAAGCAAGGGAACATGTCGGTGACCGGGTATGCGGCCAAGTTTGTGGAGCTGGCTAAGTTTTATCCGCACTATACCCCCGAGACGGCTAAATTTTCAAAGTGCATCAAGTTTGAGAATGGCTTGCGTGCTGACATTAAGCGAGCCATTGGTTATCAGAAGATCCGTAACTTTTCTGAGTTAGTGAGTAGCTGCAGAATATATGAGGAGGATACCAAGGCTCACTACAAGGTGGTGAACGATAGGAAAGCTAAGGGCCAGCAGAGTCGTCCTAAACCTTATGATGCCCCTAGAGATAAAGGGAAGCAAAGAGTCAATGATGAGAGAAGACCTCAGAAGAAGAATGCTCCTGCTGAGATTACTTGTTTTACTTGTGGTGAGAAAGGCCACAAGAGTAATGTGTGTACCGCTGATGTGAAGAGATGCTATCGTTGTGGTCAGAAAGGGCATACTACTAATGACTGCAAGTTTGATGATGTTGTGTGTTTCAACTGTAATGAGCAAGGACATATTGGTTCGCAGTGCAAGCAACCGAAGAAGACTAAGACCACTGGAAGGGTGTTCGCGTTGACTGGCACACAGACTGAGAGTGATGATCGTTTGATCAGAGGTACTTGTTATATTGCTGATCAATCTTTAGTTGCTATTATTGATACTGGTGCTACGCATTGTTTTATTGCTCTTGATTGTGCTGCTAAGTTAAATCTTGTTGTATCTGATATGAACGGGGAGATGGTTGTCGAAACTCCAGCAAAGGGTTCGGTGACTACTTCCCTTGTATGCTTGAGATGTCCTGTGTCTATGTTTGGTTGAGATTTTGAAATTGATTTGGTTTGTCTACCGTTGGTTGGGATGGATGTGATCTTAGGGATGAATTGGTTAGAATACAACCATGTGCTTATTAATTGTTTTAGCAAGACGGTACGTTTCTCTTCTGCCGAAGAGGAAAGTGGTGCAGAGTTCTTATCTACTAAGCAACTGAAGCAACTAGAACGTGATGGCTTAATGATGTTTTCGTTAATGGCTTCATTATCTATCGAGAATCAGGCAGTGATCGATGAGCTGCAAGTGGTGTGTGATTTTCCTGAAGTTTTCCCAGATGAAATTCCTGATGTGCCTCCAGAGAGAGAAATTGAGTTTTCTATTGACCTCGTTCCCGGAACGAAGCCGGTGTCGATGGCACCTTATCGTATGTCGGCTTCTGAATTAGCTGAGTCGAAGAAACAGTTAGAGGACTTGCTCGAAAAGAAATTTGTTAGACCAAGTGTTTCACCTTGGGGAGCGCCAGTGTTGCTAGTAAAGAAGAAAGATGGTAGTATGAGGCTATGTATTGACTATCGGCTGTTGAACAAGGTAACTATCAAGAATAGGTATCCACTTCCGAGAATTGACGATTTGATGGATCAGTTAGTGGGTGCCCGCGTGTTCAGCAAGATTGATTTGAGGTCCGGTTATCACCAGATTAAGGTAAAAGATGAAGATATGCCGAAGACAGCTTTCAGAACTCGCTATGGTCACTATGAGTACAAGGTTATGCCTTTTGGAGTTACCAATGCACCTGGGGTGTTTATGGAGTATATGAATCGCATCTTCCATGCATTTTTGGATCGGTTTGTGGTCGTGTTTATTGACGATATTTTGATTTATTCCAAGACTGAAGAAGAGCATGTTGATCATTTGAAGATTGTCTTGCAAGTGTTGAAGGAGAAGAAGCTTTATGCCAAATTGTCTAAGTGTGAGTTTTGGCTAAAGGAAGTAAGTTTTCTTGGCCATGTTATTTCTGGTGATGGTATTGCGGTCGACCCGTCTAAAGTTGAAGTGGTATCGCAATGGGAGACTCCTAAGTCGGTTACGGAAATTAGAAGCTTTTTGGGATTAGCAGGTTACTATCGAAGATTTATAGAAGGATTTTCTAAGTTAGCTCTTCCGTTAACGTAGTTGACGTGTAAGGGTAAGTCTTTTGTGTGGGATGTACATTGTGAGAATAGTTTTAATGAGCTGAAGAAGCGTCTGACGACGGCTCCAGTTTTGATTTTGCCAAAGTCCGACGAACCTTTTGTGGTATATTGTGATGCGTCCAAGTTGGGCTTAGGTGGTGTTCTTATGCAAGATGGTAAAGTGGTAGCTTATGCTTCAAGACAGTTGAGAGTTCATGAGAAGAATTACCCGATGCATGACTTAGAGTTGGCAGTTGTGGTCTTTGTATTGAAAATATGGAGACATTACTTGTATGGTTCGAGGTTTGAAGTGTTTAGTGATCACAAAAGCTTGAAGTATTTGTTTGACCAGAAGGAATTAAATATGAGACAGCGAAGGTGGCTCGAGTTATTGAAAGATTATGACTTTAGTTTGAATTACCATCCAGGCAAGGCTAATGTGGTTGCAGATGCTTTAAGTAGGAAGACTATGCATATGTCCGCTTTGATGGTGAAAGAATTTGAGTTGTTGGAACAGTTTAGGGATTTGAGCTTAGTTTGTGAAAGGACACCTCAGAGTGTAAAGCTGGGAATGTTGAGGATTGATAATGATTTCTTGAAGAGTATCAAAGAGGCACAGAAAGGAGATGTTAAGTTTGTAGACTTGTTGATTGCTAGTAATCAGACTGAGGATAGTGACTTTAAAGTCGATGATCATGGAGTGTTGAGATTCCGAGATAGAATTTGCATTCCTGACAATGATGAAATGAAGAAGATGATTCTTGAAGAGAGTCACAGAAGTAGCTTGAGTATTCACCCGGGAGCTACGAAGATGTATCACGATTTAAAGAAGTTGTTTTGGTGGTCCGGTCTGAAACGTGACGTGGCACAGTTTGTGTACTCTTGTTTAGTTTGTCAGAAGTCGAAGATTGAGCATCATAAACCGGCTGGTATGATGGTATCTTTAGATGTGCCAGAGTGGAAATGGGATAGTATATCCATGGACTTTGTGACGAGCTTGCCAAATACTCCTAGAGGAAACGATGCAATTTGGGTTATTGTTGATAGATTGACGAAATCGGCTCATTTTCTACCGATTAATATTACCTTTCCTGTAGCTCAGTTGGCAGAGATCTATATCCGAGACATAGTGAAGCTGCATGGTGTTCCTTCGAGCATCGTATCAGATAGAGATCCAAGATTTACTTCTAGATTTTGGAAGAGTTTGCAAGAGGTGTTAGGTTCTCAGTTGAGGTTGAGCTCGGCTTATCATCCGCATACAGATGGTCAGTCGGAGAGGACGATTCAGTCGTTGGAGGATTTGTTGAGAGTTTGTGTACTTGAGCAAGGAGGGACTTGGGATAGTCATCTTCCGTTGATAGAGTTCACGTACAACAACAGTTACCATTCGAGTATTGGGATGGCACCTTTTGAGGCTTTGTATGGTCGGAGATGCAGAACTCCGTTATGTTGGTTTGAATCAGGTGAAAGAGTGGTTTTAGGACCGGAGATTGTTCAACAGACTACCGAGAAGGTGAGAATGATCCAAGAGAAGATGAAAGCGTCGCAGAGTTGACAAAAGACTTATCATGACAAGCGTAGGAAGGACCTTGAGTTCCAAGAGGGAGATCATGTGTTCCTGAGAGTTACTCCTATGACAGGTGTTGGACGTGCTTTGAAGTCAAAGAAGTTGACTCCGAGATTTATTGGTCCGTATCAAATTTCAGAGAGGATTGGGACGGTGGCATATCGTGTTGGATTACCACCACATTTATCGAATTTACATGATGTTTTCCATGTGTCGCAACTGAAGAAGTACGTTCCGGATCCATCTCATGTGATCCAAAGTGATGATGTGCAAGTTAGAGACAACCTTACGGTCGAGACTTTACCGGTAAGGATTGATGATCGGAAAGTGAAGACGTTGAGAGGCAAGGAGATACCTCTCGTTAGAGTCGTTTGGGACGGAGCGACGGGTGAAAGCTTGACTTGGGAGCTAGAGAGTAAGATGCTGGAATCCTATCCAGAGTTGTTTAATCGAGGTAAATTTTCGAGGACGAAAATCCTTTAAGAGGGGGAGAGTTGTAACGCCCTCCTTATTTATTTAATTATTTTATTAGAGAATATAGTATATTATTATATATTATATATGATTTTTGGTGATTATGTGACGTATTTGTGATGTGTGACGTGATGATTATTTTATTGTTTAATAAAATAATATATGTGGCGTTTATATGTATATTTATATGAAAAATATAGAGATTTGTGGAGAAATATATTATTTTGAGAGGTGGGGTTATTTTTATAAATAGGAAGAGTTGTGAGGGTTGAGATAGAATTAGATAAGTTGACAGGTGGTATAAAAAGGAAATTAGGTTAAGGAAAGTAATCAGAAAACGCGTTATCAGACTTTTGGGAAAGGAAGAGAAACGGTTGAAGAGAGGAAGAAGCTAGGCTACGATTTTCTGCATTTTTCCAGGTAAGGGTGAGCCTAACTTCAGTAATATTGATTATGAATCATCTGTTTTTGATTAGCTAAGAGTTGGGAAGAATTGGGATGAGTTTCATGAATTAGGGTTAGGATGATTTTGATGAATTTGATGTGAGATTGTGTTGTAATGTTGTAGAAACGAGTTACAGAACCTAGATTAATCATTAGAACAACATTGCTGATGAATTAGAAGCCTAACTTGAGAGATTTGAGATGTTTTGGTGATAATTGGAGTGAACCCGTAGTGGTTCTGAGATCGCTCGCCTGTGGCGAGTACAGCCCTATCGCTCGCGAGGCGAGAAGCATAGCTCGCCGTGGCGAGCAGCATAGCTCGCCGTGGCGAGCTTGACCCTTAAACTTAGGATTTTTGCCAAACTTTAGATGGTTTTGAGTGCCTTAGTATTTATAAGAAAGACCTGTGAAGTTGTGTGGACCGAATTGGATTTAGGGAACTTTAAAACGAAGATTTTAGGCGGAAAATGTCAAAAAGGCCGAGAGCACCCAGGATCACTCGCCTACAGCTCGCCCCCAGCTCGCCTTTGGCGAGCAGCCTTTGTGAGTGCTCGCCTGTGGCGAGCAGATCACTCGCCGTGGCGACTTAGTATGGTACAGGACTGTTTGTGTTTTTGCGATCTGTTTCGCATGGGACTTTGAGAGAACACCTTTGGGCAATATTAGAGATGGTTTATGGCCTGAGAAGGAGTCTGTAATGAGGATTAAAGATGCACTCTTACGTTGATGCTAAAGTGATGTATTGTTTGTGTTTTAATGACTTTGTAACATGATGCTAAGTGACTATAATGATGTTTTTATGTTGTGATGTGTGTGTTTAATGAGATGAACTTCTGCCATGTATTTATTATAGCTGCATGTGTCAGTCTTGATGTAGTTACGACGTTGAGAAGTTGTGTTAACTTGATTAAGTTATTAAGAGTCGAGTCCATGCATTTGCATAATTATGAGACGGTGGAGCTTTATGCTCAAAGCGACGGTGGAGCATTTGCTCAAAGCGACGGTGAAGCATATTAATGCTTATATATATGGTACCACATGCATGATGTCAAGATGTTAAGAGTTGCATTTAGTTGAGTCAATTTGTTGACACTTTATGAGACGATGTTTTGAGACGTTGATGTGTTATTGAGACGTTATGATGATGGTGTTAACCTTGTATTTAATGATGTGCTATATGTGAAGAGTTTATGTTGATTAATCATAAATGTTTGATTTATATATTAATATTTCTGTTGTGAATCTCACCCCTTCTGTTGGAATTGTCGCCTTGTGGGCAAGTGCAGGTATCCAAGCTTAGGTGCGCAGATGTGAGGAGTCTTGTGATGTCGTAGGTTGCTCTGATATGTAACGGGATGGGGTCCTTTATGAGTCTATTCCTTATGTATCATGATTGAAACTATTTTGATGACTTTAAGACTTCCGATGACTTTTGAGACTTAATTAATTACAAGACGTTTGATGGCCTTGAGCCAAGATTATTTATGAGGATTTGAATTATATGATTTTCCGCTGCTATATCACTGAATATTTTGTGAAGGATAATTTATTATCTAATTTGTTTTAAAGATGAATGTGACATTCCTTTTGTGATGTACTCTGATTTATGCGTTTATTCAACGAAATTTTTATGTCGGGAAATTGGGGGTGTTACAATTGGTATCAGAGCAGGTCGGTCGGTCCGGCCAAGTAGAGAGTCGAGTGACGTTGTCTTAGAGTTAGAATACTATGTTTGTATTATTCTAACTTATGTTTGCTTTCCAGAGAACTAAGATGGCTGGTAGAAATGATGCTGCTCTTGCTGCTGCTTTGGAAGCAATGGCTAATGTTGTGGGTAATCAGAACAATGCTGGAGGAAACGACGGGACAAGGATGCTAGAGACTTTTCTGAGGAATCACCCGCCTACCTTCAAAGGGCGATATGATCCTGATGGCGCTCAGACATGGCTCAAGGAAGTGGAGAGAATCTTCAGAGTCATGCAATGTAACGATGTTCAGAAGGTGCGTTTTGGTACACACATGCTAGCAGAGGAGGCTGATGACTATTGGGTTAGTCTTCTACCCATTTTGGAACAAGATGGAGCTGTGGTTACGTGGGCTATATTCAAGAGGGAATTCCTTGATAGATATTTTCCAGAAGACGTTCGTGGAAAGAAAGAGATTGAGTTCCTGGAGCTTAAGCAAGGGAACATGTCGGTGACCGAGTATGCGGCCAAGATTGTGGAGCTGGCTAAGTTTTATCCGCACTATACCCCCGAGACGGCTGAATTTTCAAAGTGCATCAAGTTTGAGAATGGCTTGCGTGCTGACATTAAGCGAGCCATTGGTTATCAGAAGATCCGTAACTTTTCTGAGTTAGTGAGTAGCTGCAGAATATATGAGGAGGATACCAAGGCTCACTACAAGGTGGTGAACGATAGGAAAGCTAAGGGCCAGCAGAGTCGTCCTAAACCTTATGATGCCCCTAGAGATAAAGGGAAGCAAAGAGTCAATGATGAGAGAAGACCTCAGAAGAAGAATGCTCCTGCTGAGATTACTTGTTTTACTTGTGGTGAGAAAGGCCACAAGAGTAATGTGTGTACCGCTGATGTGAAGAGATGCTATCGTTGTGGTCAGAAAGGGCATACTACTAATGACTGCAAGTTTGATGATGTTGTGTGTTTCAACTGTAATGAGCAAGGACATATTGGTTCGCAGTGCAAGCAACCGAAGAAGACTAAGACCACTGGAAGGGTGTTCGCGTTGACTGGCACACAGACTGAGAGTGATGATCGTTTGATCAGAGGTACTTGTTATATTGCTGATCAATCTTTAGTTGCTATTATTGATACTGGTGCTACGCATTGTTTTATTGCTCTTGATTGTGCTGCTAAGTTAAATCTTGTTGTATCTGATATGAACGGGGAGATGGTTGTCGAAACTCCAGCAAAGGGTTCGGTGACTACTTCCCTTGTATGCTTGAGATGTCCTGTGTCTATGTTTGGTTGAGATTTTGAAATTGATTTGGTTTGTCTACCGTTGGTTGGGATGGATGTGATCTTAGGGATGAATTGGTTAGAATACAACCATGTGCTTATTAATTGTTTTAGCAAGACGGTACGTTTCTCTTCTGCCGAAGAGGAAAGTGGTGCAGAGTTCTTATCTACTAAGCAACTGAAGCAACTAGAACGTGATGGCTTAATGATGTTTTCGTTAATGGCTTCATTATCTATCGAGAATCAGGCAGTGATCGATGAGCTGCAAGTGGTGTGTGATTTTCCTGAAGTTTTCCCAGATGAAATTCCTGATGTGCCTCCAGAGAGAGAAATTGAGTTTTCTATTGACCTCGTTCCCGGAACGAAGCCGGTGTCGATGGCACCTTATCGTATGTCGGCTTCTGAATTAGCTGAGTCGAAGAAACAGTTAGAGGACTTGCTCGAAAAGAAATTTGTTAGACCAAGTGTTTCACCTTGGGGAGCGCCAGTGTTGCTAGTAAAGAAGAAAGATGGTAGTATGAGGCTATGTATTGACTATCGGCTGTTGAACAAGGTAACTATCAAGAATAGGTATCCACTTCCGAGAATTGACGATTTGATGGATCAGTTAGTGGGTGCCCGCGTGTTCAGCAAGATTGATTTGAGGTCCGGTTATCACCAGATTAAGGTAAAAGATGAAGATATGCCGAAGACAGCTTTCAGAACTCGCTATGGTCACTATGAGTACAAGGTTATGCCTTTTGGAGTTACCAATGCACCTGGGGTGTTTATGGAGTATATGAATCGCATCTTCCATGCATTTTTGGATCGGTTTGTGGTCGTGTTTATTGACGATATTTTGATTTATTCCAAGACTGAAGAAGAGCATGTTGATCATTTGAAGATTGTCTTGCAAGTGTTGAAGGAGAAGAAGCTTTATGCCAAATTGTCTAAGTGTGAGTTTTGGCTAAAGGAAGTAAGTTTTCTTGGCCATGTTATTTCTGGTGATGGTATTGCGGTCGACCCGTCTAAAGTTGAAGTGGTATCGCAATGGGAGACTCCTAAGTCGGTTACGGAAATTAGAAGCTTTTTGGGATTAGCAGGTTACTATCGAAGATTTATAGAAGGATTTTCTAAGTTAGCTCTTCCGTTAACGTAGTTGACGTGTAAGGGTAAGTCTTTTGTGTGGGATGTACATTGTGAGAATAGTTTTAATGAGCTGAAGAAGCGTCTGACGACGGCTCCAGTTTTGATTTTGCCAAAGTCCGACGAACCTTTTGTGGTATATTGTGATGCGTCCAAGTTGGGCTTAGGTGGTGTTCTTATGCAAGATGGTAAAGTGGTAGCTTATGCTTCAAGACAGTTGAGAGTTCATGAGAAGAATTACCCGATGCATGACTTAGAGTTGGCAGTTGTGGTCTTTGTATTGAAAATATGGAGACATTACTTGTATGGTTCGAGGTTTGAAGTGTTTAGTGATCACAAAAGCTTGAAGTATTTGTTTGACCAGAAGGAATTAAATATGAGACAGCGAAGGTGGCTCGAGTTATTGAAAGATTATGACTTTAGTTTGAATTACCATCCAGGCAAGGCTAATGTGGTTGCAGATGCTTTAAGTAGGAAGACTATGCATATGTCCGCTTTGATGGTGAAAGAATTTGAGTTGTTGGAACAGTTTAGGGATTTGAGCTTAGTTTGTGAAAGGACACCTCAGAGTGTAAAGCTGGGAATGTTGAGGATTGATAATGATTTCTTGAAGAGTATCAAAGAGGCACAGAAAGGAGATGTTAAGTTTGTAGACTTGTTGATTGCTAGTAATCAGACTGAGGATAGTGACTTTAAAGTCGATGATCATGGAGTGTTGAGATTCCGAGATAGAATTTGCATTCCTGACAATGATGAAATGAAGAAGATGATTCTTGAAGAGAGTCACAGAAGTAGCTTGAGTATTCACCCGGGAGCTACGAAGATGTATCACGATTTAAAGAAGTTGTTTTGGTGGTCCGGTCTGAAACGTGACGTGGCACAGTTTGTGTACTCTTGTTTAGTTTGTCAGAAGTCGAAGATTGAGCATCATAAACCGGCTGGTATGATGGTATCTTTAGATGTGCCAGAGTGGAAATGGGATAGTATATCCATGGACTTTGTGACGAGCTTGCCAAATACTCCTAGAGGAAACGATGCAATTTGGGTTATTGTTGATAGATTGACGAAATCGGCTCATTTTCTACCGATTAATATTACCTTTCCTGTAGCTCAGTTGGCAGAGATCTATATCCGAGACATAGTGAAGCTGCATGGTGTTCCTTCGAGCATCGTATCAGATAGAGATCCAAGATTTACTTCTAGATTTTGGAAGAGTTTGCAAGAGGTGTTAGGTTCTCAGTTGAGGTTGAGCTCGGCTTATCATCCGCATACAGATGGTCAGTCGGAGAGGACGATTCAGTCGTTGGAGGATTTGTTGAGAGTTTGTGTACTTGAGCAAGGAGGGACTTGGGATAGTCATCTTCCGTTGATAGAGTTCACGTACAACAACAGTTACCATTCGAGTATTGGGATGGCACCTTTTGAGGCTTTGTATGGTCGGAGATGCAGAACTCCGTTATGTTGGTTTGAATCAGGTGAAAGAGTGGTTTTAGGACCGGAGATTGTTCAACAGACTACCGAGAAGGTGAGAATGATCCAAGAGAAGATGAAAGCGTCGCAGAGTTGACAAAAGACTTATCATGACAAGCGTAGGAAGGACCTTGAGTTCCAAGAGGGAGATCATGTGTTCCTGAGAGTTACTCCTATGACAGGTGTTGGACGTGCTTTGAAGTCAAAGAAGTTGACTCCGAGATTTATTGGTCCGTATCAAATTTCAGAGAGGATTGGGACGGTGGCATATCGTGTTGGATTACCACCACATTTATCGAATTTACATGATGTTTTCCATGTGTCGCAACTGAAGAAGTACGTTCCGGATCCATCTCATGTGATCCAAAGTGATGATGTGCAAGTTAGAGACAACCTTACGGTCGAGACTTTACCGGTAAGGATTGATGATCGGAAAGTGAAGACGTTGAGAGGCAAGGAGATACCTCTCGTTAGAGTCGTTTGGGACGGAGCGACGGGTGAAAGCTTGACTTGGGAGCTAGAGAGTAAGATGCTGGAATCCTATCCAGAGTTGTTTAATCGAGGTAAATTTTCGAGGACGAAAATCCTTTAAGAGGGGGAGAGTTGTAACGCCCTCCTTATTTATTTAATTATTTTATTAGAGAATATAGTATATTATTATATATTATATATGATTTTTGGTGATTATGTGACGTATTTGTGATGTGTGACGTGATGATTATTTTATTGTTTAATAAAATAATATATGTGGCGTTTATATGTATATTTATATGAAAAATATAGAGATTTGTGGAGAAATATATTATTTTGAGAGGTGGGGTTATTTTTATAAATAGGAAGAGTTGTGAGGGTTGAGATAGAATTAGATAAGTTGACAGGTGGTATAAAAAGGAAATTAGGTTAAGGAAAGTAATCAGAAAACGCGTTATCAGACTTTTGGGAAAGGAAGAGAAACGGTTGAAGAGAGGAAGAAGCTAGGCTACGATTTTCTGCATTTTTCCAGGTAAGGGTGAGCCTAACTTCAGTAATATTGATTATGAATCATCTGTTTTTGATTAGCTAAGAGTTGGGAAGAATTGGGATGAGTTTCATGAATTAGGGTTAGGATGATTTTGATGAATTTGATGTGAGATTGTGTTGTAATGTTGTAGAAACGTGTTACAGAACCTAGATTAATCATTAGAACAACATTGCTGATGAATTAGAAGCCTAACTTGAGAGATTTGAGATGTTTTGGTGATAATTGGAGTGAACCCGTAGTGGTTCTGAGATCGCTCGCCTGTGGCGAGTACAGCCCTATCGCTCGCGAGGCGAGAAGCATAGCTCGCCGTGGCGAGCAGCATAGCTCGCCGTGGCGAGCTTGACCCTTAAACTTAGGATTTTTGCCAAACTTTAGATGGTTTTGAGTGCCTTAGTATTTATAAGAAAGACCTGTGAAGTTGTGTGGACCGAATTGGATTTAGGGAACTTTAAAACGAAGATTTTAGGCGGAAAATGTCAAAAAGGCCGAGAGCACCCAGGATCACTCGCCTACAGCTCGCCCCCAGCTCGCCTTTGGCGAGCAGCCTTTGTGAGTGCTCGCCTGTGGCGAGCAGATCACTCGCCGTGGCGACTTAGTATGGTACAGGACTGTTTGTGTTTTTGCGATCTGTTTCGCATGGGACTTTGAGAGAACACCTTTGGGCAATATTAGAGATGGTTTATGGCCTGAGAAGGAGTCTGTAATGAGGATTAAAGATGCACTCTTACGTTGATGCTAAAGTGATGTATTGTTTGTGTTTTAATGACTTTGTAACATGATGCTAAGTGACTATAATGATGTTTTTATGTTGTGATGTGTGTGTTTAATGAGATGAACTTCTGCCATGTATTTATTATAGCTGCATGTGTCAGTCTTGATGTAGTTACGACGTTGAGAAGTTGTGTTAACTTGATTAAGTTATTAAGAGTCGAGTCCATGCATTTGCATAATTATGAGACGGTGGAGCTTTATGCTCAAAGCGACGGTGGAGCATTTGCTCAAAGCGACGGTGAAGCATATTAATGCTTATATATATGGTACCACATGCATGATGTCAAGATGTTAAGAGTTGCATTTAGTTGAGTCAATTTGTTGACACTTTATGAGACGATGTTTTGAGACGTTGATGTGTTATTGAGACGTTATGATGATGGTGTTAACCTTGTATTTAATGATGTGCTATATGTGAAGAGTTTATGTTGATTAATCATAAATGTTTGATTTATATATTAATATTTCTGTTGTGAATCTCACCCCTTCTGTTGGAATTGTCGCCTTGTGGGCAAGTGCAGGTATCCAAGCTTAGGTGCGCAGATGTGAGGAGTCTTGTGATGTCGTAGGTTGCTCTGATATGTAACGGGATGGGGTCCTTTATGAGTCTATTCCTTATGTATCATGATTGAAACTATTTTGATGACTTTAAGACTTCCGATGACTTTTGAGACTTAATTAATTACGAGACGTTTGATGGCCTTGAGCCAAGATTATTTATGAGGATTTGAATTATATGATTTTCCGCTGCTATATCACTGAATATTTTGTGAAGGATAATTTATTATCTAATTTGTTTTAAAGATGAATGTGACATTCCTTTTGTGATGTACTCTGATTTATGCGTTTATTCAACGAAATTTTTATGTCGGGAAATTGGGGGTGTTACAATTGGTATCAGAGCAGGTCGGTCGGTCCGGCCAAGTAGAGAGTCGAGTGACGTTGTCTTAGAGTTAGAATACTATGTTTGTATTATTCTAACTTATGTTTGCTTTCCAGAGAACTAAGATGGCTGGTAGAAATGATGCTGCTCTTGCTGCTGCTTTGGAAGCAATGGCTAATGTTGTGGGTAATCAGAACAATGCTGGAGGAAACGACGGGACAAGGATGCTAGAGACTTTTCTGAGGAATCACCCGCCTACCTTCAAAGGGCGATATGATCCTGATGGCGCTCAGACATGGCTCAAGGAAGTGGAGAGAATCTTCAGAGTCATGCAATGTAACGATGTTCAGAAGGTGCGTTTTGGTACACACATGCTAGCAGAGGAGGCTGATGACTATTGGGTTAGTCTTCTACCCATTTTGGAACAAGATGGAGCTGTGGTTACGTGGGCTATATTCAAGAGGGAATTCCTTGATAGATATTTTCCAGAAGACGTTCGTGGAAAGAAAGAGATTGAGTTCCTGGAGCTTAAGCAAGGGAACATGTCGATGACCGAGTATGCGGCCAAGATTGTGGAGCTGGCTAAGTTTTATCCGCACTATACCCCCGAGACGGCTGAATTTTCAAAGTGCATCAAGTTTGAGAATGGCTTGCGTGCTGACATTAAGCGAGCCATTGGTTATCAGAAGATCCGTAACTTTTCTGAGTTAGTGAGTAGCTGCAGAATATATGAGGAGGATACCAAGGCTCACTACAAGGTGGTGAACGATAGGAAAGCTAAGGGCCAGCAGAGTCGTCCTAAACCTTATGATGCCCCTAGAGATAAAGGGAAGCAAAGAGTCAATGATGAGAGAAGACCTCAGAAGAAGAATGCTCCTGCTGAGATTACTTGTTTTACTTGTGGTGAGAAAGGCCACAAGAGTAATGTGTGTACCGCTGATGTGAAGAGATGCTATCGTTGTGGTCAGAAAGGGCATACTACTAATGACTGCAAGTTTGATGATGTTGTGTGTTTCAACTGTAATGAGCAAGGACATATTGGTTCGCAGTGCAAGCAACCGAAGAAGACTAAGACCACTGGAAGGGTGTTCGCGTTGACTGGCACACAGACTGAGAGTGATGATCGTTTGATCAGAGGTACTTGTTATATTGCTGATCAATCTTTAGTTGCTATTATTGATACTGGTGCTACGCATTGTTTTATTGCTCTTGATTGTGCTGCTAAGTTAAATCTTGTTGTATCTGATATGAACGGGGAGATGGTTGTCGAAACTCCAGCAAAGGGTTCGGTGACTACTTCCCTTGTATGCTTGAGATGTCCTGTGTCTATGTTTGGTTGAGATTTTGAAATTGATTTGGTTTGTCTACCGTTGGTTGGGATGGATGTGATCTTAGGGATGAATTGGTTAGAATACAACCATGTGCTTATTAATTGTTTTAGCAAGACGGTACGTTTCTCTTCTGCCGAAGAGGAAAGTGGTGCAGAGTTCTTATCTACTAAGCAACTGAAGCAACTAGAACGTGATGGCTTAATGATGTTTTCGTTAATGGCTTCATTATCTATCGAGAATCAGGCAGTGATCGATGAGCTGCAAGTGGTGTGTGATTTTCCTGAAGTTTTCCCAGATGAAATTCCTGATGTGCCTCCAGAGAGAGAAATTGAGTTTTCTATTGACCTCGTTCCCGGAACGAAGCCGGTGTCGATGGCACCTTATCGTATGTCGGCTTCTGAATTAGCTGAGTCGAAGAAACAGTTAGAGGACTTGCTCGAAAAGAAATTTGTTAGACCAAGTGTTTCACCTTGGGGAGCGCCAGTGTTGCTAGTAAAGAAGAAAGATGGTAGTATGAGGCTATGTATTGACTATCGGCTGTTGAACAAGGTAACTATCAAGAATAGGTATCCACTTCCGAGAATTGACGATTTGATGGATCAGTTAGTGGGTGCCCGCGTGTTCAGCAAGATTGATTTGAGGTCCGGTTATCACCAGATTAAGGTAAAAGATGAAGATATGCCGAAGACAGCTTTCAGAACTCGCTATGGTCACTATGAGTACAAGGTTATGCCTTTTGGAGTTACCAATGCACCTGGGGTGTTTATGGAGTATATGAATCGCATCTTCCATGCATTTTTGGATCGGTTTGTGGTCGTGTTTATTGACGATATTTTGATTTATTCCAAGACTGAAGAAGAGCATGTTGATCATTTGAAGATTGTCTTGCAAGTGTTGAAGGAGAAGAAGCTTTATGCCAAATTGTCTAAGTGTGAGTTTTGGCTAAAGGAAGTAAGTTTTCTTGGCCATGTTATTTCTGGTGATGGTATTGCGGTCGACCCGTCTAAAGTTGAAGTGGTATCGCAATGGGAGACTCCTAAGTCGGTTACGGAAATTAGAAGCTTTTTGGGATTAGCAGGTTACTATCGAAGATTTATAGAAGGATTTTCTAAGTTAGCTCTTCCGTTAACGTAGTTGACGTGTAAGGGTAAGTCTTTTGTGTGGGATGTACATTGTGAGAATAGTTTTAATGAGCTGAAGAAGCGTCTGACGACGGCTCCAGTTTTGATTTTGCCAAAGTCCGACGAACCTTTTGTGGTATATTGTGATGCGTCCAAGTTGGGCTTAGGTGGTGTTCTTATGCAAGATGGTAAAGTGGTAGCTTATGCTTCAAGACAGTTGAGAGTTCATGAGAAGAATTACCCGATGCATGACTTAGAGTTGGCAGTTGTGGTCTTTGTATTGAAAATATGGAGACATTACTTGTATGGTTCGAGGTTTGAAGTGTTTAGTGATCACAAAAGCTTGAAGTATTTGTTTGACCAGAAGGAATTAAATATGAGACAGCGAAGGTGGCTCGAGTTATTGAAAGATTATGACTTTAGTTTGAATTACCATCCAGGCAAGGCTAATGTGGTTGCAGATGCTTTAAGTAGGAAGACTATGCATATGTCCGCTTTGATGGTGAAAGAATTTGAGTTGTTGGAACAGTTTAGGGATTTGAGCTTAGTTTGTGAAAGGACACCTCAGAGTGTAAAGCTGGGAATGTTGAGGATTGATAATGATTTCTTGAAGAGTATCAAAGAGGCACAGAAAGGAGATGTTAAGTTTGTAGACTTGTTGATTGCTAGTAATCAGACTGAGGATAGTGACTTTAAAGTCGATGATCATGGAGTGTTGAGATTCCGAGATAGAATTTGCATTCCTGACAATGATGAAATGAAGAAGATGATTCTTGAAGAGAGTCACAGAAGTAGCTTGAGTATTCACCCGGGAGCTACGAAGATGTATCACGATTTAAAGAAGTTGTTTTGGTGGTCCGGTCTGAAACGTGACGTGGCACAGTTTGTGTACTCTTGTTTAGTTTGTCAGAAGTCGAAGATTGAGCATCATAAACCGGCTGGTATGATGGTATCTTTAGATGTGCCAGAGTGGAAATGGGATAGTATATCCATGGACTTTGTGACGAGCTTGCCAAATACTCCTAGAGGAAACGATGCAATTTGGGTTATTGTTGATAGATTGACGAAATCGGCTCATTTTCTACCGATTAATATTACCTTTCCTGTAGCTCAGTTGGCAGAGATCTATATCCGAGACATAGTGAAGCTGCATGGTGTTCCTTCGAGCATCGTATCAGATAGAGATCCAAGATTTACTTCTAGATTTTGGAAGAGTTTGCAAGAGGTGTTAGGTTCTCAGTTGAGGTTGAGCTCGGCTTATCATCCGCATACAGATGGTCAGTCGGAGAGGACGATTCAGTCGTTGGAGGATTTGTTGAGAGTTTGTGTACTTGAGCAAGGAGGGACTTGGGATAGTCATCTTCCGTTGATAGAGTTCACGTACAACAACAGTTACCATTCGAGTATTGGGATGGCACCTTTTGAGGCTTTGTATGGTCGGAGATGCAGAACTCCGTTATGTTGGTTTGAATCAGGTGAAAGAGTGGTTTTAGGACCGGAGATTGTTCAACAGACTACCGAGAAGGTGAGAATGATCCAAGAGAAGATGAAAGCGTCGCAGAGTTGACAAAAGACTTATCATGACAAGCGTAGGAAGGACCTTGAGTTCCAAGAGGGAGATCATGTGTTCCTGAGAGTTACTCCTATGACAGGTGTTGGACGTGCTTTGAAGTCAAAGAAGTTGACTCCGAGATTTATTGGTCCGTATCAAATTTCAGAGAGGATTGGGACGGTGGCATATCGTGTTGGATTACCACCACATTTATCGAATTTACATGATGTTTTCCATGTGTCGCAACTGAAGAAGTACGTTCCGGATCCATCTCATGTGATCCAAAGTGATGATGTGCAAGTTAGAGACAACCTTACGGTCGAGACTTTACCGGTAAGGATTGATGATCGGAAAGTGAAGACGTTGAGAGGCAAGGAGATACCTCTCGTTAGAGTCGTTTGGGACGGAGCGACGGGTGAAAGCTTGACTTGGGAGCTAGAGAGTAAGATGCTGGAATCCTATCCAGAGTTGTTTAATCGAGGTAAATTTTCGAGGACGAAAATCCTTTAAGAGGGGGAGAGTTGTAACGCCCTCCTTATTTATTTAATTATTTTATTAGAGAATATAGTATATTATTATATATTATATATGATTTTTGGTGATTATGTGACGTATTTGTGATGTGTGACGTGATGATTATTTTATTGTTTAATAAAATAATATATGTGGCGTTTATATGTATATTTATATGAAAAATATAGAGATTTGTGGAGAAATATATTATTTTGAGAGGTGGGGTTATTTTTATAAATAGGAAGAGTTGTGAGGGTTGAGATAGAATTAGATAAGTTGACAGGTGGTATAAAAAGGAAATTAGGTTAAGGAAAGTAATCAGAAAACGCGTTATCAGACTTTTGGGAAAGGAAGAGAAACGGTTGAAGAGAGGAAGAAGCTAGGCTACGATTTTCTGCATTTTTCTAGGTAAGGGTGAGCCTAACTTCAGTAATATTGATTATGAATCATCTGTTTTTGATTAGCTAAGAGTTGGGAAGAATTGGGATGAGTTTCATGAATTAGGGTTAGGATGATTTTGATGAATTTGATGTGAGATTGTGTTGTAATGTTGTAGAAACGTGTTACAGAACCTAGATTAATCATTAGAACAACATTGCTGATGAATTAGAAGCCTAACTTGAGAGATTTGAGATGTTTTGGTGATAATTGGAGTGAACCCGTAGTGGTTCTGAGATCGCTCGCCTGTGGCGAGTACAGCCCTATCGCTCGCGAGGCGAGAAGCATAGCTCGCCGTGGCGAGCAGCATAGCTCGCCGTGGCGAGCTTGACCCTTAAACTTAGGATTTTTGCCAAACTTTAGATGGTTTTGAGTGCCTTAGTATTTATAAGAAAGACCTGTGAAGTTGTGTGGACCGAATTGGATTTAGGGAACTTTAAAACGAAGATTTTAGGCGGAAAATGTCAAAAAGGCCGAGAGCACCCAGGATCACTCGCCTACAGCTCGCCCCCAGCTCGCCTTTGGCGAGCAGCCTTTGTGAGTGCTCGCCTGTGGCGAGCAGATCACTCGCCGTGGCGACTTAGTATGGTACAGGACTGTTTGTGTTTTTGCGATCTGTTTCGCATGGGACTTTGAGAGAACACCTTTGGGCAATATTAGAGATGGTTTATGGCCTGAGAAGGAGTCTGTAATGAGGATTAAAGATGCACTCTTACGTTGATGCTAAAGTGATGTATTGTTTGTGTTTTAATGACTTTGTAACATGATGCTAAGTGACTATAATGATGTTTTTATGTTGTGATGTGTGTGTTTAATGAGATGAACTTCTGCCATGTATTTATTATAGCTGCATGTGTCAGTCTTGATGTAGTTACGACGTTGAGAAGTTGTGTTAACTTGATTAAGTTATTAAGAGTCGAGTCCATGCATTTGCATAATTATGAGACGGTGGAGCTTTATGCTCAAAGCGACGGTGGAGCATTTGCTCAAAGCGACGGTGAAGCATATTAATGCTTATATATATGGTACCACATGCATGATGTCAAGATGTTAAGAGTTGCATTTAGTTGAGTCAATTTGTTGACACTTTATGAGACGATGTTTTGAGACGTTGATGTGTTATTGAGACGTTATGATGATGGTGTTAACCTTGTATTTAATGATGTGCTATATGTGAAGAGTTTATGTTGATTAATCATAAATGTTTGATTTATATATTAATATTTCTGTTGTGAATCTCACCCCTTCTGTTGGAATTGTCGCCTTGTGGGCAAGTGCAGGTATCCAAGCTTAGGTGCGCAGATGTGAGGAGTCTTGTGATGTCGTAGGTTGCTCTGATATGTAACGGGATGGGGTCCTTTATGAGTCTATTCCTTATGTATCATGATTGAAACTATTTTGATGACTTTAAGACTTCCGATGACTTTTGAGACTTAATTAATTACGAGACGTTTGATGGCCTTGAGCCAAGATTATTTATGAGGATTTGAATTATATGATTTTCCGCTGCTATATCACTGAATATTTTGTGAAGGATAATTTATTATCTAATTTGTTTTAAAGATGAATGTGACACTCATTTTGTGATGTACTCTGATTTATGCGTTTATTCAACGAAATTTTTATGTATGGAAATTGGGGGTGTTACAGAAGTACCCATTGGACGATGGCGAGGTTGGAACGATCAAAGGAGATCAGAAAGCCACCAGAGAGTGCTATTTGGCTAGCCTCAAGCCGCACAAGAAGGAAGCACCAAAGAAGGAGAGCAGAGGTGACAGCGTGAACATGGTGGACCTTGACCCTCGTGAAGAATACCAGCAGGAGAGATTAGAACCTACTGAAACTCTTAAAGAAGTTGCAATCGGGCCTCACCCTCATCAATCCACGAAGATTGAAACTTCATTGGCGCCCTCCGAAGAAGAAGGCCTAATTGAGCTATTAAGGAAGAACTTGGACCTGTTCGCCTGGGCTCCCTCAGACATGCCAGGCATAGACCCCAACATAGCCTGCCACCATCTTGACGTAAATCCAACGGTAAAACCCGTCGTTTAGAGGAAAAAAAAAATGGGGGAAGAAAGGAGGAAAGCAGTGGACGAAGAAGTAAAAAGACTACAGGAGGCTCGTTTCATCAGCGAGATCAAATACCCCACGTGGCTGGCAAACATAGTTTTAGTCAAAAAGGCTTCGGGAAAATGGAGAATGTGTGTAGATTACACCGATCTGAACATGGCTTGCCCCAAAGATCCTTACCCTCTGCCTAGTATAGATCGCCTGATTGACAGTGCTTCCGGCTTCAGGACCCTGAGCTTCATGGACGCGTACTCTGGCTACAATCAAATCAGGATGGACCCCCTCGACGCCCAGAAGACCGCCTTTATGACTAACAACAAAAATTATCACTATGAGGTTATGTCCTTTGGTCTGAGAAATGCAGGAGCTACCTTTCAGAGATCGATGGACTCCATGTTTGCCGCGCAAATTGGAAGGAATCTAGAAGTATACATCGACAACCTCGTGGTGAAGACGCCAGAGAATGCAGCCCACACCACTGACCTGGACGAGATCTTCCAGCAAGTCAGGAAATTCAACATGCGCCTCAACCCAGCCAAGTGTACTTTCGGGGTCCAAGCGGGAAAATTTCTAGGTTTTTTGCTCACCAGTCGAGGCATAGAGGCCAACCCCGACAAGTGTCAAGCTATCATCAACATGAGAAGTCCTTACAGCATAAAAGAAGTACAACAATTGACTGGGAGACTGGCCGCCCTATCCAGATTTTTATCGTGTGCCGGCGACAAGGCTTTCACTTTCTTCGCATCCATCAAGAAGAAAGAAAAATTTGAATGGACTAGCGTGTGTGAAGAAGCTTTCCTTAAAATAAAAGAATTCCTCGCAAGTCCTCCCGTCCTGCATCGCCCATTATCAGGAGCCGCCCTGTCTCTTTACTTGTCCGTATCGGACAACGCAATGAGTTATGTGTTGACAGAAGATTCAGAAGAAGGAGAAAGGCCAATATATTTCGTCAGCAAAGTTTTCAAGGGGGCTGAGCTACGGTACCAAAAGATCGAACGCTTAGCTCTGGCAATCATAACTACCGCCAGAATGTTGCCCCCTTATTTTCAGAGCCACAAGATCATGGTCAAAACGAACTATCCTGTGAAGCAGGTCCTCAGCAAACCAGATCTGGCGGGAAGAATGGTATCTTGGTCAGTTGAATTATCCGAATATGACCTACAATATGTCCCAAGGAGTAGCATCAAATCTCAAGTCCTGGCAGACTTCGTCGTAGAATTCACCTCTCCAGCTCAACACGTCGCCCCCTTTGTGTGGCTTTTATCAGTGGACAGTTCCTCCAATCTAAAAGGAAGTGGGGCGGGCACCATCTTAGAAGGTCCCGGAGACGTACTCATAGAGCAATCGCTAAGATTCGAGTTCAAGGCCAGCAACAACCAGGCAGAGTACGAAGCCCTGATTGCGGGAATGAATTTGGCGGCGGAGATGGGGGCCGAGAATCTCAGAGCACAAAGTGACTCTCAGTTGATAACAAGCCAGCTCTCAGGTGAGTACCAAACGAAGGACACTCAACTTTGCAAGTACCTGACGAAAGTAAGAAGTTTAGCAGAAAAATTCAAATTCTTCGAGGCGATCTACGTCCCACGGGAGCAGAACTCAAGGGCGGATCTACTGGCAAAATTGGCGAGCACTAAGCGCCCGGGCAACAATAGAACGGTAATTCAGGAGGTCGTTACGTCACCCAACACAGAGTCACAAGAAGTGCTCCTCATCAGTACGGAAGTAGAAGGATGGATGACCCCTATCGTCAAATATCTCACAGGATCTTTGTCTCCAAAGGACGATGAAGAAGCGCAAGCGGTGAAGAGACGGGCTGCCAAATTCACCATGGTGGCCGGCAAGTTGTACAAGATGGGACGCGCCACTTCCATGCTCCGATGCTTAGGTGAAGAAAAAACTGAGCTGGTCCTACTATAAGTACATGAGGGAGTATGTGGTAGCCACATAGGAGGTCGTTCTCTGGCAGCTAAGTTGTTAAGGGCGGGATACTATTGGTCGACTATGTTGCATGACTGCGCCGCCTTCGTAAAAAAGTGTGACAAGTGCCAGCGATTCTCCGACAAGAAGCACGCTCCAGCCAACGAGCTCACCTCTGTGTTTTCACCTTGGCCTTTCCATAGATGGGGAGTGGATATCGTAGGACCTTTTCCTTTGGCTCCTGGACAATTAAAGTTTCTCATTGTGGGCATAGACTACTTCACCAAATGGGTCGAAGCAGAGGCGGTCTCCAGAATCACGGCGGACAGGGTAAAAAAGTTCTACTAGAAAAAGATTATTTGCAGGTTTGGTCTTCCTAAATATTTTGTGACTGACAACGGGACCCAGTTCGCCAGCACCAGTGTGGTCGACTTCTGTACCCAGCTTGGTATCCAAACCAAATTTGTATCAGTAATCCACCCTCAGGCAAACGGGCAGGCGAAAGCAGCAAACAAAGTCATCCTCAACGGCATCAAAAAGAAGCTGGAGTCAGCCAAAGGCCTCTAGGCCGAGCAGCTCTACGAGGTAAGCTCTATAATTCACTGTCTTGACGATCATTTCAAATTTAAATTGACAAACACATTGTCTACTCTTGCCTTTTTCACTCTGAGTCAAAATAAGAAACAGGTACTATGGTCTTACCACACCACGCCGCATTCAACAACTAAGGAGACCTCGTTCACTATGGTATATGGCGCTGACGCCATGCTACCCGTCGAAATCGACACACCAACCTGGCGACGTGATAATTTCATGGAAGAGGGTAAGTGCCACGCTCATTTCCGAACTAACCACCTTTTGTTTTCAGGTTCCCGCCCTTATACATCTCTTCCTTACCTCTGTTATTTTAAGAAACTGTCAAGTCATGCGATGTCTTACTTTATGTGTTTTGGATTCATATAAAACAAAAGCAAACGAGATAGGTCTCAGGTGCACGATGGATATGATCGACGAGATGAGAGAAGAGGCTCACATCAGGGAATTCGCCGCCAAGCAAAGGGCAGCTCGCCGATACAATTCCAGAGTCATCCCCAGAAGCATGAAAGCAGGCGACCTCGTCCTCAAGCAAGTTGTCGCCCCAACCAGAATTGGCAAGCTACCGAGTTGGGAAGGACTTTATCGAGTGAAGGAAAAGTTGCAGCACGGGGCCTATGGACTGGAAGAATTAGATGGGACCCCAGTGCCTAGAACTTGGAACATGGCTAATCTACGTCATTATTACAGTTAGAATTAGGATCTCTCTTTTTTCTTGTTTTTTGTCTTTTCATTACTGCAGAACATGGCGAGATCGCCACCCCAGACTATTTTACAAATTTCTCTCAGTACTTAATCAAGGGATAGGGTACCACTCTTTTTCCCCTGCAAGGGCAGGGTTTTTAACGAGGCACCCTAGTTTCTTAAAACGTTGTTGTTCTTCTGTATTTTGTCCCTACTCACATTACTGCAAATACGAGCTAAACGCCCAAACGGAGCTAACCTTAAGGTCAAAGGCTCTAGCTTGGCGACATGAAGTAAGTGTAACAATTAACCTTCTAACAAGGCTCTAATAAAACGCAAGCGCCCAAATAGGGTTAACCTTATCGAAGGCTCTAACTCGGCGGAACGTCCAAACAGGGTCAACCTTCAAAATTGAAAGGCTCTGACTCGGCGTCGTTAAATAAAATATGTGCATATACTAACCTTATTTTAAGGCTCTAAAAAGCACAACGCCCAAACAGGGTTAACCTTATCGAAGGCTCTAACTCGGCGAGAACGTCCAAACAGGGCAAACCTCACTAAAGGCTCTAACTCGGCGTCGTGAAAACGAACGCCCAAACTGGGTTAACCTTACTAGAGGCTCTAGCTCGGCGTCATTAAAATAAAAAGTTAACCTTATCGAAGGCTCTAACTCAGCAAGCGCCCAAACAGGGCTAGCACTAATCAGAGCATTGGCTCGGCACGATAAAGAAGTCACGACATAAAACAAACACAGGGAGCAAGGAAAGTAATAAAGCATCTCAGAATGACAACAAAGTCTTAAATAAGATTCAACTGGAAAAGGCATAGCACCATCCAAAGTCATAATATTACAAAACAAAGCGCCTACAAAGGTCACCCATAAATAGAAGAGTTAAACTTAAAAAAAAAAGTACAAGATCAAGGTTCATCAATAAGCTCGCCATCTTGCATAATCTTCAGCGAGTCCAACGCAGACAAGTCCAACTCGGGATACAGAAACGCCACTTGCATTTTGGCTCTTTCAAAACCTTCTTCAAACTGGCTCACCATAGCCATCTTGCAACCTTCCACTTCATCCTTAGCATCAGTTAGCTGTTTCTCCAAGTCGCCAACTTTTTCTTAGAACACGCCCTTCTTAAATAGCCAACCCGTTTTCTCAAGTTCCAGACCGGATAGCGCCTCCTCAACCTTCGATCTGTCAAGTAACACACCCTCCACCCTCTCTTCAAAAGCTGCAGCCTGATGTTTGTGCTTCTCCACGTCCTTCATGGCTTCTTGGAGTTGTTTCTCCAAGGCATCATACTTTCGCTCCATGGCATGTGTAACGCCCTCTTTAATTATTTAATTATTTTATTAGATGATATGGTATATGTTTATATATTATATGGATTTTGATGATTATGTGACGTATTTGTGACGTATATGTGACGTATTTGTGACGTGTGACGTATTATTATTTTATTGTTTAATAAAATAATATTAGTGATGTTTATATGAATATTTATTTGGTAAATAAATAGATTTGGTGGAAAAAGATAGAATTTTAAGAGATGGGGTTATATTTATAATTAAGAAGAGTTGTGTGGGTTAAGAGGAAATTAATTAAGTTGGGAGGGAGTATATAAGAGAAGTAGGTTAAGAGAGGAAATATTTTGAGAACGCGTACAGACATTTAGAGAAGAAGAAAAGGCACGTGAAGAGAGAAGAGAGGCTAGGCTGCTTTCTGCACAATTTTTCCAGGTAAGGGTGAGCCTAACTTCAGTAGTATTAATCTTGAATCATCTGTTTTGATTAGCTTAGGGTTTGGGGAAGAATTGAGAGAAGGTTTGAGAATTAGGGTTATGATGATTTTGATGAATTTGATGTGTGAATGTGTTGCATTGCTGTAGAAACGTGTTACAGAACCTAGGTTATCCCCTAGGACAACATTGTTGATGAATTAGAGGCTTAACATGAGAGTTCTGGGATGAATTGGTGTGATTTAGGCTGAACCCGTAGTGATTCTGAGATCGCTCGCCTGTGGCGAGTGATTACTCGCCGTGGCGAGTAACCCTGGGTTGCTCGCGAGGCGAGCAGTATAGCTCGCCGTGGCGAGCTTGTCCCTTAAATTTAAGATTTTTGCCAAACTTTAGATGGTTTTGAGTGCCCTTATATTTATAGAGATGACCTGTGAAGTTGGTTTGGTCAAATTGGATTTAGAGAGCTTAAAAATGAAGATTTTTGGTGAAAATGTCAAAAAGGCCGAAGCACCCAGTATTCCTCGCCTCCAGCTCGCCCCCAACTCGCCTTTGGCGAGTGAGATGATGTGAGTACTCGCCTGTGGCGAGCAGATGTACTCGCCGTGGCGAGTTAGATGGTTCAGGACTGTTTTGTTGTTTTGCAAGCTGTTTTGCATAGGACGTTTAGAGTACCCGTTTGGGTGGAGTTAGTGCTGTTCTATACCCTTAGATGAGTTATGTAAAGATGAATGATGATGGTTCTATTAGGCCATTGATAAATGATGTGTTGTTGAATATAAGTGATGTATGAGTATGATGCTAATTGAATAAGATGATGTTATGAGTTGCAATGTGTATGTATAATGAGACGATGTTCTGCCATGTAATTATTATTAACTGCATGTGTCAGTCTTGAAAATGTAATGATGTTTGAGACGGTGTATTAAGTTGTTAAACGACGAGTCCATGCATTTGCATAATTATGAGACGGTGGAGCTTTATGCTCAAAGCGACGGTGGAGCATTTGCTCGAAGCGACGGTGAAGCATATTAATGCTATAATCATATGGTACCACATGCATGATGTTGAGACGTTAGGCGTTGCATTTAGTCGAGTCAATTGTGACATATATGAGATGATGTTTGAGACGTTGATGTGTGATGTAATGTTGTTTATGATGATGCTTATGAAGATGTTATAATGTGCTTTAATGTATATGTTTGTGAGTTGGATGTATGAATGTTAATCTTGACATATGATTTATATATTAATATTATTGTTGTGAATCTCACCCCTTCTGCTGGAATTGCCGCCTTGTGGGCAAGTGCAGGTACCCAGTCTTAGATGCGTTGATGCGAGGATGTGTGAAGTAGGGTTGCTCTGATATGTAACGGGATGGGGTCTTTTATAGAGTCTATTCCTTATGTATCATGTTTGATTAAGTGTTGACTTTCAGTGATGTTGAAAATAATAATGTTTGAGACGTTGATGCTGGCTTTTAAGCCAAGATATTTATGAGATGTGACTATTTGAATTCCGCTGCTTAATTGAACGTTGTTGTAATTTGATAAATTATTATCCAAGTTGATTTTAAAGAAGAAAATGTGACACTCCTTTGTGATGAGTACTCTGATATATGATTTATTTAATGAAATTTTTAAGATGGGAAAATGGGGTGTTACAATTGGTATCAGAGCAGGTCGGTCCGTCCGGCCAAGTAGAGAGTCGAGTGACGTTGTCTTAGAGTAGAATAGTATTATTGTATTATTCTGACTTATGTTTGTTTCCAGAGAACTAGATCGCTGGTAGAAACGATGCTGCTCTTGCTGCTGCTTTGGAAGCAATGGCTAACGCTGTGGGTAATCAGAACAATGCTGGTGGAAATGACGGGACGAGGATGTTAGAGACGTTTCTGAGGAATCACCCGCCTACCTTCAAGGGGCGTTATGATCCTGATGGAGCTCAGACGTGGCTCAAGGAAGTAGAGAGGATCTTCAGAGTCATGCAGTGTGACGATGTTCAGAAGGTGCGGTTTGGTACGCACATGCTAGCGGAGGAGGCCGACGATTGGTGGGTTAGTCTCCTACCTATTTTGGAGCAAGATGGAGCCGTGGTGACGTGGGCTGTTTTCACGAGGGAGTTCCTTAACAGATACTTCCCAGAAGATGTCCGTGGGAAGAAAGAGATAGAGTTCCTGGAGCTTAAGCAAGGGAACATGTCGGTGACCGAGTATACGGCCAAATTTGTGGAGTTGGCTAAGTTCTATCCGCATTATGCACCCGAGACGGCTGAGTTTTCAAAATGCATCAAGTTTGAGAACGGGTTGCGCGCTGATATCAAGAGGGCTATCGGTTATCAGAAGATTCGTGACTTTTCTGAGTTGGTGAGTAGCTGTCGGATATATGAGGAGGATACTAAGGCTCACTACAAGGTAGTGAATGATCGGAAAGCTAAGGGCCAGCAGAGTCGCCCTAAACCTTATGATGCCCCTAGAGATAAAGGGAAGCAAAGAGTAAATGATGAGAGGAGGCCCCAGAAGAAGGCTGCTCCTGCTGAGATTACTTGTTACACTTGTGGCGAGAAAGGCCATAAGAGCAATGCATGTACTGTTGAGGTGAAGAGGTGTTACCGTTGTGGTCAAAAAGGGCATATTACTAGTGACTGCAAGTTTGATGATGTTGTGTGTTTCAACTGCAATGAGCAAGGACACATTGGTTCGCAGTGTAAGCAACCCAAGAAGACTAAGACTACTAGGAGAGTGTTTGCATTGACCGGCACTCAGACTGAGAATGATGATCGTTTGATCAGAGGTACTTGCTATATTAATAATACTCCTTTAGTTGCTATTATTGATACTGGTGCTACGCACAGTTTTGTTGCTTTAGATTGTGTTTCTGCTTTGGGTCTTGAAGTTTCTGATATGAATGGAGAGATGGTTGTCGAGACTCCAGCTAAGGGTTCGGTGACTACTTCTCTCGTATGCTTGAATTGTCCTTTATCTATGTTTGGCCGTGACTTTGTGATGGATTTAGTGTGCCTACCTTTAAGTGGTATGGATGTGATTCTGGGTATGAACTGGCTAGAGTACAACCGAGTTCTTATCAACTGTTTTAGAAAGACGGTGCATTTTTCTTCTGTCGAAGAAGAGTGGGGCGCAGAGTTTCTATCTACTAAGCAGCTGAAGCAACTAGAACGTGATGGGATGTTGATGTTTTCGCTGATGGCTTCGTTATCTTTGGAGAACCAAGCTGTAATTGATGGGCTGCCTGTTGTGAAGGAATTTCCTGAAGTTTTCCCTGATGAGATTCCAGATGTGCCTCCGGAGAGAGAAGTTGAGTTCTCTATTGACCTTGTTCCTGGAACGAAGCCGGTGTCGATGGCACCTTATCGTATGTCTGCTTCTGAGTTAGCAGAGTTGAAGAAGCAGTTGGAAGACTTGCTTGAGAAGAAGTTTGTGAGACCTAGTGTTTCACCCTGGGGAGCTCCGGTGTTACTAGTGAAGAAGAAAGACGGCAGTATGAGGCTGTGTATTGATTACAGACAGCTGAACAAAGTGACGATCAAGAATAGGTATCCACTTCCGAGGATTGACGACTTGATGGATTAGTTAGTGGGTGCAAAGGAATTCAGCAAGATTGACTTGAGGTCAGGTTACCATCAGATTAAGGTGAAGGATGAAGACATGCAGAAGACGGCCTTTAGGACGCGTTATGGTCACTATGAATATAAGGTGATGCCCTTCGGTGTTACTAATGCGCCTGGTGTGTTTATAGAATATATGAACAGAATCTTTCATGAGTACTTGGATCAATTTGTTGTGGTTTTTATTGATGATATACTGATCTATTCTAAGACTGAAGCTGAGCATGCAGAGCATTTGAAGATTGTATTGCAAGTGCTAAAAGAGAAGAAGTTGTATGCTAAACTGTCTAAGTGTGATTTCTGGCTAAAGGAAGTAAGTTTTCTTGGCCATGTTATTTCTGGTGAAGGTATTGCGGTTGACCCGTCTAAAGTTGAAGCGGTATCGCAATGGGAGACGCCTAAGTCGGTTACGGAGATTAGAAGCTTTTTGGGACTAGCTGGTTATTACAGGAGGTTCATAGAAGGATTTTCTAAGTTGGCTCTTCCGTTAACGCAGTTGACGTGTAAGGGTAAGTCTTTCGTGTGGGATGTGCATTGTGAGAATAGTTTCAATGAATTGAAGAAGCGCCTGACGACGGCTCCAGTTTTGATTTTGCCGAAGTCTGATGAACCTTTTGTGGTATATTGTGATGCGTCCAAGTTGGGTTTAGGAGGTGTGCTTATGCAAGAAGGTAAGGTGGTAGCATATGCTTCGAGACAATTGAGGATTCATGAGAAGAATTATCCGACGCATGACTTAGAGTTGGCAGCTGTGGTCTTTGTATTGAAAATATGGAGACACTACTTGTATGGTTCGAGGTTCGAAGTGTTTAGTGATCATAAGAGTTTGAGATATTTATTTGATCAGAAGGAGTTGAACATGAGGCAGAGGAGGTGGCTTGAGTTACTTAAGGATTATGATTTTGGTTTGAATTACCATCCTGGTAAAGCAAATGTGGTTGCAGATGCCTTGAGTAGGAAAACTGTGCATATGTCCGCGTTGATGGTGAAAGAATTTGAATTGTTGGAACAGTTTAGAGACTTGAGTTTGGTGTGTGAAAGAACACCTCAGAGCATAAAACTGGGAATGTTGAGAATTGATAATGATTTCCTGAAGCATATCAAAGAGGCACAAAAAGAAGATGTCAAGTTTGTAGACTTGTTGATTGCTGATAATGAGACTGTGGATGGTGACTTTAAGGTCGATGATCAAGGAGTGTTGAGATTCCGAGGTAGGATTTGCATTCCTGACAATGAAGAAATTAAGAAGATGATTCTTGAAGAGAGTCATAGAAGTAGCTTGAGTATTCACCCGGGAGCTACGAAGATGTATCATGACTTAAAGAGGCTGTTTTGGTGGTCTGGGTTGAAACGTGATGTGGCACAATTTGTGTATTCCTGTTTGATTTGTCAAAAGTCGAAGATTGAGCATCAGAAACCGACTGGTATGATGGTACCTTTAGATGTGCCAGAGTGGAAATGGGATAGTATATCCATGGATTTTGTGACGAGTTTGCCCAATACTTCTAGAGGGAACGATGCTATTTGGGTTATTGTTGATAGATTAACGAAGTCTGCTCACTTTCTACCGATTAACATTACTTTTCCTGTGGCTCAGTTAGCGGAGATTTATGTTAGAGAGATAGTTAAGCTGCATGGTGTTCCTTCGAGCATCGTATCTGATAGAGATCCAAGATTTACTTCTAGATTTTGGAAGAGTTTGCAAGAGGCGTTAGGATCTCAGTTGAGGTTGAGTTCGGCTTATCATCCGCAAACAGATGGTCAGTCGGAGAGGACGATTCAGTCGTTGGAGGACTTGTTGAGGGTTTGTGTACTTGAGCAGGGAGGGACTTGGGATAGTCATCTTCCATTGATAGAGTTCACGTACAACAACAGTTACCATTCAAGTATTGGAATGGCGCCGTTTGAGGCTTTGTATGGTCGGAGATGCAGGACTCCGTTGTGCTGGTTTGAGTCGGGTGAAAGAGTGGTCTTAGGACCAGAGATCGTTCAACAGACTACTGAGAAGGTGAGAATGATCCAAGAAAAGATGAAAGCGTCGCAGAGTCGACAAAAGAGTTATCATGATAAGCGTAGAAAGGACCTTGAGTTCCAAGAGGGGGATCATGTGTTCCTGAGAGTGACTCCTTTGACGGGTGTTGGACGTGCTTTGAAATCGAAGAAGTTGACTCCGAGGTTTATTGGACCGTATCAGATTTCAGAGAGGATTGGACCGGTGGCGTATCGTGTTGGATTACCACCGCACTTGTCGAATTTGCATGATGTTTTTCATGTATCTCAGCTGAGGAAATATGTTTCGGATCCGTCTCATGTGATCCAAAGCGATGATGTGCAAGTTAGGGACAACCTTACGGTTGAGACCTTACCCGTGAGGATTGATGATCGAAAGACAAAGACGTTGAGAGGCAAGGAGATACCTCTTGTGAGAGTTGTTTGGGACGGAGCGACGGGTGAAAGCTTGACTTGGGAGCTAGAAAGTAAGATGCTGGAATCCTATCCAGAGTTGTTTGAGCGAGGTAAATTTTCGAGGACGAAAATCCTTTAAGAGGGGGAGAGTTGTAACGCCCTCTTTAATTATTTAATTATTTTATTAGATGATATGGTATATGTTTATATATTATATGGATTTTGATGATTATGTGACGTATTTGTGACGTATATGTGACGTATTTGTGACGTGTGACGTATTATTATTTTATTGTTTAATAAAATAATATTAGTGATGTTTATATGAATATTTATTTGGTAAATAAATAGATTTGGTGGAAAAAGATAGAATTTTAAGAGATGGGGTTATATTTATAATTAAGAAGAGTTGTGTGGGTTAAGAGGAAATTAATTAAGTTGGGAGGGAGTATATAAGAGAAGTAGGTTAAGAGAGGAAATATTTTGAGAACGCGTACAGACATTTAGAGAAGAAGAAAAGGCACGTGAAGAGAGAAGAGAGGCTAGGCTGCTTTCTGCACAATTTTTCCAGGTAAGGGTGAGCCTAACTTCAGTAGTATTAATCTTGAATCATCTGTTTTGATTAGCTTAGGGTTTGGGGAAGAATTGAGAGAAGGTTTGAGAATTAGGGTTATGATGATTTTGATGAATTTGATGTGTGAATGTGTTGCATTGCTGTAGAAACGTGTTACAGAACCTAGGTTATCCCCTAGGACAACATTGTTGATGAATTAGAGGCTTAACATGAGAGTTCTGGGATGAATTGGTGTGATTTAGGCTGAACCCGTAGTGATTCTGAGATCGCTCGCCTGTGGCGAGTGATTACTCGCCGTGGCGAGTAACCCTGGGTTGCTCGCGAGGCGAGCAGTATAGCTCGCCGTGGCGAGCTTGTCCCTTAAATTTAAGATTTTTGCCAAACTTTAGATGGTTTTGAGTGCCCTTATATTTATAGAGATGACCTGTGAAGTTGGTTTGGTCAAATTGGATTTAGAGAGCTTAAAAATGAAGATTTTTGGTGAAAATGTCAAAAAGGCCGAAGCACCCAGTATTCCTTGCCTCCAGCTCGCCCCCAACTCGCCTTTGGCGAGTGAGCTGATGTGAGTACTCGCCTGTGGCGAGCAGATGTACTCGCCGTGGCGAGTTAGATGGTTCAGGACTGTTTTGTTGTTTTGCAAGCTGTTTTGCATAGGACGTTTAGAGTACCCCTTTGGGTGGAGTTAGTGTTGTTCTATACCCTTAGATGAGTTATGTAAAGATGAATGATGATGGTTCTATTAGGCCATTGATAAATGATGTGTTGTTGAATATAAGTGATGTATGAGTATGATGCTAATTGAATAAGATGATGTTATGAGTTGCAATGTGTATGTATAATGAGACGATGTTCTGCCATGTAATTATTATTAACTGCATGTGTCAGTCTTGAAAATGTAATGATGTTTGAGACGGTGTATTAAGTTGTTAAACGACGAGTCCATGCATTTGCATAATTATGAGACGGTGGAGCTTTATGCTCAAAGCGACGGTGGAGCATTTGCTCGAAGCGACGGTGAAGCATATTAATGCTATAATCATATGGTACCACATGCATGATGTTGAGACGTTAGGCGTTGCATTTAGTCGAGTCAATTGTGACATATATGAGATGATGTTTGAGACGTTGATGTGTGATGTAATGTTGTTTATGATGATGCTTATGAAGATGTTATGATGTGCTTTAATGTATATGTTTGTGAGTTGGATGTATGACTGTTAATCTTGACATATGATTTATATATTAATATTATTGTTGTGAATCTCACCCCTTCTGCTGGAATTGCCGCCTTGTGGGCAAGTGCAGGTACCCAGTCTTAGATGCGTTGATGCGAGGATGTGTGAAGTAGGGTTGCTCTGATATGTAACGGGATGGGGTCTTTTATAGAGTCTATTCCTTATGTATCATGTTTGATTAAGTGTTGACTTTCAGTGATGTTGAAAATAATAATGTTTGAGACGTTGATGCTGGCTTTTAAGCCAAGATATTTATGAGATGTGACTATTTGAATTCCGCTGCTTAATTGAACGTTGTTGTAATTTGATAAATTATTATCCAAGTTGATTTTAAAGAAGAAAATGTGACACTCCTTTGTGATGAATACTCTGATATATGATTTATTTAATGAAATTTTTAAGATGGGAAAATGGGGTGTTACAGCATGCATGTACACAAGTGATCGAAGCGCCCCCGTACCAGCATCCTGGGCTAACTCGCTGAACTTAGCGTGGAAGTTGGCATCCTCATCCATGGCAGCAAAAGGAACGTTTGCCTTCATGTACTGCCGATATCGGAAGTCTCGGTGCCAGAAGGATTGGTGGTAGGCGGCGTCAACCTCCGCAACAGCGTCCTTCTCCGATTGGTTGTCCTTTCCAGCATCCTTCCGGCTGGTTCTCGCCTTCTTTTTTGGTGGCGAGCCGGCCAGGTCGATTATATCTTCGGCGGCGCTCTTAGAGGACCCGCTAGCGTCGCCTCCCGGCGTTTCCCCTGCAGTTCCCTGATCTTTCTTCCCTTTCCTCAACAGCAAGCCGGCAAGGTCGCTGGAAATGTGCTCGCCTCCAGCATTCTTTTCCTTCAGGGCTTCAATATACTTCCTCCTCTCTTTTCCTGTAAGTGGCATCATTGGAACTACAACACAAGTAAAAATAAGGACGCCATGGTTAGTAATAAACTTAAGCAATATCAAGCAAAACAGAAAAGTACGTCATTGAGACATCGTTGGAACTATGGGAGAAGCACTCACGGAGGTAAAGTTCCAAGTCCTCCGAATCTGTCTCTTTATTTAGAAGCGTACGGATGTCAGTAAGCTTCATCTGGTCTAAGAAACCAACAACATCATGCTCGTATGGCGTCATCTTATCACAGTCATAGCCACAAACAGACAGTGGCGAGCTAGTCCAGCTTAGGGGAAACCCAAGCTCGCCGTTAACACTGGCAACTGAGACACTTGCATCCTTGGCGGCGCAAACCTTCATGAAACTGACCCGCCAGTTCTTTTTAAAGTTTGAAGCATACAACGGAAATAGGCTCTTACCTGCATGGGCGCTGATGGATACCCAAGAGCCTTTGTCTACTCCCTTCGTACCATAAAAATGGAAGAAGGCGCCCGCAGAAGGAACCATATCCAAAGCCTCGCACAAAATTTTAAAGCCACGAATGAAGGCCCAACTATTGGGACGGATTTGGGTCGGAGCTACGTTAAGGAAGCGCAATATATCCATTTGAAATAAAGTGAAGGGGATTCGAACCCCAAATTCCTCCAATACCGCGCCATACATATGGAAGATCTCCCTCACTCCCTTCGGGCGCAGAATACACACTATCTCGCCAGGCAGGCACGGCCTCAGATCTATATCTTCTTCTCGCCCCGTAGCAGAAACCGCATTCTTACTCCTAAAAAGATTCACCTTTGCTTGGTCACAGTAAATCGATGTGTAACTCTGCACGTCGTCGCCAAAGAACTCCGTATCTGATTCCACTTCTGAGCTGATAACTCCTTTTCTCCTCGGCATTTGGTTTTCAGCGCAAGCAATAATCTCCTTTCCTGAGATTGCATACAGGAAAACACAATCACTATCATCAGAATCGTCGCTACTACTCTCGCTTGACAAATCCAAAAAAGTCATGCGACCAAAGTAGCTCGAATTGTATGCTTCCCAATCAATAAGACCATTCAGCAGGGAAAAAGGGTTATCTGGTAAAGATTAAGGCGTCAGTTGTCTCTGGATAGCTCGAGCAAGCGTCGCGAGTTTTGGATCGAGAGATGTGAAAAACGGAAAGGCAGAAATGAAGGGTAAATCGCCCTTTTAAAGGATGAGACGTTACAGTGTTGCCTCGGGAAGACGCGATCCTCGCGCACGCGTCGCGCATCGCCCGAGATTATCGGACACGTGGTCGGCCAACGAAGGGTCACGAAATCCTGTCCGTACACGTGTTGGGCGGGCACTCATACAGAAATCCGTTCCCATGGCGGGTACTCGTAAGGGCATCCGCTCTCAGTCATAATCGCCAAGCTAGAAACACGGCAGCAGGTACGGATTAGGACGCCTCGATTAAATTGCTTCGCCTTAGAAATCCCAAGCCTCGCGCTTGGGGGGCCGTGAAACATCATCACTGGAGCAAAGCAAATGCATGCTCCCTGGGGGCTCTAAAAATAGAATAGAGCACCCTAGACGGGACCTCTCAAGAGTAAGACATACCAGCCAAAGAAATGGATAGATTAATGGTTCTGACGATCATAGAATTTCAAAGCAAATAGCAGGATATCAACCACTTCGCCTTGATTCCAAGCCTCGTGCTTGGGGGGCTGTGGATCGTCATAATATTCCTAAAGGCTAAAGAGCCCTCCATAAGGGCTCAAACGCCCTCCAGAAGGACTTGGGCGCCCTCCAGAAGAGTTCCAAGGCTCAGGCGCGCCCCTTCTTGGGCGCCGCCTTACTTAGGTTCTAGAACTATCTAGAAACCGCCTAAATACCACAAATACCCCTATTACTTGGAGGTTAAGTAACCGTGACCCAAGCCCATAACAGGCTATAAATACCTCACTTGAGAGCATTCTCAAGGCATTCAATCAACAGTCTAAACCCTAACAGTGATACAAACCCTAGTATCCTTACTCGTACTTTTTCTGCAAGTACATTGTGTATTATGGTGTTTGTACTCTTGGGGTACAGACAATCAAGACGAGGAGCTCAAGTGTGAAGGACGCTTAGAAGGTGGCGATGGAGATATACTTTCGTGGCTATTATCTAATTATTTATGTAGTCGAATAATCATGTGCTCTGATATGTAACACTAGGGTTGGGGTCAAACGTTGAATGTTTAATTTTAGGAATATTAAGTATTTGAAATCATTATGATATTTTCCATAATGACGATTGAGAATCAAACATGTTTATTTTATGAAATATTTTTGAAGTATTTTCCTCATTCTAAAATATGACGTATTATTTATTATTCTAATGAAAGATTGATGATGCGTAACATCCTTTTTGTTTAAATTTATTTCCATTATTTATTAAATCAACATTGGGAAATAGGGTGTTACACTCATGAGTGGTCCTTAGAATTTCCCAAGCATCCTTGGCCACAGTACAAGTTTGATAAGCCTGAATATATTTTTGTCAACTCCATTGAATATGGCATTCAAGGCTTTGGAGTTACCCGGAGCAAGTTCATCTTCTTCTTTTGACCAGGTATCTTATGGCTTCAGTTCAGTTGTGGCCTTTCCATCTTTGTCCATCACTACTGGATGTTCTCAACCTTTAATAACTTCTTTCCATGTATTATTTTCCATAGATTTAAGGAAAGTCACCATATGTGCCTTCCAATAATCATAGTTAGTGTCATCCAATATGGGTGGTCGGTTAACCAATCCTCCTTCCTTGTCCATAATACCAAAAAATATCTTCCCTGGAGTTCACCCAACAGAACAGGGTGCCTGCTCTCATACCAATTGAAATTCTGGCACGCAGTAAAAGATGTCGAGCACGATGTCAAGACAACATGAATGTCGAATGAAATGTCAAGACATCATGACAGCACAAATAACAACCTTAAAGTAAATGCATAAAGTAAATGGCATAAGTTATTTGATAACCCAGTTCGGTGCAACGTCACCTGCATCTGGGGGCATCCAAGTCAGGAAGGAAATTCACTATAATTGTATTAGTTTGAAGTCCTACGTAAACAACCTCCGGTTTACTTACCTTCGCACCTAATCACTACCTGTGATATTTCCATCTAAGAATCTCCTAGATATGAGATCCCATCTCACTTCCTCTCAATCACACACCCATGATTACAATTATTACAATAAGAATGAAGTACAATAAGAATGAAGACACACTCCAATAAATAGAATCCACTCTTGCTTAAAAGCTTACGAGTGATTCACAATTACAACTCAACTATCAGTAAACCTCTAGCATCAAGGTGATACGAGAGTGGCTCACAAACAATTATGGACAGACTAAAACCCTAATAGACACTTTCACAAATGACGGCTTCAGTCGTCTTCTAGGTTTAACGTCTTCCTTTATATAGCATGAATACATAATGGGCTTGATAAGCAAATCGGGCTAAACACTCAAGTTGATCCAATATGGTCTTCATCACAATATTCTGGAAGCATATATTTTGTTTCCTTAAATGTTTTGACATCCATTCTTAGGAAACACAGCAAAGTGTAAACCGACTTTTGCTGCTTCTAGAAACACACACATCTTGGATAATATACCACGTGAATCATATCTTCATATAATCTTCAGAGATCTCACGCTAAAAACAAATCTTCAAGAATGCGAAACAAGACACGCTACGATGTCGTATCAACATGTCAAGACATTCTTGTCCAACATCTTGCTAGAACACTTGTTTTAACAAAATGCGGCCAATCACAATACACAAACCTAACAAAAACAATAAATTGGGCTTTTGGAAACAATTTAAAAAAACCGTACCTAACCCCAAAAATTATTGGGTTGATCCAACCCAAAGGACAATTCACCGGATTACCCAGCAAAACCAACATGAGATTCAAGTCATGGATCAGGTCTTAGGTTAGGACAAACCCTATCCAAACCAACTCATGTATAACCCAGTGTAAGTTAACAACTCTGACATTGTGACTAGATGACGAAGAGACATTTTTTCGTAGCTTCTCTCTATTAGAGGTGATGATATTCGAGATATTTTTGAATAGTAAGTGTGAACAACCCTCTCGATTAGGATTTGAACATTGGTTAGAGGATAATGTTTAAATTGACAGGTTTTGAAATACATAGACGAATATATCATTAAAAATTGAGAGATTTTGATTATAATCTTTGGCAAGAATCTCATAAAAAAATGGAATTAGATAAGAGTTTTATTTAAACTTTATTCATATAAAATACACCAAAACAAGGAGTAGTAGTGAGATCTTTGGCAAGAATCCCATGAAAAATGGAATTAAATAAGACTTTTATTTAGATTTTATTCATTTCAAATTCCCCAAAGCAAGGAGCAGTGACCAACAATGTGACATTTTGGCCATGAAATACACATGGGCACGCCCACAACCTTTCATTTTACAACACAACTTCAGTCTAGAAGAATAGAATCATAATTAAGAATTAATCACTCTACAGCTCTTCCTAATCTCTCCCTCAGAACCAATAAGTGGATTTATATTCCCCATCTTAATCATAGCATAGGCAAATTCCATAAAAAAAATTCTTTCATTCTCACTATAATATTGGACCAACTGTTTAGTGGTTGAAGTGGTTTCCTCATCACTTGAAAAGAGAATTTGGTCAGAGCTAAGGAGACCCTTTCCATTTAGTAAATTCTTGAAGTAATTGTTATCAAATTGATCAATTGAGTATGGGTCTAGAACAGTAGTTGTGTTACCATCTCCATCTTGTGGGCACAAGTTTTGCAATTGAGTTAGCATTTCATATTCTAAAGAATTGTCTGGTTCTTGTGTTCCAGAAAAGTTGAATAATCTGTTGCTAAAAAATGTGCACCTAGCTCGTCCAATAGTGTGGGCACCTAAAGAAAATTAGAATGCAAAAATAGATGTTAGTAATAAATTCTATTTAGAGGAAAAGTAAGCATGAAATTTCCTTTGTCTTAATGAAATATGAGCATGAATACATTGACAAAAGAAAAGTTTGGCTGCATACTTAATTAAGTGCTTAGGCTACAATTGAAGAGAATGACAAAAAACTTCGCATAAGATTTATGAAAGTAAGTTACAAATACTTTATAGACATGTAGTAACTTAAATTATTTTTATAAACACTTCTAAACACGCATGCAAATGTTTATGTCATAAAATAAGTCCAAATGGAAGAAAAATATATATATATATATATATATATATATATATATATATATATATATATATATATATATATAATTGGTGACTAAATTTCTCGCATATGCAGGGTTAGAGAAGAGTTCTCACAATTGTTGATATATTGTATATAGTCTTACTTCATTTTTACACAATTGATTATTTTTAAAACTTAAAGTCGATCTTTCAGTCACGTGGCAACAACTTTACCATCGTACTCTCAAAAATATCTTTAAGTGGAAGCTAGGTGGTGAGCGATGGATTTGTAGGAGTTTGATTGGAGTTTAAGGTTTTGATCCCTTTCACCCCACTAAGGCAATAACAAAGACAAAAACTATTAATTATTTTATCTGTTAATATATTAATTGTTACGTTAATATTTTTCCTATATATTAGAGTTTAAACCCGTCCTTTAACTAATCTGACTCATTCACCCATTAGCTTAAATTCATTAACATTTCATGCTTGATAAAAACTCTTCCAAATATTTCTACATCACTCTGAATTTCTTTAATAGGGACATTTAGATAACAAAAGACCATATATGTAACTTTTTTGACAAATGAGATTTCAAAATTCAAATAATTCATTTGATTATATACGATTATACCTGATAAAGTAACAACGTCTTTAACACTAAGACCAACATTATCAAACTTGGAAATGATAGTATTAAGTGAGTCAAATGGAGAAGGAATCGCATTATTTGCCAGTGTTTTGTTTGAGACCAATCCATCTCTGCGTCCTAGCTGAACGTACCAAAAAGGACCCCCACTCTACAAAATATGATCACAATTAATTAAGATAAACACAGATTAAGAAAATATATTTTTTCCCTCAATTTTTTTTTTTTTGAAGTAGATTAAGAAAATAATTTTGTAATTAAAAGAGATATTTGTTTTAATATTTGCATGAGTTATGAATATTTAATAATTAAACTTGAACATACTAGGTGAACAGAATCTCTGGCAACTATGGCTAATATATCAGCACAGGACACAACTCCACTACATGAACTCTCCACTGAACTTTTGATTCTATCTATGACTTCAAATCCTCTAGCTGAATTTCTGTTTGGAGTTGCAAATTTCTCAATATCTTCGTCTCCATCAAGCAGAATTGAACCATCACAACCCTGAGAGCCAAAAATGTTGGATAAACAAAAAGGTAAAAAAGAAAGTACTACGTAGAAATTTAAGGGTTAAATATGTTTTAGGTCCCTATAAAATTAGGACCTTTTAAGTTTAGTTCTTACTTAATTTTAATAGATATTTTAGTCCTTAAAAAAAATTTCGCCACTCAATATTAGTCCCTCTTCAATTCAAATTTGTTTAATTCATGCTTAAACTCTTGAGTTTTTAAACAATTTTTTGCACACGTGTTAAGAACATTACTAAAAGTTCCTCTGCAAAAAAATGTCGCAAAATTTGATTTCTACGTCCAGATTTTGTTAATTTTATCTTTAACTTTTGCGGTTTTAAAAAATTCATATTTAATTCGTTTCATGTTAAAAAAAATTAAATTTTGGTAAATGAACCTTTCATAGTATTCTAAACTTGTCTTAAAAAAATCGTTTAAAAATTTAAGAGTTTAAGGATAATTAAACAAACTTTGTTGTAACAGGGACAAAAATTAGAAGTAATTTTTTTTTGTAAGACTAAAAACCCTATTAAAATTAAATAAGGACTAAATTTAGAAGTTCCCATTGGGATCAAAAACATATTTAACCCAAAATTTAATACTATATTCCAATGCTTGTAGAAAAAAAGACTATGTTCCAATAAAAATGTTCTACAGAGACATCTAAGTAGATATTTACATAAATATTTTAAAAATTAATATTATAATAATAGAGTATAAATGGATTTTGTCAAAAAAAAAATGTATAAATAGACATTTTATTCCTTACAAATGAAGGGTTGGTAAATTTAGTACAAATGTAGGAAATAGGAAAAATATTCATGGTTTTTAGAGAGAGAAATGAAAAACATATATGATGCAAATTTAGAGCCAAAATTTTAGGATATAGTTGTTACAAACCTAATAAGGGATCAGTGGAAAAAAAATTAGGTTAAAACTTAACAAAATTAATAAATAAGGATAAGTCACAACGTATCTAATTTGATTCTATGGTGAGTGATATTTATTGGTCCAACAATGAAAATCGGTTTATGGATGATGCAAGACTTATCTATCTCACCTATGCACAATAAATTGGCCTCAAACCAAACATATATAGTCTCTTAAAATTTGTGGTGCAAGATTTGAGAAATTTGGTTGTTATTTAATTTTGTCAATTTTTTTTCTATTTCTCAAATTCATCAACTTTTACAATTTCAATAACTAAAATCTATTTACTCGTAATAATATCACCCTACGGCTATATAATATTTGAATATGTATAAAAAAATATATTTTTAATATTATTGTATAGTTTTATTGAAGTAGTTAAGTATATATTGTTATATGAGAAGTAAAAATAATCTTACTAGTAGCTCTAACTTACTTACATTTACAAAGCAATCATGGAAGTGAAGACGAAGCAAAGAAGCAGCCATTCGAATCTCTTCATTTATTGCATTTAGAACCTCTCTTCTAACTATTGTAAAAAGATCAGGGCACGTTGTCCTGTAAAAATATGGGGTCAGTTGAGGCCTAATAGGTTCAGCCACACTCAAAATGAAGAAACTCATAAGCCAAAAACATGCAATAACTCTGCATGATTTATTCATTTTTGCTTTGTTTGTTACTAAGTTATATGTATTTAGCAAACACCAAACAATGGATGTATTTATAGCCACCAAATGAAACATATAGCAATTTTTTATCGAATGTATAATCCTTTATTTTACCTCATTAACGATTTTTAAATTTTACGACTTTCTTTCCCCACTTACACATTTGGGGTTGAATTTTGATCACGTATACTTATCCAGTGCTATTTGGGGAAATCATTTATGAGTTGATAATGTGATACTATCTAAGTGGACTACCAACTTATTTCCATGTCATCAAAATATTCATTAATCTATATCAGGAAAGCAATAAAATTTTAGGTTAATTTTTTATTTAACAGTTCATTTTCATTTCATCAGTTTAGTTATCACATAAGGATCTCGCTTGTAACTTAATCAAAATTTAGTCACACATGCATAGGTGAAAAGAAAAAATATCCGACATTTTGGAAACTAGAAACGCAAAATCGTAGTTTTAGAAAATTGAGGGACCAAGTTATATTTAAATCTTTTTGGGGTATTAAACCTGGTTTTTTATAGAGAAAATAAAATTCTAGTAATTGGGAGTTGGAGAAGTAAAATATGATCGATAATTATTTGGTTTAATTGTAGTTTTAACCTCTAACTTTCATAAAGTTGCGATTTTGGCCCCCTAAAAAAAAAACTACAAAACGGCCCCTTAAGTTTTGCATCTGTAGCAGTTTTGACCCCCCAAGGCAAAAAAATAAAAAAATAAAAAATAATAACATGTGGCACCTCACTTAGGGTGCCACGTCAGCGTAGACCGAGTCAAAATTGACATTGGGGGCCACAGATGCAAAACTTAAGGGGCCATTTTGTAGTTTTTTTTAGGGAGCCAAAATCGCAACTTTGTGAAAGTTAGGGGGTTAAAACTGCAATTAAGCCTAATTATTTTATGCATGAATTTTAAATTGATCATCAATTTAACCATAACTAAGAATTCTTTTAACAATAGAACTCATTAACTCCCTAAAAAAACACTCATTAACTATTTAAATACTACCACTTAATTTGTTGCGACTTAATATGATATGTGGTAGTGGCAAAAATAACGATTTTTTAAATTAATTTTTTTTTAAGAAACTAAACTAGCCTATCTAAATTGACATCGAGGAAAATTGAATTTAAGACCTTCGCGAAAAACACACTCCAAGGTCTCAAGCTAACACTCACCAACCAAAGTGAGTTTTAAATTAAGATTTTAATAAAAGATATACTCCCAGTTTTTATTTCTTATTAATTCTTTTAAAAAGTGTAGTGGTCTCTTTTTACAAGACTTTTTGTTTTGTTACTATTAAAGAAAAAATAGTTTTTTTTTTTTTTAACAAGCAAAGAAAAAATAGTTAAAAAATTAACATGACTTAGTAAATTGAATATGATCGCATATTCATTTGAGAGTGGTGTCACCCCACTTATTAAATTATGAAAAATGTAAATCTCCTATTTGAGTTTGTGAATGAAGACAAAATCTAAACCACTCTCAGTAAAAAAAGATTATGTCGATAAGCACTACAAGTCTATGCTACATCATTGGAGCAATGTGAAGTTGTGCATGCATTGAGCATTTAAAATTGTTTTGTTGCTTGTATATGCATTCTGACTTCCAAAACACAAGTGTGCCGCCCGCAACTTCTAAATAATTGTTCCTGCTTGGTGGAGTGGGATAAATGTCAATATATAGAAGGGTAATAGTTACCAGCTGTGCTAGCTTATTGGCATAATCGATTTTTTATTGGTAAGATCTTAAGATATATCAAATGGATCAACTCAGTGTTAAAATTGTTTAAGACAAACACTCTTGTTAAAATGCCCATGATCATTTTGTGATATTAGCAATGTTTTAAAAGCCGAGTCGGATGATTCAATCAGTTAGGCGATAAATTAGAATTCTCTATGATTCGGTTATTTGATCGCGGTTTTATCTTATTTTAAGCAGTTTAAAACAGTTGAATCATGACCCAACTCGAGACCTCGTCGAAACAATGTGTGGTTTGGTTTATAAAACATTTGATGTTTGCAAATTAGGAGGCTGATGAATCCTAATATCAACCTCATTGTAAATGAAAATTAGTTGCAAAATTAATTACACTATCTTATTGTGACACGTGATGCAAATGGGGCATAGTGTCTAGCATGTCAAAAATAAATATATCTGTACAATTGTGGCATAGTGCGTAGTATGTCAAAGCAGTGTTGCACCCACTCAAAATTTCCATTATCACAGACTTTGCCTTATTTGAGTAGGCTCAAAAGTTTATTATGTTAATTCAACCCTGTGGTTAAGTTACTGTGCTTAATTTGTTAATATGGATTTTACAAATTTTACTCAGCAACAAGATGAGCCATATAACGGAAATATACTGTTACAACAACAGAGCCACTTAGGATTACTGCATAAAACTTGCATCTAGTCAACTCTTTCAATTACTGCATTCTATTTCGCGATCGCCCACTTTAGCGGCACGATTGACAACAGAGCATTTTAGTGCATGTATTTTGCCTATTTACATCGTCTTTTTATGTCTCTTATACCTTAGAATTGACACTACCATTCTGTCCTATAACCAATTCTCAGTAGCATCTGCAAAATTGTTTCAATATCCAATCCTCTCCCATTCACATGAGACTGATTAAGCCTTCAAAAATACTATTGCTACATCACCATAGAACTATGCTCCTGCATCATGAAGAGCTTAAGCTCTCCAGTCCTATTGCAGCAAGTCACTAATCACACAGCCTCCAACTATAGATATCAATATCTCATCTGATTTAGTTGCAGTATTTTACCCTGTTCTATGCTTTATGCTCGTTCAATAGATTTATAATTTTTACCTCCTCCGAGCAATTTCAAAGGTTACCAAACTACTCTTCCAGACAATATGTCTCTATAGAATAATTCAAATAACATTTTTAAGAGACTTGCCTATTATTACTATTCAACATCTTGTTCTCTCTATGAGAGGGTAACACTTTTCAACTCATCACAGAACATTTCTCATGCCAATGTTTGGGTTACAAAGCAAAGTTATTATACAGCATTGCTTAAGTTAACCAGGTACCACAAGACCTTCTGCTGACCTGTGAAGTATAACTACTAGGAGTTAAACAACTGTGAAGTATAACCTACTAGGAGTTCAACAAGAATATGAAACATTTAAGATTCGAACCCATAACCTTTTAATTAGAATCAAGGAGCTTCAAATTAAGCTAGCCAATACTACACATCTATATTAAGCTAAAATCATAGTGGCCCAAAAATCCTTGATTTCTTGCCTAAAGGTTGGGCCAGCCCTGAGTTCCTTTTAACCTAGCAGTTGGAAGGAAACAATCCTTGGCAGGTTGGTAACCTACATAAAAAGTTATCCCTTGCATAGAGACCTAACTTATCCCTTTCCTAGTGACGAAGACTTCTAAAATCAAAAGTAGATGCTGATAAATCCAATGTGAAAACAGTAAATTAACCAATAATATTCTACTTAATACATCAACACCTCCTAAACCTCAAATTGGATCAAATGTAAATAAATAAGCAAACAGAGCCACCAACATTCATGAGCAACAAAACTTATTCTGCCAAATAGAAACTTAACAGAAATAAGCAAGTTCTTCCAACTTAAAAGAAAGAAAATTGCATAATGAAATACGAGGAAAAAAATCGAGCAAAAAGGAAACTTAAGCAGCAGAGTATAACAACAACTTCATAGTTTTGCAAATGTAAGCATATACTAGCATAAGAATGTCACCAAAAAGATAAGGTATCTCACATACCCTGCAATAATATGTAAAATTGCCAATATTCTAAAGGAACAATAAATCGTGTTTAGTTGAAACAACAAACTAATAAAACAAAACCAATGAATCGTTTTTCCAAATTGCATAACAAAACCAAAACTGAAAAACATGAGACTACAAGAGCACAAGGCCAAGTTCAGATGGTTTCAAGGCATTACGAACCCTATAATTGTACAAGTAGTAGTGAAGTTGTCCATCTCCAGGTCCAAACTTGAGCTCTTTAAGAAAACCCTCATTATGCATTACATCTAACGCATTGAAAACATCAAAATCCTTCTGCTTTGCCACAATCAGCGCATCGTTCATCAACTGAGCCAGTGGAGTTTTAGTAACCACGTTATAATAAGAATAAGCAATTTTCAAACTTGAGTAACTCTGATTTCCAAGAATAGAACTAGGCAATGTATAAAAGCTACAAAAATCAGTAATCTCATGGTTTTCAGGACTCTCAACCAAGTAACTATCCACAACATCCTCATGTGGAAGCAGCCAATGCTCAACATCATCTTCATCAAAATCAGGCGCAACAACAAACTGTCCCAAATAACCCCTAAGTAACCTCGTAACCGCAGGAACATCCCTCAGCTCCATTTTCCTAAACCCTTCCGTAACCGTCGAATCAGGCAACTTATAAAGCTTAATAGTCCTACTCATCGTCATCCTCGCACCAAGCCTCGAAAATCCAACATCAATAAGCTTCTTCGGATTCAACGACCTATGCCAATACTGACAAGTAGCAACCGGAGTCGGTAGCACAACCCCAGCCGTATAAGCCGCTTGCCAAATATCCTCCAAATGAACCCTCCTAGTAACCTCCTTAATCATAACCGGTGCAAGCCTCTTCGACCTAAGTTTCTTATGCACACACAAAAAATTAATCTCAGCCATTCTAACAACCTTATCATTAACCCTAATCCTCGCCGGTATCCCAGTAATAAAAGCAACCAATTTCTTCGACGCTTTCGCACGAACACCAATATGCCAAGTCTTAAAATACCCAGGAACACACAAAGCCCATGTTAAAAACTCCTTAGAATAATTAAACCTAAACATATTCTCATCATCCTCAACATAATTATTCTTCAACAAAAGATAAACCTCATCACATGTTTCTTGACAACCCATATCACATGTTGTCCATTCATATGCATTTGGAAGATTATAAGGTTCTTGTTTCACTTCTGATAAGGGTTTTGGTGGTTCAATTGGTCCTTCTGGTAGGGTTGTGTCACCAACATCTTTGTATTGACCAACAGGTTGTGTTTCCCAGAATTTGTGTTGTTTTGTTACTGACATTGAATCTTGGAAACTCCGAACAATTGTTTCCAACGAGGTTTCTTCTGTTAGATCTGGTTTTGATTCAGAATTGTTTTCTTCTTCCATTGTTGATTATGCTATGAAAATTCCAATGCTGAAATATTGAAAAGAAATAAATAAATTAATTAAAATTGAATTGAATTGAAATGAAATTGAAAAAGTGAGAGAGAAAAGGAAGAACCTTGATATTAACGATGATGATGAAAATAGTGAGAAGAGTGAAATTTATGATTAAATCTCATTCACTTGTAGAATAGGGAAGTATTTCTGATGATGGGGTTTGTGGCCTTGTGGGAAGGTTCACAAGGTAACGAGTGTGCCTACAAGATTTAGAGCCAGATTGATATAATTTTTTTGGCTCGGCAAATAAATAGGGATTAGTTGAATTTTCGTCTATATACTTGTTAATTCTTCTAAGACTTCGCTGCAATTATTAATCATTTGAGTTTTAATTCTAATTTCATTTGATTACACTTGAGTAGCACATGATTAGTGAGGTGGGATGATGTGGCAGAATCTAAATAGAAAGGGACATAGATGACTCAACAAATTACACCTCAAATGACTATTTTTCCCTTAATGAAACTAGACAAAACAAAATGACGATTATACTCCCTTCTTTCTTCTTCCTTCCACCACCACCAACACCATTGATCTCTTCCATCACAACACTATCAATCTCAATGATGAACCCAACAACAATAACAACAAGATGAACAAAATTTCAGCGATTAAAATGGTCTACATAATCGAAACTAACTTGTTGTACAAGAAGTGAATGAAAACCTTGAATCATCCACTAATAACCTAGAATTAGTATCATATGATCTTCTACCCAATGATAAACCATATTCTCCAACCTCTCAGATTATGTTCTTCCTGCTACGAATTTCAAGATCTATAAACTCTTTCATCATCTTCATCTCTTCGAAACTGGTTTCTTGTTCCGCTTCTTTTTCTCATCGTCGATGTTAAACAGGTCTGAGAGCGTGCCATGGTTTTGCTCCGATGGAGCGACAATCTCACACGACATATGGCGGGGCTTGACAGCGGAGGATGAAGCTTGGTCATCGGTGTGGCTGCCGAAACAATATTTCGTACGGTGAAGCTCTGGTTCAACCTCAACGGAGGAGGATTCGATGCCGTTGAGAGTGAGAGTGGAACCAGAGTATAATAGTGTGTGAGAGCACGTTAGTTACATTGGATGTGAAAACTCAATGGTGTTGGTGGTGATGGAAAAGATCAATGGTGTTGGTGATGGAAGAGATGGACGATGTTGATCGTGTTGATTGAAGAGTTCGATGGTATTGGTGGTGGTGGTAGTGATGATGGAAGAGATCTGGTGTTGGTGGTGGTGGTGGTGGAAAAGAAGGAAAGAGAGGGAAGAAAGTAGAAGAAAGAAGTCAAGGGCATTATTGTCTTTTTACGTGTGTCTTGGATCATATGGTAAAAGAGTCACTTCAGTTACAAAATGTTGAGTCAGCAAGGTCATGTCTCAGTCAGATGGCGCCACATCATTGTCACGTCAGTAATCACGTGCCACATAAGCATTCAGATGTAATTATGATCAAATTTCAACTGAACCCTATTTGCAGGGACTATGGACATATTTAAGCCTAATTTTTTTAAGAAAAAAAATCACTTTTTTAAAACAAAACAAAAATTAGGGTCCGTTCGTTACGGATTAAAATAAAAGTGATTTGCCATAAAATAATTTAGAGATTATTTTATAAGGATTTTGGCCCCGTTTGTTTTAGATTTTTTTTCAAAAAAAAATCTATTTTTTTTTCTAAAAAAATCATTTTTATTTTTTATTTTGAAGTGTTTGTTTAGGATTTTTAAAAAAATCATTTTATCAAAAAAAAAATCTATTTTGACCATAAAATGAAAAGCTATTAGGATTAACTTTTCTCAAAATCTATTTTTTTTTTTTTTCAAAAACAAGGAGGTAGCACATGTACAAGTTAAAACTCATTTTTTTTGTAAAGAAAAAAAGGATTTTTATGGATAGTAGGCAAACAAAAATAACTTCAGATTTTTTTAACACAATATTTTTTTTAAAGCTGAGACAAACGCATTCATTATTAAAAATCACAATTTATTTTGCGTTTGTTTACCCTAATAAAAATCATTTTAAAAAACAAATAATATAGTTTGTTTAGATACAACAAAGATGAAGGGGTTTAGCTCATGATGAGCTTAACCACAAAGATGAATATTAAATGAAACATAAATGAAAACAAGAAAACCTAAATTGATTGATAATGTATAGTTAATGACATGTTACAATCCACCAAGAAAAGAGGTGAGTTTGAAGCATCACCTAAGTAATCCTAAATTAAAATCACTAAGAACTAGCATTCATGCTCATCTATGAAGATGAGATGGAGTGAGAACTCTATTGGCTTCTAACCCTAGCTAGAATTTGGCCGCTCAATTCACAATGTAAAATTCAGGACCCCTATCACTACCATGTGGTTGTTCTTTTATAGTACAAGGCCAACTACTATAAGTTGTATCTTTTGGTCATTTCACATATGATTTTGTCTCTATCTTATCCTTTCAGCATAAAGCATATTCTTTATTTCTTGTACAACCAAACATTGGCGTCAGCTCACAGAACTTAACCATTAAGCAATGATAGGAGGGGTCCCACGAGTTCGTACAATATTATGATATGGATAGTGATCTCGTATGCTACATCTTCCTATATCTCTAGTGATGTATCATCAATTCCACGATGTAGCTTCCTAGATCTCCACTGCAATTCCTCACCATGTTCCTTCAAATATCCAAAACAAACATTACTAGTTCAAAATGATTAATTAACACTAAAAACTACTTAAAACCATAAATTCATAAATAGTCACTGATTAGATGTTTTAGACCATGCATTCACTCAATTTCGCATTCGTTATGGGGCTTAAATGCAACCTGATAACCTACAAAATTGTCGGTTTTCATGCCCTAAACGCCATTAATCGCTCTGTAGAATAAGGGATTGGACAAGAGTGGAGTTATACATAAAGAGATTGTGTCAACATATCATGTCGGGATAGGAGAACATAGCCAAACATGAGGCGCCACGATCACACTAACATGAGAGTTATCACACACACCGACAAAATTAGCCGAAGATGAGTTACACATTATAAGGCATGCCATTTGGCTAATAGGAAATAGTTTACTATAAATACTATTCGTACATTGAAATTAACACATCCAATCAACCAACACAAGCTTACTTTTTACAATTTATCATTTTATCTTTCAGCTTTTATTTATACATTTCTTAGTGTAATTCAAAAACCCAAAAACAATTGTATCTAATGTTCAACTAGAGTAGTTCACAAGCCCACACCTGGGAACAAATATTCTCCCTCAAGATTAATCCTTTTAAGCAAGGGAATCACAGTTGAGGCATCTCACTTAAATTTAGCTTCCACAAACACTTATTAGTTTATTTTATTTTTAAAATATTTGTTTAAAACATAATAATTCATTTTTATAGTATTAACGTTTTTAGTATAATATATATTATATTTTGCATCTACATATTACTTTACTCTATCTTTTTTATATTAATATTAAAATACTTTTTTACAATTGTTATTTAGATATGTAAAAATCGATTCAAATTAAATTTTACTAAATTGGATCAAGAATGATCGAAATTTTCTAAATCAGTTATACAAATCAAAGATTTATTCTAGTTACATCCCATGAATTTTTAGTTACACCACAGTTTGACAAAAAAACCTTTAAACTCATTTTAAATTTTCAGCTATTACCTTTTCATCTTTCTTCTTCTTTTATCTTCTTTTGCCTCTTTCATCCCGTTACTACTTTCTTCCTTTGTCCTTTCATCCTCTAAATTATTTTTAAATACTCAATTCTCAAGATGGATTCTTTTCTTTTGCTTATAGAAGAACGTGAATTGCTTTGGTGATGTCTTGAGTCAATTGGTCTTGAACTCAATTGACAATTTTTTTTAAAAAGCTAAAATGAAATATATCAGCATAAGGAGTGCCAAAAGGCCAGCTGAAAGAGTATCAATTACATGCACAAAACAAACGTGGAACAAAAAACAGGATAAAAAAAAGAAAGCTACTCTATTACATATAAATTCCCAAGCAAGGTAAATGATTCAACCACCATGAATGGTAGGAAAAAACAAAACTAGGGCGATTCGCTTTCAACCACCAGTATGATTGAAGCTTAACTTTATCTAGCAATTGATTAAACGAAGCTTCTTTTTGGTTAAAGACCCGAGCATTCTTTTCAAGTCAAATCACCCACACACAAGGTAGCCATATAATATTAAAAGTTAGGCGGTTGCTTTTGGAGAAGCCGCCTAAGGTGCCAAATTGATATAAATGGCTGGTACATGTTTAGGAAACACTATATGGTAACTAAGCTAGTGAGAGATATCGTACCAAAGTTTATCAAAAAAATCACAAGAGAGGAATAAGTGTTTTGCATCTTCTAGCATGCCGCATCCAGCCACGCATAAATGAGCATTTGGATTAAAATGTGTATTTTAATTAGATTGTCTGTTGTTGGTAATCTATCACGTAACAGGTGCCAAGCGAAGAGACTGATTTTCGGGGGCACTTCCTTGTTCCAAATTTCTGTCATTTGAGTAGCTGCCAAGTTGTTGCTGGTTGATGTCAACAAATGATTATAAGCACTTGTGACGTTATAAATGCTGGAGGAATGTAAGTGCCAAATCCACCTGTCAGAATGATTAAGCTGCAAAACAATATTAGTTAAAACATCACAACACTCCCACACCTTCTCCTCCTCCCATGCTAACAAACGACGCTGCCACTTCCAAGCTTCACCCTCTTCCCCCCACCCAAGCGAATACATTTCAGCCACCGTTGCCATTTTATTAGTAGCAAGATCAAAAAGGCGGCTAAAAGTATTCTTCAAAACTAACCTGTCAATCCAAGGATTCCACCAAAATAAAGTTTGGGCACCATCACCTACCTCCCACCCAACATTATCATCAAACCACCACCCACCTCCCACACCAGCCCCATTTTTTATATTTATCAAATTATTCCACCAAATAGAGTTAAACCGCCCCTCCTCTGTGATTTTACCTCCTACCTCCCCGTATCTTGATGCTAAAACTCTATACCACAAGCTCTTATTTTCAACCTGCATCCGCCAACACCATTTACAAAGTAATGCAAAATTAAACTCCCGAATCCTTCGCACTCCTAAACCTCCATTCCCCTTTTTGGAACAAATAGTGTCCCAGTTAATCCAAGAAATTTTCCTAACCTTTTCACATCCCCCCCAAAAAAAGCAATTAAAAATAGATTCAATAGAGGAAATGATACCTGCAGGAGCTTTGAAGAAGGAAGGAAAGTAGACCGGAAGAGAGGACAAGACATACTTTAGAAGAACTAAACGGCCACCCAAATATATATTTTTACTATTCCAACCGGATAATCTTGACTTAATACGATCAATCAAAGGTTGCCAAAATTTTAATTTGCGAGGATCACCACATATAGGCAGCCCTAGATAGTGAAAAGGATCTCTGCCCAATTTACAATTAAGAACAGAGGCTGCCTCGGCCAACCAAGAATCATGAATATTAACACCAACTAACATACTTTGGTGAAAGTTCACTTTAAGACCAGATGTTGCCTTAAAGAGAAGGAGCACAACTTTCAGAGCTCTAATATTAGCCCCGCTTCGATCCCCAATTAACAAGGTGTCATCAACAAATTGTAAGTGAGTGATGGAAACATGATTATTAGCACCCACCTTGTAGCTGGAGAAAAAGCCAACTTCTACTAAAACATTCATCATGACATTCAATCCTTCAGCTGCTATTAAAAATAGAAAAGGTGAAAGAGGGTCACCTTGCCTCAAACCTCGTTCAAATTTGAACTCATCAGTTGGGCTGCCATTAAAAAGAACTGATGCTAAGGCCATACTGACGCATTCCATAATCCACTTATGCCATAATGTAGGAAAATTCATTTTTTTCATGACTGCTTCAAGGTGGGACCAATCAATGGAATCAAAAGCCTTCTCATAATCAACCTTGAATAAGAGCAAGTCCTTTTTCAGGCGCTTAAAATCTTCCACAATCTTATTAGCGGCGAGAATACCATCAAGAATTTGTATACCATGAATAAAAGTTGATTGTGTTTCTAAAATAACAGTAGACATAACCCTTCACAATCTATTGGAGAGGACCTTTGACAGGACTTTTTATAAACTTCCAACCATAGAGATTGATCTGAAGTCATTCAGGCGCTGCAGGCACTCAATTTTTGGAATTAAAGCAATAAAAGTAGTGTTGATACCTTTTGACAACTTCCCATTCTTGTGAAATTCAGATATAAAGCGTATAAAGTCATTGTAACGCCCTATTTTTAATTAAGCAATAAATCATGCAAATTAAATAAATACATAAGAAATAGTCGTCACTTCTACAATTAATCATCAACATAGTCATGCATGAAAATAATCTCCAACATAAAAATCTCAGCGGAATCAATATATCTCAACATAAATGTCATGTCTTCAACATAAAATAAAATCCAACAACATAAATAATCTCCACCAAATACAACTCCAGATATAATAAAATCTCAAAAGATAAATAACATGCACTAAGTCCTAGATCAGCCCTATCTAGACACGTGCAATAAACGAGGAAGCTCCCGCTCCTCAAAGCAAAACTCACCAAGCAAAACATCTAAACCTGCATGCCGTCTACCCGTCCATACGGAGAGGTAGGCGGTCCACCAAGACCACTGGGGGTTAGAATTACAGTAATCATAATCAAGAACAAACAGGTTTAAGCATGCATCATTAATAATATCTTGCATAAATAATTGTGAACATAATAATCTCAATAATTGCTGCACAAGCACAAAGTTCCGATCACAACAATCCTCAAGCACACCAAGTACCAACACATATTCACATCAACTCATGAACAAACATGACTCTTCCTAGAAACATATAATGTGACTAGACGACTCGACTAAGTGTGGTACCAAATTTCTTTCATCTTTGAGGTCGTCGCCCTTGACGCTTATAAACACGCCATATCACCCCGAATAATGGACTACCGCAACATCCAACAACAATGGAGATGAAAGACAACAACAACAACGTGTGTGAACTAGGACTCGACAACAACAATACATACTTCATGTAATTTCACAAGTCCACGCCAATTTTATTCTAATACATGCGTACACCAACAATTCACCAACAATTCGCATGTAAAAGATTTCACCAACAACATATATGCACACAACATATATAATCACCATCAACATATATGCATTCAACATATATAATCACCAACAACATATATGCATTCAACATATATAATCACCAACAACATATATGCATTCAACATATATAATCATCAACAACATATATTCACATTCAATCTTATTCACGAAAGAATTACAAGATAGAAAAGTTCAATGAATATATCATTAACTAGTTTCGTATAATGAGATTCACCACTTTAGCAAGTTGAGCCAATGGATCAAAACGAAATCAAATTATTCAATTGCCTCTACTAAGGAGTATACTAGCCACATATGAGTGAAGGTATACTCACATAAGTATTTCATTAGCCAATTACTATGAATTCTCAACATTCGCAAAGTTCGTCTCAAAATGTTACTTTTCAAAACATAGACCATTTTCAAAGTAAGACATTCTAGTTCTCAAAGAAATAGATCAAGAACATTTACTTAATCACCTATACAACATATGTAAGTAATCCCCATCATTTGTCTTTGAGAAGATAAGTTTCTGGAAAATTGTGTTCTTGGACGATTTTCCAAACATCATGAACGATTTTAAGAAAATTAAGTCCAAGTCCATACCAATGATGTTTTTACAAGATTAGATACATAGGTAATGATTAAATAAATCAAGGAAATCATTTAAAAAGTTAGGATTGGTTCACAAGTACACAAACGAAAATTCAAGTGTGGCTGAACAGGGCATGGTTCGCTTAAGCGAAGGCTGGTTCGCTTAAGCGACCAAGTCTCAGTAGCTTCTGGGCGTGTTCGCTTGGAGCTCGCTTGCACCTCGCTCAAGCGAACTATGTCTAGAAGCAACTTTTCAGTTTGCTCAGAGCTTCGCTCACAGCTCGCTCAAGCGAACTGTGTTCAGAAGCGCCTGGGCACGCTCGCTTAAGGTTCGCTCAGAGCTCGCTTGAGCGAACGCTCAACAGTTCAAAAAAAAACTTCGAATTTCAAAACCCTTTTCCCAAACTCTTCAATTTTGATCCTCCCACACTCAAAACTCGTCCCAAATGAAGTTTATAGGTCATGTACACAAATATAAACACCAAAATGCTCAAAAATCACGAATCAAACCTTATTTTTGTTTCAATTCAAAATTTCACCAACCTTCCAAAAATTATTCAACAACAACAACAACTTTCATCATTAATCCACCAATGACATACTCAACATACCAATTCATAACCAACATGTTTTTCAAACATCAACAACAACAATCAACCATGAATTCTTACACAATTCAACAACAACAACTCATAACTCATCAATTTCACTCAAGAACACAATATATTCACATACATGGAATTTGGGATACAAATTTAACAACAACAACTTAGTTATCAATTCATTTATGTATATGAACATATTATCAACATCTAAAACGAAATTCAACATCAAAATCCAAATAAGCACTTATTCACAAAATCAATTATATCAATAAGCACTTAAGAGAAAGTAGAAAAGATAAGAGATTATGAAGTAAAAGCTATCCCCCTTACCTCTACTAATCTCTACTCTTGCTAAGGCTTTACTTTTGCTCCCAATCCTTCACCTCCTAGCTTGTTCTTCTCTAACCCTTGTTCTTTCTCTTCTATTCTCTCTCTCTCTCTCTCTCTCTCTCTCTCTCTCTCTCTCCCTCTCTCTCTCTCTTCCTCTCAAAATTTTGGAGTGAAAATGAGTAGTGTAACCCTAATCCTTTCCCTATTGTTAGAATATATCCATACCCATTGGACCTAACCCATGAAATAATAATTGAGCTCTATTCTAATGACACCACCTATTAGTTTACTATCTTACTAACAATAAACTATTTCACCACAACTAACACTTATACTAATTACTACAACTAACTTAGTAAATCACTAACACTTGGTTCTCGCTAAAAATGCTACGATTAATTCTCGACCAAAATTACTATTCTACCCTTACTCGTCAATAGACCAAAATACCCTCCTATTCACTAAACTCAAGAAAATACATAAAAGGGCAAATAATCACATATAAGCATACATAAAATGCACGTAAATTAATTAAAAACTAAATAACGAAAATTGGGCTGTTACAGTCATCACGGAGTTCCGACAAGAAATCCGTAACAAATCCCATATTAACAGTAACACCATTTGGTCCAGGACATTTAAAACTGTCACAATCCCATATAGCTTGCTTAACTTCATCAACTGAAAAAGGTTTGGTTAACTATCCACACTGACCTACATTAAGCATATTAAAATTGAGATTCTCAATGCTAGGTCTTTCAGCAGCCACAAATTGAAAATGAGATGAGAAGTGATTGAAAACCAGGCCCCTAATTCCTTGCACGCCTTCAACAATATCGCCTTCAACAATTAAATAAAATATGGAGTTCGCTCGCCGCCTAGAGGACATAATGCTATGAAAGAACTTAATGTTAGCATCTCCCTATTTAAACCAAAGTAATCTAGATTTCGGCCATTGCATGTTGGTGTTGATGCAAGATAAGGAACAAAAGTTTGTTGATAGAGAATGAAGCTCTTTAATTTCCTCCAGTAAAAGATCATCCTCCTCCCCTTTAGCATCTAGAAAAGAAATACACTCTCGAACGTTTCTTAAACAACCTTCAAGGTTTTGAGTGTGATTTTGATGCCAAGTGTTCAGGCTTCCCCTTAATCAGCTTCAATTTTTTTTTAAAAAAGATAGCCACCCCATCCCTCTGAAGGTGGGAAAAACACAAGAAGGGGGGGGTTGAATTGTGTTTTCAAAAAAAAAAACGTTTCTTTCTTACGAAAAATAGCACTGTTCTCAGGATTCAGAGTCTGATGGAGTTCAGACTCTAATCAGAGTTCAGAGTCTCAGCAGCGGAATAAAGATCAGATGCAAGAAAGAAAGAAGACACAAACAATTTTATACAGGTTCCTTCCACAAACCGGAAGTAGTCCTGTCCCCCTTGCACTTCCAAGGAGAGTTTCACTAAAATGTAATATCAAATTACAAGTTGCTCAAACACACAAGTAAGAGACTTCCTTTGCTCAATCACACAAGAATGAGACTTCAGATGCTCAAGCCCACAAGCAAGAGACTTTAAAACAATTACAAAGAATTGAAAAGAGTTTTGAATACTTGATATACTATCAGAGGTATTCACAACACAAAATGAAACAGAACAGACTCTGTTTTTCTTAGATACTTAGAAATTCTAAAATGTGAGCTTTTGTAAGAATTATCTAAGTTGTTGATGAGCAGATTTTGCGACTTAGAATATGAGATAAGAATTCAATTCGCGTGTATATATTTCTGATACTTGTGTAACAATTCTTCAAGTCTTCAGCTCTATTTATAGAGGTTTTGAGAGACGTTGGAGAACAGTCAGCTCATCAACTTTTCTTTACCGAAGCTGATTTGACACCCTTGATCCTTTGCTTGATTTGAGGCTTGTATAATGAAATCAAATTCAAATCCATTCCCTCAAATAAGGAAAAGTTTCTGCTACAGTTACTGTTATTCTTGTCGTGTATAGAAGACACTGTGCAGAGTTGGTGGTTGCAGGGACAAACGTAGGCATAGTGGTTGTACTTTTCGTACACTGTACTTTGTCAATGCTTCTTGGTGTCTGAAGAATCTTTGCTTCTGGATACCATTTGCTTCTGATGAGTCTGCCTCTGATGAACTTGCTTCTGATGACTTCATCTTCAGAAGCTCTTTCTTCAGACGCATTCTGACTCTGAATTTCCAGGAGCTCTTTCAGTCAGATATTCTTCAAGCTTCAGTTTAAGATTTCCTTTGCTCTTTAATTTATTCAAACAGAACCTCTTGTAAATAAATCTTTGATTAATGGTCCTGCACACTTGAATAAATGTTTAGCAAATCCAATTGATAATTTTTTAATACCTTGTTATCATCAAAACTTAAGTGGTATACTTGTGAAACACCCTTTGTTCCAACATACTTGTGAAACACCCTTTGTTCCAACAATCTCCCCCTTTTTGATGATGACAAACATAAGTATTTAAAAAGATCAATTGTTGTTAACTTAATTAACAAGTTGACTCTTAAGGATTCTGAGTTTTGTAAGCTCAGTCTCCCCCTGAGTCTGATATTCTTTAAGGTGAGGTTTGTAAGCTCCCCCTAAGTCCTGTCCAGGTTAATTAAGTTCATTTTTACGCTTAATACCAATATCATAGAATGTAGATGAGTTAAAATTGAGTTCTCAAATAAAATTTGTTAAGATAAATTTTATTTCATTCTTGGGCTCAGCTTCTGTTAAATACTTTTCTATTACTCCCCCTTTTGTCATCTATTAAAAAGATCAAAAACAGTAAAAAAAACAAAAGTGAAGAAATAGACATCTTTATATAAGAATGATCAGGAAAGTACAGAGTGTCAAAACACAGAAAGCAGGCAATTAAGACACATAACAAGAAAACAAAACAAGGTGTGCAGCTAAGGGTTTGGTTGGGGTTGATGCTGTTGCTGTTGCTGTTGCTGTTGAACAAGAGCCATCAGACGCTGGATGTCTTCAGACTGCTTCCTAACAGTTTCTTCCAGAGCCAGTTGTCTCTGAAGAAGGTGATCTTCCCTAGCCTTAGCTTCTTCTTGCTGCTTCAGCACCTTTTGCTTCAGCATCTTGAAGACCTTGGAGTCTCTTGTTACATATTCAGATTCAGCATAGAACGGAGCATTAGCCAAAAACAGGGGCTTGGTCTGGAGTTGAGAAGAGGAGTGGGATTCTCGCAAGCGTCGTTCCATGGCGCGAGCTTGAATATCACAACACTTCTGGGCAACACCATCAAAGAAGTTCAATGCCCTATTCGTAAGATTACACCAGCTTTCTTGATAGATGAATGGTAGAAATGGAGTGTTCCGAAGAAGCACCAAACTCTGCATTTCATCATTCAGAGCCACCAGACGTTCATCCAGGTATTCAGAATCCAAAATGTTGATGGGGGGTTGGTCAGACATTTGGATTGGTGAAGATTGGTCAGAGTTAGAGGGTGAAGACATGTGGTTTGGTGGTGGTTCAGAATGTGAAGCAGACACAGTGGGTTCAGATTCTGTCACTGGGACAGACTCTGTAGCCACAGTTTCCATTTCAGATTCTGGAATGGTTTCATTTGGAGGTTGGTTTACAGTTGTTGGTTGTTGTTATTGGTATTCAGGAAGTTCTCCTGAATAATGTTTTTCAAGATTGGAGAGGTCATCCTGTTCTGAGGTTGTGTTTTGTGGTGAATGGGATGGTTGTTGTTTGTTTGTTGAAGGATTGTCAGTTACCACTTGTGCTTCAGCAGCAGCTGTTAAATCAACAACTTGTGGACTGACTGGGTTTGTGGTTGAAGAGGGTGTAATAGAAGTATCAGGAGCAAGCATATTTAAAGGTTGGATAACAGGTGGTTGGAAGGGATGATTGGCAGGTAGTTTATTACAAATGCCTATCCTCTTTTCTTCTAACTTACCTATTGTTTTATAAACATCGTCTGACACTTCTTTGTAGGGAGTGGGTTTAGAAGAAGGTTTAGATTTTGTAGTGGTAGTTTTGGTTTTGAGGGTTCTTTTGGCCTTGGGTACAGGTATGGATATTTTGAATTTCTGACTTAGAGGTGCATTGTCTAAGTCAGAGTCTGTAGAAGATGAGGTGAAGGTAGAGGGTGGAGGAATTAGATTCTGAGTTACCTTAGATACCTTGGGAACGTTTGAGGCAGCAGCCTCTGAAGCAGCAGCTTCTGATGTAATCCCAGTGACTGATTTGTCCGGGAGAGAAACATTGGTTCGAATTACTGGTGGAGGACCAGCAGCTACTGAAGCATTCTCTTGAGGGACAGCAGCTGAGGTAACGGCTTCAGAAGTTTCTTGCAGAACCTGCTGAGCTCCCTTCACAGCACTCTCTTCCAGCTTCTTGGCCAAATTCTGAGCCTCAATAACCTTCTCAATGAGATGTTGATCTTCATCATGATCAATGCCCATAGCTTCCAGAGTCTTGTCTCTATCAATCCGGTATTGGGCTTTTAACCTTTTCTTCTCATTTTTAAGGTTCTGATAATGCTCTTCAGTCCTCTTCTGTTGTTCAGGAGTGGGTTCAAACAGGCATCACAATCTCCCCAGTTGCTAGCCTTTTGAGTGGTCTTACAGTCTCAACAAAGCCAGCTTCTTTTTCTTCCTGGGCTTGTTGAAATCTTTCCTCAATGTTTGACTCAGCCTTTCCTCTTTTCCTCTTTGGAGTAGTCACAGTTCCAAAGGTAGTTGCTTGAGTATTAGCAGCCTTCTGCTTTCTGGCCACAGCAACTTCAGATTTCCTCTGGGCTTCTCCAGACTCCTTAGCAAAAGCTGCTAAATAAGCAGATAATGCTTCAGGATTGTTCTCTTTAAGAACAGAGGGAAAATTTCTGATGAGAGGAAGAGGGGCTTCAGACTCCTTCAAATCCTTTGAGTCAGTCAGGATTGATGTAATGGCCTTCATGTTGTAGAGGGATGTGCCATTTATCATCCTTCCAGTAGCGACACCCAGCACTCTGTCTGACGCCAGATTGAACGTCTCCAGAGTTCTCAGAACACCTCCTTGGTAGAAGATTTCAGAGAGAAGTCTTCCACAAGGGATTTGTTTCCTTTTTCCTTTATAGGCTTCCTTGACAGCCCAGCATAAATGATGCATGATATATTTTGGAAGATTTATTGGTTGAAATCCAGCCAAGAAATACAGCACCAGTTTATGATCAGAGTTAGGTTGATCAGCACCTCCTCCCTTCTGGAAGAAGCACTCATTCATAATCTTCAGAAGCACCCTGTGCTCTATATCCATTTCAACCAACCTGGTTGCAGGGTTTCCTTTCAGCAGCAGTCTTGTAAAACTGCCCAGCATGGCGTCTTTGCTGCTGACGTTCCACTGAAACCTTCCTTCCATAGGCATCCTGCATGCCTGAGCAATCACTTCTTCAGTGATAGATACAGGGATACCCATCACAGCAGATTTAATTTCAAGGCCGTGAAAAGGTTCAAGACCCATTTCTTTTCTTGTTTTGCCTCTCAAAGAGGGGTTTCTTAACACAGCTTCCTTTTCTTCTGCCTTGGCTGAATCAACATCAAAAACTTCAGCCCTAACCCAGAATTCCTTTACCAGATTTACATACGTTGGACCATTTAACATCTGAAAGTACCCAGCCATGTTCTGAGCAGAGATAAACGCTTCCATATCAACCTTGTTTCTCTTTAAAGAAGCGAAATCCACTGGTGATTCAATTTGAACGACCAACGAACCCATTTGAAGAGGAACGGTTACAGGTTTAATGGAGATGTTTGATTTAGAACTTGAACCGCTTGTAGACGGAGCCATTTGGAGAAGATGAAGTTTGGGGATTTTGGGTTTCTAAGTTTGAAAGAAGAGAGAAAGTTGATTCTTTAAAACGTAACTGCTTAAGACTTAAAAGTGTAGGAAAGTGAGTGAGTAGTGTGTGTTTGGTATATATAGTGATTTGAAAAACAACTCTTCACATTCAGAAGTAATAACCAAACATGCGTATTAATGACTTGAGGGGCGCGAAAAATATTGAGAAAGAAAAACCATCATTGCCCTTAAAAAGCGTTGTTTCCCAATGCAGATAGACGTGTCAGAAGCCTATACAAAGTAACTTTAACCTTTCCACTTCCCATTACTTTCAGAGTCACAAAAAGATTCCTTTTCAGGGTCTGATAATTTTCTCAGAGGCTGAGTCTTTTCAGATTCTCCTAGGAGAGTCTGAAACTTATTCAACGTCTGATAATTTTCAGAGACTGATTTTTCATTCAGAGTCAAACATTACTCAGAGACAAAATGCATGTTCAAATTTTTCTTTATAAAATCAAATCTTTCAATGGTTAAAGGTTTTGTAAAGATATCAGCCCACTGATGATCAGTATCAATAAATTGAATATCTAATATCCCCTTTTGAACATAGTCTCTGATAAAGTGATGTTTGATTTCAATGTGTTTGGCTCTTGAATGAAGAATAGGATTTTTAGATAGACAAATAGCAGCAGTATTGTCACAATAAATTAGGATACAGTTTTCAGTTATTTGGTAGTCTTCTAACTGATGTTTCATCCAAAGCAGTTGTGTGCAACAACTAGCAGCTGAGATGTATTCTGCTTCTGCTGTTGACAACGCAATAGTTGCTTGTCTCTTACTGGCCCAGGATATCAGATTCTCACCAAGAAACTGACAGTTTCCACTGGTTGATTTTCTTTCAATCCTGTCACCAGCATAGTCAGCATCACAGAATCCAACTAGCTTATAATCTGAAGATTTCTTGTAAAGAAGTCCAAGATTAGTTGTTCCTTTCAGATATCTAAAGATTCTTTTAACCGCAGTTAAATGTGATTCTCTAGGATCTGATTGAAATCTTGCACACAGACAGACACTGAACAAAATATCAGGTCTAGATGCAGTGAGATACAACAGAGAACCAATCATACCTCGATACAGCTTTTGATCAACTTTGGTTCCTTGATCTTCTTTGTTCAGAGTGCAGGTAGGATGCATTGGAGTGTTCATTTCCTTGCAGTCTTCAAGTTTAAATTTTTTCAGAAGCTCTCTGGTATACTTGGACTGATGAACATACACTCCTTCTTTGCACTGATTGATCTGAATTCCTAGAAAGAACTTCAGTTCTCCCATCATGCTCATTTCAAATTCTTCCTGCATCATCTTAGAAAATTCCTTGCAAAGAGATCTATTAGTTGAACCAAAAATAATATCATCAACATAAATTTGTACAATCAGAATGTCTTTCTCAAGTGTCTTCTTGAAGAGTGTTGTATCAACCTGACCTCTTTTAAAATCATTTTTAAGCAAGAAATTACTCAGTCTGTCATACCAAGCTCTGGGAGCTTGTTTCAGACCATAGAGAGATTTCTTTAGCTTATAAACGTAGTCAGGATGTTTTAAATCCTCAAAACCAGGTGGTTGTTTTACAAACACTTCTTCAGATATGACTCCATTGAGAAATGCGCTTTTAACGTCCATTTGATACAAGGTTATGTTGTGATTTACTGCGTAGGAAAGAAGTAACCTGATTGCTTCCAATCTCGCAACTGGAGCAAAAGTTTCAGTGTAATCAATGCCTTCTTGTTGGCTGTATCCTTGAGCAACAAGTCTGGCTTTGTTTCTAATTACTTCTCCCTGTTCATCTAGCTTGTTCCTAAACACCCATTTAGTTCCAATAATGTTCTTGTGTTCAGGCTTAGATACAAGATCCCATACGTCATTCCTTTTAAATTGATTGAGCTCATCTTGCATTGCTAAGATCCATCCATCATCAGCTAGTGCTTCATCAACTTTAGTAGGTTCCATCATGGATAGCAGACCCAGGGCAGACTCTTCAGGTCTGAAATGTGATCTAGTTCTTCTGGGGCTTTCTTTGCTACCAATGATCTGATCCTCAGGATGAGAAGACTTGTACTTGAATGAATTTTTGGATTGGATAACTTGCTGTGAATCATCTTGATTTTCTTCAGAAGTTTCAGCAATAGGGACATCAGGAGCAGTCACAGCTTCTGAAGTTTCATGTGCCTCTGAAGTTTGATCAGGTTCTGAACAATCATCAGACTCTTCTGAACCTGCATTATTCTCACTTTGCTCTGGAATTTGACTTCCAGGCTCTTTGTCATCAAACTTGACATGTATAGACTCTTCAACACAGAGTGTTTCCAAGTTATACAGTCTGTATGCCTTAGATCTCTCAGAGTAACCTAGAAAGATTCCCTTTTGAGCTTTTGCATCAAATTTCTTCAGATAGACTTTATTGTTCAAAATGTAACAAGTACATCCAAACTGATGGAAATAAGAAATGTTGGGTTTCCTACCTTTAAAGAGTTCATATGCTGTTTTGTTCAAGATGGGTCTGATGTAGATCCGGTTCTGAACATAACATGCTGTGTTCACTGCTTCTGCCCAAAAGTGTTTTGCCAGATTGTTTTCATGAATCATGGTTCTTGCCATTTCTTGAAGAGTCCTATTCTTTCTTTCTACAACTCCATTTTGTTGTGGAGTTCTAGGAGAGGAGAATTCATGGACAATTCCAAATTTTTCACAAAATATTTCAAATGGCTCATTTTCAAATTCTCCCCCATGATCACTTCTGACTTTTAGAATTTTAAGTTCTTTTTCAGATTGAACTTGAATACAGAATTTTGTGAACACATCATATGAATCGTCTTTGGATTTGAGAAACTTAACCCAACTCCATCTACTGTAATCATCAACAATCACCAACCCATATTTACTTCCATATATGGATGCAGTACTGACTGGTCCAAATAAATCAATATGGAGTAGTTCTAAGGGTCTGGAGGTAGAAACAATGTCTTTAGATTTGAAAGAATTTTTAACAATTTTTCCCTTCTGACATGCACCACAAAGTGCATCTGAGTGATAGTCAATGTCTGGTAGCCCTTTGACAAGTTGTAACTTGCTAAGCTTGGAGATTAATCTCCAATTAGCATGTCCCAACCTTCTGTGCCACAGCCATTTCTTATCACTCACTGACAGGAGGCAGAATACCTTCTGATCAGTCAGTTCTGAAAAATTTATCTTATAGACATTGTTCTTTCTTTTTCCCTTAAACACTACAGATTGGTCATCAGTGTTGATTACTGTGCAGTTGTTCTTATTAAACAAGACGTCATAACCATTATCACAAAATTGACTTATGCTAAGTAGGTTATGCCTTAGTCCATCTACAAACCACACATTATTAATTGAGACTGAGGAATTACCAATTGTTCCAGTACCAATGATTTTGCCAGTTTGGTTTCCTCCAAATCCCACAGTTCCTCCCTCTTTCATGGTCAGGGTTAGGAACATAGACTTTTCTCCCGTCATATGTCGCGAGCAGCCACTGTCCAGATACCAGGACTTCTGCTTTGTATTTCCTTTTAGACATATCTGCAGCATCAACGATTTGTGTCTTAGGTACCCATACTTTCATGGGTCCTTTTGGGTTAGTCCTAGAAGTTCTGAATCTCTTTTGTGTACTCTGTCTGAATTTTTCTTTGTCAGTCTTCTTCCAGACTTTGGGTTCAGAACCTTTATTTTTAGAATGTGACTTAGTAAAAATAGCTTCTTTTCTCTGAAATCTAGGCTTTTGAGTTTCAGACTCTGTTTTCTTCAGAACCTGTTTGATGGGTTCTGATCTTTTCAGAATCTGTAACGCAGGAGCTTTTGATTTAGAGTCATTCGTGACCTTTGTCTTATAACTCTTAGGTTTTGACTTAGACAATTCCTCTGAATTTGAAGACTTAGATTTTGAATGAGAAGCCTTTTCAGATTCAGACACAAAATGAGTTTTCAGACCTTCTTTGATGTTATCAGAACAAGGTTTCAGAATTACTTCACTAGAGTTTCCTCCTGTGAAACCAATTCCCTTTTTGTTGTTCTGATTTATGCTATAAATCATGGATGCAACTTTGGTTCTATCAATTCCTGTGTTAATAAACTCCTGAAGAGCAGCATCCTGCTCAGTCATGATTTTATTATCACTCTTCTTATTCATTGTTTTCAAATCATAATTTTCTTGTTTTAAAGCTTCCATTTCCGTCTTAGTTGATTCATGGAGTTTTAGCAGCTTAATGTATCGTTGCTTAACTCTCCTCAACTCAGTGGATTGGTTTTCATAATGACAAAGAAGTTCTTTGAGAGAATCAATTAGTTCAGATCTAGTGAGTTTAGAGTATACCTCAGTTTCAGTTTCAGAATCTGTACTTGACTCAGCATCAGATGATTCTTCTTTGTTATCAGCAGTAGCTACCAAAGCCAGAGCTATTTTAGCTTCATCTTCAGCATCATCTTTGTCAGACTCAGACTCATTATCTAGATCCTCCCAAGTTGCCATCAAGCTCTTCTTGAATTGCTTCTTGAATTTGTTAGATTTGAAGAACGCTTTCTTAGATTTTTCTTTGGATTTCTCTTTCTGCAAGTCTGGACATTCAGCAATGAAGTGTCCAACCTTTTTACAGTTGAAGCAACCTTTCTGATCTTCCTTTCTTGAACTTTTGTGATTACTACCTTTGTTCATAAACTTCTTGTTCTTCTTAGCAAGGTATTGTAATCTGTTTGTGAGCATAGCCATTTCTTGTACAATTTCAGAGTCTTCATCAGAATCTTCAGATGTAGATTCTTCTTCTGACTCCAAAGCCTTCAGAGCCTTACTTGACTTGCCTCTGGACTTTAGTGCGATGGATTTGGACTTCTTGACAGGTTCTTGCTCATTAAGACCTATTTCATGACATTTCAAGGAGCTTATGAGATCCTCAACACTCAAGGTGTTTAAATCTTTAGCTTCCTCAATGGCTGTCACTTTTGGTCTCCACTTTGCAGGTAAACTTCTCAGAATCTTGTTCACATGATCAGACGTTACGTAGCTTTTCTTCAGAATCTGAAGTCCAGAAACAAGAGTCTGAAACCTTGAGTACATGGTCTCAATGTTTTCATCCTCCTTCATTCTGAACAACTCATACTGATGAACAAGCATAGTAGCCTTGGCTTCTCTGACTTTCTTGTTACCCTCATAAAGTGAGCACAATGAGGTGAACATAGCCTTTGCTGTTGATTTGTCACTCATCTTTAAGTACTCTTTATGAGGCAAGGCAGCCACAAGAATGCCTCTGATCGTATGATGTTTCTTATAAAGCTTTTTCTGCTCAGGAGTGTGAGCTTTCCTATCAAGAGCAGCTCCTTCTTCATCTAGCCTCAGATCACCAACACCATCTTCAAGAACATCCCACAACTCTTCATCCATTCCCATGATGTGACTATACATCTTGGTTTTCCACCAAGAAAACATTTCAGGATCACCATTAAACATAGGAGGTTTGTTGTGATTTGAAGATCTTTCACTTTTGTTGATATTGCTGTAGTCATACTGCACAGCAGCTCCAGAACCAAAACCAGAACCAGATGCAGATGCAGAAGCTTCATCCCCAGACATGTTTTTCACCGATCGTTTACTGTAACACGGTTAAGTGCTAACTACAGAGCCGAAGCTCTGATACCAACTGAAGGTGGGAAAAACACAAGAAGGGGGGGTTGAATTGTGTTTTCAAAAAAAAAAACGTTTCTTTCTTACGAAAAATAGCACTGTTCTCAGGATTCAGAGTCTGATGGAGTTCAGACTCTAATCAGAGTTCAGAGTCTCAGCAGCGGAATAAAGATCAGATGCAAGAAAGAAAGAAGACACAAACAATTTTATACAGGTTCCTTCCACAAACCGGAAGTAGTCCTGTCCCCCTTGCACTTCCAAGGAGAGTTTCACTAAAATGTAATATCAAATTACAAGTTGCTCAAACACACAAGTAAGAGACTTCCTTTGCTCAATCACACAAGAATGAGACTTCAGATGCTCAAGCCCACAAGCAAGAGACTTTAAAACAATTACAAAGAATTGAAAAGAGTTTTGAATACTTGATATACTATCAGAGGTATTCACAACACAAAATGAAACAGAACAGACTCTGTTTTTCTTAGATACTTAGAAATTCTAAAATGTGAGCTTTTGTAAGAATTATCTAAGTTGTTGATGAGCAGATTTTGCGACTTAGAATATGAGATAAGAATTCAATTCGCGTGTATATATTTCTGATACTTGTGTAACAATTCTTCAAGTCTTCAGCTCTATTTATAGAGGTTTTGAGAGACGTTGGAGAACAGTCAGCTCATCAACTTTTCTTTACCGAAGCTGATTTGACACCCTTGATCCTTTGCTTGATTTGAGGCTTGTATAATGAAATCAAATTCAAATCCATTCCCTCAAATAAGGAAAAGTTTCTGCTACAGTTACTGTTATTCTTGTCGTGTATAGAAGACACTGTGCAGAGTTGGTGGTTGCAGGGACAAACGTAGGCATAGTGGTTGTACTTTTCGTACACTGTACTTTGTCAATGCTTCTTGGTGTCTGAAGAATCTTTGCTTCTGGATACCATTTGCTTCTGATGAGTCTGCCTCTGATGAACTTGCTTCTGATGACTTCATCTTCAGAAGCTCTTTCTTCAGACGCATTCTGACTCTGAATTTCCAGGAGCTCTTTCAGTCAGATATTCTTCAAGCTTCAGTTTAAGATTTCCTTTGCTCTTTAATTTATTCAAACAGAACCTCTTGTAAATAAATCTTTGATTAATGGTCCTGCACACTTGAATAAATGTTTAGCAAATCCAATTGATAATTTTTTAATACCTTGTTATCATCAAAACTTAAGTGGTATACTTGTGAAACACCCTTTGTTCCAACATACTTGTGAAACACCCTTTGTTCCAACACCCTCAATATGACATGATTGCAAATTATCTTTAACAAACTGTTTGTAATCTGGTAAATCCCCCCAACACTTCAACATACGCCTAGGACGAGGGCCCCAATTTTCTTCATCCATAGATAGCAAAATGAGACAATGATCAGAACGACCGCGATTTAAAGCACGTTGCATCATATTAGGCCAACGAGCGCATCATTCCTCTGATAGAAGAAAGCGATTAAGACGGCTCATAGAGACACCATCCCCTCTAAACCAAGTATAATTTTTCCCACAAAGAGGAAGATCAAAAAGGATGTTACAGTCAATGAACTGATTGAAATGAGAATAATCTTCAACAATAGTGCCAACCACTCTGCTCTTGCATTTAGCTTGAGACCGAGTGGCGTTAAAATCACCACAAACACACCAACTTGTCTCTCTAAAATTGCTAATAATCGTTCCAAGGTGAGTCCAAACATCTTGCCGTCGAAAGAGGTCACATAGAGCATAGACATATGCAAGAGAAAACTCAGCCCCATTTTTCACCATTTTACCTTGAATAATAACGACATGAGCCATGCTCATGTTGGGTGGGTTCCTCCTCAAATATGTGTTTTGTGTTGGGCCTTAAGGCCACGTGACTTGAAGTGTGTGTTTATAAATGGGTAAAAACCCATGTCACATGTTTATATAAAGGGAAAAACATCCCTAGCTGTGTGAAAAAGAAAAGCAATTTGGCAGCCGTGAGTGTGTAATGAGATACACAACGAACAATGAGAGCGAGACAGAAAAGGAAGATTATTTGGGTTTCGGTGACAAAAATGTTCGGCAAACGATTTCCGTTTCAGCTGAAATTTGAGTATGTTATTTTTGTTACCTAGTTTGATATTTAGATAATTTTTCTAAGTAGTTTTGTCTTCTATGTGTCTGTTTGGGATATCTATTTAGCTCTTTGGTTGTTAGAATCACCATAGTTGGGTGATTTTTGGCTGGACTAGGTCCCATGGTTTTTATTCTCTCACGTTGAGAGGAGTTTTCCACGTTAAAATTTTGGTGTTCTCTTCTATAGTGTTTACTCTTTTTTATTGTTGTTGTTGGTTGTGCTGGTAAATTGAATTGTTCACGTTCCATAAAAAAAAAAAGATAATTTAAGCTTTCGCATATTCCGCTTTGCGCACTCTGATCCTAACAGCTCCTAACATTAACTCAATTGGCAATTGAATTAGTGAATTCAATGGAAAATTAGGTGAATTGAGAGCAAAAATGCCAATTGAAATGTCGAGAACAAAAGTGAAAGAGATACTTGAATGCTCATAAAGAAAAAAAAAACCATAGGTGATTTGAGAGCAGACTTCATTTGATTCGAAAAATTCATGTACGGGAGGGAATTCTTTTCGGTAAGGGACGAGAATTGAGTCTAAACACAATTTTTTTTTTTTCAGTTAATAAGAGCTTGACATTTCATAACAAGGAACATTACCAACAGCTAGTGTTAACATTGAAGGGGCATTCTCCAACGATTTTGAAGATCTAGTACAAGAGAAAAACTTTACAAGAACATGATTTCCAAGACACATAAACTTTGCAGACAAATATGGGAAATTAAACCAAATTTCATAACCTAACAACCCAATCATCAACGGCTTCCATCTTCTAATGCTGACAAAAGAGATGTGAGAATCCAAAGTCTTTTTTTCTATCCAATTACGGATCATTTTTTTTCCTTCATCACGCGCGTTTCGATTAAACTTGGTCTCGAATTTAGATAAAAATCGGTTGATAAAAGGCAAAGGTATTGAAGTGGGGATCATCCTCATACATAGCTACACATCTTATGTGATTTGTTGGATCAAAACTCAGTTGTGATACACTTTTAATACAGGCTAAACATGAACATAAAACACATAACACACTACAACAAACATATAATGTAAGATCAACAACAAACACACAAACATTAAAGCATAAAACGAACAACACAAAGTAGAACAAACTGCAAATCAACCATGGAGGCTTTGGTGGTAGGCGACCCAGTTTTATGAACTATAATTTTTGAGATATAAAATTATAGTTCATAAAACTGATATGGAATTAAGGACTATTTCGGAATTATGATATAATATTATCTAAATTTGGGTGTAACCTAAAGTTTTAAGGGTGTAACATGAAAAAAAATCCAAATTAAATCAAACTTCCTTATTCAATCAATTTTTCCTATTTAAAAATAGATATTCAGCGTGTTTGGGTATACAATAACATTAGTATTTTCCTTTTCCCATATTTTTTGAAACCTTTAATTACTATTCTTATAATTTTTTCTACGACGAAAAGTTTATAATCTGTTCGGTAATGACGGATGAATGCAACGGTGATTGTGCGGTGCTGCGACACGTTGGCGGTGCAGTCCTCATGGTGGAATGAAGGGTGTCTGCATGCACGTTAGCACTCCAACACTCAAATCAGTGTAGGAAATGAGGTTGAATGCGTAAAAGTGTGTGGGAAAATGAATTGTACCTTGAGGGTGACGCGAAATCACTCTAATATAGGAGAAAAGGAGGTGCTAACGGATTCGGTTCAACGCGGAGCCTCATGAGGGAGCCGTTGGAAGCCACATGTACAGTGTAGGTAGGAAGCGCGAGAGCGTGCTTCAGTGCAGTTGCGTGCATGGGAACTAGCGTGTTTACCCAAGTCACAATGCCGTGCTCTGAGGGTTTCGTTTCCAAGTGTCTTCGTGGAATTAGCTTTCAAGTCGGTACATAACCGTTTAGAAGGCAAATAATGGAACCCTGATACTTACTATGATCATGACAAGCCTCAAGACACTTATAAAACTACAAACGTATCAATGAATCATTCACATTAACAGGAGGATTTTAACCCCCACCCCCTTCAAATATATATAAATTTATGAGATATAGTTTGAATTCTTATCAACTTGACAAATATTTTGTATGCGTATTGTTATATCTTTTGAAACTATATTTTAAAAATTAATAATAATGTTTTCAACTAAAAATGAAAAAAGAAAACACATTCAATGACCTAAAATACTGTAAAATATTATTATTCATTGTATTATTGAAATGATGTAATACAGAAGGATATTTATTTAATTGGTGCACATGACAAGTCATATATTTTCTATTCTTGTTTATCTTCTTCTTCTTTCACCTCTTTAAGTGGCAGACCACGGCAAGGTGTTTTTGGATTGCAGCCCCTTCCCCATTGGTTAGCATGAGAGTGGGGAGGATGTGGATGTCCCGGTTCGTCAGGTGGATATACCGCCTTGTCAATAGTTGAGGTCTTGGCATCTTGAGTTAAAAGAGATAAAATCAAGATAACACTAAGGAACACACTCAATATTAACTTTGTCATTGTCATAATAATTATGGTAGTGACAACTTAACCGATGAGGTTTTTGTAATGAAATTGAGGGTCTTGGGACGACAATATATATAGATTTTAGATCCAATTGATCCAAAATACATACCTTTTTCTAAATCTAATATAGAATAAACTTTAATATAGTCAAAAACAAAAATAGAAAGGAAACTGCAATCAAAATTAAAGGCAATATCTTACAAAGTCTCAATTAAAAAGTTCATCCTGGTCAATTCAATTTTTAAGTCGAAAATCCCAATTTAATTTAAGAAATCCTAATTCAATTTTTTTTTCTTTTCATTTGTGCTAATCTTTTGTCATACACATTTTTCCTAAAACAATTCGTATGACATTTTGTACCAAACAACTCCAAAACAATTGCAATTTTCTTACATAGATATTGCAATTTTCTAAGAACCTTAATAGTTTTATATAAGGTAAGAGAAAATGAGGCTCCAAACTAAGTTGGTGTCCTATTTCTAATCTTAGGTCAAATGCTCATAAATATTATTTAAAAAAGGTCAAAAAAATAGATAAAAACTGGAAGACATAAACCTAATCCAGTAAAACCACACAAAAGTGTAAGTCGACCACAAACGGGTGACACAAAAATTAAGACAACACATATGTGTATCAACCTCTAATTAATCCTAAAACTAACTAAAGGTCTTCGATGCGGTGATTTAACCCTCTGTCAACACGAAGGCGGTTCATGTACCATAAACTCCCTACAACAATAGCAGCAAGCTAAACGATCGTTTCAAGCCTCACAGTCCAAATCAAACAAAGTGAATGACAATAATTATTAAACTGAGATATGAATCGTCTACCAACACATAAACAATTCAAGATCCAACTACTCCATACACGACAGCAAGCATTAACGACTCTTTCGAGTCCACATCCTCCTATGTCAAACAAAAGGATGACTAGGATCCAAAATCACATAGTACACATTATCAAAATCCTGTCGAAACCAAACCTTTCTCTTCTGACGTGTGACCCATCTTCTCTTGCACGGCTGATGCAACCCTAAAACTTTGAAACACTGCATCTCAACAAATCTGTAATGGAATCAAGAAAGCAAAGCCAAATAATTCGTCCAAACAAGGGAAGTTAACGATATAAAATAAAAGAGATAAGGGTTAGAAATTGCAATTTTTATCTGTTTGCAACAAATCAAGTTACATGTTTTGGTTGCAGAAAAGTAAGCATTGGTTAGGATTCTTTTAATCTCCCCTATTTATTTTGTTGGCTATTAAATAACATTTATGTCGCGTTTAGTTATCTTTTTTTACTATACAAGTGATGAGGCCATTGGGATGTTCTAACCTAGTCAGTTGTCAAGCAAGCTGCACTTGCTGATTGCACGGTGATCCTTACGTACGGTCTTCTTCTTCTTCTTCTTCTTCTTCTTCTTCTTCTTCTTCTTCTTCTTCTTCTTCTTCTTCTTAACTACAAGATCCTCAATCCCAACCACATACAACACAAAACATTCATGGTTCTGTAATGTATGAATTTCTCGACACCCCCCAACAAAATATCATCCAACCACCACCATATACCTCCCCGAGAAATGCATATAAGCCCCATTATCAGTCAACTTACCAACAAAATTCAATGCCAAACTATGGTTACAATGACCCAAACCAAGCTAGCACATCCAACAACAACTACTTCTCCTATAATGACCCAAACCAAGCTGGACCGTCCAACACCAATTACCCCCCCTACAACAACCCACAATACCCAATGTACACCAACCAAAACTACAACCACCCACCAACACCAACAAACCTACTATCTCACTTCTCTCCGGCTTCGTTGAACTCCAATGAACAATTTCTAGATATGAAATGACCAAGAAGGGAACACGATGTGTCGTTGTCGTTGGGTTATGGTAGTCAGATACAATCAACTACAACAATGATGAAGACCAACATGACCCTCTAGTAAATCGTGGAAGATGAAGGGGAGAAAAACACAAGAAGGGGGGGGGGGGTTGAATTGTGTTAGACTTAATTTCGTTTTCTCTTAAAAACTCATAAAACTAATGATCAAAAGCAATTGAGACAGCTTCTGAAGATGAGGTTCAGGAGCGTATGCAGCAGAATGATAAACATGAAGGAAAATCGAATTCATACAGAATAAAGCAGCGGATAAAATTTCGATTTTCTTTCCTTGGATCATTACGAATTTCAAACATGAATCAGTGATTCGATTGTTACCTCGAAAGTGTGGAGTCTGGAAACTGGTTACTGGAACTGGAATCACGATCACAGCAAAGCAAGCAGCAAGCAGCAAAGCCTCTAGCAAGTCCACACGAACAGTGCTCTTCCAAAACTCGGTGCTAGCCAAGGAATCAGAAGTGCAGAGAAGAAAGGTTGCTCCAAAAACGTAACCAAAAACTTCAGCACTAGGGTTCTATTTATAGAACTTCTAGTGTGCTCTGCAAGTCAGAAGTCACTATTGGGCTTTCGTAAGCCTATCAACGAGTTTAGTAATTTTGCTAACTAATTAGCGTTCTTTACTAAACGCACCCCTTATATAAGTCATACTTATATATATTTCTCTTTTGACTGTTCTTTGTGTGTGACCCTATAGGTTCTAGTCACGTTGGCAATAATATTAAATCTAATATTTAATACTATAAACAATGAGCGGTATCTAGCAACACATCATTGCTACCCAAGTGACAAGAATGTCAAGTGATCTGACGAAACCTTTCCATGATAATACTCATGTGTACACGTACTCCTTTGTCTCGATATCTTCATTGATCCCAAGGCATAGATATTGTCACCCTTGTATAGATCAATGTTTATATTTCTTGATTCCAAAATATACTGAATAACGAATAAGTGCAATATCTTATATTGACTTAGTTCGGCATGGCCATGCAGTTTTACAGTCATATTTTATCAAGAGACCTAAAGATATATCTCCTGTTTATGAGGAGGGACAAATCCCATCTAGGACACTCATGCCCCTCAGCATGATTCATCAAGTACCCATCAACCAACGTTATGGTTATCCTTTTACAGACAACGTTAGAATGGCAACAAAACACTTGAGTCCACATCTAGGGAACATAGTGGTTTCAGGTCTAAGAGCGATATACACTATTATCATTGTGAGAATATCTTATGACAATTTCATAACTTACTATGTAGTATTCTCACGGTGGGTCAATCCAGTATAAATATTACTCCTAATATTTATACCTATGTATATACTTAATATCTCATATCTATGACCCATGAGATGCGGTCATCAGTCTACATACATAATAGTCTCGATGCTTTATTATTATCCTCTATTCATATTAAAGCTTTGACTACGGATACATTTAAGAATAACGTTCTTTATGATAATGTAATCTCATGATTAAGTCACACTTAATATATTATTACACGAACAATCTATTCTAAGGACTTTATTAATGTTATCTAAATATAATAAAGAGTGTCATATATTATTCAATAATAAAAGTCATGATACATAAGATAAGTATAACATAAACAATTGGCCTCTAGGGCTTATACCAACAATCTCCCACTAGCACTAGAGCCAATTAGGCATAAACCTAATACCCATAGATCTAGTATGACCATCATGCTTCTGCTGGGCAAGAGCTTTAGTAAGTGGATCAGCAACATTGTCTATTGTTGGTACTTTGCATATTTTAACATCTCTTTCGATAATCTCTCGAATAAGATGATAGCGCCTTTGTATGTGTTTGGATTTCTGGTGAGATCTAGGTTCTTTGGCTTGTGCGATTGCTCCATTGTTATCACACAGTAATTCAATGGGATCCACAATACTTGGAACTATTCCAAGATCAGAAATGAACTTCTTAATCTAAACAGCTTCCTTTGCGGCATTAGATGCAGCAATATACTCGGCTTCTGTTGTAGAATCAGCGACTGTTTCTTGCTTTGAACTCTTCCAGCTCACAGCACCGCCATTTAAGCAAAACACATATCCAGATTGCGATTTAAAGTCATCATGATCTGTCTGAAAACTAGCATCAGTGTAACCAATTACAGAGAGCTCTTCTTGACCTCCATAGATCAAGAAAGTATCCTTAGTTCTTCTCAAGTACTTAAGGATATTCTTGACAGCAATCCAATGATCATTGCCAGGATTAGACTGGTATCTGCTCGTAGCACTTAAAGCATACGAGACATCTGGTCGAGTACATAACATAGCATACATGATAGACCCAATTGCTGAAGCATATGGAATATCACGCATTCGATCCCTTTCTTTGTTAGTCGAAGGGGATTGATTCTTTGATAGATTTATACCTGACGACATAGGGATGAATCCTTTCTTGGAATCATGCATATTGAAACGTCTCAGGACTTTGTCTATATATGTACCCTGACTTAAGCCAAGCAATCTTTGTGATCTATCTCTATAGATCCTGATTCCTAATATATAGGAGGCTTCACCTAAGTCTTTCATAGAAAAGCATTTCCCTAACCAAGTTTTGATTCCTTGTAATGTAGGGATGTCATTTCCGATTAACAATATGTCATCCACATATAAAACCAGAAATGAGACTATGCTCCCACTAACCTTCTTGTAAACACAAGGCTCATCTTCATTTTTAATGAACCCATATTGTTGTACAGTTTCATCAAAACGAAGATTCCAACTTCTGGAAGCTTGCTTCAATCCGTAGATTGATCGTTGTAATTTGCATACTTTCTTGGATGCTTTAGGATCGCCAAATCCTTCAGGTTGTGTCATGTACACATCCTCAAGAAGATTTCCATTAAGGAAAGCAGTCTTGACATCCATTTGCCAGATTTCATAATCATGGTATGCAGCGATAACAAGTAAGTTCCGAATGGATTTAATCATTGCAACTGGTGAAAAGGTTTCATCATAGTCTACACCATGAATTTGTTTGAAGCCTTTAGCAACCAATCGTGCTTTGTAGGTATTAACCTTTCCATCCATGTCGATTTTCTTTTTGAAAACCCACTTGCATCCTATAGGATTAATTCCTTCAGGTGCTTCAATCAAGTTCCAAACTTGATTTGTGTACATGGAATCCATTTCAGATTTCATGGCTTCAAGCCACTTCTCAGATTCAGGACCAGTAATGGCCTCTGTGTAAGTCACAGGCTCATTTTGGTCCATGAGCAATACATCACCCTCTTTTGATATGAGATACCCATATCTCTCGGGTTCCTGACGTATCCTGTTAGACCTACGTGGTTCTTGTGTCACTGGAATAGGAATTTCTGTCACAACAGTTTGTGTATCCTGTTCCTGTTCCTCCATCAGTATGTCATCACTCTGTGGTTCTTGAACTTCTTCAAGATCTACTTTGCTCCCACTGATTCTTTTGGAGACAAAATCCTTTTCAAGAAAGACTCCATTTCTGGCAACAACAATTGTTCCCTCAGAAGGTTTGTAAAAGTAGTATCCTCTAGTTTCTTTAGGATATCCCACAAAGAAACATTTATCAGATTTTTGTTCAAGCTTAGTAGACATAAGTCGTTTTATATAAGCTTCACAACCCCAAATCTTTAAATGTCCCACATTGGGTTTTTGACCATTCCATATCTCATGGTGTCTTTTCTACCGCTTTGGATGGAACTCGGTTAAGTGTGTAAGCCGCAGTTAATAAGGCGTATCCCCATAAGGAGTTTGGAAGTTCAGCATGACTCATCATTGATCGGACCATGTCTAACAAGGTTCGATTTCTCCTTTCGGAAACACCATTCCATTGTGGAGTTCCAGGCGGTGTGAGTTGGGATAGTATCTCACATTCTTTTAGATGATTGTCAAACTCTAAGCTCAAATACTCTCCACCTCGATCAGATCGAAGCATTTTGATTTTCTTGCCTAGTTGGTTTTCTACTTCATTTTGAAATTCTTTAAATAAAGTAAATGATTCAGATTTATGTTTCATTAGATACACATATCCAAATCTACTAAAGTCATCAGTGAATGTAATGAAGTAGTGAAAACCTCCTCTAGCAGATATGTTTAAGGGTCCACACACATCAGTATGTATGAGACCTAAAAGACCACTAGCCCTTTCACCTTGACTGGTAAATGGGGCCTTTGTCATTTTTCCTAATAAACAAGATCGACATGTCTCATATGATTCAAAATCAAAAGAGTCCAAAATTCCATCTTTATGGAGTTTGGAAATGCGATTTTCATTTATATGGCCTAAACGACAATGCCAAAGGTAAGTCAGATTCAACTCATTAGGTTTCATCCTCTTAGCATTAATGTTATAGATAGGCATATCGAGATCAAGGATATAAAGTCCATTAATCATAATTGCATTAGCATAAAGAATATTATCCAAATAAATAGAACAACTTTTGTCTTTTATTGTAAAATAAAAACCAGCCTTGTCCAAACAAGAAATTGAAATAATATTCCTGCTAATGGCAGGTACATAATAGCAGTTTTCTAAATTAAGTAAAAGACCACTAGGTAAGGTCAATACATAAGTTCCAACAGCCAAAGCAGCAACCTTTGCTCCATTGCCAACTCTAAGATCGACCTCGCCTTTTGCCAATGCTCTACTCGTTCTCAGGCCCTGCACATCAGTACAAATATGAGAACCACATCCAGTATCTAATACCCAAGATGAAGAAGTAGACATATTAATTTCTATAACAAAAATACCTGCAGAAGTAGTAGGAACATTTCCATTCTTCTTGTCTTCCAGATACTTTGGGCAGTTACGCTTCCAATGCCCCTGCTTGTTGCAGTAGAAGCACTTACCCTCCTTAGCCACGCCTCCAGTGGGCTTCAAAGCTTTGGTTGATGGCTTAGCAACAGCTTTGCCTTTGCCATTTCCCTTAGACTTATTAGGCTTCTTATGGTGCTTGCTTTTTGAACTTGCCATTATTAACCATCAGAATGACAGCAGCCTTTCCTTTTCCCTTCATATTTTTCTCAGCAGTTCTCAACATAGCTGCAAGCTGTGGAAGCGTTTTGTCCATGTCATTCATGAGAAAGTTCTGGACAAAACCGTTGAAACTTTCAGGCAACGATTGCAAGACAAGATCAACGACAAGTTCCTGCTCAAGGACAAATCCCAATCGAGCTAGGTTCTCAGAATACCCAATCATTTTGAGTACATGAGGTCCTACGGGACTTCCTTCAGACAGCTTGGTAGAGAAAAGGGCCTTAGAGACATCAAACCTCTCATGCCTAGCCTGCTCTTCATAAAGAGTCTTAAGATGTCCGATCATATCGAACGCAGTCATCCCTTCATGCTGTTTTTGCAGCTCGGGAGTCATGGTTGCTAGCATGATGCAAGAGACTTCCACGGAATCATTGACATGCCTAGTATGGGCATTTCTCTGAGCCGCAGGAGCTCCAGCAGGTGGTGCCTCAGGAATGGGTTCATCAAGCACATACAGCTTTTTCTCATGGGTGAGGACAATCCTCATGTTACGGAACCAGTCTAAAAAATTTGTTTCAGTCAATTTTTCTTTCTCAATGAGTGATCGCAAAATGTTGTTTGATGTGTTATTGGCCATCTACAATTTAAAATATACGAAATAAGTATCATGAAAATTAAATATTTGATTTGGCCTTTAATTAAATACGCTCCCACTATTTTATTCAAATCAAATGACGTTCAAACACTTGACTCGGAAAATCCCGTTGGAAGATTTTCTAGTGGATTGAAATCCTTATTTTACCTTGATTTAAGTCAACGGAGGCTGTACTTCAACTCAGCTATTTAGGTAGGAACATTTCCAATTGTATCCTATACAACTTTCAAATCAATTAGGTGAATAACTCTTTATTCAAATCTATCATATAGACGTTACCCAATTATAGCTTCTAAATTTATTCTAATCTAATTAAAATGAATTTAGTTAAGTTAAACCCAAAAGAATAACACTTGGGTAAATTGGATTACCGCACCGCAACTTACTAGTATAGAATATGCGCTTCACGGAGGCAAAACCCACATATTCGATATTAGTCTTGAAGGGTGTTAAACTTTTGGAAAGCATTAAACTTAATATTTTGTATTGAAGGATTTTTTTATTAAATTTGATCTCACCTCACCACGGCTTATATATCACATATATTCGCACTCCAATCATAACATGCATAACAATTATACAATAATAAAGTGACATGATTATGGCCATCCTAACGCTATGACTCTCTCAAGCCAATGAGAGAATCTAAACTAATCCTAGAAACGACCTTGCTTCTCCAAGCTTGACTTCCAGGACTATCCTAACGTCTTGAGCCCTATTACCTCCTTTGTATTCTATTTACATTACATATGAAAGAAACTCGTTTTACATACGAGGGAGTGGATGAGAAGAGAATGTACAATAGAGATATAAGAGAGAGGCACGACACGCAGGCCGTATTTCAATATCCAAAAGAAATAAAATAAAAGGACTAAGGCCATAATCATTCACATGACAATAATAACAAACACCCTTTTATTATTATTATTATTATTAATCATACTTTATAATTAAATGAATTAAATTAAAATTCGACATATGATCACACTACGCAGATTAGCCGGGGGTTCCGCTAGGCTTCCGGGGCAGCGCCCCGGAAGCTAATCCAATATGAACGATTCATTTTGAATTAGCGCCGTATTTCGCATCAACACTTGACACGTTTCTAATTTACGTAACCGTTTCGGCAACCCTAATTCTGTCACAACAATCTAATCTTATTAAACAAGTACTCTGATTGTTTATTCACATATCATGATCGAGTCTAGGATGCTTCACCAGAGTACACAGAATCGGTTACGAAGCTCCATACATCAGATCAATTAACATGAACAAATATCATCTGACTTATTTAAACAACGATCAAATCCAGTATATCACATATACCGTTGTTATACAGAATTTATCAATCACGCTTCTGTCGATATGTATAATCAAAAAGTTTGATGTTTCACCAGAAACGGTTTCTGAAACATCAAAGCAAATCGAAAAACCATGCACATACACGTGATTGATATCATTATTAATTGCGTTTTATGATCGATCAATTATGTTCCTGTCGATATGTATAATCAAAACGTCGATGTTCCACCAGAAACGGTTTCTGAAACATCGAATCAAATCGAAAAGCCATGCACAGAAAACATAATATGATACGATGTCAATTTCAATTCTCTTCATTATTTAATATTGTTCAATATGTTTAATCAAATTAAAACATAAAGCAGTAACAAAGCAATCCGATTCAAGGTTTCGTAATTGGCTCTGATACCACTGAAGGAAAATCGAATTCATACAGAATAAAGCAGCGGATAAAATTTCGATTTTCTTTCCTTGGATCATTACGAATTTCAAACATGAATCAGTGATTCGATTGTTACCTCGAAAGTGTGGAGTCTGGAAACTGGTTACTGGAACTGGAATCACGATCACAGCAAAGCAAGCAGCAAGCAGCAAAGCCTCTAGCAAGTCCACACGAACAGTGCTCTTCCAAAACTCGGTGCTAGCCAAGGAATCAGAAGTGCAGAGAAGAAAGGTTGCTCCAAAAACGTAACCAAAAACTTCAGCACTAGGGTTCTATTTATAGAACTTCTAGTGTGCTCTACAAGTCAGAAGTCACTATTGGGCTTTCGTAAGCCTATCAACGAGTTTAGTAATTTTGCTAACTAATTACCGTTCTTTACTAAACGCACCCCTTATATAAGTCATACTTATATATTTCTCTTTTGACTGTTCTTTGTGTGTGACCCTATAGGTTCTAGTCACGTTGGCAATAATATTAAATCTAATATTTAATACTATAAACAATGAGCGGTATCTAGCAACACATCATTGCTACCCAAGTGACAAGAATGTCAAGTGATCTGACGAAACCTTTCCATGATAATACTCATGTGTACACGTACTCCTTTGTCTCGATATCTTCATTGATCCCAAGGCATAGATATTGTCACCCTTGTATAGATCAATGTTTATATTTCTTGATTCCAAAATATACTGAATAACGAATAAGTGCAATATCTTATATTGACTTAGTTCGGCATGGCCATGCAGTTTTACAGTCATATTTTATCAAGAGACCTAAAGATATATCTCCTGTTTATGAGGAGGGACAAATCCCATCTAGGACACTCATGCCCCTCAGCATGATTCATCAAGTACCCATCAACCAACGTTATGGTTATCCTTTTACAGACAACGTTAGAATGGCAACAAAGCACTTGAGTCCACATCTAGGGAACATAGTGGTTTCAGGTCTAAGAGCGATATACACTATTATCATTGTGAGAATATCTTATGACAATTTCATAACTTACTATGTAGTATTCTCACGGTGGGTCAATCCAGTATAAATATTACTCCTAATATTTATACCTATGTATATACTTAATATCTCATATCTATGACCCATGAGATGCGGTCATCAGTCTACATACATAATAGTCTCGATGCTTTATTATTATCCTCTATTCATATTAGAGCTTTGACTACAGATACATTTAAGAATAGCGTTCTTTATGATAATGTAATCTCATGATTAAGTCACACTTAATATATTATTACACGAACAATCTATTCTAAGGACTTTATTAATGTTATCTAAATATAATAAAGAGTGCCATATATTATTCAATAATAAAAGTCATGATACATAAGATAAGTATAACATAAACAATTGGCCTCTAGGGCTTATACCAACAAAACAGAGAGAAAAGAGAAGAAGCAGAATACAAGCAATTTATACAGGTTCCTTCCACAAACCGGAGGTAGTCCTGTCCCCTTTGCACTTCCAAGGAGAGTTCACTAAATGTAATATTTGATTACAAATGCTCAAGCACACAAGCAAGAGACTTCAAATGCTCAAGAACACAATCAAGAGACTTCTAATGCTCAAGCACACAAGCAAGAGACTTCTATCAAAAAAAACTTAAAAAGAAAATGTTTGAGGTTGAACACTTGATATACAATCAGTGGTGTTCACAATACAAATCAGATAGAGACTCTTAATACTTTTGAATTTCAAAGATATGAACTTGAAAACTGAAATTCTAAGTGAACTTTGGATGCTTAAACAATTTGACAGAGTTTTGGCGCTTTCAAAATGTTGTAGAGTCTTGTTGTTCTTCAAGTCTTCACTCCTTTATATAGAGGTGTGAAATGAACGTTGTAAGTGCCAATTCATCCAAAAAGAGTCTTTGTTGAAGCTTGATCTTTCACCAATGATTCTTTGCCTGATTAAGTTATTGTCCTATAAAGGATCAATTTCAAATCCATTCCGGTTGAGAGGGAACAAGGATGCAGGCTTGGTTGTACATGAGAGCTGTTATTCTTGTCTGGTAGCTTAGAAAAACAACAGACTAGTGGAGAAGGTGGTTGTACAGTTCGTACATAGTACATTTGTCAACGCTCTTTGTATTTTAGCAACCTGATGCTTTCAAACGAGAACATGTGACCTCCATGTGATCTTCTACCACTTCTTCAAGACTTTTGCTCCAAAATACAACACTTAAATCATAAAACCTTGAATCATTTTGCTTTTGGTGAAATATTGTTGCTTCTGAAGAACCAACTTCTGCTTTTGAGGACCTTCAGCTTCTGATGACGTCATACTCCTCAGGAGCGCAAGTCTTCAAGAGCGCCTTGCTTCAGGAGCGCTTTACTTCAGAAGCACTTTAAGCTTCATAAAAATATTTCCTTTGCTCTTTATTTGTTCTTCCAGAACCTTTGTAAGATATAACACTTAGTCTATCGTCCTGTACACTTGAACAAATGTTAGCAATACCAATTGTCAATTTTTAATACCTTGTTATCATCAAAACTCTTAGGATTTATTGTTAAACACATTTTGTTCCAACAATCTCCCCCTTTTTGATGATGACAAACAATAGTATTTAAAATTTGATCAATTGTTGTTAATCTAATTAACAAGTTGACTTATAGGGTATGAGGTTTGTAAGCTCCCCCTGAGTCTAATAGTACTTTCAAGGTGAGGTTTGTAAGCTCCCCCTGAGTTCTATCTTGATAATTAAATTCATTTAACGCACAATAATGAATTTTAACGCAAATGAAAGAAAGAAGTAAAGGTTCAAATAATAAGTTTGAATTTTGATACTCCTTCATAGATTCAGAGCTTGTATTACCCTTTTAATTCATGTAAGAATGATAAGAAGTTTTTCAAAAATTTCAAAAAATATTGATGAGGCTCAGAGCCTTTAAATACTATCACATATACTCCCCCTTTTGTCATTAATAAAAAGAAATAAACCAAAAAGAAGAGATGAGAAAAACATAGCGTATAAAAGGTTCAGAGCAAAAACAAATAAATAAATATATGCGTTAAACAAGTCATTCAGAAGCAGTTTTTATAGATGAGAAGCATCTAAGTTCAGAAACATTGTAGAATTCAGAAGCATACAAGTTAAACAAGAATCAGGATAAACACAACAACAACAACAACAGGTGTGCAACTAAGGGTTGGTTTGTTTGCTGGTGTTTTCAAGAATTTTCCTGAGAAGCTCATTTGTTTCATCTTATTTCTTCTCCATTTCAGCCTTGAATTGCTCATGCCTTCTGATCAGATCTTCCTCTCTGATTCTGGCTTCTTCCAACTTAGCATTTGTTTCAGCCTTGTATTCCAGTAGGAGTAGCTTCTGTTCCAATAAATCTTTCTCAAGCTTCTGATTTTTCTTTTCCAAAACCTTACACTTCTGAACGAGAGTCAGATAAGGAGCTGTTGACTTCAGATTCACCTTGGTCAGAAAAGACAAGTCCAGGTCCTTTGGGTGAATGTATTGAGGAAGAAAGTCAGTTGCTTATCTTCCTCTTATACTCAATGAGGATTTTGCCCAAGTTCCCAGTATCTTTACTTCCTCAAGATTTTCATCAATACCATTTAGCCAGTCTTGCAACTTCTGATTTGCTTGCTCTTGGGCTTCAATGCACGTAGAGGACATAGCATTTATCACGTTTTCAACTCTTTCCTTAAGCCTCCTCCACTGCTTGTCATAGCTCTCCCTGTGACTCAAGTCATTTCAGGATGAAATGAGCTTGATCAATTTCTCTGCTATGTCTTCACACACACCTTTTAATACATTAGAATCTAAGAATCTGGTGGGTAGTGAAGGTTGTTTTCTAGGTCTGGGAGCAGCAACAGGTTCAATTTGAAGGTTATTTGAGGTGAAGGATTGAGAATTGCTAGAAGATGATTGATCAGAAGCAGACTGTTCAACCTCCATAGGTGAGGGTTGATCAGCCTCTTCATTGTGATCTTCAGAAGTGATCATATCATCAATCTCCATAGCATTTTCAGAGTGAGTGGGTGCAGGAGTATGGTCAGATGTAGTTTGTTCAAGAACAGTGTGTTCAGGAACACTTTGTTCAGATGTAGTGTGTTCAGGAGAGGATGGGGTCATTTGTGGTCCAGGTGCTTGTTGTTGTGGGCTTTCTGAAGCAACTTCAGAAGTTGTTACTTTAGAGGCTTTTTGTGGATTTAGATCAACATTTGGTAATTCACCTGATAGATGACTGTTAAGGTTGTTCAAAACCGAATCATCTTCAGGTTTTTCAGGAAGGATCATGTTGAGTGGTTGAATGGTTTGTGGTTGAAGTGGATGGTTAGGAGGTAGTTTACTACTTCTTATTTCAAGCAGATTACCTATCCTAACTCCAATAGGGGGTTCCATTGGTTTGAAAGGAGAAACAGGTTTGGAAGGCTTTTTATGGAGTTTGGATGATGGTGATTGGCCTTTGCGAAGAATGCTTATAGGAATATCATCCATATCAGTAGATGAGGATGATGAGGATTTGGATTGAGAGGAGGTTGAGTTAGATTCTATATGTATTAAAGGTTGTGTAGAGGAAATACCTGACATAGCTTCTGATCCAGGAGCCAACAGCAGGTTTTCAGCTTCTGCAGTCACCTCCATCTGAAGTTCTGCAGTGCTTTTCAATGCTTGCTCAGCTACTTCAGCAGCAACATCCTTGAGCAACACTGAAGCAGGAACTTCAATATCTTTGGCTAAGTCCAGGGCCTTTTGAAGAGCTTCAGCTTCTGCTTTCTTCTTCTTCTTTACCTCTCTGGTAACCAGTTCAGTAGCATCAGCTTCAGCTGATCTTACAGCTTCTTCATCAACCCTTTTTGAAATCTCTTGGACTTCAGCAATCTTTTCAAGATAGAATTGATCACAGTTTTCAAGTCCCATTGCCTTGAGCTCCTCATCTCTTTGCAACTTGTAAAGAGAAGCTTTTCTCTTCTTCTCAGCCATTATCTTGTCACCATGCTCTTTACATGCCTTTTCCATTTCAGGAGTCATGACAATCATTGGACTGACTCTTACAAGATTGCTTTTATATGGCCTTTCTTCCTCTGCTTCCACAGCTGCAAATTCTTCAGAAGTATAGACAGACTCTCTTAGCTTCCTTGGCTTAGGTGTTCTCTTCTTCTTCTTCAGAAGAGTCTGAGCTGTTGTGGATGCAGAAGCAACTTGTTTGCCACTTCTGGTCTTCTGTTGAATAATTGCTTCTGGGTTCAGGTCCTGAACTTCTTCCTGAATAAAAGGGACTTCAGAAGCACCAGCTTTAAGTTTCTCAGGAGCTTTTTCCTTCTTATCTTTCTTAGAAGGATTTTCACCTTCTAAGTACTCCTCCTGAGTAAGCTCTTTTCTTTTGGCTTTCCTGCCTTTCTCCACAGGCAGCTTGCTTCCTGGCATGTCTTCAGGGACTTCGCTAAGCCCAATTCTCTCACCAGTATTTGCAAAGTGGTCACTAAGAAGTGCCATCTGCACTGCTAGTGAATCCTTCTTGCATATTGGTGGGAAGTTTGCCATCAAATCTGAAACTACCATAGATTCACTCAAGTTTGAGCTGAGAGGAGTGAATCTCTTTATCAGTTGCATATGCTTCAGGGTCTTACCATTTATCACCTTGCCGACCACTGTTTCTAGCATCTGATAAGTGTAGAAACGTGTTTGACTAAGAGCTTCAATGATTCCCCCTTGATGAAAGATTTCAGACAACAATCTTCCATAAGGAACCCAAAATCTGTCTTCATTCTGACTCTTCCATAGTTCCTTGACCATGTACTTGAAGATGTACCTTGGCAAGTTAACCTTCTCACCCTGAATAATGTGGTGAATGAAGACTTTGTGAGCTAGGGAGGGTTGATCACTACCACCACCTTTTGGTAGCAGATTCTCAAATTGAATCTTCAGAAGCATCTTCTTCTGCATATCCAAGTCACTGTACTTTCCACCCTTTGTTGAGTTAAACAGGGTCATATTTACAGTGTCTTTCCAAGAGCTGGTATGAGGATTAGGAATCTCAATCCCATAGTAGATATCTTCAGCTTTAACACCCAGAACAGAAGCTATGATTTGTTCGGTGATTTGAATAGGGACACCCATCACACTTGACCTTATTTCAGTACCGGTGAAGGGTTCTAGATGCATTTCTTCCCTTGTCTTCCCAGCTAATTCTGGATAAAGAAGAACCAGATTCCTTTCTTCTTCTTCAGCAGCTTTCTTGTCGTAGATACTTGCTCTTACCCAAAGGTGCCTTACAAGAGCTTTGTATGTTGGACCATTCAGAAGCTTGAAATATTGTAGCCAACCTTGTGCAGCATAGAATTCTTTAATGTCGCATCCATGAAACATAAGCGACGTAAAATCGACTGGATTCTCTACTTGAATCTTTAACTGATGTTCTTGGATTTTCATAGTAGATCCACTAAGTAAATATGCAGCCCTTTCTGGTTGTTCTTGTTGTTGAGTTACTTGCTGATTCAGATTACCATATTTTGGAACGGAACTAGATGATGCCATTGATTTGTTTGAAGATGATGAAGTTTTAGGGTTCTAGGTTGAGAGCATTTTCTTAGTGGATACGAAAGCAACGAATAGAAAGTGTAAGTAGTGAAGTGAGTTGTGTGTGTTTTGTTTAAGTGTTTTTAGTAAAAACGTTTGAGTATACAGAGGACAAACAAACACAACATTAATGACAGTTTGGGGGCGCGAGATAGTACTACGAAAGCATAAAGATCATCATTGCCCTTTTTGTTATACACCAATACATTTAGGCCACGTTATCAGATTTCAGATGAGCTGTATAAGTTAGTGGGACAGGTGTCACCAGAAGCAACTCCAGAAATTCCACTAACTCCTACTATTCAGAAGCACAAAGATTCCGCTTCTGAAGTTTGAAATTCTGATGTCATCATTAGGAGCACATTTTTCTCAGAACCTCAACTAAGAGCTTCTGAAGGACAATGGCTTCTGAACTGACTTCAGAACCTAAACTTCCTATTCAGATGCAAGCAATTTTAATCAGACACATAATGCATGTTCAAATTTTTCTTAATGAATTCAAATCTTTCAACTGTTAAAGGCTTAGTAAATATATCAGCCCATTGATTTTCAGTATCAATGAATGCTATATCTAAAATTCCTTTTTGAACATAATCTCTGATAAAATGGTGTTTGATCTCAATATGTTTGGCTCTTGAATGTAGAATTGGATTCTTTGACAAACAAATAACAGCAGTATTATCACAAAAGATGGGAATACTGTTAGCATTAATTTGAAAGTCTTCCAACTGATGTTTCATCCAGAGTAGTTGTGTGCAACAACTTGCAGCTGAAATGTATTCTGCTTCTGCTATAGACATAGCAATAGTTGCTTGTCTTTTGCTAGCCCAGGATATCAGATTATCACTTAGAAATTGACAATTGCCACTGGTTGACTTTCTTTCAATCCTGTCACCAGCATAATCAGCATCACAGAATCCAATTAGCTTGTAATATGAGGATTTCCTATAAAGGAGTCCCAGATTAGTTGTTCCTTTCAGATACCTGAAGATTCTTTTAACTGCAGTTAAATGAGATTCTCTAGGATCTGACTGAAACCTTGCACACAGACATACACTGAATAAAATATCTGGCCTAGATGCAGTGAGGTATAACAAAGAACCAATCATACATCTGTATAGCTTCTGGTCTACTTTTGATCCTTCATCTTCTTTGCTTAAGGTGCATGTTGGATGCATTAGAGTGTTCATCAGCTTATAGTTTTCAAGCTTGAACTTCTTCAGAAGCTCCTTTGTATACTTTGCTTGATGAACATATACTCCATCTTTGCTTTGATTAATTTGAATGCCCAGGAAGAACTTCAGCTCTCCCATCATGCTCATTTCAAATTCATCCTGCATTAACTTAGAAAACTCCTTGCAAAGAGATGCATTAGTAAAACCAAATATTATATCATCAACATATATTTGCACAATAAGAATGTCTTTCTCAAGGGTCCTTCTGAAGAGTGTTGTATCAACTTGACCTCGTTTAAAATCATTTTTAATCAGGAAATTACTTAGTCTATCATACCAAGCTCTGGGAGCCTGTTTCAAGCCATATAGTGATTTCTTTAGTTTGTAAACATGATCAGGATGCTTCAGATCCTCAAAACCAGGAGGTTGTTTGACATACACTTCTTCTTCTATGACACCATTAAGAAATGCACTCTTAACATCCATTTGATATAATATAATGCCATGATTAACTGCATAGGATAGAAGTAACATGATTGCTTTCAATCTTGCAACTGGAGCAAATGTTTCAGTGTAATCAATGCCTTCTTATTGACTGTATCCTTGTGCAACAAGTCTGGCTTTGTTTCTGGTTACTTCACCTTGCTCATTCAGTTTGTTCCTGAATACCCATTTTGTTCCAATAACGTTCTTCCGAGAAGGTTTGGGTACCAGATCCCACACATCATTTCGTTGAAATTGATTCAACTCTTCTTGCATTGCTAAGATCCATCCATCATCTAAAAGTGCTTCATCAATTGTTGTAGGCTCAATCATTGATATCAGTCCTATCATAGATTCTTCTTGTCTGAAGTGTGATCTTGTTCTTCTGAGACTTTCTTTACTCCCAATGATTTGATCCTCAGGATGAGAAGACTTGTATTTAAAAGTGTTGTTGGATGAATCTGCTTGTTGTGAGCCATCTTGTGCTTCATCATAAGCAACTTCATCTTGAGCTTCTGATGTGGGTGCAGCTTCTGAACTATCTTCAGATTCAACTATCTGATCAGGTTCTGAAGTGTCTTCAGAAACCTGTATCTCTACAGAACCATCATCTTGCTTTGAAGTTTTATCTTCAAGCTCTTTGTCATCAAATTTAACGTGCATAGACTCTTCAACACAGAGTGTCTCTGAATTATACACTTTGTATGCCTTTGACCTTTTAGAGTAACATAAAAAGATTCCTCTTTGGGCCTTGGCATCAAATTTCTTTAGGTAGAGCTTGTTGTTCAGAATGTAACAAGTACATCCAAATTGATGAAAGTAAGAGATATTGGGTTTTCTTCCTTTGAAGAGTTCATATGTTGTTTTCTCCAAGATAGGTCTGATGTAGATCCTATTCTGGACATAATACGTTGTATTCACAGCTTCTGCCCAAAAATGTTTAGCCAAATTGTTTTCGTGGATCATGGTTCTGGCCATTTCTTGTAAAGTTTTATTCTTTCTCTCTACAACCCCATTTTGTTGTGGAGTTCTAGGAGAAGAGAATTCATGGATGATTCCATGTTTTTCACAAAAAGCTTCAAATGGCTCATTTTCAAATTCACCACCATGATCACTTCTAATTTTCAAAATTTTGGCTTCTTTTTCAGATTGAATAAGGGTGCAGAAGTTACTGAATACATCATATGCATGATCTTTGCTTTTCAGGAATTTCACCCAAGTCCATCTGTTATAATCATCAACAATGACTAATCCATACTTACTCCCATATAAGGATGCAGTGCTAACTGGTCCAAATAAGTCAATATGGAGTAGTTCTAAAGGTCTTGAGGTGGAAACTATGTTTTAACTTTAAAAGATGATTTAACAATTTTTCCTTTCTGGCATGCACCATAGAGTGCATCTGAATGATAATCAATGTCAGGAAGGCCTTTGACAAGTTGTAACTTGCTAAGCTTAGAGATTAATCTCCAGTTAGCATGTCCCAACCCTCTATGCCACATCCATGTCTTATCATTCATTGACAGAAGGCAAATTACCTTCTGATCAGCTAGTTCAGAGAAATTAATTTTGTAAACATTTTCCACTCTCTTTCCTTTGAACACTATGGATTTATCATTCTTGTTGATTACTGTGCAGTTGGCTTTTTCAAATAATACATCATAACCATTGTCACAGAATTGACTGATGCTCAATAGGTTATGTTCAAGCCCATCTACCAACCACACACTACTAATAGAGGTAGAGGAATTACCAATAGTCCCCGTACCAATAATCTTCCCAGACTGGTTGCCTCCAAACTTTACATTTCCTCCTTCTTTCATTGTGAGGGATAGGAACATTGACTTCTCTCCTGTCATGTGCCTTGAGCAACCGCTGTCCAGGTACCATGACTTTTGCTTTGATCTTGCTTTTAGACAAATCTGCAGTATTGACAATTTCAGATTTAGGTACCCATTGTTTTATGGGTCCTTTGGGGTTAGAGCTGGAAGATTTACTCACCATTTCCTGTTCCTTTGGATGCGCTTTGGGTAACTTCTGATTAATCATTACCTTAGGTTTTTCAACTTTTGGTTTTAATACTTCAGAAATAACAACTACTTTGCCCTTCTGAACCTTAGACTTTAGGATATCAGATTCTGATTCCATCAGACTCTGAGGGACAGGTTCTGATCTTTTCAGAATCTTAATCTTTGAGGTTTTAGATTCAGAATTTACCACAACCCTAGGCTTGGAGTTCTTTGGCCTTGAAATAATCTTAGCTTTAGAACTGGAAGCTTCAGGTTCTGGTTGAGCAACAGTTTCTATTTTGGCACCTTCAGGAACAAAAAAGGTTTTCAATCCTTCCTTAATGCATTCACAGTATGCTTTAAAATTGGTTTCATTAGACTTAGCTTCTGAAAACCCAATCCCTTTGCCATTATTTTTGTAAATGCTATAAATCATAGAAGCAATTCTGCTTCTGTCAATACCAGAAATAATGAAATCTTCAAGAGCAATCTCATGGTTACTTAAAGACTTTCCATCACATTTTTCTTGTAACTTTTGACACAAGAACTTGAGCTTGTCTTCATAAGTTTTACATATGAAGTCAAAGCCTCTAAGTCCTTCTTCAGAAACTTTCAGATCCAATAAAGTTGATTCTTGTTGCTTCATCAGAACAACATATTTTTCTTTCAAAACTTTCAACTCATTGGTTCTCATATCAAAATGAGTGAGGAGTTCTTTAAGTGACTCTATCAGTTCTTCTCTAAGGATTTTGGAATATACCTCATTTTCATCTTCTGAATCTGATTCAGTTTCAGCTTCTGAAGTTGCTGTAGCTACTAACCCAACAGCTATCTTTGCACCTTCATCAGATTCTTCTTTGTCAGACTCAGATTCACTATCTAAATCATCCCATGTAGCCATCAAACTTCGCTTTAACTGTTTCTTGAACTTGCTTGACTTGAATGTTGGCTACTTTGACTTTTCCTTTGAATTTTCCTTCTGAAGATCAGGGCAATCAACAATGAAATGACCAGGCTTCTTGCAATTGAAGTATCCCTTCTGATCTTCCTTCTTTGAGCTTCTGAAGCTACCTCTTCTAGACACAAACTTCTTGTTCTTTTTGGCTAGATACTGAAGTATGTTTGAGAGCATAGCCATCATCTCAGTAACCTCTTCATCATAATCTTCAGTTGGTGAACCTTCTTCTTCAGATTCAACCACTTTAAGAGCTTTTGATGACTTGCCTTTGGATGGAAGAGCTATTGATTTACTCTTTTTAGTAGACTCATGTTCATTGAGACTTAACTCATGAACTTTGAGAGAACTAACAAGATCTTCAACACTTAAAGTGTTTAAATCTTTAGCTTCCTCAATGGCAGTCACCTTTGGTCTCCATCTGGCAGGCAGACTTTTGAGTATCTTACTCACGTGATCAGAAGCAACATAGCTTTTCTTCAATATTTGAAGTCCAGAGACTAAGGTTTGAAATCTTGAGTACATCTCCTCAATACTTTCATCATCCTTCATCTTGAACAACTCATACTGATGAACAAGCATCAGTGCTTTAGCTTCTCTAACTTTCTTGCTTCCTTCATAGTTAGCACATAAAGATGCAAATATAGCTTTTGCAGTTGATTTATCACTCATCTTCATGTACTCTGCTCGTGGTATAGCAGAAACCAGAGAGCCTCTGATCTTATGATGTTTCTTGTACATCTTCTTCTGAGCAGGAGTATGAATTTTTCTATCAACAGCAGCTCCTTCTTCATCAAGGACTAAGTCACCAACTCCATCTTCCAGAATATCTCATAGTTCTTCATCTAAGCCCATGATATAACTGTAGAAGTTGGTTTTCCACCAAGAAAACTCTTCAGGATCTCCATTAAACTTTGGAACATTCCCTGAGTCAGTTTTCTTTTCACTATAGTCATAGGAAACAGCATGATGATTACCAGCAGAACCAGAACCAGAAACAGATGATTCAGCAGACATGTTTTTCTCAGATCTTGGACTGTTACACTGTTAGGTGTTGACAACAGAACCAAAGCTCTAGATACCAATTGAAGGGGAGAAAAACACAAGAAGGGGGGGTTGAATTGTGTTTTACTTAATTTTGTTTTCTCTTAAAAACTCAGAACACAAATGATCAAAAGCAATTGAGACAGCTTCTGAAGATGAGGTTCAGGAGCGTATGCAGCGGAATGATAAACAGAGAGAAAAGAAAAGAAGCAGGACACAAGCAATTTATAAAGGTTCCTTCCACAAACCGGAAGTAGTCCTGTCCCCCTTGCACTTCCAATGAGAGTTCACTAAATGTAATATCTGATTACAAATGCTCAAGCACTCAAGCAAGAGACTTCAAATGCTCAAGAACACAATCAAGAGACTTCTAATGCTCAAGCACACAAGCAAGAGACTTCTATCAAACAAAATTACAAGTAAAATGTTTGAGGTTGAACACTTGATATACAATCAGTGGTGTTCACAATGTAATTCAGATACAGACTCTTAATACTTTTGAATTTCAAAGATATGAACTTGAAAACTGAAATTCTAAGTGAACTTTTGGATGCTGAACGATTTGACAGAGTTTTGGCGCTTTTAAAATTGTTGTAGAGTCTTATTGTTCTTCAAGTCTTCACTCCTTTATATAGAGGTGTGAAATGAACGTTGTAAGTGCTAATTCATCCAAAAAGAGTCGTTGTTGAAGCTTGATCTTTCACCAATGATTCTTTGCCTGATTAAGTTATTGTCCTATAAAGGATCAATTTTAAATCCATTCCGGTTGAGAGGAAACAAGAATGCAGGCCTGGTTGTACATGAGAGTTGTTATTCTTGTCTGGTAGTTGAGACAAAGAACAGAGTAGTGGAGAAGGTGGTTGTACAGTTCGTACATAGTACATTTGTCAACGCTCTTTGTATTTTAGCAACCAGATGCTTTTAAACGTGAACGTGTGACCTCCATGTGATCTTCTACCACTTCTTCAAGACTTTCGCTCCAAAATACAACACTAAATCCATAAAAACTTGAATCAATTTGCTTTTGGTGAAATACTGCAGCTTCTGAAGAACCAGCTTCTGAGGACCTTCTGCTTCTGATGACGTCATACTCTTCAGGAGCGCAAGTCTTCAGGAGCGCAAATCTTCAGGAGCACCTTATGCTTCAAATAATGTTTCTTTTGCTCTTTATTTGTTCTTCCAGAACCTTTGTAAGATATAACACTTGGTATATGGTCCTGTACACTTGAACAAATGTTAGCAATACCAATTGTCAATTTTTAATACTTTGTTATCATCAAAACTCTTAGGATTTATTGTTAAACACATTTTGTTCCAACACATTTTGTTCCAACAATATGCACCTCCTTTCGTACAAAGCTTCAAACAGTGCCATATCAATACTAGAATGAAAACTGTTGTTGTAAGTAAACTCAATCAACGGTAAACATTCGACCCAACTGACACCTTGCTCCAAAACACACACCCTCAACAAATCTTCCAAAGACTGAACAGTCCTCTCGTTTGACCATCAGTCTGAGGATGATAAGCAGAACTCAACCTCAACTTAGTTCCCATAACCGCTTGCAAACTTTCCCAAAACATAGAAGTAAACCTCGGATCCCGGTCTGACATAATGCTCGAAGGAATACAATGCAATCTAACAACCTGCTCAATGTAGATCTTTGCCAACCTCACCACAGACATACCTGTCTTAATAGGAATAAAATGAGCCGACTTTGTCAACTGATCGACAATCACCCAAATTGAATCAAATCCCTTCACGGTCTTAGGCAATGCCCCAACAAAATCCATAGAGATACATCCCACTTCCACTCTGGTATACACAACGGTGGCATCAAACCCGACGACTTTTGATGTTGAATCTTAGACTTCTGACAAACCAAACAAGCATACACAAACTCAGCTATATCCTTCTTCATTTCAGGCCACAAAAACAACCTCTTCAAATCCTGATACATCTTTGTTCATTTTTCAAATTCACCAACTTGGCTATATCACAAACACGAAATCAAAACACCAATTCACCTAAAATTCATCACTTAGTTCATTCTTCACCAAAAACCCAAAATTCTCTAATTTCATTAAAAGCTCACAAACAACTACACAAATTCAAACTCCATCATACATACAAACATAAATAAGCATTTATGAAATGAATTTGAACAAGTTTCAACAATAATCACTCATCAATTCATACTACACACTTGAATAAGCAAAAATCATCAAAATAACTTATCAACAACAACAACCATGAACTTTAAGCGCATAACACATCAAATTCATGAAGTTTAACATACTCATAAATCCATATAAAAATAGAAACACGAAATTCATCATTAAAATTCACAAAAAAACCACAATTCATAATAAACAGGGGTAAAATACCATTCTATGTTAAAAATCCACTCAGTCCAACACAAATACACAGAGGGGTAAATAAGCACACAAACACACTCAAACACATACAAATAATAATTAAAATAATTCTAGCTAATAACGAACTGTTACATATCATTTGTGATGCACGACTATTATTAGTTTTGATTGTTTGCTACAAATGTTATGATGCCATGAATCTAATTATTTTTTATTATATTGTCATATTCATATCTCTAACACAAAAGTGTTATGCCGCCAAAAAAGTATAGTAAATTTGATACTTTTTACAACAAATTGAACAAATGAAACACAAATTAAACCCCAAAAATAGGTTAATGTTTTCTTTAGACTGACAATGAAGTTTGATGAGCAACAACATGACAAATATCACAAAAATGTAATAACAACACCAAATCATAAACCTAGTCAATTGAAATTGAAATTTAATACATTTATATAATAAAAAAATAAAACAATTTAACACATTTCTTAACTTACAACCGAGTAAAATACTACACAAATACGGTACTAAATTAGACAGAATACAACCCATATTACTAAAAAAAAAAAAAAAAAGGAGATTGACAAATATGCATCATCGAATCATCTAGAGATTGTGACAGTGGACGGTAACAACACTTTAGTATTGGTGTATTGTGCATATATGTCAATTGTGAAGATAAGTTTGTCACATCTAATGGGTTTGCTATTTTAGACAAATACATACCAATCACAACCTATATACCTCAAGATTATCTATAACTGAAGTTAAAATCCTGCAATCATAATTCCAATTCATGTCTTCATCAACAAAGATAACGTGAAATTGACCTTCAGTAAAACAACTATTCACAATTCTTTAGGGATAATATAGAAAAGATCATTATGTTGTAATTAAGTTGTTTAAAAGATCATACTTGTAGGACACATATTAAAGATTCCACAAATATCAAGTATTTATTTAAAAACAATAATTTTAACCTTTTATAAAATAAATTAACATAATTTTCGATACATAATTTCATATTTTAATATACTTACATGTGTGTCCTAAGTGCATACAATGGCATCTGCCTTATTAAAAAAAAATATAATTTTTTGGACATTTTAGTTTTAGAATTTTTTCCATCAAAACCAATTTTGAAAGAAACTACCTTGTTGTCAAGCCAAAGTTAATATTTTTTTTCAACTACAAAATAATATTCTTCCTCTTTGCCCAAGTCTAAGCATTTTAGATCCTTTTTGTCATACAAAGAATATTTTTATTTTTTTTTTATAATTTGAATTAAGTTACTTTGCAGTTTGCGGTAGTCAGCCTCTTAAAAGGAATGCCAACAGGAAGAGAATCTAATTAAATATAAGTTGCAAATTTTTCTGCAACATTAGGATACATTATGCAATTTTTTTTAGCAAAGAACAATCATGTATAAGAATAGACTACAATAAACTTAAAGGAACAAACTGCTATATATTGTTTTATTTTTTTAGTGCCTCTTGTGTGTTCAATCGATTGCTCTTGTTTTTTTGTTGTTGTGGTTAATATGCACATTTCGAGGCTAGATGTCGAGTGGGGCATGATGAGAGACATCCACTTCCTCTACCTAGATCGATCTACTATAAGTTTTTTCCCCCTCAATTTTAATTAAGTTGCTTCTACTATTTTCATTGTTCGGCACCTCCACCTCTTCAACATTCAAAGCAAAGACCTTCCCACTTGATTCTTTCTTCGGCTTGGTACACTTGGTACTAATATCTCCAACATCCCCACAGTTGTAGCACACTATCTCCTTGTTATTAAACTCGAAAGCATGATGTCCAACCTTTCCACACTTGTAGCAAGACACGTAAGAACTCTTACAATCATTAGCACAATGTCTTGAACGTCCACACTTAAATCATACCACATCTTTCATCTTTGGCTTAGCACCTCTAAAATTGTACTTTGGGAAGTTTTGAAAATGTTTTGAAAGTGACTCTTATATTTTAGAGTTGTTGTTTAATAACAGTAAACAACGTGAGTTAAATTACGTCGGGGTTTACAACATAGATGAGCTAACTCACGTTGAAGTCCCAGAATATGATTTAAATCACGCAAGTGGAGGTAATTTTGTCCATTTAGTTGGAAGTAAGTGTTTTTTTATGGGAGAAAAGTAATTTTCATGCATTTTTAACACTAGACCAAGCGAAGCCCAATAAAATCTATGGCGGTTTGTTCTATCTAGTAGTGGGGTAGGGAACCAAAGGGCAAATATGTAAAACCACTATACACAGTCCAATAACAAAACACAAAACTAGGGTATGTTTTTTGTTACTATAATCTTTGGCCATTGTGACACAGTTCTCTCACTCACTCGCTTTTTCACAACGCAAAAACAAAAACGCTCTTTGCTCTCTCTCTCTTTCCTCAACTCCGCGGCTTAGATCTGAGGAGTTTTGGAAACCCTAATAACCGTTCTCTTCAACAACATCGCTTTTTCTCTCTCCGATCATCAACTTTTTCATCATCTCTTGAGGTCGCTTTTTTCTTCTATCATCTTTTCCAATTCGCTTTTTTTCTTTCTTTTGTTTCGATTGTTTTTTTTTTATTGTTCTGTTTTGATCGATTTACTTTTTGTTGTTGTTTTTAAGTATTGGATCTGTTTATGGATTTTTTGTCCGTCTGTTTGATATGTTTTTATTTGTGTTTTTTTTTTCACACTGTTCTAACGGTTTCGAAGTTCGATTGTTATTCTTGTCGATACTGTTTTTTTTTGTTATGTTTTGTATAGTTTCATATGCTTGATTTTTATTTTAGGTTAGAATTCTTGTCTAATAACGAAATCGATTTGATTAATTTAAAGGATTATGTTGATTTTATTTTAATCTATCTCTTTTTAATCTCATCATGTTCATTGCTGTAATGATTTGTGTATATGGTTTTGCTTGTGATATAATTTGTTTCTATAATGGTTGATTTTGCAAATTGATTTTATCTTAATCTATCTCTTTTTAATCTCATCATGTTCATTGCTGTAATGATTTGTGTATATGGTTTTGCTTGCGATATAATTTGTTGCTATAATGGTTGATTTTGCAAATTGAAGGAAGTGATTTATGTTTTGGGAACAATTATTTGTTTGAAAATGTATTTTTTAGCTGAGATAAAAAAGGTTACCCTTTTCTTGAAGTAGATTGAAAATAGTTAAAAGGGTTTGTCTGGTTCAAAGGAGGGTGGTGAGTGATTTAATTTGATAATAATTTGCTTGGTTGAGAGCGTGAAGGGTAACATATTAGTAGTTTGGCTTATTGGTGGGAGAAATTTTCATAGAGAAAAATGATTAATTTACTTTTATATACCATCATAGCTTTTATTTTTTACGTCGCATGTTATATTTTATTGTACTATTACACAAATACTTCAATTTGAGTTATGTCAAAATTGTTATTGTTACTTCATTCAGTCATAATAGATATTTGTGTAATGGTTGAAGTTGGCAAAGTGTTGCTTAGACTTTTTTGAGAAGAAACAGTTTTTTTTATACTTAAATCGTGAATTTTCCATTGGTTAACATGTTTTCCATGATTGGGTTTGGATTAATGCCAAACTAAGCATGCTTTATTAATGTGTGCTAATATTACTTTTCATCTTGCAGTCATGGCAGGCGTTGCACCAGAGGGTTCACAGTTTGATGCTAAGCAGTTTGATTCAAAAATGAACGAGTTGTAAGTACAACCCCTTGTCATAGCTTTGTGTTGTTTAGTGAAGTATACAATCCTATTTTGTTAAAGTTTATTTAGTGTTACTAGTCTTGTTTCTGTCTAACATCGGGTACATACTTTTATTGCATCATACAGACTCACAACTGATGCACAGGACTTCTTCACATCTTATGATGAGGTCTATGATAGTTTTGATGCCATGGGCTTGCAAGAGAATCTTCTCAGAGGCATTTATGCATATGGTAGATTTAATCTTTTCTTTCCTTTTCTACTTCCTTCTATACCTATCTTTGATTTTTAAACCAGATGGGAATTTTTCATGCTTTCATCTTGTTAGAATTAAAATGTTATTGTTGGGCTCTTTTGGTCCTAAAATTTTGTATAGTATCGTGCAGCTAAAAACCTTCCATAATGTGAAATACACCCTCGTTTTTTTCTTCCTATTTAACACTGTTGTTTCTTTATAATTTTTGAAATTTGAATATTTTTATCACTACCATAAGTCCGATTTCTACTTTTTCATAATAAAATCCAAGATTGTTCTTGTTTCTCTATGAGTTTTATGCTTGTAAAATGAAACTGTCTTCCTTTTTCTACGTAATATATCCTCTCATTTGCTATAAAAAACTTTTCGCATATTTTATTTCACCTTGCTAATGTTGTATGACTATTCAACTGTATTTTTATACAAACAAGTATTTGCACTGCCGAGTCTTTTATTGATATATAAATGTATACGCAAATCCTTAATAATTTGTTTGATTTGTGTTCTAGGTTTTGAGAAGCCATCAGCTATTCAGCAACGGGGAATAGTTCCATTTATCAAGGGTCTTGATGTTATACAACAGGCTCAGTCTGGAACAGGGAAGACTGCAACCTTCTGCTCTGGGATTTTGCAGCAACTTGACTACAGTGTGACAGAATGCCAAGCCTTGGTCTTGGCACCTACTCGTGAGCTTGCTCAGCAGATTGAGAAGGTCATGCGTGCACTTGGAGATTATCTAGGTGTGAAGGTGCATGCTTGTGTAGGAGGAACCAGTGTTCGTGAAGATCAGCGCATTCTATCAAGCGGTGTTCATGTTGTTGTTGGTACCCCTGGACGTGTATTTGACATGCTGCGCAGACAGTCACTTCGGCCAGATTACATCAAAATGTTTGTATTGGATGAGGCTGATGAGATGCTTTCTCGTGGTTTTAAAGATCAGGTGCGTTTCAATATTCCTTCTATAGTAATTCTGTCTCAAAAGCTGTGTAATTAGTTTTTTAATCATACACACTATTCTTTTGAATGCAATATTTATATTTTTCCTTCCTTTAACATGTGCCCCTTGGCAACAAGTTAGCAAGACCCTTTTCAATATATTAAATATTGATTATATATCTTGTTTCTGATATACCATACAAACGTTGCTTTTTTATATATTAATGCCAAACTCAATTCTTGTCCACGCCGTACGCCCTTACATCTATTTAATGTCTAACAGTTCGAATGATTCAAACTCTATTCAGAATTTAAATCTATTTTTTGTACGCAAAATTTCTTTTGGGAGTTTTGTTTTGAGAGTCACATTCCCAGGTATGCTGTTTCAGGGAATTCTACCTCTAGGAATGTTATATTATTTATTTTGTTGAGCACCAAATTAAGGTGGAAAATTGTATGTAGTATGGGATAGAATCATAGAAGTATAAAATTATAGTTGATTGGGTTTGAAAGTAACTGCTTTTTCCATGGGAATTTAAGATCCCCATTTCCCAAGCTTTAACGTAGAGTATAGATATATTACATTCATGTAAATATTCATTAATATACCAGGGAATATTTTTTTTTAACCTGTTTCAAAATGAAAATATAATTTTTGGGAATGATTCTGCATACCTTGAAACAAACCCTGTGCTACACTGCTACTGTCAGTAGCAAAACTAAAATGTGGAAGTAAGTTCCTTTCAATCTTGAAGATTTGATCTTTATTTGCCTGTTGGTATAAGTAACATCCAGGATTAGTTTTTTAGAACTTGTCTGAATCATGTAAATATATATTTTCAAGCTCACTCCAAGCAAACATTAGTGCATCCTTTTAAACTAACACAGTCTTGTACTATTGGGAGCACAGCTTAAACGTGAAAAAAGTTCCTTTCAGCTATCTTGAAGATTTGCTCATTATTTGCTAACTGATTTATGTCCTAAAAGAATTAATGTATACATGTTATAACCTTCATTTTATTTTCAGATCTATGATATATTCCAGCTGTTGCCATCCAAGATTCAAGTCGGAGTTTTCTCTGCTACAATGCCTCCTGAGGCACTTGAGATCACAAGGAAGTTCATGAACAAACCTGTGAGGATTCTTGTGAAGCGTGATGAGCTCACCTTGGAGGGTATCAAGCAGTTTTATGTCAATGTTGATAAGGAGGAATGGAAGCTCGACACACTCTGTGATCTTTATGAGACTTTGGCTATCACTCAGAGTGTCATTTTTGTTAACACTAGACGAAAGGTTGACTGGCTGACTGACAAGATGAGAAGCCGTGACCACACTGTCTCAGCAACACACGGAGACATGGACCAAAATACTAGGGACATTATCATGCGTGAATTCCGTTCTGGATCTTCCCGTGTTTTGATAACTACCGATCTTCTGGCTCGTGGTATTGATGTTCAGCAAGTGTCTTTGGTTATAAATTATGATCTCCCAACACAGCCTGAAAACTATCTCCATCGTATTGGTCGTAGTGGAAGGTTTGGAAGGAAAGGTGTTGCTATTAACTTTGTCACAACTGATGATGAAAGAATGTTGAGTGACATCCAGAAGTTCTACAATGTGTTGATTGAGGAGCTGCCTTCCAATGTCGCTGAACTTCTGTGATGAAATTTTTTCTTCCATCATTACTTAGAGGGAAGTTGGTTTCTGAGGTAAGTGGTATGTAATGTTTCTCCCCTTTTTGCCCCATTTGTTGTATTTCTGTTTTAAAACCTTGTTTGGCCTTTTTAATAGGTGTAGTAATTTATTTTACATTTTCCGTCTGAACATCCTAAGTGATAAGTACTTGCAATGTGGAATGCATTATTGTCTGAATTGGCTTGTTGATCGTTGTCGCACCTTTTTAACAAGCAAGTTTTTGAATTTATGTTTGAGTTCTAATATATATGCTGAAGTAGTTTGATTTTTTGTATGTAAACAAAGCTGTGTCGCTGGCACCCGTTTGGGATAGATGATTCTATTCGGTCAAGGGTTACATAAGTTATGGTTTTATATCATTTAGAACATTTCATTCTCCTGATTGCCGCTCAATATTATTAAGCTCTTTAATTAAATGAACATGGCCTCAAGTAGCTTGTTCGTAATGATCATTACTGCCATCCCAATTGAAACGATAAACACATTTATAGACTGTTTCTATCGAAGGTGGTCATTGAGAAAAGATATTAGACAATAACTCGCTACTTTTAATTTGATGACGACGAAAATTAGTGTCAAATAGCAGGCATCATGCATGACCTGCAACGTAGCCGAATTTGAATTAAGTGCTGTCATTCTTTGGTGCACTATTTAGTATAGTTTTGCTATATAAAACTGTAGCAGCTGAAGTTAAACAGCTTCTTTTTTTTATGCAAATCTGCTACTGATAAACTAGTTAATTTCCAGATAGTTGATATAGTCAACTTTATTAAGTTATTTGTATATGATCCACTGGCGGTGGTTATATGTTGATTGGACGATGTTGATTCCTACGGTGTTAATTTAAGTGTTTTTTAGTTATATTTAGTAAAAAAAATGATTGTCTAGGATAAACGATAAAATGTGTGTTGTTTGGGGTGAGACATCGACAATGTTTCATTTGGCAACTAAATATAAAATTATTTGTAATGCATAAGAAGTTTGGATGATAGATTTCTTATACATGGTTTTTAATAGAACTGAATTGTTTGACATTAAAGTGAAAAATTCTATATTTGGATGTTTTCATGTTTGAAATTTTAGGGATATTGATTCGAAGACAAATTACTTGTTTGATTTGTTGTCGATGTAAAAATATCTAATCCGTTGAAATTAAGTTGTCGCATAAATCAATTCATTCCCTCAAAAAAAAAAAAAAATGATGGTCAATGTTCGATGAGAAAATATCAAATTCATTGAAATTACGTTCACATGAATTAATTCAATTCTGAAGGTTTTTTAATTTTGTCTTACCAAGAGTAATATGGAACGTGAATCAACATCCTATGATTGGTTTTTTTGAATATCCTATCAGCCAATCATTAATGTGACCGTAATATCAAGGGTATATCCAACAATGACTTGGTTCAAAAAGGAGTAAAAACTGATGTTCATTTCTGTTTTTTGTTTTTTGGTTATTCATAAATTTTTTTATTAGATCGCTACATGGTTGAAGTCTAGCATTTTCTGCTAGATAAGTCTAGCATAATTTGATGAAATGCCATCGATGATGATCATTTTTAAATTATTTATAAAAAAAGATATTTTTTCTAGGGGTTCAAATTAATACAGGAGGTCTCTTTTGTTTGAAAATATTTTGTTTTGGTAGGTCAAAGTTTTAAAGAGTATTATACTTTGGGATCGACCCAACTTTTTCCCTACTATTTTTTTTATAACAAAAAAATTAGAATATAAACGAACCAAATAATTTGACATCAGAACATCCCTCAAAATTTTATTTTTTGTTGACATCAGAACTATTTTGACACCTTAAAATCATCACCATCACCGTCACGTATCCTTATAATTTTATTTTCCTTAAAATCAAACATAGTTATAGCTATATTATACTTCCTCAAAAAAAAAAAAAAAAGCTATATTATACATAAACACTGTTTTCTTGTCACGTGCCATATAGACAATTTTATAACAAGGTACATGATGCCTAAAGATAAATTTAACAGACAATTCTTAATAAAATATGATGGATTGAGTGATAGATCTAACATCGAGAAGGCGGATCATAAGTTGGAAGAGAGGGACAAATACAATAATCATTTATGTTAGTATAAGATTTTGATTTTTCCCCTGAATATATTTTAAATCTAAAACATAATTTATTGTACAATTCCTAAGTTGTTATAACGATTGGGTATTAAAAAAGGTTAACTTTTAGGATTTAAAGGGTATGCGATATTAGTGTAAGATAATGAGTAAATTACACTTCCCTCCCCTCAAAGATGCTTGAAATACACTCCCCTTCCCTCTTATGTTAAAATATATAATTTCCTCCCTTGAAAAATAAAATTCCCTTATAAGATGCTTGAATTACAACCCCCTCCCTTGATAATTAAATATACATTACACTTTAATCTATTTTAACATAAATAAATGTTTTTATGATATATATTAATTTTAAACCACCCTTTAAGAAAAATTAATTCATTTCTTTATAATTTAAATGTTAATGATAATTAAATTTAAATATTTTGCTATTGATTTTATAATTTAGAGTTTAAAATTAACTTTTAAATAACCATGGTTTATTGTCGTTAGTAATTTTTCACATATTTTAATTTTATTTTGGCTTGTTTCATATTTTATAATAGGGTTTAAAACTACATGTTAATGAAATTGTGAATAAAAAATAGCAAAAAAATATGTATTCAATTTTTTATTATGTTAAAATAGACCTGCAATACTGTTATTTTCGAAGTGTATTAGATTATTATTTTTTTGCTAGATTATTAAAAATAAAAAAATATATATTGAGGGAGTAAAGTGTAGATTTTAACATAAGAGGGGAGGGGAATGTAATTCAAGCTTTTCTTAGGGGAGGGAAATGTATTTTTCTCTAATATGTTTTGAATAAGAGGGGAGGGGAATGTATATTTTAACATAAAAGGGGAGGGGAGTGTAATTCAAGCATCTTTGAGGGAAGGGGAGTGTAATTTACTCTAAGATAATTTTACACAGACATTTAATGGAAATCCCCTAAACTTCTAAGCGTATTGAAATGGGTGCCTGAGTGGTACGACATAGAAAGAAATGGTGATCCTTTGTTGAGTGTCTGTATAAAATAACTCTATAAAATGAACACATTATATATACAATTTTAGTTGGATAAATTAACGAAATGATATTATCCACTGAAAAAGTTGAGGTTCAAACCTTAAGGTCTAACAAATTTAACAATTTTGTCAGTTGAGTTAAAATCCGTAGATGAATACACAACTTTTAAATACATACGAAAATGATTAAAAAAAATTATAATAAAAACAAACAAAGCACCAGCACAGTTATTAAAGGCAAAATGGTGTATATATATATATACACACACACTTAGCAACAAGCTGAAATATTTCATCTATGCTGGTTCAATCTAGGTAAGCTCAGTAATTCAATTCACTCGCTACCATTGCACGTCGTCCTGTATTTGAGGAAAAACATACAAGTTGAAGAAAACATATATTAGTTTCTCTTTCCCTTGTATGGAGCACATCACAATCTAATGATACAACCATACCTCTTGTTCCATCCAGGAACAATAATAAAGAAAACATATATTAATTCTCTTTCACTTGAACAATAAACTTCTAAAAATAATATCAATTATCAATTCATTTAGTTTTTTCCCTAGGTTACTCTTAAAGAGATGTAGATAATTTACTCAACAACTAATGAAAAATTTGTCACAGACAAATTTATTAGTAATATAAGAACTGGTTTGTGGGTAACACTTACAAATTTACATATTGACCTAATTTTCATTGGATGTTCGGTTAGTTATCCATTTCTTGAAGGAAAAAAGAAAGAAACTAATATGACCTAGACACACAAGCCTTAGAGAGATCATCAAATAAAAGACTCTGAAGTTCGCTTGGTTGAGTTTCTAAAAGATTAAATAAAATTCATAGAATCTATCGAAATGCTAATATTAGCAAGTCAATTTTCACATATCTTGCCCTCACACGTTGTTTGATTAACTTAGATAGTCCAACTCAAGTTCAAAAACTTTTGAATACACCGAACCAACGTAGGAATAGTCTCACTAAACTTGCAATTATCAGTAATCATGTATACAAAAACCTTCGAGTCACTTTCTACTATAAGATAACATGAAAAGCATCACATGGTCCAATCTTTTTGGTGTAGCCTTTGATCCATCTTTCATCTGAGTCCCAAAGGAGACCTCCACACCCTGCAAGAGTACCAACTCCCTTCCATGCTCCATCAATGTTGAGTTTACAATCCGAGGTCGTTCCCATCCAATATATATGGTCACCTTTTTTTGAAATCTTTTATGCATAGGATCTAGGGTAATATCTTTTATATCTTAATGAATATGTGAATTTCCAAAGTTGGGTCACTTGGTCTTTGAAAGTCTACTTCGAAAATAGATTTGTTTCGCCACGCCCTACGAACCAACATGTCGTCATGAAAGTAGTCTGCCAAGTAGTTAAGTTATCTCTAACACCTTTTTTTTGTTGAGGTTATTGAAAATCCACTCCGTGCAATCAAAAGAGAAAAAATGAGTCACAAAATTAGATAGGACAAGTCTGAGTCACACCTGACTGTCCAGTCACAGAGCACATGAATTTATAAAAAAAAAAAAAGGTGATAATGTTTGAGTAAGATACATATACTCTCATCTTTCGCTATTGTAAGAAAAAACTCGTTTTTTAAATTCATTGAATAACTTATATATTTTAATAAGATACACTGGCCACATCCCTTTTTATAAGACTATTATACAAAAATTCCGAGTATTAAGAAAAGTTGTTGGAGTAATAAATTTGTCACAAACATATGTTATTATTACAAGATTACCTAGTTATCTATATAAATATATTTTATTTTATTTTTGACAAAAACAAAATGATATTCATTCATTCAAATTGAGATATTACATCATTCAAAACCGCTAAAAACGTAAAGGATGAATCTGCGAACAAACTCACAACATCCAAGTTAATAGCATATAACAACATAATGCCTACAAAAATATATGATAAAATTAAAGTCACCGGAATATCCATGGCCTCCGGATCTGCAACGTTGACGCCCAGATCTTTGATTGAATAATCGATCTTTCAATATGAATCAAATGAACACCCCAGAAAGACGGAAAATCAAACAACGCCGCACAAGACGATGAACAACAACCACCACACTTAGGTGATGAAATCACAAAGAAAAAACCTAGATTTATGTGAAAAATCACTTATTTAGATTGAAATGAAGAGAAAAAGATGAAGAGAAAAATCTGGGAGAAAAAACCTAGAGAGAGAAAACTAAGACCGACTTGTTGGAGAGGGAGTTATAGTCGCATCTATAGAAATATTTAATGTTAACTTTTCATATTTCAAGATATATTGATAATATTAATGAATGGTGTATTTGAAAAAATAGTAATAAATGCATCTAAAAATTTATAGATAGTTTTATAGTTAAGGACAATTTTTGTTTTTGTTTGTGAAGTGGTAGTACTCACTCTGTCTTATTTATAAGAAAAATTAACTTTTTAGATTCATTGAATAATTAATGTATTTTGTCTAGAATATAAATCAAATACATTATTTATGCAATGAATCAAAAGAGTTAAATACTTTTTTATAAATAGGACCGAAGGAGGTATTTTATAAAGGAACGGCGAACTAAAAAGTAAAATTTTTCTTGTAATTCTGATTGAAAATAGCAATTTTTAACAAATTTATTATGTTTTAACTTTCTTAATTATTGTAATTTATTCTATGGAGTAAATAGGCATGGAGTCATAAGGTTAATTAATAATTGTGAGACATAAAATACAGGGGTTGGACTTTGAAATATGTAGCCTTTTGCGTATTTATATGTCGATGACGTAGAAAATATTTATTGCTTCGCTTCATAATAATTTGACCGTGGCTACTGCTCCATTAACGCGTTCCATGGAAAGTTATTCCTCCCGCGTAATTTCTTCACTCCGATGAAGGAACCTTCCAACCCCATTTCCTTAACGTATCCACACACTCAACCAATCTCAACTTTTAAATTGGTTTTTAGCTTAATACAAGGGAGATATACTTGTTTGGTCACAAGCCTAAATGAATATTATTTGGACACACATATAAAACTAAAAGAAAAATAAAAGAAGAATACAATTCGATAATGTCAATGTGATCAAATAATTTTTTTAATTTTTTTCATTTCAGTGTGAGTGGATAAATAATATTAATTTGTAGTTGTGTTTATGAAAGAATTTCTCTTGTACAACTATTCTTTTCAATCACATTTATAAATAAATATTGTTTTTCCATGTTTACTGAGTAACTTGCAAAGGCGGACTATAATATATTCTAGATATATTAAATGTATCTTATAATTAAAAAAAATTATATTTAAAGATATATTTTTTAACTTATACACCCTTCGGTCACTATTTAAAACAAAAATATATTTTTTAAATTCATTTTATAAATAGTGTACGTGATCAATAATATTGACCACAAACATCATTTATTGAATAAACATAAAAAAAATTAAAAAAAATTGACAAGAAGAAACTTTTTGCATTTCATTCATAACAATAGTAGAGATAAAAAATGGATTCTTAATATAAATATGAAAACTAGTATGATGTAAAGTCACTCTAGTAAAACTATGAGTGACTTCGTTGACATGTCTCCGAATAAATCTAACATCAGATGTTACTAAATCAGAAACTAACAGACGTCTAATGTGAATTAATATAAAATTTTAAATTTTTGTTTATAATCACCAAAAATATGTATTTAGTGACTACCAACTTCAAAACATTTATTGGTACCACCTTCTACTGTAAAATACTCCAATCACTAACAAACAATCACAATTCACATCTATACAATGCCAAAACAAAAAGACAAAATATAAAATTAAATAGATATTATACAATGCCAAGACATATTCCAAAGTTTCTGCTCAGTTCCTCAGTCACCAGATCTTTATTTTCCACATTATTTTTCTAACTAAAGATATTTACTTTTAAAGGCTTTTGCTAAAGATATTATTTATTCACATCTATACCGACATATGCCACTTCTCCGTTCTCACACCTCGCACAAGCGCAATAACACAAGACAACACCCATTTTTTTCTCTAATTTTAAAATTTAATACACCTTAATTACCATCATTATAATTTTTTTATTTTTTTTATTTTTTGGATCAAAGCATGATTAATCTTAATTACCTCGTTTCGAATCATTTCTGATTCCTCTCTCTATAAATAAATAAACAACTTTTTTTTTCCAAGTCTGTTAATACAGTTTACTATGGCAATTTCCGATGCACCGGAAACAACCGCAACCGCCACCGTAACAACCATCGAAACCGACACAGATCTCAAACACTCTTCACTCCGACGACGACCGAGCGCCACATCAACCGCCGGTGGTCTCTTCGACCCCGAAAGTGCAGCTGCAGATGCGGTTCGAGATTCCGCCTCCGATGATTCGTTGAACGGTAAGATCAACAACGAAGAAGAGGTTAAAGATCGAAAAACGGATCATGCAGAAGGAATTGATGAGGATGATAATGCGGTTAAGAAGAATGGTGGTAATGACGTCATCACTGATCGTGAAAATGAAAATGTTGCCGTCGATTTCAAATTCACTTACCGTCCTTCAGTTCCCGCTCACCGGAGAATCAAAGAAAGTCCTCTTAGCTCCGGCAATATTTTTAGACAGGTTGGTTTTGAAGTTCTTGTTGTTGTTGATATCAGTTTTGCATGGCTCGTTTCGTGCCTCGTAATCCACTTAATTAATGATAAACCAAAGTTGTTAATGTAACTAATCCCATTTTTGTTGCTGATATTAATCGTTTTTAATATTTTTTTAATATAAACAAATGATAATAGTATTAAAAGTTATAGTACATATTCATTGAAGGTGTGTCACACATGTCGGCGTTAGTGACCGATGCTTGTAATTACTTTCAATTATGTTATTTTGTGAAATTTTTATATTTGTCGTAAGTGTCATGTCTGGTGTTTGCGTATGAGGCCTCGTTTCAAACCTCATTAGAAATATCATTGAGTTGGCATGGTTTTGAAGTTGAGAAAATTATAAGCTATTTTTATTTTATTATATTATATTATAAAATAAAATGTGATTTAAAATAAAATAATCTAACAGAAGTTATTTTTTTATTTTATTTTATATAGATTTTTGTTTCATTCTTGATTGCATGCTACATGTTTATTTTTTTGTACAGTATGTTATGCTGCTGTTTGATTACTTGATTAATTTACAATTGTGGTGCTAGCTCAGTGGTGAGAGCATAGTCTCATAATTTTATGGTACAAAGTTGTAAAATAGTTATTAATGTTTCTTTAATTAATAAAAATTTCTTGATTAACTTATGTGTTTAATTAAATGAAATGGTACTTGTGAGTTTGTCAAAACTACATTTTTTTTCTTATAGGGGATTCCTTAGTTGTTTTGGCATCTTCTGTAATTGTTGTTTTATGAATAACTAGTTATTACTAATTTACTAAGCAATGAATTACAGAGTCATGCAGGGCTGTTCAATCTCTGTATTGTGGTGCTTGTTGCGGTGAATAGTAGGCTAATTATTGAAAATCTGATGAAGGTTTGTCTATCTATCTGCAAAATTTGAATTTCCAACTTGTAAAAAAATGCTTTTTATCTGTTTAAGCAGTTTTAATTTTCTAAAATTTTCATTTTTATATGTAATTATATGTTTTGCAGTATGGATGGTTGATTCGATCAGGCTTTTGGTTTAGTTCGAAATCGTTGAGAGATTGGCCCCTCTTCATGTGTTGGTAACGAGTTTGATGATCCCCTTTAAGAATTGATTTATACTGTTATTTGACATTCTGTAACAATGTTTATGATTCTTTCAGTCTTAGTCTTGCAATATTTCCACTTGCTGCCTTTGTAGTCGAAAAGTTAGCCCAACAAAAACGTATTTCTGAACCAGTAAGTGATTTCCCTAGTAAGCTTTTATTATATTTCATTTCATGGGGAAATTAAGTGTCTTGTAATCACTTCTGTTCCTTGATTGTTGTGCAAGTAACAACAGTTTTAGAGCATAATTAATTGCGGTGTGATATTTTTAGTCATGTGATTTTCAATATTTGACATGCATTGGAATATTGATTTGAATGTTGCAGGTTGTTGTTCTACTTCATATTGTAATTACAACTGTTGCAATTATCTATCCAGTTTTAGTTATCCTCAGGTCAGTATGACTTAAAAGTCAACTCCTCAACTTCTATCTAGACTAATTCAGACAATTGTTCATTCATGTATCATATATCAATTTTTGAAGATTTAAATATATAAGCTTCATTTGATGATTGTGTTTTAGTCATGAAATTATGTCATTATCTAGGAAGGAATGTTTGAACATTATTTTTGCATCATATTAGAAAAGTCTTGAAGCTGTCTGAGGAGCCTCATTTTAGTGTTTGGTTCGTATAATGTAGAAGTTAAATTATATTTGAAATTAATATAATTAGAAACACAGAAGGTAATGTCTAGGGAACAAACAATTGGGAACAATTTTGTTGTTTCTTCATAGATATTCTTGTCATGTGATAAAGCCATTTGACAGACATTCATGAAACACTTGCAAGCTCTTAACTGACTATTTAATGAAAGTAAATCCCTGTGTTTCTTGAGCATAAAAGTTGACCACATCTGTGGCATTTATTTTAAACATTGATTTGCCTTATGATGGATATAATATCTATAATATAAGTTTCTTCTTGGTCATTTCGTGGGAATTGAATTGGTATAGTGAAGATATCTTATGGATCCATGGCCTTGCTGTGCAGGTGCGATTCTGCTTTTTTATCTGGTTCCACGTTGATGCTATTGACTTGCATAGTGTGGTTAAAATTGGTGTCATATGCACATACAACCTATGATATGAGAGCGCTTGCTGTTACAAATGAAAAGGTAGCAAAGGTAGTGATTACTATTTTGGTAAATATAAGAGGTTATGCTATACGTTCTATGTGGTGTTTAGTTTTTGAACAATAAAGTCCTGCATGATTACACTGTAGTCTGTGATTCTAGTATTCTAGTTGTTATAGTAAAATCCATTCTGCTTCCACTTCCAATCCTCTGTTCATGGCTTCTTGCTGGATGGTGATATTATGCTATAATCTGTTCAAATGAGTGTCTGATAAAAGTTATGCTTTTTCCCCTTATTCAATCATGTTACCTGTGGTATAGGGAGAAACAGTGCCCGATACTTTGAATATGGAGGAGTACCCACACAATGTGAGCTTCAAGAGTTTAGCATACTTCATGGTTGCTCCTACGTTATGCTACCAGGTAACAAAAGTTTTTAACTTACGTGTTGATATATGTAATCTATGAAGCATGGATACGGACACGGACACTGACACGTTGACATCGCTGATAATTTAAGAAAATTACATAATTCATTGTAAGCATATGTGTCGGTGTCGGACACCAACGCATGCCCGACACTGGGATATGCCTAATCCAAGGAGTGTGCTTTATAGTATGTAATTCTTGCATTTAAAATTATTTTGTCACTGTTGCCTCGTTTTGGATTCTCATCTTCTACTAACATTTGCATGCATTCAGTTTTTTCTGATTAAAGCACAAACAAGGTACTGCTCTGCGGACTTATTTATGGCTATATTTTTGGTCTGGACTGTGTTTGAGGTTTTTAGTTAGAGTAAGGCCCTGTCAGAATCTGTTGCACTCCGTTTCTCCCAAGTTCTCTCTTCATCAGTGGATTTTTTCTATGTACTGCTTCCCCATCTTGTCTCTGATCTTTAAATCAATTTGCCTGACTGTCTATTCTGTCCTCCTTTTGGTCATCTGCTTAGCTTTTATAGCCCCTGTTGGCTTTTAGACCCTGATCTTTGATGCATTTTGTCCCAGCTGTGGTAGATGTAGTTTGGCTTCCCCTATCTGAGATGTAGTTTACCTCAACTCTTATCTTGGTTGTGGTACAACACTTGCTTCTATCTCAAATGTGATTGGTCTCATTTTATTTGCATATACATATTGGCTCCATCTCTTGTGCTAAATGTGGTCTCTCCCTAGCTCTCATCTCTTTTGCCATACGTGATCAAGTTTTACTCTTCTCTGAAGCGGTTCGGGCCAAACATTGTCTATGTTGACTTCCAAATGGTGTTATGCGAGGTCATACATATTTTCCTCTTAAGAAGATTTCCTTTGTTGCAAGCTTGAAGATACGATGCTTTCACTTGAGGTCAAGTGCTGGAATACCTCCAAAATATCTCATCAAATCATCACTCTATCATAAAATATTTAAGAATATCTCACAACAATTACATTGGTTTTAAAATTTCCTTATTTTCATGATTTATTCTTTATTTAATTAGGATTAGAGTTTTTTTTTTGTTACAGGAATATGATTACAGTGCTAGTATAAAAATGGGTTATTGTTTTATCTTGTGTCAAGAGTCCCACATTGGACAATGAGGTCTGAAAATGTGTTTATAAGTGGTGGGTAGTACTAACCTTGCAATTTCACCAAATTAAAAAGTCCTAACCATACAAGCCGGTTTTTTCTAAATGACCAGTCGTGTGAGTAAGCGTGTTAAGAGCCCCACATTGGATGAAAGCAGTGGGCAGTCCTCACCTTACTAGCCGGTTTCACCTTACTAGCCGGTTTTGTAAAAGAAAAATTCCAAGATTTTGTAACATATTCACGTCATTATTAATATAATTTTATTATTCCAAGTATTTCTTTTCTTCCCTCTATACATGGTGATTGGTGATAAATTTGTTCTGAGATAAAATTATGATATTGATTTTACTCGTGTAATTTGCCCTTCTGTTTCTTATGTGATGAATTAATGTTATAGCCAAGCTATCCTCGCACACCTTCCGTTCGAAAGGGTTGGGTCTGTCGACAACTTCTCAAGCTGGTCATATTTACAGGAGTTATGGGATTTATAATAGAACAAGTAAGAAGTAGCTGTTAATAAATGTAATTGTAATTTTGATCCTTTTTCCATTGAATTTTTTATTCAGCTATCTTCAGATATTCTGAGTGATGACATTATTTTATTTAAATAACTTTTGCAGTATATGAATCCTATTGTCCAAAATTCACAACATCCTTTGAAGGGAAACCTTCTATATGCCATTGAGAGAGTTCTGAAGCTTTCTGTTCCAAATGTTTATGTGTGGCTGTGCATGTTTTACTGCTTTTTCCATCTTTGGTATGTATTTCCTCTTTGTTTTGGTTCAACATATATATAACTTTCTTTTAAAAACATATTAGAATGAAATTGCCATAGTTTGTTGTGTTCATTGCCTTGAAGATTGTTCCATGTTAGCACTAATAGGCACCAAAACTAGCTGCTTCCCTGGTAATGTCCTAGGATTGTGCATTTATGCGTCTGTTATTGCTTGATTTATCAACACTTATGAAATGGAGAGTTTTATTATATTGAGGAGTTTGAGTATTTTTGCCGTGAGCTATGAGGATATCGTGTTCTCTTTTTTCCGACTCTTTTTTCTTGTTTCTTGAAATCTATAAAATTATTCTGCTGTGAAATAGTTTAGAGTTGTATTCATGCACAAGGGCTACCTATTATGTTTTGATCTTTGTCTTATTTATATATAATATATTAAAAGTAAAGCTTTTCTTTGATAGTTTTTTCATACTAATGCTTACAACATTTGATCCTTAAAGCCACTGTTGTGATATAGGTTAAATATACTTGCGGAGCTTCTCCGCTTTGGTGATCGTGAGTTCTACAAAGATTGGTGGAATGCCCAAACGGTTGAAGAGGTAGGCTCTTTGTCCTGGTGTGTTCTTAGGTGATTTTAGTTACAATATTTCCATGAAGAAAATCCATGACTCATTTTTGTTGAATGCATTTATGCTGCTGCTGTCATCAGTATTGGAGGATGTGGAATATGGTATGTTTCCTTTTCAGTTTTGCTTCTACAAAAATGATATGTGGCTCTAAGTTTTTGGATGAAATTATTGTGCACATATCCTGAGATTTGAGAGAAATTATTACTTTCTGAATTATTTGTGTGGTTACAATACATGAGTTGCAGCTTGCCTTGCAAGCCTCTAACTAGCCTTAACAGAATTGTAACTCCTAATGATCTGACATTATTTAACAGGAATCACAACAGAGTTGGAATATTCTAGAAACTAACATGATTAGAATATTTTAGAAACTCTACACAAGGCCTAGTCTTACACATGCAATACTCTATACTCAGTACTCTGTCAAAGGATGATATCTAGGCTGATTTAACATGTTATCTAAGCCAGAAAGTAAGTTTCTTTTTTCATCTGACTTTCTGGCTCACCTTTCCCGCATTTACTGAGTATATGGTTCCGGAATCGGATTTAGAACAAATTAGAAATTTTAAAAAAATATTGTTCCTTCAACAAAAAAATAAATATATATTTAGTAGATCCATCACTATTCAACTGAGTGGATTTCTTCATGTTACAGCCTGTGCACAAATGGATGGTTCGCCACGTGTATTTTCCCTGCATAAGGTTTGGTATACCCAAGGTAATCAAGCACCCTCCTATCTAGCTGAGTGTATTTTGTCTGTGTGATACTTTCGAAGCATATTTTAGACACAAATGAAAAGTTTATCTTCAGAGTAATTTCATGCATTACTTATATAATTTGACATTTTTTGGAGTAAGAATAATAATGTTACATAAATAGTAAAAATAAATAAATTATCTTTTCATGCATTACGTGTATAACATCATTGCTTTGTATTTTCCGTCAGATGAATTGTCCATCCCTTATTGAAGGGTTGGTTATTGGTGGAAAGTTTTCAACTGATACACAATATTCAAACTTTGTATTTTCCTTAAGATGATTTTGGTTTGGAATCTGTACCAGTGTGCTAACCTTGTTGTCCTTCAATTTTTGGCTCTTTGCGTTAAGCTACCTGTTAATAACATCATTGCTTCTCATTCATTTGGATTGGATTATCATGTGTTAAAGATAGATCTCTTTTATTTTCTTAGTTCTTTGTGTGTGTGTGTGATTGTGATTTCCATGCTATACAGGGTGCTGCTGCTTTGACTGCTTTCCTGGTTTCTGCCGTGTTCCATGAGGTGCATGGTTTATATCTGTCTATTTCCCCATCTATTGCGTCCCTTTTTGCTTTTATTTTTGTTTGATTCTTTAAAATTTTTCTCATAAATTTTCTTTCATTTGAGTGTAGCTATGCATTGCTGTTCCTTGCCGCATGTTCAAGTTGTGGGCTTTTATTGGAATTATGTTCCAGGTAAAGGCTTAGGGCCATATTCTTCTACAGCCAACTGAATGAACTTTCACCCTTACAGGAAATGAAAATCTGAAGTGATATTTTCTATTTTTCTACAGCCAATTGAATGAAAATGTTACTACACAATTTGTCCGGTTTCAGTTGTTGTTGATAAATGCGATATAATCTGTATTTTAGATTCAGTTGACATGATAATGATGAATGTTTTTGCGCTCTTTATAGGTTCCTTTGGTCTTGATCACTAATTACCTAAAAAATAAATACAGAAACTCAATGGTATGTCTTTAAATTGTCCTATTTAAGAATTTACTCTAATAGTCTATTACATATTTACTATCTTCAAGTTGATTTATTGGTTTTTAATTCTTATTTTCTTCATTCCAGGTTGGAAATATGATTTTTTGGTTCATATTTTGTATTCTTGGTCAACCTATGTGCGTACTACTATACTACCATGACTTGATGAATAGGAAAGGTGAAATTGACTGAGGTAGCATTACATCATTACAGTTATGTGGATGAGCTTTTCCTTTCACAGAGCCAAATCAATGTACATATGTTGCTCAATGTTATCTCTAGTGATTATCATCTGCTATGACAGTTGTTCATATGAGTTACGCATTTCCATGTGATTTGCTTCGGCTTTTTGAAGTTAGTTCATCTATGTATTTATTTAACTTAATTGCTTTGGCACTTCAGCAATATGCAAGGCAATTTTGAAAGCAGCACATTAACAATGTTATGTGCTAAAGTAAAAAAAAAACTAACAGGTTTTGGATAATTGAGGCATGTAGATGATTTATGGAAGTTTTAAACTTTGAATAATGATGGCTAGTATCAGTTGAAACTTAAATTTCCTGCAAACCATGTTTAAATTTTATAAATGAGTACTTAGATAAGGGTACCATACTTACTTGTGGAAAACATATTTCGAATTGCACGAGTACGCATATCTAGTTTAGTTGATCATTGAAACATAAACAATTCCATGAAATCTCCTACTTGTCATATTTGAGAGATTTAAAATTGCATTTTTTTGGTTGTGACTTGCATTTGAGAGAAATTATTGCATAGCATGTGCTGGTATGTCAGATGTAGGGATGTCATTTTTTGTTGTGACTGGCATTTTAGAGAAGTTATTGCATAGCATGAAGGGGAAAAATAATTGAAAAAAGCAATGTAAAAAAAGTGGGCGTTCATTTGATTCCTTTACTACTATGGCTACTGCCTACTGCTACTATTATCAGTTTCTGATTTGATATAAAATTCTCATTCAAAAGCTCATGAGGAACGATTTTATCTTGATTTTTTTTTTTGAAGAATGTTATCTTGAATTTTATTGTATGATAGAATTAAATTACATTAATTTGAGAACTTGTGATTTATCTCCCTCCATGTGTGTTTAATCGTTCTAATTTATGCGGCGTTTAACTCAAACAGATCTAAACAAATATAATTGTATGGCCTTGAATTTTATTTCCTCTCAAATTTGGTATACCTTGTCGTTGTTATAAACAATATAAGAGGAATGGCAGTAAAACTCACTATTCAACTTTCAGACTCATGCCGTTTGTAAGAATCATAGGTGAATAAAAGCAGCTTCAGTATAACTGTGGCAACGTTATAGAACAAAAGGAGTAGAAAAGGTCAAGAAGCTCAAAGACTACGAAGTATGAGCTGTCTTGTTGGAATGGGAAACAAAGTACTCATCGTAAGAATGACCTGGAGAGGTTGTTTTGCTGTAGAGAATTTAAAAGGCTTTGTATGCGAGTTTGGAGAGGAAGGGAGGAGGAAAAGTTTAGATAAAAAGGAAGAAGCAAGTGGAAGGAACTGCCGGTTTTATCCCAACGGTAGTTAAGTAGCAACGGGAGTATTTACGTCATTTTAATGCACTTTTAAGAAATTTTAAATGTCAGGAAACCAAATTTCTTATCTTAATGCAAAGAATCAATACATCCAACATATTCATTATATTTTACTTTTTATTTTCTTTTATTATTATGTTACAAATTCAATATTTTACACATTATTCTCTCAAACTCATAACTTTATTGTAATTTAAGGGGTTTCAATCTTTCAGAGCACAACAACACAACCTAACCAAACACTTGCCACCTCTTTCATAGCCCTTGTTTTGACAATGTTGCCTGCAACTTGAGAAATTCACACATGGCTCTATACAATGAAATTTTGAAGTTGACCCAATTGTCAATCCTGCAGCCAGCAAAATAAGTTAAATCATTAAATCTAGATGGTCAACAGAACAAAATTTACTATTTCATAGTTTTTTATGCAATAGACAAGAACTACACAATCACCAAAATAAATTATTTTTGAACTTTGATCTAGCTAACATTTTATTTTTCAAATTTATGAAAATGGTAAATTCATATGATAAATGTTGTTGAGTCATACACATCTAACAACTTAAGTTTTTATTATAATATTTGAATCATTAGAATAAGAATACATAAAGAAGATTTGTTCAAAAAAAAGAATACATAAAGAAGAAATCATATTATTTTTTGATTTTGTGATAGTAAATTTTATATTAAACATAAAACTCAGTAGAAATATTTAGGTTACCTGAGGGGAGAACCAAAGCAATACACAAAATCAAGCAAAGAAAGGATTGATAAATGGAAAAATTCGTTGTATAGGATTTCAACTTATATTTTTATTTTTTGTGAGAAGCATGCTTAATAAACATGTTCCTAATATATTACCTATAAGATAGAGATGAAAGAAAAACATTAAAGACCTTTGAAAAAATTCAATACAAAAAAGAGACTATTGAAAAGTGAATATACTTTATTTGAATAAATATACTTTGTTACTGTGTGTTAATGGTATTCAATATTATTTTTTTGCTATAAATGTTTATCAATATACTTTATTTGTATTATATTATTATTATTATTATTATTATTATTATTATTATTATTATTATTATTATTATTATTATTATTATTATTATTATTATTATTATTATTATTATTATTATTACACTTGTGTTATTTCATTTATTTCATAGTCAAAATTACAATATTTTGACTTCAATATATGCATTATTATTATTACTACTAGCGAAAAGACGGGCACTCCATGCCCGTCTTTCCGCTCTTTTTATTGCACTAACGTTTGAAAATTATATGAAGGTGAGAAAAACACAAGAAGGGGAGGTTGAATTGTGTTGGCTTTTTCTTCTTTTTCTCCTACTGAAGTCACTTATCAGAAGCAGTTAGATTACAGCTTATGAAGAGATGTTCAAATTCTAAATACAGCGGATAAAAATAGAGAGAGAGAGAGAGACAGAGAGAAGAAAGACACAAAACAATTATACAGGTTCTTTCCACAAGCCGGAAGTAGTCATGTCCCCCTTGCACTTCCAAGGAGAGTTCACTAAAATGTAATATCTGATTACAAATGCTCACTGCTAAAACTAGCAAGAGACTTCAAATTACTCAAGCACAACTGCAAGAGATTTCCTATGCTCCTGAACACAATCAAGAGACTTCTATGCTCAAGCACAACTACAAGAGACTTATATTCAAACAGAATTACAAAGAAAAATGTTTGAGGTTGAACACTTGATATACAATCAGTGGTGTTCACAATACAAATCAGATACAGACTCTTAAGACTCTAGAATTTCTAAGATATGATCTTTGATAAGAAATTCTAAGTGAACTTTTGATGCAGAACAATTTCAGCAGAGGTTTAACGCTTTTAAATTGTTGTTGAGTCTCTTACAATTCTCTAAGTCTTCACTCCTTTATATAGAGGTGTGAGAGAGACGTTGTGAATTGGCAGCACATCAAAAAGAATCGTTTGAAGCTTTGATCCATCACCAATGATCTTTTGTCTGATATAGTTATTGTCCTATGAAGAATCAATTTCAAATCCATTCCAAGTCTGAAGGAACATTGTTGCAGGCGTAGCTGTTATTCTTGTCCTGTAGCAGAGACACACTCTGAGTAGTGGAGGTAGTGGTTGTACACTTCGTAAAATTGTAATTTGTCAACGCTCTTCAAAGAACAAGAATCCAATGCCTTCAAATTCATTGGAAATAACCGTTGCTTTACTCTTATGGTCTTCTGCAATGCTAGGCGTGATTAAATCCTTTGAACAACCTTTGAAGCTTTAAGTCTCTCATCTTCTGACGAACTTCAGCTTCTGGTGATCGTGCTTCTGATGAGGTGCTTCTGATGAACTTGCTTCTGATGATGTCATCACTTCAGGAGCACTTTGACTTCAGGAGCACTAATCTTCAGATGCATTAAGCTTCATTTACTTTGTTGATTCCATTGCTCTCATTTGTTCTTCCAGTACCTAAGCTTTAAGTAGATACAATTTTTTTGTCTATAGTCCTGTACACTTGAACAAATATTAGCATATCCAATTGACAATTTTTAATACCTTGTTATCATCAAAACTCTCAAGAGGTAATGTTAAACACATTTTGTTCCAACAATCTCCCCCTTTTTGATGATGACAAACATTAGTATTTAAAATGTTCAATTGTTGTTAATCTAATTAACAAGTTGACTTAAAGGGTATGAGATTTGTAAGCTCCCCCTGAGTCAATAGTACTTTAAGGTGAGGTTTGTAAGCTCCCCCCGAGTTCTATCCGTGTTAATTAAATTCATCATTAAAAACGTAATAACTCTCATAATTATCTCACATTAATAGACTAAGAGATAAGAAGAAGGTAATATTAATTTAAATTGCTTGAAGTTAAATTAATGGGGCTCAGAGCCTATAAATACTATACATCCACTCCCCCTTTTGTCATCAACAAAAAGTATAAAATAAAGACAAAAAGAAAGAGATGAGAAAAAACATTGAGAAATTCTTTAAAAACAAATAATAATAGTTACACATAAACTGGTCAGAAGCATAAAAATAGTTCAGAAGCATACACATAGTTCAAAAGCAGAAACATAATTCAGAAGCAAACACATAGTTCAGAAGTAGAAACATAATTCAGAAGCAGACACATAGAAAAGTACAAACATAGAAAATAAACAAGCTAAGGGTGTGCAACTAAGGTTGGGCTTGTTTCTGGAACATTTCCATCATTTGTTTCATCAGCCTGTTTGTTTCTTCTGCCTGTTGCTTCATTTCTCTCTTGAAATCTTCATTGCTTCTGATCAAGTTCTCTTCTCTTACTCTAGCTTCTTCTAGTTTAGCTTCTGTAGAGGTCTTGTACTCCAGTAGCAGCAGTTTCTATTCAAGAAGCTCTTTCCTGAGCTGTTTGTTTTCCCTCTCTAGAAGAGTGTTCCTTTGCATTAATTTCAGTTCAGTAGAAGCTGACTTGAAATTAATCTTATTCAACCAAGTTAGATCCAGCTCCCTTGGATGAACAACAGAAGGTATAACACTTCTTCCAGTTAAGGACAGAGGGGTCTTTACAAGAATTCTGCTAATTGGTACTTCTTGCATATCATTCATAATACCTCTTAACTAGTCCTGAAGCTTGTTTTGGGCAGCATCTTGAGCATCAAATGAAGATCTTTGCAGCTCTGTCAAGACAAAATCTACCCTCTCTCTCAATCTTCTCCACTGCTTAACATAGTTGTCTTCATGAATCAAGTTGTTTCTATCTTGAATCAACTTGTTCAACTCCTTGAATATATTCTCACACACATTTGCCAAAATAATAGAATCTAGAAACAATGTGGGTGGAGAAAGGATATTTTTGGGTCTAGCATGAGCACAAGTTTGAAGAGCTAGGTTGGAGGAAGAAGGTTGGTCATTTGTGGTTATTTTAGGTTCAACAATAGTATTGGTTGCAGGTGATTGATTAGATATGACTTGTTCAGGAACTTCTTGTTCAGGAACAGATAATGCAGGAACATTTGGTTTAGGAACATCTGGTTCAGGGTGAATATGATCAGGGATAAGGGCAGAACCTGTATTGGTTGTTTGTTGATGAAGGCTTTCTGTCATATCTTCATCAGAAGCTATGTCAGAGGCTTTCTCTAGATTGAACTCATAACCAGGTAATTCACCTAAGTAATGGTTTATCAGACCTTGATTGACAGATGGTTCATGTGTTTCAGTTGTTTGGGTAGGTGAGTTAGGATGAGATGATGATACATCAATGTTTGCAGACTCTGACCCTGTCTGATCAACTGCACCCTCTGCATCAGCAGGAACAAATTGAATAGGTTCAATCATAGGTGGTTGTAATGGATGATCAACTGGTAGATTTATGCAAGCATTGATCCTTCTTTGTTGCATGTCATGTAACCTTTCTTCAATAGAAGGATACATGGGAACAAAGGTATCACAATCTGGCTTTTTCTGAGTTTTGGTGGATGGTGATGGGGACAAGCGTTTGTTGAGGTTTTCATAGACTTTGTTAAGAGGAATATCATCCAAATTAGATGAGGTTGATGAAGATGTTGGGAGGGAGGCTGGGTTTGACCTAGAGTCATAAGAAGTACTGCCATCTGCTGCAAGTTTTCAGTGAGCTCAATCCCTAGCTGAGCAGCTTCAACAACAGATTCCTTAGCTAGAGCTTCAACAGGAACCTCAATTTCTTTAGCCAGCTGAAATGCATTCTCTAAAGCAGCAACATCAACTTCTTTCCTTCTTCTCACCACCCTTGACACAAGCTCTGTTGCTTCTTCAATATCTTCTTCAAAAGCAATCTTCAACTTTCTGACAACATGTTTCCTTTTCCTTCTTGGAATGGAGGGTTGAGCAGGTTGAGGTGGTGAAGGTTCAACTTCCTTCCCACTTCTGGTTCTTTTGCTTAGAATTTCAGTTGGAGCTAAATCCTTAACCTCTTCTTGAATGGTTGGGATAGCAGGATCAACTTGAACAGAAGCCATCTCCTTCTTAGCTTTTTGTGAAGGTTGTTCAGAAGCATCATCCATATACTCAGCTTCTGTGAGTGCTCTCTTCTTTGACTTTCTGCTCTTGGCTACAGGCAGAGTACCATCATACATTTCTTCTGGTATATCTTTCAAAAGGATAGTCTCTCCAGTCTTTTTCAAGTGATCATGAATGAAGTATAATTGCACATCAAGTGGATCTTGTTTGTAGATTGGAGGAAAGTCTTCCATAAGATTGGATATAGCTATGGATTCCTTCATATCTGTGTTCAGCTTCTTGTAAACATCCTTTTTGATCAGATTCATATTCCTTAGAGTGCTTCCATTGATTATCTTCCTAGTGACTGTGCCAAGTTGTTGATCAGTGAAGACCTTTGTATCACTCAGTGCCTTTAGAATCCCTCTTTGATGAAGGATTTCTGAGATAAGTCTTCCATAGGGAATCCAAGTTCTCTTGATTGTTTGACGCTCTCTTAGAGCCTTAATCATGTGCTTAAAGATATACTTAGGCACATTTGCTTTTTCCTTGGTGATAAAGTAGTGCATAAACACCCTGTGCTCCAAAGAAGGTTGATCAGAACCACCACCTTTTGGTAGAAGGTTCTCATTCTGAATCTTTAGAAGCATTTTCTTCTCCATCGTCAAATCACTATAAGCACCTTTCTTCTTGCTGTTGAACATTGACTGGTTCACTACTTCATTCCAAGGACTTTTCTTGTTGTTGTCCAGACCATCTTTAAAGCTACCATAAGAAGCTCTCCTCATTACATAAGCAATCACTTACTGAGAGATGAAGACCGGAATACCCATGATGTTTGACCTAATCTCAGTACAAGTAAAGGGTTCCAAACTCATTTCTTCTCTAGATTTACCAGCTAAAGAAGGGCCAATAAGCACATTTTCATCCATTTCCAATTGGGCAGCCTTACGATCATAGACATGAGCTCTTACCTAGAAGTGCCTTATAAGAATCATGTAGGTTGGACCGTTCAGCATGTCGAAGTAACTAATGAGGTCCTGAGACTCATAGTACTCTTTGATGTTGCAGCCATGATACGATAGAGATGTGAAGTCCACCGGACTCTCAACTTGAACTGTTAAATCCCACTCTTCTAACGCCATGGTTCTTCCTTTGATTTCATAAGCAAGAGCTTCTTGAGTGGAAGTTCCTTGAACTGTTTCTTGCATGTTTGATTCTGGGACGGAGCTTGAAGACACCATTGATGAGAATGAAATTTTAGGGTTTTAGGGATTTGATTGAAGAAGATGAACTTTTACTTCCAAGATAATCAATGTGAAAGTATGAAGTGTAGGTTGTGAAGTGAGTAATGTGTGTTTTGTTTAAGTGATTTGAGTAAAAACAAACGATTGAAATTCAGAGGGGACAAACTTAAGGTGAGAAAAACACAAGAAGGGGGGGTTGAATTGTGTTGGCCTTTGCTTCTTTTTCTCATACTGAAGTCATTGGGCAGAAGCAGTTATAATACATCTTCTGAAGGGATGTTAAGATACTAAAATGCAGCGGATAAAAATACACACACACAGAGAGAGAGAGAGAGAGAGAGAGAGAGAGAGAGACATAAAGCAATTATACAGGTTCCTTCCACAAACCAGATGTAGTCTTGTCCCCCTTGTACTTCCAAGGAGAGTTCACTAAAATGTAATATCTGATTACAGATGCTCACTGCTAAAACTAGCATGAGACTTCAAATGCTCAAGCACAACTGCAAGCGACTTCCTATGCTCCTGAACACAATCAAGAGACTTATATGCTCAAGCACAACTGCAAAAGACTTATAATCAAACAGAATTACAAAGAAAAATGTTTGACATTGAACACTTGATATACAATCTGTGGTGTTCACAATACAAATCAAATACAGACTCTTAAGACTCTAGAATTTCTAAGATATGAACTTTGATAAGAAATTCTAAGTGAACTTTTGATGTAGAACAATTTCAGCAGAGGTTTGGCGCTTTTAAATTGTTGTTGAGTCTCTTACAATTTTTCAAGTCTTCACTCCTTTATATAGAGGTGTGAAAGAGACGTTGTGCATTGTCAGCGCATCAAAATAAGAGTCGTTTGAAGCTTTGATCAATTACCAATGATCTTTTGCCTGCTATGGTTGTTGTCCTATGAAGGATCAATTTCAAATTCATTCCAAGTCTGTAGGAACATTGTTGCAGGCAGAGCTGTTATTCTTGTCTTGTAGCAGAGACAAAAACTAAGTAGTGGAGGTAGTGGTTGTACACTTCGTACATTTGTACTTTGTCAACGCTCTTTAAAGAATAAGCATCCAATGCCTTCAAATTCATTTGAATTAGCCGTTGCTTCACTCTTCTGGTCTTCTGCAATGCTTAAACGAGATTAAATCCATTGAACAACCTTTGAAGCATTAAGTCTTGCATCTTCTGATGAACTACAACTTTTGGTGATCATGCTTCTGATTAACTTGCTTCTGATGACGTCATCACTTTAGGAGCACTTTGACTTCAGGAGCAGTTCTCTTCAGACGTTTTAAACTTCCTTTTTGTTGATTCTTTTGCTCTCTTTTGTTCTTCCAGAACCTAATAATGATCTCAAATTTTTGTCTATGGTCCTGTACACTTGAACAAATATTAGCATATCCAATTGACAATTTTTAATACCTTGTTATCATCAAAATTCTCAAGAGGTAGTGTTAAACACATTTTGTTCCAACAATCTCCCCCTTTAATGATGACAAACATTAGTATTTAAAATGTTCAATTGTTGTTAATCTAATTAACAAGTTAACTATTAGGGTATGAGGTTTGTAAGCTCCCCCTGAGTTCAATAGTACTATAAGGTGAGGTTTGTAAGCTCCCCCTGAGCTCTATTCTTGTTCATTAATTTCATCATTAAAAACGTAATAACTCTCAGAATAATCTCACATCTACTCCCCTTTTAAAAGACTAAGAGATGAGAAAAAGGTCTTATTAATTTAAATTGTTTTGAAGTTAAATTAATGGGGGCTCAGAGCCTTTAAATACTATACATCTACTCCCCCTTTTGTCATCAACAAAAATAAAATAAATAAAGACAAAAAGAAGTGATGAGAAAAACGAAGTGAGAAAATATAATAAGTATGATCAGAGCACACAATATAATACAGTTCAGAAGCAGTTTATATTCAGAAGCATATGAATTATTAAGAAGCGTGAGTATTAATACAGAAGCATAAGCATAAGTTCATAAGCAAACATAAGAAAATATACACATAATGGAAATAAAACAAGCTAAATGGTGTGCAACTAGGGTTGGGCTTGTTTTTGAAACATGTTCATCATTTATTTCATCATTCTGTTCGTTTCTTCTGCTTGTTCCATCATTTCCTTCTTGAATTCATCATTGCTCCTGATGAGATTCTCTTCCCTGATTTTGGCTTCTTCCAGCTTGGCTTCAGTAGCAGTCTTGTATTCCAACAAAAGTAGTTTTTGCTCTAGAAGCTCTTTCTTGAGCTGTTTGTTTTCCTTCTCCAGGAGAGTGTTCTTTTGCATAAGGGCCAGTTCAGTAGAGGCTTCCTTGAGGTTTATCTTTTTTAACCAATTTAAATCAAGCTCTCTTGGGTGTATACTAGATGGAATGAAATCAGCAGCATTCCTTGCTCTTAAGCACAAATGAGTCTTCACCTAAGTTTTAAGGACTTTTACTTCATGCAAATTACTGACAACTCTCTTCAGCCAGTCTTGAAGCTTTGTCTGAGCAGTGTCTTGAGCATCAAGACAGGTTCTTTGTAGCTCTATGAAGACATATTCTGTTGGATATTTGTATGTTGGCTTCACTTTTGCCTAAAACAAATATTCACTTTAGTTGTGGAAGACAATGCTCCAACATCCAGGCATGGTTCTGTGTGTTCTGTACCTTGCCTTATTTTACGCACGTGTTTGTTTGTTTAAGGAATCTACGCCTTCATTAGTGTTGGTCAACATGCGTGTCTTTATTAGAGAATCAGAACATATGTGATTTTCAAAGGAAGTGCTAACGACTTAGGAAAGTTTTGAAGGTTATCAGTATGTTCCTAAAGATGTGCCTACATTTTAGGAGTTTCCTTATCTGGTTCTGTTTATTGAGAAATACATCACCGGTTTGTTCTGAAGCCCAACTGGATTATTTTACCCGTATTGCTTCAGAATATATACAAGACTACAAGACCTAATTCACTCACCGAAGCTGTCATTTCAAGATTAGAATTTTTAGGGTTTTGAGTCTTTGTTAATTGTGAGCCTTTCGTGTGTCACTTTGATGCATGTTTAGGACTGTGTTTTGAGTTGTATTATGTGCACTTCTCTGAAGCTATGAAGAAAAGAGTTAGGTAGTTTTGTGTACTACACCGAAGCTTTGAAGCAAGGTTGTAGATTGTGTTTGAAGGTAACTTCATCATTTGTTTGTTTTGAGTTTGTAACCTGATAATCACAGGGGATGTGATTGGTTGTAGGGAGTGAGATGGGATCTCAGATTTAGGAGTTCCTAGGTTGAAGTCTAGAAGGGTAGGTCCTAGGTCATAAAGTGCAAACTTGGTTTGCTGAGAGCTTTTGAATACGGACTACACTAGTGGATTTCCTCCTGGCTTGGTAGCCTCCAGAGTAGGTGATGTAACGTCCCCTTTATCTATTTAATTATTTTATTAGAGTATATAGTATATTATTATATATTATACAATTTTTGGTGATTATGCGACGTATAAATGATGTTGTGACGTGATGCTTATTTTATTGTTTAATAAAATAAGATATGTGGTGTTTATATATATTTATATGAAAAATAAAGATTTGTTAGTACAAATATATATTTTGAGAGATGGGGTTATATTTATAAAAACAAAGAGTTGTGAGGGTTGAGATAGAATAGGATAAGTTGAGAAGAGGTTTATAAGGAAACTAGGTTAAGGAAAAGTGAGTACGCGTTACAGACTTTTGGGAAAAAGGGGAAAAACGGCTAGAGAGAAGAGAAGAGGCTAGGTGCTGCGATTCTGCAATTTTTCCAGGTAAGGGTGAGCCTAACTTCAGTATTATTAACTGTAATTCATCTGTTTGAGATTAACTAAGGGATTGGGAAGAATTTTGAGAGAGTTCATGAATTAGGGTTTTGATGGATTTTTGATGATTTGATGTGAGATTGATGTAAATTGCTGAATAACGTGTTACAAAACCTAGGTTAATCACTAGAATAACATTGTTGATGAATTAGAGGCTTAGCAAGAGAGAGTTGAGACGTGTTGGTGAGAATTAGAGCAAACCCGTAGTGAACCTGTCACCGCTCGCCGGTGGCGAGTGATTTACTCGCCGTGGCGAGTAAGTCCTCATCGCTTGCGAGGCGAGCAGCACAGCTCGCCGTGGCGAGCATGACCTTTGAAAATTGAGATTTTTGCCAAACTTTAGATGGTTTTAAGTGCGTTAATATTTATAAGATTGATCTGTTGAGTTGTTAGGATCAAATTGGACCTAGGGAACCTTAAAACGAAGATTTTAGGCGAAAAATGTCAAAAAGGCTGAGAGCACCCAGTTTTGCTCGCCTGTGACTCACCCCCAACTCGCCTTTGGCGAGTAGCATTTGGAGAGAGCTCGCCTTAGGCGAGCAGACCACTCGCCGTGGCGAGTGAGTGTGTTTCTGGACTGTTGCTTCGTTTGCGATCTGTCTCGCATGGGACCTTGAGAGTAGACCTTTGGGTAGTGTTAGAGATGTTTTATGACCTGAGATACAGTCTGTAATGATAATTAAGGATGGTTCTCTTATGTTGGTGCTAATGTGAAGTATTGTTTATATTAAATGATTTATAAGCATGATGTTAAGCGACGATATGATGATGTTTATGTGTTGTTGAATATGTGTTTAATATGCTGAACTTCTGCCATGTATTTATCATAATTGCATGTGTCAGCCTTGAGTTGTTAATGATGTTTGAGATGTTGTGCTAACTTGTTTAAGATATAAAGAGTCGAGTCCATGCATTTGCATAATCTGAGACGGTGGAGCTTTTGCTCAAAGTGACGGTGGAGCATTTGCTCAAAGTGACAGTGAAGCATATTAATGCTTATATATGGTACCACATGCATGATGTCAAGATGTTAGGGTTGCATTTTGTTGAGTCAAAGTGTTGACATATTATGAGACGATGTTTTAAGATGATGATGTGTTATTTTGAGATGTTCATGATGATGACGTTATCCTTGTGTTTTAATGATGTGATATATGTGATGAGTTATGTTGTTAATCATAAATGTTTGAATTACATGTTAATACTTCTGTTGTGAATCTCACCCCTTCTGTTGGAATTGCCGCCTTGTGGGCAAGTGCAGGTAACCAAGCTTAGGTGCGCCGATGTGAGGAGTCCTTGTGTGATGTCGTAGGAAAGCTCTGATACGTAACGGGATGGGGTCTTTGCTATGAGTCTATTCCTTTATGTATCATGTTGAACTATTTTATGACTTTAAGATTTTCGATGAATTTTTCAGACATTTATGAGGCCTAAAGCCAAGACCTTTTTGAAAGGATTTTGAATTATGATTCCGCTGTTACAGTTGAATATTTTGCGAAGAATAAATTATTATTTATTTTGTTTTAAAGATTTTATTTTGTGAATGTGACACTCCTTTGTGATGTACTCTGATATATGTATTTATTTAATGAAATTTTTAAGTCGGGAAATTGGGGTGTTACAATTGGTATCAGAGCAAGTTGGTCCGTCCGACCAATTAGAGAGTCGAGCGACGTTGTCTTAGAGTTAGAATACTATAGTTGTATTATTCTAACTTATGTTTGCTTTGTAGAGAACTAAGATGGCTGGTAGAAATGATGCTGCTCTTGTTGCTGCCTTGCAAGCAATGGCTAATGATGTGGGTAATCAGAACAATGCTGGTGGAAACGAAGGGACAAGGATGCTAGAGACTTTTCTGAGGAATCACCCGCCTACCTTCAAAGGGCGATATGATCCTGATGGGGCTCAGACATGGCTCAAGGAAGTTGAGAGGATCTTCAGAGTCATGCAGTGTGAAGATGCTCAGATGGTACGATTTGGTACTCACATGTTAGCTGAGGAAGCTGATGACTGGTGGGTTAGTGTTCGACCTATCCTTGAAGAGGGTGGTGCTGCTGTTACTTGGGCTGTATTTCGGAGGGAGTTCTTGAACCGTTATTTTCCTGAGGATGTCAATGGAAAGAAAGAGATCGAGTTCCTTGAGTTGAAGCAAGGAAATATGTCTGTGACTGAGTATGCTGCAAAGTTCGTGGAATTGGCAAAGTTTTATCCGGGGAATATGAACCTACAAAAAGGGTAACTGCCTTTACGGGGAGAGTTTATTCTGATACTGAGTCATGTGATGAAGAGTTAGCATATGATGATCTAGCTGCATCTTACAAGGACCTATACTACATAAATGCAGAGATATGTAAATTGCTAGGAGAACAAAAGAAGATCAATAGTCAATTGCTCACAGAAAGAAGTAAGCATCTGGCAAAGATCTCAGAACTTAAGAATGAGGTAATTCTTCTAAACTCGCAACTTAACCAGATTAAGAAGCAAGCTGAAATAGTGATAAATGATACTACTATTCTATAAGAGGTGAGAGAAGATCATAATAAAAGAAAAGCAAAAGGTATAGAATTTGATTATAAACCTCTAAATCTGAGACAAAGCAACAGAAACGTTAGTTAAGCATCAGAAGATCATGGAATGATTAAAATTGAAAAACATGATAAAAAGAGCAAGCTAATTGGCTGTGTAGGGACATATGTTGGTTCTGTGAACAAGACAGTGTTGAAACATTCTCAAGGACATCATAATGGCAAAAAGACAACTCGTCCTTGGATTTGTCACCACTGCAAAAGAAAAGGACACATAAGACGTTTCTGTTATATATTGTATGGTTATCCTGAACAATCTGAACACAAATCTTCTGAACCAGAAGTGAGAAATGTCAAGAAAAAATGGATGCCTAAAAGTAACAATGTTGGGCTAATGGTTTACACCTCTCAAAAATCATCATCTAATGATATATGGTATTTTGATAGTGGATGTTCTAGGCATATGACTGGGAAAAACAGTTACTTTGAGAACATAAGATCATGTGATAGAGGGTATGTTGCATTTGGTGATGGAAGTAAGGGAAAAATACCAGGCATTGGAAATGTGATTAGTGATGTGTTACCCAAACTTGATAATGTTCTTCTAGTTGAAGGACTTGTATCAAACTTGATCAGTATAAGTCAGCTGTGTGACGAAGGAATGAAAGTTAACTTCAACAAATTCGGATGCTAGATAACTAATGAAGAAGGAGAAGTGTCAATGAGAGGAATTAGAACTAAAAATGATTGCTACAAATGGATTCCATAATCAGAAGGACAAAGTGACATGTTGTGTACTACGTTGAAACATCAGAAGATTCAGGCCCTGCCTCACTTTGGAAGTAAAGATGAGAGGAGAATTGTTTCTGAGAGTAGTATTACTTTGAAAAATAATCAGATTAAAGTTCAACTACACTCTATCAAGGATTCTGTTGAAAAGAACGACGTTCCTACAAAAGATATTTTAAGAGTAAATTACACTCCCCTCCCTTCAAAGATGCTTGAATTACACTCCCCTCCCCTCTTATGTTAAAATATACATTCCCCTCCCCTCTTATTCAAAACATATTAGAAAAATTTTCATTCCCCACCCCTAAGAAAAGCTTTAATTACATTCCCCTCTCCTCTTATGTTAAAATCTACACTTTACTCCCTCAATATATTTTTTTTAATTCTAATAATCTAGCAAAATAATAATAATGTAATACACTTCAAAAAAAATAGTATTGCAGGTCTATTTTAACATAATAAAAAATTGAATACATATTTTTTTGCCATTTTTTATTAACAATTTCATTAACATGTAGTTTTAAAATATGTGAAAAATTACTAAAGACAATAAACCATGGTTATTTAAAAGTTAATTTTAAACTCTAAATTATAAAATCAATAGCAAAATATTTAAATTTAATTATCATTAACATTTAAATTATAAATAAATGAATTAACTTTTCTTAAAGGGAGGTTTAAAATTAATATATATCATAAAAATATTTATTTATGTTAAAATATATTAAAGTGTAGTGCATATTTAATTATCAAGGGAGGGGGTTGTAATTCAAGCATCTTATAAGGGAGGGGAGTGTAAATTTTACTTTTCAAGGGAGGAAATTGTATATTTTAACATAAGAGGGGATAGGAGTGTATTTCAAGCATCTTTGAGGGGAGGGGAGTATAATTTACTCATATTTTAATTGACAAATATGCAGAAATTTTAGATTTAAAGAAATTTGAGAAGTTGAGGGACAAGTTGGACATTTCATTAAGAAAGAAGTTATAGCAATTAATGGATAAAAACTCTGGTATGATAGCTTCATTCTACTGTTCGTGGGATTTAGCTTCTGATACCTTTCATCCTGATTTATGTTTCTCTCTAATTTTTATTTGGCATATTTTATGGCTAAAAAGGGGGAGTAGATTTGCATGTGCTAAGAGTTTATGCCTGTGGAATTTTTTTTGTGCTAGTATATTCTGTTGGAAGTATATTTGTTGCAAGCTTGTGAAGAGCAGGTACAAGTGTGTGTGTGCTCTTTTGAGAGCAGGATTATTTTGAGCAGAGCTGGGTATAATAGCAGATAATGTGTCAGGTGATGTTGAAACATTTGCGTATGCTTATGAATATTCTAAGTACTAATTCTTTCTGTTTGAAGTACTTATTTTTCTGAAGTCCTTCCTGATAGGCTGAGGCTGGATGTGTGTATATGATTATGCCTTACATTAGTATGTTTATATTCAGATGCATGTTTTCAGGGGGAGTTTTAGAATACTGTTTGTGCTCCTTGAGGGGGAGTAATTCTCATCTGTGTTCCTGAATGTCTGTTTGAATGCTGGAACATTCTTTTTGAACTACTAAATGCTGTCTGGGAATTTTATCTGAGTAGCGTGTTGTGACAGTTGACTGTCTGTTTGGGATGTTATGGGAATTTATTTTTCCTTATATGTCCGCTGCTGCAAGTCTCCGATTTTCTAGGATGATACCTATTTTTTCTCTTGTCTGCATATTTCTATGTTTTGTTTAATTTGTGAGATTATTGGAAATAAAATCTGAGATCTGTGATATACTTCTTCTAGTCTTGAAGATTTTGATGTGACTGAAGAACTATATGTTTGGTATCTTTTAGTAATATGAGTCTGTGTACCTTTCTTCAAGGAAGATTTGTTTGTGAAGATTGAAGAAAAGGTTGCGTGTTGTCTCTCTTCTTTGTTTGGACTGGCCTCAAGTTGTTTTAGTCAAAAATTTGCCAAAGAGGGAGATTTTTGGATATTTGTATGTTGGCTTCACTTTTTCCTAAAACAAAAATATACTTCAGATGTGGAACACAATGTTCCAACATCTAGGCATGGTTCTGTGTGTTCTGTATTTTGCCTTATTTTACGCACACGTTTGTTTGTTTAAGGAACCCACGCCTTCATTAGTGTTGGTCAACCTGTGTGTCTTTATTAGAGAATCAGAACATATGTGATTTCCTAAGGAAGTGCTAACGACTTAGGAAAGTTTTGAAGGTGATCAGTATGTTTCTAAAGATGTGCCTACATTTTAGGAGTTTCCTTATCTGGTTCTGTTTACTGAGAAATGGATCACCGGTTTGTTGTTAAGCCCAACTAGACTATTTGACCCGTATTGCTTCAGTATATATACAAGACTACAATATCTAATTCACTCACCGAAGCCGTCATTTCAAGATTAGAATTTTTAGGGTTTTGAGTCTTTGTTAATTGTGAGCCTTTCGTGTGCCACTTTGATGCATGTTTAGGACTGTGTTTTGAGTTGTATTTTGTGCACTTCTCTGAAGCTATGAAGAAAAGAGTTAGGTAGTTTTGTGTACTACACCGTAGCTTTGAAGCAAGGTTGTAGATTGTGTTTGAAGGTAACTTCATCATTTGTTTGCTTTGAGTTTGTAACCTGATAATTACAAGTTGTTCAGAAGCAACTAGTTCAGGAACATTTTGTTCAAGAATAGAACAAAATTTATGTTGGTTGATGAGGCCATTTCAAGGTTAGGTTCATGTTGTTGGGGGCTTTCCGTCATAACTTCATCAGAAGCTATGTCAGAGACTTTTTCTAGGTTTGACTCATACTCAGGTAGTTCACCTGAATAATGATCTACAAGGTTATGTATGATAGATGGTTTAGATGTTTCAGCTGTTTGGGTTTGGGAGATAGGTTGAGATGATGATTCATCAATGTTAGCAATGTCTATCCCTGTGTGATCATCAGCACCCTTTACATCATCAGGAACAAGTTGAATAGGCTCAATTACAGGTGGTTGTAGGGGATGATCAGCAGGTAGATTTTTGCAAACATCAATTCTTCTTTGTTGCAAGCCAATTAACCTCTCTTCAATAGAGGGATACATTGGCACAAAGGTATCACTTGTTGGCTTTTTATGAGTTTTGGTTGATGGTGATGGGGATAAAGCTTTGTTGAGGTTGATGTAGACTCTGTTTAGGGGTACATAATCTGTATCAAATGATGTTGATGAGGATGATGATAGGGAGGCTAGACTAGACCTAGACTCAGAGGATGAACTAGATCCAACTGTAATAATTTCAGCAGGAGTGTAGGAATTAGAATTACCTTCAGAAGCTTCTAAAGCAACAGGAGCTTATGAACATCCAGCTTCCTCTTGTACAACCTCACTAGCTTCCACCATAACATCAGCTACTGCCATCTACTGCAAGTTTTCAATGAGTTCCAATCCCAATTGAGCAACTTCAACTTTAGATTCTTTAGCCAGAACCTCAGCAGGTATTTCAATTTCTTTGGCCAGTTGTAATGCCTTCTGCACAACAACATCTTCAACTTCTTCTTCTTCAGAAGCAATCTTTAGTTTCCTGACAACTGGTTTCCTTTTCCTTTTAGGAATGGAGGGTTGACTAGGTTGAGGTGGTGAAGGTACAACTTCCTTCCCACTTCTGGTCCTCTTGTTCAGAACTTTGACTAGTTCCAAGTCCTGAACTTCCTCTTGAATTGTTGAAAGACCAGAACTAGTTGCTTCAGATGCTTTGTCAGTCTTGGCCTTCTTGGCTATCTTTGCTGGTTGTTCAGAGGCTTCATCAAGGTACTCATCCTTGGTGAGTGCCTTCCTCTTAGTCTTCTTGCTCTTTGCCACAGGCAGAGCACCACCATACATCTGATCAGGAATATCCTCCAGTTGGATATTCTCTCCAGTGCTTTGCAGATGGTCATGAATATAGTACAGTTGCACATCAAGTGGATCTTGCTTGTAGATTGGAGGAAGGCCTTCAATGAGATTGGACATGGCTCTGGACTCCTTCATATCTGTGTCCAGTTTCTTGATGTCTTCTTTCTTGATCAAGGTCATGTTCCCCAAAGTGCTTCCATTGATGATTTTCCCAGTAACTGTACCAAGTTGTTGATCAGTGAAGACTTTAGTTTCATCTAGGGCCTTCAGAATCCCTCCTTGATGTAGAATCTCTGAAATAAGTCTCCCATAGGGAACCCAGACTCTATTGTTCAGTTGACTTTCTCTCAGAGTCTTGATCATATGCTTGAAGATGTATTTGGGCACGTTTGCTATCTCCTTCTTGATGAAGAAGTGCAAGAACACCCTGTGTTCCAATGAAGGTTGGTCAGAAACTCCTCCTTTGGGTAGAAGGTTTTCATTCTGTATCTTCAGGAGCATCTTCTTTTCCATAGACAAACTGTTGTAGGCACCCTTCTTCTTGCTGTTAAACATGGTTTGATAAACAACTTCATTCCATGGACTCTTTTTGTTGTTGTCCAAACCATCTTTAAAATTGCATTCAGAAGCCCTTCTGATGACATACGCAATTACATCTTGGGAGATGAAAACTGGAATCCCCATGATGCTTGATCTGATTTATGTGTCAACAAAGGGTTCCAGACCCATGTCTTCTCTTGATTTCCCTTCCAAAGTAGGATCAATCAATATGTTCTCTATTTCTTCCAATTTTACAGCTTTCTTGTCATAAACATGCTCTCTAACCCAGAAGTGTCTAACCAGGTTTTCATATGTTGGACCATTCATAGTAATCCATGAGATCTTGAGCTTCATAGTAACTTCTGATGTCACAGCCATGGTGTGCTAAAGAGATGAAATCAACCGGTCGCTCAACTTGAACATTTAAATCCCACTATTCTATGGACATAGTTCTTCCCTTTATATCATAAGTTGGAGTTTCTTGTTGTGTAGAAGTTCCTTGTGTAGTATCTTACATAGCTGATTCTGGAATGGAGCTTGAGGACGCCATTGATGGTGAGATTTTTAGGGTTCTAGGTTTTGATTGAAGAGAAAGAGCTTTTGCTTCACAGACAATCGGTGTAGAATAGAAAGTGTAGGTTGTGAAGTGAGTAGTGTGTGTTTTGTCTAAGTGATTTGAGTAAAAACAAACTATTGCAATTCAGAGGGGACAAACAAACACAACATTAATGACAATTGGGGGCGCGAGAAAGTACATTCAAAGCATAACATCATCATAGCCCTTCTTAAGTTATACACCAATACAAATAAGCCATGTAGATAACTTCAGATAGGCTGTCAAGTTAGTGGGACAGGTGTTACCAAAAAGCAACTCCAACGTTTCCACTAGCTCTGCTATTCAGAAGCACAAAATCCAGCTACTGAAGTTAAAATGCTGATGTCATCTTCAGAAGCACATTTTCCTCAGAATCTCTGTTAAGAGCTTCTGATGGACCATTGCTTTTGAACTAACTCCAGGATCTAACTTCTAGTTCAGAAGCAAGCAATTTTAATCAGACACAAAGTGCATGTTCAAATTTTTCTTTATAAAATCAAATCTTTCCACAATTAAGGGTTTAGTGAATATATCAGCCCACTGATGTTCAATATCAATGAATTGTATATCCAAGATTCCTTTTTGAACATAATCTCTCATAAAATGGTGTTTGATTTGAATATGCTTGGCTCTTGAATGTAGAATTGGATTCTTTGAAAAACAAATAGCAACAGTATTATCACAATAAATGGGACTACTGTTAGCATTAATATGATAATCTTCCAACTAATGTTTCATCCAGAGTAGTTCTGTACAACAACTTGCAGCTGAGATGTACTCGGCTTCTGTTGTAGACATAGCAATACTTGCTTGTCATTTGCTAGCCCAGGATACCAGATTCTCTCCTAGGAACTGGCAGTTGCCATTGGTTGATTTTCTTTCATTCCTGTCACCAGAAGAGTCAACATCACAGAATCCAACTAACTGATAATCTAGGGATTTCCTATAAAGGAGTCCAAGATTAGTTGTTCCTTTCAGATACCTAAAGATTCTCTTAACAGCTGTTAAATGAGATTCTCTAGGATCTGACTGGAATCTTGCACACAAGCATACACTGAATAAAATATCTGGCCTAGATGCAGTGAGGTATAACAGAGAACCAATCATACCTCTATACAACTTCTGATCTACCTTTGATCTAGTATCTTATTTCCTTGTGGTGCAGGTTGGATGCATTGGAGTGTTCATCACTTTACAATCTTGTAGTTTGAACTTCTTCATAATCTCCTTTGTGTATTTGGTTTGATGAACATATACTTCATCTTTACTTTGGTTAATTTGAATTCCAAGAAAGAACTTCAATTCTCCCATCATGCTCATTTCAAATTCATCCTACATTAACTTAGAGAATTCCTCGCAAAGAGATGCATTAGTAGAACCAAATATTATATCATCAACATATATCTGCACAACAAGAATGTCTTTCTCAAGAGTCCTTCTGAAGAGTGTTGTGTCAACTTGACCTCTTTTAAAATCATTTTTAATCAGGAAATTACTCAGTCTATCAAACCAAGCTCTGGGAGCTTGTTTTAAGCCATATAGTGATTTCTTAAGTTTATAAACATGGTTAGGATGCTTAAGATCCTCAAAACCAGGAGGTTGTTTGACAAACACTTCTTCTTCTATGACTCCATTTAGAAATGCACTCTTGACATCCATTTGATATAATATTATGCCATGATTGACTGCATAGGATAGAAATAACCTGATTGCTTCCAATCTTGCAACTAGAGCAAATGTTTCAGTGTAATCAATGCCTTCTTGTTGATTGTAACCTTGTGCAATAAGTCTAGCTTTGTTTCTGGTTACTTCACCTTGTTCATTCAGCTTGTTTATGAATACCCAATTTGTTCCAATAATGTTCTTCTGAGGAGGTTTGGGTACCAGATCCCACACATCATTTCTTTGAAACTGATTAAGCTCTTCTTGCATAGTTAATATCCATCCATCATCTGATAGTGCTTCATCAACTGTAGCAGGTTCAATGACTGATAACAATCCTAACATAGACTCTTCTTGTCTGAAATATGATCTTGTTCTTCTAGGAATGTCTTTGTTTCCAATGATTTGATCCTCAAGATGATAAGACTTGTACTTGAATGTATTCTTGGATTTGCTTGCTGAGAGCCATCTTGAGCTTCTGAAGTAGGTTCAGCTTCTGGACTATCTTCAGATTCTTTAGTCTGATCAGGTTCTGAAGTATCTTTAGTAAACTGTATATCTGCATAACTTTCATCTTGCTCTGGAGTTTCACTTCCAGGCTCTTTGTCATCAAATTTAACATGCATAGATTCTTCAACATAGAGTGTCTCTGAATTATACACTTTGTATGCCTTTGACCTTTCAGAGTAACATAAGAAGATTCCTCTTTGGGCCTTGGCATCGAATTTCTTTAGGTAGAGCTTGTTATTTAGAATGTAACAGGTACATCCAAATTGATGAAAGTAAGATATATTGGGTCTTCTTCCCTTAAAGAGTTCATATGCAGTTTTCTCCAATATAGGCCTGATATAGATCCTATTTTGAACATAACATGTTGTGTTCACTGCTTTTGCCTCGAAATGTTTAGCTAAATTATTTTCATGAATCATGGTTCATGCCATTTCTTGTAAAGTTCTATTCTTTCTCTCTACAACCCCATTTTGTTGTGGAGTTCTAGGAGAAGAGAATTCATGGACAATTCCATGTTTTTCACAAAAAGTTTCAAATGGCTCATTTTCAAACTCTTCACCATGATCACTTCTGACTTTCAAAATTTTCATTTCTTTTTCAGACTGTATTTGAGTGTAGAAGTTACTGAATACATCATATGCATTGTCTTCGCTTCTTAGGAATTTTACCCAAGTCCATCTGCTGTAATCATCAACAATGACTAATCCATATTTGCTTCCATAAAAAGATGCAGTATTAACTGGTCCAAATAAATCAATATGAAGCAGTTCTAAAGGTCTGGAGGTTGAGGCAATGTCTTTAGCTTTAAAAGATGATTTCACAATCTTCCCTTTCTGGCATGCACCTCAAAGTGCATCTGAATGATAGTCTATGTTAGGTAGGCCTTTGACAAGTTGTTACTTACTAAGCTTAGAGATTAACCTCTAGCTAGCATGTCCAAACCTTCTGTGCCATACCCACTTCTTATCATTCATTGATAGAAGACAGATTACCTTCTGATCAACAGTTCAGATAAATTGATTTTATAGACATTCTCTACTCTCTTTCCTTTGAACACAATGGACTTGTTATTTTTGTTGATTACTGTGCAGTTGGTCTTTTCAAACATCACATCATAACCATCGTCACAAAACTGACTGATACTCAAAAGGTTATGTTCAAGACCATCTACCAACCACACATTATTAATAGAGATAGAGGAGTTACCAATAGTTTCTGTACCAATGATCTTGCCAGACTGGCTGCCTCCAAACTTCACATTTCCTCCTTCTTTCATTTTGAGGGTAAGGAACATTGACTTCTCTCCTGTCATATGTCTTGAGCAACCGTTGTCCAAATACCATGATTTTTGCTTTTCCTTTGCTTTTAGGCATTTCTCATTTTCTTATTCTGAATCTGATTCTGGTTCAGCTTCTGAAGTTATTGTTACCACTAACCCAACAATTACCTTTGCATCTTCATCAGCACCATCCCTATCAGATTCACATTCATTGTCTAAATCTTCCCATGTTGTCATCAAACTCTGCTTGATCGGCTTCTTGATCTTGTTTGATTTGAAAGTTGACTTCTTAGACTTGTCTATTGATTTCTCCTTCTGAAGATCAGGGCAATCAGCAATGAAATATCCAGCCTTCTTGCAGTTGAAGCAACCCTTCTGGTCTTCTTTCTTGGAGCCTTTGTAACCACTTCTTCTGCTTAGGAACTTCTTGTTCTTCTTGGCTAAATATTGCAGCCTGTTTGAAAGCATAGCCATCATCTCAGCAGGATCTTCATCAGAATCTCCATCAGGTGATTCTTCTTCAGATTCTATGACTTTAAGAGCTTTTGATGACTTCCCTTTAGATGGTAGAGCAATAGATTTACTCTTCTTAGCAGGCTCATGTTCATTAAGACTTATCTCATGAACTTTGAGAGAGCTGACAAGATGTTCAACACTCATTGTGTTTAGATCTTTAGCTTCCTCAATAGCAGTAACCTTTGGTCTCCATCAAGCAGGCAGACATCTTAGTATCTTGCTCACATGATCAGAAGCAACATAGCTTTTCTTTAGTATTTGTAGTCCAGAGACTAGGGTCTGAAATCTTGAGTACATTTCCTCAATGCTTTCATCATCCTTCATCTTGAACAATTCATACTGATGAACAAACATAATTGTTTTTGCTTTTCTAACCTTCTTACTACCTTCATAGTTTGCACAGAGAGAAGCAAACATTGCCTTTGCAGTAGATTTGTCACTCACCTTCATATACTCTGCACGAGGTATAACAAGAACAAGTAAACCTCTGATCTTGTGATGTTTCTTGTACATTTTCTTCTGAGCAGGAGTATGTTTCTTTCTGTCAACAACAGCTCCTTCTTCATCAAGGTCCAAGTCACCAACTCCATCTTTCAGAATATCCCATAATTCTTCATCTAAGCCCATGATATAACTGTAGAAGTTGGTTTTCCACCAGGAGAACTCTTTAGGATCTCCATTAAAATTTGGAACTTTTCCTGAGTCAACTTTCTTATCACTGTAATCATAATGTACAACATTATGATTACCACCAGAACCAAAAACAGATGATTCACCAAACATGTTTTTCTCAGATCTTGGACTGTTACACTGTTAAGTGTTCTCAACAGAACCAAGACTCTAGATACCAATTGAAGGTGAGAAAAACACAAGAAGGGGGGTTGAATTGTGTTGGTTTTTTCTTCTTTTTCTCCTACTGAAGTCACTGATCAGAAGCAGTTAGATTACAACTTCTGAAGAGATGTTCAGATTCTAAATGCAGCGGATAAAAACAGAGAGAGAGAGAGAGAGAGAGAGAGAGAAGAAAGACGCAAAGCAATTATACAGGTTCCCTCCACAAATCGGAAGTAGTCCTGTCCCCCTTGAACTTCCAAGGAGAGTTCACTAAAATGTAATATATGATTACAGATGCTCACTGCTAAAACTAGCAAGAGACTTTAAATTACTCAAGCACAACTGCAAGAGATTTCCTATGCTCCTGAACACAATCAAGAGACTTCTATGCTCAAGCACAACTGCAAGAGACTTATATTTAAACAGAATTACAAAGAAAAATGTTTGAGGTTGAACACTTGATATACAATCAGTGGTGCTCACAATACAAATCAGATACAGACTCTTAAGACTCTAGAATTTCTAAGATATGAACTTTGATAAGAAATTCTAAGTGAACTTTTGATGCAGAACAATTTTAGCAGAGGTTTAACGCTTTTAAATTGTTGTTGAGTCTCTTACAATTTTCTAAGTCTTCACTCCTTTATATAGAGGTGTGAGAGAGACGTTGTGAATTGTCAGCACATCAAAAAGAGTCGTTTGAAGCTTTGATCCATCACAAATGATCTTTTGCCTGATATGGTTATTGTCCTATGAAGGATCAATTTCAAATCCATTCCAAGTCTGAAGGAACATTGTTACAGGCGTAGCTGTTATTCTTGTCCTGTAGTAGAGACACACTCTAAGTAGTGGAGGTAGTGGTTGTACACTTCGTACAATTGTACTTTGTCAACGCTCTTCAAAGAACAAGCATCCAATGCCTTCAAATTCATTTGAAATAACTGTTGCTTTACTCTTCTGGTTTTCTGCAATGCTAGGCGTGATTAAATCTTTTGAACAATCTTTGAATCGTTAAGTCTCTCATCTTCTGATGAACTTCAGCTTTTGGTGATCTTGCTTCTGATGAGGTGCATCTGATGAACTTGCTTCTGATGACGTCATCACTTCAGGAGCACTTTGACTTCAGGAGCACTAGTCTTCAGACGCATTAAGCTTCATTTACTTTGTTGATTCCATTGCTCTCATTTGAACAGTCTTTGAATCGTTAAGTCTCTCATCTTCTGATGAACTTCAGCTTCTGGTGATCTTGCTTCTGATGAGGTGCATCTGATGAACTTGCTTCTGATGACGTCATCACTTCAGGAGCACTTTGACTTCAGGAGCATTAGTCTTCAGACGCATTAAGCTTCATTTACTTTGTTGATTCCATTGCTCTCATTTGTTCTTTCAGTACCTAAGTTTTAAGTAGATCCAATTGACACTTGAACAAATACTAGCATATCCAATTGACAATTTTTAATACCTTGTTATCATCAAAGCTCTCAGGAGGTAATGTTAAACACATTTTGTTCCAACATTATGAACGGTATTTTTTTTTTTTTATAAAATTTTGCTTTTGATTAAAAGTAAAAATATAAATGTTTGTTGCTTTTCTTAATGACACGAACAACATTATAGAAAAAATTGTTTAAGAGTATAATTGGAATAATGAAAAAGTACGTATAAATATACTTATCTAGTTTGTTATACTTTTTAAATGATAAATGAAAAAAAATAGACATACTTATATTTATATTTGTTTGTTACATTTGTTTTAATATTTAAATTTATTCTTATCTATTTGTTACATGTATTACTTGTATTTAAAATTAAGAGTATTTTTGGAAAGAAAAGTCCAACCCCAAATGTGTGTGGAAAGGGGTATTTTCCTTTATATATAGTATAGATTATTATTGTTATTATTATTATTATTATTATTATTATTATTATTATTATTATTATTATTATTATTATTATTATTATTATTATTATTAACCTTGCATCCGGTGGTGCGACGAGGCTCCTCCTTCATATCACTTTTCGTAGATCCTTCCGGCGGCCTCAGTCATTTGGTGGATTTGGGTGTTTTGTGAAATTCCAGATCTTTCTGGTTGCTCCGTCGTGCCGGTGATTTTGGGATTTCAGTTGGTTTTAAAAACCTGTAAGGGGTCTAACTGTGTGTTTGTAGGTCCAGATTTGGTTGTTCGCCGATTCAGTTAAACTGCGATATTATCTTTTGAAGGTGGGTCATCAATTTGTGGTGGGCGTTACAATGTTTTGACTCTCTGATCATTGTCCAGATCTTTTAAGATCTACAGATGTCAATGTTAAGGTTTGCCTTCTCCGAACTGATGTCGCCTTAATATTCGTATCGATTTTCATGATTGATTTCGGACTGATTTGAAATCCTCATCATTCTATTTGTCTGATGTTGGACTCATGGACTCGAAAGAGTCGTGTAGAGCTTGTTGCTGTTTTTGCAGGGACTTGATGGTTCTTGAATTATTTCAGTGTTGACAGATGATTCATACGCCAACCTAAAATTCACAATTCAATTTGATTTGAAATTTGAGACTTGAAATGATCGTTTAGCTTGCTGCTATTGTTGCAGGGAGTTGATGGTACATGAACTGCCTCCGTGCTGACTAAGGGTTCAATCACCGCATCGAAGACTTTTAATTTGTTTTAGGATTAATTAGAGGTTGATACACTTGTGTGTTGTTTTAATTTTTGTATCACCCGTTTGGGGTCGACTTACACGCTTGTGTTGTTTTACTGGGTTAGGTCTATGTCCCCCAATTTTTATGTAAACTTTTTCCTTTTTTTAATAATATTTATGATCATTTGACAAAAGATCAAAGAAGGGTACCAACTTAGTTGGGAGCCTCTTTTTTTGATGTCATTTTGCTTCTGTCTTATAAATTTTTATTATTATTATTATTATTATTATTATTATTATTATTATTATTATTATTATTATTATTATTATTATTATTATTATTCACAAAGTATAATTTTTTTTAACTCAAGCATTGGTATATATGAGGACCCCTTTGGTGGATGATATGTAAGTATCTGTATAAGCGTTCTTTGAGTCCGAGGTTGGCCATGACCACCAACTTAAGAACCTATTTAAAAAATTCAAATAATTTAGGGACCTACATATTAATTAATCTTAAACTTGTTAGTTTTTAATTCAAGTTTATTGAGATTAAGTCATGTTTAGAAAGTTTGTTAGAGACTTAGCTATTTGTTAGCAAGTTAGTTAGTTAGTTTGATTGCTTACTAAACAAGCTATGTGAATAAGCTCTATATAAGTAAGTTGTAAACACTTTTTCACCACTTAATGAGAATCACAATTTACAACAACAATATTTTCCTTCTTCTCTCAATTCTCTCAATTCTATTATTCGTAAGAAAACCCATTAGCTTGCACTTCAAGTAATATCTGTTGCATTATCAAATTGGCATCAAGTGTCACTGGTTTTGATCTAAGGGGACAAGAAAACTTCAATCACGCAAAGATTCAGGTGCAGAAACGTTGTAATAGAAACCATGAATGGTAACAGCGGTTTCAATACTCATCTTCCAATTCATGAAGGTGGAAATTGGGAAAGATGGAGTGTTGTGATGAAGAATTTTTTTGGGGTACAAGATATGTTGGAGATTGTGCAGAATGGCTATCATGAATTGGGAGGGAATGCAACTAAAGTACAAAAAACTGTGCATAAGGAGTCAAATAAGAAGGATTGCAAATCATTGTTCTTCATTCAACAAGGTGTTGAGGTAGGAAATTTTGAGAAAACTTCTAAGGCTACAAAATCAAAAGAAGCTTGGGATATATTTGAGAAATATCATGAAGGAGATGAAAAGTTGAAGCAGATAAAACTTCAATCTTTAAGAAGGAAATTTGAGATGATGCAAATGGAAGAGGAGAAAAAGATTGCCGATTACATCTCTAAGTTGATTAATGTTGTAAATCATATGAAGGCATGCAGTGAAACAATTTTAGATCAGCAAATTGTTGAGAAGATCATGAGAAATATATCTCCAAGATTTGATTTCATAGTGGTGGCCATACAAAAATTAAAGCATGTGAAAACCTTGAAGATTGAAGAACAACAGAGTTCTTTAGAGGCACGTGAATTGTTGGTGTCTGAAAGAAGCAGTGAAAAATCAATTCAACAAGATTTGCAAGTTCAAACTGTGAAGAAAGATGGGTATGATAAGAAGAAATTCAAGAAAAGCAATGATAACTCCAAGGGAGGAAACTGGTTAAACTCTAAAGGGAATAACAAAGCTAGTGATAAAGTTGAATCTTCAAAAGGAGGAGGCTCTGGTAATTACCAAGGGAAGAAAAATTAGTTTGATAAAAGGACGGTACATTGCTATAATTGTGAAAAATTTGGACACTATGCTTATGAGTGTTGGACTAGTAAAGGGAAGCAAGTAAATAAAGAAGAGGAATAAGCCAAACTTGCACAAGAAGATTCGGATTCTGACATAATCTTGTTAATGGTGACAACAACCAGTAATGAAAGCTGCACCCAATCATTGCTCTAAAGGTATCATTTCTAAACATAATCTTGTTAATGGTGACAACAACCAGTAATTTCACAAGAAGACTCAACATTGCTCTAAAGTTATCATTTCTAAACAACACCCAATCATACTCCTCTCGCCTAATTATTATACTTGCACAACTTAATTCGATGTTTATATTAAGCCTACAACAATTTTAGATCACCAAGGGATGTTAAAAACATCAAAGTACGAAGGAAATGATCTCACATCATTGTGCCATGATTCTTCAAATCATGGCATGATTTTATGCTCAGAATGTTGTTTTGACACTTGTTGTCAAAATCGTGGCATGGTTTGTAAAATTGCCTCATGATTTGGACAACATCGTTGTTTGACACATGATGTCAAAATCGTGGCATGATTCGTATAATCACCTCATGATTTTAACAACATCAGACCATGCAGAAATCTCATATTATTATTTTTTTTGCGATTTTCCACCAAGGGAGCCTCCTTGGCTCCATTTTTTGACCCTAAACCCACCAAACTCGTCCCTATTTTTCATCCTAAGGTTACCCTATTATTTGAGCACAAATTTCCCCTTAACCTACTGCATTACCTACTCCTTTTAAGGCCAAATCTTCCAATTGGAAACCTACCCTAATTCCCTTCAATTCTAATGTGTTCAACATCATCATTATTTTGGTTCATCATTATTCCCACATCATAGTCTACAACATAACAATAACATTAACTTAAGAATTAACCAACCCTCACCATGAATAAGACACCCTAAAGTGAAGAGATTCTCCCCTTTACCTCAAATTCTTCAAAAATTCCGGTTTGTGGCTTGAGCTTGCTGCCGCTAGGTTTTCTCCTCCTATGCTCCTCTTTTCTTTCTTTTCCAAGTTCAGCAATACTGACTATTCTAACTCCTGACCTTTCTATTTATAGTTGGGCCGGTCACTTGTTAAGATTCTCTTCTCCTCTACTCACTATTCTTTTACTCCTCCCCTCCCCCACTTATTTAAATCTTATATTATACACCCCTGATCCAAAATTATTTTATTTTGACTCCTCGCTTCAATTTATTTAGTTTCTCATGCTACTTCTCAATCATCATCAATATCCTATTTTCTCAACAACAAAATAATACTCAAGCACAAGCAGCATCAATAATAATATTAATCAAAACTTCACTTATTAAACATCATTGAATTAATTAAAGAAAATAGAAAATTGGGGTGTTACAATATTTATAAGAGGTTTAATATGATGAGCTGCAATCCTGCATCTACACCAGCTGAAGTGAATGTAACTGGTAAAGAATGATGATGAGGAGCTAGTTGATCCTACATTGTTCAAGAAAATTATAGGATCCTTGAGATATATGTGCAACAGCAGGCCATATATAGCTTATGTTGTTGGTATAATCAGCAGGTTCATGAGTGAACCTAGAAGTTCTTATTTGCTTGTAGTTATAAGGGTTATGAGATACATTAAGGGAACTTTAAACTATGGTGTATTGTTTCCTAAAAATTATCAGTGGAGCTACTATGGAGCTAATTGCTTACTCAGATGCATATTGGTGTCGAGATAAGCAAGATAGGAAAAACACTTCAGGCTACTTGTTGAAGTTTTTGAATGCTCCAATATCATGGTGTACCAAGAAGTAGCATGTGGTAGCCCTTTCAACATGTGAGTCTGAGTACATTGGAGGGTGTTTAGCAGCATGTCAAGCAATATGACTAGACCAGTGCTAAAGGAATTGAAGATAGAAGTTTACAAGCCTATTGCATTGTTTATAGACAATAAATTTTCTATAGATTTAGCTAAAAATCCAGTGATGCATAGAAGAAGCAAGGTTCCACTTTATCAGAGAACAAGTGAATGGATAGGTTCTCAAAATCATACATTGCTCAACTGAAATGCAGCTTGTTGATTTGTTTACCAAAGCTGTGAAGATTGACATATTTGTCAAATTAAGAGGCTCGATTGGAACGGTGAAGTTAGGAAACTTAAATTAAGGGAGATGTTAGTTTTTAATTCAAGTTAGTTGAGATTAAGTCATATTTAGAAAGTTTGTTAGAGACTTAGCTATTTGTTAGCAAGTTAGTTAGTTAGTTTGATTGCTTACTAAGCAAGTTATGTGAATAAGCTCTATATAAGCAAGTTGTAAACACTTTTTCATTACTTAATGAGAATCACAGTTTACAACAATGATATTCTCCTTCTTCTCTCAATTCTCTCAATCTCTTAGTTCTATTATTCATAAGAAAAACCATTAGCTTGCACTGCAAGCAATACCTGCTACGCTATAAAAAAATGAAGTGACTAACTACATTATTAACTTTTCTTAATAAGAAATAATAAAGGTTGATCCGGTTATTATGGAGTTTGATCCATATCAGCAAGGATGTGTTCAACTCCCAATATAGATGTAAAATCCTCTTTGTTGGACTCATCACTCTTCGAGTTATGGGATCTATCTTGACCGGTTAACCCTCAGATCTTACTCACCTAAAAAAATTATTAAAAAAAAAAAAAAAACTTTTTTTTTACTATAAAGTGTAAGGTACATGCTAAATAATACAAAAAATTTAGGCACGACCAATCGAAACACATGTTTTCCGTAAAATATAATTCCCTAATCCTTTAAAACAGAGACGTATAATAATTTGTGAAGAACCGTCCTACAATTAAGTACTCCCTAAGATCTTAAATATCCTAAAATTTTAAATATAAGCAAAAAAAACAAGTACATGACTATTTCCTAAAAATTTTAAATATAAGCAAAAAAAACAAGTATATGGACTATTTCCTAATATTCTTTTAGTGGTGTCCAAGGTTCGAACCCTGAACCTTGCATATTTTATGCATTGTCCTTACCAACTTAACTAAATTCACGGGGACAGACTATTTTCTGATATTCCTAATATTTAAGACCGAAGAAAGTGCTTCTCATGATAAAATATATAAATAACTTTATTAAAAAATTTGACTGCAACAATAACTATATTAGTTAATTTCTTTGTAAGTAACAGTCAACTATATACATAAATTGCAAACATAAAAAAAATAGAATGAAAAACTTCTGCCAGTACATTAAAATATAAATGATACACTTTTATTGTGACTTAAAACGAAAATAAAAGAAAAATAATAGTGTAATATTAAAAGAAAAAGAGTATAATGGCTAGGTTACAATTTTTGCTAGTATTTCATAGCATTTTTAAATGTGATAAAAAAAATATATAAAAAAACTATGATCAACTTGACACCTGAAGCATCTCGTAATAGTTGCTCACAGAAAAAAGTTAAAAAAATTTAAGGTTCCCGCCAAAAAAATAAGTGTGCCAATGTAGACCTAAGGTTTACATCAACAATCTCTGGTTTAGTTCAAGTTATTTTCTTCTCATTCCCTTCTCAGCTTTATCATCATATGAGCAGATGAGTCAACAATAGAAGCCGAAATTTCTGCCTTCTGCCCCGTGTCTCTTGCGCAGGTCACTAGCAACATAAGCAACTGTTGCAGTGCATGTTAACCCAAATTTTATATGTACAAGATAAAATGGGAAGAAATTATTGATGGGAATCAACATTTTTTAATTTCAAACCCTCCATGCCCTTGAGTGCAGTTTCATAATTCTTGACATGAGAACTATTTCTAGAAGATGTTACTCTCCTTGGATCTAAAGGTCCACTTTGTGAAATTCTTTGTCCACTTGAATTTATGATGGCTTTTCCATTGATATCTTCAGTAGCACGACGATAATTCAAATCAGCACCACCAAATGCATTGCGGCTACCACTACCATGAAGTCGCCTTGATCCACTTGACTCACCCAAGACGTTGGCACTTGATAACTGCATGATTTGACAAAACACATTACAAAATAAACAATGGTTTTTATTTTTTTTAAAAGGAAACCGAAGGAAATTAGGGACTTGCAAAAAATCTTACCATAGCAGCATCACTAAGGCCTGGGTTTTTCTGGTTTGAAATATTTACAGAATTTAAAATGGGTCCCGACATTCTTCGCCTGGAAGAGTTTACTGAAACCATACCAGAATGACGCCCTTCTTCCCTTCCTGCGAGATAGTGGGAAGAAAAAGAAAGCAGAACCAGAAAGTCCAAAAGCTCAATATGGTGAAAAATACATAAAACCTTTGAATAGGCTAACAAGGAGATAGAAGACTCTTATAGTGAATAATCGTGACAAGATAGGTGAAGACGAGCTAGGAAGAAAGCATTTTCAAGAACAATGAAAACAATGTTTCGACATTTCAAAATTTCTAAAAATACTAGATCTGTTTTAAAAAATTGTAAAAGAAAATGCTGAGTAAAATACTGGATCTATATTATTTTATGTTTATTAGCTGAAGTGAAAATGAAAACATAAAATGGAAATTAAATGGCCATGAAAAATAAAGACAATATCAGAGCAATAACAACAAATAGGAGAAAAAAATCAAGCCCCTTTTACTTTCTAATAATACTATGTTTTCATTTTTCTAAATTTATGTTCATTTTAAATATCAAACAAGATGAAAGACTAATTTAGTGAATAACAATATCAAACAACATGAAAGACTAATGTATGTTCATTTTAAAAATCAAGCTAGAAATAATGCATTTTCAGAAATAATGAAAAAAATGTTTTGACATTTTCAAAATTTTGAAATATGCTAGATCTGTTTTCAAAATTGTAGGAGAAAACTGAGGAAATTGGAAAAGAAAACGAGCCCTTGGGTATTCTTTCCAAATAAATTTAATAAAGCTAAACATAAAATGACTTAAATTTTCTAAAGAAAGCATCCACACACGTATTATACTGACCAAACTAAATTGAACGTCAAAAGGAAACAGAGACAACAAAGAAATTACCTGTGTGTCTATTAGCACTAGCCATAGCAGGAGGGATTCCAGAACTGGTTCCAGCATTAAGCCCCTAAAATAAAATACAAGCGTAAGAATTATATCCATTGCTAATGGAAAAGATCTCAAACGATAAAAAAAATAAAGAGAGAACCACTTACAATAGCACGTGCAGGAGGAGTGATTAACTGTGATTGCTGATACTTCAAGATAGTCCAATCAAAGACGTAATCAGACTGGAACCCTGTTCAAATGCCAATATGATGATGAATCAATTTGCAGCAATAGATTGAAGAGCTAATCCTGCAAGCATATATAAAATAAACTCGAAGATTGACACCAAAGGGGTGTTTTTTTATGAGAATAGTTTCAAACCTTCACGAATAAACAGGTCGCGAAATATTCTTTTGAGGTAAGCATAATCTGGCCTATCATCAAACCTTAATGACCGGCAATAATGGAAGTATGACGCAAACTCTGTTGGATAACCTCGACACAAGGCCTGGAATACACAACAAGGCATTGGTACAATATAAGATATAGTGCATATTATGTATTCAAGGGCCAATTATATCAAACCCACCCACCTCAATCGAGGTAGAAACCTTCTTTTCACTGATTTTCTCGTACTTTTCTCTCTTGGTTCGTGCTTGAAGCCCTTGCCAAGGAAGACTGCATGTAAAATGAAAATCAAGCCAATGGGTTTCAACAAAGCACTAGAAGAAAACAATGCAAGGTAGACAGTAATAATCACCTTCCCCTGAGGAAGTACATCATGACATAACCAACAGACTCTAAATCATCTCTTCGACTTTGCTCTATAGTAATGATCAGAAAAATAGTATCAAGCAACATAAATATGTTAGATAATACCACTTTGATGCACATTAAGCAATGCTAAGTAAGTATCAAGAGATCTTATATACCAATGCCAAGGTGGGTATTCATGCTAGCATATCTTGCAGTTCCCGTCAAATTCTTATTTTCCCTGTTGAATGAAATACATTACAAGTCATGTCCACAGTAAATTAATACAAAACAACAGCCAAACTAGGATATATAAAATTAGGGTCTAAATATGAATGAAATATCACTGAAAAGAATCACAATTTATCCTGAAAAACAATGTTTTGATGAAATAGAAATGCCGTAAGCATTCTACACATAGTTGATTTTGATATAGTTCTTGTATCACCAGCTTATAAAAACAAGCCTTATCCCACAAAGTAGGGTTGGCTACATGGATCAAACAACACCATAATGTTCTGTCACATATAATATATTTATCCAACTTATTAATCTCTAGGTATTTCTTAATCTCTTAGTTTTTCTAGGTCTACCTCTAGCAGTTTGACTACCCTCTATCTGATACTTCTAAAATTAAAATTAAACAACGACATAAACACGATAAAAACTTGTCTAAATTATACATGATGTAGGCAGTGGCGGTTCCAAGGCCCGGCGACCCCGGGCACTCGCCCGGGCTCCGGGCCAATTTTTTTGCAATTTCTTATGTAAATTTTTATAAATTTTTTATATAAACCCCTATAAATTGGGCAATTTCTTTAGATTTTTTGATTATTTGCTTGCAATTTCTTATGTAAACTCCTATAAAATGTGTTGCAAATTTTTTTGCCCGGGCTTTACAATAATCCTGGCTCCGCCACTGGATGTAGGAAAGAGATGATACTATTGGGTCTGCTTTGATGAAACAATTATAATTAGCAAAAAGAGTCAAGATATATAGAATAAAAGATTCTATTGTTGGATGACTAGAAGACACTGGCAGTGATGTTGATTAAAGGATACCAGTAGTAGTAGTGATGTTAGAAGGCCATCAGCAATGGCTGCAGTAGGAGGATACAGGTGGCGATGGCAGTCAGAGGACGCGATAATGTTACTGGTAGTGGTAGGGACCAACAACCGCTAATGTTGGAGACTGCTAGTAGTGGCAATAGCTGAGGTTGCCAGCTGCAGCATTGATCAAAGGTTGTAGGTAAGGCTGTGACTACATCTGATCTAAAGTGGAACCAAACCAACCCTCCTCAAAGCTTTATAGCATCACATTGCCCTTTTGATTGGTGTTCATTTTAATACTTGCTTGGAATAGTAAATATATTGCAAACTAATGTTTTTAAATTCATGGAATTGAACTCAAATAGGAATACCCAACGTGGTTATAATCGCATTATTCGTGTGATTCTATACCAAACCATGAGAAATTGAAACAAATTGCATAAATAATTGCTTTTATCATGAATCATGTTAAAAAGAAACACAAATCTGATCCGACTGATTTTCACAAAAAAACAAGTCAAAAAGATCCAAAATGGTCAAATTTTGTAGTGATAGTAGACACAATAGCATAAAAGCCACAACTCCCATTTGAAAAACTAGTCACCGGAGGCAGCTATACACTTGGTAATTCTGAGTCTGTGACAAGTAGAAGTTCTAACTTTCTCCTAAACATTCATTCAAAATCTTATCTTTTCTTGAATGACCATTCAGCCAACACAACAATCTCATATTTTTCAATCTTATCTTTTTCTCTTTTTTCCCTTTATCCTCCAAAATTCAATACCTCAAAGCCTCATTAGTCTTTTTCAATATAGTTTTCTTTATAGGTCAAAAGGCGCTTTTACATTCCAAAAAACTCCTAAAGCATTGCTCCAATTAATCCACCCAGCTTGAATTCAAGATTTAGGACTCCTACTACTTATTCATCACTTTGTATGACTATCTTTGTAATCACAAATTTAAAATGAGGGAGAGGAGAATTTATACAACTTATATTTTTTGTCTAGCTTAACATCACAAAATCTATTTGTAAGGTGAGGATTGTCAAAGCTTTATAAGCTTTTTCTATTTGTAAAGATTAAAGAAAATAATTGTCTAGTAGGCAAGAGCTTTGGCGGTTGTTTTAAGAAACTAGTTTAAACTTAAGCAGCTCTGAAACTGGACTAGGTTTTAAAGCTTCCATCAAATTTCAAGCCATTGCAACTGCCAGCCTCCAATCCTTTCTAAGTATAGTCTAATGAATAGACTGACATTCAGAGCATCATCATAATAGTCTCAAAGACAGACAGTGGGTAGGCGTTCAAAACAATAATAGACAAGCAAAGCATGATTGGTTTATCTGCTTACGATAATATTGACACAAAAATGTTTTATAATGCAAACTTTTAATTATATCATAAAAAAATCATACATATAAACCCCCCTTCATGCATATACATTGCTTATATTTCTCCGATATGAAGATTAAAATAAAATAAAAGTATTGTGATAAATTAAAATGGTACCAAGACATATCAATTCCACTATAACATCGAGGTCTAACAATTAGGAATAGCCTAGTTTACTAAAGGCATTCACAAACCAACTAAATCATCATACCTGTAAGGAATGTGTTGATGGGTCGTACTATCTCTATATTTCTTCGCTAAACCAAAATCAATACAGTAAACCTACATATAAACCAATATATAATAAATACCTAATATATGAACATGAATATACAATACATTAGAAGGCCACATAAACAACTTAGCCACCTGGTTTTCCCGCTTTCCCAAGCCCATGAGGAAATTATCTGGTTTAATATCCCGGTGGAGAAGCGATTTAGAATGCACAAACTCAACCCGTTTGATCTGGCAAAGGAAAAAAGAAAGAAGGACAAAAGTTTGTTAATGGATTATGAAAATACTAATTTATACATCATTTTACCGACAAAAAGAGTCAACCACAGTGATAAGAATTGTAATTGTTACTATTAGTTCATTAGTAAGCCGAGAATTTAGTAAAAACAATAATTGTATAAATAGGACCTACCATTTGCTCAGCAAGCATGAGAACTGTCTTTAGCGAGAGCTTTCTACTACAGAAATTAAACATCTCTTCAAGACTAGGTCCAAGCAGATCCATTACTAGAACATTGTAATCTCCCTCCACTCCAAACCATTTAATATTTGGAATCCCAGCTGCCAAGATAAAACTTGAGTTAGAGCGCTATTTATAAGTTACAAATAAGATCAATTATTCAAAAGCAGGGTTTGTTGCAAAAAAGTGGAATTGAAAATAAAAAAATTTATATGCTTATGAGAATGGCCATTACGCTCTCCCTGCAGCATTCTGTACAACTTGGACTCATACAACAGCTGAGGATTCTTTGTCCTGGCATTTTCCTAATTAAAAGAGCAACAAAGAACAGAAAGAAAAAAGTAAGAAAATCAGATGTAGAGCACCCAGAATGCAGTATTAGTTAAAGAAAAACAATGCCCAAAATTACCAGCAAAGTTCAAGTAGAGTGTAGAGGTCATATCAGGAATAAAGTTAAGCTACATTAGAATGTCACTCCATTTTAATAACTTTGTGGAGCAATAAGTATTTAAATTGCCAGATGATTCATTTCAGATATAAGGACCTTTTCACAGACTAGCATTTCAGTCTAATCATCAAATTTTCCTACGAAGCATACATTATTTTGTTAGACACTGGTTCTGTTACTGCTAATAATGGCAACTGATGACCGCTTCATTTTTAACTATAAAACTAGTTATTTTCATGTCTACTTCCTTTACATATGGTAAACCATTAAGTGATTAAATAACAAATAAATTAGAGAAACTCGGGTCACATGTTAACAACAATTTATTTTTCTTTGGTGAGGGCAAGGAGGAGAAGATTATTAATAATCATGTCATTTCTTTGAATCCAGTACCCAACCATAGATTCTGAGATTAATGTATAAAAAAATTTAATAGAAAGGAATATGCCAATATTTTTCTGAGGAGACTTGATTAATAGTAATATGCAAGGTATGTTTCAAGTATTTAGGAACTATCAATCTACCAAATTAAACTCTTCTTTTATCTTGCAAAAAGCAGTTGCATATTACATGCACAATCATTTAAAGGTGAAATAATAGGGCAACCCGGCGCACTAAAGTTCCCGCATAGCAGGGTCCGGGAAGGGGTCCCACCACTTGGTGTATTGTACGCAGCCCTCCCCTGCTTTTTACACAAGAAGCTGTTTCCAAGACTTGAACCCGTGACCTTTCAGTCTCGTGACAACAACTTTACCGTTGCACCAAGGCTCCCCCTTTTTAAGGTGAAATAATAAAGGAAAAAATTCACTTCCATATGAGTGACCTCTTTGAAACATGTTAGAGTCATGCATGTCATAGAGGTAATACTTGATGCTGTTCAGATTTATTATATGCATGTATTCTACATTCTGAAAACACTTGAAGATCAAAGTAATAACAATAATTCAACTTGGGTAGAAAACATTATGCACAAACAAATACTTGTTTTTTGTCAGTCAGTATGGTGTTAGGAACAACGCAACAAGTAAGAAGCATTTCCATTCCAATGCCACATAAAATTTACACTGGTCCACTTCTTATTTACAGTCAAAAAGAATTGAACTTAGATTCAACTAGCTCTGAAATGTTGAAACAAGAAGAACAATACCACAAAGTGCTAGTTCTATTCTGAACAATGGCAGACAAACACATCATTAATCATTTCAAACCTGCTGTTACTGCATAAACAGAAAACCCTCACTCACAACAAAAGGGTTTTTAAAAGAAACAACCTTTTTTCTTAATGCTTGAAAATATTGATCAGAAATACGTATAACCCTGTCACATTCCCCAAAAGATAAGAAAGTGCAACAATCTCAGCGAAGACACGGTCAAAGATGGCAAGAATAGAAACTCATGACATTCTAGAGCTATGAAGCGCTGACACAGGCACTGTATACGACACCTGGACACTGGTAATTATTTGAGAAAATAACAAAATTGCTTGTGAATCACACACATGGGTCGGTTTCGGACACCAAACACGCCTTCAATCAGAAGTGTCGGTGCTATCAATGCTACCAATGGCTGATGGCGGAAAATCAAAAATCCGACATACCGTCCGATATATAGCACCACCATATCCTTCACAAATTGGTCATACTGGTTTTCCAAAAACCTGCCACCGATATCCGCCATTTGACAACACAGGGCGCTATAGAGTTCTGGAGAATTGTCATGTTTCGATATTCTCGAGTAGAATTGATTTTGCCTCTAAAATTGATTCTAACTTGAAGCTAGAATCAGTAGTTTTTATCTCCACATTTGATTCTTAGACTCAGTTTTTGGTCAATTCACTTTTATGTTAAATTTATTGAAACATAAATCCCTCTACCCATTTCAAATATTCTCTTCACATTTAACCCAGTATTGTCAATTGTGGATCACAAATAATAGTGGTAATTTCAAATTCCTCTACACAACACTGTTAGAACACCGCTACTTCACAATAATTTGTACTAAACAGCGTATCACAGAACAATAGTGATGTGCTCAAATTACGCTATGCAATAGCGCTATAGTGCCGCTGTTTAACAACATTGATTTAACCACTGTTCCAACCAGCCCGGCCCAATAACCTATAATCCTCGCCCCACTTGAGGCATGACAGAAGACTTCATGTGATCCTTATACATAAGAGCATGGTTCCATCAATCAGGACTGTCAATATGATCTCTAACGAACTACCGCCTTCCACGGTGGGTTTCACGGAGTCAGTTACAGCTGGGCTCCTCTATATAAAGGTGGCTTCGCGTCACAACGAAGACAAGTCACATTTTCACCACTTTTCCACCGACTCTCCTATCGAGTCTACTCTATAATCTCAGCAGAGAACATGCTCCACCGTGGATGATAATAGTTCCTCCGTGTCAGAAAGCTTCTTGTATACACTAACATTGATTTTTTTTAACAATACACTAACATTGATTAAATATACATCGATTTGGTTTACACCAGATCAACCACTTTTCCTAAACCCTGTTTCGCATCAACCATAGCTAGACAATAAACAACTAAATGGTAATACAAAAATCTAACAAATCATCTGATTCTCCATAATTCAAGTTCAACAAACAAATAAAGCAAAAAAAAAAATACATATAAGAATTAAATATGATTAAAAAAACAATTAATCAACATCACTTACAAGCTTAATTGCAACATCTTCATTAGTTACAACGTTAGTACCTGCAATTCAAAACAAAAACAAAAAACACCAACATGATCAATAAAAATAAATAAATAAAACAAACAAAATCATAAGAGAGAAAAAAACAGAGCAACCTAAATAGATCTCTCCGAATGAGCCACTACCGATCTTACGACCAACACGAAACTTATTCCCAATGCGACGTTCCATTCAAAATTGAAACCCTTACGCTAATTCCAAAAACAAGAGAAATTTAATGCTAAAATTTATTCACATTTCACACCAAGAAACCGTGTTCATCGATCGGATTATAAATTAAAGAATGTATTGAAAATGTTAAGAATTTGAAGAAAAAGGAGCTGATCAATAGAAAAAAAATGAAATCTTTGAAAAAAACGAAGATGAATAGTATTGTTGACGTGGCGTGAGATATAGGTAATTTTGTTAGAAAGGAAGAGGAAGATATAGGTTAGTTGGGTTAATTAGGTAAAAATAATGGGTTAATTAGGTAAAAAAAAAATGTAATGATGGTAATGGATATGGACGACAATGACCGAGCAAACATAGATTGAAACTCAACTTATTAATTAAATTAATATTTTTTTACGTGAATTGGTTTCGAGAGTTCATTAAGGTCAGAGAAAGTATGTCGCAAGTTAAGATTGCTTATAAATTATCAACCAAAAATAATCTCAAGTCAACAATAGGATTTGAACTAAATCATTGTATGGGATAACGTTTCAACTCTTTATCAACTGAACCAATTTTTATTAGTTAACACAATTGGTTATTACTATGTCTTTTATTAGTAAGTAAATCGACATGGATGTCCATGACAATATGTATCAAGTCTCTCAACTATTTGTTAAATTGTGCTCTTTACCCAAATGGTTTCGCTCATTCTCAAAGTAAATGACCAAATACCCTTGCGTGAGTTAACTCACGCAGCGTGACTTAAGTCATGTTAAAAACTCACACTGCTTTTCAATATTTGCTTTTGTTGTTGATGGTGAAATATGATTGCCACACAAACTTCTTTCTTCAAGTCCTGGTTATTTTTATGTTTAATAAACACAGAGAGTGCAACTGATTTTCCTATGTTATCTGCTCTTAACTAAGAAAGAAATCAATTCATGCGATGAAGAGAAACAAACAAAAATCAATTCATGCGATGAAGAGAAACAAACAAATGGAAATTATAGTGATTGCTTATTATTCTGTAACATGATTTTGTATTCCATGTGCATCGTAATTACAACATCTTTTCCTTCTATTTTTTTTAATAATTTCATAATTTCTTTTTGAAATTTGAATCGAAGGTTCCTATAGTGGAAACACTATAAATCGATGCCTTGTTTATTCAAGTTTGCTTTCAATACCAGGCTTCAAAGGAACAAGGAAAAAGAAATAACAGCAGTTCACCATCAAAACAAAAGCAAATATAACGTGAGTTAACTCACATTGGATTTCAGTGTGAATTTTCAATCAACGTGACTTAAGCCACGCTGCGTGAGTTAACTCACGCTACAGTGTTTGTAAATTAACACTAGCGTGATCACGCTGCGTGACTTAACTCAGTTGAAGTTTACACTAGCGTGACTTAAGTCACATAAGGGAATTTTGATCATTTCACTTGGAAATGAGCGAAACTGTTTGGGGCCCTGATTGCATCACCTCATTACTCAAAGGTAACCAACTATACAATGAATTGGGTATTTATTTACATCTAAAAATAAATAACTTGTCAATCGAAATCGGCTCAGTATAGTAGAGTAGAGCTCTACTCTACTGAGCTGCGCCTCCAAATTTTGGGGCCCAAATATTTTTTTTGTATACTGCATACAAAAACATAATATATAGAAATAGCGCAACAAACATTTTACAATTGTTCTCTCGTCTAGCGGTATAAACAAGCGTTTGCCATGCGTGGGTCCTGGAACCCAGGATCCCCTTTTTTTCTTTTAAATTTCCCTTTTTTTTCCTTTTTTTTTATTAATTTTTCTTTTCCTTTTCTTCTTCTTTCACCTTTGATTGATTTTTCTTTTCCTTTTCTTAGTTTTTCTTCTTTGATTAATTTTTCTAATTCGAGTCTCGTCTATCCTCAATACTCTTTTTTTTTTGGTTAAATCTCAATACTCTATTCAATTTAACCAAATTCTCCTTAACATATTAGATTCTATATTTACAAATAAAAACATAATATTATTTTTTAGAGCATTACTTGTAATTTTTCGTCCATACTTATCGTATAAAATAGTAAAGCTATAATTCTCTAACAGAAAACATCATAATTTTTTTTAAAGAACAAACATTATAATTATTCTCTCAAATAAAAAATTATAAACCTTTTATTTTTACATGTATGCAAATTAACTAGGAAAATTAACAACTTAGAAGATTGATAAAGATATTAGCTTGAAGTTGTATTTTTATTTTTACGGATCTTATTTTCAACTTAAATAGATGATTACTCTTTTAAAAAAGTTACATTTTTATTTTATTAGGGGCCTATTTTTGATTGAGAGCCGAGCCTCCAAATATATAGGGACAACCTTGGATGCAATGTAAATATTAATTATTATACATGAATAGTGCCATCATTGCACAATATGAAAAAAAAAAATTAGTTGTTGTAAATCATGCCTCAGTTTTTGAATGGAAAAAACTCATTAATTCATACCGATTAGATTATTTTGATGGTAATCTTAACCCCCTTAACTAATTGAGTGATAAATTTTTTCTTCTTTAAAACCTGAATTTTCGAGAATGGCCCGTCTCCCAAAACCAACGCCAAGTGTAGAAACTATCATGGAGCCCTTTTATCCTCTCCAATACAATATTATATTAGGAAAAAACACATGTCCCACATCGGATAGATACAGCTCTTGATAAGAGCTTATATAGGTGAGACAATCCTCACCTTATAAACCGATTTTTAAAGATGAGTTAGGCCTCCAATTTCATTATGAGTTAGGTCTCCAATGTCATTATGTTACGCTTCAACTTATAAAATTGAGTTGCGATTTCTAAGTCATTATTTGCGTTTTTTTTTTCTCTTTTCATGGAGAATAGTTATGAGACTTCAACCGATTTCACAAATGTAGAGTACAAAACATTCTTGTTATATTCGTTCAACAAGTTTCTTGCTTGAATTGGCTTTGTAACAGTTGTCTGTGGCGTACAAATGTATGTTGCCATATAGACATCTAAGAGAAACATAGCTTAGGGATCCTTATTTCTTTCCTCCTTATACCATTTCTTACACACTATTTTGGATCGGTTAAAGGAAGGTATAACCACAAGGAGTGTGAGTTGACCTATTTGGTTTCTCCAATTGTGGTTTCACATTTATTTGCCTGAATTTTTAGATAAAATATTTGATCCCAACTAGGGACAGGTAGTATAAAGGTAAATAACTTGTTATCCAAGTAACATCGATTTCGCTTTTTCGACAGTAGATCGATTATTTTCTTCGACCCGGATACCAGCTGACTGGAACCCAATTTTGTGTAAGAAAAATGTGGTCCAACTTGAAATTTTTATGTTGGGAAGGACAATATGTTACCCAAAGCTCAAGCATTTGTGAACGATAACTAGGTGAAGATTTTGACAACTAGGGACCTGATTTATGGTTTAAGGTCGGATAGTAGATTTAAAAAGACTTTAGCAGAGTACTACAACCCATAGTGTGTGGCGCGATAATTTGAACTTTCCAGCACATGTCACTCGGCTATGATACTAGAATTATGTGTCATTTTTTTTTTGATGTCCAGAGCTCGAACCACAGATATTGCATATACTATGTTTTGTTCCTACCAACATAGTTAAACTCACCAGGACTTATGTGCCATCTTTTACTTACATAATTCACACCCAAGTCTTATAACTATATTAACTTTTCTTTAAAATTAAAAGTTATAAACTATACAAACTGCCAAAAAGTTTGAAACATTAATAGGAATTTCATTCACTCTCAATTGTACGAGTTGATTTTGGTTGATTTTTGACATTTTAAAATAAAACTTATTTGATTCTGAGAGTTGAATGCCATGTCAATATATGATAAGAAACAATATATTATTGTATCATGCGTGTGGTATATATATGATAAGAAACAAAACTATTATTCATTCAATAATATTTAAAGAGTTTTTTCAATTTTTAAAACCCTATTTTTATAAGTTTATTGCTTGCAAACTTGTTTCTTCTCAATTTAAGTTTAGCGTTTGTTAGTCTAGGCTTCCGACTACACTTTACTTTTGTACGGGTTTCAATTGTTGTGTGTCATTTTTTTTTTATCTAAAAAACATACCAAAGTACTTATAGCTCAAAGAAAACTGTTCCAAATTATATTGTAACTTATAGGTTAATTAAATTTCTACTGAAAAGTACATAAAGTTTTTCGTCGTCCCAAACACATCACAAATCGATGTGGTTTCAACACTATCATGTTCAGTTAGCTGCGTGCATAACATTCATGGCTACGTAGTTCATGCTAGTTATGGATTCTAGTTAGTGACAACACTATTGTCAAAATAAAAGGGCCTGTGCAACACTATTGTCTCTCCCTGGAGTGTAGATAATTTCAAAATAAAAGCCTAAAAGCTTGGTAAGCCACTTTTGTTGTGTTGGTGTCTGGATTGTTTGTGACATAAGGCTACGTAGACTCTTTTGATCGGTGAAAATTCTGAAATGGCGGCCTAACAAGTATTGGCGCCATTTCTTAACTGCCTCCGTGATGGCAAACATTGCTCTGTTGCCTTTTACGGGGTTTTGCTTTTTCCCTAAATGTGAAAATCTACAAAGCACCGACAGATACACCAAACACACCTTTGATTAGAAGTGTCGATACTACAGAGGTGAAAATTGTGTAATAGTGAATGATGTTTCTATTTTTGTTTTTGGCAGAGTGCATGTAATGAGGCAAGCAGGTATAGTGAACATGGCTGAGTTAATTAAGAAGCAGTTAGCTTCAGAGTTGTCAAAGATGTCTTCAGAAGAAGCTTTCACTCTTGCTCGTGCTTTCAGTCATTATCTTACTATGATATGAATATGATGGGTATAGCTGAAACTCACCATAGGTAATAATCCATGGCTACACTAACTCTGATTATTTGTTGGTAATTAATAGTACTTATGACATGTTCACTAGCTGTTTTTATTTTCGGCTTATTATCATAAGCTCTCCAAGATAGCTTATGAAAAAAACTTGTAACTTTATTTTATCTTGTTATAGAAATCTTATAGATAAGTGTATATCATGATAAGTCCTTATGCTATAAACGGCTAATTAAGCTGTTTATCCAAACAGGGCCTACGTAGGGTAATGGTAATCTCTTAACAGAAATTACGTGTTCACAGGGTTCGTAAAGGAGGGAATATGGAATAAACTTCAAAATCCTGTGATGGTGTGTTTAAACAGCTTATCTAGGGCGGAGTTTCCCTGGAAGATCTTTATAACACAGTCTGCAAACAGGTCCATTTTTTGGTCTTTTCATGTCTACATATGTATGGTAGAAAATGATCTTCCATTGTACGTCACTATAGAGATTTTTCCTTGCATTTTTTTGGAAATTGTGAAATGCTATCTTTTAATTCTTTTGAATCCTTAATGTTTTTCTTGTTTATTTGGAATGTAATGTCTATACTGCTGCTGGTGTTTCAATCAGTTGTCTAGTTTGTTTTACATTTTTTTATTTTTGTTGCTTCAGGAGGTTGAGATTGTTCTTACAGCTCATCCCACACAAATTAATCGACGAACACTGCAGTACAAACACAGTTGGATTGCTGTGAGTATTTTACTTTGTTTGGCCATTTAAAAATTCAATGGATTGAAGTTTTCAAATTCAAAGATAATATAAGTATTTGTCTCTAACTACTTTCACTCCTCAACATGTAGCATCCTTTGGATTATAACGATCGACCTGATCTTAGCCCTGAAGATCGAGAAATACTGATTGAGGATCTGGTATTTCTTCTCTACTGTATTTTCACTCTAAAAAGCCATTGTACTGTGAGAGGATAGAGACTGCAAGTTTAACTATTAAGTGGAAATATTTCTTATAGTCTCTTGTGTCATTGCGATTTGGTAGGTGAGTGAGATAACTTCAATATGGCAGACATATGAGCTTACGTCGTGTCAGCAATGCTTTAAAGAAGGTCTATCATCTTGAATTCTTGGTCAATTAGCTGTAATTTTTTTTTTTTTTTTGTGACTACCAAACACTGTTTGTTGAAAGTTACACAGATTTGTTATGCACATGAAGATATGATAGCTAGGTTCTAGATTTGATAGCAAAAATAAAAAAATTGGACGAAAACTACGAAATTGCTAGGTTTTGCTACTATAAGTTTTAGTCGTGTCGCTATGGATTTGTTGCAAATTTGCTTCGACAAATTATAGTTTTGTTGCTATGGATTTCTTGTGAAATTGCTACGATATGTCATAGTTATGTTGCTATGGTAAATACCTTTTCAATACTTATTTGCTATAGATCCACTAAATATTTGCTAGGAATTTATTTCTTTTTACTACGGATTTACTAAGTAATATATCCCTAGCAAATTTGCCTCTCAATCCATGTTACGACCGATTCAATAGGATATATATATATATATATATATATATATATATATATATATATATCACTGATTAAACCATTGAGATCAAGTCAAGTCATCCATTTGCGGAAGCAATTGTTGGTACCTTGCTCAATGGCTACTTTGTCTACAAAAAGGGACCCTCCCAGTTCAACCAATGAGATCCGAGTGGATGTTCTCTTGTTCATTGGAGAAGTCAACATGCATGGAAGCTCTTTTATCATAATAAGAACTTGGGGTCGAGTTCTTCAGAGGTGAAGGAGACTATTGTTTATGGGTTTCCATAATATTGTTATAGTATTGTATTTTTTTTAGCCTAATTTTATCATTTGTTTGTTTTTGTTTAGTTTGTTATTTTCGTCCAATTATAGTTTTGTTATTTCCCTATTTAAACTTAATAGTTATAGCATAAGACAGAACTTGTATTCATTCAATAATATTTTAAAGAGTTTTCTTAATTTTGGGTGAATTCTGAAACCTTATTTTTACAAGTTTGTCGCTTGCAAACTTGTTTCTTCTCAATTTAGGTTTAACGCTTGTTCGCTGGCTGCGTCACTTTACTTTTGAATGTGGGTTTCAATCGTTGTGTGTCATTTTTTTTAATCAAAAAAACATACCAAAATACACTCATAGCTCAAAGAAAACTGTTCCAAATTATTGTAACTTATAGGTTAATTAATTTCTACTGAAAAGTACACAAAGCTTTTCGTCGTGTCCCAAACACATCACAAATCGATGTGGTTTCAACACTATCATGTTCAGTTAGCTGCGTGCATAACATTCATGGCTACAATATATATATATATATATGGCTACAATATATATATATATATATATATATATATCACTGATTAAACTACTTACACGAACATCCAAATGATAATTTACTTAATGAAAGGAATACAAATAATAATCAATTAGAAAGTGAAGTTGTTGAGGGAATATTAATTGACTAGGGGTTGAAGTAAGAAGTGCCACACATGCATTTCCATCCTTCAGGCTCATAATTAGCATACTGAACACCAATAAGATGTTTGTTGGTAGGAATCTGAGTTGGGTTACAAGGAATGCATCCTCCACATTTGTGTTCACATCTTGGTGGTCTTGACCCAATCCTCCTATCTACTCCCCTCAATGCTTCTCCATATTCTATCATCACCTTTCCTCCCTTGAATTAAATTAAAATTAAAATAAATTAAAAGTACATATCAAATCATGTAGTGTTAGACTGTTAGTAATATATATTGTAAAATCACATGCATAGAAATATATGGAAGACCTAAACATTTTGGTCTTTGAAATTGTGATTGTCAGCCAATCCAGTCCCTCAAGTTTGTGAAATAGGGGAGTAATTTAATATTTTTTTAGGAAGTAATTCAATCCTTTAAATTGAAGAATACTAATGATCTAGTTGGTCACTCCATCAAAATATTCTTTTAGCAAACATACATATTGACATGCACACCAAAAAAAAGAACATACATATTGACGTTGGTTGCATCAAAACAAGCATATGGAGTAACATTTAAAGTTGTGGTACAAAATTTAAGAAAATGAAGGTATTGATTGTTATTTTTTAATTTAAAAGACTAAATTACTATTTTGCAAATATGAGGGATTAAATTAACCAAATTTTACAATTTCAAATATATATATATATATATATATATATATCAAAATGTAACTAGTGAGTTGGGGTACTAGTTCATGAGCACCAATTAAGGAGACTATAGTAAAAAATCTTAAAATTTGTATAATCAAACTCTTAAAAGTGTAAATAATACTTTTATGAATACAAAATTTACTGCTTTTGTTTTTCTTAACTAATGTTCCCAAAACACTAGCTACCATGACCCAAACATTTCCCATATATATTATAGGCTTCCAAAGCAAAATGTTCTAGTAAATGTAAGATAAACCTGTGCAGAGTCAAAAGGTCTTCGAACATCTTGTATTCTATTTGTCGACTCAACTTTGAAGAATGCTGCTGGTAAATGTTAAAAAAAAAAAAAAAAAAAAAAAGTGAAAGCAAAATGTTATAGTGTTTCAAAGAAAACATTTTTTGAGCCCAAAGAGAAACCTAATTAGACAAAGGCTTGTTGATTTAGAGTGAGGTGAAAGTGTAAAGTTAACTAACCTTGTTGATTTGCAGCACCAGAGAGCAACAATGACTTGCTAATTACACAAACCAAACTCCAAAGTAGAGTTGAAACTGTTAAGATTGGAATGTAACTCATTGTTCTCTTCATACTTGTAAAAGTTACAATGATGACCAGCTTTTGAGAGATAGATAGATAGGTAGATATGCAATAAGAACTTGCTCAATTTGAATGAGGTTGGCAAAACCATTCACCAAAGGAATAAATATAGCAGACAGATAGATATGCCAGAAATCTAGCCATTTGGTTCTGTTGCAAATTCCTTTTACCAAAGAGAGAGAGGACTTTTATTTTATTTTTTCTTTCTGAATTTTATGCTTTTTCCAACATATTGACTTGGTAGAATTTAAAATATCCAGCGGATAAAAGGTCACTTTCCACCAAAAATGGAAAATTATTTAATTAATTTTAAAAATAATTTCATTATCTACTTTATTTATGTAAAAGAAAAATTTAAATGAGTTAAATTTTAAGATCTCACAAGAATTTACAAATCAGTCATCAAAATTCTTACAAAGAGTGCATGACACACCCTTAAGAGATGAGTTAATTTTTTTTTTTATCAACTTAATCAATTTCTCTTGGCGATCACTTTATATAATTTTATCTATCTAAAATCTTTGCATGCTAAAATAATTATAAAATAGTTTTGAAACAACGTTAAGATTGTTGTTTTTGACAGGACAATATACCATCTATAATAAAGCATATATTTTAGGTGCTTAAATGAATTGTATACATCATACATTTTACACTTTTATAATGTTAATATCGAATAAACATTCAATCTCTTAAATCTAGTATCTTACAAAAAAAATTACTCAATTGATTCAACCAATAATAATAAATCATTAAATTTCAATTAAAAAATCATTTATTTTAGTAAGATTTATTTAGAAGGACCTCAAAAAATTAAAAAGAATGAGAAGATGTTACCATAGTCATCTTTCTCTACAAACAACATATTTATTTGTTCTACAATTGAGGTGTCAATTCATCATCATGTTGAATATCCATCATCGAAGATGATCTACGGATTGTTGTTTCATTTATTATAATTATTTTTATAAAGCAACTATACTTTTTTTTTTGAAAGATTATAAAGCAACTATACTTATTAGGCCAAATTGGCAATTGATTTACTTATTAGGCCAAATTGGCAAATTGATTTACGAGCTGCAATGTCCCTCTGGACTGGGGTACTTGTGCAAGTCATAGCTACTAGCTAGCATGCATACATGGACTGCAGAGCCCTTTCTTTCATAACTTTTGATTTCAACTGTTTCTGGATTGACTTTTTGGATAACTCAAGTTTCAGAGTTAAAAATAATTTTAAACTAATGCTAATAACATGTGTCTCATAGTTTAAAGAATTGAATATTAAAATAATCATTTACAAAGTTTCATATTCAACTTTTTAAAATTTCAAATATAATTTTTTTAATCTAAAATTCTTCTTTGGGATTTCTTAATCCCAAGTTAACAAAACCTTACATTTAAAATATCTGTTTATATGGTATTAGTAGTATTGTGTAAGTAAGGAATCTAAAAAAATATCTTAAAATTACAGGTCATAATGCTTGTTAAAGTTATATTTACTCATTTTTCTATTTTAAATTATCTATATTAATTTTTTAACAATATTCTAAGGATATATGTTAGTATTTTTCTTTGAAATGTTTAATGAGACATTAATTATATTTTTAGATTATTCTTATGAATCTCTTTACATTTCCATCTGACATCTACTAACATTTGAATCTCCAAGACAAACAGTGTCATAAGTCGTGACAGTCAAAGATGGGTTGGAGCTGGAGACTGATTGAGATTGATTCATGATGTTGATTTAAGACCTAAGCCGTTTTTGCTCACTGACTCATTTGTACGCCAATTCATCATTTTAGGTTTAATTAATTAATCAGTTAGAGTGAAAGTTAAATCAAGGTTACGTTGGAAGCAACCAAAGAAAAATCTTGCTTTGATTTGATTGGACCCTGGTTAAACACCTTGGTGGGGCCTGCCATGCAACTATCAGTTTTGCACAAATTATTTGTAACTGCTAGCAACATTTTAGAAGATTTGTTTATTCTAACTTGCCATTATATTTTGCTAAAAATAACTTGTACTACGTGAATTTTCTATGTACTGAAAAGAAAATACTTTTTTCCTAAAGAAAATAGTACTTTAAATTCACAATATTAGTACAAGGTACAAGGCTATGTCATTATTTTTCATTTGGCAAAGTTATCGATGAAAAGGGAAATAAAGAGGTATTTTCCCTTGTAGTACAGAAAAAGCAGCTTTGAAAAATGAAAAGTAACACAACACAAGTATCAAGAAATAAATAAACCAAAACTTACTTCCCAAGTCAACAGTGGAAAAATGGAAAGTATTACTGATGATAGATTTTGCAGTGTACTAAAATATTTTGATAGTGATGGTTGATAAGTACTATAGGAAGAAAGATTTGATTGATGAAGTTTGTGTATTACCCAGATCAGATCGGATGTACGCTAAAATAAGATATTGAGATGTGTCCTTCTGTTGATGATTATGCCTAACTCATAAAATAGGAAGGAAAAAATTGAAAAATTGAAGCTATATTGAATTGAAAAAACAATTGTCAAATACAAAGCTGTAACTTAAATAAATAAAAAATACCTAGTGACTAACTCCTAATCTTTAGCCATTACATTATTAGCTATTAAAAACTGATATATTAAAACAAATTTTTCTAAAGACTTGGTTAATCAGTGCAGCTAGCAGTAACAACCGCTGATACCAGTGGCGGAGCCAGGATTATTGTAAAGTCCGGGCAAAAAAAATTTGCAACACATTTATAGAAGTTTACATAAGAAATTGCAAGCAAATAATCAAAAAATCTAGAGAAATTGCCCAATTTATAGGAGTTTATATAAGAAATTCATAAAAATTTACACAAAAAATTGCAAAAAATTTGGCCCGGAGCCCGGGCAAGTGCCCGGGGTCGCCGGGCCTTAGAACCGCCACTGGCTGATACACGCGTTCAACACTCCTCCTTGTATCAGTAGTTGGATATTCCAAGTTTCTCCCTTAGTAACTCAAACCTTCCTTTTAGAAGAGCTTTTGTAAAGATATTTGACAGTTGGTCTTCAGTCTTGCAGTACTTCAAGCACACATCTCCATCCTTTTGGACATCTATGAGGAAAAATAATTTGATGCTAAAATGCTTTGTTTTACCATGAAAAACAGGATTTTTTGATATGGCAATGGCTGCCTGGTTGTCCACCATTACCTCAGTAGTTTCCCTTTGCTCTAAGTGCAAATCAGTTAGAACTTTTCTTAGCCACAAGGCCTGATTAACAGCTGATGTGGCTGCAATAAACTCTGCTTCAGCTGTTGATTGTGCAACAATTGTTTTTTTGAGCTCCAAGAGAATATCCCTGTTCCAAAACTAAAACAGTAGCATGAAGTGCTTTTCATGTCATCTAAAGATACTGCCCAATCACTGTCAGAGTAACCTTGCAACTTGAAATTTTATGATCGATAGAACTTAATGTCATAATTTAAGGTTCCCTTGACATACCTCAACACTCTTTTTGCTCCTTTGAAGTGAGATTCTTTAGCACAATTCATGAATCTTGAAAGAACATTTACAGCATACAAAATGTCAGGTCTCGTGGTTGTAAGATACATTAAGCAACCAATTAAACTTCGGTAGAGTGTTTCATCCACTTGTTCTTCTTCAACATCCTTGCATAGCTTCTCCTTTGGACACATAGGAGTGCTCATGCTTTTATAGTTCTCCATATTGAATTTCTTTAACATCTCCTTTGCATACTTCTTTTGACAGATGAATATATCACCATTTTTCTGCCCAACTTCCATGCCAAGGAAATAAGACATTTCTCCCAAGTCTGACATCTCAAACACTTGCATCATATCATCCTTGAACTACTGAATCAGTTCAGCACTGCTGCCAGTAACTAGGAGATCATCAACATACAAAGAGATCACCAAAATTTTACCTTGATCACCTCTGATATATAAAGTGGATTCACTTAGACTTTTAACAAAGCCTAACTGCACTAAGTACTCATCAATCCTATTGTACCAAGCTCTTTGAGCTTGTTTCAAACCATACAAGGCCTTCTTTAATAGATAGACCTTATTTTCATGCCCTTTTACAATGAAACCTTCAGGTTGCTCAACATATATTTCTTCATCTAGAAATCCATTTAAAAATGCTGACTTGACATATTTTCCATCCCTTTTGTGCTGCAATAGCTAACAAAATTCTAATAGTATCTTGCCTTGCAACTGGAGCAAATGTATCAAAGAAATCTACTCCAAAAATTTGAGCATACCCTTTAACCACTAACCTGGCTTTATGCTCGTTGATTGATTCATCTGCGTTTAGCTTTGTTCTAAACACCCACTTCACCCCTATGACTCTTTTGTGCTCAGGCCTTTTAACAAGTTTCCAAGTCTGGTTTTTATCAATCTTGGTAAGCTCCTCCTGCATTGCAGCCCTCCATTTGGGATCTTCTTTTGCATCCCAATATCCTGCAGGTTCAAGGACTGCAACATTGCATCTTTCATAAATGTCAGAAAGCAATCTAGTACCTCTTACAGGAGGATCATCAACTAACTCATCTTGATTTTGCAAAGGATCAGCTATTGGCTTGTTTTCTGTATCATTCCAGTTCCACTGCTCATTCTCCATGAACTGCACATCCTTGCTTATCAAAATTTTCCTTGTGTTAGGTTGGAAAACTCTATAAGCTTTAGATGTTGAGCTATAACCCACAAATATACCGGGTTCAGCTTTCTTATCTAGCTTATCTCTTTTAATCTGTGGCACATAAGTAAAACACAAGCATCCAAATATTTTAAAATTTTTCAAGAGAGGCTTGTAACCATACCATGCTTCAAAAGGAGTCTTCCCATCTACTGCTTTGGTGGGAAGTCTATTAAGTAAAAATACCGCAGTGTTTGCAGCCTCTGCCCAATATTCCTTAGGTAACCCTTTCTCATGAAGCATGCATCTGACCATTTCCATGATTGTCCTATTCTTTCTTTCACTCACTCCATTTTGTTGAGGGGTGTAAGGAGTTGTAAGTTGATGCTCAATGCCTGCCTCCTCACAGAACAAAGTGAATTCTTTTGAAGTGTACTCAGTGCCATTATCAGATCTCAAAACTTGAATCACGCAGCCGCTTTGCTTTTCAATCTAATTCTTAAATTTCCAAAATACCCCTGCAACCTCTGACTTAGACTTGAGAAAATAAATCCAGCACATTCTGGTGTAATCATCTATAAAGACAATGTAGTATTTACTCTCTTTAAGCGAAGCAGTTCTTTGCGGTCCTTCCAGATCTGTGTGAATCAGTTGCAGCTTCTCTGTTGCTCTCCAGGTTGCTTGCTTGAACGGTAATCTTACTTGCTTACCATACTGACATGCCTTGCAGCTTGGTAATTTAGCATCTAAGTAAGGCAAGCCTTCAACCAAATCCTTTCTTTGCAAATTCAGTACCGTTGCATGATGAAAATGGCCTAATCTTTTGTGCCATATCTCTGTACTATTAACCGTAGCTGGATATGCTATTTGCTCCTCCTTCATTGGATCAAGTGAAAAACTTTTGTTTCTCATTTTAATGCTGAAAATTACCTTATCATTGACATCTTTGATCAAACATTGCTTATTTTCAAAGATGACTTTAAATCCTTTATCAAGTAATTGACCCACACTCAACAAGTTTTGATCAATCTCAGGTACATACAAAACATCAGAAATTAACTTTGTACCTGTGCAACTTTCAATGGCCACAGTTCCTTTTCCTTCGACAGCAATGAGTTTACCATTACCGATTCTGACTTTTGATATTTGAGATCTGTCCAGCTCTCTGAATAGTTCTTTATCATGGGTCATGTGATGGGTACAACCAATATCCACTAGCCAACATTCACTTGAGCTACTGCTTGTAAAACACGTTGCTGCAAACAACTGCTCTTCCTCTTCTTCCTCTTGTTGATCTTCAGCCTGAGCCTCATTACTTTGTTGAAAATTGCTTCTGCAGATTCTCTCATGATTCCCAAGTTTGTTGCACTTGTCACACTTCACATCAGGTCTTCTCCAACATTTGAAAGGAGGATGACCCAATTTTCCACAATGCTTGCAAGGAGGAAATTCTCTATTTTTTGCTTCATTTATGTAGCTAGTGCTTCCAACCGCTTCTTGTTTGTTGAAACTCTTCTTGTACTTATTTCCCATGCTCTTTTCTCCTTTGTTGATTTTTAATTTAGCTTGTAACGCTCCTTCCAATGAACCTTCGGACCTTATCATTCTTCTTTGTTCTTGGGCATGCATAGCATTTACAAGCTCTGCTAAGGTAAGCTTTGACATGTCTTTGGTGTTTTCCAAGGAAGTGATAGTTGCTTCAAATTTTTCAGGGACAGTCACGAGTATTTTCTGAACTATTCTTGAATCAGACAATTCAGAACCAAGCAATCTTACTTTGTTAGCAATGCTAATAAGTTTATTTGCATACTCCTTAATTGTTTCATACTCCTTCATCTTTTGCATCTCAAATTCTCGAATCAAATTAAGAGCTTGCATTCCCCTAATTCTTTCATCTCCTTCGTATTCACTTTTGAGGAAATTCCATATTTCAAATGTTGATTTGATGGTCATGATTCTGGTGAAGATTTCTTCTGAGACAGCAGCAAACAAAGAAGCTCTTGCTTTTGACTTTCTTGTTTTCCTTTCCTTGTGATTTTTGATTTGAGCCATTGTTGGATTGTCTGACAAAGGAAGAACTTCGTAGTCCTCCTCAACAACTTCCCAGAGGTCGTTTGCCTCTAAATATGCCTCCATTCTTGCTGCCCATATATGATAGTTTTCACCATCAAACACAAGTAATGGTAAGCCTTTGTAGGGTGTTTCAAAATCCATCTGTTCGATGAATTGAAGAATAGTGTTTAAGCTTTTATGGTGGGTTTCACTTAGAGATCCCTCTAAGAAGAAGGCTCTAGATACCATTTTGTTGGTGATTATACATAACTCATAAAATAGGAAGGGAAAAACTGAAGCTTTATTGAATTGAAAAAACAATTGTCAAATACAAAGTTGTAACTTAAATAAAAAACAAATACCGAGTAACTAACTCCTAATCTTTAGCCACTACATTATTAGCTAATTAAAAACTGAAATATTAAAACAAATTTTCCTAAAGACTTGGTCAATCAGTGCAGCTAGCAGTAACAACTGCTGATACACACGTTCAACACCTTCTCATCTGGAGCTGAATTGCTGCCTATAGTCTTTCACACTGCACTATGCATGAAGTCAGTACAAAAAGCTGAAAGGTATATTGCCCTAAAATTATGTTAAGACTTAGGTGGGATTTATCATGGGAAAGGAATGTTGTTTCCCACCATGGAAAAGTCAATATTAACCATTGGATTAGATAAAAGACATAGTTTTATTGGACACTCTCAATACTATATTTTTTGTCACCATCTTCCACCATCCTCTCTCTCCTTCAATATAATCTCCAATCTCTTAGCTTATAACATAGAAACTCAACATTTCCAAAAATTAAAACTTAAATATTTTTCATAATTATGTCCGCTTTATTTTATAATCAAATATTAAAACTTAAATATTTATCATATCCAATCTTTGTTCATACTTATGCCTACTGATTCAGATCGTGGGATATTTGGTTCACTTTATTTTGATTACAAAATAACATAGTATTACCCAAGTATGAAGTTGAATTAGATTCAATAAAACTACATCTTTTGTTTGAATTTAGTCATGAATAACACTTTTTTACTCCAATCTTAACAGTACTTCTCATTCAGAGAAGTACCCAAATATGGAGTTTGAAGTTAAAGAAATATTTAGATCTGGTTATGATTAATTTCGTTTTTGACGAAGAAATAAGAAATAGTGGGCATTAGTATGTACACAGAAATAACTTTGACAGGCCATTAAATATTATACCGAGGGTGAAGAACAATGAAATAGTGGACACGGTATTATGAATTAATGAATTGAACAAGGAATTAAAACAAGTTTTTGGTGGGTTTTCTAATTGAAGAATCAAGAAACCCTATGAAAATGGCAAAGTTTAGTTACTGGAATATTTGGTGGAGAATAAAAAAACGATAATAATGAAACATTGTTGCTGAAACTGTTCTTTCCTTTTGTGGTGTGTGAACCGTGAACAAGATGAATATGATATGTTTGCAGAAAAAATCTAGTGTGGGTGGTCTATCATAAAGCTATACTCATCACATGATCTGATGGTTAATAAACAACTTTCCCATGATGGAAAACATCTAGCCTTTCCCAGGCTAAACCTCACCTAAGACTTAATATGATTTGATGATTCACTCAAGTTTCTTTCTCAAATTAATATCTACTCCAGTCAAACATTAACTAGAAATGAAATGTCTTCTTTATTTATTTCACCAAACCATGGCAATTTGTATAAAAGTTTTTATTCTTTGATTAATCATATCAATTGAGTTGTAAGCTCGATAATAAAAAATTATACTATAATTTCATGAGACAAAAGAACAAATATATTATATATGTGCTTTTTTTTAATATCATCTTTTAAAACAAAATTCAAAATTATCTTACATTTTAAGTTTAATTTCAATGTGTTGTCAATGTAAAAAGATGTACACGTTTAAGGAAAGGTAAGGTTACGTGGAATGGTCTTTTGACTTCCTTTCGGGATGATGTTTGGGAAAGAGATGTTTCGTTTTGGGTGAAAGCCCGAGGCTGTTTCGGGCCTCAGTCCATCAATCCTTGTCGATTGATAATATGAGCTTTTGGGTCGATGGTGCGTGAGCGTGAGATTTTAGGTGGAGACGTGGGTTGTTTGTTTTGGAAGCAGGTGTTAGTGGGTGAGTTATTGGTTGTGGCGGACGGGAGGTAGCTATTGAAAGAAGTAGATTCTTGGTCTTGGAATCTCTCTTCAAACGGGGAGTACCCGGTTTAGTATGTATATGACTCTCTCGGATGATACTTTGGGGAAAGGTGGTGGGGTGTCAGAGTTATCCCATCTTTTGGTGCGAGTTTTGAGGAGTTTGAACCTTCTAAAATCCAGGTTTTCTCATGACAACTTCTCCTGGATAGGATCCTAAATAGAGCTAAAATCTAGGTTTTCTCATTAGTTATGTTTGTGTTATTTGCGGTATTTCTACTGAGTATGTTAATCATATCTTTGTCTTGTGAGGGATAGCCTTAAAGGCATGGTTCTTGATTCTTATATGGTTGGGAGTGTGCTTTGCCTATGGATTTGGTGGGTCTTTTAAAGGGTTCTTATGTTTAACTAGTAGAGAGATAAATATGCATGGTTTTTTGTTGATCTGTCATACTGTTGGGTGCTACATTAAGACAACTTGTAATGACCTTCTGATTTATGGTAAGATTATAAATATGGAGAAATTAGTTCATAAGATCCAATTCTCTTTGTGATATCAGTTTTTTTTTTGGACCCATCCTGGTTAACGTTGTTCTAGCCATGAGTGGGTGGTGGAACGACTTATCTATTGGAGCCGATAGCCTCTTTATGTATGGGGCTTGTATATTATATGTATTTCCCATTCCAAAAAAATAAGTCTATCACAACCATTTTGGTATTATGATTGTGAGGTCAACCATGAAAATGATCTACTTACTATAACATGTGATGAAAATATATCAAATGAATAAAAAAGACTTGCATTTGTTTTCTTTGATTTAAAGAAGATATATGAAAGAGCATCTAAGACTATTTTATGGAAATCTATATAGAAGAAAGAAGTTAGTATTGCTTATATTTAAGTTATCAAGAATATGTATGAGGATGCTTCGATTAGTGTGAGAATGCTGGGTGTGGCAATTGATGATTTTCGCATAAAAATATGATTACACCAAGGGTCAACCTTAATATGGCTTCTAATAATTTTCTCATTTACTTTAACTTATAATGTACTTACGAAACACATTCAAGTGTTAACATTAATATGTATGCATTTTTCAAATAATATAGTCTTACTTGAAGAGTTGATGGTTGAGCACTTGGAGAGAAGCCTTATAAGTGTATAGTTTCCGCCTGAGTAGAAGCAAGGTAGAGTATATGAAATGTAATTTTAATAAAAGGCAGAACATTTCTAGCTTAGAGGTGAAAGTTGTATGTCATATCGTATCAAAAGTTACACAATTTAAATACCTTGAATTCATAGTACAAAATGACGGAGAAATAAAAGGAGATGTAAACTAACAACTTCAAGTTGGGTAGTTGATGACAAATTCGGCAAGCGAACAAAATTATTCTAAGTAATAAAGTATTAAAAAAAAACAAGTATCTCTTCTCTTCTCCCCTACCCATCCCTCTCCTCTATTCTATCGCTCTTTGTTTTCCCCACACACACACACACCCTCCCCACCTCTACGCCACTGTAAGACCCGTTATTTTAAGAATAAAAAATATTAGCAATAGGTAAGGATACTCCTATTTTAACTTATGTTTCAACCAATGATATAAACAAAATAATATATTCATCGATGAAATTTTCGTATAAATTCACAAAATCTACCACAAACGATTAAGATAAGTAGGAATAAATTTCTCTGCCAGAAATCTTTTATGAAAACTTTGCATATAGAAAACCCACCGAAAAGTTTTCATATCAGTAAAAAATGATTTTGCACATTTTTTATCGGTGTCACATAATACTGTCAACTGCACCCGTTCACATAAAAAAAATTATACTACCATGAACATAAAAATAAATATAATAAAATATTTATGTCAAAATTTATTAATTGTATATGCTTAGAAGTGAAAAGTACAGACAAAAGGACATTACCTCTCTAACTAGTCGTTACCTTCAGTGTAACTGATAGTTCCAACAAAAAAGTTATTCTATTCACATAGAGACAATATCTTCCAAAAACTCATACCTTAAAAAGAAGGACGCGTGGGCCTCTAGTAGATATCATAACAAACCATTAACTTCTATAAAAAAGAGCTTAAGACTTTTCTCATCTCACCTTTCATCAGATATTTACTTTGCCACTTCTCTCTCATCCTTCTCTCCTCTTACTCCACTCTACTTCCATCTCAAGAAATATAACAAAGTATCTTATTCATATATCCATTTTTAGTTACAATCAAACAAAAAACCAGGACAAGTTTTCTCTTCTTCTTAACATTTCAAGGTGCACGCACGACCGACTCTGACACGAATCCTCTTTTTGACAACACTTGCAACGGTAAGGGCACCTATCCACTTTTTAGATACACTAATATGTGCTAAATTGATTGTGCATATTTGCTCCTTTTTCTTATGTGTTTTTGTGTAAATTCCAAGCTGATTGAATGAATACATATATGTGATCATTTATGCATGAGAAAAATTGTTCATGGTATAGTTAAGTTGTAACATGCGACTAGAAGTGTATATACCTAGTGAATATTTTTATGTCCATGCATTCATAGTTTACGTGACCACCAGAGAGGAGTCACGAGGTGCACACCGGAGAGGTGGCACGGGGTGCGTTTTTAAAACCACCTTATCCTGTAGTGGATCATCGAGTTTGATAGACGAGTAGATACTCATCTCCTTAGTGGCGCTGCTACAACCCTTTGCGGAGTGGTATTAATTTCGGAACATATACATCAACATATAGACTTTGCATTATGTAACGCCCTATTTTATTATCTAATTATTTTGTCGAGTTTAGTGCCTTTTTGGTATATTTTATTTGAATAATTGCGGTGTATGGGTTTTTGTGTTATGTGTTAGTAATATTAGTAGTTTATTAAAATATTGTTAGTGAAGGCATAAAATTAAAATATAATATTGAGGCAGTAAGGGCAGTTTTGGGAATAGGGAGAATTTATTTAGGTTAAGAATATAAGAGGTAGGGAATAGAAAGTCAGTATACGTGAAAACAGTTTTTGGGAGAAAAAGAGAAAAATGAGAAGTCAGAGAAGAGAAGCTTGTAGATTTCAGAATTCAACAAACCTAAGGTAAGGGTGGGACTAACCTTCTATAATCTTAAGCATATGATTCTATAAAGGGTCTAATCATGTTGTTGTTGTTGTTGTTGTTGTTAAGTTTTGAGATTATAGGAATTAGGTCTAAATTCAATAAAATTTGTTGAAAGTGTAGGTAATTCCATGAATAAATGTAAGACAGTGATGTCTAGGTTGTAGAATAACATTAGGTAATGTTTCCTATCAATTTTGGGGTTTGAGGTTGTCAAAATTAGGGTTTTGGAGTGAGAACAGAGGTCTGTTCGCAGACCTGTCTGTCGTCGCTCGCCTAGCGAGCAGATGTCATTGCTCACCCAGCGACTGTACTCAGTCGCCTGGCGAGTAGTTCCTAACTCGCCACAACGAGTGTTTTTAGTCGCCTGGCGAGTAGATCCCAACTCGCCACAGCGAATGTTTTCCCCGCCTAGCGAGTAGACGCGTCGCTCGCCACAACGAGTATTTGAGCTCGCCTAGCGAACTGTTCAGTGGCAGATTGCCCGTTTCGCGTTCTTGTGTCTTTTTCACTCGTTTCTGTTTTGAGTTGGATTTTGTCATAAACATGAAAATTGTTGATATCTGATTTATCTTTCCAGTGGCTTTGAGTTGATGTGCAAATCTTTGTGGTTGATTTGATATGATTTTATGATGTTAACGTCGTTGCATTTAAGTTGTGTCATTGCATAAACATTGTCAAGCGAAGGGGGTTGTAGCCTGACAAGTTGAATATGACTTTAGCGAAGGGGGTTGTAGCCTGACAAGTTGAATTATGACTTTAGCGAAGGGAGTTGTAGCTCTGTTGGTACCACATGCATAATTATGCTGCATTTGTTGAGTAGTCGTTGTTGCATTGTTGAGTCGTTGTTGTTGCATTGTCGATGTTGTTGCTGCATTATTTGAATGAAGTTAAATGATAATTGTTGTTGGCATTATGTGAAGTATTCTTAAAGATGAATTGTTGTTGTTTTGTTTTGATTAATTCTTTACATGAATTGTTGCTTATTATTATTGAATGTGAAATCTCACCCCTTCTGTTTGAATGTTGCCTCTACGTGGGTAACGTGCAGAAAACCAGGAGTAACCGCTGATGTGAGTTGATTCCTCGTGTCGTCTTAGGAGTCATGCTCTGATATGTAACGGGATGGGGATACTTATATGTTTTGTTTTCCTTGTTACGTATTTCTTTTTAAGTTGATGTTGAACCACTTTTGGATTTGGAATTTTATTACGTTGTTGATGTTGAGGCCTTAGTGCCAAGTTTTTATTAAAACGTTGAATATTTTCCGCTGCGACATTATTTTGAATTATTGAAAGCAGTTGTTTAAATAAATAGTGAATTTAACTCTATTTATATTTGATGATATTTTGAAGAACGAAATGTGACATCCTGTTTACGATGAAACTCTGATTTATTATATGTTATCTACGTGTTGGGAAAACGGAGTGTTACACATTAAGGGTCAAGTCATAATAAATTTTGTATCAATTATATTTTCTACTTGTTTCTGTACATGGGTTAAAACGAGATCTTTAACCCATGTATAATGTTTGCTATGTTTTATGTTTCTTTATATTTGTTATTTTCGGAAATGGTGACCCTTTCAGTGGATATGTGGGCTTTATGCCAAATAGATTATGGCGGAACCATGGGATCCCGAGATGCTTCCTTTGGAGGCGACATAGTACAACTTCCCTGACATCTGGACCTCTACGTCTTGGGGTTTTGACCCGGCCTCAAGACAAGCCTTATTCAAGGGCAGCGTTCTCGAGACCACATATAGAGTTGGTCGCGAGACGAAAACCACACTTTTTAGGCGTACCATTAGTTTCCTGGTCTCTCTCTACCTGATCATTCATAGCTTCTTGATGGGGATGATCGATGAGGTTAGGAATCTCTTTCCCCAGGCCCCACCTGCACCAGCTCCTGCCCTTGAGATGGGTGGAGAGGCTAACCTCAAGCCAGCACCCGAGCCTTACCCAGATATGTCAGTACCCCCTAGAGCTTTCCTTGATCTTGATGCGACCTTGTTGCCACTTGGGGGTACCGAGGGGGATGAGATTGTGGATTCCTCTGTGGAGTCTGACCCCTCGGAGTACGACTCCGGTAGTGACTGTGATGATGCACGTTCCGAACAAACTTTGAATAGCGATTGTAGTGGATTATGTGGGGCCGCAAAGGGTGATTATTGTGGGTGTCATTAGTATCGATCAGTTTAGTGGTGGATTTTGTGTATAGTTTTAGCAGGTTTGACGATAGTAGATGGCGGGCGCCATGGGACCTTTTATCATACGTGGTTGGGTGGTTAGTTTTCTCCTTGGGGAAGCTCTCGTGCATGAGTGTCTGCTGAGGACATTATTTTTATTTTGACGTTATCTCTATGACGATCTGTATTATATTCTTAACCATACTCTATGACTCGAGACACTAGGAACCTCTTATGGTATGCTAATATATTTTGATTACAACTGATGTCCTAAATTGATTATCTATTTTCAAAAACTATTACATACTTAGCTTTGATTTAGACCAAGTAACCTCTTACAAAATAAAAATATTACGGTATCTTTCGCAAGAAGAAAACTTTTTTCTCGCTCAGATATAAAAGAATTTATATTACCCTTTCAAAAAAAAAGGGTCGCAAATTTTTGTTGCAGAAAAATCGGGGCATTACAACCACCACTGCCACATTCCCCTTCGATTTTGTACCACTACCTCCCTTTTCGATTCCAACGATGCTGACTCAATATCTCCTTCTCCCTCACCCGAACAAACCTAAAGAACCTTCTTCGATTGACCCTTAAAAACAACTTTGATCGCAGCGTTTACAGGGTAATCCAAGTTTCAATCACGATTTCATTTTGATTTGTGATTATTGTTGAGATTGAATTTGTGTTTCGGTAGGTATAGTTGGAAAAAACCGTTGCAGAAGAAACTGAGAAGCAGATCTGTGGTTACTCTGTTTTCAATAAGAACCGAAAGAATTTGCAACAATTGAAGACCATTGGATCTTGAAAAACATAGGGAATATGATAATCAATGTGATGTTTATTGGCATAGGGTTAATGTTTATCCAAGGAGATTGGGGAGTATTTTGATGAAAAATGTCATTCCTGGGTCAACTTTGTATGTTGAAGGAAACCTTGTGACTAAGGTATTTTCTGATCTTGTTACTGGATTTGTTCGGCGAGTTCGAGAAGTTGTTGTTCATCGAAATGGTAACTTAACTAACTCTTCAAATGCTTATTAGGGAGGTGAGAAAAGGGAGGAAAGGTTGAGCATTGGAAACGAGGGAGGAGGAGGAGGAGGAGTTGGTGTGGATAGGACGATGTTGTTGCTATGCATGCAGAAATTTGGAAGAACATTGATGAACAAAATGATGAATGTGTGTGTTTTGGGTTTTTGATTGATTATTGGAAGAACATAATGAATTTTTTTTAATCCTTTAAATTAATCAAAAATATTTTTTGGTTTTAAAAAAATGCATTTTAATAAATGAAATCCATTGAAAAAAAATAAAGTTTGAAGACATGTAAGTGAATTATACACGTGAACCCAAAAAATAATAATTATAAACTTAGTGTGCCACGTTAGCGGGTTTGCCCAACCATATGACACTAAGGTCTAAAATCAAAGAATCTTCATATTAGATGGTTGAAATCCAAACTTCTTTTTACAGGAAGTAAACCAAAAGTCATTCATATTACAGGAGGTAAACACATATTAACCCAACATTATATGATGAGATTTCATTATATACCCAAACTTAAATGGTTGCTTGTTCTTAAAGTAATAAAATAGCCATATATTCAAATTTACAAACAGTAAAGTGACACCTTTCCAACAAGGTGGTCATATCCTCATTTTGTCCCACTTTCGACTTATGACTAACTTACCACTTCAATTCTCCAAGAATTCAATTGGGACAGACTTAGAGAAGATAATTCGTGATGTCAACTGATGAGTAAAACCGCAAGTGCACGGTTCTACCGATGTAGTAATAAAAAGATATCGTTTCGACATGGAGTTATGAATTTAATTAACTTTCAACAATGGTTAAAAGAAAGTTTGAGTTGAAAAGTTTGGATTTTTAATTGAAAGAGAAATAACAATAATAAAAAGTGCCTTGGAATTTATTGGTCCATCTTAATAACAAGTCTTTCACAAACAAACCCTAAACCGGTAGTTTTATATTGGTCCCACTTTCTAAAGACAGGTTTCTCTGTAGCCTATCACATCTCCTTTCGGTCTCAGTGAGTGTGTCCCTCTAGCAATCACGCATATTCTCATGGTTGATTGCTATTAGGATCCTTGAAGAACGAAACTCTATATGTCTCAAGGTTTGCTAGACTATTCTCATGTTTCGCAACCCTTGTCTAATTTCACTTGTTCCAATATCAAAACTTCTTCTTTCGATCCTTCACTTTGATATTTGTGATGATGAATTAACAAATACTAACTCCTCCGCGTTCGCTTCATGAGTTTGGTATTTGTTAATTCATTATAAGATCGGTGAAATTAGATTAGAAAGTGAGGTTATATAAAATTAGGGTTTATGGTTTGGTTTGATTAGGATTATGTCATTAAGACTTATCCAACAATCCCAAGACAAGGAGAGTCTACTCACTCACTTTCATTGTAGACATAGAGAAGAAGAAGAAGAAGAATAAGAACATAAAATAAAGGTTGATCTTTTATTAAAGAAAACAATTGTCACTTATTATTTCCAAGAACAAAAGATGGTTTTACAAACTAGATGGCTGCTCTATTTATAGTCTAACATTGACTTGAGCCCCAAGAATAAATCACTAAAGTGTTGCACAAGAAACCATGGGCTCTAGGTCAGAAATACTAAAATAGGAAGCTTGTCGGAGAAGCAAAAGCAGCAAAAAGGACCAAAGGGGGCGCGCCTCTTGTCATATTATTGTACAAGATCTTCAAATTCTTTGCACATGATATATTTGTATGAGATATTTCATATGTTTGACATGAATCCTTACACCAGATATTTTTGTATGAGATCTTCATATTTTTGGCACGAATCAACTCCAATTATCCTTTCTTTTGCTCCAAAACTCAATCTTTCAAATATTTGTTTTTGAAATATAATAACTTGCAATTGAAGTAAAATAGTTCTAAAAAGGAAATAATATTAAATAAAACGAAATCAAATATAAATAAAATAGACTCAAATATTATATTAAAAACACTAATTATTGACTCATCATCAACCACATTCGATTCCCGATTCACTTCCTCACCAAATTTCATAGCAAGTAGTGTGTTAATTTGTTTAATCAACATGTGAAGGCCATTTTACTATAAACTTGAAGAGATCCTAAGCTGTGATTGCAAGTCAAGTATAAACATACACATTTTCGAGGTTTTTCAAAGTTACAATGTGGCTTAGATTAAGGTGAAATATATTTAATTGGGAAAAGTATACTAAACAAATAAAATGGAGTTATATATATGCGGCGGATCCATATGCATTAAAACATGATCAACCTTTCAAATCTTCGCCAAAACAATATGGGTGCTATTAGAGCTACTTATTGAATTATTTTTCTCTTTTTTTAAGAAATCAAATTTCGATTGTTTGGCTCATGTTTTTCTTTTTTATGTTTTGTGAAGACCAATTTTAGATGTTTTGGTCTACATTTTATTTTTTTACGGTAAACAAGTTTTGTTAGTACCCATCCCAAACTTAAGATGTTAATTATAAAAAGCACCCCTAAACTTAGTTTCAACCAATACACAATAAACGTATACTTCTATCTAACTCCAAAGAAATCAAAGATATATAAATATTTTAGGTTAAAAAATTTGTAGTATCGTTTATCACGGAAAAAAATTGAATGGAGGCTCAAATCGGGTTAGCAAGGGATAAGATATAAGTATAGCGGCTTAAAAAGGCTCATAACACCAAACAACGTGGATCGTGTGTATATAAATACGACCAATAGACTTTAGAGAAGCAATGCAAGTTCTGAGAGAATAAACAATCCAACATGGACTTTCATATGCAAAAGAAACACAATAAAAATGGAATATGATTGGCTCAAAATCTTATCGATTATATTATAGTGAAAACAAACTATGATTATGATGAATGTTTTTTATGGTGTATGCCCCTCAATCATAACATTGTCGAACTTCAGGAAGTAAGCTAGGCCTCCGTCTTGGTATTAAGAACAATTTTATGAACATAAATATTTTTCAATTTGAATTGGATAGATATAAAAATTTTGCAAATTAAAAATGAAACATTAAGATTAGAAAACAACATGTTATCACATGATAGCTATCAAAGACTTAAAAAATGACTGAAAATAAAACTCATGGATTGCCTCCCAAGTAATGTTTCTTTAACATCCATAGATTGACATATGATCTATAAGGTTGTCCTTTCTACCTCTTTTCCTTAGGGTCTGTTTGGATGTGGAGAGAAAGTAAAAGGAAAGAAAGTATAGGGAATGAAAAGTAAAGGAAAGAAAGTGACTAAAAAATTAGATGATTTGTTGGGTTGTTTGGTAAGAGTGAAAGTGAAAGGAAAGTTAGATGAAAGAAAGATGTATATTTGTTAAATGACAAAACTATCCCTATATAAACATGGAATATGTGAATATAAATTTCATTATTGATTAAATAATATAATATTTTTATTAATATACCTATTACATAAATAAATGAATATATTGATAAATAGAAATAAATATAATTTGACAGACAATAGAAATAAATATATAATTTATACAATTTTTTTGAATTGCTATTAGCAAAGTATATACATATTCATTAAAAAAATAGAAAATGGTAAGGCTATATTAGACTTTCAGCCTTTCTGTACCTTTCCATCCCATGTGGTGCGGAAACAAATTTGTGCTTGGACCCCACCCAAAACAATCTTTCCTTGCTACAGTATTAATGGATCTAAACTATGGAAGCACGGATTTCAATAAACTTTAAGTCTTTATAACAATCTTTCCCTCTACTCTCTTTGGTTCCAAACATACCCTTAGGCTCACCTTCTTCTAAGATCCAAATATTCAAGCTCCGTTGTTTGTGTGAGCTAAATATTGGCATCTTTTACGTAACAACCCATGGTTTATACTTTATTGTGATTGTGCAACATTCTATTGATGGATTTGTTTGACCTCATTATGATTTCTCTTAACTTGTCATCAAGTTATCAGATATGATTTATGAGTGGGAATTTGTCACCAAAACTTATTTCCATCACCCTTATGTCCATCGGAAAGATGAACTTATCTGCTTTCAGAAACACATCTTTCAATACACGATTTTGGCATGACAATGAGCTTATACAAGACTAATGATGGCATCACACGTCTTTAGCTTTAAACTAGTTATCTTCTTGAAAGAGGATATAGGCATAAAGTTGATGTCATGCTCCAAATCACACAGAGCTTGACAATAAAAAATCGACCAATAGAAAATAAAACATTGAATCAACTTCGATCATCCATCTTTTATGGAAATTTCTTCCCAAAAACGGCTAGGTTGTTTCCAATCATAGATATTAACTCGTCATATTAGGGTTTCACATTTAGCAATAAGAGATCCTTCAAGAATTTTACACAAGAAATTTATATGCTCTGTTTTTAACCTCCTATGCTTCTTACTAAATTTTTTATGATCTAATGTATCATTCCTTTGTTTTTTCTAAACATCTCTTTTATTTCTTTCATAAATAAAATATAGTCAAAGTACTCTTTTTTTCATCATTTTATAAATTTTAATTGAATTAATATACCATCAAAATTTTCAAGAATTGTCCTTAATTGCAATTGTACATTGCAATGTAATATAATGTGTGAAAGGTATGATGCCTTTACACATGTTACTTACTTTCAACCAGAGACGGACCCATAAGTCTTGAGGAGTGAGGGCGACCCACGCACGCACCCACCCATCCACCCACACACACACGCACATTACTTTAATTTTGAAAACATAAATATACATCATAATTCTTTCCAAAAAAATATACTTCATAATTATTCTCTTGTGATTTCGTGTTTGGTTCTTAATAATATTCATTGTGGAGAAAACTCTTTTAACAATTATAGTTGTCAGATATATATAGAGAAAACTGTAAAAGAAAATAGATCAATGAATGCACAACATATTTTCTTGTCATAACTAACATTATAGAAAGATTGTTATATATATAAAATAAGAAAATACTAACAAGCGTCTTTAGGATATTTTTTTTAAGTAATCAAAAGTGGTAACTTTTACACGAAAAATTGTGTAATTATTGATAGATGTTTGGCAAGTGTACCAAATACTATCGAAGTAGTAAAAATATCGTTCCCACAAGGACTGTGTTAATTTCAATAATTTAATTTCGTTAATCACTAGGATGTGTAAAAGTTGTTTTATTTGCCACTAGGCAGTTGATTTGTTTTGATCTTATAGAATCAAATAACATAAAATAAAGATTTGATTGAGAAAATATGGAGAGAGATGAGATTAGGTTTGTCGAATCCTCTACGTTCCCCTAATTGGTATGTTGTACTCTATTCTCGTGAATGGTTTTCTAGTTCCACGATGGTTAACAAAATAGCCCTAATCAATCCCTTGTGTTAGGACCCTCTTCTCAAACTACTGCCCCTAATCCCTTAGGTGGTCTAATAATCTTCGAAGGTTTTTAAACACGTTAACCTATTATCACTAATAAACGATTATCCATTCCTAGACTAACCATGTTTATTAGAACAATTCAATGGGTCTAAGTTGAAAGTTAGGGTCAGTAGTCATTCATACTCACGATGTTTATATGTGATCAATATATAAAAAGAATTAAGAACATTTGAATTGAATAAAAACTAGATTGTCATTCATAAATAATAGAGTTTCATCACAACAACATAGATCAATTAGGGTTACATCGATTCATCTCAAACCTAATCTCTAAGAGATTTAACTACTCATAATTGCGGTTACAAATAGCATAATCAATAAAAGAATTAAAACATACATAAACTGGATCAGAGATGATGAAATCGCCCCTTCTGCAGCCTTTTGGGTGTTAAAATCGCACTTTAGCTCTCCAAAATCGTAACCCTTGCTTCTGAAACCAACTTCTGATTAAATAGGAAATATTTTCTGAAGCCAAAATCGCGTCACGGTACATAAAATCGCACCACGATTTGCCTTAAACCCTAATTCGTGTTCCAGATCCTTCTTAAAATCGTGTCACGATTTTTGTCTTCTCACAAACATTCCATTCTGCCAAGAAAATCGTGTCACGACTTAGAAAATCGTGCCACGATTTGTTGCTTTCAGTTCTTCATAAATTCTTGCTTTTAACACCCTGGGCACTTCAAATTGCTTATGAACTCTATCAAAATTTCAAAATAAATTCAGAAAATTACGTAATGACAACATGTCATCAATTATTACTAAGTATTTTTTAAAAAAAATTATTTTATGAAATCCTTAAATAACACCCTCACAACATATATAATATTAACCAAAATATGTATATTATTATTATTATGTTAACTTGGGGTTGTCCCTTCTTCCAACATAAAATTTTGATTTGATATGAGTTGATCTTGTTTTTTGATTACATATATGAGTTAAGTTATTATATTTTTTTACCAACATTAGATCCACACTAAGGGGCGGATGCTAGTATAAGGAAGAGTTAGCCGTTGCTATAGTGAAATAATTTTTTCCATTATAATTTAGCTTCTGGTTGAACTTTAAATTATTTGATCGTGTCGTATAGGAATCGGAAGATTAACACCAAAAAAGATAAATAAATAAATAATAATAATCTTTGGTTTATTTAACAAATAAAATAATACAGTAGTAGGCCCACATCTCACCACACAATTAATAAAACTAGGATGACTTTTTAACTTTTCACAATCAGAACACAACACAATTTCACAGTACACTAAATAAGAATACAAGAGAAGAGCCGTAAACAAACATTCGTGCAGTGCCATGGTGACCTAATAGTAAGAGGCTAACAACAAGCAACATTAATTAGATTCGATTGATTTCAATTCACACAGGTTTAATCTCAATTCACAATAATCTCATCTAATTTAAAACCAATTTTTTATGTTTTGCTTCCTATGCTACCTTTTTGATAGAGAGGTTTTTAACCGTCCAAGTTCTAACGCTTTCATTGAAAAAAGATTTAATACTTGGAAGAAGGTAAGTAGCGGGGAAAATTGTCCACTTTTAAATTATGTTGGAAACAAACCAAACTCTCCACATAATATTTGTGTCCAATCTTGTGAGGCTTTGTTGTCACATTCACAACACATTGAACGACTTATTGTAAGATAAAGTTCATATGTATTTATTAAGTGCATCCACATCTATTCCACTTAGGGTTGGGAATAGGCCAGGCCGGCCTACAGGGGCCTACGGCCTGGCCTGTTTAAGCCTGGTCTGGCCTGACCTGTTTATGAAAGAGGCCAGACTTAGGCTTTTGAAAAAGCCTATTTAAGTAAATAGGCCAGGCTTAGGCTATCAAAAAAAGCCTACGAAGCCTGATAGGCCGGCCTATTTATGCATATTATAAAAATTTAATTTTTATTTATCTTAAAATTTAATTTATATTAGAATAAAAATGAAGAAAAAAACTCAAATAATAGACTTTTTAAATAGGCTTTGAAGCCTTGTATTGAAATAAGTTTTTAAGGCCTTATAGCAATAGGCAGGCCTTACGATGAAATAGGCTTTAAGGCCAATTTGGCCTATTTAAAAGTAGACAAAATTGAATTTTTAATAAATTAATATGAAGTAGGCCTGTAAATAGGCTTGTAGGCCAGGCCAGGCCAAAAAAAATAGGCCTATGAAAGGCCATAGGCCAGGCTCAGGCTTGAAAAAAAATTCATAGGCCAGGCTCAGGCCTATCAAAGCCTGGCCTGGCCTGGCCTATTCCCATCCCTAAATTTCCACTCATATGGGTGGTATAAATGAGTCCTACATAATACATTATATTACTTCACACTTTTCAATTATTTAAACTACTCAACTACATTTTTTAAATATCCACACCACTCCTCTAAAACTCTAAAATAATTCCCAGTAAATCCACATGTTGTTTGATTATTGTCAAACTCTAAAATGTCATGTTGTTTTAAATATCCATACCACTCCTTTATATATTTCTTTATTCTAAAACCATTGTAGCATTACATTGGAACGGTAGCAAATTTCGTGTTGCCTTTTAAACCCAAATATCCACATGTTTCTGCAAAGTGTCTTTTGCATCATTAAAGACACGACATTTTGCAACCGATAATTATGCTCTAATATGGTGCATTAATTATATTTCTAGGTTAACAGAGACTTACTTTTCTAATGATTTCACTGAGCAAGAAAGAATTCATTTGAGGTTGCAATTAAGTCATTACATTGCGGATATACCTCAGTCTTTTCAAAATATAACAACATTCTCTAAGTTGTGCAACAAAATTAGTGGAATCAGGAAAGTCAAAGCATTATCATTTAATTGATAGATTGATTCGCCTTGTTTTGACACTCCCGGTCTCCACAACGACAACAAAGAGAGCTTTCTCATCAATGAAAAATCTCAAGATAAAACAAAGAAACAAATGCGTGATGATTTTCTTTCAAATAACTTGATTATTTACATTAAAAAAGACATTACAAGTCAGTTTAGCTCAGATGCAATTATGGATGAATTTGAATCTTTGAAGTGCCGCCGAGTTCAATATTCATAAATAGCTACTATTAGTTTTTATTTATTTTATTTTAGTTTTTTTGGTACAATCCGCTATTCTACTGTGGTTTTTTTTATACAATCTGTTATTGCCGCATTTTTTGATAAAATTCGTTCTTGTTGAATCAAGTGTATATTTTATGAAGAACATTTTATACAAGTAATAGTTATTGTGATTCTTTTTTGCCTACTGGTTAGATTAGTTTAAAAAAACAATTTCTTTATATCTGGCCACCTCATGGAAATAATACTAACTTCGCCGCTGTTCACGCTCATTTGCTGACAATGATAAATATGGTAACACCGAATATTAGGTACAAAACGTATCATATTGAATATGACATCAATGACAAAGTTTCATACAAGAATTATTTTACATTTTTGCTTTAAAACTTTGATGAATTCCTTGCATACAAATTCATCGACCAATTTTTAAGATTTAATTCAAAGTCTTTGTGGCTATCAATTTGGGAATCCTTCAATAATTCAACGTTAGTTTGTCTAATGCCTGAATCATTTCTTGTTTTTCATTTTACCTTATGTGATACATGTCATTTTTTTATAGTTTCTAAAAAATTGGGTTTTGTTATTCTGGGTCGTGTTGTTTTGTTTGTCTATCATATACTTTAGGTTTATTGTTGCTTTGAATGTTCATCGACAACATTTCTTATGAATTTACATTTATTAAACTATATATAATATATTAAATTAAATTACTTATTGTTATTGTGTAGTTTAAGAAAAATAACATGATTACTTGATAAAAAAAAGTGCATATTGCATCACTGTTATTGGTGTTTTACTCTTAATTTTGCTCGATAATCTCATGCAATAATTTTTAATATAACAATTAAAAATGATATGACAAGGATAAGACCTAATTAAAAATGTTTGATATCAAGTTTATTATATAATTTCTATGATGCAAATTTAGAACACATGACCTTTGTTCTGACTTAGAATGTTGTTTCAATGGAGAAAATATGACCTTTGTTCTACTTCAACACTATGAAATGATATTGTTTTTGTTTTCAATCCTCTTATTCATATCTTTCCCACTGTGATTGATGTTTACCTTCGGTCACACGTGTTGATGCAATAGAATTTGGCTCTATAGATTTGACATGGATAAAAGTTTAATCGTCAAACATCAATTTTTTTTAATCTAAATCTGTTTTCAATATTTTTGGATATCTTTAAATATTTTGGAAAAATTTCACTCCAAATATATATTTAGTCCCGGTGTCACACGTAGGGGTAGGAATAGGTCAGACCATCCGTCAGGGGCCTATAGCTCGGCCTACTAAAATTTCGGCTCGGCCTAACTCGTTTAATAAATGGGTCAAGCTTGAGCTTTTTAAAAAACCTATTAATTTAAATAGGTCGGGCTTAGGCTTATAAAAAAGCCTATCAAGCCTATTCGGCCGACCCGTATATGAGTATATTATATTTTTTCATATTTATTATTATTTATATTTATATATATCAAAAAGAATCACTTATCCTTCAAATTCTCATACCACAATTATTATTATTTCAGATTTTTTTTTTTTTTTTTTGTATTTGGGATACAACAGAACTCTTGGTGAGCTTGTTAAGTTATCAGTTAAGACTCATATGGTTATTTGATTTGTGTGAAATGTTAAGGCTTGCTACTGATATGCCCGAGGTCAACTAGGCTTTTAGATATGCTAATAGGTCAGACCAGGCTTTTAAAAAGATCAGGTCAAGCTTAAAATAAAGCCTTTGACAGGTAAAAGGCCAAGGTTTAGGCAAAAGTTATGGTGCATAAGCCATAACTTATGCACCATGCATAAGTTAATTACAACCATCAGATAATTGGACACTTGTAATGATCCTATGGTTCTCAACTACCCCACAATCTGATTGCAGAAACCTCATTCTTTCTCCTTTTTCGTGACTCCGCATTCTTCTGGTACGTCACGGCGTGATTGCGGCGCCGATTTCACCGGCGAACCTTGCGATTAAGGTGTTGCCGCCGTTTCTTGCTTCGTTCTCTTTGTTCAGGTTTGCGATTTCAGTTTGTTCCTGCTTGCCGTTTGCGATTTGCATCTAGGTTGCACGAATTCCACCCTTTCTCGCCTGTCCGACGTAGTTTTTCCGGCTATCTCGCTCCAGCAAATTCGTACAGCATTTTGAAGAGGTAATCATGTATAAGATTTTTGTTGTATTTAGTTTTTTATTCAAATTTCAAATTTGTTCTTAGTATAGTATCAATTTAGTGATTCAAATTTAGTGATTCAGTTGTAGCAATTAGATTCATTTTTCTATTTGTATAAGAATCAATTTTGCACATGATTTTGGGCAATTAGAAGCTGAACAGTACTAGAGATTTCGGCAATAACTACAGTAATGTTAGGAAGAGTTATATGAATAGGCTTAATATAATGAAAATTTGTAATAGTATTCTTGGTGCTAGTGAAATGGTGTGTGTTGCTAGTGTCGAGGATTCAAATATTCAAATTGATATTTCTTCTGGAAATGGAGTTTTGCTGATTTGTGAATAATTCACTATCATTAGAAGCTTGATTTATGGAATGTTGTGATTAATGTGGAGTAGAAATTGGCTTTTAGTTCAGCGAAAGATTCATCAGCTGCTGAGTTTGATCAGTAACAGCAAATTGAGCAAGGTGGAATCTGCGGAATTTGGTGCAACAAACTTCTTTGTTAGGCTTTTATACTGACAATTTGCCACCTTGCTCAATTTTTTTTTTTGAAAATTCGGTATTTGGTCTAATTCCGCCATTCACTTGTGCATTGTATTCTCGGTCGTCTTTTGGATATGTTATGTTTACAATTGGGTAGTAGCTTGTTGATATGTTAACTGGGCAGGCAGTCATTCATTTTGCAGAATGCAGTGGGGCAGGTCTTTGAGTTGGTGCATGATGCCATGTTGGACGAGTCTTGCCTAACCTTTCTTTTGAGATTATGTAATTTTCACTATGGTTATATATTGTACGGGGCCTTTTATACCGTTGTCTCTAAGTGCCTCTATATTATCATTATTCAGTAATGTTGGGTTATATATTGTGCGGTATCGCAATAGCGCGTATCAACTTTCATCGGCTGTTACTCCAAATCCTAGATGTGTAATAGCAGTGTAGCAAAGCTATACCGGTTACCTAACAATGCTGATAACTCTATAGTCCATATATATTGAGGCATCTGAAGTTTTTCTACACGGTGTTCTTGAAGCTGGGAAAAAAGCAGAGGAGTTGCTTCTTTCTAAAGGTGTACGTAAAGACCCATCTTCCATGACACCGTCTAAGTCTTCAAAAGTAGCTGTTGTCGATGAACCATCTGCTGGTGTGAAGTCCTCTGCACCAAAGTTCAAAGAAAGACCAAATCCAATTAAGTCAAAGAAGCGACTTAAAAGTGATTATGAAAAAGCTAGAGAAAGGCAGAAATTCCTTATAAATCGGAAGAAACAAAAGAGAGATGATGAAGCTTTAAAAAAAAAAGTGGTCACTGATTGATTGTTTTTATGTTATAAGTTTGTATTAGATTTTATTGTTATGTATTGATTATAGGTTGTTACAAAACCATTAGACAATTAGTTTGGTTTCGTGTAGAACAATATCAAAACCATTAAACCATACTTATGGTTTCATTAGTAGTTTTTATTTAAAACCATTTGTCAATAATAATTTTCATTATTCTTTTATTTTATTTAGCATTTGGTTTTTGTGCCTCATTTTATTAGGAAGAATGATATTTATATATAGTAGTAAAAAAAGGAGATATTATAATGTGTTTTTTTTTGCTTAAAAATAACATAAAAAGATCATTCACACATGAAAATCAACCGAAAAACCAATGACCCAAAGAATATTTGATAACAAAATAAACCTTATTTCCCTATCGGACTAACGAATACATGAATAATATACAATAAAATCTATAAAAACTGACAATCCTTCAAAATAGACAGTTTCGAAGGTAACTTCTACTGGTAGAAAAGAAGTAAAAAAAATGCTGATAGCAAAACAAACAGTTTTAAAGGTATATCTACTGGTGGAAAAGAAGTCATAAACGTTACGACTGCAATTTTGGGTGCACCATGGTAATTTCTCCATATTTGTTATACATGTGGATTGCGCATAATTCTAGTTAAACTTAATTTTTAATGTTTGAACCATGGTTCTTATCACAGATTTGATAAAAAAAATAAAAAACAATTTAAATGAGGGGAGAGTAAGAACCCAACAATTCTAATTAAGAAAATAGTGGAGTTGCATTTGTAAAATAGTGGTCATACGGACCATATAATTACAAAAAAAGTGGTTACTTATTGATTAATTCACATTAGGTTATAAGTATGTACTACTAAGTGGTTACTTAATAATGATTTAAGTGGTTATCACAATTTTTTTATTACAAAACCATTAGACAATTATTTTGGTTTCACATTGAAAACTATCAAAACCATTTAACCATATGTATGGTTTTTGTTACAAAAACCATTAGACAATTAGTTTGGTTTCGTGTAGAACAATGTCAAAACCATTAAACCATACTTATGGTTTCATTAATAGTTTTTATTTAAAACCATTTGTCAATAATAATTTTCACTATTCTTTTTATTTTATGTAGCATTTGAAAATTATTTTTCTTTCACATACAAGTCTATTAAAACCATTAAAGCGCAATTATATTTAGACAAAGCCAGAAATTCGTTTTACAACGTAAGAAATAAAAGAGAGATGATGAGACTTTTATCACAAAAAAAGTTGTTATCACGATTTTTTTATTACAAAACCATTAGGCAATTAGTTTGGTTTCACATTGAAAACTATCAAAACCATTAAACCATAGGTATGGTTTCAGTAATAATTTCAGTGCATAACATCTTAATCATTATTTAAAACCATGTACCGATAATAATTTCATTTAAAACCATTACATAATTATGGTTTTAGTATCAAAACCATTAAACCATACTTATGGTTTTAGTATTCCATACCCCTAAGTTAATTAAAATTAAATTATACTATGAAAGATACTATAAAAAGACACAACCAACTATCAAATCATTAAACCATACTTATGGTTTCAGTATTCCATACCCCTAAGTTTGTTTCAATTCATCAAAATTCATAAACATCTTTATACTTACTCAATAACATTAACACTAATCCTATCCGTTATCAGAGGTTATATATCATGTTGTTAGCTTTTGAAGCAATTCTTCATAGTATGAAGTTGCTTCCTTCTCCACATAGTTTCTTTTGCAATTGCTGGAGTCACTTACTATTGTTGAACAGATTCCGATTCTCAAATCCATAGTTTTTGCAACCTTGCCATTCTTCCCATGCTTTCTCGTTTTGGACCAATCTTTGAAAGATTCCATTTCGGTATTGCCACCCTCCCATTCAGCAAGAAACTTCATGCAAAAGACTCCACAACTGTCTTTATCACATTGATTAGGCATCTTTGGTGTTTCCCACTTAAATGTGCTAAACTGGAAAGGCATTGTGATTTTTCTTTTCTTGTACAATTCTGTCACAAATGCTTCCACCTCCTTCAGCCATACATCAAACATCTTCTTGTACACAGTTGCTTCGCCATTCTTCATGTGCAATGTCTCTCCTTCTCCTCTCAAGCTGTTCAGGAATTCAAATTTTTGGCTCTTGAGATTCACAACAAAGCATACATAATGACAACCCAGATCTCCAATTAGTGTTGGCGTCATTATCTATTACTCCCTCCGTTTCAAAATGAGTGTCGCTTTAGCCAAAAAAAATTGTTTCAAAATGAATGTCGCTTTACATTTCCAATACAACTTTAATTTTTTTCTTCCAACTTTACCCTCTTCAACTTTTCTCTCACACAATTTTCAATGCAACTTTAAGTTTGTCTTTTTCTTATAAAGTAAGGGCAGTTTAGTAAAAGTGTTATGTCTAATGATTGTTTCATTCCATTCCTTAATCTGTGTGCAATGGGCTAAAACGACACTTATTTTGAAACGGAGGGAGTACATCAGTAAAATAATCAACACCATATAATTAAAACAATCAATATGCAGAAATTTCCAAAACTATAATGAACCGAGTCTTACATATTCTAAACATGTAGGGTCAATAGCCTTCCAATCCATGTATTTGAACTTTTTCAGTCTTCTGATGAATCTTTTGCATGCAACTGGGTTCGTTATATGTAGGGCATCAGGTCTTTCCAAGTCAACCTGTTCATATAAAATGACTAAAATCAATTCCAAAAAGACGTAAAAAGTATGTAAAATTTTAACATTAATTGAATGTAATGCATACATAATTTTGTGAATGATAAAACAAATTGCACCCTTCACCCAAGCTTTTGGTTTCTCTAGTGTCTTTAATATTCTCTCCAAATCTGTCACCCTCACAGAAGCTGAATAATTCCCATTCAGTCCCAATTATTTCCTCAATTTCTTTATTAGAGCAGAGATCGACGTTTATATCCTTCCCTTCCATTGGGAGCTCATACACCCTATGTACATCTTCCTCTTTCAATGGAAGCACCTCGGTCTTGCTTAATACAATGCACATGTTCTCTTTGTCAAAGTTTCTAACAACCCAATCCACAAAGAAAGTGTGGATTCTTTTCCAGTTGCAGATATGCAACAATCCTCCAAAGCCACTGTCATTCAATTCGTCAATTATCTCCTGTTTTCTTCTTTTGCCATTTACTGAATTCATAAGCTCATATACCTTAGGTATACTCATCTTGTGCCTCAGTCTTTGCTTGGCATTTTCATCATCTGAACTTCCTTCATTAGAATCTTGTGCAACATTTTGTTGTTTCTTTTTTTGATGCTTTTTTTCTTTACCCTTAGACTTTCTTGTTTTCTGCTCCTTATTTTTTACTACCATCAGATGATGAAGCTGTGTCATTCCTTTCCTCCTCCTCCATTTGTGATAGCCCTAAACTGAATGATGGCAATGGCTCTTGCTCTTTATTTTTTTTTCACCTGCATGATCAAAGAAAACCATTAAATACATCTAATGGTTTTGGAGTACAACTGACCAAAACCATTTCCACAACACAATAGTTTTTGCATAGTTTTTAGAGTTTAACAAAGTTCTAACAAAGTGCATTGTGGTGTATTGGATAATGTGGTAGCTCTAGAGATAGAATTGGATAGGCTAATTGATGCAGCAAGATTATAGATAAATGTGCATGTGGATATGGAATATGTATAGTTTTTGATGTCTTGAATTTAACAAATATTGTATGAAAATATATCTTTGATACAAATTAACAGACATTTTTTATTTCCTTTGTTAAATTTTTGTTTAGAAGATATATTTCCATAATCATTAGGAACATTCACTCACAGATTTCCGTAATCAAACATCAAGATCAATATTGAAGATACATTTTATGTAGTTTTTTTGGAGCATGCTCAGAAACATAACAGAAACATGCTCAGAAACATGCTTATCTGCTAAATACAAAGATGCTTAAGGAAATCTGATGAAATACTTTTTGAAATCGAACATTGTGTCTATTTCTTCCAACTACAACAATATGCCACATTCCATAAACTTCAATCACAATAGTTAGGTAAAATATTCTATAAACCCATAAAACAATTGAGAAATTAGTATATCTCACCATAAAAATAACATAATACAATAGACCAGTGTCATCGCGATTTTCGGGTGTCAAATCATTAATTGGATTTGAACCTTTCAATCATTGATATCTCTATTTTTTTTTTGGGAAAGGTAAAATCGAGAGAAAACCTTAGAAATTCTAAGTTCGGGGCAAATTTCATTACAGGAAGGTGTTAGGCACCCGCAATGACTATAGTACTCTATAGGAGCCGTTTTTCTAATTCTACGTTTTACGCTTTATTTTTATGCTACTTTTTGAAAGAAAGTTGTTTTTAAGAATGGGGGAAAGAAGATGGTTTGGATTTTATTTTATTGGACTTGGAGAGGTGTTGACCTCTTGCCTACATACCCTTTTAAGGGATCAAAATTCCATGTAGTTCTCTTCCAAAATATTTTTGTGGGTTGGTTCAATTTTAGTTTTGAAAATAGTTTTGAAGAAAGGATGAGAGGCCTCGAAGGCATAAGATTTGAGAAAAGGTGAGGTGGTTCCAATTTATTTGCAAAATGGTTAAAGTTGAGAATTAGTATTCATTTGTATTTGCTTAAGAAAATAAAGGGAAAATGATGAAGTTTTGACTTCACTTTATTGCAAAAAAAATCTTTGAGTGATGTGTTAGTTTTTTGAGAAAGAAAGAATGAGTTTTTTCTAAGTATCACGCTTCCTAAACATACATCTAGCGGTAAATCATGCAACGTGTGTGCGTGTCGGTGCGTGTGTCGGTGTACATCATCATAGTGTCCATTGTCCTTTACATTGGGTCCTAATTTACATTCTATGGTCTTGCAAGAATTTAAAAGGAAAGTAAAAACTAAACCTAAAACATTACATGAGAATTGATGGAATATTGCATGAAATTTAAAGAAAGGGATAGAAATGGAATGAAGTGCTTAGCATACATGAGACATAGAGTAAAGTGGTTAGTGAAACAATATGAAATGATAGTAAAATGTTAGGCAAAGAAAAATGATGACAAAGTATGATGCAATGGGAAGAAAAATGCATGCAAACTAACATTACTTACAAAGCAAAAAACTAAGAAGTAATCTTTGCAAAAATTGGAAACTAGCACATAAACTTGCAAGACAAGACTAGTCAATTACACTAACAAGATTGAGAAATGTTGCAAAATTGTGAACAAAGATCAAACCAATCACAATTGAACACATTGTAAAAATTGCAAGTAAAGATCAAACTAACAAAAACTGAACATATTGCCAAAATTGCAAATAGAGATCAAACTAACACAAAATTGAACATATTGCAACATTGTAAACAAGATCAAAATTATCAAAATAAAAAAAAAAAAGTGCCAAATTGTAACCAAAAATCACACTTTCAAGGTTGGAAGATAGTGCAAAATTCATTGAATAAGAATAAAGCTTTTAACAAAAAGAAAGAGGAATGTTACCAAGAATTAAACTTAACAAGATTGAATGAATTAGCATGAAATCAGAGGTGAATTGTTCATGGAATCAAATGCCACTTACTAAGGTCACATGCCAAGAATTTGGACTAAACATATGCAAGAAATTCACAGAATATACCAATTAAGTAGGGAATTAACTCCTATCATTTTTATCAATCTTAACATGAAAAGAATCATCATCAAACAGTCAAGAATATACCAAGAATCCCATAGGAGAAATTAAAAAAGTATTCAATAAAATCATAGCATGCCAGGGGTTCAAACATCAAGAGAGAAAGTGCAATTAGCAACAAACAAAAAAAAAATCAAGAAAACATGAAGAAGCTCAGGGCCCAGAGTCACAAAGCCCAAACCCACGGATCTGATGGATCCGGATCAAGCTAACGCTCCAGGAGCGTTGGATTGATCCAGATCCATCAGGATCTTGATCCAACGCTCAACATTACGGGGAAATGGACCGGGTATGGAGCAACCCGGTCCAGAAGCTTGTATATAAAGGATTGCGACCCGGTTTTCCCCATTTCCTTGAAACGCTTCTCTCTCTTCTCTCTTCGTCTCCAGCCTCTCTCTTCGTTCTCAGTCCAAACCCTAACCCTAACTCTCTTAAATCTACCCAGAAATCATCCATTCATGGCTTAATCTGTTCGTACTACTATTCTAAACACGAATCATGCGAAAGAAAGTGATTTTCACCGTTGGAATCATGTGAATCTTGTGTTCTCGTTGCTACAGGTTCGAACTGTTCAATTTCTTCAAGTTTTTGGAATGAAACCGTTGTGAATCGCAAGGATTCGTTTCGATTCGCACACGTTGTAGATTTTGAAACGTTTCTTTGATTTTTCAAACAATCCTTGTGTTAGGGTTAGGGTTTTGATCTGAACAGTTCGAACTGGCTATGGATTCACACGGTTCTGGATTTGTGATGATTTTTGATAAGATAAGATGAAGCTTAGGTGTTACCTGAGTATTTTGTTCGGAGGTTTGGGCCGTTTCCTTGATTCTTGGCTCTGAATCTTTGCAGGTAACCTGGTTTTGCCTCTTTCTTTCTTCTTCTGGTTCGAACTTGTGAAATCCTTCACCCCTTCTTCCTCTTCTTCTCTGATTTGAATCCTGCGATCACACTTGTAGCGCGCTGCTTCCAGTGGCATGCTCGTGTTCGAATTGCAGGTGTTCTTGGTTCGATGATGAAGATTCACTCTGAATCTCTGAGAACCGTGTGAAATTCTATTGAATTTGTGTGAATTCTGCTTCTGTTTGTCTATGTGAATTGAATTTGGTGATGAATTCGAAGAATTTGTATGAATTTGGTGTGAATTGGTGCTGGAATTACTTCGAATTGAGCTAGGGTTCCATGAATGTTCTTGAAGCTTTTGGTGAATTTGTGAGCTTTGATCTGTAACTGCCAAGAGAGAGAGAGAGTGTTGATTCTGTTAGTGTGATGTGGCGCCTCTGATTTGTGTATCTTCTGATTCTGTTACGCGTGGCTTTATATAGCCTGCCACATGATCTCTGATCCAATAGGAGCTTGACAGCTGGACTGAACTGCCCGTGTGGCTTTGGGACCAATCTGCAATTGTATAAAAATTTGGGACCTTTCTGCAATTATATGAAAATTTGGGACTGAACTGCAATTTATTAAAGATTGGACTGTTTTAAGATTTAGAAGAAATGGACTACTTTGAAAATTGGAATTGGGACTAATTTGCAAAAAACATAATATTTGGACTGAATTGCAATTTCTAAAAATGTTTGGACTAAAATGCAAAAATAATAAAATTGGTTAAAAAACTTAATCTGAATGCAACGTAAAGTGAAACGGTTAAAACTGGCAAAATGGACTAAAACGAACGAACTACCAAAATGAGGTATTCTAAAATACCTCTCTGCCCAAAATTTGAACAATGTGAAATGACCAAAATGCCCCTGGGGACAAAAACGACTCAAACTGACACAAGCTGACTCAGATGCAGACACAAGTGGTTTTTATACAGAATTTAACAAATAAATTGCACAGACAAGTTGAAAAAGACTCAAAGACAGATGCAGGGACCGAAGATGGGTTCCATTGCGGGAAATGACCAAAATACCCTTTTGTACGATTTTATGCAAAAATTAAAAGACAGAAACAGTAACGTATGCAGTTGAAGCACAGTGGTAAATTGCAGAGTAATACACAGTAAATTTGCAAAAGCGTCAGAAATAGAAAGGAAATTTAAACGAGTATTTTTAGGTCCAAAATGAGGGTATGACAACCAGAGATGGACCAATAGACCTGTTTCAAATCACAAACACAGCACAACAAAATACTGTCTTTGGCCGATAACAACAATTTGGTTTCAGTGAATTTTAAAGCTAAAAATAAATAATTCAAATAAAACAACCATTAATTTTGGTCAGAGCACATATATAGCTAGCAGAGATGGACCAATAGAGCTGTTTCAAATCACAAACACAGTGCAGGAAAATATTGTCTCAGTTGATAAAAACACAGTGCAAGAAAATATTGTCTCAGCTGATAAAAACAGCTAAGATTAAGTCTAAGACCATAACAATGAAATATATGAAAGAAAATCTAATTAATAAATTGTTCTCAATTACTAGGGCTACTAAGAGTCTAACATCTCTCAACAGATGCTCTTCTATACGTACCAATCTCTTATCAAATCTCTAACCGCATGCTTATGTGATCTAGTTATATACCGACCGTGTAACTACGAGATAGGATGTTTACTCTCTAAGACAGAACATAACAATAAAATCATATATCAATTAAAGCAATAGTAGCATGATCTACTTGATCAATTTACATCATGAATTAGACTCCCTACTTAATTTCAGTTGACTTCAATCGGAACACATGAATTTGACAATCCGTTGGTTTTGCAAAATCTAAAATACTGCAAAAACATGAACAGATGTTAGAGTTGTCTGACATCATCGTATTTATGTTAGAGTATGTTAAAGAAATTGTTAAAAACAGTTCCAAAGCAAATCAACACTCTGAAACCATTTCAACAGCAAAATGGTTTCAGAGTAAAACTTGCAAAAACCATTTACACAGCACATTGGTTTTGGTATAATTTTTAAACAAAACATACTATAATAAGCACATTTAAACACTCTAAACCATTTGTTTGAGTTGATTTTCCCCAATTCGAAATTAAAATCTCGATTTAGGGTTACACAGATGCATGCAATTACTTCCAAACTAAACAAAAACTATTTTCCAACTAACAGAAACACTTTCAAAACTCATTTGTAATTACTTGAAAGCACAATATAAGTTCAAACCTGTTTTGTTTTCATGATTTTGCTGTTTTGTTGAGTTTCAATGGTGATATGGTGAAGATGCTTGCGCGAATGATGATGATGATGTTGACGAAAAACGACGGTGGTGATGATGATGGTGAACGGTTACAGTTATGGTGAATGACGGTTACGGTTACGGTTATGGTGAATGATTGAAATGCGACGGCGATGATGATGATGATGGTGATGATGATGGTGAACGGCGGTGATGATGATGGTGAACGGCGACGACGATGGTGAACGGCGACGGTGACGGAAGATTGATTTAGTGAACGAGATTGATGCTTACGGGTTTTCTGTGGAAGTTTGTTTTGTTCAGGTTGCTGTAGAAAGCAATTTTGGTTTTTTCTGGGGTGTAGAGAGCAATTTTGTGTGGGCTAGGTGTTAATGGGCTGGACTTATGCATGGTGCATAAGTTATGGCTTATGTATAATAACCACACCCCAAGGTTTATGCCTTAGTTTTTTAAACTAAGCTTAGACCTTAGTTTTTTAAACTAGACCTAGCCTATTTAAGCAAAGCCCGGCTCATTCCCACCCCTAGTCACACGAGGCAAAGATCTAGTTAAATTTGATATTAATTAAGCGACGAAAGTAGATAAATAATATTAATAACATAATAATTACAAATAATTTATGGTGGCATATCATAATCTCATTTCCCACATTCCTTCAACAAAAAAAAAAATCTCATTTCCCACATTCATGCTAGTTACTCCACCTCACTCGTCTCCATCCAATACCAACTCCCGAACTCTTCTTAGGACCAACCAAACACAATGATATCTATAAGAAATTGTAAAAACTATACCTTTTAAAGTAAATAATACTATTTTAGTAAATTAACATGTTTCTATTTAAATTGTATGTTTTGGGATATTTAGGATACATAACTATTTATTAACCTTTATTTCATTTAATTTTTTTTATCGAGCATGTGATTTCAAAATGCAGAATACTTTTTCCATGAAAAACGCCAAAATTTATTATCAAGATTAGTAGTATTTTAGGTTTGGTAGGTTACTATTTTAGATTTATTTAATGCTTTTTTTTTTTGACAAAATTTATTGAATGCTTTTCTTAGTTAGCCTAGCATTTTATTAAGTTGACCCACGAGAGAGTTTTTATGTGAGATGTCCGATGGAATATGAACTTACACCCTCCGGTCACTATTATAAGCAAAAATTTATATTTTAGATTCATTCGATTAATGATGAATGTAGTCTTTATTATAGATCACATACATTATTTAATGTTAGATTTTTACTTATAATAGTGACCAAATGGTGTATAACTTATGAGAAAATTGACTTCTTCAACGATCTTATTTTTATTTTTTATTTTATAACGGATGGGAGAGGTGCAACACAAAGATTTTTAAGAAAGTCACCCATTCTTCTTAATACTCTCGCTTCTAACAAGCCTGCAACTATACAGTTTTTTCATCATAATAAATTGAAAAAAGATAAATTATAGTTTTCAAAAGGATAACTTTTCATAACACCTTCTTTCTTTTCAAAATCAATAATCTAAACCTATATATAAAGAGGTAGCAAAATTTAATGTAGTTTTTTCATTCAATTTTACACTTCATTCAAGCTACTTTAATTACGGTTTTATCATTTTTTTTGAAGGAATTTACGGTTTTATCATTTTTTACTTAATAAAATAATTGAATTCAATGCTTATTTTAAACTTGAACCAAATCAAATTTGATCCAATCTTGATTTAAATTTAAAACAAAAGTTTCTCCTTAAATCAATCTTAACAAATCAAATCTAAATTCATCATAATTCAATTTTGATTTCAATATAAATAAGAATATAATTTTGTCTAAAACTTTAAATTTAATTTTTGTCACATTTTGAAAGCTTACTCTAGTTTATAGTAAAAAAAATAAAAAATATAGACGGACACTCTTTATCAACAAGGTCTGGAATTTGAATCCCAGCCAACAAAATAAAAATAAAAATAGGACCATGAATAATTTGGGCAAAGTATACATTGTGTCTTAGTAAAAGGCTATTAGCATGTTTTATTTCCTTTCAAAAGGTTCCATAAAAACGTACAAGAGAATAGGTAGATTTGTCTAAACATGTGTTCCAAAACACAACCACAAAATTCCTAAAAGAATAAAGGAATAATCAAATTCCAACCCAAAAAATAAAATAATAAATAGTTAGTCTATCTATTTTCATAACTAATTTACCAGTTGTGTTATCCTCAGTTCAAGTGTCACCTACTTCAGTAGTCGGAGGTCATCCGTTGAATTCATCTAACAGTGAAGAGTTCAATGCTATCAGCCATTCGATGAATCCAACGTTTGATCTCTGATCGAGGAGAATCTAGTGCATAGGATCGTTGACCCTAGTTCCATCGATGCTCGCCTCAAGCAGGAATCGGGGTTCTTGGGCTAGGTAACCCCATGTATGCAAGCCTAGGAGAAATCCTAACTTTTGGACTTGGCCTTGGAGAAGGTATTGGGCCATAGCTATATGGTCTTGCAGAAGCAGGTCTAGGTGACAAACTAACTTGCTCCAATGCCCTTGATTGAAGGTGTTCAGGATAGTCACGTACACACCCAATACGAGGTCCAGCTCCTGTAGACCACTTGCATGATAATCTCTTGGAAAAGTCAAATACTGGGACCTCAAATTTCTTGGCATTAACCTCTGTTGCATTATTAATTTTGATTCCTTTGTTGCTCACATTATTGGTAGATATTGATTGAGAAGTTTGAGTAGGGTCCATAGTTTGTTGTGATTCATTAGTTTCAATAAATGGATTGGTCCCAATGAATGAAGGAGCATCATCATCTAGAGCATATCTCTGAAAAGAGGGTAAAAAAGAAAGTAAGATAATTTATCTCACAACCAATTTACTTTTTTGATCACTAGTATTAATTAGATAAAAAAATATTCACCTTGACATTAGAGAGGTCTACATTGTGCTCCTCAAGAAAGCTAACAAATTCTCTAAAGTTTTCTTCAGTTGGGTGATAATGGCCACTATAAGGCCAAATAGCCTGCAAAGTTTATACAAAAAACACTATTTGTAAGCAAAATTGCTTATGCAAAATTATATATCTATGTAATGAAAACACAATTGATTATATATGGTCATAATCTTGACTTTCAGATGAAGGTCGGACAATTTGTTTACAAATCATCCGATCTTTATCAAACAATTAAGATTTGCAACTGCAATAAATTCAGGTCGATTAAAAAAAGGGTTACGCGTTTTTACCTCGAGTACACCTTGTTGTGCCACTAATCTTCCAGCAGCTGTGGTTGCGGCCCCAGATAGAAAGCTAGAGTGTTGAAAAGCACCCTTTTGTTTCCTTCCAACATACAAAGCCCTAGTGGTGCTAAGAACAAATATCCATTTGGACTTTTCATCGGTCTCCACAAACCTCCCATCTTTTCTATACACTAACTTTCCCTTTTCAACAATTACTTCATATTCTTCCCTTTCTTTCTGCAATTATAACATCAAACATACACATTAGATTATATACTATCATCGGGGTCTAATGCATGTGGTTGATGCGCAATGTATATGACTATTATAAACCCTGAAGTACCGAGTTCGATAAATACTTAAAAAATTACTATCAGTTTGATTACAAATGTGACATAATCTATCGATAACTTACTGGTCCAAGATATTTAATGCACTGTCGTTGAAGGGTGGCCCTTGGACATTTCTCAAGATTAATTTCTTTACCATCTCCAACATCCAACCTACAAAAAGTTAACCATCAAAATCATCAGATCCAATAATTTTTACTAGCTTCATATAATCATTACAATCAATAATAAGATATAAATGATTAGGTACCATAGCCTTTGCAAAAAAAGATGATTAGGTACCATAGAATAAAAGCTTACCAATAGAAAAATGGTTGAGTACTTTGGCTCTCAAACCAAATATCATAATATAAGTGCAAATTGTGTCCATAGCGATGACGTGGGTCAATCTGTGGGGAAAAATAAACTTTGTTAATACTATAAGATAAGATAAGACTAGATTAGATATGTAATATTATTTTAGTGTTAGTTAATTAATTTATAATATTATATTAAGATAAATAACTTACAGCTTCAAGCCAATGTTGGAGGGCTAACTTTTGTGCCTTGTCATCCTTGGACAAACCTTTCCCAACCTGTAGGAAAAATAAAAATTAGCAAAGACACCTTAAAAAAGAAATGAAAAATATGAATAAATTTAGTTTAATTTTTAGAAATTAAATTGAATTTCAAATGAAATATACCTTAGCTGCTCTAGTCCTTGCCCTTCCCCACCTTGACACTGCAGTTTCTTGTTTATGCTCATCAAAAAATGAAACAGAACTTCTTCTAAGAGCAGCAAAATCCAATGCTTTCCACCTTCATATCAATTAAAAACAAAAGGTAAGAATTTAATATCTTATACCAATTTAATCTCTTAAATTATAATCTTGAAATTAAGGAAATTTCAAAATCATTGCAAAAATTGAAAATTTTCTATCACATAGTTTTTCCAGGACAATCTTAAAGACTAAATTGACCGATGATCGAAATTTTTTGAATTTCATGAATCGTTTTCAAATTATAGTTAAATTCAACAACATAATCAAATATCAAAATTCGTACAATTTCAATGACTAAATTGACTATTCAGTTAATCAAATATCACAAAATCTAAAAGATGGTTTTTCAATGAGACTAACCATAATTCCTCAACAACAACAGCACAATCAGCAAGATTTCTTCTAGTTCTGTAACTCTTATAAACTTTCTGAACCTTAGTTGCTGCAGCATCAAGCTCAAAAACAGGTTTTGGAGAAGAGAAAACAACTTCTTTAGGCAAAGAAAGCAAAGGCACTGCCTTATGTTTCAAGTTTTCATCAACATTTGTGTCAAGGGTCACATGTTCTGGTCTATTATCCTCTAACCTAGTAGAACTTTTTGTTGTTGAAGTTTCTGATTCTCTTTTGTTGAAACTTGTTCTCAAAATCATAGCACCATCTAATTTGGAACCAAAACTATAGTTGAATGAAAGACCAAAGAGTGAATGCCTAACAATTTCTTCCCAAGCTGATGATAATAAAGAAAGTGATAATCCCATAGAGATGTAGATTCACACCAATTTCAATTTGTTTGATGAAAATTCAAAACTATACTTCTTTGAATCCTGTTCAAATTACATATAAACCAAACCAATCATTAATCAAACTATACATAATTTAATAAAGTAGTATAGAAAATTTTCATAACCCTAACTTTCTTTTTATAATTTTCAAGTACTATCTGCGCACAACTGCGAAAAATATTTCAAATCACTTATGAAATAGGACAATTGGATCAACACCTTAATTTTTTTTTCTTGTGTGAATTTAATCAAAATATTTATATAGATGATGAATATCTTTATATAAGAAAAAACTTATGTAACCAAAAAAAATATAGGAAAAAATTTCATTGAAAGCAAAAGGTAAGAAAATTCAAACCTTTGTTGTTGAGCTTATGAAGAAGTATATATCTTAAGTTATGAATTGAAGTGTGACTTAGAACAAGAGATTAGAACTCAAATTGAATGAATAAAGATGGGTCTATCTCAATGGTTTATATATAAGTATGGTATTCAACAAATACGTGTCAAAGCTAAAGAAAGAGAGAGAGAAAGTAAAAGGGTAGTGTTTGAATTCCACAAGGAATTTTCTCAACACGTTCGAATGTGGAAAAAAAAGGTGTGTAAATATAAAGTTCCAATTTTACTTGTGTGAAGACCTTACAAAAAAAAAAAAAAGTCCAATCCACGTGTTGGTTAGAGTTGTTCAAAACGTTTTTTGGTTTGTAATAAGGAGGAGACATAACCCCTTATAAAGGATATATGACTATAAATTATAAAGTATAGTTGCATTTGTTTTCTTCTTATAAAGTATATATGACTATAAACTATAAAGTATAGTCGCATTTGTTTTCTTCTTATAAAGTATATATGACTATAAACTATAAAGTATAGTCGCATTTGTTTTCTTCTTATTCTAGGTCCATAAAACGATAGAACCATAGAAGAACAAGAAAAAAACAGGGTGAGTATGGCTGCCAGTCAAAGAAAGTAAGCTTCTGCGATATTCCATGACATGAAAAAATAATCGACTAAATAAACATTTAGTCTTTAAATTGTAGCAATTTAATCCTTATAAATTGAAACAATATCAAATAATTTAGTTCTTTTGTACAATTTTGCACCAATATTATTATTTTTTAAATATACTTGTTTTAACTCACGAAAATATTATTTAAGTCACAATGTACGTCTTTTATGGGTTTGGAAGGATGTTTACTAAAGGAGTATTTCAACAAGGGATTAAATTGATCACATTAATTTTTAACTTAATGGGTTAAATTGCCATTTTATAGATTTAAGAGATTAAATTGATTGACTCTTATAATTTTAAAAACTAAAATGTCTATTTAGTGTCTGTTTGGCAAGACATGTTTTTGAACTTATAACTTATATCTTATAAGCTCATTCGACTAAAAAATAAATGTTTGGTAACAATCACTTTCACGCAAGTTTATCGCTTATTTTTAAGAGTTTATAGTGGTTTGCTATAAGCTAAATACAAGTAGTTTATAGCTTAAATGTTATAGTTCATCACTTTTTATCTCAATTTTACCATGCAATCTTAATTAAAAAAATAAATATTAATTAAATGATTATTTATAATTTACTTGTTTTTTTATGTCATTTAATATTTATAAACTACTTCAACCGCTAATTTTATCAAATACTATAAATTCAATCTGTTAATCTATCCATTATATGCTAACTTATCAACCATCTGCTATTTACTTTTACCAAATAAAGTCTTACTCGTTTTTTCCTTTCTAAATGTTCATTGCCATTCAAATCATGTGGTATTAGATATGAAAAAGAAAAGCAATTTATTCTTTTTTTAAGCAAATGATCGGGTAGAGAGGGGTTACCTGCTGCATAACCCTGATCATATATTAATTTAAAGAAAGAGAGTACATAGAAAGAGGGGGAACTAAAGCCAAGACCCTCAAGGGAAGAAAAAAAAAAGAGCAAACAAAGAAAGACGACAAAAAACACACCAAAGTACTAGCGAGACGAGCGATCGGAAACCTTGAACCCTTTGCTAGTTTCACTTTGTTGCTGTTTTAACTTGTTCTTCGATTTTATTCGGACCACCAATTGAAACTGCTTTTCATTTTGAGCCATGTTCACCATGATTCACTCATAAACTTCCTAGTTTGTTGGGCCTTAGTAGAAACTAACCATAAAACTTGCATGTCGTGAATAACATTTGCATTGAAGTTTGACAAGAGTCTGTCGCCACCAAGGCTCTACCAAAAGGCTCCTGAGTTCAAGTTTGTGTGACATGGTCTCCCAAAAGAAGAGAGTCTGCTACTACTTCATCAGAGGAAGTCATGTAACTCCAAGAAGTGGTATTATGAATATAGTTGAGATCAGTGATTGCATCACTCCAAGGACCAACTATACACATATCTAAATATTGGTTGCTCTAATGAGCCTCCCTCTCTTTCTCAGGTAGGACAAAATCATCAACCTGCGATGATTGCACATGATCTGCTCCAACATAAATATTAGAAATATCTTTCTCATGGTTTAAGACATCACCCACGAACACACAAGTCACAATCTCTTTAGACCTCAATATATCACCAACAATAGGATATATTTCTAGAACAGTTTTACTACAACAAGTAGCATTTTTTTGGGAAAGAACCTGCAGGAGGTGTGATCACTGCATCTACCTTCTCAACAATTGAACCACTAGGTTTAACATGTTCCACTTTTGGAGGAATCTGATAATTGCAGTTCTTAAGAGAGTGTCCAACAATCTGACATGAGTTATAGAAAGGGGAAGTTTCTCATACTCAACATCCATATAAAAATCAAAATCCTTTCTTTCAACAAGGATTCTTTCACGCAAATCTGACGTTAGATCAAGCTCAATTAGAACTCTAACAAAGTGACCGAAAGTTCTCTTTTCAGTTGCCTCATTAAGAGTCAAAGAAGCGCCTAGAGCCCCTGCAATTTCAAACAATGTTTCTGGTTGCCAATATTCTCAAGCAAGACCATGAAGGCGTATCCATGTTTAAGCAATGGACTGCTGCACAATGTTAGGGTTGAAGTTAGCAGTCCAAGCGAAGGTACGAAGGAAGTCAGGTGTGAGATTTCAGGAGCCAATGGACCGGACTGCACTAAGATCATCCAATGGTGAGAAAACAAACTCAAAGTAACCTTTGCCTAATGAGGCCATGGACCATGGAGCATTAGTTTTCCAAAACTTTAAGACTTTATCCTTCAATTCTTGCTTATGAACTGGAGAGGAACCCTTTGGGAGGGCGAACCTACCGTGAAGCACATTTTGACAGTTCCAGACACCTGCCAAATAAACATCTTCAGATAATTCTGATGGATATTTGCTCAACTTTTAAACAAGGTTTAGGCAACTGCAAAGTAGGAATGTTGCACGAGTTGGTTAAAGCTTGAGCAAAGGATTTGGATACCCTCGATTGATGAGTGGTGGAAGCCATAAACACACAGAACCCATTTCAAGTCAGAAAACAACCCAAGATCTACCTCAACACAGTGACCCAAAAACAGTGACAAGTAAAAGCGGCAATGAAACAGAAACCCAAATTACAGAGCAAAATAGATTGCGAATCTTAGAAAACAAACCAAAAAACTCAAAATCCGAATCAAAGGAGAGGGACCTGAATATCCAAGTCTCGAATCGAAGGAAGATGAAACCGCAATTTGAGATGAAGTATGATGAGTTCAGAACACCGAAAGGCAAACCCGTGAAACCAAACCAATTATCAGATCTCGAATCTAAAGAGAGCAATTGATTTCGTCGACGCTGACGGAAGAAACGATCCCATCTTCGCTAGTTTGATGTCACCGTTCAAAAGCAATTTACTAATGATTATGCTCTCAATACTCAAATTTGAGATATCATTTAAAATATTTGATTTTTTTTTTTTGACAAAAAGATTTGAGAATTTAACAAGTTTAGTTATGTGGCGTGTTTAGTAATTTTCAATTAACTATGAATTAGTAGGAGTATTCAAATAATATTTTGTTCAACTTTACTTATCACCTAATCAAATGTTGGATTAATAAAGTTTTCTTTCTTGGAATTGTGTCGTGGGTAAGAAGAAAAAAAAAAAGATTTAGGGTATGGTTTGAATCAAGAGTTTTGGAGGGAACTAGAAAGTGATTTACTTTTCTCTTTTAAATTATAGAGATAGTGATAGAGATGAAGATTACAAATGTTTATTAAAATCAATTAAATGTGATTAAACTATTATGTTATCATATTTTAGGGAGAGATATTATATTATTATCATTTGTGTTTTTGTTTTTTTAATATAAATATGTTTAAAATATAGACTTTTTTTTAGTAAATTAAAATATAGAGTTAATCCTCCTAAATTCCCTCTCAAATGATTGAAGTATATACAATCATATAATTTTTTTAAAAAATATATACTTAACCCATCCGAAACCCTTCAAAAACATCAGACCTTTAGAGAATTTATAATATCTAGAATAACACTATGAGCACATTCCCTAAGATACAATTTTTTAAATACTTTTTTATTGGATAAAATTGGGTTTCACGAATCATATGTGTTCAATATAAATTTGATGAGATTCGTATGAATTTCAACCAATAAAATAGAGTGTGTTGAAATATGTGTGTTAGAGAGTGTGTTCTTTGCCCACCTCCTATTTGTTTTTGGGTTAATTAAGTAAATGATCCCTATAAATATCCATAATTTTGTATTTAATCCCTGAAGAAGAAAATCAGTTTTTTTTTTAAGGAAGAAAATCATAGTGTTTAGTTCATGTAAAATTTTCCGTCAGTATTTTTAACCCCTGTAAAATGTTACATTAGTATTTTTAGGCCCTGTAAGAAAATTTGTCAGTATTTTTTGTCCCTAAAAATGGTAAAGGAAAATATTACAAACACTAAAAAATACGATTTTTTATAGTTGACTAAAAATAAAATTCCCGATATTTATAGGTATCATTTACCTAATTAATCCTTAATATCTTGGTGAACACAATTATACATTTGAAATTTAGTTGAGCTTGAACTCATCATTCAATTATTCAATGACGTTATATTTTGTATTAATTAATTTAAAAATAAAATCAACCGTTAAATGAGTTTTACCACACACACACACACACACATATATATATATATATATATATATATATATATATATAGACCAATCAAACTTCGAGTTACTTAAGATTTAATTGTTTTTAAGTCATTCATCAAAATAATGAGATAACCGTATATTACTTTTTTTATTTAATCGAGTAGCCATTAGGCTGGAGCTTACTTTTTCTTTTGGACAAAATTTGACAAAAACAAAATGATATATATTCATTTATTCAAATCGAAAGATTACATCGTTCAACACCGATAAAAACATAAAGGATAAATCTGTGAACAAACTCACAACATTCAAGTTAATAACATATAACGGCATAATGCCTACAAAAATATATGATAAAATTAAAGTGACTGGAATATCCATGCCTCCGGATCTACAACGTTGACGCTCAAATCTTTGATTGAATAATCAATCTTTCAATATGAATCGAATGAACACCGCAAGAAGACGGGAAATTAAACAACGCCGCACAAGACGACGAACAACAAACCACCACACTTAAATGATGAAATCACGAAGAAAAAACTTAGATCTATGTGAAAATAACTTATTTAGATTGAAATAGAGAGAAAAATAAAATGAAGAGAGGTGATTTCAGGTCAAAAATTGATCCAAAACCACCTCCTCAATGAAGAAACCGGAAGAGAAAACCTAAAGAAAAAAAAACTAAAGCCGGCTTGTTGGAGAGGGAGTGGGAATAGAGCTTACTCTTTTTGAATACTTTTATACTTCATTTGGTGTGTGATTGATTATACTTGGATTGTGGTTTAAGTGGTGAGATAGACATAAATATGGTAAGTTTTGGAGCGTGAAAAATAACTTTTTGTGAGATTACATGTGTATGATTTGATCCATGAAATAAATATTCCGATTTTTCTGTGTTTATTTAGCAATAAATTGATTCGTTGAATTCGTAAATCTATTCATGTGTTACAACATAATTTGCTAAGTTAAAATGTGTCTTGCATGGGTTGTCCCTTTAATTAGACCCAATATGCATTATTCACCCTAATTCACTTAGTATGACCTAACGACCACACTAAGCCGCAAATCAACTACATCCATTTTATTCATTTCTCTCTCTAATCTCTCTCAAACTCTAACCTCTCTTGGTCAATTTATTCATCTTTCTGCCCACCAAAGGTTGTTTTACGTTAAACTATAGCTAGCATTTCGTGTTGGTCAACATCGTTTTTGTTCCTATTATATTATGTTATGGAAGAGTATTACTGTATTAGGTTTTGGAGTCGCATACTGAGATATAGTTTAACCATGATAAAAAATTAAAGTGGACATTCTACTGCTAATTTGAATATTAATCTCATAGAAAATTCAAATAACCAAGTGTAAAAAGAAAATGCTAGCAAGTGTATTTATTTGCCCCTCATATAATATTAAAATAATAAATATAATAAAAGAAAAAATGATATCTATACAATTATTTTTTGATAATTTTTGTGACAACTTTATCTCTCCTACTCATATTATATTATCACTTCCTCTCTCTTTTTCTCTGTAAATCCATAGTTATTCTATAAAACGTTATACAAATAGTTGTTCAAATAACACAACTCATACTAATAAAAATATCCCAAAACTTGTGTGGTCAAATTTTTAAAAGCATACAATTTTTTTTTCTCTTTAACTAATACTTCCTCTGTCCCTATATCTAAACTCCTTTTGCATTTTTCACATTTCTTAAGAAAAGTTGTTAGTACAATTAAGGTGTCTATTTATGTGTTAATATTACCAAATTGTCATTTGTTTGTATGTGTATTAAATTTAACTTTTCATATTTCAAGACAAATTAGTAGTATTAATTAGGAGTATGTTTAGGAAAAATATTAATACATTTAATAATTTGAAAAAGAATTTATATTTATGGACAAAAATAAAGTCAAATTAATACTTAAATATCGAGATGGAGAAAGTATTATACAAGAGACATAGTTAGCATGATCCTAGTAGAAATAGCTTGAGATGCAAGTTAAATATTTTAATTGGGGTGGGGATTAGAGACAAGTGGTCAACTGCAACTAAAAATATCTCACAATTTATGTTGAGGAGTCAACCTCTATTTTGTTGAATGTCAACCCCGCGTTACGGTAGAAAATGAAATGCGTTGTTGACATGCTTAGCAAACTGACATTTATGACTTACTGTCTTGGTTTGCTCAACAAAGTCTCTTTTCAAGACTTTTCCAACTGCATGCGTTTATTTGTTGAGTTATGTAGTGGGTTAAGGCGGTTAGAAAATTGATGTGGTGCATTCAAAATTTACACCAACCACTTACTTCGCCCTTGATAAAATAAATGAAAAATTTTGAAACAAAATTTGCAAATAAAATTGTAACACAAAATAAGGCAGAACAATTCTCGATCTTTTTTAAAATAAGTGTCGTTTTAGATTAAAAAATATTTTAAAATAAATGTCATTTTCAATTTACAATGTAATAATAACTTTTTCTTTACAATTGTACCTTTCAATTATTTTGAAATAAAATGTTTTTATTTAATAAAAAAACCAATAGTTAATTAGGATAATTTGGTAAAATAACATCTCTCTTTCTTTTAATTAAACCATTTATTAATATGTGTGTAAAAATCTTAAACAACTAGAAACAGTGGAGATCGTTAATAAATATGATAGGATGTGAGTCAAATACTACTCCAATGTCAATTATAAAATAAAATTCACTTTTTAATTCATTTAATAAATAATGTATGAGTTTTGCTAACAAGTATTTTTTAAGTACTCTTTAAACATATCAAAATAAACAATTATTTTTTAAAAATCAAATATTAGATTTTCAATGTATTGAATACATATATTTCTGTAAGTATTTATCACTTTTGGTCTTAAAAAAGAGTCCATTAGGTGCATTCGTTAAGATTTTCCGAAACGTATTAAGTCTATACTAAGAGCTAGATACATCATTCTTTTTATGATACATCTAGATACATCATTTGAATGAGCCTAACAAATAAAATTTATCTTATAATAGTGATAGAGATCAGAGGAGGAATATATACATAGAATAAAAAGACCACTAATATTAATTAAAAGAGTTATTACAAATTGTAGTAATGGATATATCTCCATCTTCGATCCATCCGGGTCAATTAGAGCGTATTAGGCAAAGAATCTTGTTCTTTACTTAAATGGATTTGCTCAATCCTAAGTGAAATGACTAAAATGTCCCTACGTAACTTAAGTCATGCTAGTGTAAACTTAAACTGAGTTAAGTCACGCAGCGTGATTTAAGTCACGCTAGTGTTAATTTTAAAAAAAATAAGCATGAGTTAACTCGCGCTAGTTGGCTGGTGGTCAAAATTGAAGAACACACGTTTTTTTCACTTTGGTCAGCTTTTCAACATTCAATTAACACGTTTTTAACCACTTTTACACGTTTTTTTGACCATAATTATGGTAGATACAAACTAGGTTACCATTTTTACCTATAAATATGCTCACAAACTTCCTATTTTCCTCACATTATCTCCTCCCACTCTCTCCCCCTCTTTTTTTTTTTTATTTTTTTTTTAGCTTCTTTAATCTCTCTAGGCTCTTTATACCCCTTTAGGTATATACTAGTAGCTCTTGAGGGAAATAGTGGTCGGTCGAGTTGGAGAAAAAGACATCATCCCTTGAGGTAAAATTAGGTTTGCTTCCTTTTACTCCCAAAATCTATTTACCGTGGGTAAAAAGAGTCATCATGGGGGTATAAAAGGAAGCAAATTTAAATTTACCTCAAGGGATCTTAATGTCTTTTTCCCCAACGAAATTGATCACTATTTTTCCCAAGAGCTATTGTTATATACCGAAGAGGGTAAAAATAACTTTTTACCCCAAGAGGGTAAAAAGATAATAAGTAGATTAGTGAATTCAAATAAAATATATGTATTCATTATTGTAATGTTTGAATGATATTAATAAAACGAGAGTTATATTTATTAATTTTGTTTTTTATTTGTATTTATATTTGCATTTATTTTATATTTATTATTATGTATTGAATAAATAAATTCGAATTCCTTTTTTTTATTTGCATTTATTTTATAATTATGTATTCAAAACAAAAAAGTAGCGTAATGAATAAACTCGAAAAAAAGTAGCGTAATGGATAAACTCGAAAAAAAAGTAGCGTAATGAACTTAAATTGAAGGTGGAATAACCGACCAACTTCAAAAATACGTGTTCTTGAACTTAAACAACCGGCCAACCTAGCGTGAGTTAAGTCACGCTAGTGTTAGCCTTGGCGTGAGTTAACTCATGCTGGTTCTTTGCGCACCAAAACAGACAGGCAGTAACTACTGCCCTGTTTCCTGTTAAGCTTCAGTCCTTCGTTCGTTCATACATAGGAATAACCATTCATTCATTCAACCAAAACTCATAATTTAGAATAAAGAATAAACTCAGAAAAAAAGTAGCGTATTGAATAAACTCGAAAAAAAAAGTGAACAAATAAACTCAGCGTAAATTCGAATAAATAAATACTAATTAAACTCAACGTGAATTTGAATAAAAATTGCGTATTGAATAAATTCGAATGAAAGTTACATTACATTACATTACATTAAATTACATTCGGGAATGCATCTTCCAACTAAAACAATTATCTTACCTCTAAATGGGGTAAATTCAAACTTGCTAAACAGCAGCTCTCAAGCATTCACCCGGAAGTTTTATTGTTTCATTCCAAACGTTAAATTCTTATTGGTCTTAGTTTTAAATGATAGTATCCAAGTGCCAACGGAATGAGGTCCAGACCTTGACACTTTCAATACCAACATTTAAACGAAGCCAACAATAAATTAACATTTAGAATGGAACAATACAACTTCCGGGTGAATGCTTGGGAACTGCCGTTTAACAAGTTTGAATTACCCTATCTAGAGGAAGACAATTGTTGTAGTTGGAAGGTGCATTCCTTACCTAATCACGATCTTCTGGAGGAATCAAAATGTTGATAATATCTTCAGTTGATCTCAGCAATGTTACACGCATATCGATCCACTGGAACATGCTGTGCTCCCAAAACATGCTCGTCACGTTTTCGTCGTTCTCTAACTCCACCCAAGTGAATGATACTCTCCCCTCGTCGAGCATTGGACCTTTATACCGAACTTTTTCCACCCTCCTTATGTCTCCAGGGTTGACTCCTTGGTTGAATTCATTCAGTTCATCCTTGAGTCCTCTTAACGTTACACCAAGGCACCGAACCTTCAACCTATGAGGTTCTCCGCTGTTGAATTGTGCATGAACGTCGATCCACCCGACCATTGTTTCAAATCTACACAATAAGAAATTAAAAACAATCAATGAAAAACTCATTCAAACATTTCATCAAACACTTGGAGTGCAAATTATACATAAACCCTAAAAATGATAACCTCAACATAAACATGCAAACATCAAAATAATTAAGAATATTACTCATTTGCATGTAACATTGTATCATATCTTGAAAAAGAAAACATTAAACAAACCTAAATCTAAAAAAATCCAATCTAAGTGTAAAAAATCTAACATAATCATGCAAACATCTAAACATCATAACAATTAAGCACCATAAGTTATTTGCATGTAACATTCTATCATTTCTTGCAAAAAAATTTAAATTTTAACAAAACACTAAACCTAAAAAATTCTAGATTAAGTGAAAAAATCTATCATACCAACATAATTTAAGTGAAAGCTTACTTGTTCTTGTTGTTTGAGTGTGTTTTGAAAATGGAATGAGGCTCTACCTACGCTAATAACAACACGTAGCGGGAGTTAACTCACGCTACGTGATTTAAGTCACGTAAGGGCATTTTGGTCATTTACTTTGGGAATGAGCAAAACCATTTAGGTAAATAGCAGGATTCTTAGGCAAACTTATGGGCAACTTCATTGTTTGTTCTTTTGGTCCAAACAAACTTAGAATAGACCCATCCATTTTTATGATGGCCTATTTTAACATAGTACATATTTTCACTTGAACGAAAAAGCCAACTTTTGTTTTTGAAAATAATTAAAACATAGGGATAAAATTGAAATTTACTGATATATTAATTATGGAAGGGCCATCTATTTCTCTCTCCCCCCACTAAATGCTACTTGTTACTTTGTTTAATAAAATTAACCCAATTCTGAAAGAAGATTTTTCTCAACCAGCCCCATTGTTGAACGAGGTAAAGAGCGTATTGAGTAATTACGTAATCATCATGGAGTCAACCATGAGATCATGCACATAGCTACAATTGATTACAATTATTGAAGATTTTTGTTTGTATTTGATTATAGTTATTTTTTTTTATAGGAAATTTGACTATAGTTATTTACATTGATGTATATTTTATTCATTGTCTTATGTATTGTACATGTATAGTCAGTGGCGGAGCCAGAATTATTATAAAGCATGTGCAAAAAAAAAAATTGCAACACATTTATAGGGATTTACATAAGAAATTGCAAGCAAATAATAAAAAAATCTAAAGAAATTAGGGTTTATATAAGAAATTAAGAGGAATTTACTTAAGAAATTGTAAAAAAATTTGACCAGAGCCCGGGCGCGTGCCTGCGGTCGCCGGACGGTGAAACCGCCATTGTGTATAGATGAAGTATATCAATGTTCTTTAATATATTCGGTCATCTCTATCCATAAATAGAGAGACTAATGCAACTTCTCAATATAATTCAAAATCATTTCATTATACTCTCTATATGGTATCATCCTCCCTTTAGGTTAACAACCATACGATCCTCAACATATGCATTTTTTTCTTCCCTTCCACCATGTCTTTCACAAATACTAATAACAATAGCTCTTCCACAAATAACAACAACAGTGGTTGCAGTTTCATGGTTGGAACCAATGTTGTAAATGTCCTCAATACCCAACATTCACTTAAACTCAATAGTATAAATTACCCAGCTTGGAATGTTCAAATGAATACTTTTTTCATTGGATATGATCTTAAAGGGTTCATAGATGGCACGAAACTGTGTCCTTCCCAAACTGATCTAGATTTTAATTACTGGACAAGACAAGATCAATTGATCTTGCACGCTATCATCACATCTGTCGATCAGAGCATCATAACTGCTTTTGGCAATGTGAAAACATCTCAACAAGCTTGGGATACCCTTAAGAAAATGTTTGCTAGCAAGACTAGATCACGCATTATACATCATAAGGAGCGTCTGTCTCGTACAACAAAGGGCTCCAAATCAGTTTTTGAATACCTACAAGGGATTAAATCTATCTCTGATGAGCTTGATGTCATCAACAAACTTGTTGATGATGATGACTTGGTTATTCATGCTCTCAATGGGCTTATATCCGAATACAAAGAAGTATCTGCTGCCCTCCGCACACGTGAGAATTCCATAGCCTTTGCTGAGCTTCATGATCTACTTGTGGACTATGAAAATGTTCTGCAACGTGATGATGAATTTACTCCTGTTCCTACTGCACATGCTGCATACATAGGTAAACATGCTCCTTCCAAACGTGGCTATGCACCTAACCATGACACTTACTCTTTACCCAATAGATCTGTTTCACCAGGCCAGTCTAAGAAAATCACTTGTCAATTCTGTGACAAATCTGGACACACTGCCAAAACGTGCTACAAACTTCATGGTTATCCGTCCAGACCCCAACCCTGGCCATCTGCCTATTCTGCTACACACACTTCTTTTATGGGTGAGCCAGATTGGATCCTTGATTCCGGCGATACAAACCACATCACTAATACTCTTGATGATCTGCACCTTACTGCTCCCTATCACGGCTCAGACAAAATTACCATAGGTGATGGTACTGGAGTTCCCATTGCTCATACTGGTAACATAATTTTACCAATGAAAAGAAGCACTCTCAACCTTCATACAGTTCTTCATATTCCAAATATCACTTGCAAGTTATTGTCTGTCTCACATTTATTCTAAACTAACCCTATATCCATTGAATTTTTTCTTATTATTTTTTGGTGAAGGATTTGAAGACAAGTGAGCCTCTTCGAAAATGATTGCATTAGGATGGTCACTAGCACATTCCAAAGCCACCCACCACTAGCTTCATAACTTCACTCATCACTACTTCCTGTCATCCACCTTGGCATCATATTTTAGGACATCCGTGTTTTCGTACCATGAGACATCTATTTTCCCTTCTGCAAATAAAACATAGTATCAATACACCATGCATCTCTTGTAATACCTCAAAAAGTCATAAGCTGCCATTTACTGTTTCAAGTATTACCAACTCTAGTCCTCTTGAGAATATTTATTCTGATGTATGGGGACCAGCCCCTGTTAGGTTCTTAGATGGTTACTTATACTATCTAATATTTGTTGATCATTTCTCAAAATATATTTAGCTTTTTCCTATGAAAAATAAATCTAATGTCTCCACTATATTTCCTTGATTTACAAATGTTGTTGAGAAATATTTTAACTTGCATATTATTGCCCTTTACTCAGTTAATGGAGGAGAATTCATAAAACTAAAATCTTACTTGTCCTCCAATGGTATATCACACTACACCACACCACCTTGTAACACCCTGTTTCCCAAAACAACGTATATTAAATATATAATCAGAGTAATCATCAATACGGGCATGTCACACTACTTTTCAAAATTGTTTAAATAGAATATAAAACTATTTAAATACCAACAAAACATCCTTTTAAAAATTCTGCAGCGGAAATCTTTATTTTAAATCATTATCCAACAACTACATCAATATCCTTGGCACAAAGGCCTCAACATAATAAAATATTATCCATCAGTAATTAAATCTCTAACAACAATAAATACTTCAACAACATGTTTTCAAAAGTTGATACATAAAGGAATGAAAGAAAACATTGCAACGATTCCCCATCCCGTTACGTATCAGAGCCCTAAGACACAGAGCCAACATCTCACTAGCCTTCGTTACCTGCACTTGCCCACAAGGCGGCAATTCCAACAGAAGGGGTGAGTTCACAAATCAAAAATAATACATATATATATAAATCATCAAATTGAATTGAGACATCAACAAGTATTAACATCCATCAGCAACAACATCAACAATATCATCTCAACAATAACATTTCATTTCATCTTTGAATTACAACAACAACTCTTGTGGCGACATCTCACCAACAACAACTTCGACACCAAAGACTCTACAAAGACAACTCACACCGACAACAACTATGCAACGACATCAACTACTAATGCAATATGCATGTGGTACCATTTTACGCGCGTTGAATGACAAGCATTCCAGGGCATGAGCCCTCAACAGTTGGATGACTAGCATTCCAGGGCATAAGCCCTCAACGGGTGAATGATAAACATTCTAGGGCATGAGCCCCCAACGATGCATATGAGTATGAAAGACTCACGGTGTATATCAGCATACAACCCAACAACAACAACAACTGTGCCTAATTTATTTATGACACACTCCCCAACTTTGTCTAATGTGGCACAACAACGACAACAATGGAAATCAGCAATATAGCATATATAATTATATTTATTTATATATACTAGTGTCCGCCTAGCTTCACTTCCATTTATAATAATTGATACATAAACAATTGTAACATAAATCAAAGGAACATTTTTCACAAGGGAATCAAATTTGATTGAACAAGACATAAGTTAAATATTCATAAAACACCTCAATTTAACCTCTCATACTTAAGTTTGAAGTTTGGGAACTAATCATAGGTTTTGGACTAACTTGGAATAAGTTATGCTAAGTTTTCTTAAAGTTTTCCTCAAGACCCACTTGGACTATTTCCATCATAACTCAAAATCTAAAAATCATTTTCAAGTCAAACCAAGGCCATTAGAAAGCTAACTCGATTATCTACAACTTTCATGTTTACGTCAAAAGCCAATTCAAAACAGAAACGGGTGGAAATGTGAATGTTTTCCAGTTTTGGCTGACAGAAAAATCGGTGGCCGAATTTGACAATTCGGTGGCCGAATTTTGCTGAATCAAAGCTGGAAAATCAGCCCAGAATTCGGTGGCCGATTTTGGCAATTCGGTGGCCGATTTCGGGCTTCACAGCTTACTAGAACAAACCAATTTTCACTCCAAAAACTCAATTTTGATCCCCCAATCACCCAAATTGATTTACTACAATGTTTATGGGTTCGTTACACAACAAAACATCATAAACAAGTCACAGAAACATCATCAATAACACAATTTCATCAATAATGATCAACTTTTCATGTTCTTATACCTAATTCCAAAAACAACCATTTTTCATCCAATTTCATGAAATCATACATATATATATTGACGATTGAAATGCTAACCCACCCTTACCTGATTAGATGAACAAAACAAGCTACAACAAATTCAAGCTCTCCCCTAGCAATTCCCTCTTGCTCTTGGTTCTTCTCTCTTTTTCTCCCAAAAGCTTATGTTTTTCTTTCAATTGCACGTACAATGTTTTTTTCTCCTTACTGACTTTCTATTTCCTAAAACATAACCTCTCCTTTTCTCTTAAACTCCACTTAATTCTCTTATTTAATATGTAACCCCCACTAATTTTCTAAATAATTATTAAATTCCTCCTATTTTATTAAATAAAACAAATAACATTCATTTAAATAAAACATAAATAATTATTTAAATACACACACCACACCAAAAGGTCATATAATTCATATAAATCATATATATCAAATAAAAATACTCAAACATCAACTAAAAATAATTAAACAGAAATGGGGCGTTACACACCTCACACACCTGAACTAAATTCATCAGTCGAACGAAGACGTAGACACATAGTTGAAACTGCTAGATCATTATTTCATCATGTCAACCTAACATCTCAAATTTGGTCGTTTTCTTTTAGTACAACAACATATCTAATCAATAGGTTGCCCACACCAACACTCAATATGAAAACACCATATCATACCCTTTACAACCAAACATATAACATCACTCGCCTACACTCCTTTGGTTGCTTATGTTTTCCATGGTTACGACCATACAATAGGAAAAAACTCCAGCCTAAATATCAATCGTGTATCTATGTCGGTTATTCACCACCCCGATATGCCTATCGCTGTTTGGATCCCATAACAAACAAAATATATACATCCCGTCATGTGGTCTTATACGACAACTATTTTCAATACCTATCCTTATTAAAACCGACACCTATTTACAAACCAATACCAAGCATCAACCCACACCCACCACACATCATCATACCTCTTAACCCACCCCCTCCAATTACTTCCCCACAACCTGTGACCACTACCCCAACATTTACAACTAATACTTCACAAACCGTGACCACCACTACCTCTACATCCATTGCAAATCCTCAAGAGGCAACCTTGCACTCATGTTCTTCATCAGGTGCTAATGATCGCAATCATGTGGTCACTAGATCCCAAAACAACATATTCAAATCAAAGAAACTTTACCATGCTTTTGTTCATCCATTACCTGAGAACCTTGGACCATCTAATATCTGACAAGCCATGAAACATTCTCATTGGAGACAAGCTGTATCTGAGGAGTTCGATGCCTTAATTCGAAGTGGTACACAGGCACTTGTGCCACCACCATCACATCAAAAGTTGTTGATTGCAAATGGTTATTTCGCATCAAAAGAAACTCTGATGGCTTTATATCTAGATACAAATCACGCCCAGTGGCTAAGGGTTTCACTCAATGTCCGAGTGTTGACTTCAAAAAGACCTTTTCTCCGGTGGTTCGACCTCAAATCATAAAACTAGTTCTCACCATAATCTTGTGGAAAGGGTGGTGTATGCACCAACTTGATGTTAACAATGTGTACCTCCAAGGATTACTCAAAGAAGATGTTTACATGAGTCAACCTCTGGGACTAAAAGATAAACAATATATGAATCTTGTTTTGAAGCTTCATAAAGCTATATATGGTCTTCTGTATGCACCTAGTGCATGGCATGATGCTCTTAAATCATTTATCACATCACATGGCTTTACTACAAGCAAAAGTGACCCCTCTTTGTTCATATAGGTCTCTGGTGCTATCATTGTCTACTTCTTGGTATATGTTGATGATTTTCTTCTAACAGGCAATGATGCATAATTCTCACACAACTTCATTCAATCTTTATCTAAAACTATGGGGACACCACACTACTTCTTAGGCATTGAGTTGATTCCCACAAACAAAGGATTGTTCTTATCTCAACATAAATTTATTAGAGAAATTCTTGAGAAATTTGATATGGATGGTGCAAAACCAGCGCCCACACCTTTGTCACCAACAACTACCCTCATCATTCATGATGGGTCCACTGCCACTAACCCCACACACAACAGAAAAATTCGTGGCTCCCTTCAGTATGTCAACCTAACACGGCCTGATCTCTCATTTGCAATCAACAAGCTCTCCCAATTCATGCATAAACTGTTGGTCAATATGGCTAAAAAGATAGCGCGCTATAGGGGGTGAATAACGCTTTTGATTCTTTTTTTGGAGTTTTAATAAAAATGATTTCAATCAAATTGGCTATTTGAAAATACACTTGAGCGATCACAACAATATGCAAAAAGATAAAGCTATGCACTAATAAGATTCAATGTAGAATTGAGAGATTCACAATATAAATCTTATTACAATCAAAAGCTAATAGTTCTTGAACACTTTGCAAAACTTAAACAATTTCAAACCAAACCTATATGAAAATATAACAAGTTATCAAACAAATTCACAATGCATATGCCATTGAAGAATTAAATAGAATTGAAACCAATTGATCTAAGCTAAGTACTAAAATCTAATTCAAGGAATTAGATTAATTTTAATAAAAAAAAACTTAGATCAACACTAGTTTCTACCCTAACAATTAACCAATTAAGATATGCAATAATCAAAAGTAAAGAGGATAAGGAAGAGAAAGAACACCAATATTTTTATGGTAGTTTGCTCTTTTCGTCTTCGCTAGAGCTACGCCTATTCTTCTTGATAAAGTACACCTTCACTAAGGTCATCCACTAATAGTAACCATGTGAATACAAATGTGATTACAAGAGTTCATTGAAACTAATCCTAGTTCTTGAACCCCTATGTAAACACTCCCCCAAACTTCAAATAACCTTTGAATTTGGTGCTCTTGAATCTTCAAACTCTTGATTACCCGTGCACCCCTTCGAACTCTTCACTCAAGTCTTCGATGCTACGTCCGGTAAACGAATCCCCTTCAATTGCAAGGACAATTAGAAAGAACCCTCAAGCCCTTTGGCGGTGGAATGAGATTATTCAACTCACTTTGGAACCTTGATTAAGCCCAACCAATTTCCTTGAGAGAACCAACTTACAATCCCTATAAGCACCCTAACAAATCAATGTGACTCAATGTACAAAGTGATTCTAAGAAAAAGTGTTTAATCTTGAAGAACTTATGAACAAAGAGTTTTTGAGACCTAGAGAGAATAGTTGCAAATGATTCAATAATTTTGGAGTTATGAGAAGGTGAGTATATATAGAAAGTGAGGGCAAGTGCAAATTTTTGTGTAAAAACAACCAAGTGAGTCGATTCAGTAAAATGATGAATCGATTCAGACAGCAGAAGTATGAGCCGTATGAACATGAAGATTGATACAATTCAAGCAATAACTGAAAAGATTCAAAATCACCAGGATGAAGACTGATACGATTCAGATTAAAATTGAATTGATTCATTGCAAGTCAGAGAGTTTCCATGATACGTTTCAAGTTTAAATGATTTAGGAGTGAATCGATTAACAATTGTTTAAGTCGATTCACACCAAGTCAGAGAGTTGAGTGATACGATTCAAATATCAGTGAATCGATTCATTAGTGCAGAAACATATTTTTGACAGCAAATGAAGATAATTTGACATTCGGGAAAAAGAACATTGAGCCATGGATCCCTAAGGTGCTTTAAACAAGTTCTAAGCCTAATCTACAAACACAGAGATACACTATGCATAACGAACTATAGGGAAGTACATATATTGGTTCTACCATGTCTCTCATTCGATGATGATCCATCCAATGGAAGTTGTTGAGGAGCCACCTCATAGGTCTCCTAATCAGGAGGTCATTATTGAGGAGGAGTATGCGAGGTTGCGTCTCAACCCACTTCAAGTTATGCAGAAGATCTACGACATTAGGGAGGAGGCGTTGCGTGAAGGCGAACCACATCCATACTATCATAATATGTTTATGAGGATCTGGGAGGAGATGCACCCAGTGACTGAGCTACAAATTGTTTGGACGAGGAGGAGGGATAAGAGGAGGGTAAGCTAGAGTACAAAGGAAGAGTGATAGTTGTAACACCCCGTTTTCCCAACATATTAATAACATATAATAAATCATAGTTTCATTGCAAAACAGGATGTCACATTCCGTTCTTCAAAATGTCATCAAATATAATAGAGTTAAATTCACTATTTATTTAAACAACCGCTTTCAACAATTCAAAATAATGTTGCAGCGGAAAATATTCAACGTTTTAATAAAAACTTGACACTAAGGCCTCAACATCAGCAACATAATAAAGTTTCAAATCCAAAAGTGGTTCAACATCAACTTATAAGAAATACTTAACAAGGAAAACAAAACATATAAATATCCTCGTCCTGTTATGTATCAGAGCATGACTCCTATGACGACACGAGGAATCAACTCACATCAGCGGTTACTCCTGATTATCTGCACGTTACCCACGTAGAGGCAACATTCAAACAGAAGGGGTGAGATTTCACATTCAATAATAATAAGCAACAATTCATGTAAAGAATTAATCAATACAAAACAACAACAATTTCAACGTTAAGAATACTTCACATAATTCCAACAACAATCATCATTTAACTTCATTCAATAATGCATCAACAGCAACATCGACAATGCAACAACAACGACTCAACAATGCAACGACAACTACTCAACAAATGCAGCATAATTATGCATGTGGTACCAACAGAGCTACAACTCCCTTCGCTAAAGTCATATTCGACTTGTCAGGCTACAACCCCCTTCGCTTAAGAATAATAGAGCTACAACTCCCTTCGCTAAAGTTATATTCGACTTGACAGACTACAGCTCCCTTCGCTTGACAATGCTTATGCAAAGACACAACTTAAATGCAACAACATCATAAAATCATATTAAATCAACCACAAAAAATTTTCACATCAACTCAAGACTACTGGAAAGATAATACAATTATCAACAACTTTCATGTATTCACATTTTTATTTATGACATTTACGTTATTTTGGAATTGATTGTGATTTTGAAATTATTTTTTATTTTAATTTTGATTGAAGGAACAATTTGATTAAATGATTGAAAGAATGAATGTGGTGAATAAATGTGGTGGTAGTCAATGGTTGGTATTGTGAAAAATGCGCATTTAGATGTTTATGTGCTTAAAAAAAAACAATTATCTCAAAAATTGTTGTTCTGTTAGCAGACATGAAACCAGCTCAAGTTAACTCACATTAGGTGTCGGTGTAAATTAATTACCGCTGGACTTCAACGCAAGTTAACTCATGCGAACAAAAGGTAACTTGTGCAGGGGTTTATTTTAAAAGTTCTGGAAACAATTTTAAAAAGGAGAAAAGTATTGTTCTAATTTTTTATATATTTTTGATTGTCAAGCCCAATAATTTATTTTTACCAAAAAGTACCGTTGGTTATTAAATCGATTATTACACGGGAGTGTGACTCGATGACAGGTTGGCATCTCAATCCGTCGTGTCGTTTACTTTTGCGTCTCTTCCTTCCTGTTCTCCCCCCAACTGTAACAAACTAACAAAACGCATCAACAAAAAATCGACCTACACAAACCTTAAACTCACCATGACGGAAACAACAAATTCTCCATCAGGTATCAATTCTATAATCCCTTTCCTATTTATTTCCGACCATTCTTTCCATCAAATTTTATATGTTCTTTTCTACCTATTCATGCTCATTGACTTTTAATACTCTTATTGTAATTCAGTACTGTTAAATTTTAATGGCAGACCGTAAATTCGGAACATACACATTTAGTCTTTAAAATTGCATGTGTAGTCAATTTGGTCCTTCGATTGCATGTGTTTTGTCGTCCATAAAGGATTAGCAGCGCAGCTTGTTACCTGGTTGCCTTTCATTTATATATAAATTATAAGTGAAATGTTAGAAGTTAAGTTAGACAAAAATAAAAAGTAAAAAATTTAGTCCTCCAAATTTGCAAAATAATTCATATAAGAGACAAATGTGTCAATAAAAGTTGATGTATCTCGTCCAAATGTTTGTGAAAATCTATCAACATGGTATTTTGCTTAAATTTTGCACCAAAATTTTAAAGATTCTTTTTTTGTTTTGATGCATGGGTTAAGAAAATGACCAAGTTGAATGATATTTTTGTTACTATTTCGCAAATTTGAGGGATTAAATTGACAAAAGTTTATAATTTCAATGACTACAATGGCTATTTTTTCGTTTTTTATGTGGTAGGGGGAAAATCATATTCTCTATAAAATATTGACATACAATATGTATAGAGCTTTGGTAATTTAAAAAATAGAACTGAAACCCATGCGTCGTTTGTGTCGATGCCAGGCACCAAACACACCTTTAATGTAAAGTGTAGGTGCTACATATGTTTTTCTTTTAGTGTGTGTGTGTGTGTATGGAAGTTATGGAAACTATGAGATAATTTTGTCATGATGTTTTATGCAATTAGTTAAAGAAGCAAGAGGACCCAATTTGGTTGAAAGAGAAAAGGAAGAATTTGAGGCTATGTTGCATCATCATAAGTCTTCAAGCCATCATCACAGGGAAACTCATGGTATGAATAGTGATATCGATGAGAATACCTCATTGGATGATGTTAAAGCTCCAAATGTGTTTGAACGAGCCAAGGAGGAATTTGAAGCCATTGCTCAAGTGTTCCATCACAACAATGAGGCTTCAACTCATGACATAAGGTTGAAATCATAACTTCCTTATACCAAAATTTTATGAAAAAATTGACAAGCGAAAGTCGATAATTTTGTATACAAACTCTGATTTCTACTTGTTTTATGTTGTCACACAGGGATGAAAATCAAATGGCTGAGTTAAACCATAAACAAAAAATCTCAGGCTCTTCATCAGGTAAATGTTACTTTGTGGGAGTGCTTCTTTAACTTGGTAATTTTGAGATTGCGTTCATAAGAATATTGTGTTGATGCCTTCATTAAAGTAATGTTTGTCATTGGGCCTCATCAATTTCATGTTTTGGATCTTGGACTTGCATGTTGTTGCGGAATTTATTTCTTTGTTTTAACGATGATTTGAGGATCTTGTGGTGGTTTCCTTTTTTTAATGGGAAAAGGGAACTTATTATTTATTAATATAACACTAATGATCATTTTACATCTGCCTTTGAGAGAATTTGAACCCTATCCCTTGAGGTTACAAAAGAAAAATCTTAATACCGTGGTTTACTTTTTGAACGACTGCATATTTGTAAATTTTAATTATAGGAGCACATCAGCATGTGAGTCTAATATGCTTAAAAATAGTTTGAATATAGAAACAAAATTTAAGTTTTGGCTTGAATGATTTGTTGAGGAACCCTACCTTTTCTGATCCATTCGGCACTTGCAATTTCTTTTTCGTTGATGCATCCATTGCCTTGTATTCCTTGCTCTATATGCAATATATTGTGAATGTAAAAATCACCGTAGTAAATAATAATGAATTCTTATTTAATCCTGGGTTGTTGTTTGATATACTAATTCAGAGACATCATAATTTGTTGACTTTGATACATGACATTTTCTGCTGACAGAAACAAAAGCAAAGAAAGTCAACATATTTGTGAAAGCTAAGGAAGAGATTAAATCCATCATACATCATGATAAGTCAAAACACCATCATCATGATAAAGAAACTCATGGAAGGAGTGATGATATTGATGAGAATACCCGTATCAGTGAAGTTAAGGGACCAAATGTCTTTGAAAGAGTAAAAGAAGAATTTGAAGCTGTTATCCAAGCAATACATCCAAAGAAAGAAAGATGACCATTTTCCTGCCTTACAATGGAATGGTGTTGAATTCAGTTTGATATGGAAGAATATGTTATTTACATTAGATAAACAGTAAACATGCTTGTACTTGTATTATAGTTTGTAGTGTTTGAGATGTTTTCTGTGGGAATGATAGTCTCCTTTAACATTGCACATATGCATTTAAGTGCAAATCACTGATGTGGTAACAGTATTTACTTTTGAATTGGATTGGATACATAACATCAAGACATTATGTTTTACCAAAGTGATGTTATTCACTTCGGCAATGGCATTGTACAATTCGTTAATATTGTAGAGTGTATAAAGGTTTTATCTCAGTCTTGGTTTATTGTATCTTTAGGTTGTAAATGGAATACCATTCCTAATGTGTTTCTTTATCTTACCAAATTTGCCATGTCGATTTTGTTAATCTTGGTACCAATGTCATTTGCATTGCGAAGCTATATTCTGAAACTTCGGTCTAACTCTAACCGCACGTTTAAACTAATCCTACTGAGAGAACATACACGTGCTGTATATCCATATAAAAAATGTGTTGTTGTCTACTGCAGTTCTGTATTTTTGCTTCTTCAATTTGGGAGATGCACACTTACTTTTTGTGATTCATTATCAGTTTTGGGTTGCAGTTCTTTTGTCAATTTGGATTTCAGTCATGATGATTATCTGTTATGATTTTGTAATGTTTCTATCACTATCAGTAGTTTCTACTCGAGCCTTATTTTTGTATTGTTTATTTATTCAGTGAAGTTTTCGTATTTTAGAAGATATTGTAATCCTTATTTTGATTTTTACAATTTTTGGCTTTGAATATACTGTTAGGTGGTTTCATTTTCTGCAATTGAATACTTGTTGGCTTTGTTATGATGTTTTATGCAATTAGTTAAAGAAGCAAGAGGACACAATTTGGTTGAAAGCGTAAAGGAAGGATTTGAGGCTATATTGCATCCTCGGAAGTTTTGAAGCCATCACCACAGGAAACTCATGGACTGAATGATGTTTATAAACTACATTGGATGATGTTAAGGCTCCAACTGTGTTTGAACAAGTGAAGGAAGAACTTGAAGCTATCACCCAAGAGTTCCATCATAACAACGAGACTTCAACTCATAATATTATCCAAAAAAATGACAGGTGAAAGTAGCTATTTCTGTCGACAAAATCGGATTTCTACTTGTTTTATTTTGTCACGTAGGGATGGAAATTAAATTGATGAATCAAACCATAAACAAAATATCTCAGTCTCGTAATCAGGTACACCTTTCTTTTAGAGTGCTCATTTTTCTTGGTCTTTTTGAGGTTGTCTACATCAGAATTAAGAATACCGTGTTAATGCGTTGTTAAAGTAATGTTTGTCATTAGGCCTCATCAATTTTATGCATTGGTTCTTGGACTTGTTGTTTTTGTGGTGGTGGTGGTTGTGTGGAACTTTTTCCTTTGTTTTAACAATGATTTGAGGATCTTTTTGTGATTTGCTTTTTTGAAATAAATGGGAATTATTTTTTTTGAACAATTAAATGGGAAATTATTTATAAACTAGACCTGCGACTAAAGAGATTTGAGCTATGTCCCTTGTAAGTTGTAACCCTCGAAGTTGCAAGGTCAAACTCAAACTCAGATTTGAACTGTGTCCCTTGTTACCCTTGAGGTTACAAGTCATCAAACTCTCACTACTGTTTAGTTTTTGTACGAATCCATACTTGTAAATTGTATTCTGGGAGCACATCATTTCTAGAAATAGATTAACATGTAAGTCTAAATTGTTTAAATTGTACTGAAACAATAATCAATTTTTTCTCGAATGGCTTGGTGAGTAACCCTACTCTCTGATCAATATGACACGTGCAATTTCTTTTCTGTCGATAGATCCAATTCCTTGGATTGGATGCCTTGCTCTATATATAATATAATGTGAATGTAAAAATAATTGTTCTAAACACTGAAGTCTTGTTTAATCATGGATTGTTGTTTGAAATTCTAGTTCATGGACATTATAATTTATTGACAGAAACAAAAGTAAAGGAAGCCAACATATTTGTGAGAGTTAAGGAAGAGATTAAATCTGTCATACATCATGATAAGTCAAAACACTCTCGTGATAAAGAAACTTATGGAAGGAGTGATGTTATTGATGAGAATACCCCTATAAATGATGTTAAAGAACCAAATGCCTTTGAAAGATAAAAGAAGAATTTGAAACTATTTTACAAGCAACGCATCGAAAGAAAGAAAGCTGACCAATTTCCTTCCTTACAATGGAATGGTGTTGAATTCAGTTTGATATGGATGGATGTTATGTACATTAGATAAACAGTAAACATGCTTATACTTTGATTGTAATCTGTAATGCTTGATTTGTTTGCGCGAATGATAGTCTCCTTTAACATCACACATATACATTTGAGTGCAAATCTGAAATCACTGGTGTGGTAACAATCTTTGCATCTGAAATTGGATTGAACACATAAGATATAAACATGATATTTTACTTCTGTAACGGCATTTTACATTTCGGTGTACTGCAGTTCTGTATTTTTGCTGCTTCAGTTTGTGAGATGCACACTTGCTTTTTGTGATTCTATTGTAATGTTTCTATCTCTGTAAACTATTACTTTTAGTTTCTACTCATGTCTTTTTTCTACTGTCCTTATTTGTTTAGTGAAGTTTTTGTATTTTAAAATGTATTGTAGCTAGGCCATCTCATTGGATTGTAATCCTTATTCTGATTTTCACAATTTTCGGCTCTTAGTATACTGTTAGGTGGCTGCAGTTTCTTCAATAGATTACTGTTGAAGTGTTTAAACATTTTATTTTAATTGTATGCACAACTTGTACATAAACAGTGGTCAATCCTTATCAACAAATTGCTTTGTTTAAAAGCAACTTGTACTTCATATGTATTTTAATTAGGAAATGATTACTTTAATGGACAATTTAAAATGTATATATTTAAAAGGACAAATAAATTTTAAAATAGAATTATATTTAAATAGGACGAGTAAAGAGGAGTGTTGTGGACACTATCTTTCTAACACTTTTTATAACATTCATTGTGTTATTTGGTGAAATTCATATGTGTTTCACCCAATATGCAATTGAGTGTTAGAAATAAAGTGTTCATTAACATTTTTCAAAAACTCAAATTACAAACTATGGAAGACAATTATTTGTTTATGCAGTTCGATCAAGTGTGCTTACCTCTACGACTACTATACCGCGTGGGGGACTATCACCCTCACATCACAGCTGCCCCCGACAACAAACAATTAGACCTAACACGCGTCTAGGCCAAAGGCAAGGGCATAGATGAAGGGAGCTTCGCAATGCTGCGCTAGCTCAACTCCCTCGTCTATTGACCCTATTCTGTTCCTATGAGTCATACTCAACAAAGGTCAATAATTTTGCCGACCTTCAAACATTACACGTAGGCTTTGTTACTATAAAAGTTAGCATTGCTTTGCTCAACTACATGTACATCTTCAATATATAACCACAACTATCCTTCCACTTTACGTCATTATGAATGCAGTTTTTTGTGTTCAATTCACTCTCCATGTAAAACAAGTGTCTGGGTTATGATATACCAAAACATTAATATATGCAACCAAAATGCAACTTTTAGTGAGTGAAAAGACAAAGAGGTACGAATAATAGCAAAAAATAATGTAAGAATACCTTACTAGTTAAGAAATTGGATATGCATCCACAAGTTAAGAAGGAAACAAACCGGTGGTCATGGGCTCATGGCCATCGTCATGAGCTTCTACTAGCTTCATCCCCTGACTTTTGATGGCCATCTTTGTCCCAAAAGCGACTAATTAATGCAACTCCAACTGCCTAACGTACCACGGAAGAATTCGACTCTACACCAAAATAACACTTTTTTCTGGTACAATCCAAAAGATCACTTTCTAATATGTGTCAAATCTCTAAATTGAAAAGTATGGGTGAGATTGTACCCAAAAATAGTTTGGGTGAGTGAGTCTCTCATCTAAGGTAGGAAATTGTACCGTATAACATAAAATACAACTCATTTAATTGGTCAGATGGTGTTGGTCTGAGATATTTAAATGTACTCCTATTAAGATATCAAATTTGATTCACGCATCACACATGTATTAATTTTAGTTAGTTTAACTTTTAAAAATAAAAATAAAAATACATCTTAAGTCGTGAAAATAGCTCTTGTCATACCCCAATTTTTGACCCAAGATACCACCGACACACCACTGACACGTGCCTTTTAATCTCGACCAATCTCGGCCATTTTTCCAAAAAATTTCGGCAGAGAGGTATTGTAAAATACCTCATTTTTTGGTTCCAAGTCGGGCCCTCTTCTCTCAATTTTCACTTTTTATTTTTTATTTTACTCAATTTTTTATTAACTTTAAATTTCGTTTTTAATCTTTATTTCATTTTGCTTTTATTTATTTAGTCCTTCCATTTTTATTTTTATTTTTTATTATCATTATCATTTTTATTTTATGTCCAAAGCATTGTCCGAAAATATCCAAAATGGGAGGAAACCAGTTCATGTCAGCCTGTCATGTCCCCTTAATCCCCAACCAAGACAGTTTTGTCACCATTTTGGCAAACTCCATGTCTCCATCCACGCCTATAAGAGGCCAGCGCACACACACATGAAGGGGGGGATTTTTCACGGCAAAACAAAGAATTTTTTTACGGCCAAAAGAAACCTGCAAAAAATATATACAAACAATTTCCAGCAAACACATTTGAAACCAACCAAAAGTCTAGCTATAACCAACGTTACAGCACACAATTTCTCAGTCCCAAAACCGAAAACAACAACAACAGTAGGCCATTTCAAGCAGCGCATAAAAACAACAACACAAACCACGAATCTGTCACACACTCACACACACCAAACTGAATCACAGCCGCACGAAACCGGGGCCCTTTCACCTCAAAAACCGTCACAAAAACAAAGGTAAAAAGGGGAGAGGATAGAACCATAACTGCTTTTTCTAGATCTAGGGTGTTTCGCGTGTTGTTCGGAACTTTTGAGCCAGGAATCAGAAAGAGGGAGTGAAAAGAGATAGAAAGGACAAAAAAAAATAAAAAAGGAGGAGTTTTTGACTCCGGCGCGGCGGCGCAGCCGCGATGGCTCGCCGGCCACCGCGCCGGAACCGACCTACTCGTCGGACTGAGAATTCTAGAGAGAGGGCAGAGCCTCTCTCTCTAGAAAGAAGGAAGAGAGAGAAAGGAGATGTAAAAATGACAAAAAAACCGGTCCCCCCCTTTAAATAACTAATCCTGAACCGGTCCGGTTCACTTGAACTAGACCGATTCAGTTTTCCTTCACTCAGGCCCAATAGCGCGCCCCTTTCTTTTGGCCCAATCTAACCCTTTTTTTTAATTCCTGCACCCCCATATTACTGCCTACACCCCCCTCTGCATTTTATTTTTTATTTCTTCATGCATTTTATTTCTCGTGCATTTTTTTCTTTTCTTTGGCATTCCATTTCTTTTATGCTATGTTTATTATCATCTTCATGCATTTTATTTTCTCTTGCATTTTTTCTTTTGCATTCCATTTTGGTTTATTATTATCTTCATGCATTTTGTTTTCTTTTGCACTTTTCCTTTTCTTTCGCATCTCATTTCTTTTATGTTATGTTTATTATCATTCTCATGCATTTTTATTTTTATTCTACATTATATTCTATTATTACTATTATTATCATATGCATATTTAATTTTCTTTTCATTTATTGATCCAGAGTGCTCTGGTCCTAACTAACGGTCAATATTATATTTTTGTCTAATTTATTTACTCTCCAAAATAATCTGGTCCTAACTAATAATTAAACTATTCCAGTGTTCTCTGGTCCAATATTTACCAGTGATATTTTTCTACTTTTTATTTTATATTTGTCCAGAATGCTCTGGTCACACACACACGCGCGCGCGCGCACACACACACACATTACTATTTATTTTGTTAAACTAACAACAAAAACATTTTTCTCACCCCAGAACTACGTAGCTTTGATTTCTCCATCGCACCTGGAGATACGTAGGAGCAAGATGAAACTCTTGTCAAGCACAATATTAAAAAACCCAAAAATATTTCCTCACAGCACAATAAAAAACAACAAAAACATTCAAATAACAAAATCACAAAATATTTTCATAATAAACCTTGATTTCTAATCAAGTGATCGTTCTTTTTACTTTTTTTCTTAATCAAATTTCAAACCAACTTTAATTCTACTTCGAGTCAATTTTCTTCAACATTAAAAAACACAAACAAGCTTATTTCGCCAACTTGACTTTTTATTTTAAAAAACCTTTTGCAAAACCAATAAAAAAAGCACAACACCAATCAAACGTCAATTTCTACCCCGAACTACGAGATTTTGATCCCTCACGGGTACGTAGGCAAAGGACGCTCGTCCTTTCAAATCAATAAAAAACATAGACAATAGGCTTTTCTTTCATTTTATTTTATTTTTATCATTATTTTTAGTTCCGTCTTTTAAACAAAGTGAAGCAAGTTATAGCACAAAAAGTAAAATAAAGTCAAAAGGTTCTCGTAGAGTACTACGAATATTTAGGGTGCTAATACCTTCCCTAAATATAACTAACCCTCAAACCCCGATCTCTTTCAAATGGGTAATTTGAACTTTTTTCCCCTTCCCCCAAAAAAATTAAAAAGTTCAGTCGTGAATAAAAATAGTGAGTCAAAGCTAGTCAAACAGCGATGACCTTCCGAAAAATGACGTGACAGAAATGGCGACTTCACTAGGGACAACGATTCAAGGGTTAAGCCTAACGTGACTTTGCATTTTACTTTTGTGCTATCACTTGCTTAAAACAAAAACAAAAACAAAACTAAAAGATGGAAATATGTGTATATGTTTTCTTTCTTCATTTTTTTTCCGTTCTTAACGTGAGTGGTGAGATAATAAGTCCTACTCCCGGGCTTGAGTGAAATATAAGATAGGACGGGGTACAGTCATAGTGCCATACCAGGAGCGGTCCTGCGATATGTGTACATGTGATATAACTCCACTTAACGTAGGTCTTTTAAAAGATATATCACGTCGTCCTGAGCAGTCGTGATAGGCGTTATTATTTTTGAAGCCCGCTAAACGTTGAGGACCTTTAGATCACCTAACCCATCTTGGTTTTTTAGGACGTAGTGCGGTGGTTAAACCAAGAGCAGTTTTGAATTTAGTTGATACGCGATACTACACTCAAACTAGACCTCCTTATGAATGGTATTTGACTAGGAGCAGTCTTGAGCACCGATACATTCACAAGGGTGGTTGTAATTTGGGAACTTGGTAGAACCCGCAATACAGGTATAAATGAAACCATAGTCCTTACCACATGACGTACTTACCCTTGGCCCCAACATTATGGACTAAACCTCATCATGTTTTCACCATTTGTGTAGCATAAATCATGCATACATGCATTCATTCATAAAATCTTTTTTCTCATTAAAATACCGAAGGACTTGAATAAGTTTTGTAAACATCGCAGATATGATTCCCGCAAAGAGAAGTGTTAAGAAGTATAGTTTCAAGAGCCCGAATTTGACAAGACTAAGGGAGCTGGGATCTCTAGTAACTAGTCCAGGAGGCTTTCGAGACCGTCATGGGAAACTGCTTGACATCCTCAAAATAAAAGTTGAAGAAGGAATCCTGGAGACTCTGGTCCAATTTTATGACCCGACCTATCATTGTTTCACCTTCGCCGATTACCAGCTTGTTCCCACCCTTGAAGAGTACACCTATTGGTGTGGCTTACCGGTGCCCGACAAAGAACCCTTCAACGACCTTGAACTAACTCCTAAGACCTCAATTATTGCAGCAGCCTTCCATCTCAAACCTTCCGACATGGCTCCCCCTAATTTCATTATCAAAGGTGGCTTCCAAGGCCTAACTGCTGATTTCCTCTACAAAAGAGCCTCCGCCTTTGCTAAAGACAAAAAAACCAGTGCCTTTGAATCTATCATCACCCTACTCATATACGGCCTTGTACTCTTCCATAACTTTGACAACTTTGTTGACGTCAATGCCATCAAAATCTTCCTATCCAAAAATCCTGTTCCTACCTTGCTCGCGGACACATACCATTCCATCCACTATAGAACTATCAAAAAGGACGGGACTATCCTTTGTTGTGCACCTTTACTACACAAGTGGTTTACTTCACATTTACCCCAATCCATCTTCTCCAAAGCAAACACAGGAAAATCCCTTTGGTCTCAAAGAATCATGCCCCTTACCAAGACGACATTGTTTGGTACCATGCAGCCGGTGACGCTAGAGTAGTCATTGACAGTTGTGGCGAGTTTCAAAATGTGCCTCTCATTGGTAGGTACGGGGGAATTACTTACAACCCAGCTCTTGCCATGCGCCAATTCGGATACCCCATGAAAGAAAAGCCTAATAACCTTTCCTTATCCAGTGAGTTTTACCTCAACAATAAAGACTATGCACACATGAGGACAAAATTTGTGCAAGCTTGGCACACTGTTCGTAAGCTTGACAGAAACCTGTTGGGAAAGAAGTCGAATTTTGGCCATCCGTCTTACACCCAGTGGGTTATTGATAAAGCTATGAGTTTTGGCTTACCCTACACCCTACCCAGGTCCTTGTCCTCAACCATCCCACATGCATCCTTACCCCTATCCCCTTGCACCCAGGATGAGTACCAAGAGCGATTGGCCAAGTCAAGCCATGAAAGTGGCGCTTGGAAGAGGAAATACCATAAAGCTATGCTCAAGATGGAAACAATGAGTGGGCGGCTGGAGCAAAATGACCATCAATTCCTCAAGCAAAGACGACAAATGATCAAATGAGATGAACTTCTCCTGGTGAAGGATAGGTTGCTCAACCGATATGCTAATAAGAAGAAACATATGGATTTCTTTTCCGGCGCACTCTCCGATTCTGATGATCCACCGGCTTAAAGAGCTTGAAAGTTTTCTGGACTTGTTACTACCTTTTTTTGGTATTTCCTAGCTTTCTGTTACGTACTTTGGAGTCTATCCCTTGGCTCAGTTTGTTAAAAGGGGAACTATCTTGCGGTACTTTAATTATTCAATGAAATTTTCAATTACGACGTTTACAAAATTACTCTTATGAGTCCTTCGATAAATAAAAAACGTGTCAATTTTTTTTGCATAACATCATGCATCATTTTGCATTCATAGTTTCAAGTTAGAGTCTCACACATTGTTTTCTTTCAATAAAAGGGTCAGTCCATCTCAAAAGTGTCCTGACATCCTCCTCCGAAACCAACTCGCATTTACAACACTCGGGCAAACACTAAAGAAAAATGGATCAGCTTGAACAAGAGGTTCACGAGATTCGTGAAGAGGTGATAACACTTCGTGCCGAAATTGAGGAGTTGAGTACCTTGGTAGCTTATCTGGTGGCTCTGCAGTTCCGGCAAGGGCCACAACGCCAACATCTACAACAACCTCGACAACTGAATCATGTTTAGAGGGCGCCTCAATTTGACCCGATCCCAATGACATATGCAGAGCTATTCCCCGTCCTGCTCCAGAGAAACCTTGTCCAAACTAGGGAGCCTCCTCAGGTGCCTAACGAGTTGCCGATTTGGTATCAACCTGACCTCTTCTGTGCCTTCCATCAAGGGGCACAAGGTCATGACGAAGAGCACTGTTTCTCCTTGAAGATTGAAGTCCAGAGGTTGATCGACGCCGATGTCTTGCCTTTCAAAAATTTGAACGCAAGCGTGTAGCCCAATTGAGTCACTGTTGATGTTCCTTCTACTACTCAGTTGTTCAAATAATGTTTGTTTACCTGTTTTATACTTCTCAAACATCCTTTTGTCCCGCCCGAGACAAAAGTGAACTTGTGTAGGGCTTTTTGCTTCATGTATTTTCATCATCAATAAAAAGTCGTTTCGATCCCGACTTTGTTTTATTTTATTTTACTTTTGTGCTTTTTCAGGAAAATTGGTAATACAAAAAAAAACAAAAAAAACAAAAAAAAACAAAAAATTCTTCTCAAATATTTGCATAATCAATAATTAAATCATGCATTAATAAACTCATTGAACATTTTAAACCTGTGCTCTCTCCCAACTTTGAGTTCCCTATGTTCGAAACTCGAGGAAGATGAAGAAGTTCCCGTCGAAATTTCTCGCCTACTGGGGCATCTTAGCCATCAGAATCGAAAACAGAGAAGGGTGTCCAAAAAGGGCATTCACTCTCAAAGACTGGCACGATATGCTACCATTATACTTCAAGGGCACACTTCAACAGGGGCAGCCTCCCCTCCATCCCTCAGTCTACAACATGGAGGCCGTAAAAGTCTCGTCGATAGGAGTTCTGATGAAATCCAAGCTTGATTGAACTTAAAAACACGACGGCCTTGTACAACTATCTCAAGGGAGGTTGAAACAAACTTCTAACAAGAAGGCTCGTCCCCGTGGATTTCAAGAAACCTTGTGCTAAAAAAATACACTATCTTTCCAACCCGACTCTAGGGGCAAGTAGATGCCTAACCATGAAGGCCCATGTGCAACAACTCTTGTGATTACAAAACGTTGACAAACTCGCATGCCGGCGCAATCAAGAAATACTTTGTCAAAATATACAAAAAAAACCAATCAAATCAAAAAAAATCAACAAAAAAGCTCAATAGGTCGCAAACCCGAAAAGTCGACTTAGGCAAAAGTGAGCGTCTCGGTGGACTGAAAACCCGAAAGGGTGGTCCAGACAAAAATTAGAGACATGAACAAAAATGATTATCCTAATAGATCGAAAAAACCCGAAAGGGCGATCTATGCAAAAGTCAAGGATCAAAAGACATAGTAACTGCATCCGGTCAGACACAGTCAACCTGGGGCATCCAGTCGTCCAAAGACCTCTGATTCAAAGCATCTGCAAATCAAAGCAATTCAAAGACCAGGAACAGGGGCACTTCAAAGTTGTTAGGAAAAATAACGGTTATTGTGTTCAATGTACCCTCCCCATATATTTACCAGTTTTCCAAATTTTTCAAAAAAATCTGTGGAACCATGCCCTTGGGAGGCCACCACTCAATTCATCAAAATTAAGCCCGTGCCCATTTACTTAGAACTCTCATTTATTCTATTTGCAAAATTTCTTCTATTTTTTATGGCAATGGTTGAAGCAAAAATTTCAAAACGCAAAACTTGTTTTTACATCTTTTGAAAAGCGTGAACGACAAACACACTCTCTTTGAACTCATGAGTAGGCGAAGCGTACATCAGCATACGCCTCGAGAACGGTTACATCCCGGAAGAGTAACATGACTAAAGGATTGTGGAGAGGACCTTCGCTTCAAAGCAAGATGCAGTCATAACACAAAAATACTAAAAAAAAAAAAAGCAAAAACAAAAAAGCTCGCTAAATTGAAAACCTGAAAAGGCGACTTAGGCAATAGAGAGCGTCTCGGTGGACTGAAAACCCAAAAGGGCGGTCCAGGCAAAAATTAGGGGCACAAAAAAATACCCTCCCGGTGGACTGAAAGCTTGAAAAGGCGGTCTAGGCAAAATCAGGGATTTTCAAAACAAAACAAAAAAACAAAGTTATGACTGCTGAAACACGCTCATGGAAGAGTACACTGCGCCGGTACAAAAATGGCGACTTCTTCCAACATTTTGAGTCAAGAGTGACTTTCTCCCTAGTAAAAGCACCAGTTATTACTTTGCACTGAGCTTACCATATCAGATGGCTTGACCATGCCCTCAAGAATGCCATATCCAATGAAAATTGCCGAGTGCTGTACTACGAAACGGCTCCCCTCTCCAAACTTACGTGTTTCGTCTCGTTCCATCGAGTCATCTGTCCTATAGGGTTATACGATCATTCAAACCGCATTCATACATTCATACATTCATGCATCCACACATCAATACTTTCATGTATTCACACATTCATACGTTCACCTGCATACACACAATATCAATTCACACATGATTGCATCAGTCGCCTAGAGTCTTGTTTGGTTGTATCTCATCAATTCAGTCATCAATTGTTTCAAGTCGTAAGTCCTAAACAACGGACAACTTGAATTTACTTTTTGTCTTTTCTTTTAAGTGGTAAGTCTTAAACAACGGACAACTTGAATTTACTTTTTGTGTTTCTTTCAAGTGGTAAGTCGTAAACAATGGATAGCTTGAGCCAAGTGGCAAGTTCTGACGAACGAACAGCTTGAACCCTTTCAAAAGTGTCATCCCTAGTGAGTTTGGTCAAGAGGTGTCACCAATCAATCATGTTTCAAGTGGCAAGTTCAAACAAACGGACAACTTGAAGCTTTTACCCAGTGTCATCCCCAGTGAGTCTGGTCAAGAGGTGTCACTAATCAATCCTGTTTCAAATGGCAAGTTGAAACAAACGAACAACTCGAAACTTTTCCCCAGTGTCATCCCCAGTATGGCTGGTTCAGAGATGTCACCAATCAAATGGCAAGGTACCAGTTCCAACCAACGGACAACTCGTATCTACCCCATTTCAAAAGACAAGTTCTAACAAATGGACATTGCATCCTACAAGTTCTAAAAAATGAACATTGCATCCAACGAGTTCTAACAAATGAACATTGCATTCTACGAGTTCTAACAAATGAACATTGCATCCTACAAGTTCTAACAAAGGAACATTGCATCCTACGAGTTCTAACAAATGAACATTGCATCCTACAAGTTCTAACAAATGAACATTGCATCCTACAAGTTCTAACAAATGAACACATCTCATTATACGAGTTCTAGCAAATGAACATTGCATCCTACGAGTTCTAACAAATGAACATTGCATCCTACAAGTTCTAACAAATGAACACATCTCATTCTACAAGTTCTAACAAATGAACATCTCTCATTCTACAAGTTCTAACAAATGAACGTCTCCCATTTTCCCTTTCACCACGTGTCAATTGGCAAGTTCTAACAAATGAACAATCTTTTGCAATCATTCTACAGTTGTCTCATAAGCGTCATCCCAAGAGTATTTGTTCAAGAGGTGTCACCCAAAAGGTTTTTGTCTTCATCAAGCTGTCGTCCGAATCAATACAATAATAGACGACCATGTTCTCCAATGAAACTACATCAACCCCAAACGGAATCAGATTCCTTTCCTTCAACGGATTTGGGTATCCCTTTGTTGTTTCTCAGTCCAGCCAAGCCATCTTTGTCGTCCTGCATTCATAATTGCATCACATGCATTCATAGCATCTTAGGTCAAAAATGGTGTACTTTATATTTAAGTCTCTTCGACCCGTCAAATCAAAGATTCCGTCTTCAAATCTCCGGACGAAGAAACTTAAATAGGGGATTCTGTCATTCCCCCAATTTTTGACCCAAGATACCACCGACACACCACTGACACGTGCCTTTTAATCTCGACCAATCTCGGCCATTTTTCCAAAAATATTCGGCAGAGAGGTATTTTAAAATACCTCATTTTTTGGTTCTGAGTCGGGCCCTCTTCTCTCAATTTTCACTTTTTATTTTTTATTTTACTCAATTTTTTATTAACTTTAAATTTCGTTTTTAATCTTTATTTCATTTTGCTTTTATTTATTTAGTCCTTCCATTTTTATTTTTATTTTTTATTATCATTATCATTTTTATTTTATATCCAAAGCATTGTCCGAAAATATCCAAAATGGGAGGAAACCAGTTCATGTCAGCCTGTCATGTCCCCTTAATCCCCAGCCAAGGCAGTTTTGTCACCATTTTGGCAAACTCCATGTCTCCATCCACGCCTATAAGAGGCCAGCGCACACACACATGAGGGATGGGATTTTTCACGGCAAAACAAAGAATTTTTTTACGGCCAAAAGAAACCTGCAAAAAATATATACAAACAATTTCCAGCAAACACATTTGAAACCAACCAAAAGTCTAGCTATAACCAACGTTACAACACACAATTTCTCAGTCCCAAAACCGAAAACAACAACAATAGTAGGCCATTTCAAGCAGCGCATAAAAACAACAACACAAACCACGAATCTGTCACACACTCACACACACCAAACCGAATCACAGCCGCACGAAACCGGGCCCCTTTCACCTCAAAAACCGTCACAAAAACAAAGGTAAAAAGGGGAGAGGATAGAACCATAACTGCTTTTTCTAGATCTAGGGTGTTTCGCGTGTTGTTCGGAACTTTTGAGCCAGGAATCGGAAAGAGAGAGTGAAAAGAGATAGAAAGGACGAAAAAAAATAAAAAAAAGGAGGAGTTTTTGACTCCGGCGCGACGACGCAACCGCGATGGCTCGCCGGCCACCGCGCCGGAACCGGCCTACTCGCCGGACTGAGAATTCTAGAGAGAGGGCAGAGCCTTTCTCTCTAGAAAGAAGGAAGAGAGAGAAAGGAGAAGTAAAAATTACAAAAAACCGGTCCCCCCCGTTTAAATAACTAATCCTGAACCGGTCCGGTTCACTTGAACTAGACCGGTTTGGTTTTCCTTCACTCAGGCCCAATAGTGCGCCCCTTTCTTTTGGCCCAATCTCACCCTTTTTTTAATTCCTGCACCCCCATATTACTGCCTACACCCCCCTCTGCATTTTATTTTTTATCTCTTCATGCATTTTATTTCTCGTGCATTTTTTTCTTTTCTTTGGCATTCCATTTCTTTTATGCTATGTTTATTATCATCTTCATGCATTTTATTTTCTCTTGCATTTTTTCTTTTGCATTCCATTTTGGTTTATTATTATCTTCATGCATTTTGTTTTCTTTTGCACTTTTCCTTTTCTTTCGCATTTCATTTCTTTTACGTTATGTTTATTATCATTCTCATGCATTTTTATTTTTATTCTACATTATATCCTATTATTACTACTATTGTCATATGCATATTTAATTTTCTTTTCATTTATTGATCCAGAGTGCTCTGGTCCTAACTAACGGTCAATATTATATTTTTGTCTAATTTATATACTCTCCAGAATAATCTGGTCCTAACTAATAATTAAACTATTCCAGAGTTCTCTGGTCCAATATTTACCAGTGATATTTTTCTACTTTTTATTTTTCTACTTTTTATAATACTATTTATTTTGTTAAACTAACAACAAACCAAAAAAATCTCTTTTCACGCCATGCGCGTTTAATTATTTCTCAAACGGATCGCCGTCGCTCAAATGCGAGTCCGTCTATTTTTTTTTAAGCAAACATCTTTTAATGCCATGCGCGTTTAACTTTTTCTCAAACGGACCGCCATCGCACAAATGCGAGTCCGACCCCTTTTCTTTTTTTTAAAAGCAAACTTGTCGCCAAGCGCGACCAAAAAACACAAAAAACATTTTCTCACCCCAGAACTACGTAGCTTTGATTTCTCCATCGCACCTGGAGATACGTAGGAGCAAGATGAAACTCTTGTCAAGCACAATATTAAAAAACCCAAAAATATTTTCTCACAGCACAATAAAAAACAACAAAAACATTCAAATAACAAAATCACAAAATATTTTCATAATAAACCTTGATTTCTAATCAAGTGATCGTTCTTTTTACTTTTTTTCTTAATCAAATTTCAAACCAACTTTAATTCTACTTCGAGTCAATTTTCTTCAACATTAAAAAACACAAACAAGCTTATTTCGCCAACTTGACTTTTTATTTTAAAAAACCTTTTGCAAAACCAATAAAAAAACACAACACCAATCAAACGTCAATTTTTACCCCGAACTACGAGATTTTGATCCCTCACGGGTACGTAGGCAAAGGACGCTTGTCCTTTCAAATCAATAAAAAACATAGACAATAGGCTTTTCTTTCATTTTATTTTATTTTTATCGTTATTTTTAATTCCGTCTTTTAAACAAAGTTAAGCAAGTTATAACACAAAAAGTAAAATAAAGTCAAAAGGTTCTCGTAGAGTACTACGAATATTTAGGGTGCTAATATCTTCCATAAATATAACTAACCCCCGAACCCTGATCTCTTTCAAATGGGTAATTTGAACTTTTTTCCCCTTCCCCCAAAAAAATTAAAAAGTTCAGTCGTGAATAAAAATAGTGAGTCAAAGCTAGTCAAACAGCGACGACCTCCCGAAAAATGACGCGACAGTTCTCAAGAAAAAAGAAGTCATGAAATCTCCTAATATAAAAGGAAGAAATAGTTATTGGCGATTATATTATATATATGAAAAAAATTAGATCAACAATAGTTGATGCATCAATCCCAGCTTAATTCAGTTTACATGGATATTGCATAATATATCCAAAGGCAAGGTTCGAATGTTAGACACCCAACTTCTACATATTTAAAATTTGTGAGTTTCAGCCACTAAATTACTAGACAAAAAGTTGATATATTGGAACCTAATTTTAGATTAAATAGATAAACTTTTGTTAATCAACTTTCTCTTCTAGAACAGGGAATTACCAAATACCCCTCCAACTTATTTCTCTTCCAACCCAAATACAGCTTAAAAGATAACCAAAACAAGCGGCGGGAGATCCATTATAATGCGAAAGAGACACTTATCAACTGAATGAGTGCACGTACGTGCAAGTTCCAAAGCTATCGGTTGTGATCTAAGCAAAATGAATGATGAAATGCAAGTCAACAACAACACACACAAACACACAAAATCCAAATCATATGATGATTGATGATGGCAGATTCACAGCAGCTATTAAAGAACAACAATCCATTCAAATATATACCACTGTTCACCTTCAAATCCTAACTCAAAACCTCTTACTTAAGCACACAGACACTTCTCGCATTAACCATGTCCCAGTGTCTGACACACGTCATCCATCTCTCACGCGCCAACACACACATTCTCTCTCTTCTAGTAGTTGTATATAATTAAGGACCCTTAGGTTGGCCATTCCCTTAATACGTACACACACTCACTCTTCTTTTTACAACTCATCATCATATATCTAATAGTAGTAATGATGTACTTGAGAAGTGGATTCTCTGAATATTCAAACGAAATCAGCAACAACACTGGCAGTGCCAGTGAGTTATGCTGCACAACAGCACTAAATTCAACTATTACTACTTCACAAGATATCATCACAATCACACAACCACTGAACCGTCTCTCAGACAATCTAGCTTCAATACTAAATGATACAGGGTTTGACTTCTTTTCCGACGCAAAGATCATCGCTAGAGATGGTCGAGAAGTTTCCGTGCACCGGTGCATTTTGTCAGCGAGGAGTAGTTTCTTTAAGGACGTCTTTAAGGGAAGGAAAGAAACAACGCTGCAACTGAAAGAAGTGGCTAAGGATTATGATGTTGGGTTTGAAGCGCTTAACGTTGTTCTGCGTTATTTGTATAGTGGGAGAGTTGATGATCATCATTTGTCTGCTAAAGATGTTTGTATTTGTGTGGATGATGATTGTTTACACTTTGGTTGTTGGCCAGTTGTTGATTTCATGCTTCAACTTCTCTATGCTTCATTCACCTTTCAAATTTTCGAATTACTTTCTCTTTATCAGGTAATAATTAAGCACTTATAGATGCTATTTTAATAATAAAAGATGAAAGAAAGTTAAAGTAATTTCATAGGGGCAGTCTGGTGCACTAAAACTCCTGCATAGGTCTGGGAAGGGGTCTCTGCCATTTTGATGTATTGTACGCAGTCTTACCCTGTTTTATACACAAGAGACTGTTTCCGAGACTTGAACTTGTGACCTTTCAGTTAAATTAATTTCATATAATTTATTAAAATAATCTTAAAACAATTTCTTGATGGTTGATTTGATTACTTGCAGGATCATCTACTAGACATTCTCGACAAAATGGCAATAGATGACATGTTGATGGTTCTTTCTATAGCAAACATTTGTGGTCAAACATGTGATAAACTACTAACAAGGTGTACAGAGGTAATAGTTAAATCTAATGTTGATATAACCACTCTTGAAAAATCACTGCCTCAACCTATAGTGAAACAAGTAATATACAAACGCAAACAACTCGGCTTAGACATGTATGAAACCGTAAATCTTCTAGACAAACATGTCACCAGAATACATAGAGCTCTAGATTCCGATGATGTAGAATTAGTAAGGTTGCTTTTGAAAGAAGGACACACTACTCTAGATGAGGCTCATGCACTTCACTATGCTGTTGCATATTGTGATGTCAAAACCACTACCGAGCTTCTTGATCTTGGACTTGCCGATGTAAATCATAAAAATCTTAGGGGCTACAGCGTGCTACATGTTGCTGCGAAGAGAAAAGAACCGAAGATTATTGTATCTTTGTTAACGAAGGGAGGTCAACCTTCTGAACTAACTTTCGATGGCAGAAAAGCTCTTCAGATTTCAAAGCGTTGTACGAAAGCTGTGGATTATTATAAATCTACTGAGGAAGGAAAGGTTTCTTCGAATGATCGATTGTGTATAGAGATATTGGAGCAAGCTGAGAGAAGGGACCCTTTACATGGGGAGGCATCTCTTTCTCTTGCTAAGGCGGGGGATGATTTGCGTATGAAATTGTTGTACCTAGAAAACCGAGGTATTTCTTACATGTTCATATTTTTTTGTTTTATATTCTTTTTGTTGATAAATTTTGAATCAAGATTAATTTGTGTCGCCTTGACATATGTTACTCCCAAATTTCACGTATTTTCAAACATAAACCATATTGTTGGGAGTCTCATATCGACTAGAAATATGATTTAGAGGTATTGCTTACAAGGCTTTGAACGTTTTTAACTTACAAGTCATAAATATCGAACATAACTTTAGCTCCTAATTAGTTGCTTATTAAATTTAGATCAGAATTCGTGCATTGTCCTCTTTTATTGTTTTGAAGCTCATTTAATGATTTTGAATGTCTGCGGTCACAATCCTACATATCCACGGAGCTAGTATATTTGTTGCCATTGGATTGATATCCGATATTCTAAGTCTCAAGCTCGGTATTTTAGATTTTAAAAATAAAATAAAATATGCATTGAAATTTGAATCATTTGATCTCAATCCAACGACTATAAACGTGCTGAATATAGGAAATCTAAATCCCTTGTTTTGAGTAGCATGCCATTTGTCAACTTTGAGTCTTGAATCAATTAAATTTTAGGAAATAAGAACTTGATGATATTTGTTTTTAAACAACTTGTTGATCAACCGACAATTCATTGTTTTTCAGTTGGATTGGCAAAACTTTTGTTTCCCATGGAAGCAAAGGTTGTGATGGATATCACTCCAATTGATGGCACATCTGAATTTACTCCAAATTTGGGTGGTTACCAAAGGAACACTATGGACTTGAATGAGGCACCTTTCAAAATAAAAGAGGAGCATCTAATTCGGATGAAGGCACTGTCTAGAGCAGGTAATATATACATCTTTCCCATCTTTCCTTTAATTTTTTTGAGTACTTTCCTAACGGTCGAAGGCACAAAGTAATTCTTATCAATCATTGTATTTAAGTCTAAAATGTTTTCGTTCTTTTTTTTCTTGTCTTTACATGTATCTATCTGGTTCGGTTCGAAAAAAATTGATATAGGGACCAATTTTTCATTATAAGTTAGATTTTAGTCACCATTTATTTGTTAAATTTTGCAAATTGATGCTTATATTTTATTTTGATTTTTTGCTCATCTTGAGCAGTGGAGTTGGGGAAACGGTTCTTCCCTCGCTGCTCGGAAGTGTTGAACAAGATCATGGATGCTGATGACCTATCGCAGCTTGCATGTATGGGTCATGACAGTCCCGAAGATCGACTAGTGAAGCGCAGACGATACGCGGAGCTACAAGAAGTTCTTAATAAGGTCTTCCATGAGGACAAAGAGGAGTTTGATAAATCTGCCATGTCTTCATCGTCCTCATCCACGTCAATAGGAATACCAAGAGCTAATAATAGTATGATAGCAATGAATCATTGATGAAGATAATAATGTACTCCGAGGTGTATACTTTCTTTTATAATGATTTCATTGGTCTTAAAGGGAATAAAGGTGTGAAAGTTTTTACATCATAGAATCATTGTTCTGTCAAACAAAAAAACTAATTAGCAGAATCATTGTTAACTATTTTTATTGAAGTGTGTATTCACAGCCATTTGAGTCTTGAGATAATTAGCAGAATTTTAAACTAAGAACTAATTTCATTGGTCAAAACGTCATCAGAAAGGCGCATGAAACTTCGTCTTCCACCCATCGTCCTACTGTGTTCATCAATCTCTGCTTTTCAAATAGAAGCACCCTCCATCTTCTATATCATAGTAACATGATTCGCTGGGGTAGGTAGAGAACCGTGAATTGGTTCGCGGGAACTGGTTCCTGATTCTTTTACAAATTCGTATGTCCCCATTCTTGTCAAATTCCCTCAGGGGAAACGATCCTGTTGGTTCATTACTCAGACTTCAAGAAATTGATAAGAACTATTCCCCACGTTTAATAGCCGCCATGGATTGGATTATCTCCAATTGAAAACCCAGAAAAAAAGTAAGTTCTATTTTTCCAATTGAATAAATCTAATTATTTTTTTGACTCAAAATTGATAATTTATAAACTTTGATTTTTTTAACTAAATGTATCTCCTTTTAAAATAGGCCCTTTTCCTACGTTGTGTATTTCAAGCTTGTAATGATTAGTATTTCATTCTACTTGAGAGGAGTGGAAGTATAAATTCCTTTAACATACTGGTCGGTTAAGTTTGTTAATAGAGTTTGTTATACAGTTTTTAACGGTTTAGCCTTTTAGCTTGTTGCATATATAACAAGTAAAGGTTTGAGAAATTTCCCAAAACTGTTAAAAAAGAAATTTCCCTATGAAACCAAAGATTTGCAAACAAGACGTGCAAACCAAGCACCAAAGATTTGCAAACAAGACTTGCAAACCAAGCAATTGCTTTCCAAACAAGCCATGAACAAGGTCTCTTTTTAATTCTTGCTTCCAATCAATTTCTGATTTTTTTGTTTTCAGAATTATTACTAATCTAGATTCTTCTGTTCAATTTATGTTTCATATTGTACCGTTCTTTGCTTTATTATGACTTTCACTCTATTGTTCTTTTCAGGAATTGCTTTCTTTACGATTAGGTGGTGGAACTCTGCTACCTTTGAAGCTATGCATCCAGAGGGATCTGTTCAAGGAGATACATGGCCTTATGATGAAGATAAATCCTATATTTGGACATGGATGTTTCTGGTTTCCTTAGCAGCTTACATTTTGTGGCAGCTTTTATACCTCCTCATTGTTAATGTCTTGTGCCGACAACGGCTTTTAAGAGATCCTGAAGTCATGACTTCCTACAGGTAATCAACAATCACACACATACTTCATTTTCTTTTTTCAGTTCATAATAGATGAGAGAGGGACGACAATAGACAGAGTCGAGATAGGTACCTGCATATGGTCTATCTTAATACATGTCTTTGACAAACTAGTTGAATATTAATATCATTATGACAATAGCATTAATGGTAAAATAGTAGCAAATAAAGCATACTGATTAATTATAGATGTTATCCCTTTCTGAGAGTCCATAATCATATCTGCTACTATTTCAATAGAATTTTGATGAGGGTTAAAACATTAAATTTCACTTCCGACACAAAATTGTATAAAATCTCACAAAATAGACCTATAGTCGTTAATTTTTTATTTTCCCGGGTGTGCCGTGGCCCACCTTAGCCCATGAAGGGCTCCGCCTCTGCCACTTACTGTCCCCATATTCTTGTCAAATGAATTGCATGCATTCTTCCAAATAATTAAGCTTTATGTATCAGTATGGAATGGAGGAAGTTTTCGGTTGGAAGTAATGCCTAGACAGGCAATTCTTATGGCGAAAAATAATTCAGAGATGATATCTGCCCAAGGTTAAATGGACCGATGACCAAGATGAAGTGATGGAGAGTTCAACAATGCTGTTCTTGGGATATCTGATTGACTTACTCAACTAATATCCATGTCTTTTTTTCTGATTGAGGTTCTGTTTGTTTGATCTAATCCGTAGTGCTAAGAATACAAATTTGAGTAGTTGTAATTTGTAAATGCATATAACTCTTTCTTTTTTCATGCAAGCATTCCCTAAAATGGATACATGTGATACAAAGTTTAATATTGTTGATATGTTCCACCACCCCCCTCTTTCATTAGAAGAGGGAAAGAAAGGAAAAATTAATGGATAAGGTGACTTACCATTAGACCTTTCTATGTTCAGAACATCCAAAGCAGTAGCATCCTTCCCGTTGAATTTGTCCGCAAATGATTCGTCCATTCCTACCTTGCCCTAATCTAGGGAGAATGAAAAAATTAATTAGCCAATAAATATTTACTTGCTCTCCAAGTCGAGGCTTTTTTGTGTCGCAAATAACATCCAACCCATGTTTGATAGCCACACATGCCAGTTTTTCAGTATCCACATTCTTGAATTGTAATGGAGTCAAAATACCCGGTTTCAAATTTGGATATGATAAAAACTATTCCTTTTCTATCAACAAGTTAAGAACAACATCACCCACGTATTCCGACTACTCATAAGATAAGTCATTTTCAACACCATAAGTGCTGTGTGAAAGCCTCTTCCAATAAGTGTTTATTCTTAAACTCATATCCTATGATTGCTTCCACTTCATTCAACAGGGCAGAGAAATAATGTTGTTGATGGTGGTGTTGTCTTCTTTTTCTTGTTTAAGAGATAGTTTTTCTTTGTCATAGTTGTTGTTTTTTCTTCTTTCTCTTGTTGAGGAGATAGTTCTTCTTAGTTGTCTATTTTGAGTGCATGTATTTTGATGAGAAGTGCTTCTTCTTGCTCTTTGTAGGCTTGAGCTTCAATGGTGCGCAGTTGTGATGTTGTTTGAGAGAGAGAAGACAAATTCTACAACCATGCCACTTAGAATTTACACTAGCATACAAAGAGCAAGAAGAAGCACTTCTCAACCAAAACACATGCACTCAAAATAGACAACAAGAAGAACTATCTCCTAAGCAAGATGATGAAGACACCAACAACAAGATGACAAAGAAGATCTATCTCCTAAACAAGAAAAAGAAGACACCACCACCATCAACAACAACATTTATCCACCTTGTTGAATGAAGTGGAAGCAATCATAGGATATGAGTTTAAGAATAAGCACTTATTGGAAGTGGCTTTCCCACATAGGACTTACAGTGCTGAAAATGACTTATCTTATGTGCGGTTGGAATATGTGGGTGATGCTGTTCTTAACTTGTTGATAGCAAAGGAACAATTTTTTTCATATCCAAATTTGAAACCGGGTATTTTGACTCCATTACGATCCAAGAATGTGGACTCTAAAAAACTGGCACATGTGGCTATCAAACATGGGTTGGATCGTTATTTGCGACACAAAAAGCCTAAACTTGGAGAGCAGATAAGTTATTTTCAACATGATGCAATTGAATGACACATATGACGAGCTCAAGGGGAAATTTTTTTTATTATCAAATCTCAGATGGGATTTTGAAGTACATAGGATACATGAAATCAGACATCTGAAACAATGTAACTTTTTTTATTAACAAAAATAGATCAAATCCATGCATGCATATGAAATAAGTGGCTTTTTGTGTCTAATGTAAATAGTTTGTAGATGCACATACTCGAGGCACAGATAACTGGAATTCTGTCACTTAATTCTAATAGCTTCCGTATCTTTAGTGGATACTGCATTAGCTTGCTTTGCTTCTGAATCTGTTGGTGGAAGGATCAAAGATGAGGTGGAAGCATTGGTGTGTGCTTTTGTTGGTGCTTGAAACCGTCGCGTCTTACAATTGTTGGTTTTAAGATTTTCAAACAAATATATCTTAATTTCCAAGTTTACTTTGAAAAAGAATAGTCATCTATCAAAGTACGACCAGTCGCTCTCTTTAAGAGGTTGACGTTTCGTAGCAGTGTTTAAAATTATGTAAGGACTAACAACCACTCAAATATGGTGTTATATCACCATTCTAATCTCTAACTTCTCTAAGAATCGAAGAAGAATATATTCTTAAAATCATTCTTAATTTTTGAAGGGTTTGGAAAGGGTTTATGGTATTAAGTACATTCTTAATTTCAAAGGGACAAAAAAAGATGAAGAGAAGAAAGACTCACCAACACAAGTCCAAGAGGAAGAAGAGAGAAGAAAAGGATTCGAAGTGTAAAAATACTTTTTGGTGTGTAGAATGAACAACGTGACCTCTCTATTTATAGAGAAAATTCACAACTAATATGTGAGAAACTTTGGGAACAAGTAATTCACATATTAGATATAATACAAAAATATCTAAAATTGAATATCAAAATATTTTATATTGAGTACAAAAATGTATTATATTGAGTATAAAAATATATTTCATATCAATTATCAAAATATATTAGATTGCATACCAAAATATTTTAGATTATACACTAGAATATTTTAGACTGTGTTCCAAACTATCTTAGCAAAACTTAAGGTCTAAGAAATCACTTTCTAATAATAATTAAATTAATTATTTAAGTTAATATTTCCAAATAATAAAATATATATATTTATTTTTTTCTATGGTATTTTTTTTGGTGGAATATTCTATGGTATTTACTTCATTCACATAATTATATACCCTATTACCCTAAAATAAATAAATTATGTACCCTATTAGAAATACACTCCCACTGTATAAATATACTAATGTATGTGATCTATCAAATACAGACTTCCACCTTTTCAATTCACCATATTTTTTATGAAATATTTAACCATATCTTATATCACCAGGCAATAGAATGGGAAGCCATAAAGATGACATAATACTAAATTGTAAAGGTAAAGGTATCATAATCTCAGATTAATATTCAAAATGAAACTAAAACATGTAAAATTCAACAGGTGACAAGCAAATGAGGTGGCTCTTGCTCCAGCAGGTGAAACCGTATTATCAGCTAGTCCCACTATTTGTTTTTATATCCCTAATTATATTAACGACATTATTATTAATGAAATGCTATAAGCATCTTTTACTTAAAACAAAATGTAAATTAAAATCAAGTAAGACTAACAATCTAACATGATGGTATGTTTACTGCTTAAAAAAATGATGGCTTTATTACCTTCCACACCTTTTGTAGGCTCTTCCATTGGCAATCATAATGCCAACAACTATATATTTGCTGCATTTCCAAATATCCTCCTTAATAGAAATCTAGATGTAAACCTGCGTGTTGTGCAAGTGCTTAAATAAGTGATTTGACATCTAAATATTATGAAATATGTTTTATAACAAATAAGTGTGTCCATATCCAAAACCATTGGGTGTGTTTGTAATCTATCAACATAGGAAGTAGACACTTTAGGTTTTTTTTAGAGGTTCTGAGGTTGTTGGATGATTACCATTTCAACATAAAATTAGATAGTAAGCCGGTAGTGAATGACACACTTGAGGGATAAAAGTATACCATAATGAATTTGAAGTCATTAACTCTAGTTGCAGATCACACGTGAAAAATTTACCAAACTATCATATTAGTTTCATCAAGAGCAAGTAAATCTTGTATCATATCAATATTTCGGTAGATCAACAATACTTTATGCACATCTTGTATCATACCATACATTGTATTAAATTATCACTACTTAAATAAAATAAGTTTATTCATGTAATAAACCAAATTGGATACAGCGAAAAAAGTTGATAGTCTCCAATTGAACTAAGGTATAAGGTAAATACGTAACCCAAAGAAATATTTGGCCTTGTCATCAATATTTTCATGAATTTGGGAAGGAAAAAAAAAACCGTGCATTTTTTATAAAGCAATGCGATACCTTTGAAATTATAATGCGACACAATTGTAGTAATTTATTTGCATTTTATTAGGTATTTTTTATTGGCAATTCTTCACTTTGAAATATCCATCACTACCAATTTCTTTAAATTTATATTTTTTTGAAAGTACGTTATAGTTAAATAAAATCATATTTCAAATTAAGAACAACACAACAAACACCTAAGAAAGTGTTCATAAATTTTGTCCCTGGTTACAAGTTAACTATAACAAATTACTCGGAACCACATAAACAATATGGAGGTTAAAGTTGCAAAATTCTTAATACATGCATTGCAGTATTTTAGAACTAAAGTAGTTGATTTGAATTATATGACTTCCAAGAAGACTATCAACACATTCAGAAAAATCGATCCTACAGATGAAACCACAGTCCTAGATTGACATAATATATAGAAGTTTGGCTACACATCATTCATGGGGTTGGAGGCTTCACAAATGAGAAACTTAGGGTGTGTTTGGATTGAGGGTTTATGAGGAAAAAGGGAGGGGAGGACTCACTTTTATTTTTAAAATTACGGATATTATAAAATAATTTTTAAAAAATTGAATTAACAACATGATTGAGAATAATACTTCAAAAACACTAAATTTATTTTAAAAATATATTTTACATTGTTCGTAATTTAAAAAATAAAAGTGAACCCTCCCCTCTATTCCTCTCCTAAACCCTCAATCCAAACACACCATTAAACAATTCAGTAGTGATGATGAGTCATTATGGTTCTTTGAGTTGACTTTCTTTTTATATGGCTCGGTGTGATTACATCCCTTGTTTGATGTTCTCCGTACCAAATAAAATGGAAAACAAAATCTCAATTCATTAAGTAATACTTAATAAAAAGACAGAGGAGAGGAAAAGTAGATAAGAAAAAAGAAGAGGGCATGGACAGTATCTCCATCACAATTGTACACCGTAAAAATGATCTTTGAGCATGGTGTGGGTAGAACATGAGTTGATTGAATTCATAATATATTTGAGACAAACAACAAAGAGATTTTAAATACCATAGAATATAATGGGGTACGCAAGAACATTAATATAATGGTATTTAATGGGTTAGAATTAGAGATAGTAACGGTAGATACATGGATAGGAAAAAGGGTGCAGCACAAAACAATGAGACTAAGAATTTGCTTGAAGAAGAAATGCAATATAGAGAGTGCCACATCAAAATTTCTATGACATGAAAAAAAAGTGATGCGATATCAACAAAGTAATTTTTTATTTCTTATAATAATAGACTTTTAGAACAAAGCGTGTAGTTATTGTTGAAACTTCAAAATATAACTTTCACAAAATCAAAGATATTCTAACACAAAAAATTATAACACATTTTTTACAACAAAGTTCACCTTGACAGAGGATTTCACATTTTTGAAGTAAAAGATGCCTTTTGTAGAGTAAAATAAATTATAACACTAAAAAAAGTTAAACTTATCTCACGGTCAAACACGAGATTACGCCTCTTCTCCTGGGACCAAAGAGTTAACACAAATATATATTATAAGACAACAAGACTAATATATTTCTGCTTGATAATTTACACACGGTTGCACATGGCTTTATAACTGTCCAAGCTTTATAAGGTAATCAAATTCATTTACAAGATAATCAAATGCATTGAATGGAAATTACAGTAGAGGAAAACAATTATGCAGGAATAAGGTAAGTCAACTATACTGAGTAATTTCAATTGATCTTAAATAATAATGGTTATGCATGAATTGAAGAAAGTCAACAGTAATGATGATGTCATAGGATTTGTTCTCAGTACACCGATACGCCCTCGCAAGATGGAGGAGGAATCCACGACGCCAATCTTGGAGGTTAGAAAATTATGTCTCGTCGAAGAGAGTGGCTTAGTTAGGAGATCAGCTAGTTGATGACTAGATGGTACATGTGACACGGTGAGGTGGTTCTTGGCTACAAGGTCACAAACGAAATGATAATATTTAGCAAGATGCTTCATTCGAGTATGAAAAAATTGTTAAAACTTACGCTGGGGGTCTGTTGCAATAACTTGACTAAGAAGATGATGAAGATGAACATGATGAAGTGTGAAAATAAATTCCAAAGATTGTTGTATATCTTGATTGTTGGGAAGAGACTGCTGCACTTGAAACCTGAAAAGTTTAATGGTTATGCATGTAAAACTCAAAGCGCATGGGGTTGCCACACTAACCTTTAGGTTCGATTCGCCCTCACCAATAACTGTATATTAGATGCAATAAGGAATGACCGGCGAATCCCTTCAGGATACTATGAGTTCCTTGGCGTGTATTGCACAACCACACCAAGCGTATCTCCTAACAATATTTTGCAGATTTATGGTTCCAGCAATTCACTCATGCATTAGAGAATTGATGGATGATTTAGAGTAAGAGAATGATGGAGAATTATGTTGTTAATGCCACAAAATTTTGTCAAAAATTATGTTGTTGTTGTATGTCCAACTAATGGCCAAATGTCAGGCATTTATAGTGCATTATATGACACTTCACATGAAAGAAAGCACCCATTTGAGTTGAATCAATGCTATGGTTCATTAAGAACCCCTTTGCTAAAAGTTATGATCATATACACTTGAGTCAATGCTATGGTTCATTTAGCACCTTTTTGCCAAATGTTATAACCATATACACTTGAATCAATGTCATGGTTCATTATCTATCAATAGAAGAGTTACAACTTTTGGTTCTAAAGTGATTCCATTATTTTGGAAATCACCAACAATCCCCCACCATTTTCAAAATACTAAATCTCATAAATCCGGAAATTTCATGCCTTCAGATAACGGTATCTCACGATTTGAACCATTACTTAGTAAGTTAAGTTTTTGCTCATTCCCAAATAGCATGGTAGGCAAGCTTTGAACCAACTATTTATTAGAACAAGTGTGCATAACTTACACATAGAATCTCGGTACCATTGATAAAGAGACTTGTAAAATGACACATTAAAAAGGCCTTGTGTCATATATCCCTTTTCATGAGAATTTAAGAGTCAAACCCTTCAACTTCGTGAAGCGGCGAAACTTCATTCTCACAAAGGTAGACTATATCGAGAATGCCCCATAAGTATGCATTCCAGCAAATATATGTTATATGTCCATTAAGAGGAAAACCTCATCCTACCATTTTTCTTCTTATGGTCCAAGTACTTTTACCCCTTGAGGTGTATCTATTGTCAAGTACTTCAATCACTCTAATAGTGTACTTTCACCATTGAACCAAAGACTTGATGCTACTCAAGTGTGGGTTGAGTTTCCACCATTGGTGATCAATTAGATGTGGGTTTGTACCACATCCCTAATAATGTTTTCAATGTATTCAACATCATTTCCAAAGACATCATTCTTTGTCAATCATTTAGTCAAATAATTGCAAAATTTTCTTTTAACTTTTATAAACTTTGAATATTTAATTCTTCACATAGGTTTTGTATTCTCATAGCTATGTCTATGGATCAACTTATATACTCTTGATAGTACTCACCAACTATCATCAAACCATGACACTTTTGTCAATTGAGTATATTGTAATAATACACAAACTTTTATGTCATTACACCTTTGCTATAACAATATTTAACATGCATTTCAATTTGAACTTCAACTTTTCTTTTATATCTAGCCAAGATATATCATACATTGAATGCATTAAACATACATAGTAAAATAAAACTTGATCATAAAAGAATGTCATAACCAAACTTCATAAGATGTGATTAAACATGCAAGTCATATACTCCACATAAAATTAAATATAACACAAACATTTTGATTTTAGTTATCATATAACTAATACATATATCATAAATTCATTGTGTTAAATTCAAGTTTATGTTTAAATATGTTCCATGCTAAATTTCAATAAACAATCACATAGAAAAATAAACAATGAACCAAAATCATTAATATTCTCTATGACTTTCTTCCATGAACATATATCAACTTACAATCATTCAAAACATATCCAAATTACCTTAATATCATGATAAACAAGAAATTAACAATTACTTTTCATATTATCATGCACATATAATATCAACATAATATTAATGATAATAATTTCTTACACAAAGCAAATAATATCATTAAAACAACCACTTGATATTTTGACAATTTACATGCACTATTTCAAACAAACAATTTTCATACGTCAACAAGAATGAAAATCTACATAGGCAAGCACTATCTATGTTCAAACACGTATCACATATTCACATTTTCAACTATTATAATAGCAAAACATACAATATATTCATTTCAATTAAATAATTAACTTTCCAAGGCAGTTTAACTATGAACATTAAAAATCATGCAACGTTTAAACTATAAACCAAACATTGCCATTGTCTGGCGCTTGAAAAACACATTTTCGTTGCCTATGGATTACAAAAATCATGACATTCCTTTTCGTGAAATGCAGCCATTCGGAATTTACAATCTATCATACATATGCATAAAATTTGATCCATATTTTATATAGGGTTTGGTAAATAGAAAAATGGCAGCATGGAGCTCAGATGGTCCGGAAGGACTTGTACAAAATGTATTTGTTGGTGAAGACATATGGCAAAGAAGTATTGAGGTTGATGTGATCAAATTGCATAAACATTGTTGTGAAAGTGACTCAAAATTGGAGTTCTGATGCTGTCAAATTCGGTGGCCGAATTGGAGAGCACGGTGGCCGAATTTGACTTTTTTTTTTTGGGCTTCTGGTTTGTGAATTTTCGGTGGCCGAATGGATGCATTCGGTGGCCGATTTTGCGCAGGAAAAATAAAACAGAAACGTATTTTCGGGCCCAGATTTGTTCCAGTTTTTTGAGGATTTTTTACTATAAATATAGGCTTTGCATCAAAGTAAACCTTGAGATAGAGGGGGCTGAAACAAGGGTTTAGAAAGGCAACAACAAAACTAGGGTTTGTATAGAGTTTGTCTCTTGGCAACAAATACTAGGGTTTGAGGGTTGATTCACCTTGGAAAACACTATTAGGATTGAGTCTCTTGATTACGGGAAGAGATTGGGACTTTGGGTAGAATTAGGCGGGAGACTTATTCTTGTAACCCATTGATATCTCTTTTGTAAAGTTACTCATCATTATAGTGAAACAGATGGCTGCTCTCTCCCCAAAACTAGGTAAATTTGGACCGAACTGAGTCAACAAATTCTTTTGTGTTCTCTCTTCTTCTCTCTTGCTGTTTTTTACTTTTGCTTGTGTTTAATTGTTATTCACTTTGATATTGATTGCTTGATTATAACTTGCTCCATACATCAAGTTGTTATTGGTGTGATTTTTCATCGAATTCACAACAAACATGTTAAGGAACTAGATGCTAAGCTTCTCTTGTTGAAATTTCAGGCCATTATGATGATCATTATACTTTTGTTGAGTTTCATTGCAATCTTATTTTACATATTTTGGTAAAGTTTACCTCACACAATTGTCTATCAACCTAAAATATTAATATGGGATGAATTATGAGACTTTCATTTTTTTTATCAATGAACTGTAATACTTATTTTCATATATATGAGATAAATTATAAGGCTCATTATGAGTTCTAATGGAGTTTATTACTAGAGTAAAAAGTAAATGTATTGTTTTAAGTGAAAAGGGTATAATACTTTACAATATTTGAGTCACGTTAGATAGGTGTTTTTCAAAAACAACCAAGAAAACTATGAGTTGGATATCAATCACCCTGCTTTGGTGTGAAATGGGTATCCTGATCTAGATTTGTGCATAATTTTAGAGACTAAGCTCTCGAGCTGGGTCAGACCATAATGAACCACCAAATTCTCCCTCATAAGTGTCAACACTGCTACAATCTCATAATTGGATTCAGACGAAGACGCAGTTTCAGTTAGTAAATATTACAATTTTTTTTTTGAGGTAATGAAATAAGATGTCTCAGCTTGCAAAGCCGATACATTTTAGTTAAATTGCAAATTCAGGGTGAACTATGCATTATAGCAAACTTGTAACTGTATTAAAATATTCGTCTTTTTTTTTAAGGGAAAACTATATTAAAATATTCAAATGGCGTCTTCTCCGCAACCGGCTTCCTACTAAAGATAATCTGGTTCAACGGGGTATTCTTATTCCAAAAGATGGCATGTGTGTGGCTGGTTGTAATGTCATAGAATCAGCTACTCACCTTTTTTGCATTGTAATACTTTTAGTGCTTTGTGGTCTAATGTGCGGACTTGGTTGGGAATCTATTTGGTGCCTCCTGGTGAGCTTCGACAACATTTTATTCAGTTTACCAGGATGTCTGGCATGCCAAGATCTTCTCATTTATTCTTAACAGTTATTTGGCTTGCTACTATTTGGGTGATTTGGAAGGAGCGGAATAATTGTGTGTTCCAAAACACGACAAATACTTTATCTACCCTTCTTGAAAAAGTCAAGTTGAGTTCATTTTTATGGTTGAAATCTAAACAGGCAACAATAGCTTGTACTTATTATGACTGGTGGAAACATCCGTTACCTTGTATGGGTGTGTTCATGTAATTTTGTTTCTTCGTTGGCTTTTAAAGGGCAATCTGACATTGTATTTTTGTCACTTTGGTGGTGTTTCTTTTTTGCACATCTTGTGCGATTGGAAACACCTTTGAGTGTGTGTGTGTGTCTATATATATATATATATATATATATATATATATATATATATATATATATATATATATATATATATATATATATATATCATCTTGATTTGTTAAAAAAAAATATATTCAAATGGCTAATAAACTATCCAAAATATGTACAAATGTCTAGTCTTTTCAATTAATTTCCGATCTCTCTTTGTATATTGTTACCCCGACTTGGTTGACTTGTTAAAATTTGTTCAAGCAGAGGCAGGTGAAAGAAATGATATATATGCTTTCCAATTTATTTTTATTTTTTGTAAAACATGAATTAAATATGAATTTTTATATTTTTGACGGTTAAAAATTCATATCTAATTTATGTTTTATTAAAAAATTCTAATTTTTAAAAAAATATTTTTACAATATTCTACACATTTCTGCATAATTATATTAAAAACGACAAAAAATAACTTAAAAATATGGACTAAAAGTAGTGATTGAAAATTTTATATGGACTAAAATTTGAAGGAAAATTTTAGAGGGACTAAAATAAAAAATTGATATATTTATAGAGATCAAAAACATATTTAACTCTAATCATAACACTGAAAATATACAAAATGGCGAGAGGGATGTTGATTCATTAAACAAAAGGGGTGGGGGAAATTCAAATTCAAATTTCAAATACATAAAGCTTTATGGATAGATATAGTTATTATGCATTTAATGATCCAATGGTTGATTGACTCATAAATGAACAAAAAAACAACACCAAAGAAAGAGAGAAAAAAGACAAATGAATGATTTTGATTATGATAGAACAAACTGTATGAGAGAAATGGTTGGAGATGATCTAAATCCGTCATGTATCCCCCACATCTATTTTTTTTTAAAGAAGAAATCCCATCTGAACTATTTTTTTTAAAGAAGAATTCCCATCTGAATTTATTTAAACACATAATTCCTTTTATTTATTACGGAAACCAGCTTGATACTGCAAAACAAATAAAAATGACGTTTTAGCCCTTCTATCTTTCCATTTACGTTGTTGTCCTTTTCCCACAAACTTGTTGAGTAAGGAGTCTAGTTACAAAACACCACTGATTTACTCACTTACTACCATTCTTATTTTTCACTATTCATCTATTCTCTTCTCTTCTCTTCTCTTCATTTCTCAACTCAACAACAATGATGAATGATCTTCCTGATTGGGTCCAGAAGTTGTTGGTGTGGCTCTAGCTCAACCCTTCATCTGGTTAATCGGGCATTCGACATTTGCGGATGCTACTCTAGAATGGATCAAGGTAGCATCTGTGATGCTACTCCAAATATTGTCAAACACATCGTCAGATTGGTGGTGCTGATAACTCTACCCTTCCTGGCATTGCAAGTGTTGGCTCTGTTGGCAACATGTAACACTAGTAATAACAGAAGAATAACAGAGGGAATAAAAATGAGTTTGATTAATGGAATTTGGAATTTAGTACAAACAGGGATGGAATTACTCAGTAATTCATCAATAGTGAACGAAAATTGGTACAATAAATGTGAGAGTACAGGAGAGAGAGATTAGGGAAGAAATGTAAACATAACACAATTGCACACCTCCAAAATGGATTTCTCTTGCCTCATATATTCATCTGCTAACAAACTGGCCCCACCTTGAGTGCTCTTTCCTATCGCGTTTGCTCACTCTACGCGCCTGGTCACCAAAAGTTCCACTCACCTCTTGTGACATGTCCTCCACGTCATCATTCATTACATTACCCTCCCCTTCAAAAGCAATCTTGTCCTCAAGATTGAGGTCTAGGTAATTTACAGTAAAGTCTACCGCATTCTCCCACGTCGCCTCCTTTGCAGGAACATGTTGCCACTTGACTAACACTTGCTGCACTTGCTGATTTCCCTGCATGATGCAATGCTTCTGTAGAATCTTCTCAGGAGACAAAATAGGCCCTTGTTCCACCGTTGTCAAGGGCAATGGTAAATAAGGCTCTGTAGTGCTTCCTTTAAACTGTTTCAGCTGTGAAATATGGAACACCGAGTGAATACGAGCAGTTTCTGGTAATTGTAATTTGTAAGCAACCTTCCTCACTTTCTCAGTGATTGAGAAAGGCCCAAAATATCGCATCCTCAACTTATGATTGTTTCTCAAAGCAGCAGAGTTTTGCCGATACGGTTGCAGCTTAACCAACACTTGATCTCCCACCTCAAAAGAAATATCAGTTCGTCTCTTATCAGCCTGCACTTTCATAGTTTGTTGAGCTCTTTGCAGGTTACGTTTGAGCTGCTGTAATATTTGATCTCTGTCTAACAGTTGTTGTTGTAGTTCAATTGGCTCAACACTACTAGGAGTATATCTAGTTAACATAGGAGGATCTCTTCCATAGAGAGCCTTGAAAGGTGTCATGCCAATGCTTGTATGAAAGGATGAGTTGTACCAAAACTCCGCCCAAATCAAAGCTTTCGACCATGCCTTTGGATTATCAAAGATAAAACACCTCAAATACATCTCCAAACTCTTATTCACTGCCTCAGATTGGCCATCGGTTTGAGGATGGTAGGCTGATCTCATAGCCAAGGCAGTGCCCTGCAATTCAAATAGTTGCTGCCAGAATCTACTAGTGAAAACTTTATCTCTGTCTGATACAATTGATTTGGGCATGTCATGTAATTTGACCACGTTGTTCATGAATACTTCGGCTACAGACTTACTAGTGTACTCAGTTTTCAATGGCATAAAGTGAGCATATTTAGTTAGAAGATCCACCACCACCAAGATAACAGTGTATCCAAAAGACATAGGTAAACCAGTAATAAAATCCACAGTTACATCTTCCCATACCTGATTGGGAATAGGCAAAGGTTGCAAGAGACCGGCAGGCAAAAAATTGAAGTGCTTAGCTTGTTGACAAATTGCACATTCCTCAATAAACTTCTGGATATCATTCCTGATCTTAGGCCAATAAAATTGTGCACTCACCCTAGTCAAGGTCCTGGTAATGCCTGCATGTCCTCCAATGGGAGAAGTATGATACTCTTTCAAGACCTGTTTGATCAATAAGCTCTCCATAGGTAGCACTAATCTATTCTTCCAGTATAATAAGCCCTCTCTGACTGCATAATTACTATCAGTAACAATTTTATTGAGGCATTGTGTGACAATAACCTACAAATGCTCATGTTGTGCCAACTCCCTTTTTAGTTGTTGTAGAAAAGAGTGCTCAGGTTCAGACCAAGACATAGTCATTACTCGAGAGAGTGCGTCAGCAGCGTGATTCTCTTTTCCTGGTTTGTATTCAATTTGAAAATCATAGCCAATGAATTTGTTCAACCATGCTTGTTGCTCAGGGGTTTGCAATGATTTCTCAAGCAATCTTTTCAAACTCTTTTGATCTGTCCTCAATATGAATTTGTGGCCTAACAAATAATGCCTGAACTTTGCCAAAGCAGCAGTTATCGCATGAAATTCTCTTATGTATGCAGATTGCAGCTGCATTCTTGGTGCCAGTTTCTTAGAGAAAAAGGCAATAGGATGCCCTCCTTGACTAAGCACTGCTCCTGTTCTCGTTCCCGATACATCTGTTTCCAATACAAAAGGTTGCGAAAAATCAGGAAGAACCAACACTAGGGCAGTAGTTAATGCTTGCTTTAGTTTGTAAAAAGCTGTCTCTGTGTCCCCATTCCACACAAAAGCTTCTTTCTTCAGCAAGTTAGTCAAAGGGCTAGCTATTGTTGCATATGATCTGATAAATCTTCTGTAATATCCTGTTAAACCTAAGAATCCTCTCAACTGCTTGAGACTCTTAGGGCTAGGCCACTCTAACACAGCTTGTACCTTGGATTTGTCCATAGACACTCCAGTCCCAGGCACCACGTGCCCCAAATATTATACCTCTGTCACGCCAAACCGTCACTTGGATAGCTTAGCAAATAGGACATTCTGACTCAGTATTTGAAACACCAATTCCACATGTTGTAAGTGCAGTTGCCATGATGAACTGTATATCAGGATGTCATCAAAGAAAACCAAGACACATTTTCGCAATAAGGGTTGAAAAGTTTGATTCATCAATCTCTGAAAAGTTGCAGGGGCATTTGTAAGACCAAATGGCATAACAAGCCACTCATAGTGCCCTTGATGAGTCCTAAAGGTAGTTTTATGTCTATCTTCTGGACTGAGCAAAATTTGATGATATCCAGAACGAAGATCTAACTTTGAGAAATATCTTGCATCATATAGTTCATCTAAAAGCTCATCAACTGTAGGTATTGAAAAACTATCTTTGATAGTGATAGCATTTAGAGCCCGGTAATCTATACAACACCTCCAAGTTCCATCTTTCTTTCTTACCAAAATGATTGGGGACGAAAATGGACTGACACTCGGTTGAATGATGCCATCTTCTAACATTTCCTGAACCATTTTCTCAATCTGCTCTTTTTGACTATGGGGATATCTGTAAGGTCTAACCTTAACAGGTGATGCATTTGCTTTCACCACAATCTCATGGTTCAATTCTCTTCTTCGCCTCCACATCACACTTAGAATAAACATTTACAATAACACATATATTCCTAAGCACCCCCCACTCCAAACACACACACACAAAACCTTCTCCCACCACCTTCGAAATAACATTTGAAGAAGACTTCCTCCATAGAGATAGGACCCCCCCCACTATTATCTTCGGAAGGAAGGAAAACCCAATCACAATCATTGCTTCCCCAAATACTCTTGAAAAAACCACTAGATACTTCCTCCATCTTTGTTTCTTAAATTGCCAAAAATTCAATATTATTTTGCCTAACCAACTCCTTCACTTTATTCCGTTTCAATCCCACCCCCCCTACATCCACCTCCTCTATCTTCACTAATCTCCCCGTTATCGGATCATCCGCAACCACATGAGAAAATCCTGCTTCTTTTTGTCTTAACAAAACTTTCGTCGCCGCCAATTCCTTCAAATTAACCTCACCCTCCAATTGCGTTTCCAACACCACCTCATTGTCCTCTAATATTAAATTAATTCCAGAAAGGATATGAGCAATACCTCCATAAACCTGGGCCTGTTGAGAGACTGTAGTGTACAAGCTATTCTCTTTGTTTCTTTCTTTGTTAGAGGATTTACTCAAAATGATTGACCCTTGTCTTCCCCCACCCTTTCCTTGTCTTACCATTTCCGCCACTTGCACAAATTTAGGAGTACCTAGCGGATTAAAATTATGCCTCCCTTGTTTACGTTTGAATCTTTGTTTCTGCATTTGCTTCAACAGTACCTCATCATCTGGAATTTCCTCTAGAGAGTCGCTAAAAACTGACCCCACCCCATCCTCCTGCAGTGCCCCTGATGGCTCCTCTCCTACTTGCACCCCTGGCTCAAAAAATTGGGCAATAACTTGCTTAGAAGGCTGTTTAGAAGCATTTGCATTCAGGCCCAAATGATTCACCTCCTCAACCGGCCCATTAAAATGTTCCAAATGACCAACCCGTCACCAAAACCCGGAACCCGAGGGAAACCCAGCACCGTCCGATCGACTTCTAGATCCAAACCAGTGTCCTCCTTTGAAAGCACATGAGGAATCTTTAGTGGGCCCACACCATCCACTTGTCTACCAATCACTAAACCAGCAGGACAGGAACAAGACAACGCTTTTCCCACCTCTCCAATCACTTTCTGCATTTCAATTTCTCTCCCCTCCATGTAGCCTTCTCCCATTGATTGAACAGAACCCCCTTTCCCCAATACAGGGAAATTACTCAGATAACTTAGGAGATTCTGACCATAACCTTCATTTTGTCTTTCCTCCACCTCCCTAACCCTGCCATCTCTCCTTACCCCTATCTCCCCTAGTTGAACTGACCCAACTGACACCGGTGTACCGCCCCCTTCATCATCAGAATTAAAATCAACCCCCTCTCCCAGCACCCGCCCCACCGCCTCCGCTGCCCCAAAAGAACCTTCTGACTCTGCCGCCTCCCAACACTGCTCCACCTTATCCCCTTTATTCACCGCCGGCCACCCATCCTCCACCACCCACAATGAATATTTTTCACCAATCACCTATATCCTCATCTCTTCATTGATAAGAACCATTCTGTCCGTAGAAACCAGAATTCTCGCTGCATCCAAACGACATCCCATCACCGTATCATCGTCGAAATCATGAAAAAAAACCGAACTTTGAGCCCACCAACTTAAAAAAGACTCATCCCACACATGTAAAGGGACTCCATAGATTCTTAGCCACCCTAGAAGAAGACCAACGCTTGACTTCTTTAAAAGTGGCCTTCCACCAAGCTTCATTCTTCGCCCTAGCTCTTTCTATTTCCCTTGGAACCTTTGATTGAATAAGAACTAAATCATCCCCCATCAATGATACCCGGATTTGATTCAGCCCCTCCAAAACCAAACTATGTTGCACTTGAATCGCCTCCCGGAAATACGACAACACACCGACATAACAGCTTTCCAACTCCTCCAAACGGTCCTTGCTCGGAGCTACCACCATACATGGCCGTTGGAGCTTCTGCTTCTCCGGCGGAACCTGAACTGTTGATAACACATTGCTAAAGGATCTCCCCTGTTGAACCAAGGCTCCTGACGACCCTACCCCCTGTTTGGAAACCTCCATCACTTGTTGCCCCTCTCTCTCAAACCTAGCCCTATTCACCTTCAGCCTACTCTCCCCCACCCACTTCTCTTCCAGCTTCCTTTCCATCACCTCCACATCAGTAACATCTCTGAATCTAACAAAACCAAAACTCCTTCCCCACTTGTCTAGTTTGTGTGGAACAAACACCTCACCCACATTCCCAAATCTGGCAAACACTTTCCAAAGATCTGATTCAAGAGTGCCTACTGGAAAACGGGTGAAAAAGAAAGAGGTAGTGGTTCTGTTTTGATGTTGCAGTCTCCGATCACCTCTGAAAAGTTGGCCTCCACCAGGCTGAAAAAACTCCTCTTTTTGTCTCTCACTCACTTTGTCCCTAGTGGGCCCTTTCCCCCAGAGTTTCTCTCTCTAAAACCTCTCTCATTTTTTTAACAAAGTCAAGGTTATTTGAATGCTTAAATTCTTCTTTCAACTTTTTATCATCACAACTATTAGAGGAAGAAGAACAAAAGACATTGGCTATTAGTTGAGTAAGTCAATCAAATGTCTCAATCACTTGACCTTGGTCATTGGTTGGTCCATTTGACCTTGGACAGGTTTTACCTCTGATTTATTTTTCTCCTTAAGAATTGTCTGCCTAGGCATTACTTCCAACATAAAACTTCCTCCATTCCATACTGATACAGAAAGCTTAATTATTTGGAAGAATGCATGCAATTCATATGAGAAGAATATTGGGACAGTCAGTGTCATGGTTACAATGGTAAATATGCCTTGAAGAACGATGTACGTCAGCAAGCGATTTTGATCCCCAAGCAACCCACTTAAGCACCACCATACATTGTTTGCTTTCTCAACAATGTGAAAGAAAAGTGAAATTTGATGTTTTAACCCGCATCAGAAATTCTATTGAAATAGTAGCAGATATGATTATGGACTCTTAGAAAGGGATAACATCTATAATTAATCAGTATGCTTTATTTGCTACTATTTTACCATTAATATTGTCATAATGTTTTAACCCGTTGTGATTTTATTAATTTTTCAATTTTGAGCTTCAACAAAATCGTGGTGTTACTGTAATTTTATCATGGCCACCACGATTCTAAACAAGCATTTTGATAGGAGGTTCCTCCAAAGTTCGTAAGTCTAAGAACTAACACTTTGGTTCTTCACGATTTGAGTTTGTGACAACGGAAAACAAGTTCTTCCCCACACAATCGGTGATCAACGTAAATCATTCCAATAGGAGTATTGATTAATTTTTCTCTCTTCTTACATACTTCTATCTTCACAATTTTTCTTCTTTACCAACACACTCTAAAGTATATCAATTATAAAGTATTAGTTTGATTGGGGGGCTACCATGTTTGCACATAATGTCATTTATACATTGTTATGTTGTTAAATGAGGTTTTTATCTATTTAAAGAGATCTTATAAGAGGTTAGTGTGAATTACAAAATTAGAAGGTGTGTTAACGGTTTAATTAACGATCTTTAAGTTGATAAGAGAGGTTTTAATATATTTTAAGTGACCTTAAGTGAGGTGAGTGTTTATTGTAAAGTTAAAGGGGTTGTTTGTGTAATTTAAACTAGTAGCCTCACACGGGGTTTCTGAACAAGTGATTGTCTGATAATGAGCGAGGAATATCTATCTTTCTGCTAAGCAGGATGTATTGAACTCATAATTTAGTAGATACTTTTTAACTTTATATCATTATATTTTAATTTTTTAATATTAAAAAAGTATGTGCATCACTAATTATTAAAAAAGTAAGTTCAAGAATGATTAATTTAATGGAAAATATTGTGGACCCCATTTAAGAATGGGATGCTTGCTTGAGATCATGAGTCCTATAGAAGTCCAACAAAAAATTTTCAATGGAGATACCTAATAGATGTCAAATCTTAAATGTTTGAGACCCTCACATTGTGGATGCTCTTGTATACTTTTTCATCTTCATTTTTCTTTTGTATTTAGTTGTATTTATATTTTAATAGTTTTTAAATGTAAATTTGAAAAACAATAGATTATCATGTCCAAATTTATCACTAAAAAATGTTCAAATTAAAGATAGTCAATTTTTTTTATTTCCAATAATTTTGACATAAATTTAATTTTTTTTTTTTTACAGAGTTTGCTAAAGATAGTTTTATCCATAAATGGAGAAATAGTCCATTGAGTTGGTTTTTTATATAATGATATAAATTATTAAAGAAATGTTATTTGAACGATAATTTGTTATCACAATTGATTGAACAACCAAATTATACAAATAAATTCAGGTATTGACACAAAAATTAAAGTAATTTAAAAAGAAAATAAAAACAAATTACGAATATGATAAAGAAAATTGGTACAAAATATGTGAGTTCATATGTCATTTGTATAAATTTAAAAAAATTGAAGTCAGTCTGAACTCGGTCAAAATGACATAGAAAAGCGATTGACAGCTTCATTGTCGTCACATGTTCTTCGATCTTCACCGTTCAAACCATTCCATTGAAGAAGAAACCTCTACACTCCATAATCCATTAATCTATTTTCTCTCTTTCCCAAACAGAAACTCTGCAGGTGCAGAGAGCTTATCCTAAAACCCATTTCCCAAACACATCCTTCATTTTCTTGAAATGGCAGCATGGAGTTCAGATGGTCCTGAAGGAGTTTTTGTACAAAATGTGTCAGTTGGTACAGACATTTGTCGAAGAAGCCTTGAAGTTGATTTCATCAAGATGAATAATCAATTGAAGGAACTCAAAGCCAAACTTCGCTGGTTGAAATTACTATCCTTCTTCATGTTTGGAATTTTGTTGTGTCTCATTTCAATGTTGTTTTACAAATTTAAGTAAATTATGGTTTCGTAAATGTAGTAGGGTTTCTGCTCCTAATCAAGTGGCTATTGTCACTATTTTGTAATCAAATGTTTGTTAGTAATCACAATCTTGATTATTTTGATTCTAGCTGCTTAATTTCAAATCTTCTTCAATGAAATGTTATTAGTGTTAGATCGAAGGCTTAATTTCGTCTGTCACAGTCTTCTCTCGAGTCAAATTAGTCTCTAACATTGTTATATTGGCAACAGTATAGTCTCTCTGTCATAACGAACGAAGGACTAATTTGTTCTCCGTATAAAAATTTAAGGTATAATATGAGTTTTTTTTTTTTTTTTTTGGGGACATAATTTGCTCGAAAAAATTGTGAGAGATTAAATTAGGTCTTCATTCTTAACGTTAATGTTATCAATACGTGTAGTATTGTAGATAACTTCAGAGGACCTACTGGCCATTCTCAATCATATATAGTTTTTTTTTCTAACGGACAAGATTAGTACTTTTAGTATTATGTTAGTTAGATATAGTTGATAACACATTTTGCACTTGAACAAGTTTTAGACGTTGATGAGCCACCTCTGAAGGATTGTGGCAACGTATTCACGCACCTACTTATGTCCACCACACAATCACTTGCAGATTCTGACTCAAATCGTGCCCCACCAAATTCATTGTGGCGATTTGTGGTTAGGCTTTATTAAAGTTGTTGGATTTAAGATCGTTTTGTGTGTTTGTTGTGTATCTATGTTTTCTTTGTTTTATGTATTGGTCTGTAGTTTGTAGTTTTGGTTTAGTTTGTACACAGTGAGTGCTTGGCTTCATGGAAAGGTTTACCCCGAGAGTGCTTGGTTTCTTGGAAAAGTTTGTATGTAAAACTAATGGTGCCCTCTGCTAACCCCAACGCCGTCTCTTTTAAAATTTGTAGTTGAGTTTTTAACACAACCCCTTTAAAATCGGTTTGTGAGGTGAAGACTACCCCTATTTATAAATACTTGTTCATACCATATCACTTTCAATGTGAGACTCTTAACAATCTCCACCCAACAAATGGCTCTGACACATGTGGTTAGTTTGGACGAATTTGAGACCACTTAATAGTCTAGTTTTGCTTGCATAAGCCAAAGATAAAATTGTAACTTTAAGGAAATAAGGACTATAAACTCTCTTTTCATCTTTGCTTCAGACCATATGCGGAAGAAATTGATTTGGTTATTAGCTATTAGATATTGGTTTAGTAATGTTCTTTTAGTTTGTTTGGGCATAGGATAATGATCCCTTAGTTTCTATTTTCCTTAGGCTTATGATTTTGTACCTTCTTTGTAACCTTGGTTGTTTTCTTGTAGCACGTCTTGTGCGGAGCAAACGTCGTTTTCTGGTGTTAATATAAGTTTCATTTTTGCCTGTTCAAAAAAAAAGAAGTAATATTCTTTTAGTTCAAATAAAAATGATGTAGGTGCTAACTTACTCGCTTTAGAAAGAGATATGTGTAAACCCCGGCAAATCTCATATATTCATCACAAAAATGATTCCTAAAATGACAAGCACCTTCTAAAGAGAACATGATGGACTTATTATAGCTTTATCAATTCTCACTCACCATATATGTAATATGCAATTGAATTTTTTAATTAACCATTGTGATTTTATTCTACAAAGTACATTTTAGTTTAGGGATGTGAAATCCCTTGAAAAAAAGGTGCACTGCACTATAAATAGTAGCAAGCAATACCCTTTGGAAAGGGCAGTTCAAAAAAATAAAGATATAAACATATTTAATGCTCCACAAAACTTGAAAATTTTCATGAAACATTGTACGTCTTACCGGCATTGCTGTCAATGTTAGTTCATAAATTTTAATTCGGATAAACAACAAGGATTTTTCAACTGGATTACAAAAATAATTGTACATTAAAATAAGTCCTTACTTTATAGTTTATACTCAAGCAAACCAGATGATCAAAGTCCATGACCAACGTTGAAAAGAAGCTCAGTCTAAAACTTCAGGTTCCCTTTTTTGTGGTTTAAAATATCCATACATTGATATGTTGAACTTTTAAACTCTATTACTCAAACTTCACAAATCAGATATAGCTTGTTAATGTTATTTTTTATGGACGGTATTCCCCTTTGTTGAAAAAAATTATCTTCAACGTTTAACTCTTTCTATTTGATTTTTCACCTTCAGAACCATCACAATTTCTAGAGCAGTTGAGCTCAAGTACCTCTGACAAGTTTGTGTACATTACATCCATAGAAAAAGAGAGAAAATAAAGAAAAGGAAAAAGTGATAATTAGAGAGTTAATTGAGCATGGAACTGCAACAATTATAATGTTATGTTAAACATAACTAAACTTCATATTATTGAATACTTTGCTGTTCAAGTTTCAACTGACAAGAAACTATGATGTAGATCATTGATTTCAGAACTGAAAAACGGTTCCCCGTTGACATTACACTCTACGACTATTTTGAAGAGGTACCAGAGAACAGGAAGACCTGTGCAAGTATGAAAAACAGCGAGACAAAAAATGCAATAACATTTCAAGAAAATGCAACCTCGCTTGCCACCCAGTTCATTATTACCTTGCCACTTTCCTTACACTGCTTTTATATTCTACCTCATTCCCTTCCTTTTTATTCCTATCTTAATCACTTGCCACAAGTGCATTTCTGTTAGTGCACACATGGCCAACTAATTCCCTGCTTCCTTTTCTATTTATCTTAACATCAACTTTAGTAGATGTAAGATGCTTAACAAAGACCAACATTCTACACATGAAAAGTATAAATGGCAATAGATGTTGCCCACTTTAACACTGTCACCATTCACAGGTCATGCATTTCCTTTATGATAGATAGGTAGCTCATTTCATAAAGTATTAATCAGTATCAGCAGTAAACTTATAGAGCCCAGGCATGTGTTACTAGTTGCAATAAAACCATACATATGGGAACAGAGTCAAATAAAACTAGACAAAATAAAACTCAAAATGAAGTTGTTCAAACTTCAAAGGAGAATTAGAAATACTTTTACAAGAAAACTCAAAGGGCAGTGTCTTCAGAATCAGAACCAGAAACAATGTAATCAGTATAAGAAACATAAACACATATTTCTCAATTCTTGGACAACTTGTGCGCAAGGGAAGATCCAAGTTCAGTCAATATCTTAAACCAAATCAGAGTTGCTGACCCTCACCTTTATCATTGCATTTTTGCATCTGGAATCCTAGCACTATGGATGCAGTTATCACGCTTATTATTGAGTAAAACAATGCAAGGCCAACTTGATATCGAAAGCTTACAAAACAACAAATACATTTTGATCAAAATGCAAAATAGAGCTTGAGTGATGACAAAGCACTCACCTCATCATTTGGATTTGAAAAGGGGAACTCTCAAACAACAATAATTCAATATTCATATACCTAAAAAGTAAAAGCAAATAACACACCTGCCATTTCAGGGAGGCTCCACATATTTTCGGGTGGTGCTGGTTGAGATGCCCTTCCTAACCTAGAGGATATGGAGGAGTTAGCTTCTATAGACGATATAGATTTGGCTGATGGTTCAAAATTGTCTCACAATTAGTGCACTCCAACGACAAGTGATAATTGCACCCTCCGCATAATGAAACAGTCACACCCTCAAAGACATAAAATAGACCTTATGTTAGCAATGCTACCTATCCCTTAGTCAATTATGCTTCAAAGTGAACCGCCACAATGAATGGGCGAAGCACCAGCTAGAGGCATAGTTAGGGTTTTCACTTGTGTTATCTGCATTAGTTTCAAATCAAGGGACATGCTTTCAAATCTCTGATAGTACTTTATCCCAGTTGCCCTTAGAAATACACGATCATCTGATATTGAATTCTTCTATCCAATGATAAATAACCATGCTACACTTGTAAGGAACTCTCATTGTCTCTCCTTAGACGTCACCAATTAACATAATCAAAAGTCAAACGAAACTAAAATAACCCAAAATGGAACAACAGCTGAGAGAATAGATAAGGTCTGAGAATAATCAGACATTTTCACTCTTGCTTGAACTGATTACTCAGAAGAAGAATCATCTATTGAGGCTCTAGCAGGAAACTTCAAAGCCCCTAATTATTGCCGGTTTGGTTTTTTCTTTGAAACCTCTTTTGTTACAGAGCAGCCTGCACCCTACAGTACACTTCTTGTTCTCTCATAACAAAACAAAAAAAAAAAACTATCATAATTCCAGTGATGAACCCTCCAGTTGAGGCAAGTCACATCTTATAACTACAACAACTAGAGACCATTTTCCGGTTTTCAACTTATCCCTCGTGATTTACAACTGAGCCTATCACACCTATGTGTACACTGTGATACACTTTATTTAGTTCAAAAAATAAAATAGTTCCACCCGAGACTAAGTCGCTACTAGCATATCATACTTGAATGCAATTTCTTCCTATGGACCTAAACAACTAGATTAAATTAATTCAATTTCAAACCATGATTGCATCAACAAGAATTTACGATAATAATAGTCAATTCATGCTAGATAGATTAGAATTCCTAATAAATAGCTCTGAACAACAAATTATTTAAACACCCAAAACCAATCTGCATTAACAGAAAAATCCAAACAGCGTTCAAAGTATGCTGATTCTTAAGGTTGATTTGGAGCCATTCTAAACAAATAAAATACAACAAGAAACACATACAATTATTGCCACTGCACTAACCGAAACAACAAACACCACCCCAAGTTAGCATGAAAAACACCTCAGATAAACAACATCACAGCATAGTTCCAATAATTGCATTCATAGCAGAAATAGTATAAACAGGTTATATTTCAAAATCCTGCATTGCATCAACAAATAAACCAACCAGGAGTACAGTACAGAAAATTTAAAATCAAACTAACTACATTTGCTAAAAGTTTTCAACAAGATAATCTACCAATTGAAACCAACGGCTTCAAGTTTCAACTACATGTAATCATATAACAGCTTATTCTTCTTCTCTAAAAGACAGCAACGAAAAAACACGATTTTAAGGGTTTTCAGTTACAACAGTGTCGCTGTTGTTGGAATTAGGAGGCTTCTGTTGACCGATGATGCGCCCAGTTAAAGCATCAACAGGACGCATGTCACGGGGTCCCCCTTTACGTGCCATGGCCACAGTTGGCGGTGGAGGAAGCAACCCTGCTCGAAACAGAAGACGCTCAACGGGATTCGAAGGTTGAGCTCCAACAGAAAGCCAATACCTAATACATAAAGAAGAAAAAGAACACTATCAGATACATACATACAAATGTGAATGGATCTTCTCGGGTGTATTTTACACTTGGAGAGTGAAGTGTGATCTCTCACCATTCACAAAGAGAGAGAAACACATAAGGGATTTGCTACAACAACCAAGCCTTGTCTCGCTAAGTGGGGTTGGCTACATGAATCAAATTATGTCATAATACTCTATCATATACCATTTTACATCCAACATGAGGAATTTAAATGGAACAAATTTGAATGGTGAGAGATCACACATATCTCACGTGTAAATTACACATGAGAGAATCCATTTCCACACACCCAGAAGGAATTGGCATAAAAAAAGTGTTACGATAGCTATGAAGCGCTTACATTGACACCAGACACAACACAGACATATTGACACCACTAATAATCTGAGAAAATGAATTAATTGAACGGAATCACATATCTCAATGTCGTCTGAGACACTAGACACAATTCGATTAGAAAGGTCGATGGGAAGCACCAACAAAATAAATAGGTTACTTACATCAACAAATCAACATCAGTAATAATTTTAAAAAATAATTAACTGAATGCAATCACATACGTCAGTGTCATGAAAGACACCAACGAGTGTCAGACACAGGCTTTTGATCAAAGGTGTCGATGTTACAAAGTTAGTTATAAAGTACCAACACAGACACCATACATAACACTAACATATTGACATTTCAGCAATAATTTGAGTAAATGAATTAATCGAAGGTAACCACATCTCTCGTTGCGTGTCAGACACCAGACACATTCGATTAGAAGTGTCAATGGAAAGCACCTACACATACACTGGGCACTTACAGAGACACACCAACATCAGTAATCATTTTTAAATTATAAATCGATTGTCATCAAATGTGTCAGTGTCATGTCGGTGTCAGACACATGCTTTCAATCAAAAGTGTCGGTGCTACAAAGTGAGCTAGTTAGTTAGTGAGAGTATTAATAACTACTTACTTGACTCTATCAAAGTTGATACCCATTCTTTTGCCACCATCTTGACCAGGTAAGGGATTATAGTAACCAAGAACTTCAAGGTGCTTTCCATCTCTTGGAGATCTGCTATCCGCAGCCATAACACGGTAGAATGGTTTGTTTTTGCATCCTAAACGTGATAATCGAATCCTAACCACCATTTTCCTCCAAAATTCAACCTTTCTTCTTCTACCTGTGTGGTGGTTGCAATAGCACAAATCAATTTCAATGTGAATAAGGAATAAACAAATGAATGTGAAAAATGAAGAAGGGGGGACAAACCTGTCTGTGACGGCGTGGATGACGGTCGCCGGACTGGACGTGACGGCGGCCGAGAATCGCAGGAGAGATACGGGTGAAGGGTTTATGGGCTCACTGGTTTTTGTAAAGAAAGGTGTCTCAAAGGAAGGGGTAAAAAAAATGAAAAATAGGTGAAGAAAAAATATTTTATTTTATTTTTTTGAGGGAAAGAAAAAATATTTTATTGTGATTCAACCGTTGAACATAAAAAATAAATCAATTTTCGTGTATTATAAATTTATAAGGGTTAATTAAGTAAAACATCTCTATTTCACTCACTTCTCTAAAAAAAAATCTCTATTAAATGTTCGGAATTTTGTTTTTAATCTTTATAAAATAAAATCACACTCTTTAAAAAAAAATAAGGAAAAAAAATCACACCGTTTAATTATTGTGACATTTTCCGTTAACATTTTAGGGACAACAATATTGAGGGAAAGGACTAAAAATATTTATGGAAAATTTTAAAAATACAAAAAATGCTGACGTAAAATTTTTCAAAAGGCTAAAATGTACGTTTTTATTTTGTACAGACTAAAAATGAAATTTTAAATATTTGTAGAAACCGTTTACTTAATTAACCTTAAAAAAAACCATAAATTTAATTACTTTTTATCAAATTATATATATATATATATATATATATATATATATATATATGTAGGCTTAATTGTTCTTTTGGTCTTTTAAGTATTTATTTGGTATCACTTTGTTCCCTTAACTAAAAAAAAAAGACTATTTGAATACTTTTAATTTTCGTTACACTTTTTGGTCCATTCCGTTAGGTTTCCGTTAGGTTTAATAAAAAAAACATTAAGGCTCTGTTTGGATAACTTAAAACTAACGGAGCTGAACGAAATGAAACGGAGTGAAATAGAGCGGAATGGAACAAACATTTTATTCCATCGTTTGGATATTTCATGATGGAACATAGCTAGACGGAATGGAATGCATTATAATTTTTTATTTCAATTTGAACCTTTATTATTTATTTATTTAAAAAACAATAAAAATGCATCACAATTGCTGCACATTAAAAAATGTATTATAATTTCTCTACCTAACTCGATAAAAATGCTTTCACGTGTAATAGTGACCCTTCCAGGATATGAACTGTTGCAAAGTAAAACATGGATATTTTATTATCTACCTATAATGATGAAACCCAACATGGCAACATCAAAGCATAATCTAGTTGTGTATGGTTACAGATTGCAAGAGGGCAAGAGGTGGACAACCTGAGTTACACAATAAACAATTAGATTAGATAAAGAATAAAATTGAAGGACAGAGAATCATAAAACGGAAGATAAGTGATTGAAAATACTAATTACGAGAGAGAATCGTAGGAGAGAAACAGGAAACAAAAAAAAAAACAAAAAAAAGTTGCACAGACACAAGAAGTAAGAAGGTGAAATAGAAATGGTAGGGATAAAATTGTAATTGGGTTATTATTGTGTTCCATTCTATTGAATACACTTCAAATTGGGAGGAATCAAAAATTGGAAGAATGAGTGGTATTGGATCGAATGGATTCCATCACACTCCATTCCATTCCATTCCTTTTTTACAAAACCAAACTTCCAACTCCACTCCATTTCATTTCATTTCATCACTCTCCATCAATCCAAACATAGCCTAAGTGTGGTACACGTGTCGTTTTGGCATTGGCTTTGGAAATTTTTTTAATTTTTTTATCATCTTCATCAAAACCTTCATCATATTCATCAATTAAATCCAGAAATAAAAAACAGAAAATCTACTAAAAACAACGCATATCATCACCAACAACGACTTAGGTTAAAGCTTTCATGGCATACACAACAATTGAACCATAAGAACGACAACAACTAAGATCGAACCAGCACCCACCAAATCCGTACAATTTAAGATCCAACACCAGGAAAATTGAAATCTAACACCAGTAAAATCAAAATTCATCACATAAATTTCTCAAATTCCATTGTAGGAATGTTATTCTCTTTAGATTTACAGAGATGTGGAGCTTGTGAGTTTAGAAAGAAATTGGGGCGCCACCCATTTTGGAAAGAAAAACCGAGATTTTGTTATGAAAAGATAAATCATAGATGTTTGTTCTTGTGTTTCGTTGTTGTTGTTGGTTTTTGTTGTTGGTGGTGCTCAATTTTGCTGTTGTGGTTAATGGGTTGTTGTGATTGTTTGTTGTAGATGCTTCTGCTAGTTGTTGTTGTTGTGGATGTTTTGAAGATTTTGATTGATTTTCCATTGTTATCAAACAGTGACACGTGTCGAATACCGGGACACATCTAATTTGAAACTTATCCAGGAATTTTTGGACTTGTTTTAATATGATATTTGCATACATCCAATGCGACATGAACCAAATACATTTTTGGATCTGTTTGTACAAGAGACTATCATGATCTCTATAATAAATGAAAAATAATGTTCATTGTTATCTTAAAGATTATGATCCAAACAAAATTTCAAATATGCTTATGGTACAAAAATGACAGGTTCACTACTCTTGCCTTGTTGGCTTAGTCATGGCCAACCAATCAACTTTGAACTGTTTTATATCTAGCTATTTAGCTATATGAGCCAATTTTGCTTGCTGGTCTAGTTTAACGTGTTCTCGTCAATAAAATGTCTTTGAGTTAGCCATGATTTACTTTCATTTCTAATTGAACAAGGAACAAAAATTGCAAATCTTGCATGTGCTCACTCTTTTTTTTCTCTTGTACGGATTGTGATATTATAATTTCAAATAATTTTGGATATTATGACGTTTAGTATTACCATCACTTTTTGTATGGATTAGAGTTGCCCTTTGTGACATACACTACAAGAAAAATGCCTGCTTCACAAGGATATTTTCCAAGAGCACAATCCCTTACAAATTTTCCAGGAGCAAAATCCTCGCAAACCCCTCACAAATGACCTTTTTGAAAAGTTTGCATTTGCCAGGGGTAACACCCGTCAAAATCCCTAGCAAACATACTCCTAATTACGCACGAATTCACCGTATTCTTCTTCTTTGCTGCATTTTTTGATCCATTTCGTGGGTTTTTCCAGCTATACCTATTTATCTAGTTTTCAACTTTGTTGGTAAGTTCAAAGATTCTGTGTTTGTTGTTCGGTTCATGGATTTTAATGTTGTGGGTGTTTTTTAATTTTTTGCCTCCAAAATTAGTGGCTTGTGTAGATTAGATTAGATGATGATTTTGGTGTCCATTGAAAGATTTTTTTTTTATAATGATATTGTTGTTGTTTTAGTGGAAAAAAAAAATCATGGGTTGCTCTTTGACTGGGATATAATTCATACGTGAGTTGAGTTGGATTGTTGTTCAAAAAGTTAGGGATGTGGTTGAAGAGAAAAATAGTGAGATCAAGAGTTTAGATGAGACTTTCAATAGGTTAGTTAAGGAAAAGGATCAAATTATTTCTTGGCTTAAGAGTGCTTTGTCAAAGTGGGTTGAGGGACGTTAGGATATATTTCAAATTTAATGAGATTCTTGGAGATGGAAAACCTATAGCTTCAAACCAAACGGAAAAAAAGAGAGGATGTAGTCTAATCTTTAGTAAAGCTTTTACTTTTTGTATTGGTTTTCAATGAAACTAGTTGTTCTGATCTACATTTGTATTTTGAAGATACCTTGTTTTGAGTTATTTATGTGTCCATTGTGCAGACTGGTACTCGAGAGGATGTTGTTAAAGCTTCTCAGCTTGAGATCATTGAGCTGTAGCACACCGTGAATGAATTATGGTACTGGACATTGGAATAAAATGCAAAATTGTATTTTTTTTTTTTGATATAACTTTGGTGTTTGATAACTAATAGTATTCTCTGCATTGCTCATTGAATAACTTACTTATTTGTGGTTGGAGGGTGTAAATAAATTTGAAAGTTTCAGCTGATTGCATTATTCTTTTCGCAATTTTTAATTTTTTTATCTTCCAATTATCGTCATGTGTTTTTAGAGTTTAATTCATTTATATTTAAATGTACACATTTCTAAGACTTTATACAATGGCTGGGGGTGCTGTTGATTGCCACTTTTGGCATAGGAATCTTGGAATTAAGGTAATCTAAGCTACCTTCTTCTTGCATGTTTACTTTTGTGTGTCCTTACTTTTCATCTTAGTATCTTTGTTAAGTGTCTGTTGCACGTTGGTATCCCTTAAAGTGACATTCTTTGATTATTATTTCGTAGCAATTATTGTATTGTTGCTCGTAGCAAAAATTTCAGAGCAATCACTAAGTATCTAACTCTTACATGAGAACCATGTACCATTTTAGTCATATTAATTTATCTTCACATGCATAATGTCTTTTATAAAGCAATAACAATGAAATAGAGACTCTGTCAAAGTAAGGTTTTCATAATTATTAGCTTGAAAACTAGAGGTTCTCCTATTTGGGGATGATACTCTTTAGTTTAATTTAATGACAAGCTTCTTTAGGATTCATATTTCCAGCTACAATCACTCTGAGGTGAGTTTGAGCACTAAATTCAATTCGTTATGTAAGGGTTTTGCTTTAAGTTTGATTCTTTTATGGGGTTTGAAACAAATCCATACTATAAGTTTTACTAAATAGGGTGTGGTAAGTATTTACGAATTCTAAGATACTTAAATATCATTCTCTTAAGTAGTTTTATTGAAGGTTTTTTGTTCATGTTTTTGCTGATGATAAATCAACTCAACAATTATCATTAAACATTTTCTTTTCCTACAAGGATCGACACATCTTAGCAACTAAAACATCAAGGTTTGATAGAGCTGGTAGACTTGTCAAATGGTGTGGTTCTATTTCATGTTTGGTGTTTTGCTGCTTCGTTTTGATCATCCTATATAGGGATTGAGTTGCCTATCAATCCATATTTTATTGGGTTGTCTCTAATTTAGGTAGGTATTATTCAGCCAAAACAAGTATATATTCTCTTTTACTTTCTATTTTTTTGTTGTTGTGAAATTTGAACGTTGTTTCAAGTTTTCTTATGCAATGTCTGATTCTATGACTACTTTGTGTTTGTTTCACTGAACGAATTTGATTGAAATGCTAAACATGTTTTTAAGGACTAGACTCATTTTTTTGCTAAGGCATAAAAGTTTAAAGAGGAGTGTGAAAAGACGACTCGTGAAGATGCTCGTCTTTAGTATAAGAGTTTTGTGGCTGGACTTAGGAATGATCTCAGTGCAATCCCTAACTCACAGAAGGTACAATTTTGAACCCTAAGATTTTCATTCTTTGTTTTAAAATATTAGTGTTTCATTCTTTTAAACTGCTCTGTGATTGTCTCTAGAATGGTTCATTCTTTCTTTGGTTCATAATTATCTATAAAAAATTAAGATACACTATGTGAATTTCTATCATATGTCCTTTTGTTTATTTTTTTGGAATCAACAATTATATTTTAAATTTTAAATATACAATATTTTATATTCATTATGACTTTGATGGAATTAGGGGGTCTTGGCACAATAGTAAAGTTGTTGTCACGTGACAGAAATGCCACAGGTTCAAGTTTTAGAAACAATTGGTGAAAAACTTAATAGATAACACAATGATGAGGTAAAATAGTTAAAGGATCAGATACAAGAAACGGCGTAAGGAAACAGAAGTAATGGAAGGATAAATTCAGCTTCTTCTTAAGGCCATGTAGAGTCAAAACTCCACTGGGTTGATTACTGAGGCTCTGGCAGCTTTATTAACATCTCCTGAAGCTTATGCTAACGGTGCTTGCATTCTACATCAACACATGCTCCAAATGATAATGAAGTAAGATTGAACTATATTTTATGATTTACATTCTTGTTTGTTTCGTACAATGTTTTAAATGTATTGTACGAAACTTGTGTTACGTTTTTGATGACTTGATGCATTGGTTGTGTAATTGTGTTTATGTTCAGCAATATTACAAATCAAGTATTAGGTAGATTAAGCACTACTTGAAGAAGAAAAAAAAAATAAGGAATAAGAAATAGAGTCAGTGTGGTGTCGTGATGGTTGCATCTGTGTGTTGAGTTATGTGATGCATTTACCATTTTGGATGCATTTGTTGGCCAAGTTCTGTAGAATGTTGAGCAATATTAGAAACAAAGTCCTAGGTTGAAGAGAAAAAAAATAGGGAATAAGAAATAGAGTCAGTGTGGTGTCGTGATGGCTGCATCTGTTGGTTGAGTTATGTAATGCATTTACCATTTTGGAAGTTGTTTTTTAAAAGGGGGGATATTTGTAGATATTATTTATTGATTATTTTTCTTTTATATTGTAGATGAAAAATGATGATATCGATGAAGATTTTAAAGATTTTGAAGCAGAAGATGAAGATTTATAGATGTTTATTAAGTTTATTTATTTTCTAGATGTTGATATCTTTTGAAAGATGCTATTTTGATTGGGATCAAAGATAAAGATATCTTAGGCTATACATTAAAGATTATCCAAATATTTCATTTTAAACCATGTAATTTTGATATATAGTTGACTAGTATTTTTTATATGTATTTGTTTAATTTGAGATATTACATGTAAAATATTGTATGAAGATTAATTTTCTTTCTAGTCAAATTATAACCAAAACAAAAATATTTTAAAATTAAATCCTTTTGTTGTTCAAAACAGTGATAAACCGTTGTGGTAGCTTATGAGCATAGCTGTTGATAGCTAGTCTATAACAACAGGTGTTTTGGTATCCATCTATGACAACGGTTATCTTTACCTCCATAGTCCACAACTGTTGTAAAATCCGGTAAAAAAACGTTCTTTAAAATTTAGCATTCGCTACGGTTTCTCATTGGCAACCACCAGAAACCGTTGCCTTATAGAGTTTTAAAATCCGTTCTGAAAAACGTATTATGCCTATGGTTTTATATAAGTCGTTGTTGTTTGTTACAAAAAGCGTAGCGGAAGGCAAGCACAACGCCTCAGTCCGCCACGACCGAAAAACCGTTAGTAGCTAACTGCAACACTTTTTTGGTATTGAACTACAGTTATTTGGCGTAGCTGTAGGGTCGAAATGTTGTTGTATAGACACATATGCATGCATTGTTCTAGACACGACTATACACGCATGTTGTACCATTCTTTTGATATTGCAGTTATTTTACCAAGGGATCTTATCACCACTTGTATTTCAGAAGTATATCTCTGAGGGATCCTACACCACTTGGATATTGAAATATCTTAACACCAAGACTCATGAATGCATGAACATATGACTCATCAAATGCATCTGTTCATACAAAACATCACCGCCATATCATATTCACCAGTTCGGATGCTAAAACATCTTATTCACCACTTTGGATACTAAAAATCCGACGACTCATGGATGCATGAACATATGACTAACCAAATGCATATGTTCATACAAGACATCATCATCACCAACTTCACCATTTTATATGCATGTATTCATCGTCATTATATACACACACACACACCATCATGGATTATCATCATCAATAATCATCAACATCAAAATCATTATCATAATCATCATCATCATCATCATCAAAATCATCATCATAATCATCATCAAACATATACCACGTCAAAGAGGTAACATCACTTCATAAGACATAATTAGCATATATGACAATTAATCATTTACGCCTAGTTAAATCGATATACCATATGCATATTCATTACTAATTCAATTATTATTCATCATGTTAACACTAGCATATAATCATTTACAAATTATCACACCTTACTTCATCATTTCACCAAAGTTCATCTATTTTCCCAAAGTTTGTCTATTTTCACATATTTCACTAAATCCATTTACATGATCATATACTTCCATATCAATCCTACATGCTTCTTCTATGTTCATTATCACAGTAATCCAACTATAACAACATCATTTCAATCAAGGAAAACCCTACTTCATTCTAGTTTATGTTCATGTCCAAGATCTAGTCAAAGTTCGTCTCAAAATCCATAATTCATCCCATTTCAAGCAAGCATGACCACATAACATTAATTCATCAAAACAACATGTTTTCATCATCACAAGATCACATAGGAACCAACCAACCTGTCTCCCAAGCACTTAAAACACGAAACAACAAATTGTTGTCCCCTGTCTGGGCACCTAGCGACATGATGGTGACTTCAAGTGCCAGCTCAAGCGTTGACTCTATGGCGCCTAGCGCCTCAGCCCAAGCGTTGCAAAAAGGGCATTTTTGAGTGATTTGGCCTCAAATTTTCATCAAAAATGCCCTAAAAATGCTTATTTAAATTCCCCTTTCATCCATATCCTGTAAAGTCATTTTCCAAGGCTCAAACACATTAAACAAGCTCTTTTCCACAACACTCAAAACAACTTATACACCAATTCACTTAGTTTTCACTTAATTCATCAAAGTTCCAACAACAACAACTTATTTAAAACAAACACAACTTAAAACATCATCAACAACTTAATTTAATCACTTTCATAAATCCAATAAACTAGCACGAACATAAATCATGAATTCTTCATCATTCAACAACAACAGTCATGTTTTCCATCCAATTAAGCTAAAACCACATAGTTATCAACTTAACATAATCAAACCTTGAATTTCATGCAACAACCACAAGTTTCTACCACTTCTCATATACCCAAAATTAGCAAATTAAATAGAGCACGGAAATTAGTTTAAAACAACATCAATTTCATAATTTCACAAAGACAAACATGACACAAATATCGTATAAGTGGTTATAATTCAATTTGAGAACATAATCTCTCTATCCTTACCTCTAAATCCCAAAATCTAATTAGCTATAAGCTCCAATATACTATCTCTCTTGAGTTTTTCCAAGCTAGATCTTATTCTCCCTTGAAATTCTTCTTTCTACCTCTTTTTCTCTATTTTCTCTCTTCTCCCACTTGCCTCTTTTCTCTCGATTGTGATAATGAGTTCTTGCTCTAACTTTCACAAAGACTACTTGTTGGGTATTTGTATTGGCTGCATTGTTGCAAAAACAAATATCCTTGTTCTGTAAGTTGGAACCAACGTTCCAACATGTGTTTAGGCATCTCTGTAAGATGTTGGACACGATGTTCCAACATCATGGCACAGTTCAGTGTGCCTGGGTTGATGCCTACTTGTACGCGCGCGCTTTATTGTTTAAGGAAATAATATCTCCTTATCTTATTGACCAAGCAACGCACATATCTTTACAAAATCAGTTGTGGAATATTCCTGAAGTTGTTATTATATTTTAGGAAATATTTGTTATTATTTTGGACGATCCTAAAGATGTTCTGACATTTTAGAACTTTCCAGATTTGTCACTAATTTTGTTTTGCAGATTAGCTGAACCGGTCTGCTTTGTTCTGAAGCCCAACTAAGTATTTAGCCCAAGCTGCTTCAGTATATAAACAAGACTCCAAGACCTAATTGCTCATTCAAGGCGTCATACTAAAAAGTTTAGATTTTTAGGGTTTGAGTCTTTTTGTGTTTTACTCTTGTATCGGTCGATGCAAGTTTAGTTCTGATTATTTGTGAGCCTTTCTTGTTCGTTTGTGATACATGCTAAAGACCTAGATCGAGTTGTATACTCATTGTGTACTACACCGAAGTTGTGAAACAAAGTGCTAGTTGTTTGTGTTTGAAGGTAACTTCAATCTTGAGTTTGTTTAGGTCTAATAGGTCACAGGGGCTGCGACTGACCATAGGATAGTGAGATGGGATCTCAGATCTAGGAATTCCTAGGTTGAAGTCTATACGGGTAGGTCCTAGGTCTTTAGTGTAAACGAGGAGTTTGCTGAGAGCTATAGAATAAGCACTACACTAGTGGATTTCCTTCCTGGCTTGGTAGCCTCCAGAGTAGGTGTGTTTGTCACCGAACTGGGTCAACAAAATCACTATGATATTTACTTTCTTGTCGTTTACTTTCTTGTTTTTATTTATGTTTATCGTTCGATGTTGAAACATTAACCGGAACATTGCAAAAGTTTAAACATCGCACAAAACATATTAAAACAAGTTACGCTAGAATTTCAATTGGCATAAGAGCAGGCACCCTGCCTGTTTTAGGGTGAGATCCAGGGAAGTTTCATTCTAGCACTATGGACAAGGAAGGTGGTTTTGTAAACAGACCGCCTCTATTGGCTGGGTCAAACTATGATTATTGGAAGTTACGCATGAGTGCTTTCCTCAAATCCATTGACAACAAAACCTTGAAGGCAGTTCTGAAAGGTTTGGAACATCCAGTGGAACTTGATACTGATGGCAACATGACAGAAGTTCTGAAACCAGAAGAAGAACGGTATGCTGCTGAAGATGAACTGACTCTTGGAAATTCCAAGGCACTGAATGCTCTATTCAATGGTGTACACAAGAACATGTTTAGACTGATCAAGTAGTGCACTATGGCTAAGAATGCTTCAGAGATACTCAAAACAGCACATGAAGGCACAACCAAGGTAAAAAGTGCAAAACTTCAACTTCTTACCACTAAATTCGAGAATATGAGAATGCTGAAGGATGAAAGTATACAGGACTATCACCTAAATATTCTTGACATTGCCAATGCTTTTGACTCACTTGGAGAGAAAATCTCTGAAGAAAAACTAGTGAGAAAAATCCTCAGATCTCTACCTAAGAAGTTTGACATGAAAGTTACTGCCATTGAGGAAGCTCAGGACTTATCTAAAATGAAAGTTGATGAACTAATTGGATCTCTCCAAAATTTTGAGATTGTGATCAACAATAGGGAAGAAAAGAAAGAGAGGAGCATAACCTTGTTATCAAATGATGATCCACAAGAAGAGTATGAAAACGATGAATTACTTACTAAAGCAATTGTGCTTTTTGGAAAACAATTTAACAAGGTTCTGAAACAAGCTGAATGGAGACCCAAATCAAGTGGTCAAAACACCAGATACAACATCAGTGAGAAACAAGGTAATGTGAACAATACAGGAACTAATGATAAGAGAATTCAACCTAAAGGAGTTCAGTGTCATGAATGTGAAGGATTTGGACACATCAGGACCGAATGTGGCACATTTCTCAAGAAACAAAAGAAAAACTTGTTTACTTCTAGTTTCAATGAAGATGTCTCAGAATGGAATAATGAAAGTAATGTTACTAAGGAGGAGAATGCCATGACCGGTAGAATCTTATCTGACACTGATTCATGTGATGAAAAGTTAGATTATGATAAGCTAGCTGTCTCTTATAAAGGATTGTATGCCAGAAGTGCATAAATATGCAAGATGCTAGAAGAACAAAAGAAGATAAATAGTCAACTACTGGCTGAAAGAAGTAATCACTTGGCAAAAATCTATGAACTCAATGATGAGGTAAGACTTCTGAGCTCTCAATTTGAACATACTAAGAAACAAGTGAAAATGATGACTACTAGCACTAGTACTCTGGATGATATTCTAGAAGGTCAAGTTAAGAAAAGTCTAAATGGTATAAAGTATGACTACAATCACCTAAATCAGAAGCAACATAACCGCAATTCTGCTTACAAACCAGAAGATCATGGAATGATAAGAAAAGAAAAACAGGATATCCGTGTCACAGAGGCTGCAAGAATGAATATTTATTCTACAAGCAAGAGAATGTTACAACCTTTAAAAGCACATCACAGGTCTATGAACATAAAGAAGACTTGTTCTTGGGTTTGTCATCATTGCAAGAGAAAAGGCCATATAAGACCTTTCTGTTTCAAATTACATGGTTACCCTAATCAATCAGGACACAAATCAAGAAACAATGACAATAAGAAGGTCAAGAAAAATTGGATACCAAAATGTAACAATGTCGGTCTAATGGTCTACACATCTCTGGGAACATCGTCTAGTGATGTCTGGTACTTTGACAGTGGTTGTTCCCAGCACATGACTGGGGAGAGAGATTTCTTTGAAAATATAACTTCCTGAAATAATGGAAATGTCATTTTTGGTAATGGAAGCAAAGGAAGTATTCTAGGTAGTGGAAATTTATACAGCGATGAGTCACCCAAACTTGAAAATATTTTCTTAGTCAAAGGATTAGTATCCAACTTGATTAGCATTAGTCAACTATGTGATAAAGGACTGGAAGTAAGATTCAACAAAACTGAATGTTATGTAGCTGATAAAGGAGAGGTTTTTCGGAGAGGTGTTAGATAAAAAAAGAACTGCTATAAGTGGGTTCCTTCTCACAGATCAAACTAAAATGTTGATTGAAAGGTTCAAACATCAAAAGATTCATAAAAACCATTCAACAAATAATGGAAGAAGGATTTGTTTTAAGGTTAATCACATCAACCGTTCTATTGAAGATTCCATTGAAAAGAAAGTCATTTCTATTGAAGATCCTATACTTGGTAAACGTACGAAGATATTGGGAATTTCAGAAGGTGTATGTCAAAGGAGAATGTGTTAACTTCTCTCCCGACATCATCAACAGATTCTTGGGAATAGATAAAGAAGGTGTTGCTGAGCTAGAGGCAACGGGCAATCAAGTTAGCAGGGAAATTACTGCTGTAACACCCCGTTTTCCCCAACAACATAATCTTAATATAAAATCAGAGTAAATCAATAAACGGAGCATTACACTGCTTTTCAAAAATTTTATAAATAGATTAAAAATACTATTTATTCAACAACGTCAACAACATAATATTGTAGCGGAAAAATCTTTTAAGACATTACAATCACAACATATAAGTCTGGCACAAAGGCCCCATCATAAGTACTATTTCAACATTTTATTTCAACAAAACTCCAACCACATGCTTCAAAAATTGATACATAAAGGAATGAAAATACAACAACTAATTCCCATCCCGTTACGTATCAGAGCCCTAAGACACATGAGCCACCACTTCTACTATTCTGGATCACCTGCAAGTTACCCATACGAAGGGCAACATTTTCAAGTAGAAGGGGTGAGATTCACAAACAATAATAATAATATATAATTCATCAATTGAATCTAACACCCTAAATATCAACAAATACTTCAATATATTTCTATATACTTCATGGATAACAACATAATTAAATTCATCCAACAACAACAACACAACAACAACTCAACCGACGACAACGACTATGCAACGACACAACGACGAACAACAACAATGCAACAATGCACATGCATGTGGTACCATTTAACGCGTTTGAATGACAAGGCATTCCAGGGCATGAGCCCTCAACATTTTGAATGGTTAAAGCATTCACAGGGCATGAGCCGTCAACAATTGAACGACAAGGCTTTCCAGGGCATAAGCCCTCAACAGTTGAATGATGAACATTCCAGAGCATGAGCCCTCAACAAGGTATGAGTATGAAATGGACTCGAATTGTGTATATCTACATACAACTCAACAACAACAACGACAACTACTAACATGAATAATCAACTATGACATACTCCCCAACTTAGTCAAATCTGACACAACAACTCACACGGCAAAATTCACCAACATAACACAATTCTCATAAATCAATCCAATTCATATATCAAGAAGTTTTTATAAGGTATAGTGCATATACAAAGGTTATACAAATTAAAATAAACATTTTAGAATGCTCAGATGGATCCCCTAATGCACGAAAAGCCGATCAAATAGTGGCTGACAAAAGTCCAGCTCGCTTGAGCGAGGGCCTGCTCGCTGAAGCGAAATCATCACAGAATGGTTGGTTTCAGCTCGCTTGGGGTTCGCTTGTGGCTCGCTTCAAGCGACCTAAATGACGAAGGTTCAGGTTTTGCACGCTTGCGGTTCGCTTACGGTTCGCTTAAGCGACCTGGCTATAGACAATTCTGGGCAACTAGTTTGAATGTTCGCTTAAGCGACGGGCAGTTCGCTTAAGCGACCTGACGCTAAAAGAATCTGGGCAACTAGCTTGAATGCTCGCTTAAGCGACGGGTCTCTCGCTTAAGCGACCATTCATCTGGGTAGTGAAAAAGCTCTCGGATTTTCTAACCCTATCTCATCCAAAACCCAATTTTAAACTCCTGATTACCCAAAACGTGTTCTAACAGATGTTTACAGGTTCAACATACAATAATGCATTACAAAGAACACAAAAACAACATCAAAAACAACAATTCAACTCATTTTTCAACAATTTCATTCTCTCCAAAAACCAAACCCAAACTCCTCAATTTCAACTAATCATCATGTTAAATCAAAATCAGAATTATAACAATATTATTATTGAGAGATAGTCTCACCCTTACCTGAATTTCAGACGAATCAAAGCTCTACAATCTATCCGGTTCTCACTTGGCTACCTTGGCTCTTCTCCCTTTTTCTCCCAAAAACTCACTGTACGTGAAAAATGTTTTCTGCCTTCTCTAACTCCCACTAATATTTCCTTAACTCCTCCCTTCATTTCACTTAACTCCTACTAAATTCTATTAATTAAAAATATAACCCCCAATACCCCAATAAATACTAATTCTTTCTTATTTCTATTAAATAATAAAAATAACTATATGATAAAATAACAACATACCACATAATCACATAAATCATTTAAAATCATATAAAATACTTAAAATCAACCAAAAATAATTAAATAATAACTAGGGCGTTAAAACTCTCCCCAACTTGAAGAATTTCGTCCTCGAAATATTACCTCAAGCAAACAACTCTGGATAGGACTCTTGCATCTTATTCTCCAGCTCCCAAGTCAAACTTTCACCAGTTACTCCACCCCAAACAACCTTCACTAGAGGTATCTCCTTGCCTCTCAACTTCTTCACCTTACGATCTTCGATTCTCAACGGTAAGGTCTCCACCGTAAGGTTGTCTCTAACCTGCACATCATCTCTCGGAACAACATGCGAAGGATCCGCTACATACTTCCGAAGTTGCGATACATGAAACACATCATGCAAATTCGAAAGATGTGGTGGTAAACCCACTCTATATGCCACTGTTCCAATCTTCTCAGATATCTGGTATGGACCAATAAACTTCGGAGTTAACTTTCTAGACTTCAACGCACGACTTACACCGGTCATAGGAGTGACTCTCAGGAACACATGGTCTCCCTCTTGGAACTCAAGGTCCTTTCTACGCTTGTCACGGTAACTCTTATGTCGACTCTGCGACGCTTTCATCTTTTCTCTTATCATCTTGACCTTCTCCGTAGTCTGATGAACTAACTCTGGTCCCAACACTACACTTTCTCCCGACTCAAACTAACATAAAGGAGTTCTGCACCTCCGACCATACAAAGCTTCGAACGGTGCCATACCAATACTCGAATGGTAACTATTGTTGTACGCGAACTCTATCAACGGTAGATGACTATCCCAAGCTCCACCTTGCTCAAGTACACACACTCTCAGCGAATCCTCTAATGACTGAATCGTTCTCTCCGACTGACCATCTGTTTGCGGATGATAAGCCGAACTCAACCTCAACTTTGAACCCAAGGCCTCTTGCAAACTCTTCCAAAACCTTGAAGTGAACCTCAGATCTCTATCCGACACAATGCTTGATGGAACTCCATGCAATTTCACAATATCCCGAATATAAAATTCTGCCAACTAAGCTACATGAAAGATGATATTAATCAGAATGAAATGTGCCGACTCCGTCAATCTATCAACAACAACCCATATGGCATCATGCCCTCTCGGAGTATTCGGTAAATTAGTCACAATCCATGGAGATGCTATCCCATTTCCATTCCGGCACATCTAACGGTGTCAACAACCCTGTAGGCTTCTGATGTTCAACCTTAGATTTCTGACAAGTCAAACAGGCATAAACAAACTGTGCAACATCACGTTTCAACCCGGACCACCAAAACAATTTCTTCAAGTCATGATACATCTTTGTAGCTCCCAGATGAATACTTAAGCTACTTCTGTGACTTTCTTCTAAAATCGACTTTTTCAACTCATCATCATCAGGAATACAAATTCTTCCTTTGAATCTCAACACACCTTGATCATCAACCGTGAAGTCACCATCTGCTGTTTGATTACTAGCAACCATTAAATCAACAAACTTGACATCAATCTTCTGCGCTTCCTTGATACTGTTCAAGAAATCACTATTGATCTTCAGCATGCCCAACTGCACACTCTAAGGTGACAACTCACAAACTAGGCTCAAATCTCTAAACTGCTCAAGCAACTCAAACTCCTTTACCATCATAGCGGACATGTGCAACGTCTTCCTGCTTAAAGTATATGCAACCACATTAGCTTTACCGGGATGGTAATTCAGACTAAAATCATAGTCCTTCAACAACTCAAGCCACCTTCTCTTCCTCATATTCAATTCCTTTTGATCAAATAAATATTTCAAACTCTTGTGATCACTAAACACCTCAAATTTAGAGCCGTACAAATAATGCCTCCAAATTTTCAACACAAAAACCACAACCGCCAACTCTAAATCGTGCGTAGGATAATTCCTTTCATGAATCCTCAACTGTCTCGAGGCATAAACTACTACTTTCCCATCTTGCATAAGCACACCACCTAAGCCCAACTTGGACGCATCACAATACACAACAAAAGGTTCATCTGGCTTCGGTAAAACCAAAATTGGGGCTGTCGTCAACCGTTGCTTCAACTCATTGAAACTATTCTCACACTGAGTACTCCAGACAAAAGGTTTACCTTTACAGGTCAACTGAGTCAATGGAAGTGCCAACTTCGAAAATCCTTCGATAAATCTGCGGTAATAACCAGCCAAACCCAGGAAACTTCTAATCTCTGTAACTGACTTCGGAGTCTCCCATTGTGATACAACATCAACTTTTGATGGATCTACAACAATACCACTACCAGAAATAATATGGCCAAGAAAACATACTTCACTTAACCAGAACTCACATTTGGACAACTTGGCATACAACTTCTTTTCTTTCAACACTTGTAACACAATCTTTAAATGCTTTGCATGCTCCTCTTCATTCTTAGAATAAATTAAGATATCATCAATAAACACAACTACAAATTTATCCAGATAAGCATGAAAAATTATGTTCATATACTCCATAAACACACCAGGCGCATTAGTAACACCGAAAGGCATCACTTTATATTTATAGTGTCCATATCGCGTCCTAAAGGCCTTCTTCTGCATATCTTCATCCTTCACCTTAATCTGATGGTAACCTGACCTCAAATCAATTTTACTAAACACACGTGCACCCACTAACTGATCCATCAAGTCATCAATTCTCGGAAGTGGATACCTATTCTTTATCGTCACTTTATTCAACTGATGGTAATCAATACACAACCACATGCTACCATCCTTCTTCTTAACTAACAATATCGGCGCTCCCCAAGGTGAAACACTCGGCCTTACAAACTTCTTATCAAGCAAATCTTCCAACTGTTTCTTCAACTCGGCTAATTCAGAAGCTGACATACGGTAAGGAGCCATCGACACCGGCTTCGTACCCGGAACAAGATCTATTGAAAATTCGACCTCTCCTTCTGGTGGCACATCAGGAATCTCATCAGGAAAAACTTCTGGAAATTCATTTACAATCGGCAACCTATCAATCACAGCTTGATTCTCTACCGACAAATACGCCATCAAAGAAAACATTAAGATCCCATCGCGTTCTAACTGCTTCAGCTGCTTAGTAGTTAAGAATTCTGCTCCACTTTATTCTTCAGCAGAAGAAAAATGCACCGTCTCATTTTCAGTAGGTTTTAGCAGCAAAAAGGAGGAGTATTAGAGCAATTGCCTATGATTTTGGGACATTTGTAATGTTTTCTAAATTTGAGTATGTAATTCTAGTTTTCCCGAAACATAGCAATTTTAGGGAATTTTTAAAGTAATTCACGAGAAATCATGCAAATCGGCAAATCAAGAACATCTGAAGATTTCGATGGCCTAGTGGTTGGCATGGGATCTTGGAGTAAGCTCCTCTCAAGATCTCAGGTTCGATTCCCTCTTGTGCCAATTTTGGTGGGCTAAGTCCATACGGAGCTATGCTCTGCCTTTAAACAGGGCTCCCGCAAGTGGGCGGTGGGATTGGTCCCCTTGGATTAGTCGGTTCTTGGACCGGATACCGAGTTTTTTTAAAAAAAAAAATCTGAAGATTTGTGAAGACTTTGGGAAGATCAAGAAAGAAGATTCAAAAGGCCTCAGGAGACTTTACAGAGGAAGGAATTCTGTTCCCAGGTCTTGAGGCAAGTTATTTGAAAGAAAACACCTAAAACGATAGAAAAACAAAGAATTTGGACCTGGAACACACAACCATGCTCCGAGGGCATGGCCACTGGGGCACTCACATGCACCTAGGGCATGTGTTGTGCGCCCCGTGCATTCAAAACGTGCGGGGCGAAAGCATCTTTTCCTGTTTTTTTGTGGGTAAAGCTCGCGTTATTAGCCCAAACCCAGGTAGAAACTCTCATTATAAATATCAGTCTTCCTCATTCAGAATTTCTCCTTAAGAACTGCAACAGTTCAAGAGGAAGGCAATTCTAGGAGCTTTCGAAGGAGTTTCTATCTTCTCCTTGTTTCTATAGGGTATGCTTTTATTTTTAGTAATTTGTTTCTAGTTACCATGTGTAACTAAATCTTTTTAGGATAGTGTTCTAAGATGAACCTCTATTTATTTTGTTGGATATTTATTTAATTTCATGTCGTTTATATTTAATATATTTTATGTTCGCTATTAAGTTTTATTAGGATTAGTTTATTTTTGTAGTAGCGCAACCCTAGATTAGGTACCTAGGTTGTGACAGAGCCTAATATTGATATTACTTTCTTGATGCTTATATCTTGATATTTTTATCTCGTATATTAATTAGAAATTAGCGAAAGATACCGAAAGCACATTGACCCTAGTAGATAAATTGAGCCTAGTAGAGCCATTCGCTTAAACCCTTGGTAAGGTAGACATTGATAGGGCTGCCCGTTTGTAGAACTACTAAGAGTGAGTGTGTGTGTGTGTGTGTGTGTGTGTGTGTGTGTGTGTGTGTGTGAGTGAGAGAGAGAGAGAGAGAGAGAGAGAGTGTGTGCTATGAGTGTCATAAGATTCATAAATGGGCTGATCTACAAGAACATTGACCTTCATTGCCCATGGAAATCTTGGAACGTCAATTTAAGTCTATGTTTCAATTACCTTTGAGGTGGTAAGACCCCCCACGCAAGGATCACCATGCAATAGACAGAAATCAACTGAGATAGTATAGACCCCCCACGCAAGGATCACCATGTGTTCAGTAGGTGCAGCTCGACAATCGATTAGGTTAGAATGTCCCAACGGTCTCATCAATTGTATAGTCTACTTAAGGTAAATATACGTGACATGACTGTTATTTAATATCCAACAAATAAATAGGGGGGATTCAAAGAATCCTAACCGCAGCTTACTTTTCTGCAACCATAACAGGTAACTTGCTCTGTTGCAAATAGATAAAAATTGCAATCTCTAACCCTTAACCCTTTTATTTTATATTGTCAACTTAAAATAAATAACAAGAATTGTTTGGACGAAACGATAATCCTTGTGCATACCATACTCCACTTATCACTTTATTATCTTTTGACTTTTCCAGAAAAAAAAAAGAGGAAAAATAATTAACAAGTTATTATTGATAAAATTAGTAGATTTATCTATAAACATATATTTCTTTGGGGTACATATATAAGACAGGTCTATGTTTTGTATTCTTTTTCGTCAAGTAGTATAATGATCAGAAATTCAGAAATGAATAAGTTAGAAATCAAAGTTTGAACCCCGACCCCTATATACGGGGACAATCCATGTATTTTTATTCTATTTCATATTATTTTTTAAAATGTTCTTTGTTTTTTATTTATAAGATATCTTGTTTTTATGAAGTTAGTAATTTAATTTGTTCTTTCCTAAATAATTCTTCTAGAATCGATAAAAAAAAAATATCTTTTGAGGACTATCATTTTTAAATTTTTAATCAGAGAAGATGAGACGGCCAGCTACCACCTAACAAAATATGAATAAAAGGAAAATTCTAAAAAGTAATAGTGTTAAATTGTTAAACTATTATATTATTTAAATAGGAAACTGCTACGTGTATCTAAAGAAAAATATAAAAACTGGAAATTATTTAAATTCATTATCCGATTTTATTTTGTATGCCATTAATTATTCGTACTTTGAATAGTATACTATAAAAAATAAAAAGTGGTATGTGATTTCAATTTTTTTACCTTATTCACCAAATTATCGGATATTATTTTTTAAATATAGTAATAACTTTAATTAATTAAAGATGATATCGTATGGTTTTAAAAAAGAAATAAAAAAAGATTAAGAAGATAAAGAATCTACGATAAACACAATGGCACATAAATGGACATAATTTTTATTGATTTCTAGAAAGTATAAAGTTAATTCATCAAACAAATATATTATTATTTAAATGGAAAACTTTAGCTAAAGAAATATTAAAATTCGGAGTTAGGAGATCAAGCTCCACAGTATTTATTTTGGCCAATCCTTAAAAAAAAAAAATTATTTTGGTCAATAGCTCCACAATATTACTAGTAGATGAAAAAAAATTACGATGAATTATAGAGGAATAGAAGACAAATGAACAATATTCTGCATGGTTAAAATTTTTTTAATGACAAAACCTATCATTTTAAACACAATATTTGTAGACTTAGGGGGACATATTATTATTAAAATTGAGATTTTTTTTTTTGTGTTTGATATCATTTTTGTTTTTAATTATTTGAATTTAATTCTTTTAAAAGTTTATACGTATAGTTATCAATATAATACAACAAGATGCAAGGTTCCGATTTGTAAGATCCATATTCTATACAAAGTAATTAGAGATGTAACTATTATAAGTTTGACACATAATTTTAATGAATCCCGGCTCGATATATATATATATATCGATTAATAGTAAAAATTTAAAAACTAAATAAAAAAATTAAAGCCTACTAGTATTTTAAGTTTGTGTAATACAAACCTACTGATGATCGTCATTTAACTGTCGCAATAAATTTAGCTTTCATTTACAAAATAATGTTTGAATACACTTTATCGCATCCCATACACTTTGGACGTGACAGTTGAGAAGCCACAAATAGTAGCTTTTGTTTGCATGCACTTTTAGGCCAAATCTAGCTGCATTTCTAAACGAAGACATGAAAGTTATCGTTGTATGGCTATCACAATAATTTGCATTTCCATTTATAAAGTTCAATTGCATGTAAAATATAACGGGTCGACAGTTACACCTATTTTTATCACGATCCTAAAATTTTATACATTTATCATCTATTAACCTTCACAGTAAATTTAATTTTTATCTGCCTAACCAAAAAAATTTATTAAAAGATATTTTTTTATAAAAAAAAGGAAGTGGACCCTAATAATAATATTAACATTGAAAGAAATTCCTCAAAAAGAAAATAATTTTAATATTATAGGAAAAAATTAATTTTAAATTAATAAATTAAAAAGGAAAAATGAAGGACAAAACAACCTTTTTGTGTGGTTAAAAGAAGGGTGGCACAAAGAGGGTGCCATTTACTTCAAAAACCCTCTCTCCCCACTTTCTCTTGTTCATTGCTTCTTGTTTCCTTGTTCCTTTCTTCATTTTCTCAACAATGGCCAACAACGACGACACCGGTGTTTTTTCATTGGATGGTTTCAAATTCTGTAAGAATGTTTCTCTCTATTTCAACAATATCTTTGTCTCATGTTTTTTTTTTTACATTATGCAGTGTTTTTCTGACTAAATTTTGTTTTTTCTTTCTCAGCATTACTCAATGAATTTACCAATGAAGGGAGTAGTGCTGACCATGTTGATATTCTCAAGGTTTGAATGTCTCTTCTTTAGTTACTCAATTTTTTTTGTACGGTTTGCTTAAGTTAAAGACCGTTTTGTCTTTTGTTTTTTGTAATGTTTCATGCTTTATTGCTATCGACAATGTTTTAATCAAACCCTCAATTTGATTATATATTTTTGTTTTCTAGATTTTTATTTTGATCATTGGTTTTAGTTGCTCGATTACTCAACTTGATTTTCTTTTATTGCTTCAATTATAAGTCATTTTGTTTTAATTCTCTCAATTTTTTTTGAAAAGTTTCATGCTTTATCTTTAACTGTTTTGTTTAAATCGAAACCTTAATTTGATTATGAATTTCTACGTTTTGGGTTTTTGTTTTGATGATTGATTTGAGTTATTATTTATCAAGTAGTCTTTTTTCTCTACTCGAATATGTTGCCTCATGTTTTTCGGTTGATGAATGATTTTAGTTGCTCAATTATTCAATTGGTTTTCTCCTTTTCTTGCTATTATAAACACTTTTTGTTTAGATGATTGGTTTGATTTATTATTTTCGTTTTCTCTAGTTGAATTTAGTTGCTCAATTTGATTTTCTCTTGTTGCTTCAATTAAAGATTCTTACATTTTTGCCCTTATTTTTTGTTAATTTCATGATTTATTGTTTACTTTATATTTTAATTGATTCTTGATTCTCAATGTCAATATTTTATTTAGGAATTGAGAATGATTCAAGCTTTAACTCTACAACGCTATAGTGCTCTTTCGTATCTATTTCCATCCCCCATTGTTGAGAAGCATCTTGAGGTTCTGAAAGAGATCCAGGTATATTCCCTAAATAATTGTTGTGAATTTTTATTTTTATTTTGTTATGACTTTTTTCTGTGCTGTGTTATGCTTTATTGAATAGTTTATGGCTAGATGTGTACCATTTATCATATTCACATGGTGTATTTTTATTATAAGAACTAGTGAGATCATTTTAGGGTTATTTGTATATTTTTCGTTTCTTTCTTTCATAGTTTGCTTTTAAAAAAATGAATCTGTAAATTGTTATAAATTCAAGTTTCCTAGTAGCTTCTGAACTTATTTTGTGACTTTACAGAGAGAACATAATGAATTGAAGGCTAAGTTTTTGGAAGAGAGAGCAGCTCTTGAAGCCAAATACCAATTATTGTATCAACCATTGTACACAAAGGTATCTTAAGGATTCTTGTTATTGATTGTTCAATTTTTCACGTTTAAAATTATTCATCACTAAACCTATTTATAAATGAATGCAGCGCCATGAAGTTGTTAATGGTCTTGCTGAAGTGGAAAGGGTAGCAATTGAAACTCCAGCTGATAAAGATGAGCCTCAAGGTATATTAACTAGAAATTGACCCCTTACTCTTTTATTATTTTGATTCTCCACTTTAACAATTTTCTTGTGAATTATGCAGTGAAGGGAGTGCCTTATTTTTGGCTCATTGCTTTGCAAAATAATGACGAGATAGCTGATGTGGTAAGTTGAATAAAGTGTTCAATTGTTAACTTGTTTTACTCTTTAATGCTTTAGGTTTTATAGCCATAAAATTACATTTTGGTAATGATATTTTCACTGCTGATCTTAATGAATTAGATTACGGAGCGTGATGAAGATTCTTTGAAGTATCTCAAAGACATCAAATATACCAAGATCACAGAACCGCAAGGGTTCAAACTTGAGTTCTTTTTCGATTCAAATCCGTATTTTTCAAACACGGCCCTGACCAAAACCTATCATATGGTTGACGAAGAGGAGCCTATACTGGAGAAGGCTATTGGGTAAGTTGGTTCTTTTAACTTGATGATATTATACGATCAGCGATCTATTTTGCATTGTTTAGGATCACGAGTAAGGTTTGCTTGCTGCATTTTTTATCAGGACCAAAATTGAATGGCTTCCGGGTAAATGTTTGACCAAGAAGAAAGATTCAAACACTCCAAAACCAACTATCGGAACTGAAAAATATGATAGTTTCTTCAATTTTTTTATCCCGCCAGAGATTCCCAAAGATGACATGGGTGTTGATGAAGAAGTGGTACGGAAGACTATAAAAACTCGTTGATAAATATAAATATGAAATACTATTTTTCTTGAACAAATTTATATTATTTTTTAAACAGGCTAAAGAACTTCAAAATGTGATGGAGCAGGACTATGACATTGGGTAAGCTAAATACTATGATGTTTTAACATAATTGTTGACTCATGACACCCTTTTGCTTTTTGCAACTTTGATTCTCTACTTGAATGAATTTTGATGCTTGTTTAGGTCCACCATAAGAGATAAAATCATTCCCAATGCTATATCATGGTATACTAGGGAGGCTTCTGGAGATCTAGATGATGATGATGATGAGGAGGAGGAAGAGGAAGAAGAAGAGGAAGAGGTGGAGGTGGAAAAGGAGGAGGAAGATGAAGACAACGGCTTGGATGATAATGAAGATGACAATGAAGATGTCAACAATCCAAAAAAGAAGGTATAATATTGATGATATGAATTGCTGAAATATTTGTTTAATTTTTTTGTTTGTTTTAAATTTGAATTTGAACTAGAACTAACACATTTGTTTTTTGCCTGTCCTTTTGTGTTAATTTCCTTCAGAATGTTGTTCCAGTCCTGAACAATTAAGGTAATATATTTTATCTTTTGCTGAAGTTGTTTGTTTGACTCCTTTAGTTAACATTGTCTTTACAAAGAGCGATGACAATATTCTTCTATCGATTGAAATCACAAGACCCACCAAAATATGTGGATTCCACTTCCATCAAATTTGGTGATATATGTATGAATTTTGACAAATAGAACTATGTTAGAAATTGCGCACTAATCACATAGTTATTATCTTTATTTATTTTCTATGTGGCTCGACATTGCATTTTTTATTTTAATTATGTATTTATATTTTTTTTTTCAGCTTAGCAAAGGTCAAAGACCAGCACAGTGCAAGCTGCAGTAAAAGATGGTTGTTTTTGTGTCCCAAGTTGCATGATGAAGACTTAGATTTCATTTAATGTGATGTTTTCTTTATATGTTTGAATTTTATTTAGTGTCCATTCTCCTATTTTGGCTAGTATTTTGGAGAAATGTGGTTATAGATGGGGATGTATTGATTTATTGCTATGATTTATAGGTTTGTCCTGGATACTTATTTTTTGACAATATTCTGCCCCCAATAATATCAAAATTTATTAGTAAAAACTGACTGCCAATTCATTTCAACAATAGTTTTTAATTGAAACATGTTCGGATTGTGTGTTCAGTGTTTTGTAATTTGTTATAATTGCAAATCTATGGTATATCAAGTGTGAGTCAGACGTATCATATTGAATGGAAATTAGATGTTGAACACATAAATGACAAGACTTGTATAAATGTTTTAAAGAATGTTCATAGTCCAATGTGAGACTTCAACTGCACTTGCGTGATTTTTCAAAGTCCAGTTTCATGATTTCCCTCGCCCTTTAATTACTCAACAATGGAATTAGAGTATCAACAAATCTTTGTATCGAAATTATTCTAGTCAAAGATGGTCATAAGGCTTGTCTCGTTGATGGTGAGTATCAGTAGTTGTGCAAGTGTATGTGGATGAAATATTTTCTAGTTGATGGAGAGAAATAACAAATTAATGAAAGGACTCACTTGAAGGAGATTGTTGGTATATTAAATGTGAGTAAGAGTGTAACACCCCGTTTCCCAAAATGACGTAATAATAATATTAACAATAAAACATAATCAGAGTTATCAACATACCACGGAGCATTACACTACTTTTTCAAATTTTATTTAAATAGAATATAAAAACTATTTAAAAACATCAACACATTTCATCATATTAAAATTCTGCAGCGGAAAATCTTTAATTGGAAATCATATTCAACAACTACATCATCTCCTTGGCACAAAGGCCATCAACATAGTAAAAGTATTCAACAATTAAATCTCAACAACATCTTCTTCAAAAGAAATGATACATAAAGGAACGCAAGACAAGACAACGATTCCCCATCCCTACTATGTATCAGAGCCCTAGACGCAAGAGCCAACATCACTAGTCTTCGCTACCTGCACTTGCCCACGAGGCGGCAATTCCAACAGAAGGGGTGAGTTCACAAATCAAAAGTAATATACAAATATATGAATCATCAAAGTAAATTGAAACAACAACAATTCATAACAACTATCAGCGACAACATCATCAATATCATCTCAACTTTATAATTTAGATTCATCTTTGATTAACATCAACAACAACACACTTGTGGCGACATCTCACCAACAACAATTCCAACAGGACAACTCACACCTACAACTAATGCAAGACTCTATCAACAACTAATGCATTATGCATGTGGTACCATACTACGCGCGTTGAATGCTAAGCATTCCAGGGCAATAAGCCCCCAACAGTTTGGATGGTTAAAGCATCCCAGGGCAATAAGCCCCCAACAGGTGAACGATAAAGCGTTCCAGGGCAATAAGCCCCCAACAGGTGAATGATAAACATTCCAGGGCAATAAGCCCCCAACAAATGCATATGAGTATGAATGACTCTATGGTGTATATCTGCATACAACCCAACATCTTAATGGAGCATATCAGAATGCAACCAACAACAACAACAACTTAGGATACCCTCCCCAACTGGACAAGACCACTCAACATCAACAAGGCAACTCAAGTTTAGCAAAATATAATTAATTTCATGTAATCATACATAGATCCATCTTAATCATCTTCATATATAAGTTTTATCACCTAAACAATTCTTAATAAATCCAATAAACAAGTTAGGAAGCTTAGGTTTGGGTTTGGGACACTTTGGAAAATCACACAAAATGGTCCCACAGGACCCAGCTCGCTTGAGCGAGCAGCTGCTCGCTTGAGCGAACAAAAAGACGTAAGTTAGAGTTTGGTTCGCTTACGGTTCGCTTGCAGTTCGCTTAAGCGAACGGACTATTTCTAAAGTCCTGGGCAAAATCTGGCGTCTCTCGCTTAAGCGACGGAACTTTCGCTTAAGCGACGCAAATGACGAAAGTTGGGATTTCGCTCGCTTAGCGTTCGCTTGGCTCACGCTTGAGCGAACGGGCAAAATTCCAATCCTGGGCAACTACAAAGGTCGCTCGCTTAAGCGACGGGTAACTCGCTTAAGCGAAGCTTCATCTGGGCAGATTTTCAACTACGATTTCTTAAACCCTTTTTCATCCAAAAACCCAATTTTAATCCCCCAAACACCCAAATTGATTTACAGAAACGATTATGGGTGCACTAAACAACAAAGCATCAGAAACATCTCATATCAACATCATCAAACACACATAATTCAACAACAATGGGCATTTTTCATGTTATTAACCCTAATCAACATTCACCATTTTCAATCCAATTTCATGCAATCATACATATATATATATATATATATATATATATATATATATATATATATATATATATATATATATATATATATTAACAAATGAAATGGTAGCCCACCCTTACCTGATTAGATGAACAAAAGCTACAGAATTCAACTCTCCCTAGCAATCTCCCTTGTTCTTGGTTCTTCCCTCTTTTCTCCCAAAAAGCTTATGTTTTCTTTACTGTACGTACAAAGTTTTTGTCTGCCTCTTTTTATTCCTTACCAACCAAAACATAACTCCCCTTTTCTATTTACTCCCTCACTAACTTTCTATTAATTCTCCTTAACCCCTCCTTAACTCCATTAACTCTAAATAATTCCCTTTTAATTAAATAAATAATATATATCTCCTATTTTATCAAATAACACAAATAATTATATAATAATAACAACACCTCAAATATTCACATAAATCACATAAATTATATAAAATACATAAAACATGCTAAAATCAACCAAAAATAAATAAATAGCAACTAGGGCGTTACAACTCTCCCCAACTTAGAGAATTTCGTCCTCGAAATATTACCTCAAGCAACAAACAACTCAGGATAGGATTCTTGCATCTTGCTCTCCAATTCCCAAGTCAAACTCTCACCGGTTACACCGCCCCAAACAACTCTTACTAAAGGTATCTCCTTGCCTCTCAGCTGCTTTACCTTGCGATCATCAATCCTCAAAGGCAAAGTCTCAACAGTAAGATTATCCCTAACTTGCACATCATCCCTAGGAATAACATGCGAAGGATCCGCTACATACTTTCTCAACTGCGATACATGAAACACATCATGCAAGTTCGATAGATGTGGTGGCAATCCAATCCTGTATGCCACGGTTCCAACTCTCTCGGAAATCTGATAAGGACCAATGAACTTTGGAGTCAACTTCCTCGACTTCAATGCGCGTCCTACACCCGTCATCGGAGTAACCCTCAAAAACACATGCTCACCCTCCTGAAACTCAAGGGCTTTTCTTCGCTTGTCATGATAACTCTTCTGACGATCTTGCGATGCTTTCATCTTTTCTCTTATCATCTTGACCTTTTCTGTAGTCTGCTGCACTAACTCAGGTCCCAACACAACACTTTCACCCGACTCAAACCAGCATAAAGGAGTTCTACACCTCCGACCATACAAAGCTTCGAACGGTGCCATACCAATACTCGAATGGTAACTATTGTTATAAGTGAACTCTATCAACGGTAAGTGGCTGTCCCAAGCTCCACCTTGCTCGAGTACACACACCCTCAACAAATCCTCTAAAGATTGGATAGTCCTCTCCGACTGACCATCTGTCTGCGGATGATAAGCCGAACTCAGCCTCAATTTCGAACCCAATGCGTCTTGCAAGCTCTTCCAAAACCTTGAAGTAAACCTCGGATCTCTATCCGACACAATGCTAGATGGAACACCATGCAACTTCACAATGTCACGGATATAAATCTCCGCCAACTGAGCTACCGGATAAGTAATGTTAATCGGAATAAAGTGTGCCGACTTAGTCAATCTATCAACAACAACCCAAATGGCATCATGCCCTCTTGGAGTATTCGGCAAACTTGTTACAAAGTCCATCGAAATGCTATCCCACTTCCATTCAGGCACATCTAACGGAGTCAACAGCCCTGCAGGCTTTTGATGTTCAACTTTAGACTTCTGGCAAGTCAAACATGCATACACAAACTGAGCAACATCTCTTTTCAAACCGGACCACCAAAACAATTTCTTCAAGTCATGATACATTTTAGTAGCTCCAGGATGAATGCTCAAACTACTCTTATGACTTTCTTCTAAGATCAACTTCTTCAAACCCTCATCATCAGGAATACAAATCCTTCCTCTGAATCTCAACACACCTTGGTCATCAGCCTTGAAATCACTATCCGCATTCTGATCACTAGCAGCCATCAAATCCACAAACTTAACATCAAGCTTCTGCACCTCCTTGATACTATTCAAGAAATCACTATTAATTCTCAACATGCCCAACTTCACACTCTGAGGTGATCTCTCACAAACAAGACTCAGGTCTCTAAACTGTTCGAGTAGCTCGAACTCTTTCACCATCATAGCCGACATGTGCAACGTCTATCTACTCAATGCATCCGCAACCACATTGGCTTTACTAGGATGGTAATTCAAGCCAAAATCATAATCCTTAAGCAACTCGAGCCACCTCCTCTGCCTCATGTTCAACTCCTTCTGATCGAACAAATACTTTAAACTCTTATGGTCACTAAACACTTCAAATCTGGAACCGTACAAATAGTGCCTCCAAATTTTCAACACAAACACCACAGCTGCTAACTCTAGATCATGTGTAGGATAATTCTTCTCATGGATCCTCAACTGCCTAGAAGCATACGCTACCACTTTGCCATCTTGCATCAGAACACCACCTAAACCCAGCTTAGATGCATCACAATAAACAACAAAGGTTCTTCTGGCTTCGGCAAAATCAAAATAGGAGCAGTCGTCAATCTTTGCTTCAACTCATTGAAACTACTATCACATTGAGCATCCCACACAAATGCTTTTCCTTTACAAGTCAACTGCGTCAAAGGAAGTGCTAACTTCGAGAATCCTTCAATAAATCTGCGGTAGTAACCAGCCAACCCAAGAAAACTTCTTACCTCAGTAACTGACTTTGGTGTCTCCCACTGCGACACAGCATCAACCTTCGAAGGGTCTACAACAATACCATTACCAGAAATAATGTGGCCAAGAAAACTTACTTCATGCAACCAGAATTCACACTTGGATAGCTTGGCATACAACTTCTTCTCTTTCAGCACCTGCAAAACAATCTTCAAATGCTCTGCATGCTCTGCCTCAGTCTTAGAATAAATCAAGATATCATCAATAAAGACCACTACGAACTGATCCAGATACTCATGAAAAATTCTGTTCATGTACTCCATAAACACACCAGGCGCATTAGTAACACCAAAAGGCATCACCTTATATTCATAATGACCATATCGTGTCCTAAAGGCCGTCTTTTGCATATCCTCATCTTTCACCTTAATCTGATGGTAACCCGACCTCAAGTCAATCTTGCTAAACACACGGGCACCCACGAGTTGATCCATCAAATCGTCAATTCTCAAAAGTGGATACCTATTCTTGATCGTCACTTTATTCAACTGACGGTAATCAATACATAACCGCATGCTACCATCCTTCTTCTTAACCAACAACACCGGCGCTCCCCATGGTGAAACACTCGGTCTTACAAACTTCTTGTCAAGCAAGTCTTCCAACTGCTTCTTCAGCTCAGCTAACTCAGAAGCTGACATACGGTAAGGAGCCATCGATACAGGCTTCGTACCCGACACAAGGTCAATTGAAAATTCCACTTCTCTCTCCGGTGGCACATCTGGAATCTCATCAGGAAAAACTTCAGGAAATTCCTTCACAACAGGCAGCCCATCAATTACAGCTTGGTTCTCCACCGACAAGTACGCCAACAAGGAAAACATTAAGACACCATCTTGTTCTAACCGCTTCATCTCCTTAGTGGATAAAAATTCTGCTCCACTCTCTTCTTCAGTAGAAGAAAACTGCACCGTCTTGGTGAAACAATTAATCAGGACATGATTGTATTCCAACCAATTCATTCCCAGTATTACATCCATTCCCACCAATGGCAAACAAACAAGATCGATCTCAAAATCTCTACCAAATACAGACAACGGACAACTTAAGCAAATAAGGGAAGTAGTTACTGAACCCTTAGCTGGAGTTTCAACAACCATCTCCCCATTCATATCAGACATAATCAAACCCAATCTTTGTGCACAGTCAATAGCAATGAAACAATGCGTAGCACCAGTATCTATAATAGCAATTAAAGGAGTACCATTAAAGAAACAAGTACCTCTGATAAGTCGATCCTCGTTATCGGTCTGAGTACCGGTCAAAGCAAAAACTCTTCCACTGGTCTGCGCCTTCTTAGGCTTAGTGCACTGAGAACCAATGTGACCTTCTTCATTACAGTTGAAGCAAACAATATCTCCACGCTTGCATTCGGTGACAGTATGGCCCTTCTTTCCGCATCTGAAGCACTTCTTCTCATCTCGGTTGCAGGCATTACTCTTGTGGCCTTTCACACCACACTTATAGCATACAATCTCAGCAGGAGCATCTCTGCGTGCAGGTCTCCTCTCATCATGCATTCTCTGTTTGCCCTTATCAGCTGGGGCACTATAAGGCTTTGGGCGACTCTGCTGCCCCTTACCTATGCGGTCATTCATCACCTTGTAGTGAGCTTTAGTGTCTTCTTCATATATCCTACAACTGCTCACCAACTCAGAAAAGTCTCTGATCTTCTGATAGCCAATGGCCCGCTTGATATCAGCTCCCAGACCATTTTCAAACTTAATACATTTGGAGAACTCAGCAGTCTCCGCAGCGTAATGTGGATAGAACTTGGCAAGCTCCACGAACTTAGCAGCATATTCCGTGATAGACATGTCTCCTTGCTTCAGCTCAAGGAATTCTATCTCCTTCTTACCTCGGACATCCTCCGGAAAATACCTCCTCAAGAACTCTCTTCTGAACACAGCCCATGTAATCTCAGCTCCTTCAACCTGGAGAATGGGTTGAGTGCTTACCCACCAGTCATCAGCCTCCTCTGCTAACATGTGCGTGCCAAACCGCACCATCTGAACATCATTGCATTGCATTACCCGGAAGATCCTCTCGACCTCCTTCAGCCAAGTCTGCGCTCCATCGGGGTCGTACCTTCCCTTAAAGGTTGGTGGATGATTCCTCAAGAATGTTTCCAGCATCCGTACACCTTCACCTCCACCAAAACCTTGTTGCTGTTGCCCCACAACCTGAGCCATTGCTTGCAAAGCAGCAGCAAGAGCAGCATCATTTCTTCCGGCCATCTCGATAATTCTACATAACAACAAGAATTAGAATAACAAAGACAGTTTAAACCTGTCACGCAACTCTACATGGCTCGACATGACTCTACTAATGGTCTGACGGACCGACCTGCTCTGATACCAATTGTAACACCCCGTTTCCCAAAATGACGTAATAATAATATTAACAATAAAACATAATCAGAGTTATCAACATACCACGGAGCATTACACTACTTTTTCAAATTTTATTTAAATAGAATATAAAAACTATTTAAAAACATCAACACATTTCATCATATTAAAATTCTGCAGCGGAAAATCTTTAATTGGAAATCATATTCAACAACTACATCATCTCCTTGGCACAAAGGCCATCAACATAGTAAAAGTATTCAACAATTAAATCTCAACAACATCTTCTTCAAAAGAAATGATACATAAAGGAACGCAAGACAAGACAACGATTCCCCATCCCTACTATGTATCAGAGCCCTAGACGCAAGAGCCAACATCACTAGTCTTCGCTACCTGCACTTGCCCACGAGGCGGCAATTCCAACAGAAGGGGTGAGTTCACAAATCAAAAGTAATATACAAATATATGAATCATCAAAGTAAATTGAAACAACAACAATTCATAACAACTATCAGCGACAACATCATCAATATCATCTCAACTTTATAATTTAGATTCATCTTTGATTAACATCAACAACAACACACTTGTGGCGACATCTCACCAACAACAATTCCAACAGGACAACTCACACCTACAACTAATGCAAGACTCTATCAACAACTAATGCATTATGCATGTGGTACCATACTACGCGCGTTGAATGCTAAGCATTCCAGGGCAATAAGCCCCCAACAGTTTGGATGGTTAAAGCATCCCAGGGCAATAAGCCCCCAACAGGTGAACGATAAAGCGTTCCAGGGCAATAAGCCCCCAACAGGTGAATGATAAACATTCCAGGGCAATAAGCCCCCAACAAATGCATATGAGTATGAATGACTCTATGGTGTATATCTGCATACAACCCAACATCTTAATGGAGCATATCAGAATGCAACCAACAACAACAACAACTTAGGATACCCTCCCCAACTGGACAAGACCACTCAACATCAACAAGGCAACTCAAGTTTAGCAAAATATAATTAATTTCATGTAATCATACATAGATCCATCTTAATCATCTTCATATATAAGTTTTATCACCTAAACAATTCTTAATAAATCCAATAAACAAGTTAGGAAGCTTAGGTTTGGGTTTGGGACACTTTGGAAAATCACACAAAATGGTCCCACAGGACCCAGCTCGCTTGAGCGAGCAGCTGCTCGCTTGAGCGAACAAAAAGACGTAAGTTAGAGTTTGGTTCGCTTATGGTTCGCTTGCAGTTCGCTTAAGCGAACGGACTATTTCTAAAGTCCTGGGCAAAATCTGGCGTCTCTCGCTTAAGCGACGGAACTTTCGCTTAAGCGACGCAAATGACGAAAGTTGGGATTTCGCTCGCTTAGCGTTCGCTTGGCTCACGCTTGAGCGAACGGGCAAAATTCCAATCCTGGGCAACTACAAAGGTCGCTCGCTTAAGCGACGGGTAACTCGCTTAAGCGAAGCTTCATCTGGGCAGATTTTCAACTACGATTTCTTAAACCCTTTTTCATCCAAAAACCCAATTTTAATCCCCCAAACACCCAAATTGATTTACAGAAACGATTATGGGTGCACTAAACAACAAAGCATCAGAAACATCTCATATCAACATCATCAAACACACATAATTCAACAACAATGGGCATTTTTCATGTTATTAACCCTAATCAACATTCACCATTTTCAATCCAATTTCATGCAATCATACATATATATATATATATATATATATATATATATATATATTAACAAATGAAATGCTAGCCCACCCTTACCTGATTAGATGAACAAAAGCTACAGAATTCAACTCTCCCTAGCAATCTCCCTTGTTCTTGGTTCTTCCCTCTTTTCTCCCAAAAAGCTTATGTTTTCTTTACTGTACGTACAAAGTTTTTGTCTGCCTCTTTCTATTCCTTACCAACCAAAACATAACTCCCCTTTTCTATTTACTCCCTCACTAACTTTCTATTAATTCTCCTTAACCCCTCCTTAACTCCATTAACTCTAAATAATTCCCTTTTAATTAAATAAATAATATATATCTCCTATTTTATCAAATAACACAAATAATTATATAATAATAACAACACCTCAAATATTCACATAAATCACATAAATTATATAAAATACATAAAACATGCTAAAATCAACCAAAAATAAATAAATAGCAACTAGGGCGTTACAAAGAGTGTCACATTGAATGGAAAAGATATTGTTGACCAATATATAAGTAATGTGACCCATATACCTAATGCTGCACAAAAATAAAAAGTGGTGTCTAGTTTCACTTATGTGGTTGCTTAAATTTCAACGTGATGGTTTTCCAGACCCCCTCATGATTTAACAGTAGTATCAAAGTTTGATTTTTTACCAACACTTTGTATTGAAAGTCTTGGCAAAGGTGACTAAGTGTTGTGTTCCGTTGATGTTGAGTTCAAACAACGGTGCAAGTGTATTTTTGGTGTGTGTAATACGAACCTACTAATCATCATTGTTTAACTGTCACAATAAATTTAGCTTCCATCTACAAAACAATGTTTAAATTCACTTTATTGCGTCTCCATGCACTTTGGACGTGAAATTAGCTTTTGTGTGCACGTGACCAAATCTAGTTGTGATCAATTCTAGTTGCGGTCCTAAACGAAGACATGTAAATTATCGTCGTTTAGCTGTCATTATAATTTGCATTTCCAACTATAAAGTTTAATTGCATGTAAAATATAATGAGTCGACAGTTACACCTATTTTCCTCAGCTACATATATAATAGATGTAGTTGTATCATGATCAAATTCATATGTCACCCAATTTATATACACTAGATATAGCATTTATCATCTATTAACCATCACATTCACAGTAAATTTAACTTTTATCTACCAAACGGATATGTGTACTAAGTAATGAGTCAATGATTAGATCAATTTTTTGTTTCTCAATGAAGGGAGTAGTGCTAATCATGTTGATATTCTTGAGGTTTGAATGTCTCTTGTTTAGTTACTCAATTTGTTTTCTAGGATATGCTTCAATTAACGACCGTTTTGTCTTTTGTTTCATTTTTTTTTGTAAAGTTTCATGCTTTATTGCTATAGATAATGTTTTAATCAAACCCTTAATTTGCTTATAATTTATTTCTTTTTTAGGTTTTTGTTTTGATAATTGATTTTAGTTTCTCAATTACTCAACTTGATATTCTCTTTTTGCTTCAATTATAAGCAATTTTGTTTTAATTATAATTATTTTGAAAAGTTTCATGTTAATATATTTATATAATTTGTTTTAATTGAACCCTTAATTTGATAATCAATTTCTACGTTTTGGGTTTTTGTTTCGATGATTTGATTTGAGTTATTATTTATCAAGTACTTTTTTTCTACTTGAATTTGGTGCCTCATTTTTTGTTTGATGAATGGTTTTAGTGGCTCAATTATTCAATTTGGGTGTACCTTTTTCCTTCAATTATGAATACGTTTGTTTTGATGATTGATTTGATTTATTATTTTGGTTTTTCCTAGTTGAATTTAGTTGCTCATTACTCAATTTGATTTTCTCTTGGACATAAAGAGAGAAAACAAAGCTGATTTTAGAAACTTGAAATGGTTTTTAGAGAGAGAGAGAGAGAGAGCTATAGAATACGAACGGTTGAAGAAGAATCAAAGAGGAAAACAAAGCTTCAATTTCGCATGTTGAAGACGGAAATGGCTGCAAAAGATGACGATTTTGATGGTCTGATTGATGAGGTATGGGTTCACCATCCTTTTACATTCTGGTTTAGGGTTTGTTGATATTTTCGGTTTGGGGTTTTGGTTTCTGATTTTTGGGTTTGGGCTCTGGTAGAGGGGTAGGGTTTTGATAAATAAAACATTTTTTTAATCAACTTTTTAATCCGTTTTAGAGTTTACATAAAAAAAAGTGTACGTCGTTTTAATCTTGTTGTTTATTGGGTTAAGTTGGCTGTTTTCAATTTGTAACTGTTATAAGGTAGATTTCTGCTTGTGCTCCACTATGGCGCGGGGGAGGGGGGGGGGGGGGGGGGTGGTTGGTCTATTTCACCATGCTGGTTATGATGGCACACACACTGTGTTAGAATGTGCCCCATATTATTGGAGTTATTTTTCTTTGCTAGCAACTGTTAGGAGACTAGGTTACCCCATGATTAGGATCCTTTGGTATCATGACCCTCATCTAGTGGATGACTTGGTTAGGTTGGGAAATGACAATGGTTGTAAAAGGATGCAACATATAGCAGAAATGAATGATAGGGTTCATCTTTATGAAATACACTCTATAGACCAACCAAACATTCATAATCTTAACCCTTTAGATGAATTCAATGACTTCCCTGTACCAAAAGCGGGAGTTGTGTTAAAGGAAATTGCAGAGGATGTGGAAAATGTGGGAGGTGAAGTGATGAATGTTCCTATGATTGAACACCCAATAGGAAATGTGGGAGGTGTAGTGCTGAATAATCCTATGATTGAATACCCAGTAGGTAATGTTGTTGAGATTGCAGTGGTAGAAGACAATGAGGGAAATGTTGGGGATATGGTGGAAAATGAGGGAAATGCTAGGAATATGGTGGAAAATGAGTGAATGATGGTAATGTAGTAAATGAGGTGGACCTGGTAGAAGGTGAGATGGATGGTGGGGACAACGGTAGGGACAATGGTGTAGTAACTATATGAATATTATAATTGATGGGGGGCCCTTGGAGTGAATAAAACAAATAAAGAGAGACCCACTGAGTTGGATGAGGGATTAAATAATGACATAAATGTTGATGGGCCATCTGTGGTTGACAAAACTAGTGAGGAGGGAACTAAAACTGGTCTAGAGGAAGAATTAAGGGATGTGCTTGACATTAACTTAGGAGATGACAATGATGTAAACTGGCTAGGTGAGGATCGTGAAGATAGTGCTCTGGACATTACTTTTGGTGACTCAGAGGAAGAGGTGGGGGATGAATAAAAGTTTGGTGTTGTAATAGGTGAAGAAACAGAGAAAGAAGGTGAGGTTTTATCAGGTGAATCAACTATTGGTGAATCAAATTAGGAAGAAATAAATCAGTCAGAAATAAATCAGCCAGAAACAAATCAGGGGACTCAGAATTAAGGAGAAGCAAGTAGTAGTAAGCCAAAGAAGAAAAGGGGAATACCAAAGAAACAGAAACAGAGGTGTACTGAACCTGTGTTTGAGGATGAGGTCTTGGCTGATCAAATTAACACAAATGAAAATGGTGAGGAGGTAATTGGTTAGTCTAGCATAGTGAGGGATAAGGGATTGAGTGATGATGAAGAGTACATAGTAATGTGTTGGAGAGTGTATCTGAAACTAAAGATGAAGAGGAAAATGGAGACATTAAGATCATAAGATTAAAGAAGCACGAAGAATAGTAAACTACACCTTTGTTCCCAAGAAAAAGAAGCAGGGGTGGTGGAAAAAATAAGTCGAGAATAAGGAAAAGAGTAAAAGAGAAGGATATACGAGTTAAGAGGAAAGTATTAAAAAAGTATCCACTGGAGGGCCAAATGAAGAGATGACTCGGGGAAAAGTTGAATCCGAGGAGGTTCATATGATGACTTCTGAGAAAGAATAAATACCTAGGATGGAAGTAAAGTCCATGCAAAGGATAAAGAAACTTTCAAAGAAAAATCAAAATAAAAAGAATCACATGTAACACTCCTAGTATGATGTGGTTTAGAGACGAACCAAGCTGTCTAATCTATGGTAGACTTGGAGCAAAAGAAAGTATTCATAAGGTCCAATGGTTATTATAAATGCTACCAGATAACTCCGCCATGTAATGCATACAACTTGGCTATGGAATTTGATGAAACTAGGAAACATTCAAGGCAATTATAGATAGCCTATCTGATTGGTCAGAACTTGAAGTGGAACACTCATATGAAGAAGAGTGAATAAATGAAGAAGATGAGGAAGAAGAAGACATTGAGCCTAAAGGTTTGAGGCTCCCAATCTCACACTAGACAAATTTGTCAAGCTCGCGACGCTAAACACACGTTGAATGGGAGGCAACCCATAAATTTATCTTTTCAGTCATTTAAATTTCAATCATTTATTTTTCCATAGTCATTCTGTCTAACAATTTTTTTTACTTTTATTATTTACTAACTCGCGACTAGGCACATTGATTCTACATGAATTGCACAACCTTTCCTATCCAAAAATTAAAAAAATTTCTTTTAGTTTTGGAGAATTATTCCAACCATTAACAACATAAGGCTAGCTTACTTCTGAAGTTAAAGTGCACGATAACCATTGGGTTTGTTGCAGAAGATACTCATAAATATTCACCATTACATTTTTATATAGCATAACCGGTGATATTTTGAGCCAAATATATATTCCACTTTCTACTATAATTCTTTCTATATGTGTGTTCCACGTGGATTGTTATTTTTGGTCAAAATTTCGGTCGTTCTCTACAAACTATCAGTTATAATATCATATACATGAGGCACTTTATTTTGGTACCTTGAGCCTTTTTTAGGCCACCCTGAATTATTATTGTTATATTCTTTGTGAAACCATTTTGAGCCTCCATACATTATTTCTTTCTTTGTTACTTTTGTGACTTGAATCATTAACAAGTTTTGAACCCTATAACGATACATTTGTTTGATTTCTTTTGGAGTTTGAGAAATCAGTGAAATACTTGTCACAATTTTAAATTAAGTTTAGGGTTTCTCTTTGGAATTAGCAACATCTTAAGGTGGGATACCAGTAAAACTTGGTTATGATAAGAAAAGAAATAGAAAAAAAAATGTAGATGAAATGTCAAACTGATGGTCTACACTAAAAAAAAGAAAAAAAGCCAACAAAAGTTTGTCTCTTTAAAAATTAAAAGAGAATAAGTAGTTCTACTAAAACCTGTCATACCCCGAATTTTGACCAGGGACCCCGCTTTTTGCTCATTTTATTCGCATTTTTGTTGCGTATTTTACCCGCATTTTATCTGCATTTTACCTTTCATTTTGTTCATATTTTCAAAATTTTCTTTTATACGCATTCTAATTTTCGTTTTATTACTTTTATCCGTTTTTTAAAAGAGCCGAGAAGCTTCGTCGTTTCAGACGAAATTTCGGCAGAGAGGTATTTTAAAATACCTCATTTTGGTTCCGAAGGGACAATTTTATTTTTATTTTTATTTTACTTTCATTTTTATTTATCTTTAAGTTTTCTTTTCTTTTTATTTATCAATTTTCGTTTATTATTATTATTATTATTATTATTTTATTTTTTTTTCTTTTTAAGTATTTTGTTGTTTAATATTTATTTTTAATGTTATTTTAGTCAAGAGTTTGTTCTTATCACTTTGTCCACATGTCATGATCCTATTGGTCCTGGTCCAACTTTTTCTCCAAGTTTCTGCAGGGGTAATTTTGTCATTTGCAGGTATCAGAGATATTTTTACTATTTAAGCATTGTTCATGTGTCAGAGAAAGGGACTCACCAATCATTGGCAGCCGCATACACCTTTTTAGAAACCCTAATTCTTTCCTTTTTTCCTCCATTTCGGATCTAACACCAAAAATCACCAAAAATTCACAAAAAATTATGAACTCAGGAAGAACACGATGAACAGTTCTCTTCCAGTCCCCTTTTCGATCCAAATCATCAACAATAAACTCACAGTCACACAAAAACGAACAAACTACAACTGAATAAACACAACTCAACCGAGTTCAAATTCGGATTCAAACAACCCATAATCCAAATTGACAGAACCGGATCGGAGGAGAGAAGAGAAGAAAAAGTGTCAAAGCTGTACATAAAGTCAGATCGGACGAAAATAGAAGGTAGTATTCCTGTTTATCTTAAAAACAACTGAATATCATGTCTCATTCGAATAAGGTCGAATCAGATTTGTAGATCTAGGCTTCCCTGTTGGGATTTTGGAAAAAGTAAGGCCGGATCCGAGCTCAGCACAAAATGGATGTTTAAAAAACAATAAAAAATTCAAAAAGGTTGAGTTTGGTTCGGTCGGCGCGGCGGCGCCGCCCTGTTGGGCCGGCGACCACCGCACCGGCGCTCGGAAATCTCATTGGGGAAGAAGAGTCTCTTGCAGACTCTCTCTCTAAACTAGGTTTAGAGAGAGGTTTGTTTTATGTTTATGTTTTTTTCTTTGTTTTTTTTTTCTTTTATACTAAGTCTGTTTGAGCTTAATATGTATGGTCTGTGTTAGTTTCTATGCATCTTCGTATCTAGGCCGTTAGATCTCGTATCTAACGGTCACTATTTGTTTGACTTTGCTTTCTTTTTTTATTTTCTTTGGAGTCCGTTTGATTGTTATCCTGTGGCCGTGATGTATATCCTTGTAGCAGGTTGGAGCCTTCTGATTAATCAGATGGCTCAGATCTGATCTGGGATGGAGCCTAACCTTTTGTTTTTTTTACACTATTATTTTTACCATTTGTGTTTTTTTTTACCCAAACTTTTTCTCTAAAAATTCATAAAAAATATTTTTACCTCATGTTTCTTGTTCATTTATTTTTTCTCATCTTTCTTTTAGTTATCTTGCTTTACTTTATTGCATTATTTTTCTCTTTTCATCTCATATTTTGTTTTTATATATTTCGCTTGCCATATTTTATTTTATTATCATTTTAGTGTGTATTTAGAGATTGATGTAATTTATTTATTTCTTGTCATTTATTTTTTATGCAAGACCTTAGAATGTATTTAGGAAGTTATGTAAATATCAAAATAATGAGAATATGCACCGACACCACACTTTATTTACCGCATTATACGAAAAATGAATTAGTGACAAATTATGACTAAAAACTTGACATATAATTGCCTTAAAATCGAACAACTAGTAATTTTAGGTTTGAGTTTTTACTTTTTACGTTTTACGCTTAGTTTTTTTTTTACCGTTAGTAAAAACCATTTTCAAAAAAAATCAAATAATCAAAAACACCAAAAATATTTTTTTAAGAAACCTTGGATTTTAACCCAAGAGAATTTTCCTTTTATTTTCTTAATCAAATTTCTAAACAAACTTTAATTTACACCTAAACTTAGTTTTTGCAAATAAAATAAAACAACCTCACATTTTTTATCTTCTATGCCCTTCGGCCTCTTAATTCTCTCAAAATATTTTCCAAAGCTTTAAAATTAATCTAACTCATCAAAGAAATTTTCAAGTATTTTCCAAAGCTTTAAAATTAATCTAACTCATCAAAGAAATTTTCAAGATGAACTACATGATTTTGATCCCATTTTCTTGGGTATGTAGGCAAAAGATCTATGTCTTTTCAAATCAATAAAAACAACAAAAAACATGCATCTTCTCCCTCCATTCTTTCACTTAGACTATTAGGCAATATTTTTACAAATAATTAAGCAAGTGATTAGCATAAGATAATTTAGGTGAGAGGCTCCTTCAGAATACCGAAGTCGTTTAGGGTTAACACTTTCCCTAATCGAAATCAACCCTCGGACCTTGATCTCTTAAAGGGTTTTTACTCATTTTTTCCCTTCCCACGAATAAAAATTGAGAGTTCAAAGATTGACGGTTCAAAGCCAATTAATGGATTGATACCCGAAAATCACGAGCACAATACCCATTTTTCTTGTTTAGTATAAAAGCCAGTGTTGGAACAAAGGGTGTTTCACAAGTATACCACTTAAGTTTTAATGATAACAAGGTATTAAAAATTATCAATTGGATATGCTATATATTTATTCAAGTGTGCATGACCATTATCAAAGTCTTATTTACAAGAGGTTCTGATTGAATGAATTAAAGAGCAAAGAAATTTTAGACTGAAGCTTGAAGAACATCTGAATGAAAGCGCTCCTGGAATTTCAGAGTCAGGATGCGTCTGAAGAAAGAGCTTCTGAAGATGACGTCATCAGAAGCAAGTTCTTCAGAGGCAGACTCATCAGAAGCAAATGGTCTCCAGAGGCAGATTCATCAGAAGCAAAGATTCTTCAGACACTGAAAAGCGTTGACAAAGCAAGTGTACGAAAAGTACAACCACTATGCCTACGCCTGTTCCTGCAACCACCAACTCTGCACAGTGTCTTCTATACACGACAAGAATAACAGTAACTAAAGCAGAAACTTTTCCATATTTGCTGGAATGGATTTGAATTTGATTTCATTGTACAAGCCTCAAATCAAGCAAAGGATCAAAGGAGTCAAATCAGCTTCGGTAAAGAAAAAGTGATGAGCTGGCAGTTTCCAACGTCTCTCAAATTCTCTATAAATAGAGATGAAGACTTGAAGAAATATATACATATATACATACACGCGAATTGAGTTCTTCTCATATATTCCAAGTCGCAAACACTGCTCATCAACAACTTAGATAATTCTTACAAAAGCTTACATTTTAGAATTTCTAAGTATCTAAGAAAAACAGAGTCTGTTCTGTTTCGTTTTGTCTTGTGAATACCTCTGATTGTTTATCAAGTATTCAAAACTCTTTTCAATTCTCTGTAATTGTTTTGAAGTCTCTTGCTTGTGTGCTTGAGCATTTGAAGTCTCTTTCTTGTGTGATTGAGCAAAGGAAGTCTCTTACTTGTGTGTTTGAGCAACTTGTAATTTGATATTACATTTTAGTGAAACTCTCCTTGGAAGTGCAAGGGGGACAGGACTACTTCCGGTTTGTGGAAGGAACCTGTATAAAATTGCTTGTGTCTTCTTTCTTTCTTGCATCTGTTCTACTTTCCGCTGCTAAGACTCTGAACTCTGATCAGAGTCTGAACTCTATCAGACTCTGTATTCTGAGAACATTGTTATTTTTCGTAAGAAAGAAAACGTTTTTGAAAACACAATTCAACCCCCCCTTCTTGTGTTTTTCCCACCTTCAGCCAGTGCCTCATAAACATTGGTTGTGACATTCTGAATCAAAGCTACAAGTGGGAAGGAAGTATTTAAAATATGGAAACCTTAGGAAACTACCTCCAAAATGTTTGTTAGCCTACTTTCCCAAATATATCACACCTTAACCTAAGTCGCGTTATAACCTTGAAAATACCTCTACATGTGTGTGTGGTAATATGTATCTTGAATGTTTGTTTAGAACTGCTTCAATCTCATAACAAGGTACAATAACATGACAATTGGAGTGTGGAAAACGCCTTGACCAACCCAACTAGATTTAGAAGTCATTTAGAGAATTTGTTAATGGTTTGAGGAAATTTTTGTATTGTTTTCATTCGAGTCATTGTAATTCAGTTTTATCCTAAATCATACAAATCCATAGGTGTTTTGAGTCTTTTTAGTTAGAAATAATGTAAATCGGCAAAACAATACACCATATGAAGGATTGAGGATTTGAAGATCAATGGTTCTGAGAAGTTATTTGAAGACAATACAAAGTAAAAAAAAAATATTTCAAGTTCCAAGACTTTGCAAGACGGAAGAGTACTCTAAAAAGGGACAAAAACTACATAATTCACACAGGATGGGCTACCCATGTGCCCATGCGCATGAGGCAACATTTAGTACTACCTCATAGCCTCACTCCATGTGCCATGTGCATGAGCACGGCCAGGGAGTGCTGATTTCTTGGTTTTTAAGTTAATTTTTAGTGGAAAATCCCTAGTTTTACTCTCTTAACCTCTAAGTAATGATGTACTATAAATAGAAACAATTTGAGCCTCCAGATGCAAAATTATTTTGTTGATACTAAGTGACGAATCATGTCACAATCCTGCACCTTATTTGCTACCTGTTTTGATTTCTCTTGGAGTTAGTATAGGTTGTAACGCCCTAGTTATTATTTAATTATTTTTGGTTGATTTTAAGTCTTTTATATGATTTTAAATGATTTATGTGATTATGTGGTGTGTTGTTATTTTATTATATAGTTGTTTTTATTATTTAATAGAAATAGGTGAGAATAATATTTATTTGAAATTTTGGGGGTTACATTTTAATTAATAGGATTTAGTAGGAGTTAAGTGAAATGAAAGGGGAGTTAAGGAATAATAGGGAGAGTTAGGAAAGAAAGTCAGAAACATTTTCACGTAAGAGAAAAACAAGAGTTTTGGGAGAAAGGGAGAGAAACCAAGAACAAGGGAGAAGAGCCAAGAGGAGAACCTGATTCTGTAGAGCTTTGTTCATCTAAATCCAGGTAAGGGTGAGGCTAACTAGCAATGATCTTAATATATAATTTCTGAAATTGGATTGAATGTATTGTTCTTGAGTTAGGGTTAAGGATTGTCTTTTGAAAATTGATGAAAATGAGTTGAATTGTTGTTTGATGTTCTTGTTGTGCATTGTTGTATGTTGAACCTGTAAACATTTGTTAGAACACGTTTTGGGTAATCAGGGGTTAAAAATTGGGTTTTGGATGAGATAGGGTTAGAAAATCCGAGAGCTTTTTCACTACCCAGATGAATGGTCGCTTAAGCGAGCAACCCGTCGCTTAAGCGGGCATTCAAGCTAGCTGCCCAGAATTTGCAAAAGACCGCACGCTCAAGCGAGCCACAAGCGAGATCGTAAGCGAGCAATTCCCAACTTTCGTCATTTAGGTCGCTTAAGCGAACCGCAAGCGAACCATAAGCGTGCAAAACCTGAACCTACGTGATTTTAGTCGCTCAAGCGAGCAGGCCCTCGCTCAAGCGATCTGGGCTTTTGTCAGCCACTTTTTGATCTTCGTTTCGTGCATTAGGGGATCCGTCTGAGCATTCTAAAATGTTTATTTTAATTTGTATAACCTCTGTATATGCACTAAACCTTATAAAAAAACTTCTTGATATATGAATTGGATTGATTTATGAGAATTGTGTTATGTTGATGAATTTTTTCGTGTGAATTGTTGTGTCATATTTGACTAAGTTGGGGAGTATGTCATAGTTGATTATGCATGTTAGTAATTGTCGTTGTTGTGGTTGAGTTGTATGCAGATATACACAATTCGAGTCCATTTCATACTCATACCTTGTTGAGGGCTCATGCCCTGGAATGTTCATCATTCAACTGTTGAGGGCTTATGCCCTGAAACGCCTTGTCGTTCAATTGTTGAGGGCTCATGCCCTGGGGATGCTTTAACCATCCAAAACTGTTGAGGGCTCATGCCCTGGAATGCCTTGTCATTCAAACGCGTAAAATGGTACCACATGCGTAAAATGGTACCAGCAGGTAGCGAAGACTAGTAGAAGTGGTGGCTCTTGTGTCTTAGGGCTCTGATACGTAATGTGATGGAATAGATGTTGTGTTTTTCATTCCTTTATGTATCAATTTTTGAAGCATGTTGTTGGAGTTTTGTTGAAATAAAATGTTGAAATATTACTTATGTTGGGGCCTTTGTGCCAGATTTATATGTTGTGAATGTAATGTTATAAAAGATTTTTCCGCTGCAATATTATGTTGTTGACGTTGTTGAATAAATAGTATTTTTAATCTATTTATGAAATTTTTGAAAAGCAGTGTAATGCTCCGTTTGTTGATTTACTCTGATTTTATATTAATATTACGTTGTTGGGAAAACGGGGTGTTACATAGGTAATTATTTTTGATTGAGTATTGTTTGAAGCTAAGTTTGGATTTGCTATTTGGAATTAACAATATTTTAAGTTTGGGGTGGGGTACCAGTAGAACTTATTTATCAAAAGGAAAAAATGAAGAAAAAAAATGTAGATTGCCATGGGTCTACACAAAAAAATAGAAAAAAAAGAAAGAAAAAAAATAGAGTCAAAAACATCAGAATTTTGGCCTCTTCAAAAAAATATGTTTATTATTGAATAAAGATAAATACTTCTACTTAGTACCCATCTTGTCTGAATTAAGGAAGGAAGGTTGGCAACACAATAAATGTTTAGTAGAAATCCATAGGTTAGTAATCTAACTCTAAGTTTGTTTATTAGCCTACTTCCCAAATTATATCCACCCTTAACCTAAACCAAGTTATAACCCTCAAAGTCCTCAAAGTGTGTAAATAATCTTATTTTGACTCTCTATTTAGAATTGTCCCAAATTTATAGTAAGGTACATTCATGTGACGACTGAAATGGACAAATATCGTGACCAGCTCTACTGGCTTTAAGAGATACATAAGTGTATCACGGAAAAGAGTATGGCTAACTATGTCAGCTATCTTCTCCAAGTTTGTCCCGCTTGAATGCAACGAGGTAAGTAAGCCAACATTGTATATGAGATGAGTAATGATCTGAGCACAACTACTGAAAGGTATGTTTTTCTTGAAAAAATGCAAAGAATAAAATATGTTTTTCCTGAAAAAATGCAAAGAATAAAATATGTTTTTCTTTCGTTACTTGAGGACAAACAACAATTTAAGTTTGGGGTTGTGATGACATGTCATCATACATCATTCTTAGCATGTTTTTCAGTCATTTTCAGTAGGTTTTAGCAGCAAAAAGGAGAAGTATTAGAGCAATTGCCTATGATTTTGGGACATTTGTAATCTCTTATTCCTAAACAAAGCATTGTCGCCCTAATTAAACCTAATATTTTAACCTAAAATTTTCCCTCCTTCAAAACCTAACCATATCTCCTAATTCTCCTCCTCCAAACCCTAACCATTATCTCCTACTATTTCTCATTGATCTTAAACAACTTCTTCCCCTAAAAAATTTCCCTCCTTCAAAACCTAACCATATCTCCTAATTTCCCTCCTCCAAAGCCTAACTATTATCTTCTACTACTAGACCATCGACTCATGCTGACGCACGGGTCATATCAATAGTAATAATTGACAATGAAATAAAAAATAATATAAAAGTACAATGGCATAGTTCATTTTATAATGAAACATCTACTCTGCGAATATAACATAATATTGAAATAGTTCATTTAATTTTATTAATGTTCAAAAAATACGAGAGGATTGCTTTTTTGCACATTAATTTTTCCTTTCTTCACCTGTGTTACACTTTATTTGTTTTTTTTTTATTTATCTAAAATTTTCAATTGTTCTTTTTTTCTTTCCTTTGTTACATGTGGCTACTGTGAAGTAGCTCTTTCTGTTTTTCTTTTCCTCCATGTATGATGTTTGTTATTTACCTTTCTTGTGTGAATCAAACAATTATGAAAGTGAACTGTCATTAGCTTAGAGAATAAATTTTTGTTAATCCTTAAAGATGCTCATATGCAATATATAAGTCGATTGACATAAGTATAACTTGGCAACAACTAATTCATGATAACAAGCAACAACCACTCTAGATATGGAAGACATAAGAATTGTTAGTCCTTGGTTAAAAAGTTTGAGATACATTGAATGAATTTTAGCAAAATTTCCCCATTACTATCAAAAGAAAAATTTGTGGAAGGAATTGAGAAATAATATCCAAAGTTAAGAGTATAATAAGAAAAGAAAGGAAAATATGATGATTCAATAAACACTAAATAAATGCTTGGAGGATAAAATGTCAAAATACCGAAAGAATGTGTTACATGTTCAATGAGGATAAATAATAAAGTATATCATGCACCAAAAAAAAATTAATAAATAAAGAATATCATTGTAAATAACAAAAAAACTATCAACATTGATATTCCAAGATCAGTTTCCGTTAATTGTTTCATTTACAATGACTATCAGCGAAAGCCAAGGTTAGCCACTAAAAACTGTTGGTGTATGTTTACCTTCTCCTGTTTTTTCACATGGACAATTGTATGTTGCAATATCAAGGGTTACTTCAAGAGATGGTTTGAAGATCTTGATAAATGATGAAGACGGTGAAGATACCAATGTTAAGTCGAATGTGGTTTATAAAAATGTTTTTTGTAATGTGTAGTACTTCGTTGTATAATATTATTTTTCATTTTAAAGGTATAACTAAAGTATCAAACTTTTTGTGTTAAACGACTCATGCTATTTTAATAGTATGTTATATTCGCAGAGTAGATGTTTCATTATAAAATGAACTATGTCATTGTACTTTTATATTATTTTGTATTTCATTGTTAATTATTACTATTGATATGACCCGTGCGTCAGCACGGGTAGATGGTCTAGTGTTTTCTAAATTTGAGTATGTAATTCTAGTTTTCTCGAAACATAGCAATTTTAGGGAATTTTTAAAGTAATTCAAAAGAAATCATGCAAATCGGCAAATCAAGAACATCTGAAGATTTTGATGGCCTATTGGTTGGCTTGGGATCTTGGAGTATGCTCCTCTCAAGGTCTCAGGATCGATTCCCTCTGGTGCCAATTTTGGTGGGCTAAGTCCATACGGAGCTATGCTCTGGCTTTAAACGGGGCCCCCACAAGTGGGCGGTGGGATTGGTCCCCTCGGATTAGTCGGTTCTTGGACCGGATACCGAGTTTTTTTAATAAAAAAAATAAAAATTTGAAGATTTGTGAAGACTTTGGGAAGATCAAGAAAGAAGATTCAAAAGGCCTCAGGAGACTTTACAGAGGAAGGAATTCTGTTCCCAGGTCTCGAGGCAAGTTATTTGGAAGAAAACACCTAAAACGACAGAAAAACAAAGAATTTGGACCCGGAACACACAACCATGCGCCTAGGGCATGGCCACTGGGGCACTCACATGCACTAGGGCATGTGTTGTGCGCCCCGTGCATTCAAAACGTGCGGGGCGAAAGCATCTTTTCCTGTTTTTGTGTGGGTAAAGCTCGCGTTATTAGCCCAAACTCAGGTAGAACCTCTCATTATAAATATCAGTCTTCCTCATTCAGAATTTCTCCTTAAGAACTGCAACAATTTAAGAGGAAGGCAATTCTAGGAGCTTTCGAAGGAGTTTTTATCTTCTCCTTGTTTCTATAGGGTATGTTTTTATTTTTAGTTACCATGTGTAACTAAATCTTTTTAGGATAGTGTTCTAAGATGAACCTTTATTTATTTTGTTGGATATTTATTTAATTTCATGTCGTTTATATTTTATTTATTTTATGTTCGCTATTAAGTTTTATTATGATTAGTTTATTTTTGTAGTAGCGCAACCCTAGATTAGATACCTAGGTTGTGACAGAGCCTAATATTGATATTACTATCTTGATGCTTATATCTTGATATTTTTATCTAATATATTAATTAGAAATTAGCGAAAGATACCGAAAGCGCATTGACCCTAGTAGATAAATTGAGCCTAGTAGAGCCATTCGATTAAACCCTTGGTAAGGTAAACGTTGATCTACAAGAAGATTGACCTTCATTGCCCATGGAAATTTTGGAACGTCAATTTAAGTCTATGTTTCAATTACCTTTGAGGTGACAAGATCCCCCACGCAAGGATCGCCATGCAATAGACAGAAATCAACTGAGATAGTATAGACCCCCCACGCAAGGATCACCATGTGATCAGTAGGTGCAGCTCGACAACTGATTAGGTTAGAACGTCCCAACGGTCTCATCAATTGTATAGTCTACTTAAGGTAAATATAAGCGACATGACTGTTATTTAATATCCAACAAATAAATAGGGGGGATTCAAAGAATCCTAACCGCTGCTTACTTTTCTGCAACCATAACAGGTAACTTGCTATGTTGCAAATAGATAAAAATTGTAATCTCTAACCCTTAACTCTTTTATTTTATATTGTCAACTTAAAATAAATAACGAGAATTGTTTGGACGAAACGATAATCCTTATGCATACGATACTCCACTTATCACTTTATTATCTTTTGACTTTTCCAGAAGAAAAAAAAAGGAAAAATAATTAACAAGTTATTACTAATAAAATTAGTAGATTTATCTATAAACATATATTTCTTTGGGGTACATATATAAGACAGGTCTATGTTTTGTATTCTTTTTAGTAAAGTAGTCTAATGATCAGAAATTCAGAAATGAATAAGTTAGAAATCAAAGTTCGAACCCCGACACCTATATACGGGACAATCCATGTACTTTTATTCTATTTCATATTATTTTTTAAATTGTTCTTTGTTTTTTATTTATAAGATATCTTGTTTTTAGGAAGTTAGTAATTTAATTTGTTCTTTCCTAAATAATTCTTCTAGAATCGATAAAAAAAAATCTTTTGAGGACTATCATTTTTTAATTTTCAATCAGAGAAGATGAGAAGGCCAGCTACCACCTAACAAAATATGAATAAAAGGAAAATGCTAAAAAGTAATAGTGTTAAATTGTAAACTATTATATTATTTATATAGGAAACTGCTACGTGTATCTAAAGAAAAATACAAAAACTGGAAATTATTTAAATTCAGTATCCGATTTTAATTTGTATGCCATTAATTATTCGTACTTTGAATAGTATACTATAAAAAATAAAAAGTGGTATGTGATTTCAATTTTTTTACCTTATTCACCAAATTATCGGATATTATTTTGTAAATATAGTAATAACTTTAATTAATTAAAGATGATATCGTATGGTTTTAAAAAGAAATAAAAAAAGATTAAGAAGATAAAGCATCTACGATAAACACAATGGCACATAAATGGACATATTTTTTATTGATTTCTAGAAAGTATAAAGTTAATTCATCAAACAAATATATTATTATTTAAATGGGAAACTTTAGCTAAAGAAATATTAAAATTCGGAGTTAGGAGTTCAAGCTCCACAATATTTATTTTGGTCAATCCTTAAAAAAAAAAAATATTTTGGTCAATAGCTCCACAATATTACTAGGAGATGGAAAAAAATTACGATGAATTATAGAGGAATTGAAGACAAATGAACAATATTTTGCATGGTTAAATTTTTTTGAATGACAAAACCTATCATTTTAAACACAATATTTGTAGATTTAGGGGGACATATTATTATTAAAATTGAAGTTTATACGTGTAGTTATCAATATAATACAACAAGATGCAAGGTTCCGATATGTAAGATCCATATTCTATACAAAGTAATTAGAGGTGTAACTATTATAAGCTTGACACATAATTTCAATGAATCCCGACTCGATATATATATATATATATATATATATATATATATATATATATATATATATATATATATATATATTGATTAATAGTAAAATTTTAAAAACTAAATAAAAAAATTAAAGCCTACTAGTAGCTTTTGTTCCATATTGATTAATAGTATTTTAAGTTTGTGTAATACAAACCTACTGATGATCATCATTTAACTGTCGCAATAAATTTAGCTTTCATTCGCAAAATAATGTTTAAATACACTTTATCGCATCCCATGCACTTTGGACGTGACAGTTGAGAAGCCACAAATAGTAGCTTTTGTTTGCATGCACTTTTAGGCCAAATCTAGCTGCATTTCTAAACGAAGATATGAAAGTAATCGTCGTATAGCTATCACAATAATTTGCATTTCATTTATAAACATCAATTGCATGTAAAATATAACGGGTCGACAATTACACCTATTTTTATCACTTACATATATAATAGATGTAGTTTTATCACGATCGTAAAATTTACCATACATTTATCATCTATTAACCTTCACAGTAAATTTAATTTTTATCTGCCTAACCAAAATTTTTTATTAAAAGATATTTTTTTATAAAAAAAAGGAAGTAGACCCTAATAATAATATTAACATTGAAAGAAATTCCTCAAAAAGAAAATAATTTTAATATTATAGGAAAAAATTAATTATAAATTAATAAATTAGAAAAGGAAAAATGAGGGACAAAACAACCTTTTTGTGTGTTTAAAAGGAGGGTGGCACAAAGAGGGTGCCACTTACTTCAAAAACCCTCTCCCCACTTTCTCTTGTTCATTGCTTCTTGTTTCCTTGTTCCTTTCTTCATTTTCTCAACAATGGCCAACAACGACGACACCGGTGTTTTTTCATTGGATGGTTTCAAATTCTGTAAGAATGTTTCTCTCTATTTCAACAATATCTTTGTCTCATGTTTTTTTTTTATTACATTATGCAATGTTTTTTTGACCAAATTTTTGTTTTTTTGTTTCTCAGCATTACTCAATGAATTTACCAATGAAGGGAGTAGTGCTGACCATGTTGATATTCTCAAGGTTTGAATGTCTCTTCTTTAGTTACTCAATTTTTTTTGTACGGTTTGCTTAAGTTAAAGACTGTTTTGTCTTTTGTTTTTTGTAATGTTTCATGCTTTATTGTTGTCGATAATGTTTTAATCAAACCCTCAATTTGATTATATATTTTTGTTTTCTAGATTACTCAACTTGATTTTCTTTTATTGCTTCAATTATAAGTCATTTTGTTTTAATTCTCTCAATTTTTTTAAAAAGTTTCAAGCTTTATCTTTAACTGTTTTGTTTAAATCGAAACCTTAATTTGATTATGAATTTCTACGTTTTGGGTTTTTGTTTTGATGATTGATTTGAGTTATTATTTATCAAGTAGTCTTTTTTCTCTACTCAAATTTGTTGCCTCATGTTTTCAGTTGATGAATGATTTTAGTTGCTCAATTATTCAATTGGTTTTCTCCTTTTCTTGCTATTATAAACACTTTTTGTTTTCATGATTGGTTTGATTTATTATTTTGGTTTTCTCTAGTTGAATTTAGTTGCTCAATTTGATTTTCTCTTGTTGCTTCAATTAAAGATTCTTACATTTTTGCCCTTATTTTTTTATAATTTCATGATTTATTGTTTACTTTTATATTTTAATTGATTCTTGATTCTCAATGTCAATATTTTATTTAGGAATTGAGATTGATTCAGGCTGTAACTCTACAACGCTATAATGCTCTTCCGTATCTAATTCCATCCCCCATTGTTGAAAAGCATCTTGAGGTTTTGAAAGAGATCCAGGTATATTCCTTAAATAGTTGTTGTAAAGTTTTTTTTGTTTGTTTTTGTTATGACTTTTTTTTGTGCTGTCTTATGCTTTATTGAATAGTTTATGGCTAGATGTGTACCATTTATCATATTCACATGGTGTATTTTTATTATAAGAACTATTGAGATCATTTTAGGGTTATTTGTATATTTTTCGTTTCTTTCTTTCATAGTTAGATTTTAAAAAAATGAATCTGTAAATTGTTCTTATAAATTCAAGTTTCCTAGTAGCTTCTAAACTTATTTTGTGACTTTACAGAGAGAACATAATGGATTGAAGGCTAAGTTTTTGGAAGAGAGAGCAGCTCTTGAGGCCAAATACCAATTATTGTATCAACCATTGTACACAAAGGTATCTTGAGGATTCTTGTTATTGATTGTTCAATTTTTCACGTTTAAAATTATTCATCACTAAACCTATTTATAAATGAATGCAGCGCTATGAAATTGTGAATGGTCTTGCTGAAGTGGAAAGGGTAGCAATTGAAACTCCAGCTGATAAAGATGAGCCTCAAGGTATATTAACTAGAAATTGACCCCTTACTCTTTTATTATTTTGATTCTCCACTTTAACAATTTTCTTGTGAATTATGCAGTGAAGGGAGTGCCTTATTTTTGGCTCATTGCTTTGCAAAATAATGACGAGATAGCTGATGTGGTAAGTTGAATAAAGTGTTCAATTGTTAACTTGTTTTACTCTTTAGTGCTTTAGGTTTTATAGCGATAAAAACCTATATTTTGGTAATGATATTTTCACTACTGATCTTAATGAATTAGATTACGGAGCGTGATGAAGATGCTTTGAAGTATCTCAAAGACATCAAATATACCAAGATCACAGAACCGCAAGGGTTCAAACTTGAGTTCTTTTTCGATTCAAATCCGTATTTTTCAAACACGGTACTGACCAAAACCTATCATATGGTTGACGAAGACGAGCCTATACTGGAGAAGGCTATTGGGTAAGTTGGTTCTTTTAACTTGATGATATTATGCAATCAGCGATCTATTTTGCAATGTTTAGGATCACGAGTAAGGTTTGCTTGCTAAATTTTTTATCAGGACCAAAATTGAATGGCTTCCGGGCAAATGTTTGACCAAGAAGAAAGATTCAAACACTCCAAAACCAACTATCGGAACTGAAAAAGATGATAGTTTCTTCAATTTTTTCATCCCACCAGAGATTCCCAAAGATGACATGGGTGTTGACGAAGAAGTGGTACGGAATACTATAAAAACTTGTTGATAAATATAAATATGAAATACTATTTTTCTCGAACAAATTTATTTTATTTTTTAAACAGGCTAAAGAACTTCAGAATGAGATGGAGCAGGACTATGACATTGGGTAAGCTAAATACTATGATGTTTTAACATTATTGTTGACTCATGACACCCGTTTGCTTTTTGCAACTTTGATTCTCTACTTGAATGAATTTTGATGCTTGTTTAGGTCCACCATAAGAGACAAAATCATTCCCAATGCTATATCATGGTATACTGGGGAGGCTTCTGGAGATCTAGATGATGACGATGAGGAGGAGGAGGAAGAGGAAGAAGAAGAGGAAGAGGTGGAGGTGGAAAAGGAGGAGGAAGATGAAGACAACGGCTTGGATGATAATGAAGATGTCAACAATACAAAAAAGAAGGTATAATCTTGATGATATGAATTGCTGAAATATTTGTTCAATTTTTTTGTTTGTTTTAAATTTGAATTTGAACTAGAATTAACACATTTGTTTTTTGCCTGTCCTTTTGTGTTAATTTCCTTCAGAATGTTGTTCCAGTCCTGAACAATTAAGGTAATATATTTTATCTTTTGCTGAAGTTGTTTGCTTGACTCCTTTAGTTAACATTGTCTTTACAAAGAGTGATGACAATATTCTTCTATCGGTTGAAATCACAAGACCCAACAAATTATGTGGATTCCACTTCCATCAAATTTGGTGATATATGTATGAATTTCGACAAATAGAACTATGTTAGAAATTGCGCACTAATCACATAGTTCTTATCTTTATTTATTTTCTATGTGGCTCGACATTGCATTTTTTATTTTAATTATGTATTTATATATTTTTTACAGCTTGGCAACGGTCAAAGACCAGCACAGTGCAAGCTGCAGTAAAAGATGGTTGTTTTTGTGTCCCAAGTTGCATGATGAAGACTTAGATTTCATTCAATGTGATGTTTTCTTTAATATGTTTGAATTTTATTTAGTGTCCATTCTCCTATTTTGGCTAGTATTTTGGAGAAATGTGGTTATAGATGGGGATGTATTGATTTATTGCTATGATTTATAGGTTTGTCCTGGATGCTTATTTTTTGACAATATTCTGCCCCCAATAATATCAATATTTATTAGTAAAAACTGACTGCCAATTCATTTCAACAATAGTTTTTAATCGAAACATGTTCGGATTGTGTGTTTAGTGTTTTGTAATTTGTTTTAATTGCAAATCTATGGTATATCAAGTGTGAGTAAGAGGTATCATATTGAATGGAAATAAGATGTTGAACACATAAATGACGAGACTCATATAAATGTTTTAAAGAATGTTCATAGTCCAATGTGAGACTTCAATTGCACTTGCGTGATTTTTCAACGTCCAGTTTCATGATTTCCATCTCCTTTTAATTACTCAACAATGGAATTAGAGTATCAACAAATCTTTGAATCAAAATTATTCTAGTCAAAGATGGTCATAAGGCTTGTCTCGTTGATGGTGAGTATTGGTAGTTGTGCAAGTGTATGTGGATGAAATATTTTCTAGTTGAGGGAGAGAAATAACAAAATAATGAAAGGACTCACTTGAAGGAGATTGTTGGTATATTAAATGTGAGTAAGAGTGTCACATTGAATGGAAAAGATATTGTTGACCAATATATAAGTAATGTGACCCATATACCTAATGCTGCACAAAAATAAAAAGTGGTGTCTAGTTTCACTTATGTGGTTGCTTAAATTTCAACGTGATGGTTTTCCAAATTTCACTTATGTGCACGTGACCAAATCTAGTTGTGATCAATTCTAGTTGCAGTCCTAAACGAAGACATGTAAATTGTCGTCACATTCACAGTAGTATTTCTTCATTTTAGGTTTTTGTTTTGATGATTGATTTGAGTTATTATTTATCAAGTAGTATTTCTTTCTCTATTTGAATTTATTGCCTTGTGTTTTCGGTTGATGAATAGTTTTAGTTGCTCAATTATTCAATTTAAATTTCTCTTTTACTTTCAATTATAAACTATTCTGGACTGGTCAGAATACCAATCCCACGCCGACATGTGGCCTAACATACACCACCTTAGGGCCCCGTGCCTGATGGAACATTTCAACTTTAATACACCACATCGCATACAAACGCTCCTCCGTGCAAGGATCACCCTACACATGTCCTTTAAACGTTCCTAATCACAAGCCGCAAAACCTGGAAGCGGTTATTCTCAATGCGCACCTGTATAAGGGTGAAATTGCTTCACCCTCAAGGTATGATTCACTTTTCACAATACTTTCTACACTATCTTTCTCATTTCCATTACTGACTTGAGCGTTGGAGTGATAACATGCCTGCAGGCACCTTTCGTCCCACCGTGAAGACTCATCGCCATCGTACCGGAGCACTTTCCGCCACCGTTGTCTCTCATCCATCCTCACTGGACAGATCATAAACAATTTTGTTTTGATGACTGTGTTATCGCGATTTTCGGGTGTCAAATCATTGATTAGATTTGAACCTTTCAATCATTGATATCTCTATTTTTTTTGGGGAAAGGTAAAATCGAGAAAAAACCTTTAGAAATCCTAGGTTCGGGGCTGATTTCATTACGGGAAGGTGTTAGGCACCCGCAATGACTATAGTATCCTATAGGAACCGTTTTACTATGCTTTACGTATACGCTTTGCTTTTATTGCTATTTGTGAAAAATATTGATTTTAAGAATGAGAGAAAGAAGTTTGGATTTTATTTTATTGGACTTGGAGAGATTTTGAGTCTCTTGCCTACATACCCTTTTAAGGGATCAAAATTCCATGTAGTTCTCTTCCAAAATGTTTTTTTGTGGGTTTGATTTGTTTTTTAGTTTGAAAAAGAGTTTGAAGAAGGGAAAGAGGCCGTATAGGCATTAGAATTGAAAAGAAGAAGAAAGCATTTGGTTGGTTCAATTGTTAATGAAAACGGTTAAAGTTGGAAATTAATTGCATTTCGATTTGATTAAGAAAATAAAGGGAAAATCCTTTGGAGTTTTGACTCCAAGGTTTATTTGGAAAATATTTGAAGTGATGGAAGTTACTTGTTTTTTTTAAAAAGATTTATTTTCTCTAAGTATCGCGCATCCTAAACATACACCTAAACGGTAGACATACAACGTGTGTGCGTGTGTCGGTGCATGTGTCGGTGTACATCATTATAGTCCATAGTCCTTTACATCGGGTCCTATTTTACATTCTATAGTCTTGCATGAAATTAAAGAAAAGTAAACTACCTAAACATTGCATGAGAATCAGTTGAACGTTCCATGGAAGGGGTTAAAGGAAGAAATGGGAATGAGATGAGATGCTTAGTATGCATGAAATATAGAGTAAAGTGGTTAGTAAAACAAGGAAAAGATAATGAAGTGCTAATCCTAAACAAAATGGTAACTATCACAAAAATTGGCATAAAATCACACTAAACAACATTGCAAAATATCACAAAATTGGCATCAAAGATCAAACTAAACAAGGTTGCGAAATATCACACAACTGGTATCAAGAATCAAACTAAACAAGATTGCAAAATATCACCATTGTAATCAAGAATCAAATTTGACAAAGTTGTAAAATATCACAAAATTGTAATCAAGAATCAAATTTAACAAGAATGAGAAATATCACAAAATTGTAATCAAGAATCAAATTTAACAAAAATGAGAAATATCACAAAATTCAAGTTTAACAGGATTGAGAATAATGCACCAGAACAAAAGAAAATTAAACCTGCCAAAATTAAATGAATCTATCAAGAAACAAAGGTAATCGTCATAGAATCAAAAGCTAAGCACTAGAATCATGTGATACGAATTTGGGCTAAAAATCACACAAAGAAATTCACAAAAAAGCACCAAAACATACCAATCAAAATAGGAAATTTACCCCTATCATTTTTATCAACCTTAACATGAAAAATCATTATCAAACAGTCAAGAATATACCAAGAATCCCATAGAAAAAATTACAAAAGTATTCAATAAAATTAAAGCATGCCAGGGGTTCAAACAGCAAGAATAAAGGTGCAATTATCAACAAAAATTAAAAAAACGCAAGAAAGCTCAGGGCCCATAGTTTCACAGTCCAAACCCACGGATCTGATGGATCCGGATCAAGCTAACGCTCCAGGAGCGTTGGATTGATCCAGATCCATCAGGATCTTGATCAAACGGCCAGGAATAGGAGAGAGTGGGTCGGGTTTGGGTCAACTCGACCCAAGCACATATATAAAAGGGGTTTTTCACCCGTTTCCTTCATTTTTTCAAAACCTTTCTCTTTCTTCTTCTCTTCTTCTCCGCCGTTCTCTCTTCTCTTCACAAACCCTAACCCTAATTCGTAATCCAGTCCAGAATTTGTTCAATCATGTCTTAAACGATTTGCTTCTCTCAACCTAAGCATGAATCCATCAAGAACAAACGGTTGTGGCCGTCGAAACGGCGTAAACCTCCGTGTTTGCTAACGGTTCAAACTGTTCGGATCTTTCGTGTTTTTTTTGGATGAAAACGTTGTGAATCGCAAGGATTCGTTCCGGTTCGCATTCGTTGTGGATTTTGGAACGTTTCTTTGATTTTTTTGAATGATTCTTGTGTTAGGGTTAGGGTTTTGATCTGAACAGTTCGAACTGGCTATGGATTCACACGGTTTTGGATTATGCAATCGTTTTCAGTGAAAGGAGGCGAAGTTAAGACGTTACCTGAGTTCTGTTTGAAGGTTTGAAGCCGTTTCTTTGATCCTTGGCTTCGAATTTTCGCAGGAAAAAACCGGTTTCACTTCTTTCTCTCTTCTTCTGGTTCTGATTCTGTGAAATCCTTTGCTTCTAGCCTCTTCTTCTCCTTCTCTGACTCTGTGATCGGTGCTGGAGTTCCTCGCCTCTGGTAAGGAATTCGTGCCTTGAATTGCAGAGAAATCGATTCAATGATGAAGATTCATCAATGAATCTCTGAGAATTGATGAGTTTGTGATGAATTTGTGATGAATTTTTGGTTCTGGAAAACTAGGGTTTATGCATTTGTTCTTCGTTCTTGATGAATTTTCTGTTTTGATCTTAACTGCCAAGAGAGAGAATGTGGATTCTGTTAGTGATGTGGCTCTCATTCTGCAGAATTCTGACACTGTGTGCTATTTATAGCCTGCCATGTGTGCATTGGACCAATGAGCTTGTGACATGTGGAATTCTATGCTTACGTGGCACCTCTGGACAGAACTTGTAAAATCTCATGAAGGGCCATTCTGCAATTTTTAAAACTCAAGGACTGAATTGCAAAAACCTACTTCAGCAAAGGACTCGTTCAAATAAACAAAACCCTAAACTAAAATTTGACTAAAATTGGACTGATTTGCAAACTTGAAAATATTTGGACTAACATGCAATTTCTAAAAATGTTTGGACTAAAATGCAATTATAATAAAATTGGTTAAAAACTTAATCTGAAATGCAACGTAAAGCGAAACAGCTAAAATTGACAAAATGGACTAAAACGAACAAACTACCTAAATGAGGTATTTTAAAATACCTCTCTGCCCGAAATTTGAACAATGTGAAAAGACTAAAATGCCCCTGGGGCCAAAACGCCTCAGACTGATCCAAACTGACTCAGATGCAGACTAAGATGATTTTTAAACAGAATTTGACAAATGATTCATGCAAACAGATTGAAAAGACTCAGGGACAAATTGTAGGGACCGAAAATGGGTTCCTTTGTAGGAAATGACCAAAATACCCTTTTGTATGATCTTATGCAAAAATTTAAAAGACTGAAGCAGTAACGTATGCAGCATGAGGCATAGTAGAAAACACGGTGGATTTGAAAGTATTAGAAAATAGCAGAGGAATTTGTATGAGTATTTTTAGGTCCAAAATGAGGGTATAACAGCTGCCCCTATTTAAGTTTCTTCGTTTGGAGAGTCAAGAGACAGAGTCTTTGGCTTGACGCGACGAAGATACTTAAATATCGACATTAGCCCTGATTTTGGGCGTAAAAATACATTTGTAAATGCTATGTATGCCATGCAACATTTGTGTTATGAATGCAAGACAAACTGAGAATCGATTTCACCAAGAGTATGTCGTATCCATTGCGGGATTGGTAGACATTAACAGAATAGCAAAAACGGAGTATGTCGTATCCATTGCGGGACTGATTGACATTAACAGAATAGCAAAAAGGAGTATGTCGTATCCATTGCGGGACTGATTGACATTAACAGAGTAACAAGACTCACTGGGGAGACTTAATAGCACATTTGACAGGTACAAGCTGTTCTTGGATGCGAACTAGCCACTTGACCGGGAATGTTGACAACAAAGGGCGCAAGCTGCTCTTGTACTTGAGCTGGTCACTTGGCTGAAAGAAAATATAGAAAGCACAAGCTGTTCTTGGACACGAACTAGTTACTTGGCTGAAAGAAAACAAAGTAGAAAGCACAAGCCGTTCTTGGACACGAACTAGTTACTTGGCTGACAGAAAACAAAAATAGAAAGCACGAGCTGTTCTTGGATCTGAACTAGTCGCTCGGCGGATATCAAAAGGGTAGGTACAAGCTGTTCTTGGATGTGAACTTGCTACTTGACCGGAAACAGGGACAAATTGATAGGCACAAGCTGTTCTTGGATGCGAACTAGCCACTTGGCCGTTAACAGAAACAAATTGCATTTGAAAAGGAATTGAATTTGATTGACATAACTGCAGGAGCTTGAATTTGACAGGAATGTTAGAACAAGACTGTTGAACTTTGAAATTGACATGACAGTAGACATTTGTTGTTAGCAGAAGAAATTTGAAATTGACACGATTGATTTTTATTGAGATTAACATAGGAATTGAGAATGTAGATGCATATGGATAGCATGACAATTTTATCAAATGCACGAACATGTAGGATGCATGATTATGCATGTATGAATGCTTTGAAATGCATGATGATTGGCAATTTGTAGACACAATTTCGCAGCGACGGACAAAACATTTGGAATATTGGGCACGCGATGGCTCGTGCTCCGACATATATTTGGAAAAGTTCCTCTTCTGGGGATGCCGTCGTTTGAAGATACATCGAAACCACCGCTTGAAGGTAGGAAGCTGTAAAATTGTAGAGAAAAACAGTCTGAATGGGATTGCCGCTTGTTGGAACAGTCACGTAAGTGCTTCGGACATCGCATCTGTGGTCAATGCTTTTGCATTTTTTTTTTTTTATATTATTTCTTTTCATTTTCATTCTCACCATCCCATTTTTGCCTGGATCGCCCTTTCAGGTTTTCGATCCACCGGGGAATAGTTTTTTTTTTTCAAATGCCCCTGTTTTTGCCTGAATTGCCTTTGAAGGTTGTCAATCCATCGGGGTGCCCATTTTTGCCTAAGCCGCCCTTTCGGGTTTTCGACTTAGCGAGCATATTCATTTTTTCATGCTTTTCATTCTGTTTTTCATTCTTGCCATTGACCACAGACCGCCACTGGGGGAAGGCTTGCTAGCAACTTGAATTGGAACTGATATCAATGTAGATTTGTTCATGCATGTTCATTTGAATGTACCTAGCTGTTCAGGCTTGTTTTCAAAATATTCAAAAAATTTCAATTTTCATAATGTTTATTCCAGACATACATCATTATTAACATAGAAAAAATCTTTTGTGTAAAGCTTTGAAAATAGAATAGAAAAATAGAGTGCCAAACAAAAGCATAGGCTCAAATCGATGTATAAGGGTGGTAACCAGCCGAAGGCGTGACTTCACGGATTTACAAAGCTTGGAAAATGGTAATTTTATTGGTTGGTGGTACATTGAACACAGTAACTACTATGGTATCTGAAACTCTTGAATCCACAGGCGTCGGAACCTCGGATGAGAACAGCCAATCATCAGTCGCAAAGATCCCAAGGGGAATGGTAACTTGCCAGATATAGTCAATTGTCTTTTATTTCAATCTCATTTTTGCATGAACCGCCCTTTCAGGTTTTCGGCTCATCGAGACGCTCATTTTTGCCTGAGTTACATGTAATCTCAGCGAGCTTTTACATTTTTGTTTTTTGTCCCTTATTTTGCCTGGACCGCCCCTTCGGGTTTTCGATCCACCGGGAAGCGCATTTTTGCCTAGGCCGCCCTTTCGGGTTTTCGACCTACCACGCTGTTCTTTTCATATCTAGACAAAATATTTCTTGACTATATCGGCATTCACAGGATTCGGAAGTTCCACACCATCCATGTGTGTGAGAATCAAAGCACCGCCGGAGAAAGCCTTCTTGACAACATAAGGTCCTTCATAGTTAGGCGTCCATTTGCCCCTTGGGTCGGGTTGCTGACTCATTCTTCTTTTCAACACGAGTTCACCCTCTTTGAATACCCGAGGACGGACTTTCTTGTCAAAAGCATTTTTCATCCTTGTTTGATACATCTGACCGTGAGCCAAAGCATCCAGGCGTCTTTCCTCAATCAAATTCAACTGGTCGTACCGACTCTGGCACCACTCAGCCTCAGACAACTTTGCTTCCATAATCACACGGAGAGACGGAATCTCCACTTCCAATGGGAGGACTGCCTCCATGCCGTATACAAGAGAAAAAGGCGTTGCCCCGGTTGAACTACGGACTGTAGTGCGGTAGCCGTGTAAAGCATAGGGCAATATCTCATGCCAGTCTTTGTATGTTGTTACCATCTTCTGCACAATCTTCTTGATGTTCTTATTGGCAGCCTCGACTGCACCATTCATCTGAGGTCTGTAAGGAGAAGAATTGTGGTGTTCAATCTTGAATTTCTCACATAAGGCTTGCACCATGTCATTGTTCAGGTTGGTACCGTTGTCAGTGATGATCTTGCTAGGGACACCATACCGACAGATGATGTTGTTCTTGATGAACTTAACCACCACTTGCTTGGTTACGTTGGCATATGATGCGGCTTCGACCCATTTGGTGAAATAATCGATTGCTACCAGGATAAAACGATGACCATTTGAAGCTTTCGGTTCAATTCTTCCGATCATATCAATGCCCCACATAGAGAAAGGCCATGGAGAAGACATAACATTGAGAGCGTGCGGAGGCACATGGATCTTATCAGCATATACTTGACATTTGTGGCACTTCCTGGCGTATTGATAGCAATCGCGCTCCATGGTCATCCAGTAGTAACCAGCTCTCAACAGCTTTCTAGACATAGCATGCCCTGATGCGTGGGTCCCAAAGGTGCCATCGTGCACATTGTGCATTAGTTGTTCTGCTTCACATTCATCAACACATCTTAACAACACCATATCGAAATTCCTTTTGTACAGAACATCCCCGTCCAGCAGGAACTTGCTAGCCAGCCTGCGCAGCGTCTTCTTGTCTTTGTTGGAAGCATCCGGCGGGTACTCACGGCTTTGCAAAAATTGTTTGATATCATAATACCAGGGTTTGCTGTCGGCTCCGCCTGAACCCGTTTGTACAATTGCATCACTGACAGTAAACACATGAGCGGGCCGGTCTAAGCGTTGTACTTTGATCATCGGTACATGATTCCAGTGGTTTACTCGGAACATGGAGGATAAGGTAGCAAGAGCATCGGCCATTTGGTTCTCCTCTCGGGGAATATGGTGTAACTCGACCTTTGTAAAATACGTCAACAGACGCCTTGCATAATCACGGTAAGGGATCAGATTGGCATGATGGGTCTCCCATTCTCCCTTTATCTGGTTGATGACTAGTGCAGAGTCTCCATAGATATCCAGATGCTTGATTCTCATATCGATGGCTTCTTCAATTCCTAAGATGCACGCTTCATATTCGGCCACGTTGTTGGTGCATTCAAACACAATCCGGGCTGTGAAAGGGATGTGATGCCCCTGCGGAGCCACAATTACTGCGCCAATTCCTCGGCCATAAGCATTAACAGCACCATCAAAGACCAACCCCCACTTGCTATTAGGGTCTGGACCTTCACCGATCAGTGGTTCTTCACAGTCTCTTGACTTCAAGAACATGACCTCTTCGTCGGGGAAGTCGAACTTCAAAGGTTGATAATCATCAAGCGGTTGGCAAGCAAGATGGTCAGCCAGGATACTCCCTCTAATGGCCTTCTGAGCTTTAAACACAATATCATACTCTGACAGTAACATTTGCCAACGTGCTATTTTTCCAGTGACAGCCGGTTTCTCAAAGATGTACTTGATTGGATCCATCCGGGATATCAACCAAGTTGTATGATTTATCAAGTAGTGACGCAGGCGTTTGGCAGCCCAGGCTAGTGCACAACAGGTCTTCTCGAGCATTGTATACCGAGTCTCACAATCGGTGAATTTCTTGCTCAAATAATAGATTGCATGCTCTTTCTTTCCAGTTTCATCCTGCTGACCGAGCACACATCCCATGGATTCATCCAATACTGACAGATACATGATCAATGGTCTTCCTTCCACCGGCGGAACGAGGATAGGAGGTTCTTGCAAATAACTGTTGATGTTGTCGAAAGCTTCTTGGCATTCATCATTCCATACCACAGGTTGATTCTTCCTGAGCAACTTGAAAATCGGCCCGCAGGTTGCAGTCATGTGGGATATAAATCTGGAAATGTAGTTCAAACGCCCGAGGAACCCTCTGACCTGCTTCTCGGTTTGCGGGGCCGGCATCTCGCGGATAGCCCGGACTTTGTCAAGATCTACTTTAATGCCCTTCTGGCTGACAATGAAGCCTAGCAACTTCCCAGACCTAACACCGAACGTACATTTGTTTGGATTCAGCCGAAGCTTGTATTTCCTCAACCTTTCGAACATCTTAGCCAAATATTCGACGTGTTGCTCTTCATCGCTCGACTTGACAATCATGTCATCTACATACACTTCAACCTCCTTGTGAATCATGTCATGGAACAAAGTGGTCATCCCCCTTTGGTAGGTAGCACCAGCATTTATTAGACCGAACGGCATTGCTTTGCAACAGAAAGTTCCCCACGGAGTGATGAACGACGTCTTCTCCCTGTCCTTGGGTGACATTTTGATTTGGTTATAGCCAGAAAATCCATCCATGAAGGAGAACACCTTGCACTGGGCAATATTGTCAACAAGCACATCAATGTGAGGTAGTGGGAAATTGTCCTTCAAGCTTGCTCTATTCAAATCTCCGTAGTCAACACACATCCGAACCTTACCATCCTTCTTTGGCACTGGCACGATGTTAGCAACCCACTCGGGATATTCAACTGTCATGAGAAAACCCGCATCGATCTGTTTCTGCACTTCACCTTTGATCTTCAGAGCCATGTCCGGCCGAGTCCGTCTCAACTTTTGTCTGACAGGGGGATAATCTGGTTTAGTCGGTATCCGGTGTTCCACAATCTGGGGATCCAAACCCGGCATGTCTTCATACGACCATGCAAAAATATCTGAATACTCCCGGAGAAGTTGGAAGATCCTTTTCTTGACCCCTTCCTCCAATGCAGCACCGACTTTGATCTCTCTTTTGTTGTCCTCGGTACCCAAGTTGATTAGCTCGATCTCCTCCTGGTGAGGCCGAATGGTTTTCTCTTCTTGTTCAAGCAACCGGGCAATCTCATCTGGTATATCATCACCATCCTCATCTTCGGCCTCAAACACCGGGGATTCAACAGTTTGGAGAAACATAGGGTCACTATGTTCAACGGGTTCATTTTGGTTCGATCTGCGTGACATGATTGGATGATTTTTTAGAAAATAATTTTCATGCAGATCTTTGAAATTAATAAGAAAATACAGATGTTTTGGTTTTTTCTGGCATTACCATTATTTCCAAGGGAAAAGCATTAAAGAAAGAAAAAGAGTCGTGAAAGAAACGACGTTTTTTATTGATAATGGTGATGTCGGAACAAACATGCCCTTTACAAAAGTGTCACTTCCGCCTCGGGCAGGACGGAAGGATTGTTATTTTGAAAATAAAGCCTAAACAGCAAGACATATTACTTAGAATCATGCACAAACACAGGGAGATTGATAACGTTCCAGTTCTTTGCCATGCCTCCTGGTATCACAAATGTGGGCCTAACCCCTCTTTCAGCAGCACCGTCAAGAATTGCGTTGGCAAATCCAGCACTACGGAACGTTCCAGTTGACACGCCTGACGTCGGAGAGAAACCGAGACCCTCTTTGCGTTTGCTGTCCAGCAGCTGTATCAATTGGCCCCAACCGGCGGCCTGACCCTCCTGAATGGCCTTCTGCGCATCTTTTAATGAAGCCATGGCAGCACTAGCTCTCTTAGGCTCTGTACCCTCGATAGTCAAACCCTGGAATGCAGTTCCCTCGGCAGATTTAGCTTCGATACAAGAGAAGGATGATAACTGACTGACCAGATAAGCTTCTTCCCCATGCACTGTCACAAGTTTACCATCCCTTACGAACTTTAGCTTCTGATGGAGGGTAGAAGTGACTGCTCCGGCCTCGTGTATCCACGGTCTTCCGAGAAGGCAACTGTAAGAGGCATCTATGTCCATAACCTGGAAAGTAATCATGAATGTTTCAGGACCAATAGTCATGGGGAGATCTACTTCCCCAAGCACAGTTTTACGGGAACCATCGAAAGCCTTGACTAGGAAAGTACTCCTTCTCAAAGGAACTCCTTGACAACTTAACTGATCCAAAGTCGACTTAGGCATCACATTCAACGACGACCCAGTGTCTACCAACACGTTGGACAGCATATCCGTTTTGCAGTTCATGGAAATATGCAGGGCCAAGTTGTGGTGCTTCCCTGCCTCTGGAAGTTCATCTTCACCAAACCAAAGGTTACTGCAAGCAGTAATGTTAGCCACTATTCCACCAAATTGCTCCTCTGTGACTTCGTGGTCGACATAGGCTTGTTCCAACACCTTTAATAACACATGCCTGTGAGCCTCCGAACTAAGGAGTAGGGCCAAGATGGATATCTTCGAGGGAGTTTGTAATAGCTGATCAACGATCTTATAATCGCTTTTCTTGATTATCCTCAAAATCTCATCCAGATTGGAATCTTCGATGGAATGGCCTGGACGGCTGGTACTTTCAACAACAGGAGGGATTGTTAATGGAGTAGTCTTATCAGCAGGAATCGTAACTGGCGCATCATCTTTCTTCTGGAACAAAAGGGGTCGGACCTTGCCGCTCCTCAAAGCCGTCACTTCAGCGATACTGCCTACTGTGCTTGAGGACACCAAAGGTACTTCTTTCCCGTTTTCCAACATAGTCGCACTGTATTTGTACGGGATGGCTTTCGTAGAGGTATATGGCACTGGACCAGGCAACCGTATGACCAACGGTTCAACGTCCTTCCTGACGGGTGTGCTCTTGGCCGGAGTATCGTGGAAGATCGGTACTATCATGCAAACATCACTGGTAGTCAGGTAGTTGTCATTCATCAATCTTTGGATATCATTTTGAACTACGCTGCAACCCATAGGGTTCCGAAGACATTCACAGCAAGCAACGTGGTCGTGGCTAAACAAGGAAGCTTGGCACAGCTTGATATGCAGTGGTATTAGGGGAGTTGCAATATTACGGACATTGAGACGAGGGATTTCTTCACATACTTCAATCATATTCACGGTGGCATGGTTGGGGAGTGGATTGTCGAGCACATGTGGGACATTGTTTTCAAAAGATAGCTTTCCCTGGTCGATCAACTTCTTCACAATATATTTCAGAGCGTAGCAACCTTCTACATCATGACCCAGGGCGCCTTGGTGGAAATCACATCTGAGATCGGAGCGGAACCTGGGAGGCAATAGGTTTGGCGGAGGCTTGCCAGGTCTAGTGGTGCAATACCCCTTATGTAACAGAGTTGGGAGTAGTTCAGCATACGCCATTGGTATCGGCGAGAAAGATGGTCTAGATTGAGGGCCTTGTTGTTGTTGTTGCGGTTGTTGTTGAGCTAGCGGTTGTTGTTGCATTTGTTGGGCGATGGCATTAACAGGGACCTGAGGCTGGCCCGGTAGTGGAGGATACTGATGGTAGAACGGCGGATAGAACGGATGCTGGGCATACTGTAGGTACTGGTATGGTTGAGGCAGTTGTGTAGCATTGACAGGAGCGGCAGTGGCAGACTGATTGGTTCCGGCAGACACCATTCCAACTTCTGATTCCTTTTTCTTATGGTGACCATTGCCGTATTTCTTCGGTGCACTCGAGGACTCACCTTTCTCAAACACGATAATCCCCTCTCGGACAGCTTCCTCCAAGCGGGTTCCCATAGTGACCATTTCAGAGAAGTTGCTTGGGGCAGCAATAATCATTCTCTCAACATAATCTTTCTTCAGGGTGTTCAAGAATGTTTGAGTCATTTCTTCCTCGTCCAAAGCGGGAGTGATACGGGCAGCTGCCCCTCTCCACCTCTGTGCATATTCGCGAAAGCTTTCATCCTTTTTCTGAGAAAGAGACCGGAGGAATTCCCTATTCGGTTTGAGCCTGGTGTTGAATCCATAGTGGCTCTTAAAAGCAGTAGCCAGATCATCAAAAGTGTGAATATCATCCTTGCTCAAACCAGTGTACCACTCCGCGACATCTTCCATTAGGCTGTCCTGGAAGCAATGGATCATAAGTGAATCATTGTCTGCATGGTTAGCCATCTTCCGGACGTACTTGATGATATGGTTCTGGGGGCAAGTCAGCCCATTGTAGCGATCAAACTCCGGGACCTTGAACTTCTTGGGGACATCCACCCTCGGCACTAAACAAAGATCGTGGGTTCTGACGAGGTCACTACTCCCACGGTTGGCCTTGATCTCGCGACGGAGTTCTCTGGCAAGCTCTTCCATTCTTTCTTCCATAGTTCCCAATACAGGAGTCTTTCCACGGTAATCATTAGCATTGGCGCCCTGTGGCGTAGAGTGCACAATTGGATCGGTGAAGACCGTTGATTGAGGCAGGGTAGTATGAAGAGAAGCCTGCCCTGAGACGGGGATTTGGTTACCGTTGGCAGCACTGGAAACACCTGCTGTGGGATCTGGAGCAAAGAAGAGTGGGAGCCCGTACGGGTATCCCCTTGGCATGGCGAAGCGGTTATCAAGAGATGACGTTGGAATTGCCTCAGTAGTCTCTGGAGCAGACGAGGCTGGTTGTTCTTGAGCGGCTATCAGCGCAGTCATGGCGTCGAGAGCTTTGGCTAACTCTTCTCTCACAGAAGCTAGTTCAGTACGGAGCTGTGCATTTTCTTCTTCCATAGCTACTTGATTTCTCCTTCTGTATTGTCTAGTCTGATGTACTCTGGTAGGTTGATCGGTCCTTCGAGCACGAGCCACTTTTCACACTGCGGCAGAAGAACCAGGAGGCAATGAGCACTTGGAAGTTTTTGTGACCGATGAATGATGCATATGATGCATGATATGTGCAAATGCAGATGCAAAAATGACTCTTTTTGTTACCAAAGGGTTTTTTAGACAAATTAGAATTCTTTGCAAACATTATTGGACTAACAAATTATTCAAAGCAAGTTGTTTCGATACATTGAGCCAAGGGAGTAGGCTTCTGAAACATAAGCTGAACAGACAACATAATCAAGAGTCCATCCTATCATCCAGAACTAAGGGGTGACTGGGTAGTATTCGGAATCCGAGTCTGAAGCTGAACCACAATAACTGGCAAAGAAATCTCGACGACCTCTGACTCTCCTGGAGTCTCTCCTCAATAGATCATCCTTCTCCTCAAGCTCCTTCCTAACTCTGGCTAGTTCCTTCTTCCGCATTCGGTTCTCATGATCCTTCTGCTCGTCTCTGCCATCCAAAGTCATGATCAAGTTCTCAGCCTCACTGTAACGGGCTTTCCATGCTCGCTTCTCCTCACTCTCCATAGCTAGATGCTCCTGATACATCTCCTGAGTCGCGAGAAGCAACGGTAGGGGTCTAGACGGAGTAGATGCAGATATATGCCGCATAGCAGGGTAAGGCATGCCAATCTCCTCGGCTCGATCTATCACCCACTGCGTATAGGCTTCATGAGCAATACCGGATCTCACACCCAAATGCTTCACATCCTTCCTACAAATCTTAGACCAAGCATCCGTAAAAGCTTTCCTTTGCCCGGTAGGGACATTGGAATAGTAAAAGAACTCCTGAGATGTAGCAAGGTTGATGGGCTTCGCTCTCATAGGAAAACCAAACTGTCTCAAGGCCAACTCGGGGTTGTAGTTGATTCCTCCCCGGGTACCGAGAAGAGGTACATTGAGGAAATCTCCACAACCAGTGATAATCTCCCTGACTCGAGCTGCTGGAGTGATCCAAACCACCTCATCGGGAGTAAGGGCCATAATTCGCTGCGAGTAAGACCAATTCTCCGTGTTGGCATGGAAAGAACTCGGGAGGTGAGAAATAAACCACCTATAAAGAAGAGGTATGCAGCAAAGAATAAATCCACGACCTTTGAGAGTCCGATCATGAATGGCGTGGTACGTGTCAGCTAACAAAGTAGGAACCGGGTTCTTGGAATGGAAGATCTCAATAGCATTCATGTCCACGAAGTTGTCGAGATTCGGAAAGAGAATGAGCCCGTAGATGAGTAGTGCAAGAATAGCCTCAAGGGTGTCCTGACAAGTAGATTCGAGATTAGCCTGCTCAAGTAAGTACTTTGAAGTGAAACCCTGAATGTGAGACTTGGTAACGAGGTTCTTAGACACATCGGAAGTCTTGAGATAAAGATCCTTTGCAATAACCAGAGGAGTAAGAGGAGATCCTGGGCCCGTGAAGGGTACCCTCTCGGCTATAGGTAAACCCAATAAGCAAGAATAAGCCTCGAGTGTAGGAACCAACTGAAAATTCGGAAAAGTGAAGCAACGGAAAACTGGGTCATAGAATTGCACCAGAGTGTGCACCAGCTTCTCTTCTACATTAATCCGGAGAATACCAAGCAAACCACCGTATCGGAGACGAAACCCAGTCGGATTCTTAACCTTGAGTGCCAACTCCCTTAGGCTAGCCAAATCAACTTCTTTGAACTTGTAAGACTTAGTCCTCTTCATGCCTGGTTATATTTGCAAAGAATTTTAGTTTGTCTATACCCTTTGATAAATGCATGTAGAAAATTTATGCATGAATGCATGTATGCATGGTTTTAACAAGGAAAGCACGGTGGGCTAAGGTAACAAGTGGACACGGTGTCCGGTGAAACTAAGGCTTTGATAGTAGTAACCAAGGTTCTATAAAGTTCCCAAACCACAACCTCTCTTGCGTATATCATGGTAGTACAAAGCAACGCTTGCCCATGATTATCCGTAAGAAGGTTTAGTTTGGGTGTAGTATCGCGTGACGACTAAATTTCGAGACAACGCTCGGCTTAGCCACCGCACTACGTCCTAAGAAAGGCCAAAGATGGGCTTGGTAACTACGGTCCATAGCCTTCATCGGTCAATTGGAAGTAAAGTGCCTAAGCATGACAACACACGCCGACAACATCACCTCCAAAATGCCTCAGCTATGTGAGATTGATCGCGTAATCCAATGCACGAGGCAACCCCCGGAATGGATTGTCGATTATATCTCTTCCTAATCTTAGGTTCACTTAGCCCGGGTATAGGGCTTTTGATATTCTCACCCCACACGTACATAAGAAATTTTTTACATGTAACAATAAAGCAAAGCATAAACATAAAGCATGTAAAACTAGGTGTAGCCCTAAAGTATGTCCCCAGTGAAGTCGCCATTTCTGTTATCGCGATTTTCGGGTGTCAAATCATTGATTAGATTTGAACCTTTCAATCATTGATATCTCTATTTTTTTTGGGGAAAGGGAAAATCGAGAAAAAACCTTTAGAAATCCTAGGTTCGGGGCTGATTTCATTACGGGAAGGTGTTAGGCACCCGCAATGACTATAGTATCCTATAGGAACCGTTTTACTATGCTTTACGTATACGCTTTGCTTTTATTGCTATTTGTGAAAAATATTGATTTTAAGAATGAGAGAAAGAAGTTTGGATTTTATTTTATTGGACTTGGAGAGATTTTGAGTCTCTTGCCTACATACCCTTTTAAGGGATCAAAATTCCATGTAGTTCTCTTCCAAAATGTTTTTTTGTGGGTTTGATTTGTTTTTTAGTTTGAAAAAGAGTTTGAAGAAGGGAAAGAGGCCGTATAGGCATTAGAATTGAAAAGAAGAAGAAAGCATTTGGTTGGTTCAATTGTTAATAAAAACGGTTAAAGTTGGAAATTAATTGCATTTCGATTTGATTAAGAAAATAAAGGGAAAATCCTTTGGAGTTTTGACTCCAAGGTTTATTTGGAAAATATTTGAAGTGATGGAAGTTACTTGTTTTTTTTTAAAAAGATTTATTTTCTCTAAGTATCGCGCATCCTAAACATACACCTAAACGGTAGACATACAACGTGTGTGCGTGTGTCGGTGCATGTGTCGGTGTACATCATTATAGTCCATAGTCCTTTACATCGGGTCCTATTTTACATTCTATAGTCTTGCATGAAATTAAAGAAAAGTAAACTACCTAAACATTGCATGAGAATCAGTTGAACGTTCCATGGAAGGGGTTAAAGGAAGAAATGGGAATGAGATGAGATGCTTAGTATGCATGAAACATAGAGTAAAGTGGTTAGTAAAACAAGGAAAAGATAATGAAGTGCTAATCCTAAACAAAATGGTAACTATCACAAAAATTGGCATAAAATCACACTAAACAACATTGCAAAATATCACAAAATTGGCATCAAAGATCAAACTAAACAAGGTTGCAAAATATCACACAACTGGTATCAAGAATCAAACTAAACAAGATTGCAAAATATCACCATTGTAATCAAGAATCAAATTTGACAAAGTTGTAAAATATCACAAAATTGTAATCAAGAATCAAATTTAACAAGAATGAGAAATATCACAAAATTGTAATCAAGAATCAAATTTAACAAAAATGAGAAATATCACAAAATTCAAGTTTAACAGGATTGAGAATAATGCAGCAGAACAAAAGAAAATTAAACCTGCCAAAATTAAATGAATCTATCAAGAAACAAAGGTAATCATCATAGAATCAAAAGCTAAGCACTAGAATCATGTGATACGAATTTGGGCTAAAAATCACACAAAGAAATTCACAAAAAAGCACCAAAACATACCTGTCATCGCGATTTTCGGGTGTCAAATCATTAATTGGATTTGAACCTTTCGATCATTGATGTCTCTATTTTTTCGGGGAAGGTAAAATCGAGAAAAACCTTAGAAATTCTAAGTTCGGGGCTGATTTCACTACGGGAAGGTGTTAGGCACCCGTAATGACTATAGTATCCTATAGGAACCGTTTTACTATGCTTTACGTATATGCGTTGCTTTTATTGCTATTTGTAAAAAAAAGATTGGTTTTAAGAATGAGAGGGAGAAGATTGGATTTTATTTTATTGGACTTGGAGAGATTTTGAATCTCTTGCCTACATACCCTTTTAAGGGATCAAAATTCCATGTAGTTCTCTTCCAAAATGTTTTTGTGAGTTGGTTCAATTTTTAGTTTTGAAAAATGGTTTTGAAGAAAGAGATAAGAGGCCGTGTAGGCATTAGAATTGAAAACAAGTGAGGTTAGTCCAATTTATTTACAAAAGGGATGTTAAAGTTGAGAATTAGCACTAGTTTTGATTTTGTCTTAAGAAAATGAAAGAAAAAAAGCGAGGTTTTGACCTCATTTTATTGCAAAATAGTTTGAGTTATGTGTTGATTTTTGATGAAGGAATTATAAGTTTTCCTAGGTTTTACGCTTCCTACACATACATCTAGCGGAAAGTCATACAACGTGTGTGCATGTGTCGGTGCATGTGTCGGTGTACATCATTATAGTCCATAGTCCTTTACATCGGGTCCTATTTTACATTCTATAGTCTTGCATGAAATTAAAGAAAAGGTAAACTAAACATTGCATGAGAATTAATTGAACGCTCCATGAAAGGGTTAGAGGAAGAAATAGGAATGAGAATGAGATGAGATGCTTAGCATGCATGAGACATAGAGTAAAGTGGTTAGTAAAACAAGAGAAAATGCAATACTAATCCTAAACCAAATGGTAAACCATCACAAAATCGGCATGAAATCACACTCAACAAAATAGCAAAATACCACAAAATTGGCTTCGAGAATCAACTAAACAAAATTGCAAACATCATAAAATTGGCATCAAGAATCAAACTAAACAAGATTGTAAAATATCATGCAATTGGTATCAAGAATCAAATTTAAGAAAAAGATGAGAAATATCATAAAATTGGTATCAAGGATCAAACTTAACACAAAATTGCAAAAAAAATGTAAACTTGGGGACAAGAACTAAACTACACAAAGTTACAAAATTCAAGTTGACAAAATTGGGAACATCGCAAAGGCATCAAGCTTAACAAAATTAAATGAGCTATCATGCAATCAGAGGTGAATCTTTATGGAATCAAACGCTAACCATCAAAATTTATATGACAAGAATTTGGATAAGCAAACATGCAAGAAAACTTATACGAAGACACAAAATATTCCAATCAAACGAGGAATTAGCGCCTGCCAAATTTTTATCAATTTCCACATGTAAAATATCACAAAACAGTCACAAATATACCAAGAACACATAAGAATTTTTTTGGAATTTTTGTAAAGAAATTAAAACACACAGGAGGTCCAAATAGCAAGGAAAAAGGTGCAATTAGCAATAAAATTCAAGAAACTGAAAAAAGAAACAAAGGCCTGCGGGTAAAAGGCCCAAACCCAAGCATAGATGGATCCGGATCTCCAGGACGCCTCTGGGGCGTTGGATTGATCTGGATCCAACAGGATCAGCATCCAACGGCCAGGCGCATGGGTGAGTGGGTCGGGTCTGAACCGACCCGGTTTACTAGCTTATATAAAAGGCTCCTGAACCGGTTTTCCTCATTTTTTTCTTTCTTTCTCTCTTCTCCGCCGTTTCCATGTCTGAAACCCTAACCCTAACCTTGTTCCATCCTACCCAGAAACACATGATCTATGGCTTAAAAGTTCTGTCTTATCATCCTAAACATGAATCTGTTACTGGAATCTGCATGCATTGAGTGAAACAACGTAGATCTGGAATTTTTCTTCGCGGAATCCGTACGGTTTTGGTTCGTTTTCTTGGTTCGAATCTTCTTTCTATATGTTTTTATTCGTTGATTCGTTGGTTTACAACGATGAATCAACGTTGTAAACCTTGGAATCTTGAAAATTTTTCCAGAAAAAGTTAGGGTTTACGGTTCCGAACCAAAATTTCATGGATTCGCACTGTTCTACGTTGTTTCAGAGTTCGTTGTGGGCCTTGAACGAAACGAAGGGGTGAGTTTTGCGATTTTACCTGGCTTTATCCGGAATTTTGATTTGATTCTTCGGAAATCCTTGTATTGATTCTGTTTTGTGTTGATTCTCTTTGAAATCCGGAAATAAACTGGTAATTGCTTCTTCTTCTTCTTGAATGGTTCGGAATCTGTGAATTCTTCGTTTTCCTTCTTCTTTTCTTCTCTGAACCGGTTCGGAATCCTTGGAATTCTTTCCCTCTTCTTCTCAATTCCAATTCTGTGATCGTATTCGGGATTTGTTGCTTCCAGCGACGAATCCGATGCTTGAATTGCAGAAAAAGGGATTCAATGATGATGATTCAGCTTTGAATCTCTGAGAATCCACAAAGCTCCATGGAATTTGCTTGAATTTTGGTTCTGGAACTTAGGGTTCGTGTGTTTGTTCTTGAGCTTTTCTGAGTTTGTTATGATTTTGATCCTAACTGCCAAGAGAGAGAAAATGGAATCTGTTTGTGATGTGGCGCGTGTATCTGATCCTGATTCTGACACCTAGAGCCTTATATAGGCTGACATGTGGACTGTGGACCAATGAGCTTGTGCCATGTGGACTGGACTGAATCTGGCGTGGCCTTGGACTGAATCTGAAAAAGGACTAAAATGCAAATTTTAAAGAATTTGGGACTAAACTGCAAAATAAAAAAGAAGAAAAATTGAACTGTTTTTTTTTTAGAATTAAAAAGAAGTTGAACTGTTTTTTGTAATAAAGTATAAAATTTGGACTAAATTGCAATTTTTGAAAATATTAGGACTAAAATGTAAAAATAATAAAATTGGTTAAAAAATGTAATTTGAAATGCAACGTAAAGCGAAACATTTAAAAACGACAAAATGGACCAAAACGAACAAATTACCACAAATGAGGTATTTTAAAATACCTCTCTGCCCAAAATTTACTTGATGTGAAAAGACTAAAATGCCCCTGGGGGCAAAAACGACTCAGACTGACTCATATGCAAATTAAGATGATTTTGTGCAAAATTTGATTAATGATTCATGCAAACAAATTGGAAAGACTCAGGGACAAATTGTAGGGACTGAAAATGGGTTCCTTTGTGGGAAATGACCAAAATACCCTTTTGTATGATTTTATGCAAAAATTAAAAGACTGAAACAGTAATGTATGCAGTTGAAGCACAGTAGAAAACACAGTGGATTTGAAAGCATTAGAAAATAGCAGAGAAATTTGAGTGAGTATTTTTAGGTCCAAAATGAGGGTATGACAGCTGCCCCTATTTAAGTTTCTTCGTTTGGAGAGTCAAGAGACAAAGTCTTTGGCTTGACGCGACGAAGATACTTAAATATCGACATTAGCACTGATTTTGGGCGTAAAAATACATTTGCAAATGTTATGTATGCCATGCAACATTTGTGTTATGAATGCAAGACAGACTGAGAATTGAACTTAACAGAATATGTCGTATCCATTGCGGGACTGATTGACATTAACAGAATAGCAAAAAGGAGTATGTCGTATCCATTGCGGGACTGATTGACATTAACAGAATAGCAAAAAGGAGTATGTCGTATCCATTGCGGGACTGATTGACATTAACAGAATAGCAGATAACAAGACTCACTGGGGAGACTCGGAGGCAAATTTGACAGGTACAAGCTGTTCTTGGATGCGAACTGGCCACTTGACCGGGAATATTGACAACCAAGGGCGCAAGCTGCTCTTGTATTTGAGCTGGTTACTTGGCTGAAAGCAAATATAGAAAGCACAAGCTGTTCTCGGACACGAACTAGTTACTTGGCTGAAAGAAAACAAGGTAGAAAGCACAAGCCGTTCTTGGACGCGAACTAGTTACTTGGCTGACGGGAAACAAAATAGAAAGCACGAGCTGTTCTTGGATCTGAACTGGCCGCTCGGCGGATATCAAAAGAATAGGTACAAGCTGTTCTTGGCTACGAACTTGCTACTTGACCGATAACCAAAACAAATTGACAGGCACAAGCTGTTCTTGGATGCGAACTTGCTGCTTGACCGATAACGGAAACGAATTGTATTTGAAAAAAGACTTGGATTTGATTGACATAACTGCAGGAGCTTGAATTTGACAGGAATATTGACAAGACTGTTGAACTTTGAAATTGACATGACAGTAGACATTAGTTGTTAGCAGAAGAAATTTAAAATTGACAAGATTGATTTTGATTGAGATTAACATAGGAATTGAGAATGCAGATGCGTATGAATAGCATAACAATTTTATCAAATGCATGAACATGTAGGATGCATGATTATGCATGTATGAATGCTTGGGCATGCATGATGATTGGCAATTTGTAGACAGAATTTCGCAGAGACAGACGGAACACTGGAATATTGGGCACGTAATGGCTCGCGCTTGGACATATATTTGCAAAAGTTCCTCTTCTGGGGATGCAGTCGTTTGAAGATACATCGAGACCATCGCTGAAAGCGGGAAGCTGTAAAATTGTAGAGAAAAACAGTCTGAATGGCATTACTGCTTGTTGGAACAGTCACGTAAGTGCTTTGGACGTCGCGTCCGTGGTCAACGCTTTTGCATATTTGTTGTTTTTGTTTTTTTTTTTCATTTCTTTTTCATTTTTATTTTCATCATCCCATTTTTGCCTGGATCGCCCTTTCGGGTTTTCGACCCACCGGGGAATGTTTTTTTTTTGTGTTGCCCCTGTTTTTGCTTGAATTGCCTTTGAAGGTTGTCAATCCATCGGGGTGCTCATTTTTGCCTAAGCCTCCCTTTCGGGTTTTCGACTTAGCGAGCATATTCATTTTTTCATGCTTTTCATTCTGTTTTTCATTCTTGCCATTGACCACAGACCGTCACTGGGAGGAAGGCTTGCTAGTAACTTGAATTGGAACTAATATCAATGTAGATTTGTTCATGCATGTTCATTTGAATGTACCTAGCTGTTCAGGCTTGTTTTCAAAATACTTAAAAAATTTCAATTTTCATAATGTTTATTCCAGACACATCATTATTAACATAGAAAAATCTTTTGTATAAAGCTTTGAAAATAGAATAGAAAAACAGAGTGCCAAACAAAAGCATAGGCTCAAATCGATGTATAAGGGTGGTAGTCGGCCAAAAGCGCGACCCCACAGATTTACAAATCTTGAAAAATGGTAATTTTATTGGTTGGTGGTACATTGAACACAGTAACTGCTATGGTATCTGAAACCTTTGAATCCACAGGCGTCGGGACCTCGGATGAGAACGGCCTAACATCAATTGCAAAGATCCCAAGGGGAATGGTAATTTGCCAGATAAAGTCAATTGTCTTTTATTTCAATCTCATTTTTGCATGAACCGCCCTTTCGGGTTTTCGGCTCATCGAGACGCTCATTTTTGCCTGAGTTACATGTAATCTCAGCGAGCTTTTACATTTTTGTTTCTTGTCCCTTATTTTGCCTGGACCGCCCTTTCGGGTTTTCGATCCACCGAGAAGCGCATTTTTGCCTAGGCCGCCCTTTCGGGTTTTCGACCTACCACGCTGTTCTTCTCATATCTAGACAAAGTATTTCTTGACTATATCGGCGTTCACAGGATTCGGAAGTTCTACACCATCCATGTGTGTGAGAATCAAAGCACCGCCGGAGAAAGCCTTCTTGACAACATAAGGTCCCTCATAGTTAGGCGTCCATTTGCCCCTTGGGTCGGGTAGCTGACTCATTCTTCTTTTCAACACGAGTTCACCCTCCTTGAATTCCCGAGGACGGACGTTCTTGTCAAAAGCATTTTTCATCCTTGTTTGATACATCTGACCGTGAGCTAAAGCATCCAGGCGTTTTTCCTCAATCAAATTCAACTGGTCGTACCGACTCTGGCACCACTCGGCCTCGGACAACTTTGCTTCCATAATCACACGGAGAGACGGAATCTCTACTTCCAATGGGAGGACTGCTTCCATGCCGTATACAAGAGAAAACGGCGTTGCCCCGGTTGAACTACGGACGGTAGTGCGGTAGCCGTGTAAAGCATAGGGTAACATCTCATGCCAGTCTTTGTATGTTGTCACCATCTTCTGCACAATCTTCTTGATGTTCTTATTGGCGGCCTCAACTGCACCATTCATCTGAGGTCTATAAGGAGAAGAATTGTGGTGTTCAATCTTGAATTTCTCGCATAAGGCTTGCACCATGTCATTGTTCAGGTTGGTACCATTGTCAGTGATGATCTTGCTAGGGACACCATACCGACAGATGATATTGTTCTTGATGAATTTGACTACCACTTGCTTAGTCACGTTGGCATAAGATGCAGCTTCGACCCATTTGGTGAAATAATCGATCGCTACCAGAATAAAACGATGACCATTCGAAGCTTTTGGTTCAATCCTTCCGATCACATCAATGCCCCACATAGAGAAAGGCCATGGAGAAGACATAACATTGAGAGCGTGCGGAGGCACATGGATCTTATCAGCATATACTTGACATTTGTGGCACTTTCTGGCGTATTGATAGCAATCGCGCTCCATGGTCATCCAGTAGTAACCAGCTCTCAGCAGCTTTCTAGACATAGCGTGCCCCGATGCGTGGGTCCCAAAGGTGCCATCGTGCACACCGTGCATTAGCTGTTCTGCTTCACATTCGTCGACACATCTTAACAACACCATATCGAAATTCCTTTTGTACAGGACATCACCATCCAGCAGGAACTTGCTAGCCAGCCTGCGCAGCGTCTTCTTGTCTCTGTTGGAAGCACCTGGTGGATACTCGCGGCTTTGCAAAAATTGCTTGATATCATAATACCAGAGTTTGTTGTCGACTCCGTCTGAACCCGTTTGTACAATTGCATCACTGACAGTAAACACATGAGCGGGCCGATCTAAGCGCTGTACTTTGATCATCGGTACGTGGTTCCAATGGTTCACTTGAAGCATGGAAGATAAGGTGGCAAGAGCATCGGCCATTTGGTTCTCCTCTCAGGGGATGTGGTGCAACTCAACCTTTGTAAAATACGTCAACAGACGTCTTGCATAATCACGGTAAGGGATCAAATTAGCATGATGGGTTTCCCATTCTCCCTTTATCTGGTTGATGACTAATGCAGAGTCTCCATAGATATCGAGATGCTTGATTCTCATATCGATGGCTTCTTCAATTCCCAAGATGCACGCTTCGTATTCGGCCACGTTGTTGGTGCACTCGAACACAATCCGGGCTGTAAAAGGGATGTGATGCCCCTGCGGAGCCACAATTACTGCGCCAATTTCTCGGCCATAGGCATTAACAGCACCATCAAAGACCAATCCCCACTTGCTATCAGGGTCTGGACCTTCACCGATCAGCGGTTCTTCACAGTCTCTTGATTTCAAGAACATAACCTCTTCGTCGGGGAAGTCGAACTTCAAAGGTTGATAGTCATTGAGCGGTTGGCAAGCGAGATGGTCAGCCAGGATACTCCCTCTAATGGCTTTCTGAGCTTTAAACACAATATCATACTCTGACAGTAACATTTGCCAACGTGCAATTTTTCCAGTGACAGCCGGTTTCTCAAAGATGTACTTGATTGGATCCATCCGGGATATCAACCAGGTGGTGTGATTTATCAAGTAGTGACGCAGGCGTTTGGCAGCCCAGGCCAAGGCACAACAGGTCTTCTCGAGCATTGTATATCGAGTCTCACAATCGGTGAATTTCTTGCTCAAATAATAGATTGCATGCTCTTTCTTTCCAGTTTCATCTTGCTGACCGAGCACACATCCCATGGATTCATCCAACACTGACAGATACATGATCAATGGCCTTCCTTCCACCGGCGGAACGAGGATAGGAGGTTCTAACAAATAACTCTTGATGTTGTCGAAAGCTTCTTGGCATTCATCATTCCATACCACAGGTTGATTCTTCCTGAGTAACTTGAAAATTGGCCCGCAGGTCGCAGTCATGTGGGATATAAATCTGGAAATGTAGTTCAAACGCCCGAGGAATCCTCTGACCTGCTTCTCAGTTTGCGGAGCCGGCATCTCGCGGATAGCTCGGACCTTGTCTGGATCTACTTCAATGCCCTTCTGGCTGACAATAAAGCCTAGCAATTTCCCAGACCTAACACCGAACGTACATTTATTTGGGTTCAGCCGAAGCTTGTACTTCCTCAACCTTTCAAACATCTTAGCCAAGTATTCGACGTGTTGTTCTTCATTGCTTGACTTGACAATCATGTCATCTACATACACCTCAACCTCCTTGTGAATCATGTCATGGAACAAAGTGGTCATCCCCCTTTGGTAAGTAGCGCCAGCATTTATTAGACCGAACGGCATTGCTTTGCAGCAGAAAGTTCCCCACGGAGTGATGAACGATGTCTTCTCCCTGTCCTTGGGTGACATTTTGATTTGGTTATAGCCCGAAAAACCGTCCATGAAGGAGAACACCTTGCACTGGGCAGTATTGTCAACAAGCACATCGATGTGAGGCAGTGGGAAATTGTCCTTCAAGCTTGCTCTGTTCAAATCTCTGTAGTCAACACACATCCGAACCTTACCATCCTTCTTCGGCACTGGCACGATGTTAGCAACCCACTCGGGATATTCAACTGTCATGAGAAAACCCGCATTGATCTGTTTCTGCACTTCCGCTTTGATCTTCAGAGCCATGTCCGGCCGAGTTCGTCTCAACTTTTGCCTGACAGGAGGACAGTCTGGCTTTGTCGGTATCCGATGTTCCACAATCTGAGGATCCAAACCTGGCATGTCTTCATACGACCATGCAAAAATGTCCGAGTATTCGCGGAGAAGTTGGAAGATCCTTTTCTTGACCCCTTCCTCCAATGCAGCACCGACTTTGATCTCTCTTTTGTTATCCTCAGTACCCAAGTTGATTAGCTCGATCTCCTCCTGATGAGGCCGAATGCTCTTCTCTTCTTGCTCAAGCAATCGGGCAATCTCATCTGGTATGTCATCACTATCCTCGTCCTCGGTCTCGAATACCGGGGATTCAACAGTTTGGAGAAGCATAGGGTTACTGTGTTCAACGGGTTCGTTTTGGTTCGATCTGCGTGACATGATTGGATGATTTTTTAGAAAATAGTTTTCATGCAGATCTTTGAAATTAATAAGAAAACACAGATGTTTTGGTTTTTTCTGGCATTACCATTATTTCCAAGGGAAAAGCATTAAAGAAAGAAAAAGAGTCGTGGAAGAAACGACGTTTTTTATTGATAATGGTGATGTCGGAACAAACATGCCCTTTACAAAAGAGTCACTTCCGCCTCGGGCAAGACGGAAGGATTGTTATTTTGAAAATAAAGCCTAAACAGCAAGACATATTACTTAGAATCATGCACAAACACAGGGAGATTGATAACGTTCCAGCTCTTTGCAATGCCTCCTGGTATCACAAATGCGGGCCTAGCCCTTCTTTCATCACCATCAAGAATTGCATTAGTAAATCCAGCACTACGGAACGTTCCAGTTGACACGCATGACGTCGGAGAGAAACCGAGACCCTCTTTGTGTTTGTTGTCCCGCAGCTGTATCAATTTGCCCCAACCGGCGGTCTGACCCTCGTGAACGGCCTTCTGCGCATCTCTCAACGAAGCCATGGCAGCACTAGCTCTCTTGGGCTCCGCACCCTCGATGGTCAAACCCTGGAATGCAGTTCCTTCGGCAGATTTAGCTTCGATGCAAGAGAAGGATGATAACTGACTGACCAGATAAGCTTCTTCTCCATGCACTGTCACAAGTTTACCATTCCTTACGAACTTTAACTTCTGATGGAGGGTAGAAGTGACTGCCCCAGCCTCGTGTATCCACGGTCTCCCGAGCAGGAAATTGTAAGAGGCATCTATGTCCATAACCTGGAAAGTAATCATGAATGTTTCAGGACCAATAGTCATGGGGAGATCTATCTCTCCGAGCACAGTTTTACGGGAACCATCGAAAGCCTTGACTAGGAAAGTACTCCTTCTCAAAGGAACTCCTTGACAACTCAATTGATCCAAAGTCGACTTAGGCATCACATTCAACGACGACCCAGTGTCTACCAACACGTTGGACAGCATATCCGTTTTGCAGTTCATGGAAATATGCAGGGCCAAGTTGTGGTGCTTTCCTGCCTCTGGAAGTTCATCTTCACCAAACCAAAGGTTACTGCAAGCAGTGATGTTAGCCACTATTCCACCAAATTGGTCCTCTGTGACTTCGTGGTCAACATAGGCTTGTTCCAACACTTTCAATAACACATTCCTGTGAGCTTCCGAACTGAGGAGTAGGGCCAAGATGGATATCTTCGAAGGAGTCTGTAGCAGCTGATCAACGATCTTATAATCGCTTTTCTTGATTATTCTCAAAATCTCATCCAGATTGGAACCTTCAATGGATTGGCCTGGACGGTTGGTACTTTCAACAGCAGGAGGGATTGTCAATGGAGTAGTCTTATCAGCAGGAATTGTAACTTGCACATCATCTTTCTTCTGGAACAAAAGTGGTCGGACCTTGCCGCTCCTCAAAGCCGTCACTTCAGCGATACTGCCTACTGTGCTTGAGGACACCAAAGGCACTTCTTTCCCGTTTTCCAACATAGTCGCACTGTACTTGTATGGGATGGCTTTCGCAGAAGTATATGGCACTGGACCAGGCAACCGTATGACCAATGGTTCATCGTCCTTCCTGACGGGCGTGCTCTTGACCGGAGTATCGTGGAAGATCGGCACTATCATACAAACATCACTAGTAGTCAAGTAGTTGTCATTCATCAATCTTTGGATATCAGTTTGAACTATGCTGCAACCCATAGGGTTCTGAAGACATTCACAGCAGGCAGCGTGGTCGTGGCTGAACAGAGAAGCTTGGCACAGCTTGATATGTAGTGGCACCAGGGGTGTAGCAACATTACGGACACTGAGATGAGGGATTTCTTCACAGACTTCGATCATATTTACAGCGGCATGGTTGGGGAGTGGATTGTCAAGTACGTGCGGGACATTGTTTTCAAAGGACAGCTTTCCCTGGTCGATCAACTTCTTCACAATGTATTTCAAAGCGTAGCAACCTTCTACGTCATGACCTAGGGCGCCTTGGTGGAAATCACATCTGAGATCGGAGCGGAACCTGGGAGGCAATGGGTTTGGCGGAGGCTTGCCAGGCCTAGTGGTGCAATACCCCTTATGTAACAGAGTTGGGAGTAGTTCAGCATACGCCATTGGTATCGGCGGGAAAGATGGTCTAGATTGAGGGCCTTGTTGTTGTTGTTGCGGTTGTTGTTGAGCTAATGGTTGTTGTTGCATCTGTTGGGCGATGGCATTAACAGGGACCTGAGGCTGGCCCGGTAGAGGAGGGTATTGATGGTAGAACGGCGGATAGAACTGATGTTGGGCATACTGTAGGTTCTGAGTTTGTTATGATTTTGATCCTAACTGCCAAGAGAGAGAAAATGGAATCTGTTTGTGATGTGGCGCGTGTATCTGATCCTGATTCTGACACCTAGAGCCTTATATAGGCTGACATGTGGACTGTGGACCAATGAGCTTGTGCCATGTGGACTGGACTGAATCTGGCGTGGCCTTGGACTGAATCTGAAAAAGGACTAAAATGCAAATTTTAAAGAATTTGGGACTAAACTGCAAAATAAAAAAGAAGAAAAATTGAACTGTTTTTTTTTTAGAATTAAAAAGAAGTTGAACTGTTTTTTGTAATAAAGTATAAAATTTGGACTAAATTGCAATTTTTGAAAATATTAGGACTAAAATGTAAAAATAATAAAATTGGTTAAAAAATGTAATTTGAAATGCAACGTAAAGCGAAACATTTAAAAACGACAAAATGGACCAAAACGAACAAATTACCACAAATGAGGTATTTTAAAATACCTCTCTGCCCAAAATTTACTTGATGTGAAAAGACTAAAATGCCCCTGGGGGCAAAAACGACTCAGACTGACTCATATGCAAATTAAGATGATTTTGTGCAAAATTTGATTAATGATTCATGCAAACAAATTGGAAAGACTCAGGGACAAATTGTAGGGACTGAAAATGGGTTCCTTTGTGGGAAATGACCAAAATACCCTTTTGTATGATTTTATGCAAAAATTAAAAGACTGAAACAGTAATGTATGCAGTTGAAGCACAGTAGAAAACACAGTGGATTTGAAAGCATTAGAAAATAGCAGAGAAATTTGAGTGAGTATTTTTAGGTCCAAAATGAGGGTATGACAATACCAATCAAAAAAGGAAATTTACCCCTATCATTTTTATCAACCTTAACATGAAAAATCATTATCAAACAGTCAAGAATATACCAAGAATCCCATAGAAAAAATTACAAAAGTATTCAATAAAATTAAAGCATGCCAGGGGTTCAAACAGCAAGAATAAAGGTGCAATTATCAACAAAAATTAAAAAAACGCAAGAAAGCTCAGGGCCCATAGTTTCACAGTCCAAACCCACGGATCTGATGGATCCGGATCAAGCTAACGCTCCAGGAGCGTTGGATTGATCCAGATCCATCAGGATCTTGATCAAACGGCCAGGAATAGGAGAGAGTGGGTCGGGTTTGGGTCAACCCGACCCAAGCACATATATAAAAGGGGTTTTTCACCCGTTTCCTTCATTTTTTCAAAACCTTTCTCTTTCTTCTTCTCTTCTTCTCCGCCGTTCTCTCTTCTCTTCACAAACCCTAACCCTAATTCGTAATCCAGTCCAGAATTTGTTCAATCATGTCTTAAACGATTTGCTTCTCTCAACCTAAGCATGAATCCATCAAGAACAAACGGTTGTGGCCGTCGAAACGGCGTAAACCTCCGTGTTTGCTAACGGTTCAAACTGTTCGGATCTTTCGTGTTTTTTTTGGATGAAAACGTTGTGAATCGCAAGGATTCGTTCCGGTTCGCATTCGTTGTGGATTTTGGAACGTTTCTTTGATTTTTTTGAATGATTCTTGTGTTAGGGTTAGGGTTTTGATCTGAACAGTTCGAACTGGCTATGGATTCACACGGTTTTGGATTATGCAATCGTTTTCAGTGAAAGGAGGCGAAGTTAAGACGTTACCTGAGTTCTGTTTGAAGGTTTGAAGTCGTTTCTTTGATCCTTGGCTTCGAATTTTCGCAGGAAAAAACCGGTTTCACTTCTTTCTCTCTTCTTCTGGTTCTGATTCTGTGAAATCCTTTGCTTCTAGCCTCTTCTTCTCCTTCTCTGACTCTGTGATCGGTGCTGGAGTTCCTCGCCTCTGGTAAGGAATTCGTGCCTTGAATTGCAGAGAAATCGATTCAATGATGAAGATTCATCAATGAATCTCTGAGAATTGATGAGTTTGTGATGAATTTGTGATGAATTTTTGGTTCTGGAAAACTAGGGTTTATGCATTTGTTCTTCGTTCTTGATGAATTTTCTGTTTTGATCTTAACTGCCAAGAGAGAGAATGTGGATTCTGTTAGTGATGTGGCTCTCATTCTGCAGAATTCTGACACTGTGTGCTATTTATAGCCTGCCATGTGTGCATTGGACCAATGAGCTTGTGACATGTGGAATTCTATGCTTACGTGGCACCTCTGGACAGAACTTGTAAAATCTCATGAAGGGCCATTCTGCAATTTTTAAAACTCAAGGACTGAATTGCAAAAACCTACTTCAGCAAAGGACTCGTTCAAATAAACAAAACCCTAAACTAAAATTTGACTAAAATTGGACTGATTTGCAAACTTGAAAATATTTGGACTAACATGCAATTTCTAAAAATGTTTGGACTAAAATGCAATTATAATAAAATTGGTTAAAAACTTAATCTGAAATGCAACGTAAAGCGAAACAGCTAAAATTGACAAAATGGACTAAAACGAACAAACTACCTAAATGAGGTATTTTAAAATACCTCTCTGCCCGAAATTTGAACAATGTGAAAAGACTAAAATGCCCCTGGGGCCAAAACGCCTCAGACTGATCCAAACTGACTCAGATGCAGACTAAGATGATTTTTAAACAGAATTTGACAAATGATTCATGCAAACAGATTGAAAAGACTCAGGGACAAATTGTAGGGACCGAAAATGGGTTCCTTTGTAGGAAATGACCAAAATACCCTTTTGTATGATCTTATGCAAAAATTTAAAAGACTGAAGCAGTAACGTATGCAACATGAGGCATAGTAGAAAACACGGTGGATTTGAAAGTATTAGAAAATAGCAGAGGAATTTGTATGAGTATTTTTAGGTCCAAAATGAGGGTATAACAGACTGGTTTGATTTATTATTTTGGTTTTTTCTAGTTAAATTTAGTTGCTCAATTTGATTTTCTCTTGTTGCTTCAATTATAGATCTTTACATATTTACCCTTATTTTTCGTTAGTTTCATGCATTATTGTTTTCTTTTATATTTTAATTGATTCTAAATTTTGAATGTCATTTTTTTTAGGAATTGAAATTGATCCAGGCCTTAACTCAAGAACGTTATAATGCTCTTCTGTATGTGATAGTTTCTTCAATTTTTTCAACCCTCCAAAGATTCCCAAAGATGACATGGGCGTTGCAGAAGAAGCGGTATGAAAGACTATCCATAAAAACTCGTTGATGTATATAAATATGAAATACTATTTTTCTTGAACAAATTTATTTTATTTTTTAAACAATCTGAAGAACTTCAGAATGAGATGGAAAAGGACTATGACATTGGGTAAGCTAAATACTATGATGTTTTAACATAATTGTTGACTCATGGTACCCTTTTGCTTTTTGCAACATTGATTATGTATTTGAATGAATTATGATGCTTGTTTAGGTCCAGCATAAGAGACAAAATCATTCCTAATGTTGTATCATGGTAATCGGGGAGGCTTTTGATGGAGAGTTTGAAGATCTAGATGATGAGGAGGAAGAGGTGGAGGTGGAAAAGGAAGAAGAAGATGACGACGACGGCTTGGATGATGATGAAGAAGATGACAATGAAGGTTTCGACAATCCAAAAAAGAAGGTATAATCTTGATGATTTGAATTGCTGAAATATTTGTTCAATTTTTTTTTTTTTTGTTGTTTTAAATTTGAATTTTGAACTAGAAATAACAATTTTGTTTTTTGCCTGTTCTCAACAATTAAGGTAAGATATTTTAACTTATGCTTTGTTAACATTGTCTTTACAAAGAGAGATGACAATATTCTTCTATGGGTTGAAATCACAAGTCCCACCAAATTATGTGGATTCTACTTCCATCAAATTTTGTGAGATATGTATGAATTTCGACAAACAAAAGTGTGTTAGAAACTGCGCACTAATCACATAGCTCTTATCTTTATTTATTTTCTATGTCGCTAAACATTGCATTTTTTATTTTAATTTTGTATTTATATATTTTTCAGCTTGGCAAGGGTCAAAGACTAGCAAAGTGCAAGCTGTAGTAAAAGATGGTTGTTTATTGGTCCCAAGTTGTGTGATGAAGAACTAGATTTCATTCAATGTGATGTTGTCTTTATATGTTTGAATTTTACTTAGTGCCCATTCTCCTATTTTGGTTAGTATTTTGGAGAAATATGGTTATAGACGGGGATGTATTGATTTATTGCTATGATTTATAGTTTTGTCCTGCATACTTATTTTTTTGGCAATAATCTGCCCCTGATAATATCAATATTTAATGGTAAAATCTGACTACCAATTCATTTAACCAAGTTTTATTTTAATCAAAACATGTTCGGATTATGTGTCTATTGTTTTCTAATTTGTTTTAGTTGCAAATTTATGGTATATCAAGTGTGAGTCAGAGGTATCATATTGAATGAAAAATTAGATGTTGAACACATAAATAAAGAGACTGATATAAATGTTTTAAAGATTGTTCATAGTCCAATGTGAGACTCCAATTGCACTTGCGTGATTATTCAAAGTCCAATTTGATGATTTCCCACCCTTTTATTACTCAACAATGGATTTATTGTCTAGTTGGACAAGTCTTTGTATCAAAATTATTCTTGTAGAGATGGTTAGAAGGCTTGTCTCGTTGATGGTGAGTATCAATAGTTGTGCAAGTGTATGTGGATGAAATATTTTCTACTTGAGGGAGAGAAATACCAAATTAATGAAAGGACTTACTTGAAGGAGAGATTGTTGGTATATTAAATGTGAGTAAGAGTCTCGCATTAAATGGAAAAGATGTTATTGACCAGTATATAAGTGATGTGACCCATATCCCTAATGCTCTAAAGTTTTGCACTAAGATGTGGTGTCCAATTGCACCAAAATAAAATGTGGTGTCTAGTTTCACTTAAGTGGTTGCTTAAATTTCAAGGTGGTGATTTTCCAGACCCTTATGATCTAAAAGTAGTATCAAAGTTTGATTTTAACCAACACATTGTATATATTGAAAGTCTTCTTGACAAAGGTTATTAAGAGTTGTATTTTTGGTCCGTGTAATATGCACCTATTAATTATCATCGTTTAACTGTCACAAGTAATTTAGTTTCCATCTACAGAACAACGTTTAAATGTACTTTATCGCGTCTCCATGCACTTTGGCCATGAAAGTTGAGAAGCCACAAATAGTAGCTTTTGTGTGCACGCGTATTCAGACCAAATCTAGTTGCGGTTCTAAAGGAAGACATGAAAATTGTCGTTGTTTAGTTGTCATTATAATTTGCATTTCCAACGAGTAGTAACACCTATTTTCCTCACTTACATATATAATAGATATAGCATTTATCATCTATTAACCATCACATTCACAGTAAATTTAAGTTTTATCTACCAAACCGGATGTGTGTACTAAGTAACGAGTCAATGATGATCAAGTTTTTGTTTCTCAGCATTTCTCAATGAATTTCTCAATGAAGGGAGTAGTATTGACCAAGTTGATATTTTCGTTTCTAAGTAACGGTATGCTACAATTAACTACTTTTTTTTTTTGGGTAAAATTTCATACTATATTGTCTTTTTTTTTTTGCCGTCAAGCTTTTTTTTTCTTTAAGACTTTTTTTCTGTGTTGTGTTATGCTTTATCAAATAGTTCATCGTTAGATGAGTACCATTTATCATATTTACATGGTGTATTTTTATTTTTAAGAACTATTGAGATCATTTTAGGGTTATTTGCATTTTTTTTCTTTCATAGTTTGAACCTAACCGTCCATTATTAACCTATTTTTGATTTTAAAAAAATGAATCTGTAAATTGTTCTTATGAATTTGAGTTTCCTAGTAGCTTCTGAAATTGTTTTGTGACTTTACAGAGAGAACATGATGTAATATACACCAAGGTATCCTTGTTATTGATTGTTCAGCTATTCACGTTTAAAATTATTGAATCTGACTTGTATGGGAGCATTCAAAGTTGTTTGGACTCCAGTGGCAAGGAGCTCTTTCCAAAATGTACCTGGAGAATACCGGGTTCGATTCACAGGGGAAACAACACTTGGCCAATGTGCATGTCTTTACGCATAGGCCAGATTAGTCGTCCACCTTTGTTGAGTCGGAAACCGGTGCGAAAGCAAAAAAAAATGTTTTCATTCAATTTGATTAATCTAGAAATATCGTAAATGTATTTCATGATCCCCTATTGACATGATTAAATTATTGTTATGGTAATAGATTAAGTCTAAGAGAGGTGTATTGATTTAGGATTTTAAAAGACAATTTTGCATGAAAAAGTCTAGTGAATTTTAAAAGATTATGCAAGATTTTAATGACTTTTAAGATTTTAAAAGATTCTCAAGATTTGTAATTTGGATTTCAAGAGATTTATATCCTAAGATTTTATAAGAATTTAAAAGACTAGCAAGATTTCAAAGGATTTATATCAAGAAGCCAATTGTGTTTTTCCTAGAAGCTTATGAGATGTTTTTTATTTTTTTCCAACATTGTGTATTACACCATGATATTCATTTCTAACTTATAACAGACTTTGAAGTCAAGTCTTACATATAAAAAATGGTTATATACACAGACTGGTCTTAAAAGAAAATTAGTAGTTTGAAGTAGAACTAATAATTTGAACAAATATCTAAAATTTTACGAGAATGAAATTAACTGAAGCCTCACAATCCACCAACATTGTTCCGGTGAAGGTAGCTTGAAATATTGACTGAAAGTTTTATACACCTAGAACGACCTTACTTTGTAATATGAGTTAATATGAGTCAGTGTACAATTTGATTCCAAGTGACTCAATTTTTGCTTCATACTTTAGTATCAATTCTTAAATAATGAAAGAAAGTGAAAGCCGAAATGTTTAAAAGTGGTTTTATCTGATAGTCGATTATCTTTTTATATTTTGGTTTAGTGGTGCTATATTTTGGTGTCTTTGATGTAACCTATGAATTTTGTATCTTTTCAATCTTCTTGTGTTGTGATTTTGTTGTTTGTTATATTATCTTTTGACTTTTTCAGAAGAAAAAAAGAGGGAAAATAATAATCAAGTTATTAGTGATAATTTTTTTTTTGAATAAAGCTATTAGTGATAAAATTAGTAAATTTATCTATAGTCATATTTTTTTGGTAGATATATAAGACAGGTTCATGTTTTGCATTCTTTTTTGTCAAGTAGTTAATGGTTAGAAATTCGCAAGTGAATAAGTTAGTAATCCATGTTTTTATATTATGTTTCATATTATTTTTTAAAATGATTTTCATTTTTTATTTTCAGGATATGTTTTGTTTTTATGAAATTAGCAAGTTAATTTGTTCTTTCCTAAATAATTTTTCTAATACCCAAGAACGTTTAGATGAGATGAAACGGGTCTCTTCTAGCTTAACCAAGGTCTTGGGTTCGAATCTAGCCTTAGGCATGCAGCAGCGTTAAAACTCTTAGGGAGAGTCTGCCGCCTATTTAGGTTCCACAATGCTGGAGGGATTAGTCTCCGCAGTTGCGCAAAGGATACCCGGTTTACACTCAAAAAAAGATTCTTCTAAGAATCGATAAAAAAAAAAAATCTTTTGAGGACTATCGTTTTTTTATTTTATTTTTAATCAATATATTTCATAAAGATCAGGATATGTTTTGTTTTTATGAAATTAGCATGTTAATTTGTTCTTTCCTAAATAATTCTTCTAAGAATCGATAATATATATATATATATATATATATATATATATATATATATATATATATATTGAGGACCATTGTTTTTTATTTTTAATCAGTATATTTCATAAAGAAGATGAAAAGGCCAGCTACCACCTAACAAAATATGAATAAAAGGACAATACTAAAAACTAATAGTGTTTTTTCAGGAGAGTTTTTCTAATTACACTATGTTTAATCCTGGTTACACTTCAAAATGAGAAAACTACTCTTCCATAAAATTTAATTTTCAAAAAGCCTTTTCTTTTTTATTGGCTACACCTCAAAATCCATGTTCAGTTTAAGTAGGTCATGTAAACTGAGTTTAAGTGTACATACTTAAACTCAATTTAAGTAGGTCATGTAAATTGAGTTTAAGTGTACATACTTAAACTCAGTTTAAGTAGATCATGTAAACTTAGTTTAAGTAGGTCATGTAAACCGAGTTTAAGTGTACATCTAAAAGTTCAACCTTGTTTAATGATTCTACGTAATCTCAGCTTAAGTATCTACATGTAAACTTAGTTTAAGTAGGTCATGTAAATTAAGTTTAAGTGTACATATTTAAACTAAGTTTAAGTAAGTCATGTAAACTCAGTTTAAGTAGGTCATGTAAACTGAGTTTAAGTGTACATCTAAAAGTTCAACCTTGTTTAATGATTCTACGTAATCTCAGTTTAAGTATGTCATGTAAACTCAGTTTAAGTAGGTTATGTAAACTAAGTTTAGATGAACCTACTTAAACTGAATTTAAGTTAACGTCAATAATGTAAAATTGAAAACACGTCATACAGTGCAGTTGAACAAGAAGAAGAAAATTGAAACTAACATTATTGAAAAAGAAGAAGAAATTCACACACTTATATGCAATCGAGTATGGATGAAAGATGTTTTGATTCACTATTTAATCTTCCGTAGAGATTGATTGAACATCAGGATTGTTTGATCGTTTGTGTGTGAAAGAGAGTGAAATTTTAGAAAGACAGTGAATGAAATCGAGATTTTAAGAAAATTTATATAAAAGGGCAATTATGGTATTATTAAAAACTTTTAAGAAAATTTGGGTGTAACCAGAAATATATGGGGTGTGAATAAAAAAACTCAAAAAGTAATAGTGTTAAATTGTTAAACTATTATATTATTTAAATAGGAAACTGCAACGTGTATCCAAATAAAAATTTATAAATTGGAAATTATTTAAATTCAGTATCCAATTTTATTTTGTATGCAATTAATTACTCGTACTTTGCATAGTATACTATAAAAATAAAAAAAATATTATATTATAAAAGGTACGTGATTTCAAATTTTTACCTTATTCAACAAATTATCGGATATTATTTTGTAAATATAGTAACAATTTTAATAAATTAAAGATGATATTGTGTGATTTTAAAAAGAAATAAATAAAAATTAAGAAGATAAAGAATATACCATAAATTAAAGACAATGTGAATAAAAGGACATAAGTTTTATTGATTTCTAGAAAGTATAAAGTTAATTCATTAAACTAATATATTATTATTTAAATAGGAAACTTAGCCAAAAAAATATTGAAATCAGATCAAGCTCCACAATATTTTTTTGGTCAAGAGCTTCACAATATTATTAGAGATGAAAAAAATATTTACAATGGATTAAGAGGAATATAAGAGAAACCAAATTCTTTTAGAATGACAAAACCAACCATTTTACACACAACATCCATAGATTTAGAGGACATATTATTATTAAAAATTTGGAAGAATTTTTTTTGTATTTGATATCATTTTTGTTTGTCATTATTCGAATTTAATCCTTTTAAAAGTTTATATTTATAGTCATCAAGAAAATACAACATGATTCAAGGTTCCGATCCGATTTGTAAGATCCATATTCTTTACAAAGTTATTAGAGGTGTAACTATTTTAAATTTGACACATAATTTCAATGAATCCTGACTCGATATATTTTTACAGAAGATATATATAGACACATATTGATTAAAAAATAATAGAATTTAAAAAATTAAATAAAAAAATTTAAAGCCTTATAGTATTTTTGGGGTCTGTGTAATAATCCTACTAATCATCATTGTTTAACTATCACAAAAAAATTAGTTTCCATCTATGAAACAACGTTGAAATGCACTTTATCACGTCTCCATCACTCCATGCACTTTGGACGTGAAAATTGAGAAGCAACAAATAGTAGCTTTTGCGTGCACACGAGTTCTGACCAAATTTTGCTGTGATTCTAAACGAAAACATGGAAATTATCGTCGTTTAGATTTCACAATTATTTGCATTTCCAATTTATAAAGTTCAATTGCATGTAAAATATAACGAGTCGATAGTTACACCTATTTTCATCACTTACATAAATAATAGATGTAGTTGTATCATGATCAAATTTATTTGGCATACCAATTTATATAATATATAGTAGATATAGCATTTATCATTTATTAACCATCACATTCACTGTAAATTTAATTTTTATCTATCAAACTGGATGTGTGTACTAAGTAACAAGCCAATGATGATACTGATTCTAATAGAGTTGTATAACAATTTCAAAACATTACTATGTATTGGATATAGAAATATTCGTACGTACGAAGGTAAAACTCAATTTTGATAATCAAACGACATGCAATTTTTAAAATTTGATGTAAAGTGTGTTTGAACGAATGTTTTGGGTCAATTTCCCGCGTCTCCAAGTAATTTTGATGTGAAAATTGTGATCTGGTTACAGTTCCTAACGAAAGAATAAATATTATATTTGTTTAGCTATCTTCATTTCCCTAGTCTCACTAAATTGATGGAATTTTCATCATAATAGATTATATTTACTATTGTATGTATTTTGTTGATGATGTTTTCTGCTATTGTAAATTTTGCACTCTTTTTTCCTTCATCAAAGTTTTATCTCATGTGATTTTTTATTAGTCCTAGTAGATATTAGTATAAGTAACTTGGAATATATATCTCCAATATCCTTTGATAAGGTTTTCAATTATACAAAGTGTTTTGATCACCTTATGTGTTGTCTTGGGTATTTGCTTAATCCTAGTTTGCACTTTTTTATTTTCTCTTAATAAAAATTTTAGAGTCTAGACAAAAGAGAAAGTTAGTTATTGGGTTCCAACTTAGTTGAATGTCATAACTTTCACTCAATGCTTTTACATTCTTTTTTTGAGGGAATGCTTTTGCATTCGATTGCTTTATAAAAAAAACTACAACTTTAATATGAGAAGTAAAAAGTATGAGAAGTAAAAAAAAGTAAAAAAAAATGTTTTTTTGACTGAAAGATATTTTTTTTATAAATAAAGGAAGTGGACCCTAATAATAATATTAATATTAATGAAAGAAATTCGTCAAAAAGAAAAAAAATAATATTAATATTATAGAAAAAAATTGATTTTAAATTAATAAATTAAAAAAGGAAAAAGGAGGGAGAAAACTAGCTTTTTCTGTGGAGGGTGACACAAAGAGGATTAGAGACATAGCCACTTACTTCAAAACCCTCCCCACTTTTGTTCATTGCTTCTTGTTTCCTTGTTCCTTTTTCTTCATTTTCTCAACAATGGCTAACAACGACACCAGTGTTTTTTCATTAGATGGTTTCAAATTCTGTAAGAATGTTTCTCTCTATTTCAACAACAACTTTGTCTCATGTTTTTTATTTTTTTATTATGCAATGTTTTCCTGACTAAATTTTTGATTTTTTTTTGTTTCTCAGCAATGCTCAATGAATTTATCAATGAAGGGAGTAGTGTTAACCATGTTGATATTCTCGAGGTTTGAATGTCTCTTTTTTAGTTACTCAATTTGTTTTTTTACGGTTTGCTTCAATTAAAGACCGTTTTGTCTTTTATTTTATTTTTCAATTTTGTTTTGTAAAATTTCATGCTTTATTGCTATCGATAATGTTTAAATCAAACCCTTAATTTGATTATAATTTTTTGTTTTTTCGGTTTTTGTTTTTTAGGAGAATTTAGATTTTTGTTTTGATCATTGGTTTTAGTTTCTCGATTACTCAACTTGATTTTCTCTTATTGCTTCAATTATAAGCCATTTTGTTTTAATTCTCTTAAATATTTTTGAAAATTTTCATGCTTTATATTTAACTAAATTTTTCTAATTGAAACCATAATTTGATAATTGAAGCCATTTTGTTTTGATGATTGATCTGAGTTATTATTTACAACACCACTTTTTTTTTCTACTTGAATTTAGTGCCTCATTTTTTGTTTGATGAATGGTTTTAGTTGCTCAATTATTGAATTTGGTTTTCTCTTTAGCTTTCGATTATAAACACTTTTGTTTTGATGATTGGTTTGATTTATTATTTTGGTTTTCACTAGTTACTTTAGTTGCTCAAGTTGATTTTCTCTTTTTTTTTTTTCTTAAAGGAAGTTGATTTTCTCTTGTTGCTTCAATTATAGATTCTTGCATTTTTACCCTTATTTTTTGTTAGTTTCATGTTTATTGTTTTATGTTATATTTTAATGGGAAATGTTAACGAGTGCCCCCGGGGCACTCTTTAAGCACTTTAAATAGTAAGTTTTATATGAAAAGTTGTGTATTGAATGCATTGGAAATTGTAATCGTTACTTTTTAAGAGAATAATTTCTAAATTTAGGATGCTTAAAAATTGTCCCGGAGGCACTCGTTAACAAGACCCTATTTTAATTGATTCTTGATTCTAAATGTCAATTTTTTTTAGCAATTGAGATTGATTCAAGTAACTCGACAACGCTATAATGCTTTTCGGTATCTATTTGCAACCCCCATTATCCAAAAACGTCTTGAGGTTCTGGAAGAGATCCAGGTATATTCCCCAAATAGTTTTGTAAAGCTTTTTTCTTTGTCAAGACTTTTTTCTATGTTGTGTTATGCTTTATTGAATATTTAATCGCTAGATATGTACCATTTATCATTTTCACATGGTTTATTTTTATTATTAAGAACTATTGAGATCATTTTTGGGTTATTTGCTTTTTTTTTCTTTCATAGTTTGAACCTAGCCGTCTATTTATTAACCTATTTATGCTTTTAAAAAAATGAATATGTAAATTATTCTAATGAATTCGAGTTTCCTAGTAGCTTCTGAACTTATTGTGACTTTACAGAAAGAACATGATGGATTGAAGGCAAAGTTTTTGGAGGAGAGGGCAGATGTTGAAGCCAAATACCAATTATTGTATCAACCATTGTACACAAAGGTATCTTGAGGATTCTTGTCATTGATTGTTCAATTATATACGTTTAAAATTATTGAATCTGATTTTTATGGGAGCATTCAAATGTAGTATATTGATCACTAAACCTATTTATAAATGAATGCAGCGCTATGAAATTGTGAATGGTCTTGCTGAAGTGGAAAGGGTAGCAATTGAAACTCCAGCTGATAAAGATGAGCCTGAAGGTATATTAACTAGAAATTGACCCCTTACTCTTTTATTATTTTGATTCTCCACTTTAACAATTTTCTTGTGAATTATGCAGTGAAGGGAGTGCCTTATTTTTGGCTCATTGCTTTGCAAAATAATGACGAGATAGCTGATGTGGTAAGTTGAATAAAGTGTTCAATTGTTTAACTTGTTTTACTCTTTAATGCTTTAGGTTTTATAGCCATAAAATTACATTTTGGTAATGATATTTTCACTGCTGATCTTAATGAATTAGATTACGGAGCATGATGAAGATGCTTTGAAGTATCTCAAAGACATCAAATATACCAAGATCACAGAACTGCAAGGGTTCAAACTTGAGTTCTTTTTCGATTCAAATCCGTATTTTTCAAACACGGTCCTGACCAAAACCTAGCATATGGTTGATGAAGACGAGCCTATACTGGAGAAGGCTATTGGGTAAGTTGGTTCTTTTAACTTGATGATATTATGCGATCAACGATCTATTTTGCATTGTTTAGGATCACGAGTAAGGTTTGCTTGCTGCATTTTTTATCAGGACAAAAATTGAATGGCTTCCTGGCAAATGTTTGACCAAGAAAGATTCAAACACTCCAAAACCAACTATCGGAACTGAAAAATATGATAGTTTCTTCAATTTTTTCATCCCGCCGGAGATTCCCAAAGATGACATGGGTGTTGACGAAGAAGTGGTATGAAAGACTATAACAACTCCTTGATAAATATAAATATGAAATACTATTTTTCTTGAACAATTTTATTTTATTTTTTAAACAGGCTAAAGAACTTCAGAATGAGATGAAGCAGGACTATGACATTGGGTAAGCTGAATACTATGATGTTTTAACATAATTATTGACTCATGACACCCTTTTAATTTTTGCAACTTCGATTCTCTACTTGAATGAATTTTGATGCTTGTTTAGGTCCACCATAAGAGACAAAATCATTCCCAATGTTATATCATGGTATACTGGGGAGGCTTCTGATGGAGAGTCTGGAGATCTAGATGTTGATGATGATGATGATGAGGAGGAGGAAAAGGAAGAGGCGGAGGTGGAAAAGGAGGAGGAAGATGACAACAACGGCTTGGATGATGATGAAGATGATAATGAAGACGTCGACCATCCAAAAAAGAAGGTATAATTTTGATGATTTGAATTGCTGAAATATTTGTACAATTTTTTTGTTTGTTTTAAATTTGAGTTTTGAAGTAGAATTAACACATTTGTTTTTTTCTTGTCCATTTTTGTTAATTTCCTTCAGAATGTTGTTCCAGTCCTCAACAATTAAGGTAAGATATTTTAACTTTCACCGAAGTTGTTTGATTGACTCCTTTAGTTAATGTTGTCTTTACAAAGAGCGATGACAATATTCTTCTATCGGTTGAAATCAAAGGTCCCACCAAATTATGTGGATTCTACTTCCATTATATTTGGTGAGATATGTTTGAATTTCGACAAATAGAAGTGTGTGTTAGAAACTGTACACTAAACATAGTTCTTATCTTTATTTATTTTGTATGTCGCTTGACATTACATTTTTTTATTTTAATTCTATATTTATATTTTTTTTTCAGCTTGGAAAGGGTCAAAGACCAGTAGAGTGCAAGTTCCAGTAAGAGATGGTTGTTTCTGGGTACCAATTTGTGTGATGAAGAATTAGATTTCATTCAATGTGATGTTGTATTTCATTGATGTTGGATTTTTATTTTTTTAAATCTTATATGTTTGAATTTTATTTAGTGCCCTTCCCATTCTCCTGTTTTGGTTTGTATTTTGGAGAAATGTTGTTATAGATAGGGATGTATTGATTTACTGCTATGATTTATAGAATCGTTTTGGATAGTTTTTTTTTGTTACAATATTATGTCCTCGATAATATCGATCAATATTTGTGATAAAATATGATTACAATTTCATTTCAACAAGTTTTTTTTTTATAATCGGTACATGTTTGGATTGTGTATTTAGTATTTTGTAATCCGTTTTAATTGCAAATTTATGGTATTTGAAGTGTGAGTTAGAATATGATATGGAAAGGAAAGTTAGATGTTGAACTACATATAAGTGAGGAGACTCATATAAATGTCTTAAAGATTGTTTAGAGTCTAATGTGCGACTCCAATTGCATTTGTGTGATTGTTCAAAGCCCCCAATTTGATGATCTTTATGACCCTCTCATTACTTAGGAATAGTATTAGAGTCTTGTTCAGCAACTTTTTGTATCAAAATTATTCTTTTCAGAGACGGTTAGAAGGCTTTCCTCGTTGATGGTGAGTGTCAATGATTATGCAAGTGTACGTGGATGAAATAGTTTCTACTTTGGGGAGAGAAATACCAAATTGATGATTGGAGTCACTTGAAGGAGAGATTTCTGGTATATTAAATGTGAGTAAGTGTATCATATTGAATATAAAAGATGTTGATACACATACAAGTGATATGAACCATATACCTTATGCGCTGAAATTTTGGACTAAAATGTTGTGTCTAATTGCACCAGAAAATAAAAGATGTGGTGTCTAATTTCACTTGTGTGGTTCCTCAAATTTCAATGTAGTATCAGAGCTTGATTTTTAACAACACTTTGTATTAAAAGTCTTCATGATAAAGGTGATTAGGAGGTGTGTTTCGTTGATGTTGAGTACAAACAATGATGCAAGTGTATGTGAGTGAAAAAGTCCCCACTTTAAGGAGGTCAGTCCCAAATTATTAAGCGGACCCTCACTTGATAGGGTTAATGTTGATATGTCAAGTGTGAGTGAGAGTCTCACATTGAATAAAAAAGTAAATGTTGATCAAAATATAAATGTTAAGACTCATGTACCTAATTTTTAAAATTTTGGGTTAAAATGTCGTATACAATTGCACTTGTGTGATTCCTTAAAGTCCAATGTATGTTTATGTTGGGGAGTCTGGGGGCGGCAATGGCAATGGGTTAAACATACGTCTATGACCACCAAGAGACTTAGACACCACATATCCACCCAAAACCTTAAGGCATCAGGTTTATGGGTCTCCTCTCTTATATATCCAACGTTTCCTCCATTTCTAGTTGATGCGGGACATAATCACTCACACTTGATTTCCAACAATCTCCCCCTCAAGTGTGACTCATCCACATAACTAGCCTGATCCACACTAGGATCCCGCTTCGACTCCCCCATCGAGCCTAACCAAGCGATGATCCCAATTTGTTGGGGAGTTTGGGGAGCGTTGGGAGCGGCAATGGGCTAAACGTCCAGGACCACTAAGAGACTTATAAACCACATTTCCATCCAAAACCTTAAGACATTATGTATATGTATCTCACCTCTTATATATTCAACGTTTCCTCCATTTCTAGTTGATGTGGGACATAATCACTCACACTTGATTTCCAACGGTTTATGTGGATGAAAAAGCTCTTACTTTATTGGGAGCAATCCTAAATTAATTGATAATCTCACACTTACCGAGGAGATTGCAGGTATATGTATGAGTAAGAGTCTCACGTTTGATGAAAAAATTGATGTAAAATCATTCGGATGGATCAATTATTTAAATTCTATTAAATAATTTACAAAAATAAATAATTTTTAAAACGAAAGTTCTTAGCAAAAATTTTGTGACTCATGAATGTCGATCATTTTATATCATAAGTTCTATGACACTCACTTAAAATATGTAATATCACAATTTTTTAATCTAAAAATCCCGAAAATTGACCAAATTTAAGTGATTATAAAATATGAAATCTTCTTCGTGAACATATTAAAATATAAGGACCAACCCGTAACCAAACCAAAAATAAAGATGAAAAAACTAAATAAAGATGAAAAATATAAATAAAATAGCAATACTAAAAGTAATAGTATTTTTTGAAGAAAAAAAAGTAATAGTTTTAAATTGTTAAAATTTTTTTTTTTTAAGAAATTAAAATGAAATATGATGGAACAAAATGTGTTTGACACTACCTCTTGAGAGTTTTGATGATAACAAGGTATTAAATATTGTCAATTGCATATGCTAATATTTGTTCAAGTGTCCAGGACCATAGACAAAATTTGAGATCTTTATTAGATTCTGGAAGAACAAAAGAGAGCAAACGAATCAACAAAAAAGAAGCTTAAAGCGTCTGAAGAGAACTGCTCCTGAAGACAAAGTGCTTCTGAAGTTATGACGTCATCAGAAGTAAGTTCATCAGAAGCTGAAGATCACCAGAAGTTGTAGTTCATCAGAAGATGCAAGACTTAAAGCTTCAAAGGTTTTTCAATGGATTTAATCTCGTCTAAGCATTGCAGAAGACCATAAGAGTGAAGCAACGGCTAATTCAAATGAATTTGAAGGCATTGGATGCTTGTTCTTTGAAGAGCGTTGACAAAGTACAATTGTACGAAGTGTACAACCACTACCTCCACTACTCAATTTTTGTCTCTGCTACAAGACAAAAATAACAGCTCTGCCTGCAACGATGTTCCTACATACTTGGAATGGATTTGAAATTGATCCTTCATAGGACAACAACCATATCAGGCAAAAGATCATTGGTGATTGATCAAAGCTTCAAACGACTCTTATTTTGATGCGCTAGCAATTCACAACGTCTCTTTCACACCTCTATATAAAGGAGTGAATACTTTGAGAATTGTAAGAGACTCAACAACAATTTAAAAGCGTCAAACCTCTGCTGAAATTGTTCTGCATCAAAAGTTCACTTAGAATTTCTTATCAAAGTTCATATCTTAGAAATTCTAGAGTCTTAAGAGTCTGTATCTGATGTGCATTGTGAACACCACTGATTGTATATCAAGTGTTCAACGTTAAACATTTTTCTTTGTAATTTTGTTTGATTAGAAGTCTCTTGCAGTTGTGCTTGAGCATAGAAGTCTCTTGATTGTGTTCAGGAGCATAGGAAGTCTCTTGCAGTTGTGCTTGAGCATTTGAAGTCTCTTGCTAGTTTTAGTAGTGAGCATTTGTAATCAAATATTACTTTTAAGTGAACTCTCCTTGGAAGTGCAAGGGGGACAGGACTACTTCCGGTTTGTGGAAGGAACCTGTATAATTGCTTTGTGTCTCTCCTCTCTCTCTCTCTCTCTCTCTCTCTCTCTCTCTCTCTATTTTTATCCGCTGCATTTAGTATCTGAATATCACTTTAGAAGTTGTACTTTAATTGCTTTTGACCAGTGACTTCAGTAGGAGAAAAGAAGAAGAAAAAGCCAACACAATTCAACCCCCCTTCTTGTGTTTTTCTCACCTTCAAAATATATTAACACCAACATACTACTTTCCCATCACAAGGTGTGCTAGAGAAAATAGCTAGAAAGTTACAACAGAGTTCAAACATAAAGTTCACAGATTAACTGACACCCAAACATAAAAATGGGTTTTGACACCAATCATGAAACTGATAATGAAAAACAGCAAAATTAGCTTTATACCACCATAAAGAAAGCAGTTTAATACTCTCCAAAAGCTGAAAATGGGTGTTTTTTGTGCCTCAAAAAATTCTTGCATTTCTTTCCTTCCAAATCGTCCAAGAAGTTGCATACCAGATTAAAAATATGATTGAAACCCGCGATTTTGAATGACCTAGAGAATTACCAAACCGGAAAAAATGCTCCATTAAGGTAGATGGAACCGCGGATTGAACACCCAATCAATTGCGAACAAGGTCCCATATTTGACCAAAAAGTCGCAATTCAAGAACAAATGAGTGTCGAATTCGTGCACCCCGCCGCCGCAGATGCAATACTGAGCCTCGTTAGAAATAATCCCCCTGCGATATAAACTCAACTTCGTAGGCAATCGATTCCAAAAAAGACGCCAAGTAAAAACAGAAACCTTGATAGGAACATCCTTCCTCCATAGCAGATCAGCCGAAACTAAAGCATTAATAGTATTGGGTGACGTCCCACATGTGAGAGTGCGGTATGCCCCTCCAACCGTATACTCTACCGCTGAATTAGGAATCCAAGTCCACACATCATCAATATCAACTTGCAAAGCAACATTAAGCAGTAACCTCGTACACTCCACTAACATATTCTCCTCTCACACCCATAATCTCCTCCTCCACTTCCAAGCCTCCCCTCCCTCCTCCCACCCCAAATCAAACATTTGCTCCACAGTCAACAATTTATTTTTTGTTAAATCATACAATCGGCGAAAACAAACTCGAAAAGGGACAACATCAACCCACTTATCTAACCAAAAAAATGTACTTGATCCGTTACCAATATTTTAACGCAAATTGTCGGGGAACCAACTACTGAACGCTGAGCCAAGCCTGTCACAAATATTAACTATCTCCCTCCACCACGTTGACCCCTCCCTACCCCTAACCTGAAACCGACCCCCACTAGGCCGTATCTAGTGGCCATCAGTCTAAAGCATATACCCTCTCTATCGACCACCTGCCTCCAACATCATTTGCCCAACAACACCAAATTAAACTCCCTAAGTCTCCTTACCCTCAAACCTGCAACCTCCTTTTCCAAACAAACGGACTCCCTATCAATCCATGAGATTTTCCTATTATCCTCACACCCTTCCAAAAAATGAATTAAAAGATATTTGATAGAAGAGATGATACTTGAGGGAGCTTTGAAGAAGGAAAGAGCATAGACAAGGAGCGAGGCTAAGACAGACTTGAGAAGAACAAGACGACCACCAAAAGATAAATATTTACTCCTCCAACTAGAAAGGCGTGATTTAATATGAACAACGAGATCCCAAAAATTTAACCAGCGAAAATCTCCATCCAAAGGAAACTCTTCCGTAGGACTACCATTCACCAGGACCGCCGCTTAAGCCGTAGTTACACATTCTTTCATCCATTTCCTCCACAAGAATGGAAATTACATTTTTCCCGTAACATCGTCCAAATATTTCCAATCCACAGAGTCGTAAGCCTTCTCAAATTAAACCTTAAAGAGAAGTAATTCCTTATTCAATTTTTTGGCCTTACCTACCACTTCATTAGCAAACAAAATGCCATCAAGAATCTGTCTTCCACTTACAAATGCAGACTGAGTATCACATATCACACTACCAATAGCATTCCTTAATCTATTTACTAACAATTTTACCTACACCTTATACAAACTTCCCACTAAAGAAATTGGGTGATAATCTTTCAAACTCTGAGGGAAATACTTTTTAGGAATAAGTGTGATTAAAGTTCTATTTATACCTTTCAAAAGCTTTCCATTTCGATGGAAGTCTGAAATAAAGCGCAAAAGATCCTCTTTCATCTCCCCCATCACTCTTTGATAAAACCAAAATTAACACCATTTGGGTCGGGGCACTTGAAGCTATCACAATCCCAAACTGCAGCTTTCACCTTCTCCAAGCTAAACGGTTTAATGAATTCCGCCCCTTCCTATAGGAAAGATGACAAAAAGTTTAAATCCAAAGCTCTAGGGCGCACCACACTATATGATTTGAAATGGTTCGATTAAATACCGCCGCTCTAACATTATCAACCCCTTCTACCTGGACCCCACCGACATTAAGGATAGAGATGTTATTAACATGTCACCTATTTGCCAAATTGCCATTCAAATGAAATGGAGTTAGCATGCCCTTCCTATAGCCATGTCAACCTAGACTAATGCCAACAAATATTAGAATGGATCTGAGACATAGAATGAAAATCAGCAGATAAACTGTGTAATTACTCCACCTCCTCCTCCCACAAAGAAGAGAGCTACACTTTTTCGTCCAACACAGAAATACGGCATTTAACAGTAGTCCGCACACTTGAAGGTGTGAAGTTAAATGGATATGTATGATTTTTCGCACGAAAATGGAATTAGAATGATAAAATACAAATATATAGAGTTTGATATATTCATATGAAGTGAATAGGTAAATGTTTACCATTAATTTTTAAGAGACATATATTCTTTAAAGACATATTCACCTGAAGTGAATTCAAGAACGTTTTCATACTTGATTAAGTTCAGTAGCACATGAAAGACTCAAATTATATGAAAGATGTGTTACAATTGATTTATATGACTCACTTGATAGTGATATATGAAACTCCCTGAAGGATTTCATTTGCGTAATACATACTATCAAAATTATTGAAAAGATGACATTATTTGTCCATTTTAAGAATTTGGAAATGAATTCGTTATAATCGATTTTATGATAATGGTATAAAATATTATTAGAAAATATGAAGAGATTCTAAAGTCGCTATTATATAAATGTTGATATGGACAAATCTAATTGATTAAGTACTAGAATGATTGTGATGTCATCTGATGTGAGTAAAGATCATGTCCTCAAGAAAATTATGAACAACTTGAATTGGTCAAGTGAAGACACTAATGTATTTTACTTATTATATCTATATCGTGGTATATTTGGTTTTGTCAATATTAGTAAATACATATAATGCAGCAAAATTTCATAATAAATCCAAACAAGTACCTAAATTTTTCTACAACAAACAAGAATTCAAATGAATATCATAACAACAACATAGAAAGTAATTCTACAACATAAATCAATGTTTCAATTTCAATTTCAAAGTTTCAAAACCTAAAACCACATAAGTTCTACAATGTTTCAAGACTGAAGAAAGGAAGGAAACATGAAACAGGAAACAAGAAGGAACATACAAGGTGTCATAATAGAAACAGAGAGGAGAGTAAAGGTGTTGTGTTGTATGAGAGGATTGCTTATATTAAAGCTATCCAAGATATGTATGAGGGGGTTTCAACTAGTGCGAGGACGTAACATGAGGATATAGACGATTTTCCCATAACAACATGACTGCACCAAGGGTCAACCATATGTGAAGGTTGAATTGTGTTGGCTTTTTCTTCTTTTTCTCCTAAAAAAGTCACTGATCAGAAGCAGTTAGATTACAGCTTCTGAAGAGATGTTTAGATTCTAAATGTAGCGGATAAAAACAGAAAGAGAGAGAGAGAGAGAAGAAAGACACAAAGCAATTATACAAGTTCCTTCCACAAACCGGAAGTAGTCTTGTCCCCCTTGTACTTCCAAGGAGAGTTCACTAAAATGTAATATCTGATTACAAATGCTCACTACTAAAACTAGCAAGAGACTTCAAATTACTCAAGCACAACTACAAGAGATTTCCTATGCTCCTGAACACAATCAAGAGACTTTTATGCTCAAGCAAGACTGCAAGAGACTTCTAATCAAACAGAATTACAAAGAAAAATGTTTGAGATTGAACATTTGATATACAATCAGTGGTGTTCACAATACAAATCAGATACAGACTCTTAAGACTCTAGAATTTCTAAGATATGAACTTTGATAAGAAATTCTAAGTGAACTTTTGATGCAGAACAATTTCATCAGAGGTTCAACGCTTTTAAATTGTTGTTGAGTCTCTTACAATTCTTTAAGTCTCCACTCCTTTATATAGAGGTGTGAAATAGACGTTGTGAATTGTCAACACATCAAAAAGAGTCATTTCAAGCTTTGATCAATCACCAATGATCTTTTGCCTGATATGGTTATTGTCCTATGAAGGATCAATTTAAAATACATTCCCAGTATGAAGAAACATTGTTGCAGGCGTATATGTTATTCTTGTCCTTTAGCAGAACCACACTCTGAGTAGTGGAGGTAGTGGTTGTACACTTCGTATAATTGTACTTTGTCAACGCTCTTCAAAGAACAAGCATCCAATTCCTTGAAATCCATTTGAATTAGCCGTTGCTTTACTCTTCTGGTCTTCTGCAATGCTAGGCGTGATTAAATCCATTGAACAACCTTTGAAGCTTTAAGTCTCTCATCTTCTGATGAACTTCAACTTTTGGTGATCTTGCTTCTGATGAGGTGTTTATGATGAACTTGCTTGTGATGACGTCATCACTTCAGGAGCGCTTTGACTTCAGGAGCACTAGTCTTCAGAAGCATTCAGCTTCATTTACTTTGTTGATTCCATTTCTCTCATTTGTTCTTCTAGTACCGAAGCTTTAAGTAGACACAAATTTTTTGTCTATAGCCCTGTACACTTTAACAAATATTAGCATATCCAATTGACAATTTTTAATACCTTGTTATCATCAAAACTCTCAAGAGGTAATGTTAAACACATTTTATTCCAACAATCTCCCCCTTTTTGATGATGACAAACATTAGTATTTAAAATGTTCAATTGTTGTTAATCTAATTAACAAGTTGACTATAAGGGCATGAGGTTTGTAAGCTCCCCCTGAGTTATATCCGTGTTAATTAAATTCATCATTAAAAAACGTAATAACTCTCAGAATTATCTCACATTAATAGACTAAGAGATAAGACGAAGGTCCTATTAATTTAAATTGCTTGAAGTTAAATAAATGGGGCTCAGAGCCTATAAATACTCTATAATCTACTCCCCCTTTTGTCATCAACAAAAAGTATAAAAAATAAAGACAAAAACAAAAGCAGTGAGAAAAATAGTGAGAAATTCTTTAAAAAAAAACATAAGAATAATAACATAAAATGAGTGCAGAAGCATAAGTATAAAACAGTCAGAAGCATAAAATGAGTTCAGAAGCAGAAGCATACAAAAGTACAAAGAAAGAAAATAAACTAAGGTTGGGCTTGTTTCTGGAACATTTCCATCATTTGATTCATCAGCCTGTTTGTTTCTTCTGCCTGTTGCTTCATTTCCTTCTTGAAGTCTTCATTGCTTCTGATCAAGTTCTCTTCTCTTACTCTAGCTTCTTCTAGTTTAGCTTCTGTAGAGGTCTTGTATTCCAGTATCAGCAGTTTCTGTTCAAGAAGTTCTTTCATGAGTTGTTTGTTTTCCCTTTCCAGTAGAGTGTTCATTTGAATTAATTCTAGTTCAGTAGAGGCTGACTTGAAATTAATCTTATTCAACCAAGTTAGATCCAGCTCCCTTGGGTGAACAGTAGAAGGTATAACACTTCTTGTAGTTAAGCATAGAAGGGTCTTTACAAGAATTCTGCTAACTGGTTCTTCTTGCATATCATTCATAATACCTCTTAACCCATCCTGAAGCTTGTTTTGGGCAGCATCTTGAGCATCAAATGAAGATTTTTGCAGCTCAAACAAGACGAAATCTACCCTTCCTCTCAATCCTCTCCACTGCTTAACATAGTTGTCTTCATGAATCAAGTTGTTTCTAGCTTGAATCAACTTGTTCAGCTCCTGGAATATATTCTCACACACATTTGCTAAAATAATAGAATCTAGAAACAATGTGGGTGGAGAAGGGATATTTTTGGGTCTAGCAGGAGCACAAGTTTGAAGAGCTAGGTTGGAGGAAGAAGGTTGGTCATTTGTGGTTATTTCAGGTTCAACAATAGTGTTGGTTGTAGGTTATTGGCTAGAGATGACCTGTACAGGAACAAATAGTTCAGGAACATCTAGTTCAGGAACAGATTGTTCTGAAACAGATAGTTCAGTAACATCTTGTTCAGGAACATCTTGTTCAGGGTGAATATGATTAGGAATAAGTACAGAATCTGTATTGATTGATGAGGCCATTTATGGGTTAGGTGTTTGTTGGTGGGGGCTTTTGTCATAACTTCATCATAAGCTATGTCAGAGGCTTTCTCTAAACTGGACTCATAACCAGGTAATTCACCTGAGTAATGGTTTATCAGTCCTTGAATGACAGATGGTTCATGTGTTTCAGTTGTTTGGGTTGGCGAGTTAGGATGAGATGATGATACATCAATGATTGCAGAATCTGACCCTGTGTGATCAACTGCACCCTCTGCATCATCAGGAACAAATTGAATAGACTCAATCATAAGTGGTTATAATGCATGATTAACAGGTAAATTTATGCAAGCATCGATCCTTATTTGTTGCATGTCATGTACCTTTCTTCAATAGAAGGATACATGGGAACAAAGGCATCACAATCTGGCTTTTTCTGTGCTTTGGTGGATGGTGACGGGGACAAGCGTTTGTTTAGGGTTGTATAAACTCTGTTAAGAGGAATATCATCCAAGTCAGATGAGGTTGATGAAGATGTTGAGAGGGAGGCTGGGTTTGACCTAGAGTCAGAAGAAGTACTAGATTTTATATTTACTATTTCAGCAACAGTGTGTAGAGAATCAATATTACCTTTAGGAGCTTCTGAAGCAACAACTTCTGAGCAGCCAACTTCCTCCTGAACATCATTAGCAGTCTTCAGCACACCATCAACCACTACCATCTGCTGCAAGTTTTCTGTAAGCTCTAATCCCAGTTGAGCAGCGTCAATTGTAGATTCCTTTGCCAGAACTTCAGCCAGTATCTCAATTTCCTTAGCCAACTGAAGTGTTTTCTTCATAGCAGCATCAACTTCTTTCTTTCTTCTCACCACCCTTGACACAAGCTCTGTTGCTTCTTCAATTTCTTCTTCATCCAGAGCAGTCTTCAACTTCCTGACAACATGTCTCCTTTTCCTTCTTGGAATGGAAGGTTGAGCAGGTTGAGGTGGTGAAGGTTCAGCTTCCTTGCCGCTTCTGGTTCTTTTGCTTAGAACTTTAGTAGGAGCTAAATTTGTAACCTCTTCTTGAATGGTTGGGATAGCAGGATCAACTTGAATAGAGACCTTCTCCTTCTTAGCTTTCTTAGCTTTTTGTGAAGGTTGTTCAAAAGCATCATCCAGATACTCAGCTTCTGTGAGTGCTCTCTTCTTTAACTTTCTGCTCTTGGCTACAGGCAGAGTACCACCATACATTTCTTCTGGTATATCCTCCAAATGGATAGTTTCTCTAGTCTTTGTCAAATGATCATGAATGAAGTATAGTTGCACATCAAGTGGATCTTGTTTGCAGATTGGTGGAAATTCTTCCATAAGATTGGATATAGCTCTGGATTCCTTCATATCTATGTCCAGCTTCTTGTAGACATCCTTCTTGATCAGATTCATATTCCTCAGAGTGCTTCCATTGATTATCTTCCCAGTCATTGTGTCAAGTTGTTGATTAGTGAAGACTTTTGTATCACTTAGTGCCTTTAGAATCCTTCCTTGATGAAGGATTTCTGAGATAAGTCTTCCATAGGGAATCCAAGTTCTCTTGATTGTTTGACTCTCTCTTAGAGCTTTAATCATGTGCTTGAAGATATACTTGGGCAAATTTGCTTTTTCCTTTGTGATGAAATAGTGAAGAAACACCATGTGCTCCAAAGAAGGTTGATCAGAACCTCCTCCTTTAGGTAGAAGGTTCTCATTCTGAATCTTCAAAAGCATTTTCTTCTCCATTGTTAAGTCACTGTAAGCACCTTTCTTCTTGCTGTTGAACATAGTCTGGTTAACTATTTCATTCTAGGGACTTTTCTTGTTGTTGTCCAGGCCATCTTTGAAACCACCTTCAGAAGCTCTCCTGATTACATAAGCAATCACTTCCTTAGAGATGAAGACCGGAACACCCATGATGCTTGACCTAATCTCAGTACAAGTAAATGGTTCCAACCCCATTTCTTCTCTAGATTTACCAGCTAAAGAAGGGTCAATATGCACCTTTTCATCCATTTCCAATTGGACAGCCTTACGATCATAGACATGAGCTCTTACCCAGAAGTGTCTTATAAGATTTGTGTAGGTTGGACCGTTCAGCATGTCAAAGTAACTAATGAGGTCCTGAGACTCATAGTACTCTCTGATGTTGCAGCCATGATATGACAGAGATGTGAAATTCACCGGACTCTCAACTTGAACAGTTAAATCCCACTCTTTTAACGTCATGGTTCTCCTTTTGATTTCATAAGCCCGAGTTTCTTGAGTGGAAGTTCCTTGAACATTTTCTTGCATGTTTGATTCTGGAACTGAGCTTGAAGACGCCATTGATGAGAATGAAGTTTTAGGGTTCTAAGGTTTTGATTGAAGAAGATGAACTTTTACTTCGCAAAGGATCGGTGTGAAAATAGAAAGTGTAGATTGTGAAGTGAGTAGTGTGTTTTGTCTAAGTGATTTGAGTAAAAACAAATGATTGCAATTAAGAGGAAACAAACAAACACAACATTAATGACAATTGGGGGCGCGAGATAGAAGTACATTCAAAGCTTAAAATCATCATTTCCCTCTTATGTTACACACCAATACAATTAGGCCACGTTAGATAACTTGAGATGAGTTGTTAAGTTAGTGGGACAGGTGTTACCAAAGAGTAACTCCAACGTTTCCACTAGCTCTGCTATTCAGGAGTACAAAATCTAGCTTCTGAAGTTAAGATGCTGATGTCATCTTTAGAAGCACATTTTCCTCAGATTCTCAGTTAAGAGCTTCTGATGGACCATAACTTATGAACTAACTTCAGGACCAAACTTCTTGTTCAGGAGCAAGCAAATTTAATCAGACACAAAGTGCATGTTCAAATTTTTCTTTATAAAATCAAATATTTCCATAGTTAAAGGTTTAGTGAATATATCAGCCCACTGATGTTCAGTATCAATGAATTGTATATACAAGATTCTTTTTTGAACATAATCTCTAATAAAATGATGTTTGATTTCAATATGCTTGGCTCTTGAATGTAAAATTGGATTCTTTGACAAACAAATAACAGCAATATTGATAGACTTTTAGCAAGTGTACTAAAAATGCATCGAAGTAATAAAATAAGTTCGTGTCCACGAGGACTGTGTTAATCTCAATTTAGCAATAAAGTAAATATTTAGGATATATAAATTATTTTGTTTAGATTTGATTTGATTGTATAAAATTAAATCAAAGAAATAAAGATTTGTTTGGAAAATATAGAGAGAGATGAGACTAGGTCTTTAGAATCCTCTAATGTTCCCCTAATTGGTATAGTGCACCCTATCCTTATGAATGATTCTCTAGTTTCACGATAGTTAACAAAATAGTCCTAACAACCCCTTGAGTTAGGACCCTCTTCTTAAACTACAACCCCTAATTCCTTAGGTGGTCTAATAATCTTCGAAGGTTTAAGCACGTTAATCTAATATCACTAACAAACGATTATCCATTCCTAGACTAACCATGTTTATTAGAACAATTTAACGAGGTCTAAATTGAATGCTAGGGTCAGTAGTCATTCGTTCTCACTAAATCATGTTTATAGTTGATCAAGATATAAAAAGCATTAAGAACAATTGAATTGAATAAAAACTAGATTGTCATTCACAATAAATAGAGTTTCACAGCAACATGGTTCAATTAGGGTTACATCAGAATCATCTTAGACCTAATCAAAGGAAATTAGCTAGACATAATTAAAGAAATAAACAACATAGTAAAGAAAATAAACCGATAGAGTTCCGTCGTTGCGGGTGTTACTCTTCAATTTAATTCAATCGGTGTTGTTGAATTTCCATCTCTATGTGCAAAGACTTCTTCTTCTTCTCTTGTAGCGTGAAAGCCCTCTGCGTTTCTTTTCCAAAACGTGAATCCAAGCCTAGCTTTGTGCCAAGCCGTGAATTGCCAAAGTGTGAATTATGGTCCTTTGTGCGTGTTGCTTCCTTTATATAGGCTTATGTAACCTAGCTTTCTTTTCAAGTCATAATGTTACGCTTTTTCTTTCTTTTGTTTTGCTTCAGCCCAATGTATTTTCTTGCTCATAACCTTTTATTCACACCACCCAAAGATTGCCACATAGCCAATGAATAATTAAACCATAATATTATCATTTCATCTTCACTGTTCAACACTTTAAAATATGCAACATCTTTATTCTTTCATCTAGCCATTGACCATAGTAATAATAGGCACTAATACATTACTTGACTCAATAAATAAGAAAATGATAATTTATTTAAAATGACTCTAAATTAAGTGCTAAATTAATAAAAGTAGACTAAAAACTTAATTAAAAAGACTCTAAAAATATGGAATGACGGACTGTCATCAAATATTATCACAGAAAATGGGAATACTGTTAGCATTAATCTGATAATCTTCCAACTGATGTTTCATCCAAAGTAGTTGTGTACAACAACTTGCAGCTGAGATGTATTCTGCTTCTATTGTAGACATAGCAATAGTTGCTTGTCTTTTGCTAGCCCAAGATATCAGATTCTCTCCCAGGAACTGACAGTTACCACTAGTTGATTTTCTTTCAATCTTATCATCAGCATAGTCAGCATCACATAATCCAACCAACTTATAATCTAAGGATTTCCTGTAAAGGAGTCCAAGATTTGTTGTTCCTTTCAGATACCTGAAGATTCTCTTAACTTCTGTTAAATGAGATTCTCTAGGATCTGACTGGAATCTTGCACACAAGCATACACTGAATAAAAGATCTGGCCTAGATGCAGTGAGGTATAACAAAGAAACAATCATACCTTTATACAGCTTTTGATCTACCTTTGATCCAGTATCTTATTTGCTTAAGGTGCAGGTTGGATGCATGGAGTGTTCATCACTTTACAATCTTCCAGCTTGAACTTCTTCATAAGCTCCTTTGTGTACTTTGTTTGATAAAAATATACTCAATCTTTACATTGATTGATTTGAATACCCATGAAGAACTTCAATTCTCCCATCATGCTCATTTCAAATTCATCCTGCACTTAGAGAATTCCTTGCAAAGAGATGCATTAGTAGAACCAAATATTATATCATCAACATATATTTGCACAACAAAAATTTCTTTCTTAAGAGTACTTCTGAAGAGTGTTGTGTCAACTTGACCTCTTTTAAAATCATTTTTAATCAGGAAATTACTTAGTCTATCATACCAAGCTCTAGGAGCTTGTTTCAAGCCATATAGTGATTTCTTAAGTTTATAAACATGGTCAGGATGATTAAGATCCTCAAAACTAGGAGGTTGCTTGACAAACACTTCTTCGTCTATGACTCCATTAAGAAATGCACTCTTGACATCCATTTGATATAATATTATGCCATGATTAACTGCATAGGATAGAAGTAACTTGATTGCTTCCAATCTTGCAACTGGAGCAAATGTTTCAGTGTAATCAATGCCTTCTTGTTGACTGTAACCCTGTGCAACAAGCCTAGCTTTGTTTCTGATTACTTCACCTTGTTCATTTAGCTTGTTTTTGAATACCCATTTTGTTCCAATAATGTTCTTCTGCTGAGGTTTGGGTATTAGATCCCACACATCATTTCTTTGAAACTGATTGAGCTCTTCTTGCATAGCTAGTATCCATCCATCATTTGAAAGTGCTTCATCAACTGTAGCAGGTTCAATCACTGATAACAATCCTATCATAGACTCTTCTTGTCTAAAATATGATCTTGTTCTTATAGGACTGTCTTTGTTTCCAATGATTTGATCCTCAGGATGTGAAGACTTGTACTTGAATGTATTCTTGGATTGATTTTCTTGTTGAGAGCCATCTTGAGCTTCATCAGAAGCTACTTCATCTTGAGCTTATGAAGTTGGTTCAGCTTCTGGACTATCTCCAGATTCTTCAGTCTGATCAGGTTCTAAAGTATCTTCAGTAACCTGTATGTCTGCAAAACTTTCATCTTGCTCTGGAGTTTCATTTCCATGCTCTTTGTCATCAAATTTAACGTGCATAGATTCTTTAACACAGAGTGTCTCTGAATTATACCCTCTGTATGCCTTTGACCTTTCAGAGTAACCTAAAAAGATTCCTCTTTGGGCCTTGGCATCAAATTTCTTTAGGTAGAGCTTGTTATTTAGAGTGTAACAGATACATCCAAATTGATGAAAGTAAGATATATTGGGTCTTCTTCCCTTAAAGAGTTCATATGCAGTTTTCTCCAAGATAGGTCTAATATAGATCCTATTTTGAACATAACATGATGTATTCACTGCTTCTGCGCAGAAATGTTTAGCCAAATTATTTTCATGAATCATGGTCCTTGCCATTTCTTCTAAAGTTCTATTATTTCTCTCTACAACCCCATTTTGTTGTGTAGTTCTAGGAGAAGAGAATTCATGGACAATTCAATTTTTTTCACAAAAAGTTTCAAATGGCTCATTTTCAAATTCTCCACCATGATCACTTCTGACTTTCAAAATTTTCATTTCTTTTTCAGACTGTATTTGAGTGCAAAAGTTACTAAATACATCATATGCATTGTCTTTACTTCTCAGGAATTTTACCCAGGTCCATCTGTTGTAATCATCAACAATGACTAGTCCATATTTACTTCCATATAAGGAGGCAGTATTAACTGGTCCAAATTAATCAATATGAAGCAGTTCTAAAGGTCTGGAGTTTGAGACAATGTATTTAGATTTAAAAGATGATTACACAATTTTCCCTTTCTGGCATGCACCACAGAGTGCATCTGAATGATAGTCAATGTTAGGTAGGCCTTTTACAAGTTGTAACTTACTAATCTTAGAGATTAATCTTCAGTTAGCATGTCCCAACCTTCTGTGCCATACCCACTTCTTATCATTCATTGATAGAAGACAAATTACCTTCTGATCAACCAGTTTAGAGAAATTGATTTTATAGAGACTTTCTACTCTCTTTCCTTTGAACACTATGGACATGTTATCTTTGTTGATTACTGTGTAGTTGGTCTTTTCAAACATCACATCTTAACCATTGTCAAAAATCTGACTAATACTCAAAAGGTTATGTTCAAGACCATCTACCAACCACACATTATTAATAGAGATAAAGGGGTTACCAATAGTTCCTTTACCAATGATCTTGCCAGACTGGTTGCCTCTAAACTTCACATTTCCTCCTTCTTTCATTGTGAGGGTGAGGAACATTGACTTCTCTCCTGTCATATGTCTTGAGCAACCGCTGTCCAGATACCATGATTTTTGCTTTTCCTTTGCTCTTAAGCATTTATGCGGTATTGACATTTTCAGATTTAGGTACCCATTGTTTTATGGGTCCTTTGAGGTTAGTGCTGGAAGTTTTACTCTTCACATCTTGTACCTTGAGGCGTGGTTTTGATAGCTTCTGATTGATCAGTACTTTAGGTTTAGCACCTTTTAGTTCTGATTCACCTGAAGCCACAACTGTTTTGTTCTTCGTAGCCTTAGACTTAAAGTTCTTTGGCTTTGAAGTAATCTTAGCCTTAGAGCTAGAAGCTTCAGGTTATGACTGAACCACGGTTTCAATTTTAGCACCTTCAGGTACAAAGAAGGTTTTCAATCCTTCCTTGATACATTCACAACATGCTTTAAGATTGGTTTCATTAGGTTTTCCTTTTGAGAATCCAATACCTTTGCCATTGTTTTTGTAAATGTTGTAAATCATAGAAGCAACTATACTTCTGTCAATACCAGACATTATAGAATCTTCAAGAGCAATTTCATGGTTGCTTAAAGGTTTTCCATTACACTTTTCTTGTAGCTTCTGACATAAAAACTTAAGCTTCTCTTCATAAGTTTTACAAATGACGTCAAAGCCTCTAAATCCTTCTTCAGAAGCTTTTAGATCCAATAGAGTTGATTCATGTTGTTTCATTAAATCAACGTATTTTTCTTTTAAATCTTTCAACTCATTGGTTCTCAGTTCAAAATGTGTAAGGAGCTCTTTAAGAGCCTCAATAAGTTCTTCTCTGGGAATTTTAGAATATACCTGATTTTCTTCTTCTCAGTCTGATTCAGGTTCAGCTTCTGAAGTTACTATAGCCACTAACCCCACAACTACCTTTGCGTCTTCATCAACATCATCCTTATCAGATTCAGATTCATTGTCTAAATCTTCCCAGGTTGCCATTAAACTCTGCTTGATCTGCTTCTTGATCTTGTTTGATTTGAAAGTTGACTTTTTAGACTTGTCCTTTGATTTCTCCTTCTAAAGATCAGGGCAATCAGAAATGAAATGTCTAGGCTTCTTGCACTCGAAGAAAACCTTCTGATCTTCTTTCTTGGAGCCTTTGTAACCACTTCTTCTGCTCAAGAACTTCTTGTTCTTCTTCGCCAGATATTGCAGCCTGTTTGAAAGCATAGCCATCATCTCAGCAGGATCTTCATCAGAATCTCCATCAGGTGATTCTTCTTCAGATTCTATAACTTTAAGAGTTTTTTATGACTTCCCTTTAGATGGTAAAGCAATAGATTTACTTTTTTTAGCAGGCTCATGTTCATTAAGACTTATCTCATGAACTTTGAGAGAGCTGACAAGATCTTCAACACTCAGAGTGTTTAGATCTTTAGCTTCCTCAATAGCAGTAACCTTTGGTCTCCATCTAGCATGCAGACTTTTTTGTATCTTGCTCACATGATTAGAAGCAACATAGCTTTTCTTCAGTATTTGTAGTGCGGAGACTAGGGTCTGAAAACTTGAGTACATTTCCTCAATACTGTCATCATCCTTCATCTTGAAAAACTCATACTGATGAACAAGCATAAGTGTTTTTGCTTCTCTAACCTTCTTGCTACCTTCATAGTTTGCGCAGAGAGAAGTAAACATTGCCTTTATAGTAGATTTGCCACTCATCTTCATATACTCTGCACGAGGTATAGCAAAAACAAGTGAACCTCTGATCTTGTGATGTTTCTTGTACATTTTCTTCTGAGTAGAAGTATGTTTCTTTCTATCAACAACAGCTCCTTCTTCATCAAGGTCCAAGTCACCAACTCTATCTTCCAGAATATCCCATAATTGTTCATCTAAGCCCATGATATAACTGTAGAAGATGGTTTTCAACCAGGAGAACTCTTCAAGATCTCCATTGAGCTTTGGAAATTTTCCTGAGTCAGCTTTCTTATCACTGTAATCATAAGGTAAAACATTATGATTTCCACCAGAACCAGAAACAGATGATTCACCAAACATGTTTTTCTCTGATCTTGGACTGTTACACTGTTAAGTGTTCTCAACAGAACCAAAGAAGGGGGGATTGAATTGTGTTGGCTTTTTCTTCTTTTTCTCCTACTAAAGTCACTGATCAGAAGCAATTAGACTACAGCTTCTGAAGAGATGTTCATATTCTAAATGCAGCGGATAAAAACAGAGAGAGAGAGAGAAGAAAGATACAAAGCAATTATACAGGTTCCTTCCACAAACCGGAAGTAGTCCTGTCACCCTTGCACTTCCAAGGAGAGTTCAGTAAAATGTAATATCTGATTACAAATGCTCACTCCTAAAACTAGCAAGAGACTTCAAATTACTCAAGCACAACTGCAAGAGATTTCCTATGCTCCTGAACACAATCAAGAGACTTCTGAAGGTGGGAAAAACACAAAAGGGGGGGGGGGGTTGAATTGTGTTTTCAAAAACGTTTCTTTCTTACGAAAAATAACAATGTTCTCAGGATACAGAGTCTGATAGAGTTCAGAGTCTGATCAGAGTTCAGAGTCTTAGCAGCGGAATATAGAACAAATGCAAGAAAGAAAGAAGACACAAGCAATTTATACAGGTTCCTTCCACAATCCGGAAGTAGTCATGTCCCCCTTGCACTTCCAAGGAGAGTTCCACTAAAATGTAATATCAAATTACAAGTTGCTCAAACACACAAGTAAGAGACTTCCTTTGCTCAATCACACAAGAAAGAGACTTCAATGCTCAAGGACAACTCCAAGAGACTTCTAAACAATTACAGAGAATTGAAAAGATATTTAAATACTTGATATACAATCAGAGGTATTCAGAAAACAAAACAAAACAGAACAGACTCTGTTTTTCTTAGATACTTAGAAATTCTAAGATATAACTTTTGTCAGAATTATCTAAGTTGTTGATGAGCAATGTTTGCGACTTGAAGTATGAGAGAATAGCCTAATTCGCGTGTATATATATTCAGTAGTCATTTCTTTAAGTCTTCATCTCTATTTATAGAGAATTTGAGAGACGTTGGGAACTGCCAGCTCATCACTTTTTCTTTACCGAAGCTGATTTGACACCTTGATCCTTTGCTTGATTTGAGGCTTGTACAATAAAATCAAATTCAAATCCATTCCACCAAGTATGGAAAAGTCTCTGCAATAGTTGCTGTTATTCTTGTCGTGTATAGCGGATACTGTGCAGAGTTGGTGGTTGCAGGAACAGGCGTAGGCATAGTGGTTGTACTTTTCGTACATTGTACTTTGTCAACGCTTTCCAGTGTCTGAAGAATCTTTGCTTCTGATGAATTTGCCTCTGGAGACTATTTGCTTCTGATGAGTCTGCCTCTGAAGAACTGACTTCTGATGATGTCATCTTCAGGAGCTCTTTCTTCAGACGCATTCTGACTTTGATTTTCCAGGAGCGCTTTCATTCAGATGTTCTTCAAGCTTCAGTCTAAATTTCCTTTGCTCTTTAATTCATTCAGTCAGAACCTCTTGTAAATAAATCTTTTTTAATGGTCCTGTACACTTGAATAAACTTTTAGTAATATCCAATTGATAATTTTTAATACCTTGTTATCATCAAAACTTAAGTGGTATAATTGTGAAACACCCTTTGTTCCAACAATCTCCCCCTTTTTGATGATGACAAACATAAGTATTTAAAAAAGATCAATTGTTGTTAACTTAATTAACAAGTTGACTCTTAAAGGTTCTGAGTTTTGTAAGCTCAGACTCCCCCTGAGTCTGATATTCTCTAAGGTGAGGTTTGTAAGCTCCCCCTAAGTCCTATCCAGGTTAATTAAGTTCATTTTTAAGCTTAACAATACTTTCATAAAATGCAGATAAGATAAAATTGGGTTCTCAAATAAAATAAAATTTGTTAAGTTTTATTTTATTTTTGGGCTCAGATTCTTTGTTAAATGCTTTCTATTACTCCCCCTTTTGTCATCAATTAAAAAGAACAAAAACACGCAATGAACAAAAGTGAAGAAATAAAAACTTGTATATCAGAGATTGTCAGAAGAGTACAAAGAAATTAGAGCAAGCATTTAAAACATATAACAAGAAAAACAAAACAAGGTGTGCAACTAAGGGTTGGGTTGGGGTTGTTGTTGTTGGACAAGAGCCAGCAGACGCTTAATGTCTTCAGACTGCTTCCTAACAGTTTCTTCCAGAGCCAACTGCCTCTGAAGAAGATAATATTCCCTAGCCTTAGATTCTTCTTGCTGCTTCAGCACCTTTTGCTTCAGCATCTTGAAGACCTTGGAATCTATTGTTACATATTTAGATTCAGCGTAGAACGGAGCATTAGCCAGATATAGAGGCTTGCTTTGGAGTTGATGAGAAGAGTGTGATTCTTGCAAACGACGTTTCATGGCGAGAGCTTGAATACGACAACACTTCTGAGCAACACCATCAATGAAATTCAATGCCCTGTTCGTGAGATTAGACCAGCTGTCTTGATAAATGAATGGTAAAAATGGAGTGTTCCTTAGAAGCACTAAATTCTGCATCTCGTCATTAAGTGCCACCAGACGCTCGTCCAGGTATTCAGAATCCAGTATGTTTATGGGAGGTTGGTCAGACATTTGAATTGGTGAGGAGGATGAGGGTTGGTCAGAATCAGAAGTATGGTTTTGTGTTGGTTCAGAAGGTGAAACAGACACAGTGGGTTCAGATTCTGTCACTTGGACAGACTCTGTAGCCACAGTCTCCATAACAGATTCTGGAATGGTCTGTTCTGGTGTTTGGTTGTCAGTGGTCTTTTGTTGTTGGTATTCAGGAAGTTCTCCTGAATAATGGCTTTCAAGGTTGGATAGATCATCCTGTTCAGAAGGTTTGTTTTGTGGTGAAAAGGTTGGTTGTTGTTGTTTGTTTGTAGGTGGCTCTGAGATAGGTTGTTCAGAAGTAGTTGGATTTTCAGTGACTACTTGCTCTTCAGCAGTAGCTATTAAATCAACAACTTATGTACTACCTTGGTTTGAGGTTGAGGAAGATGGAATAGGAGCATCAGGAGCTAGCATGTTTAGTGGTTTGATAACGGGTGGTTGGAAAGGATGGTTGGCAGGTAGCTTGTTGCAGATACCTATTCTCCTTTCAGATAACTCCCCTATTGTTTTATAAACATCATCGGAAGCTTCTTTGAAGGGTTTTGGTTTTGGAGAGAGTTTGGATTTTGTAGTTGTTGTTTTAGTTCTGAGTGTTCGTTTGGCTTTTGGAATAGGTTTGGATATGTTGAATTTCTGACTTAGAGGTGCGTTGTCTAAGTCAGAGTCTGTAGAAGATGAAGGAGAAGTAGAAGGTGGGGGAACTGAACTCTGAGTTACCTTAGACGTTTTGGGGTCGTCTGAGACAGCAGCCTCTGAAGCAGCAGCTTCTGATGTAATCCCTGTGACTGATTTGTCTGGGAGAGAAACACTTGTTCGTATTACTGGTGGAGGTCCAGCAGCTTCTGAAGCAGCCACTTGAGGGACAACATCTGAGGTATCAGCTCCAGAAGTTCCTGAAGTCTCTTTCAGAACCTTCTGGGCTCCCTTCACAGCATCTTTTTCCAGCTTCCTGGCCAAAGACTGAGCCTCAATAACCTTCTCAATGAGGTGTTGATCTTCATCATGGTCAATGCCTATAGCTGCTAGAGTCTTGTCTCTGTCAATTCGGCACTGAGCTTTCAGCCTCTTCTTCTCATTCTTGAGATTCTGATAGTATTCTTCGTTCCTCTTCTTCTCTTCAGGAGTTGGTTCATACATAGGCATCACAATCTCCCCTGTTGCTAGCCTCTTGAGTGGTCTAACAACTTCAACAAAACCAGCTTCTTTTTCCTCCTGGGCTCGTTGATATCTTTCCTCAATATTTGAGTCAGCCTTACCTCTTTTCCTCTTTGGAGCAGCCACAACTCCAGAATCAGTTGCTTCAGGATTAGCAGCCTTCTGCTTCTTGGCCAAAGCAACTTCAGATTTCCTCTGGGCCTCTTCAGACTCCTTAGCAAAAGCTGCTAGATAAGCAGACAATGCTTCAGGATGGTTTTCCTTGAGAATAGAAGGAAAATTTCTGATGAACTGGCATGGGGCTTCAGACTCCTTCAAATCCTTTGAATCAGTGAGGATTGACTTAATGGCCTTCATGTTGTAGAGGGATGTGCCATTGATCATCCTTCCAGTGGTGATACCCAACACTCTGTCTGACACAAGGTTGAATGTGTCCAGAGTCTTCAGTACACCTCTTTGGTAGAAGATTTCAGAGAGAAGTCTTCCACAAGGGACTTGCCTCCTTTTTCCTTTATAAGCTTCCTTGATAGCCCAGCATAAATGATGCATGATATATCTTGGAAGATTTATTTGCTGAAATCCAACCAAGAAATACAGCACCAGTTTATGATCCACATTTGGTTGGTCAGCACCTCCTCCCTTTTGGAAGAAGCATTCATTCATGATCTTCAGAAGCACCCTGTGCTCAATATCCATTTCAACCAGCTTGGTTGCAGGATTTCCCTTCAGCAGCAGATTTGTAAAGTTGTCCAACATGGCATCTTTACTGTTGACGTTCCATTGGAACCTTCCTTCTAGAGGCATCCTGCATGCCTGAGCAATCACCCCTTCCGTGATAGATACAGGGATACCCATCACAGCAGACTTGATTTCAAGGCCGTGAAAAGGTTCAAGACCCATTTCCTTTCTTGATTTGCCTTTCAAAGAAGGGTTTCTTGACACAGCTTCCCTTTCTTTTGCCTTTGCCGAATCAACATCAAAAACTTCAGCCCTAATCCAGAATTCTTTCACCAGATTCACATAAGTTGGACCGTTGAGCATCTGAAAATACCCAGCCATCTTCTGAGCAGAAATTAAAGCATCCATATCTACTTTGTTTTTTTTTAGAGAAGAGAAGTCCACAGGCGATTCGATTTGAACAACCAACGAATCGATTGGAATCAGCACAGTTACCGGTTTGATAGAGTAGTTTGATTTCGAGCTTGAACCGCTTGTAGAAGTGGCCATTAGAGAAGATGAAGTTTGGGGGTTTAGGGTTTCTAAGTTGAGAGAAGAGAGAAAAACGATTTTCAATCGAAACTGCTTAAAACTTGAAAGTGTAGGAAAGTGAGTGAGTAGTGTGTGTTTGGTGTTTATAGTGATTTGAAAAACAACTCTTCACATTTCAGAAGTAACAGCCAAACATGCGTATTAATGACTTGAGGGGCGCGAAAATATTTGATAAGAGAAAAACCATCATTGCCCTTAAAAAGTGTTGTTTCCCAATGCAGATAGACGTGTCAAAAGCCTACAAAAAATAACTTTAACCTTTCCACTTCCCAGTACTATCAGAGTCAAAAAGATTCCTTTCCAGAGTCTGATAATTTTCTCAGAGGCTGAGTCTTTTCAGATTCTCCAAGGAGAGTCTGAAACTTCTTCAGCGTCTGATAATTTTCAGAGTCTGATTTTTCACTCAGAGTCAAGCATTACTCAGAGACAAAATGCATGTTCAAATTTTTCTTTATAAAATTGAATCTTTCAACAGTTAGAGGTTTTGTAAAGATATCAGCCCATTGATGGTCAGTATCAATGAATTGAATATCTAATATTCCCTTTTGAACATAGTCTCTGATAAAATGATGTTTGATTTCAATGTGTTTGGCTCTTGAATGAAGAATAGGATTTTTAGACAAACAAATAGCAGCTGTGTTATCACAATAAATTGGAATACAGTTTTCAGTTTTTTGGTAGTCTTCTAACTGATGTTTCATCCAAAGCAGTTGTGTGCAACAACTAGCAGCTGAGATGTATTCTGCTTCTGCTGTTGACAAAGCAATAGTTGCTTGTCTCTTACTGGCCCAGGATATCAGATTCTCACCAAGAAACTGACAGTTTCCACTGGTTGATTTTCTTTCAATCATGTCACCAGCATAGTCAACATCACAGAATCCAACTAGCTTATAATCTGCGGATTTCTTATAGAGAAGTCCAAGATTAGTTGTTCCTCTCAGATATCTAAAGATTCTTTTAACAGCAGTTAAATGTGATTCTCTAGGATCTGATTGAAATCTTGCACACAAGCAGACACTGAACAAAATATCAGGTCTAGATGCAGTGAGATACAATAGAGAACCAATCATACCTCGATACAACTTTTGATCAACTTTGGCTCCTTGATCTTCTTTGTTCAGAGTGCAGGTAGGGTGCATTGGAGTGTTCATTTCCTTGCAGTCTTCAAGTTTAAACTTTTTCAGAAGCTCTTTGGTATACTTGGACTGATGAACATACACTCCTTCTTTGCACTGACTGATCTGAATTCCTAGAAAGAACTTCAGTTCTCCCATCATGCTCATTTCAAATTCCTCCTGCATCATCTTAGAAAATTCCTTGCAAAAAGATCTATTAGTTGAACCAAAAATAATATCATCAACATAAATTTGTACAATCAGAATGTCTTTCTCAAGTGTCTTCTTGAAGAGTGTTGTGTCAACCTGTCCTCTTTTAAAATCGTTTTTAAGCAAGAAATTACTCAGTCTGTCATACCAAGCTCTGGGAGCTTGTTTCAGACCGTACAGAGATTTCTTTAGCTTATAAACGTGGTCAGGATGTTTTAAGTCCTCAAAACCAGGTGGTTGTTTCACAAACACTTCTTCAGATATGACTCCATTGAGAAATGCACTTTTAACGTCCATTTGATACAGAGTTATGTTGTGATTTACTGCGTAGGAAAGAAGTAACCTGATTCCTTCCAATCTTGCAACTAGAGCAAAAGTTTCAGTGTAATCAATGCCCTCTTGTTGGCTGTATCCTTGAGCAACAAGTCTGGCTTTGTTTCTGATTACTTCTCCCTGTTCATCCAGCTTGTTCCTAAACACCCATTTAGTTCCAATAATGTTCTTGTGTTCAGGCTTAGATACAAGATCCCATACGTCATTCCTTTTAAATTGATTAAGCTCATCTTGCATTGCTAAGATCCATCCATCATCAGCTAGTGCTTCATCAACTGTTGTAGGTTCTATCATGGATAGCAGACCCAAGGCAGACTCTTCAGGTCTGAAATGAGATCTAGTTCTTCTGGGACTTTCTTTGCTACCAATGATCTGATCCTCAGGATGAGAAGACTTGTACTTGAATGAATTTTTGGATTGGATAACTTGCTGTGAATCATCTTGATTTTCTTCAGAAGCTTCAACAATTTGGACATCAGGAGCTGTCACAGCTTCTGAAATATCATTTGTCTCTGAAGTCTGATCAGGTTCTGAATAATCATCAGACTCTTCTGAACCTGCATTGTTTTCAATCTGCTCTGGAATTTGACTTCCAGGCTCTTTGTCATCAAACTTGACATGTATAGACTCTTCGACACAGAGTGTTTCCAAGTTATACAGTCTGTATGTCTTAGATCTCTCAGAGTAACCTAAAAAGATTCCCTTTTGAGCTTTTGCATCAAATTTCTTCAGATAGACTTTATTGTTCAGAATGTAACATGTACATCCAAACTGATGAAAGTAAGAAATGTTAGGTTTCCTGCCTCTAAAGAGTTCATATGCTGTTTTGTTCAGTATGGGTCTGATATAGATCCGGTTCTGAACATAACAAGCTGTGTTCACTGCTTCTGCCCAAAAATGTTTTGCCAGATTGTTTTCGTGAATCATGGTTCTTGCCATTTCTTGAAGAGTCCTATTCTTTCTCTCTACTACTCCATTTTGCTGTGGAGTTTTAAGAGAAGAGAATTCATGGACAATTCTAAATTTTTCACAAAATATTTCAAATGGCTCATTTTCAAATTCTCCCCCATGATCACTTCTGACTTTTAGAATTTTAAGTTCTTTTTCAGATTGGACTTGAATACAGAATTTTGTAAACACATCATATGAATCATCTTTAGATTTGAGAAACTTAACCCAACTCCATCTACTGTAATCATCAACGATCACCAATCCATATTTACTTCCATATATGGATGCAGTACTGACTGGTCCAAATAAATCAATATGGAGTAGTTCTAAGGGTCTGGAGGTAGAAACAATGTCTTTAGATTTGAAAGAAGTTTTAACAATTTTTCCCTTCTGACATGCACCACATAGTGCATCTGAATGATAATCAATGTCTGGTAGGCCTTTGACAAGTTGTAACTTGCTAAGCTTGGAGATTAATCTCCAGTTAGCATGTCCCAACCTTCTGTGCCACAACCATTTCTTATCACTCACTGACAGGAGGCAAAATACCTTCTGATCAGTCAGTTCTGAAAAATTGATCTTATAAACATTGTTCTTTCTCTTTCCCTTAAACACTACAGATTGGTCATCAGTGTTGATTACTGTGCAGTTGTTCTTATTAAACAAGACGTCATAACCATTATCACAAAATTGACTTATGCTAAGTAGGTTATGCCTTAGTCCATCTACAAACCACACATTATTGATTGAGACCGAGGAATTACCAATTGTTCCAGTACCAATGATTTTGCCAGTTTGGTTTCCTCCAAATTCCACAGTTCCTCCCTCTTTCATGGTCAGGGTTAGGAACATAGACTTTTCTCCCGTCATATGTCGCGAGCAGCCACTGTCCAGATACCAGGACTTCTGCTTTGTATTTCCTTTTAGACATATCTGCAGCATCAACAATTTGTGTCTTAGGTACTCATACTTTCATGGGTCCTCTTGGGTTAGTCCTAGAAGTTCTGAATCTCTGTTGTGTTCTCTGTCTGAATTTTTCTTTATCAGTCTTCTTCCAGACTTTGGGTTCAGAACCTTTAGTCTTAGAATGTGACTTAGTAAAAATAGCCTCCTTCCTCTGAAATCTAGGCTTTTGAGTTTCAGACTCTGCTTTCTTCAGAACCTGTTTGATAGGTTCTGATCTTTTCAGAATCTGTAACGTTGGAGCTTTTGATTTAGAGTCATTCGTGACCTTTGTCTTATGATTCTTAGGTTTTGACTTAGTCAACTCCTCTGAATTTAAAGACTTAGATTCTGAATGAGAAGCTTTTTCAGACTTAGACACAAAATGAGTTTTCAGACCTTCTTTGATGTTATCAGAACAAGGTTTCAGAATTACTTCACTAGAGTTTCCTCCTGTGAAACCAATTCCCTTTTTGTTGTTCTGATTTATGCTATAAATCATGGATGCAACTTTGGTTCTATCAATTCCTGTGTTAATAAACTCTTGAAGAGCAGCATCCTGCTCAGACAAGGTTTTATTATCACCCTTCTTAGTCATTGTTTTCAAATCATTATTCTCTTGTTTTAAAGCATCCATTTCCGTCTTAGTTGATTCATGGAGTTTTAGCAGCTTAATGTATCGTTGCTTAACTCTCCTCAACTCAGTGGATTGGTTTTCATAATGACAAAGAAGTTCTTTGAGAGAATCAATTAGTTCAGATCTAGTGAGTTTAGAGTATACCTCAGTTTCAGTTTCAGAATCTGTACTTGACTCAGCAACAGATGATTCTTCTTCATTATTAGCAGTAGCTACCAAAGCCAGAGCTATTTTAGCTTCATCTTCAGCATCATCTTTGTCAGACTCAAACTCATTATCCAGATCTTCCCAAGTTGCCATCAAGCTCTTCTTGAATTGCTTCTTGAATTTGTTAGACTTGAAAAATGCTTTCTTAGATTTTTCCTTGGATTTCTCTTTCTGCAAGTCTGGACATTCAGCAATGAAGTGTCCAACTTTCTTGCAGTTGAAGCAACCTTTCTGATCTTCCTTTCTTGAGCTTTTGTGACTACTACCTCTGTTCATAAACTTCTTGTTCTTCTTCGCGAGGTATTGTAATCTGTTGGTGAGCATAGCCATCTCTTGAACAATCTCAGAGTATTCATCAGAAACTTCAGATGTAGATTCTTCTTCAGACTCCAAAGCCTTCAGAGCCTTACCTGACTTGCCTCTGGACTTTAATGCGATGGACTTGGACTTCTTGACAGGTTCATGCTCGTTAAGACCTATCTCATGACATTTCAAGGAGCTTATGAGATCTTCAACACTCAAGGTGTTTAAATCTTTAGCTTCCTCAATGGCTGTCACTTTCGGTCTCCATTTTGCAGGTAAACTTCTCAGAATCTTGTTCACATGATCAGACGTTACGTAGCTTTTCTTCAGAATCTGAAGTCCAGAAACAAGAGTCTGAAACCTTGAGTACATGGTCTCAATGTTTTCATCCTCCTTCATTCTGAACAACTCATACTGATGAACAAGCATAGTAGCCTTGGCCTCTCTGACTTTCTTGTTACCCTCATAAAGTGAGCACAATGAGGTGAACATAGCCTTTGCTATTGATTTGTCACTCATCTTTAAGTACTCTTTATGAGGCAAGGCAGCCACAAGAATGCCTCTGATCGTATGATGTTTCTTATAAAGCTTTTTCTGCTCAGGAGTGTGAGCTTTCCTATCAAGAGCAGCACCTTCTTCATCTAACCTCAGATCACCAACGCCATCTTCAAGAACATCCCACAACTCTTCATCCATTCCCATGATGTGACTATACATCATGGTTTTCCACCAAGAGAACATTTCAGGATCACCATTAAACATAGGAGGTTTGTTGTGATTAGAAGATCTTTCACTTTTGTTGATGTTGCTGTAATCATAGTGCACAGTAGCTCCCGAACCAAAACCAGAACCAGATGCAGAAGCTTCATCCCCAGACATGTTTTTCACGGATCGTTTACTGTAACACGGTTAAGTGCTAACTACAGAGCCGAAGCTCTGATACCAACTGAAGGTGGGAAAAACACAAGAAGGGGGGGTTGAATTGTGTTTTCAAAAACGTTTCTTTCTTACGAAAAATAACAATGTTCTCAGGATACAGAGTCTGATAGAGTTCAGAGTCTGATCAGAGTTCAGAGTCTTAGCAGCGGAATATAGAACAAATGCAAGAAAGAAAGAAGACACAAGCAATTTATACAGGTTCCTTCCACAATCCGGAAGTAGTCCTGTCCCCCTTGCACTTCCAAGGAGAGTTCCACTAAAATATAATATCAAATTACAAGTTGCTCAAACACACAAGTAAGAGACTTCCTTTGCTCAATCACACAAGAAAGAGACTTCAATGCTCAAGGACAACTCCAAGAGACTTCTAAACAATTACAGAGAATTGAAAAGATATTTGAATACTTGATATACAATCAGAGGTATTCACAAAACAAAACAAAACAAAACAGACTCTGTTTTTCTTAGATACTTAGAAATTCTAAGATATAACTTTTGTAAGAATTATCTAAGTTGTTGATGAGTAATGTTTGCGACTTGAAGTATGAGAGAATAGCCTAATTCGCGTGTATATATATTCAGTAGTCAGTTCTTTAAGTCTTCATCTCTATTTATAGAGAATTTGAGAGACGTTGGGAACTGCCAGCTCATCACTTTTTCTTTACCGAAGCTGATTTGACACCTTGATCCTTTGCTTGATTTGAGGCTTATACAATGAAATCAAATTCAAATCCATTCCACCAAGTATGGAAAAGTCTCTGCAATAGTTGTTGTTATTCTTGTCGTGTATAGCGGATACTGTGCAGAGTTGGTGGTTGCAGGAACAGGCGTAGGCATAGTGGTTGTACTTTTCGTACATTGTACTTTGTCAACGCTTTCCAGTGTCTGAATAATCTTTGCTTCTTATGAATTTGCCTCTGGAGACTATTTGCTTCTGATGAGTCTGCCTCTGAAGAACTGGCTTCTGATGATGTCATCTTCAGGAGCTCTTTCTTCAGACGTATTCTGACTTTGATTTTCCAGGAGCGCTTTCATTCAGATGTTCTTCAAGCTTCAGTCTAAATTTCCTTTGCTCTTTAATTCATTCAGTCAGAACCTCTTGTAAATAAATCTTTGTTAATGGTCTTGTACACTTGAATAAACTTTTAGTAATATCCAATTGATAATTTTTAATACCTTGTTATCATCAAAACTTAAGTGGTATAATTGTGAAACACCCTTTGTTCCAACAACTTCTATGCTCAAGCACAACTGCAAGAGACTTCTAATTAAACAGAATTACAAAGAAAAATGTTTGAGGTTGAACACTTGATATACAATCAGTGGTGTTCTCAATACAAATCAAATACAACCTCTTAAGACTCTAGAATTTCTAAGATGTAAACTTTGATAAGAACTTGTAAGTGAACTTTTGATGCAGAACAATTTCCGCAGAGGTTCAGCGCTTTTAAATTGTTGTTGAGTCTCTTACAATTCTCTAAGTCTTCACTCCTTTATATAGAGGTGTGAAATAGACGTTGTGAATTGCCAGCACATCAAAAAGAGTCGTTTGAAGCTTTGATCAATCACCAATGATCTTTTTCCTGATATGGTTATTGTCCTATGAAGGAACAATTTCAAAAACATTCCCACTATGAAGAAACATTGTTGCAGGCGTAGCTATTATTCTTGTCCTGTAGCAGAGACACACTCTGAATAGTGGAGGTAGTGGTTGTACATTTCGTACAATTGTACTTTGTCAATGCTCTTTAAAGAACAAGCATCCAATGCCTTCAAATCCATTTGAATTAGTCGTTGCTTTACTCTTCTGGTCTTCTGCAATGCTAGGCGTGATTAAATCCTTTGAACAACCTTTGAAGCTTTAAGTCTCTCATCTTCTGATGAAATTCAGCTTCTAGTGATCTTGCTTCTGATGACGTCATCACTTCAGGAGCGCTTTGACTTCAGGAGCACTAGTCTTCAGATGCATTAAGCTTCATTTACTTTGTTGATTACATTGCTCTCATGTGTTCTTCTAGTACCTAAGCTTTAAGTAGACACAAAATTTTTGTCTATTGTCCTATGCACTTGAACAAATATTAGTATATCCAATTGATAATTTTTAATACCTTGTTATCATCAAAACTCTCAAGAGGTAATGTTAAACACATTTTGTTCCAACAATATGCCCTTGCCTTTTTACTTTAGTTTTGGATGTACTTATGAAAAACATCCATGAGTTAGCACCAAAATGTATGCTTTTTGTAGAAGGAGTAGTCTTGGCTGGAGATTCGAGGGAGATATTGAATGGGAGGTTGAAGACTTAAAGAAAAGCTCTAGAAGCATATGGCTTTCGCATGAGTAGAACCAAGACATAATATATGGAATGTAACTTCAGCAAAAGGAGAAGTAGGACCATAATGGAGGTGAAACTAGGAGATCATATCGTACCTCAAGTTACATGGTTTAAATATCTTGAATTCATAGTACAAAATGACGGAGAAATAGAAACATGTGTAAATTATCATATTCAATTTGAATGGTAGAAATAGAGAAGAGCCTCATGTGTAACATCCCTATTTTTAGTTTATTATTATTTTAATTTTTTATTATTTATTTGTTTATTTGTTGTGTTTGAATTGTTGGGTTAGTTGGTTTTTATTAGTGATTGAAGAGAAAACGGTATTTTGGTAATTTAGGAATAGAGAGTATTTTTATGAAGTTAGTAGAAACTTTGAGGAATTAAGAAAATAGAAGTGAATAGTAAAAAGAGGGTTTAAGTGAAGTAAATGTTTAGTGTTAATTTTACGAGGAAGAATAGTGACTAAGCCCAATAAGAATTATGTAAACCATATCCAATCCATGAGAATATAAAAGAACGGTAGCCTTCACAATTTAGGGTTAGATAATCATTTGCTAAATTTTGGAGAGAGAGAGAGAGAGAGAGAGAGAGAGAGAGGGGATAAAAACTTGAAGAACCAAAGGGGGATTAAAGCTTGTAGGAGGCTAGCTTATTAGATTAAGAGGTAAGTGGGAAAATTATTTTCACCATTTAGGATTTATGAGCAATTGAGTAGTTGTGGTTTGTGTGTTTTCTTCCATCTTCATGAATTATTGTGATGAATTAATGTCAATTTCATTCTCTACTTATTGTGGTTATTTTGAGTATGTGAAAAGTTGTGAAACCATGTTGTTGTTGTATGAGAGTCCATGTTTGAATGAAACTCATGACATTGGGTATGTGAACGTTATATTCCCATGATTTTTAAGTAATAAGTTCATGGTTTAAAATGCATTTTTCTTCATTCAAAATAATTCCAAACTTGATAGGATGAGTAAGAACTTATTTCTATCAATCGAAAGAGGTTTTTCATGATAAAAACAAAGTAGTGTGACATGTTTAATGGTAATATGTGTTGGATGATAATTGAGAGGATGAAATTCTTTACGAGAAGTAAAATGAGGTTGTTTAATGAAGTGAATGTGAGTTATGAATGATGAGTATGCATGAGTAATTAATGATGAGAATGTGATGAATAATGATTGAGTTAGTTAATGATATGTGATTGAAACATTGCCTAACTAGTTGTAAATTGTGAATTGAATGATGATAATGATATAATGATGATCTTGACTTATTGATATGAATAAATGATGATTTGATGAAAATATGACGATGTTGATGTGATGTGAATGATGATGAAAATGATAACGATGATGTAATGACGATGAAAATGATGATGATGATGATGATGATGATGATGATGATGTAATGACATTGAATGATGATGAAGATACAATGACGATGAAATAGTGACAGTGTGAAATTCTAGCACGTTAGACTTAGGATGTTCTATGAGATGTTCCAACACCAGTTAGATGAATTATGATGTTGAATTAGAAGGTTAGAACATTAAGTTAACAAATAAAACAAATGAACATAAACAAACAGGAAAGTAAAAATGCACAGAGAGTTTGTTAACCCAGTTCGGTGACAACACACCTACTCTGGAGGCTACCAAGCCAGAAAGGAAATCCACTAGTGTAGTCCTTGTTCAATAGCACTCAGCAAACCACGTTTTCACTATGGACCTAGGACCTACCTATACTGACTTCAATCTAGGAACTCCTAGATTTGAGATCCCATCTCACTTTTTTACAACTAATCACAGACTCTGTGATTCTCACAATACATACACAATTAATACACGAAGTTACCTGCAAAAACACAACAACTAACACCGTACTTCAAAGCTTTGGTGCAGTGCACAATCTACCTAACTCTTTGCTTAAAAGCTTCAGAGTAGTGAACAATTACAACTCAATACACAGTCCTAAACATGTATCAAACTGACACATGAAAGGCTCACAAAAATGACAAACTCAAAACCCTAAAGATCTAATCTTAAAAATGACGTTTTGAATAATGAACTAGGTCTTGCAGCCTTGTCTAAATACTGAAGTAATACGGGTCAGATCATTTGTCGGGCTTCAGATAAAACCGGTGATTCATTTCTCAGTCAACAAAACCGGATAAGGAAACTCCTACAATGTAGGCACATCTTTAGGAACATACCGATCACCTTCAAGACTTTCCTAAGTCGTTACCACTTCCTCATGAAATCAAATATGTTCTGATCTTCTAATAAAGACACGCAGGTTCACCAACACTAATGAAGGTGTGGATTTCTTAAACAAACAGACACGTGCGTAAAATAGGGCAAGGTACATAACACACAGAACCATGCCTGGATGTTGGAACATTGTGTTCCACATCTGAAGTGAATATTTGATTTAGGCAAAATTGAAGCCAACATACAAATATCCAACAATCTCCCCCTTTGGCAAATTTTTGGCTAAAACAACTTGAGCCCAGTCCAAACAAAGAAGAGAGACAACACGCAACCTTTTCTTTAACCTTCACATAAAAATAAATCTTCCTTGAAGAAAGGTACACAAAGCTCAGATTACTAAAAGATACCAAACATATAGTTTTTCAGTCACATCAAAATCTTCAAGACAAAAATAAGTATATCACAAATCTCAGATTCTGCTTCCAATATTTTCACAAATTAATCAACACATGGAAATGTGCATACAAGAGAAATAATAGGTATCATCCTAGAAAATCAGAGACTTGCAGCATCGGAAATATAAGGAAAAATAAATTCTCATAAAATCCCAAACATACAGTCAACTGTCACAACATGCTACTCAAATAAACAGAGGGAAAAATAAATTCCCAAACATAAAACAATAGTTAAAAGAGAAAGTTCCATCATCCAACCAAACATTCAGTAATACAGATGAGTATTACTCCCCCTCAAGGAGCACAAATTAGTATTCTAATACTCCCCCTGAACACATGCATCTCAATATAAACACAGTCATGCAAAGGCATAATCGTATACACACATCCAGCCCATCATGAAGAATTTCAAAAAAAACAATAAGTACTTAGAATACCCAAGAGTATACACAGATGTTTCAACATCACCTGGCACATTGTCTGTTGTACTCAGATTTGCTCACAATAATCATGCTCTCATAAGAGCAGATAAACACTCATGCCTGCTTTCATGCTTGCAACAAATGAACATACTAACACAAATAAGCACATGCATACATGCATATCTACTCCCCCTTTTTAGCCATAAAATATGCCAAATATTAATTATAGAAAAGCATAAATCAGAGTTAAGGGAACTAGTGTTTTTGAACATTAGCTGCTATAATTCCTCATGGACGTAAATACTCAGCTTGCTCCTTAATCTCTCAAATTGTTTGACATCTAAGGCCTTTGTAAAAATATCAGCCAGTTGTTCTTCAGTAGTCACATGCTCAAGAGTTACCACCTTGTCTTCAACAAGATCCATGATGAAGTGATGACGAATGTCAATATGCTTTGTTCTGCTGTGTTGTATAGGATTCTTTGAGATGTTGATTGCACTTAAGTTATCACAGTACAATGTTAGAACACCTTGTTGAACATCATACTCTTCCAGCATTTGTTTCATCCAAACTAATTAAGAGCAGCTACTTCCTGCAGCGATATATTCTGCTTCAGCTGTTGATAGAGACACAAAATTTTGTTTCTTGCTAAACCACGATACAAGATTGTTCCCAAGAAAGAAACAGCCTCCTGATGTACTTTTTCTGTCATTTGCACTACCTGCCCAATCAGCATCACAGTACCCAATCAGCCTGGAATTGTCACTGTGAGAGTATATAATTCCATAGTCTGTGGTGCCATTTATGTACTTCAGAATTCTTTTTACTTGAACCAGATGACTCATCTTGGGTTCTGCATGATTTCTTGCACACACTCGTACAGCAAAAGTTATATCAGGTCTGCTTGTTGTAAGATATAGGAGACTTCCAATCATGCTTATGTACAGACTTTGATCAACAGCTACACCATTTTCATCTTTTGATAACTTCAAGTGAGTGGTTGCTGGTGTTCTCTTATGGCTAGAATTATCCACGCCAAACTTCTTTACAATATTCTTAGCATACTTGCTCTGAGAGATGAATATCGTGTCTTCCATCTGATTGACTTGTAGACCAAGGAAGTAAGTCAATTCTGCCACAAGACTCATCTCAAATTCAGATTGCATCTGATGGACAAAATGTTGAACCATCTGATTCGACTTTCCTCTAAACACAATGTCATCAACATAGATCTGTGCTATCATGAGTCTTCATTTTTCCTTCTTAACAAACAAAGTCTTGTCAGTTCCTCCCTTCTTGTAACCTTGATTGATCAAAAATTCAGTAAGTCTTTAATACCAAGCCCTAAGAACCTGCTTCAACCCATACAGAGCTTTCTTCAACTTGTACACATGATCAGGAAAATTTGGATCAATAAATCCTTGAGGTTTCTCAACGTAGACTTCTTCATAGAGGTATCCATTTAAGAAGGCACTTTTCACATCCATCTGAAACAGTTTAAACTTCAGAATACAGGTCACTCCCAAAAGTAACCTTATTGATTCCAGTCTGACAGCAGGTGTGAATGTTTCATCAAAGTCCAATCCTTCTACCTGTGTATATCCTTGAGCCACAAGTCTTGCCTTGTTTCTAGTAACAGTACCTTTTTCATCTGACTTGTTCTTGTAAATCTATTTTGTTCCAATAACATTTATGTCATTTGGTCTTGGCACCAGATCTCATACCTCACTTCTTTTGAACTGGTTAAGTTCTTCTTGCATAGCCCCAATCCGAAAATTATCAGTGAGAGCTTCTTTCATATTTTTGGGTTCAAATTTGGACACAAAACAGGAGTTGGAGACAATATCATTAGTTCTTCTAGTTCTGATTCCTTGATCAGGATCTCCAATAATGAGCTTTTGAGGATGATTTTTCTGAACTCTGATTAATAGTCCTTTACTTGCCTCTGCATTGTTCAGCTCAGCTTCTACAGAGTTAGTCTCAGGTTCCATAACAGTTTCAGGTATCACCTTCTCTTGAGCAGATGTTTCAGGATATGCTTCAACACCTGGTAGTATTTCAGGAACTGGTTCTTTAGCAACATCATCTATCACCACATTGATGGATTCTATAACAACTTGAGTTCTGTTATTGTACACTCTATATGATCTGTTGTTAGTAGAGTAACCCAGAAAGATTCATTCATCACTTTTTGGATCCATTTTTCTCCTGTAATTTCTATCAGCTAGAATGTAACACTTGCTGCCAAAAACATGGAAATATTTTACAGCCGGCTTTCTTTCCTTCCACAGTTCATACAGGATGGTTGCAGTACCTGTTCTTAATGTGACTCTATTATGAACATGACAGACAGTATACATAGCTTCAGCCCAGAAATGGTAGGGAAGATGTTTAGCATGAAGCATGACCTGGCTGATTCTTGTAGAGTTCTGTTCATTCTTTCCACCACACCATTTTGTTGAGGTGTTATAGGAGATGAGAATTCATGTTTGATTCCTTCACCTGTGTAGAATTCATGCAATTTGGAATTTTCAAATTTTGTTCCATGGTCACTCCTTATCCTGACAATGCCTCTATCTTTCTCTCTTTGAAGTTGAATGCAAAGTTCCTTGAATGACTCAAAGGTATCTGATTTTTCTCTGATAAAGTTCACCCAAGTGAATCTAGAAAAATCATCAACAACAACCAGAAAATACCTCTTTCCACCTATGTTGGTCACTTGCATAGGCCCCATCAAGTCAATATGAAGGAGTTCAAAGACCTTTGAGGTTCTCTTATGTTCCAACTTTGGATGTGAAATCCGAGTTTGTTTACCTACCTGACATTCTCTACAAATGCTTCCTTCAGTGATCTCCAACTTGGGTATACCTTTGATTGCTTCCAGTGAAATAACTTTCTTTATCCCTTGCATATTCAAATGACCTAGTTTTTGATGCCACACTCTAACCTCTTCATCTTTACTCAACATGCATGTGGATATGAGAGCCTCTTCTTGAGAGACCCATAAGTAACATTTGTCCTTAGATCTAGTACCCCTCATACTCATTGTTCCTTCCCCATCTATGATTTGACATTCAGTTTTGCTGAAATTAACACTGAGACCTTGATCACACAGTTGACTAATACTGATCAAATTTGCAGATAACCCCTTGACTAACAACACATTGTCCAGTCTTGGAGATCCCTCACTAACTAAGTTTCCAATACCTACAATCTTTCCTTTAGCCCCATGGGTAAAGCCTATACCATTAGGTTTGCCTTTCACTTTACCTTCTAGCATCCTATCCAGAACATCAGTTCCAGTGGTCATCATTCTAACTTGCTTTAAGACATTATCAAGTTGAGAATTCAGTAACATTACCTCTTTGTTTAGTTCAGTGATTTTTGCAAGATGACCAATCCTTTCTTCCTGTAGATGATTAATGATTTCTTCCTGTTCTATCAGAAGTTTGGAGGTGTCTACATCATTGATGTCTTGGTAACTGTAGGGCACAGTCACTTTCTTCATCACCAGATTCAGATTCAAATTATACTCTTCCAGTCATAGCAGTGACACGTTTAGCAGTATCACTTTCAGCATCTCCATCTGCTTCCTCATCATCAGACCATGACACAATCATCCCTTTCTTCTGCTTCTTGAGGAAATTTGCACATTCATTTCTGATGTGACAATAACCTTTACATTCATGGCACTGTACTCCTATGTACCGACTGTTCTTCTCATCAGTTTTATCATACCTTGGGTTGCTCTGTTGCTTATCAGTGTTGAATCTGATGTTCTGCCAATTACCTTTGGATCTCCTGTTTACTTGCTCGAGGATCCTGTTAAATTGTCTTCCAAGCATGACCAGATTTTCTGATAGATTCTCATCCTCCACACTCTCTTCCAGTGCCTCGTCATCAACTTTGTTTGCTGTAAAAGCAATGCCTTTGCCCTTCTTCTCAGTTCTGTTATCAACAACAAGTTCAAAGTTATGAAGAAAACCTATGAGTTCATCTACCTACATATTGGAGATGTCTTGAGCTTCTTCAATGGTTGTGACCTTCATGTCAAATCTCTTTGGTAGAGATCTGAGAATTTTCCTTACCAACTTTTCATCTGGCAATTTTTCTCCAAGGGAGTCAAATGAATTTGCAATGTCTAGGATATTCATGTAGTAGTCATGTATAGTCTAATCCTCTTGCATTCTCAGACTTTCAAATTTGGTCGTCAGGAGTTGAATCCTTGAGGTCTTTACCTTGGATGTACCTTCATGAGCCATTCTAAGAATGTCCCAAGCATCTTTAGCAACATTGCATTTTTTGATAAGTCTGAACATATTCTTGTCCACTCCATTAAAGAGAGCATTTAGAGCCTTAGAGTTTGCAAGAGCCAGTTCGTCGTCAGGTGCAGTCCATTCTTTTTGTGACCATCTTTGTCAAGAACAATATGATGTTCCCATCCTTTCAACATAGCTTTCCAAGTCTTGTTGTCAATAGACTTAAGATAGGCACTCATTCGTGACTTAAAATAGTCATATTTGGTTCCGTCCAACAGAGGTGGTCTGTTAACAAATTCTCCTATTTTTTCCATTTCGCCAGAAATAGTCTCCTATGGATCTCACCCGATAACAGACAGGGTGCCTGCTCTTATGCCAATTGAAATTCTGGAACATTAGACTTAGGATGTTCTATGAGATGTTCCAACACCAGTTAGATGAATTATGATGTTGAATTAGAAGGTTAGAACATTAAGCTAACAAATAAAACAAATGAACGGAAACAAACAGGAAAGTAAAAATTTAACCCAGTTCGGTGACAACACACCTACTCTGGAGGCTACCAAGCCATGAAGGAAATTCACTAGTGTAGTCCTTGTTCAATAGCTCTCAGCAAACCACGTTTGCATTATGGACCTAGGACCTACCCGTACTGACTTCAACCTATGAACTCCTAGATTTGAGATCCCATCTCACTCCTTTAAAATTGATCACAAACTATGTGATTCTCACAATACATACACAATTAATAAACGAAGTTACCTTCAAAAACACAATAACTAACACCGTACTTCAAAGCTTTGGTGCAGTGCATAATCTACCTAACTCTTTGCTTAAAAGCTTCAGAGTAGTGAACAATTACAACTCAATACACAGTCCTAAACATGTATCAAACTGACACACGAAAGGCTCACAAAAATGACAGACTCAAAACCCTAAAGATCTAATCTTCAAAATGACGTCTTGAATAATGAACTAGGTCTTGTAGCCTTGTCTAAATACTGAAGCAATACGGGTCAGATCATTTGTCGGGCTTCAGATAAAATTGGTGATCCATTTCTCAGTCAAAAGAACCAGATAAGGAAACTCCTAAAATGTAGGCACATATTTAGGAACATACTGATCACCTTCAAGACTTTCCTAAGTCGTTAGCACTTCCTCAGGAAATCAAATATGTTCTGATCTTCTAATAAAGACACGCAGGTTGACCAACACTAATGAAGGCGTGGATTTCTTAAACAAACAGACGCGTGCGTAAAATAGAGCTAGATACAGAACACACAGAACCATGCCTGGATGTTGGAACATTGTGTTCCACATTTGAAGTGAATATTTGTTTTAGGCAAAATTGAAGCCAACATACAGATATCCAACACAGTGAATAAATGACGATTATGTTGATGTTAGTTGTCAAGTCGTGTGAATTTATGCATAGTCAAGTCATATGAGATGTTCATGCATTCATAATTAGTTTAAGTGACGGTGGGATCACTCGGTAACATAACTCCGATATCCAAAACGGTACCACATGCGTATAGAGTTGAGTAGAGCATTTCGTGCATATGAGTATATGTGGAAGATGTGAACTTGACTATGTGAATCTCTGTGAAAGATGTGTGTATGACTATGTGCACCTATGTGGAAAATGTGTGATTTGACGAAGGTGATGAAGTGTGAATGTTATGTATTCGACTTGGTGATAAATTGATCATGTGAATACTTGTTATATCCTTGAGATGATTATTTTAGAGCTTGTTTAATCTATTTAATTAATTGAATGATAATACATGTGAATATGATGTTGCTTAAGATGAATATGTGCTTATATGATGTTATGATCATAGTACTATACATGTGTTCGTATCTTCTTTATGTTGAACGTATATCTTACACTCCAGTGGTTGTTTGGTCACCTACATCCCCGTGGTGTAGACGTGCAGGTTGAGGATGCTTAGTTGACGTGAGTTCCCGAGGACGGCTTTGAGCCTACTCGCCTTTTTATGTTTTTGATCTTCGGAGTCGTGTCTGGTGGTGCTCTGATTAGGATGTTGGAGATTTTATTTATGTTTTAGATTTATGTTTGAGGAACCATTGAGTTCACATTGATGATGTATCTGAGATCTGATATATGACTTTATGTTGTTGAGATCTTTATTTTCGCTTCGACTGTTTATGTACATGATGAACTATGCATGTTTTAGATTGATGAAGTAGTAACACCTTGAAGTTATATGATTAATTGTTGCATTTATGATTTAATATTGTATGTGGGGTTCAAGGGTGTTGCACATGTGTTTTATGCGATAAGAAAGTACGGCTAAAAATGAAAGGAAAATTCTAACGGAAAACAATCACACTAGCAATGGTGTAGGGTACAAAGTGTTGGACGGTTAAGAACCAACACGAAAATCAATTAAGTGTAACGGAGATGGGGATGTTGTGTTGGATGAATGATACAACTCATGATAGGTAATTAACATTTACATATTAGTGTTAGAAATCGGTTTGCATTCACATATTCTAATGTTTATCAGAGTTGTATCAAGATTCAAGATGTTCATATATCAGGAATAACGACATTTGTATTTACAAAATGAAATTATTATTTTTTTGGAAGAAATTAAACTAATTCACTGAAATTGACTTTGGGAATAATGGAATGTGAGACATTGAGAGAATGACACTCCAAGATCTCAAGTCAGCACAATCGGTACAACTTTAATGAAATTATTTTTAAAAATTGTTATCATAGAGAGCAATTCTATCAACTTTATTCTCGATATTAGCTTAATTTTTCAACAATAATTTTATTGTAAAATAAATAAATAAAAATATAAAAACAAGTGATTAACTTCACAAGAAACAATATGTTAAATAAAATTTTAATATGAACACAGTTGGGCTTGTCCAGTGGTGTTGCCTTGAGATTTAAAGTGTGCTCTTTTTAAGATCTCAATTCGATTTTCTTCGGTGTCAATTTAGGTGGCTAATTTGACTTCTTAAAAAAAAAGTAAAATTTGAATATGGGAAGTCAAAAAAAGATATTTTTATACTGAAATATATTTTTGCTAATAAAAAAATCAGTAAACCATAATGAGAATATAATATAGTAAAATAAATTAAAAAGGGAAAAGGAGAAAAAAAAAACCTACCTTTTTATTATAAAGTAAATAAATAAATAAAAATACAAAAGTAAGTAACTTCATAGCAATTCAGTCAAAAAAAAAAACTAACTTCATAGCAAACATTTTTTTTTTTGACTGAAATAGATTTTTTAATAAAAAATTGCTAATAATAATAATAATAAAATACTTTTTATATTTTTTAATAAAAATCAGTAAACGCTAATAATGATAGTAAAATACTTATTATATTGCTCCCGTGAGCATAGCTCAGTTGGTAAGGCATGCATTATTATATGCAGGGGCCGGAGTTCGAACCCGAACACCCCACTTATTCACCTTGAAAAAGGTGAATTCTAGCCACTAGGCTACTTGACAAAAAAATACTTATTATATTTTTTAATAAAAAATAGTAAACGCTAATAATAATATAATACTTTTTGTTACAATAATAATATAATATTATCTGAGTCAAACTAAAATAATATAATATACTAATGCATTAAATTAAATTAAATTAAAAGGAAAAAGTGGGAGAAAACACCCCTTTTTGTGTTTAAAAAGAGGGAGAAAACACACATAGCTGCTTAAGCTTCAAAATCATCTCTCCCCACTTTGTTTAATTCTTGTGTTCCTTTGTTCTCTTGTTCCCTTTCCCTCAACAATGGACAACAACAACAATAACCAAGTGCCCTCATTGGCAAATCTCTCTGGTTCGAAGATTCTTCTCTCTCTCTAAACAATTTCTCTATGTTTCTCTAACCTCTTTTTTTTCATGTTTTTTTTTATCATACAATGTTATTCTTGATTGAATTTTGTTTTTTTTGTTTTTCGTACCAGGTCTCGATGGTGGTGCTCGTGTTGACCTACGTGAAACCATCAAGGTTTGAATGTCTCTTCTTTATCTTTAGTGTTTATCTTTCATTTTTGCTTCAATTATAGACCTTTTTTTCTCTTTCAATTTTTTTTGTAAAGTTTCATGCTTTATTTTTATTTTATTGAGTAGGTTTCATGCTTTATTTTATCTGTAATGTTTTAAGCAAACCTTTTATTTGATTATCGATTTTGATTTATTGATTTTTTTATTTTTCTGATTGGTTTTAGTTGCTCAATTACTCAACTTGATATTCATGTTTGGCTTCATTTATAAACCTTTTTGTAAAATTTCATGCTTTGTTTTAATCTTATTCGTTTTATTCAATCCCTTATTTTGATTATCATTTTTTTATTTTTTATGACTGATCTGAGTTATTATTTGTTAAGTAGTTTTATTTTTTCTAGTTGAATATTGGTTGCCTCATTTTTTTTCTGATTTGGATCCTCTCATGAGTGAAAAACATGAGAGTTGTGTTAATGATCTATAAACTTATAAAATTATAAGTGGGGTCCAATACATTTTAATAGTGAGATCATTCAAATAACTCAACTAATGTTATTTTTTACACATGGGAGATCCAAATCCTCTTTTTATTTTATTTTCTTTGTTGATGATTTTACTCAATTTGTTTTGCGCATTTTGATCCAAATCCTCATTTTGATGATTGGTTTGACTTATTATTAGCCTTTTTCTTGTCCTAGTTGAATTTAGTTGCTCTATTACTCAACTTGATTTTCTCTTTATGCTTCAATTATAGATCCTTAAGTTTTTGCCCTTTTTGTTTGTTTGTCAATATTTGTGTTTAGGGTTTTTGCTTTGTGATTAGTTTGATTTATTATTTATATCAAGTATTTTTACTTTCTAGTTCAATTTAGTTGCTCTATTACTCGACTTGATTTTCTCTTTTAGCTTCAATTATATTAGATCCTTATGTTTTTACCATTATTTTTTTGTTAATTTCATGCTTAATTGTTATCTCATATATTTTAAATGATCCTTGATATTGAATGTCAATTTTTATTTTAGGGTTTTCGTCTTAAAGGTTGGTTTGAGATATTATTTATCAATTAAATTTTTTCCTGGTTGAATTTGAGTGCAGAACATGATTCTCGACTTGGCTGGGCAGGTCTCTAGGGTTATGGGGTATCTATCTCTGTCCCCCAATGTCAAGAAGCGTGTTGATGTTCTCTCAGAGATTCAGGTATATTCCCTAAGTTTGATTGTTATTGTTATGCTTCTAAATTTTATTTTTGGTTTTTAAGATTTTTGTGTGTTGTTTATGCTTGATGTGTATTATTTATCATATAATTTATTTTAATTAAGAATTATTCCCTAGGTAAAAATGATTATCTGAATATAATTATATCACCTTTATGACTATGTAGATATGAACTTTAATATATATGCACTTGAAAATCTATGTCGGACCGAGGAAAGATATTCCATTGTTTCATTTTATTAATTCATTTATTCTAACCTAACGTGAAATCTTTTTTAACCCTTATAATAATGGATTTGTCGATTGCTCTTATATTTTTTACCTAATCTCTGCTTATTAATTTATTTATGCCTTTATAATTAGCTACTTTTGTGTTAAACCATGAATCTATAAATTGTTTTATGACTCTACAGGTTGAACATGATGAATTGGAGGCTAAGTTTTTGGAGGAGAGAACAGCTCTTGAAGCCAAATACCAATTATTGTATCAACCATTGTACGCTAAGGTATCTTGAGGATTCTTTTCAATGATTGTTCAATTGTTCACGTTTAAAGTTATTGAATCTGATTTGTATGCGAACATTCGATGTAATGTCTTTATAATTAAACTTGTTTATAAATGAATGCAGCGCTATGAAATTGTGAATGGTCTTGCTGAAGTGGAAGGGGTAGCAATGGAAACTGCAGCTGATACAGATGAAGGTATATTAACTAGAAATCGACATTTTGTACTTTTATTGCTTTGATTCTCCACTTTAACAGTTTTCTTGTGAAGTATGTGTAGAGAAGGGAGTGCCTTGTTTCTGGCTAACTGCACTGAAAAATAATGAAGAGGTTGCTGATGAGGTAAATTGAAAAAAGTGTTCAATTGCTAACTTTTTTTACTCTTAAATGCTTGAGTTTTTATAGCCATCAAACTACTTTTTGTAATGATCTTTTCGCTACCTGTTGAATCAGATTACTCGTCGCGATGAGGAAGCTCTGAAGTTCCTCAAAGATATCAAATATACCAAGATGGCGGAACCGCTAGGGTTCAAACTCGAGTTCTTTTTTAATACCAATCCGTATTTTTCAAACACCGTCCTAACCAAAACTTATCACATGCTTGATGAGGACGAGCCTTTATTGAAGAGGGCCTTTGGGTAAGTTGGTCTTTTTAACCTGATACTTATTAGAGTATAGTGAATAAACCATAGTCCACACAAACCATAGTTTACATATCAAGTAACTATGGTTTATTCAATATACTATTATGCAATCCATTTTCAATAGTTTATGATTGTGAACAAGGTTTGCTTGCTGTATTTTTTAACAGGACGGTAATTAATTGGCTCCCCGAGAAGTCTTTGACCGAGAAGATTGCAAATGAAAAGCAAAAGAAGGATTCGAAGAATGTCGAACTAGTTATCGAAACTCATTTGTGTGATAGTTTCTTTAACTTTTTCAACCCACCAGAGATACCTGAAAATGACGTGAAAATTGACGAAGATGATGTATGATAATTAAAACTCATTGCTAAATATAGATATGAAATAATGTTTATTTTTATACAATTTTTATTTTTTAAACAGTGTTTTCAACTTCAGATTGAGATGGAACGGGACTATGACATTGGGTAAGCTAAATAATATGGTGTTTTAACATAATAATTGTTGACTCATGATGCTCTTTTGCTATTTGTAATTTTGATTAAGTACTTAAATGAACTTTGATGCTTGTTTAGGTCAACCATAAGGGACAAGATCATCCCCCATGCAGTTTCATGGTTTACTGGAGTGGCTGTTGATGGAGAGGGCGATAAGGATGAAGATGAGGACGACGGCGATGAGGATCTGTACAACGACTTGGATGATTGCGAGGTATAATATTGGTGATTTGAATTGCTTAAATATATTTTAAATTTTTTTGCTTGTTTTAAATTTGAAGTTTGAACTCGAATTAACATGTATACTTGTATGTTTTCAGCTTGGTGATGGTCCACAGGGTGAAAGACCAACAGATGCAAGCAACAGTAAGAGATGGTTGTCTTGGGATCACAAGTTGCATGATGAAGAATAGTTGGATTTATTTTTCTCCTACATACCTTATAGTTTGAATTATATTTAGAGCACATTCTCCTATTTTGATCAGTATTTTGGAGGAACATGGTTTTTATAATTGGGGATGTATTGATTTATTGCTACTTTAATTCATAGGTTTGTCCTTGATACTATAGTTTCTTGACAATAATTCATCCCTGTTATTATCAATAGTATGGTAAAATTTGTTTACCATTTCGTTCCAACAAGTATTTTCTTTTTAGTTACCGGTACATGTTTTAATTTTTTGGATTCAATTTCATTTGCAAAAATGGATGGTATATCAATTGTGGCTAAAGGTCTCACATTGGAATGAAAAGTAGGTGTTGAGAAACATATAAGCATTGAAACTCATATACCTACTGATTTAAGATTTTGAGTTAAAACTGGTGTCCAATTTCACTTGTGTGGATGTTCAAAGTCCAATGTGATGATCCTCGATCTTGGTTTCTCGTGATCCAATTATGGTGAGAGGCATGTCATGTTTATGTTTAGTGACATTGGCAATGTAAATGTATGTGGATGGAAAATCCCCTACTTGAGAGAGTAATTCCGAATTAATGAATAAGTCCACACTTGTTAGAGACATTTTTTGTATATCAAGTGTGATTAAGAGTCCACATTGAATGGAAAAGTATATATTGAGTAACATATAAGTGAGAGACTCAAATACCTAATACTTAAAGGTTTTGAGCTAAGAAGTGATGTCTAATTTCACTTATGTGGTTGCTCTAAGCTCATTGTATGTTTACGTGGTTGAAAAAGTATCTGCTTGAGGGAGAGAAATCCAAATTAATGGATTGACTCACAGTTTTATGGAGTTTGTTGATGTATCAAGTGTGAGTAAAAGTTCTATATTTGATGGAAAAGTAGTTGTTGAGTAGCATACAAGTGAGGAAACTCGTATATTTAATGTCTTAAAATTTTAGTCTAAGATATCCAATTGCACTAGTTTGATTTCTCTAAGTCCAATGTGGTAACCTCTTAGGCTCTCTCATGATCTAAAAGTGATATCAGAGTTTGATTCAATCAACTTTTTGTATCAAAAATTGTAGTACAAGAGACTGTTGGATACATTCACACTGAAATCGAGAAAGGAGAACAATGTGACCACTTGTCAGAAACTCATCTTAAGAAGGAAGAAGCGCTAGGAGTGCAATCAACACTTCAAGCCCAATTCAAAGAGAAGCAAAATACCCCAATATTCGAACCTATTGTCGACAAAGATTCCATTTTAAAAATGATAGACGGAAAATTCTTGATGAAAGTGAGAACCCTTGCAGACTCCCTAACTTTATCAAGTTGTGGTATTCCCAAAAGTTGAAGAGAAAAGACCTGACAGCATTTGCCGGAAGTTGTAAGGCAATATTTCAAGGACGGTTACCTCTAAAGAAGAAGGACCCTGGAAGTTTCAATTCTATTGGGAAGTTGTCCGTTAAAGAAGCTCGGTTTGGTCAGGGTGAAGGCATAAGGATCTTTGGATGATGACGATCACAATAAAGTTATATACGACAAAAAGGCCAAAATTATTGTTGCATCCGCTCTATGGATGGATGAATTCTTTAGAATTTCAAATTGTAAAACTATCAAAGTAATATGGGATACTTAAGAAACCATCCATAAGGGAACTGAAGAAGAAATCATGACATTAATGGCGTCACACCACTCAGATGATGACCAAGAGGTGAATGATTCTGAATTAATTAAACCTTCATATGAGGAATTACAAAATGCATTTGATGAATTACATGAAGAATGTATTAATCTTGCTAAAACTCGTGCAAAACAAAAGAAATTAATTGTGTCTTTAGAAAGAAAAGTTTTTGATGCATAAGTGGAATTAGAAAAGGTTAAAGATTCTCCATGTAATAAATGTCAAGAACATGAAACTAAAATTATTGAATTAAATCAAGTGATAAAAAACTTTGAAAAATGCCACAATGGTTTGGAAGAAGTGTTTAGTAAACAAAGATATTCAAATAGTAAAACCAAACTTGGTTTTTCAAATTTTAAAAAATCAAGCACAAATAAAACGGTCTTTGTTAAAGCAAACACAATTTCCAACAACATAGAAACAAAAAAAATGCATGTTGTAAATCTTCCCAAAAGTATGAATCATAGAATTAATTCTAAAAGAATAAATTATTCTAACAATTCTTTTAAGAAAAATAATTCAAATGTTAGGAATAATTCCTCCAAAGAAAATAATTTTGGTTCACATTATGTTCTTAATTTAACATGTTTTTATTGCAACATAAAAAGGCATACACCAAATACTTGCTACATAAGAAACTTTGGTGTTCTTTGTGGTGAATTTATTTGGGTAAAGAAAGATATTAACCCACAAGGACCCAAAGAAAAATGGGTACCTAGAAAGTTTTATTGATTGTTTTGTAGGAACTTGAAGATCATATGCAAAGCTTGTTAAATTAAAATTGATTTTCAAGATACAAGAGCATATGAGATAGTTTGAATTATGATTTAATGTTGACTGCAATTGTTTAAGGAGATGATTTTGGGGAGGTATTGTCTTCAAGAGATAAGTATCATTGCCCTTTCTTAAATTATATGGTTAAAAATTGAACTTATAAATGCTTGTATGCAAGTTTCACATGTTAAGGATTATTTTTCATGTATGCAACGTAAGTGTTGTCTACATTCATTTTAGTATGTGGGGTGTAAGTTAGGATCTTTAAATTAAATTAAGTTACATGGTTGTTAAATTGAATTTTGTCTACAGTTTTCGTTGAATTGCATGACGGGGTACTAATGGTGCTCAGCTAGTTGTCTCTAGAACTTGGTTGATTTACTTCGTGAATTTAATTTAAGATTGGTTTCTCTACTAAACCCTTATTCTGTATTTTTTATTCCAAGTAGTAATAATTATAGACAAAGAAGTTTTAAGGATTCCTTAATCTGAAGTAACGCACGCATGAGAGAGAACAGAGAGAGTGATCACCGCGGTGCAACTAGAGCAAGCCTAGGGCAACCGTGCCGGAGTAAATCACCGGCTGAGAGAAACATTAGGGGGGAGAGGGGTCCAGCCAGGGTGGCAGATAATGGGGGGGTGGGGGAAATTGGTCTGGGGTCAGGTCTAGAAAGCGGAAAGCGACGCAACTGGAAGCAGGAAGAAGGGACAATTAAAGGGTTTCAGCGCGACAAGAAGATGAGAGTTTTGGGCTGCAGGTTCATCAATGAGGAGATTTTAGGGTTCACAATCGGTATGCAAAGGAATCAACATACGACGATCAAACGGATGGGGCAGGAGTTGCGCGTCCTCCAGCAGGGGGTGGTGTGCAGGCTAATTCTACTTACACTCAGTGGTTGGTTTATGATTCAAAACAACAAGGTAATGCTCATTCAACTACTGGTAACAAGGTATCATTCTATTTCACCAATATTACGAAATGTTTGCTTGTTTTTCTTCTGAGACAGTAGTTTGAGGTTTGCGGTGTCTTGACTGATGTATATGTAGCACGTCAACGCAATGCTAGAGGTCAGGTTTATGGTTTGTTAGATTTTCACACGTAAAGAACGTTGATAAGCTATCGAATGCATTGAATAATGTCTGGTTTGGTCATATGAGGGTTTGGGCTAGAGAGGCTCGGTTTGATAGGTTTGTGGAGAATGACAAGAAACCGCTTGTTGTTTCTAAACATGTTAGGCGATTGGAGGAGGTTGGGGGAAGGAGGAAGGAGGTGGTTCCGGCTGATGGTGAGGGAGAAAAAAATGTGAGGCTTGGTGTGGGAGTAGAGGCGGATTTAGAAAAGGGAAGAAGAGGGGAGGGAGAAAAAATTGTGAGGGTGGGGAAGGTTGAGGTGCCTGTTATGGATGAGGTAAGCAGGAAGCGGGAGGATAGAAAGGTGAGAGAATCTCCGGTTTTGATGTTGAAGGAGGAGGAACGAGGGCCGAGGGTAGAGAAGAAGGTTAATGTTACTTTTTTGGATGTTGACGAAGATGGGAAGGTTACTAGGGTGTCTGAAAGTGAGATGGATCGTTGGGAGAAGCCATCTAAGGCTGTAGCGTTGGAGGGAAAGACGACTAATATTGTTAAGCTTCATTATCAATCAAATAAAGAAGACCGTGATTGGGCTAGTGCGGGTATTGTGGCGATGGTTACTTCAGGTGAATCTATTTTATCTATTCAGCAACGGGTGGAAGATGCTGGTTTTATTAATAAGGGTGTCATTCCGATGGGCGGTGATAGAGTCTTTATTCGTGGTAGCAATAATAATAATATATGGGAGGTTTATAATTTAGCTAAGGATTTTTTTGGGATGTTTCTATCACGGTGCTTGGGTACGTGTTTATGGGACACCGGCTCATGCATGGAATATTAATTTTTTCAAGCTTTGTGTTTCGGAATGTGGTAAATTTGTTCGAGTTGATGATTGTACGCTTGATAGGGGACGAATTGACTATGCATGTGTTCTCATTACCTCTACTTCATTGGAAGTGTTGAATTTAACAACAAATGTGTTGGTTGATGGTTCGATGTTTTCTATTAAATTGGTCGAGGAATGGGGGTGTTGAGCAATATATAATTAATATAACACATAGGCCAGATGATTTAGGGTTTTAATGATCATATGAGTCTCTTGTGATCCAATTGTGGTAAAAAGGTGTTTCTTGTTGATGTTCAATGACAATGGCAACGTAAATGTATCTGGATGGGAAAGCCTCTGCATGATGGAGTAATTCCAAGTTATTGAATGAAATTACACTTGAGAAAGACAGTTTTGGTATATTAAGTGTGAGTAAGAGTCGACATTAAATTGAAAACAATCTATTGAGTAACATATAAGTGAGACAATCAAATTCCTAATACTTTAAGGGTTTGAGGTAAGATGGGGTTTCCAATTACATTGGGTGGTTGCTCAAAGTTGGGTCTATGTATATGTGGTTTAAATGCATCCACTTGAGGGAGAGAAGTCCAATTGAATGGATTGGCTCACACTTTAGGCGGAGGTAGTTGATGTATTAAGTGTTATTAAAAGTTCTATATTTGATGGAAAAAGTAGTTGTTGAGAAGCATACAAGTGATGGAACTAATATATATTTAATGTTTTATGAAATTGGGCAATCATGGGGTATCAAATTTCACTTGTGTGATTTCTCAAGGTCCAGCATGGTGATCTCTCATCCCTCCTCATGATCTAAAAATGGTATCAAAGTTTGGTTCAATTAACTATTTTTGACCCATCTTCAAATCTCCAGACGAAGAAACTTAAATAGGGGCATCTGTCATACCCCAATTTTTGACCCAAGATACCACCGACACTTGCCTTTTAACCTCGGTCAATCTCGGCCATTTTCAGTGAAAAATTCGGCAGAGAGGTATTTTAAAATACCTCATATTTGGTTCCGAGTCGGGCCCTCTTCTCTCAATTTTCTTTTTTTATTTATTTATTTAATTTCCATCTTTTATTTAAAATCCTTTTTTTATTAACTTCAAATTTCATTTTTTATCTTTATTGTCATCTCACTTTTTATTTTTATTCTTTCTATTTTATTTTAATGTCCAAAATATATCAAATTTTTGTCCGATAATGTCCAAAACAGCTGATGCCAGCCTGCCATGTTCCCTCCATCCCCAGCCAAGGCATTTTTGTCACTACTTTAGCAAACTCCTTGTCTCTGTCCCGACTTATAAAACAGCGCGCATCACACATGAAAAAGGGGTGGATTTTTCTTACAAATTTGGCACAAAAAGAAACCTGCAAAAAACAAACAGACAATTTCCAGCCAGAAACGAAAAAGAGCAAAAATTCATCACAACCAAAACAACACAACAGCTTTCCATGTTTCACGTAAAACCATCCGCAACCCAAAATCTTCCAAACGACCAAACCATCCACAAACGCGTTAACAAATGACAGAACCAACGCGAATCATTTAGCCAAAACTTGCTCAAATCAAAAATCGAAGCACAAAAGGTAGTTTGGCTCGGTTTTTTTCTAGATCTAGGGCTACTGATTTGTTTTGTGATAATTTCAGGTCAAGAAACGAGTAGAGGAGGTAGAGAGCATTCAGAATCCAAAAAAAATAAAAAAAAGGGAGCTTTTTACCTCCGGCGCGGCGGCGCAGCCGCGATGGCTCGCCGACCACCGCGCCGGAACGGCCAGTCTCACCGGAAAAGATGGTGGTGACCGGAACAGAATTCTAGAGAGAGGGCAGAGCCTCTCTCTCTCTAGAAAGGGGGAAGAAAGAGAAAGAACTTGAAAAAATGACAAAAAACCGGAAACAGGCCTTTATATAGCCAATACTGAACCGGTCCGGTTCACTTAAATCAGACCGGTTCGGTTTCTTTACTCTAAGGCCCAGTAGCGCGCCTGGCTTCCATTTTGGCCCAATCCTTTTTTTAATTCCTGCACCCCCCATATTACTGTCTGCACCCCCTCTGCATTTTATTTTCATTTCTTTAATGCATTTTATTTCTCGTGCATTTTTTCTTTTCGTCTGCATTCCATTTCTTTTACGTTATGTTTATTATCATCTTCATACATTTTATTTCTCGTACATTTTTTTTTCTCTTCTCTTTTGGCATTCCATTTCTTTTGTGTTATGTTCATGCATTTTATTTTCTCTTGCATTTTTTTTCTTTTGCATTCTAATTCTTTTATGTTATGTTTATTATCATCCCCATGCATTTTTATTTTTATCTGGCATTATATTTCATTGTTACAATCATTATCATATGCACATTTAAATCTTTTTTTATTATTTATTTTTTATTTTATTTATTTCCAGAGTGCTCTGGTCCTAACTAACTATCAATATTATATTTACTCTCCAGAATAATCTGGTCCTAATTAATAATTATTCCAGAGTTCTCTGGTCCAATATTTACTAGTAATATTATTCTACTTTTTATTTTATATTTCTCCAGAATGCTCTGGTCCTATACATATATATAAAATACTATTTATTTTGTTAAACTAACAATAAACCAAAAAATCTCTTTTCACGCCATGCACGTTTAATTTTACCTCAAACGGATCACCATCGCTCAAATGTGAGTCCGTCCCCTTTTTTAAGCAAACCTTGTTTTAACGCCATGCGCGTTTAATTTTTTCTCAAACGGGTTGCCATCGCTCTAATGCGAGTCTGTCCCCTTTCTTTTTTTAAGCAAACTCGTCACCAAGCGCGACCAAAAAACCCAAAAACATTTTTCTTGCGCCAGAACTACGTAGCTTTGATTTCTCCATCGCACCTGGAGATACGTAGGAGCAAGATGAAACTCTTGTCAAGCACAATAATAAAAAACCCAAAAACATTTCTTGCACCACAATGATATAAAAAACAACAAAAACATTCAAATAGTCAGAAATCACAAAAATACTCTTTCATAACAAACCTTGATCCAAGATCAAGTGATCGTTCTTTTTACTTTTCTTTCTTAATCAAATTCCAAATCAATTCTAATTCTACTTCGAGTCTATATTTTTTCAACATTAAAAATACAAACAAGCTTATTTCTCCACTTGGCTTTTTATTTTAAAACCTTTTTCAAAAGTAATAAAAAATACAAAACCAACAAAACGTCAATTTCTACCCCGAACTACGAGGTTTTGATCCCTCACGGGTACGTAGGCAAAGGACGTTCGTCCTTTCAAATCAATAAAAAAATGTAGATAATAGGCCTTTCTTCATTTTATCTTATTTTGATCGTTATTCTCAATTTGCTTCTTTTTAATAAAATTAAGCAAGTAATAGCACAGAAAAATAAAGTCAAAAGGTTCTCGTAGAGTACTACGAATATTTAGGGTGCTAATACCTTCCCTGAATATAACTAACCCCCGAACCCTAATTTCTTTCAAATGGGTAATTTGAACTTTCTCCCCCTTTCTAAAAAAAATTAAAAAGTTCAGTCGTGAATAAAAATAGTGAGTCAAAGCTAGTCAAATAGCGATGACCTCCCAAAAAATGACGCGACAGAAATGGCGACTCTGCTGGGGACATAGTTCGAGGGTTAAGCCTAACTTGACTTTGTTTAAACTTTTGTGATATCACTTGCTTGAAACAAAAACAAAAACAAAAATAAAAGATGGAAATATGTGTATATGCTTTCTTCCTTCATTTTTTCGTTCTTAACGTGAATGGTGAGATAAGTCCTAACCCGGACTTGAGGGAAACATAAGATAGGACGGGGTACAATCATAGTGACATACCAAGAGCATTCTTGAGTGGTGTTTACATGTGATATAACCCCACTCGGTGGAGGCCTCACAGAAGGTAGTACTTTGTTGTCACGAGCATTCGTGTCGACGTTATTACTTTCAATGTGAGTGTCCTGCAAAGCCATGGACCTTAGTTACCAATAACTCATCTTGACCTTTTTAGGACGTAGTGCGGTGACTAAACCAAGAGCATTCTTGACTTTAGTTGACACGTGATACTACACTCAAACTAGACTTCCTTATGAATTTTTATTAGACTAGGAGCATTCCTATACACCGATATATTCAAAAAGGGGTTGGAATTTGGGAACTTGGTAGAACCCGTGATACAGGTACAAAAGAAACCATAGTCATCACCAATGGCGTATTTACCCTCAACTCCAACATTATGGACTTGAACCCCACCATGTATTCTGTAACATAATCATGCATACATGCATTTCATTCATAAAACATTTTTTTCATGTATCGAAGGACTTAGACTAGTTTTTGTAAACATTGTAGATATGACCACTAGGAGTATTAAGAGGTATAATTGCAAGAAACAGGATTTGGAAGGCTTGAGGAAGTTAGGGACCCTTATCACTGACCTAGTAGGTTTTCAGTTTCGCCATGGGAAGTTGCTCAATATTCTCAACACGAAGTTCGACGAAGGAATCCTCAAAACATTGGTCCAGTTCTATGACCCTCGGTACCATTGCTTTACCTTTCCTGACTATCAACTCGTCCCCACCCTTGAAGAGTATGCCTACTTGGTCGATTTACCAGTGCTTGATAGAGTACCCTTTAGTGGTCTTGAAGAAGTCCCTAAGGCATCAACTATTGCAGCCACCCTTCATCTCAAAACATCCGACATAACATCTACTCTCACTACCAAAGGGAGAGAGAAAATCCAGGGTCTAACCTCCAAGTTCCTAATCGACAAAGCCAACACCTGTGAGAGCACCTTTATTTTCGAGTATATCCTTGCCTTGCTCATCTATGGTCTTGTGCTTTTCCCCAACATTGACGACTTCGTTGATGCAAATGCCATCCAAATCTTCCTCACCAAAAACCCGGTCCCTACTCTCCTTGCTGAGACCTACCATTCTATCCATCACAGGACCAATAAGCAGGACGGAACCATCCTTTGTTGTGCACCTTTGCCATATAGGTGGTACACCTTACATTTACCTCGATCATACCTCTCCAAGGAGAAAGCTCTGTATTCAGAAAAGATCATGTCTCTTGCTCCAACTGATGTAGTTTGGTACAAACCGAATTACGACGTAGGAACCATTATTGACACCTGCGGGGAATTTGCTAATGTGCCTCTCCTTGGTATTCATGGAGGAATCACCTACAACCCTACCCTTGCCAGGCGCCAATTCGGGTATCCTATGAAGGAAAAGCCTCGTAACATTGGGCTAGAAGGCATATTCTATCACTACCATACCGACAACAAGGGTATGAAAGACCAATTTGTGAAAGCCTGGCGTTCCATTCACAAGAAAAACAGCAATCAATTAGGGGATAAGTCGGACCTCACCTATGAAGCCTACACCCGATGGGTCATCGACAGAGCCACTGAGTATGGGAAGCCTTACACCCTACCGAGGTACCTATCCTCGACTACGCCAGAGCTACCCTTACTCTTACCCCCTAATACCCAAGAGAAATACCAGGGAAAAATGGCTGACCTAAAACGCATGTGTGCTACTTGGTAAAGGAAGTACGAGGAAGCTATGTCCCAAGTGAAAGATAGGGATGTGGAAATACTGCAACACAAGCGCAAGCTCCTCAACAAAGAGCGATAATTGACCGAGAAAAACACTCAGATCCAAGCGCAAAGTGCAAGGCTCGCACAATTTATCAGTAAGAAGGAGTGCATGGATTTCTTCGCAGGAGCGCACCCAAATTTTGAGGAGTAATTCACTTCGACAGCTCGAAAGATCATAGTTGTATTTAGTTATTTCCTAACTTCCTGTTGTAGTCTATCTCGTGGCACAGTTTGTTGTAAAGGAAATTATCTCGTAGTACTTTAAATGGGATTTTCATCTATAGCATTTACAAAAACTACTTCTACCAAGTCCTTCGATAAATAAAAATGTGTCAATTTTTGCATAACATCATGCGTCATCTTGCATATCATAGTTTCAAATCCGGGTCTCACCAGTTTTTCTTTTCACAAAAGGGTCAATCCATCAGTAAAGTGGTTTGATGTCTTCCTTCAACTTGAGTTCGCATGTGCAAACACTCGCGCAAACGCATAAAATGGATCAACTCGAACAAGAGGTCCACGAGCTACGTGAAGAGGTGACAATCCTCCGGGCCGAGGTGGAAAAGATAACCAACCTGGTATCTTCGCTGGCAGCGCAGCAGAAACCCCAGCCTTTATGCATGCGGCCACCCCAACAACAACATCAGCCACTGCGCGTACAACTGGCTCGACAAAAGGCTCCTCAACAGCTCGACACAAGGAATCATGCTCCAAAAATACCGGTTGATCCAATCCCCATGAGATATATGGATCTGCTCCCAGAGCTGCTCAGAAAGAAGTTGGTACAAACCAGAGTGCCTCCTCCAGTGCCAGAAAGATTACCAGTGGGGTATAGGGCTGACCTCACTTGTGCTTTCCATCAAGGGGCACCTGGTCATGATATTGGGCATTGTTTTGCTCTGAAGAAAATGGTTCAAAAGTTGATCGAAGCCGGCCTCTTATTTTTTGAAGATCTAAATCCGGGTATGCAAAATGTCTCGGTGCCCGAACAGTATGAACGACAACCTCGACAATGGGCTCCTCAACAACTTAATCCACCAAAACATGCTCCAAGGACAAAATTCGATCCAATTCCCATAAGGTATACAGAGTTTCTCCCAACGTTGCTTGAAAGGAACTGGGTCCAGATTAAGGCTCCTCTTCCAATACCCAAGAAATTGCCAACACGGTTTAGAGCTGACCTCTCATGTGTCTTTCACCAGGGGACACCCGGTCATGATGTTGAGGGTTGTTACGCTTTGAAGAATGCAGTTCAAGATTTAGTTGAAGCCAACATCTTGTCTTTAGAAGAATTTGAACCCTGACATACAAATTAACCCACTACCGGATCACGGTACCCAATGTTGACACATAGATTGGTTAGCCGCAATTGGGGTCGTTGTTGAGGTTCCTTCTAATGCTCAGTTATTCAAATAATGTTTGTTTGCTTGTTTTATACTTTTCAAAAATCCTTTTGTCCCGCCCAAGACGAAAGAGAACTGATGCAGGGCTTTTTGCTTCATGAATTTTCATCATCAATAAAAAGTCGTCTCAATCCGACTTTGCTTTATTTTGTTTTGTGCTTTTCAGGAAAAATGGTAATGCGAAAAAACCAAAAAAAAATCTCTTTAATCATTCTCAAAACTGCATAACCATAACTTATATTTACTTGTCAAAATCAATAATCAAATCATGCATTAATAAACCCGTCGAACACATTAACCTTGTACTCTCTCCCAACTTTGAGTTCCCTGTGTCCGAAACTCAAAGAAGAGGAAGGTGAAGAAGTTCCCGATGAAGTCTCTCGCCTACTGGGGCATCTTAGCCGTCAAAATCGAAATATCAAAAAGAGTGTCCAAGAAAGGGGATTCACTTACAAAGATTGGCACGAGAAGCTACCATCATACTTCAAGTGTACACTTCAACAGGGGCACCCCCCCTCCTTCCCTCAGTATACAACATGGAGGTCATCAAAGTCCCGTCAATCGGAGTTCTGCTGAAATCCAAGGTGGATTGAACTCAAAATGCATGACGGCCTTGTACAACTATATCAAGGGAGGTTGAAACAAACTTCCAACAAGAAGGTTCGTCCCTGTGGATTTCAAGAAACCTTGTGCTAAAAATACATTATCTCTCCAACCAAACTCTAGGGGCAGGTGGACGCCCAATGATGAAGGCGCATGTGCAATAACTCTTGCGACTACAAATGTTGACGAACCCGCACGTCGGTGCAGTCGAAAAAAAATACTTTGTCAAAATATACCAAAAAATCAATCAAATCAAAAAAAATCAACAAAAAAGAAGAGAAGCTCGATAAGTCACAAACCTGAAAAGGCGACTTAGGCAAAAATGAGCGTCTCGGTGGGCTGAAAACCCGAAAGGGCGGTCCAAGCAAAATTAGAGACGTGAACAAGAATGTTTATCCTGATAGGTGGAAAACCCGAAAGGGCGACCTATGCAAAAGTTAAGGGTAATGACAAAGTAACTGCATCAGTCAGACACAGTCCACTTGGGGCACCCAGCCATCCAAAGACCTCCGATTCAAAGCATCTGCAAATCAAAGACCAGGAACTGGGGCAATTCAAAGTTGTCAGGGAGAATAGCAGTTATTGTGTTCAATGTACCTTCCCATATATTTACCATTTTTTCAAAATTTTCAAAGATCTGTGCAACCATGCCCTTGGCAGGCCACCACTCAATTCATCAAAATTAAGCCCGTGCCCATTTATATGGAGCTCTCATTTTATTCTATTTGCAAAATTTCTTCTATGTTTAATGACAATACTTGAAGCAAAATAATTTTCAAAATACAAAACCTTTTACATTGTGAACAACAAACACACTCTTTTTTGAACTCGTAAGCAGACAAAACGTACATCGACATCCGCCTCGAGAACGATTACATTTTAGAAGAGAAACGTGGCTAGGCACTATGGAGAGGACCTTCGCTTCAAAGCAAGATGCAGTCATAACACAAAAATACAAACAAAAAAAAAGCAAAAACAAAAACGCTCGCTAAGTTGAAAACCTGAAAAGACGACTTAGGCAATAGAGAGCGTCCCGGTGGACTGAAAACCCGAAAGGGCGGTCCAAGCAAAAATTAGGGGCACAAAAAAGAATATACTCCCGGTGGACTGAAAACCTGAAAGGGCGATCCAGGCAAAATCAGGGATTTTCAAAAAAAAAAAAAACAAAGTTATGACTGCTGAAACACGCTAATGGAAGAATACACTGCGCCGGTACAAGAAATGGTGACTTCGTCCAAGATTTCTAGGTCGAGAGTGGACTTTCTCCCCAGTGAAAGCACCAGTTACTACTTTGCACTGAGTTTGCCATATCAGATGGCTTGACCAAGCTCTCAAGAATGCCATATCCAATGAAGTTTGCCGAGTGTTGTACTGCGAAACCGCTCCCCTCTCCAATCTTACATGTTCTATCTCATCCTATCGAGTCATGTGCCCCATACAATTATATGGTCGTTCAAGTCACATTCATACATTCTTTCATCCACGCATCAATACTTCCATGTATTCACACATTCAAACATACACAACGCACGCGTGCACACACAATATCAATTCACACATGATTGCATCAGTCGCCCAGAGTCTTGTTTGGTCGTATCTTGTCAATTCAGTCATCAATTGTTCCAAGTGGTAAGTCCTAGACAACGGACAGCTTGAGTCAAGTGGTAAGTCCTAAACAACGGACAGCTTGAATTTATTTTTTGTCTTTGTTCCAAGTGGTAAGTCCTAAACAATGGACAGCTTGAGTCAAGTGGTAAGTCCTAAACAACGGACAGCTTGACTTTACTTTTCGTGTTTCTTTCAAGTGGTAAGTCCTAAACAATGGACAGCTTGAGTCAAGTGGTAAGTCCTAAACAACGGACAGCTTGAGTTTACTTTTCGTCTTTCTTTCAAGTGATAAGTCCTAAACAATGGACAACTTGAGTCAAGTGGTAAGTCCTAAACAACGAACAGCTTGAGTTTACTTTTCGTCTTTCTTTCAAGTGGTAAGTCCTACACAATAGACAGCTTGAGTCAAGTGGTAAGTCCTAAACAACGGACAGCTTGAGTTTACTTTTTCGTCTTTCTTTCAAGTGGTAAGTCCTAAACAATGGACAGCTTGAGTCAAGTGGTAAGTCCTAAACAACGGACAGCTTGAGTTTACTTTTCGTCTTTCTTTCAAGCGGTAAGTCCTAAACAACAGACAGCTTGAGTCAAGTGGTTAGTCCTAAACAACGGACAGCTTGAGTTTACTTTTCGTCTTTGTTTCAAGTGGTCAGTCCTAAACAACGGACAACTTGAGTTTACCTTTCATCTAATGGTCAGTCCCAAACAACAGACTACTTGTGTTTACCTGTCATTTTTCTCAAGTGTCATCCCTAGTATGTCGGATCAATAAGTGTCTCCCTTAAACTATCATTCCAAACCAATACAATGGTACATCACCATTTTCCCCAGTGAAACTACACTATTCCCAAGCAGAGTCGGATCCCTTTTCATCAACAGATTTTGAGTATCTCGTTGTTGTTTCTTATCCCAGTCAAAATGTCTATGTCATCCTGCATTCATAATCGCATCGCATGCATCCATAGCATCTTAGGTCAAAAATGGTGTACTTTAGATTTAAGTCTCTTCGACCCATCAAATCAAAGATTCCATCTTCAAATCTCCAGACGAAGAAACTTAAATAGGGGCATCTGTCATACCCCAATTTTTGACCCAAGATACCACCGACACTTGCCTTTTAACCTCGGCCAATCTCGGCCATTTTTAGTGAAAAATTCGGCAGAGAGGTATTTTAAAATACCTCATATTTGGTTCCGAGTCGGGCCCTCTTCTTTCAATTTTCTTTTTTTATTTATTTATTTAATTTCCATCTTTTATTTAAAATCCTTTTTTTATTAACTTCAAATTTCATTTTTTATCTTTATTGTTATCTCACTTTTTATTTTTATTCTTTCTATTTTATTTTAATGTTCAAAATATATAAAATATTTGTCCGATAATGTCCAAAACAGCTGATGTCAGCCTGCCATGTTCCCTCCATCCCCAGCCAAGGCAGTTTTGTCACTACTTTAGCAAACTCCTTGTTTATGTCCCGGCTTATAAAACAGCGCACATCACACATGAAAAAGGGGTGGATTTTTCTTACGAATTTGGCACAAAAAGAAACCTGCAAAAAACAAACAGACAATTTCCAGCCAGAAACGAAAAAGAGCAAAAATTCATCACAACCAAAACAACACAACAGCTTTTCATGTTTCACATAAAACCATCCGCAACCCAAAATCTTCCAAACGACCAAACCATCCACAAACGCGTTAACAAATGACAGAACCAACGCGAATCATTTAGCCAAAACTTGCTCAAATCAAAAATCGAAGCACAAAAGGTAGTTTGGCTCGGTTTTTTCTAGATCTAGGGCTACTAATTTGTTTTGTGATAATTTCAGGTCAAGAAACGAGTACAGGAGGTAGAGAGAATTCGGAATCCAAAAAAAATAATAAAAAAGGGAGCTTTTTACCTCCGGCGCGGCGGCGCAGCCGCGATGGCTCGCCGGCCACCGCGCCGGAACGGCCAGTCTCACCGGAGAAGATGGTGGTGACCGGAACAGAATTCTAGAGTCTCTCTCTAGAAAGAGGGAAGAAAGAGAAAGAACTTGAAAAAATGACAAAAAATCGAAAACAGGCCTTTATATAGCCAATACTGAACTGGTCCGGTTCACTTAAATCAGACCGGTTCGATTTCTTTACTCTAAGGCCCAGTAGCGCGCCTAGCCAATACTGAACCTTTTTATTATTTATTATTTATTTTATTTATTTCCAGAGTGCTCTGGTCCTAACTAACTATCAATATTATATTTACTCTCCAGAATAATCTGGTCCTAATTAATAATTATTCCAGAGTTCTCTGGTCCAATATTTACTAGTAATATTATTCTACTTTTTATTTTATATTTCTCCAGAATGCTCTGGTCCTGTACACACACACACACACACACACACACACACACACACACACACACACACACACACATATATATATATATATATATATAATACTATTTATTTTGTTGAACTAACAATAAACCAAAAAATCTCTTTTCACGCCATGCGCGTTTAATTTTACCTCAAACGGATCGTCATCGCTCAAATGCGAGTCCGTCCCCTTTTTTAAGCAAACCTTGTTTTAACGCCATGCGCGTTTAATTTTTTCTCAAACGGGTTGCCATTGCTCTAATGCGAGTCCGTCCCTTTTTTAAGCAAACTCGTCGCCAAGCGCGACCAAAAAACCCAAAAACATTTTTCTTGCGCCAGAACTACGTAGCTTTGATTTCTCCTTCGCACCTGAAGATACGTAGGAGCAAGATGAAACTCTTGTCAAGCACAATAATAAAAAACCCAAAATCATTTCTTGCACCACAATGATATAAAAAACAACAAAAACATTCAAATAGTCAAAAATCACAAAAATACTCTTTCGTAACAAACCTTGATCCAATATCAAGTGATCGTTCTTTTTACTTTTCTTTCTTAATCAAATTCCAAATCAATTCTAATTCTACTTCGAGTCTATATTTTTTCAACATTAAAAATACAAACAAGCTTATTTCGCCACTTGACTTTTTATTTTAAAACCTTTTTCAAAAGTAATAAAAAATACAAAACCAACAAAACGTCAATTTCTACCCCGAACTACGAGGTTTTGATCCCTCACGGGTACGTAGGCAAAGGACGCTCGTCCTTTCAAATCAATAGAAAATGTAGATGATAGGTCTTTCTTCATTTTATCTTATTTTGATCGTTATTCTCAATTTCCTTCTTTTTAATAAAATTAAGCAAGTAATAGCACAGAAAAATAAAGTCAAAAGGTTCTTGTAGAGTACTACGAATATTTAGGGTGCTAATACCTTCCCTAAATATAACTAACCCCCGAACCCTAATCTCGTTCAAATGGATAATTTGAACTTTTTCCCCCTTTCTAAAAAAAATTAAAAAGTTCAGTCGTGAATAAAAATAGTGAGTCAAAGCTAGTCAAATAGTGATGACCTCTCGAAAAATGACGTGACAGGAGCGAAAACCAAATTAATTAAAGAGTTCATATTGTATGGGGGAAATTGTTGAAGTAGCTCCTTACGTTGATTAGTTTATTTTAGATTGTTTTGAATGATGTCTTTTAGTTTTTATAAGGCACCCATTCAGGTTAACTCACATGCTCCTTATGATGTTTTTAAAAAGAGTTTAATTATGGTGGGTCGACAGTTCGAAACTGTTTTGTACAAACAACCAATTAAAATATTCTAAATTTTCATGTTTGGCCCACGTTAATTAAAAACATTAATTGATGTGGTGATTTAGAATGTTTTGATTGATTGTGTGTGCAAATCAGTTTTGGACTGTCGACCCACCACAATTAAACTCTTTTAAAAATTATATTTTGCATAAAAACTTAATTGAAAAGGTTGGGAGCAAGTTGTGTAAAAATGCTCCTAAAAAAAATGTTTTTTTTTAATGTTTAATTCGAATCATGTTTTACCATGTAAAATATGCATCGATCATTTTTCTTTTGATTATCTCTGTGTTGCATGATTGGAATCATTTTTTGTTAAGAGTAAAATGAATCGAATCAAATTGATTCAAATAAATCAGTACAAGATCAAAATGATTCAAATCATTTTAATACATATTTTCTTTAAAATTTCATGATTCGAATCAAAATTATGGTTATTCGAATCAATCTTAATATAGGGATCAATTATTCAAATTAGAATTCATAGTTATCAAATCAATATTCATCATAACCCATAGTATAGTTTTACACTATTGATTTGAATCATTAAATCCTTGCTTTAAATCAGATCAACGTTTTCATCTTATTTTTAGGCTAAACTTGTTCAATTCCCTCTCAGCTATATATGAAGGTGAGAAAAACACAATAAGAAAGATTGAACTGTGTTGGCTTTTTCAGACTTTTTATAAGTGTTTCGTAAGTTAGAGTCTGAGTGAGTTCATAGTCTGAGTGCAGCGGATAAACATACACAATATATATATATATATATATATATATATATATATATATATATATATAAGAAAGAAAGAAAGAGAGAGAAATTACATTGGTTCCTCCAACAATCCAGGAGTAGTCTTGTCCCCTGCAATTCCAAGGGATTTTCACTATAATCATAATTGATTACAAATGTTCAAGGACACAATCAAGAGACTTCCGATTCTCAAGCACACAAGCAAGTGACTTCCAATGCTAAATCACAACTGAAAGAGAATTTTAAGAGTTTACAAATAAAATATTTATTCTTACACTTGATATACAATCAGAGGTGTAAACAATTACAAACAAAACAGACTTTATGACCTTAGAATTTATAAGATATGAACTTAGTAAGAAATTCCTAAGTGTTCTATGCGCTTTTGAATTTGATAAAGTAAGGGCGCAATTAAAATAACCTAGTCTGAGTTTGTTCTTAAAGTCTTCAACTCCTTGTATGTGAAAGGATTTGAGAGACTTTGAGGAGGTGCTAGAGCAGTAAGAGTCATTGAGAAGCTTCGTATCAAGGACGTTGGGTCATTGCTCGATATGGATAATGTTGTTGATTAGACATTTGAAATTTCTTTGTTGCAACTGGAATTATCCATTCATTCTCTTTGTCCTTGAAGTTCTTTGTCTATTTCTACACGTGGTCAAAAGATGACAAACTGTACTATCAAAGTTTGATAGAGACGACTACAAAAGAAGACAAATCTGACGTGGCTTCATGGACCCTCAGTCTTTTTTACTTTAGAGTCTGATGGTATTTAGAGTCTAATGCAGATCTTTAGCTTCTGGTGACTTCCTTTCTTCTGATCCAACATGTTGACCTTTCATCAAATCTTCTAGCAAGTCTTCTAGCTTCTCTTGTGCTTCTGATTTCTCTTATACATATTCAGACCTTGTTAAATTTTAATCTATGGTTATGCATACTTGAACATATATTAACAAATCCAATTGTTCTTTAATACTTTGTTATCATCAAAACTTCAAAGGAATTGTACAAAACCAATTTTGTTCCAACAATCTCCCCCTTTTTGATGATGACAAACACAAGTATTTGACACAATTATTGTTAATTTAATAAACATGTAGACTTCAAGGTTTTAGGTTTGCAAGCTTCCCCTAAGTCTGATAGTCCATAGATTCAGGTTTGTAAGCTCTCTGTAACGCCCTAATTGTTATTTTACTATTTTTGGTTGATTTTAGTATGTTTTATGTATTTTATATGAAAATGTTGATTTATGTGATTTATTGGTGTTTGCTATTTTATTATATGATTATTTTTATTATTTAATAGAAATGAGTAATAATAATAATTAATAGGAATTGTGGAGAATTATTAGAATTAAGGAGGGGGGGTTACATTTTAATTATGAGAGTTAAGGGGAGTTAAGTGAAATGAAAAGGGGTTAAGGAAAATGTTGGGAAAATAGAAAGTCAGACAAAACTATTGTACGTTCAGTAAGAAAAACAGACTTTTGGGAGAAAAGAGAGAAGAACCAAGAACCAAGGGGAATTGCTAGAAGGGAGTGAGAGCTTGAATTTATGTAGCTTAATTGTCCATCTAATCAGGTAAGGGTGAGCTAGCATTTCGATTGATAATATATATGTATGATTTCATGAAATTTGGATTGAAAATGGTTGTTTTTGGTTAGGTTTAAGAATATGATGAAATGCTAATTATCGTTGAATGATGTTGTTGATTATGTTTATATGAGTTGTTTATGATGTGTTGTTGTATATTGGACCCATAAACCTTATAATGATTCATTTTGGGTGATTGGGGGATCAAAATTGGGTTTTTGGTTGATAGAGGAGTTTGAGAATCGTAGGTTTCAGTCTGTACAGATGAAGCTTCGCTTAAGCGAAGCTACCCGTCGCTTAAGCGAGCTACCATAGTAGGTACCCAGATTTGCATAGTGCCAGTTCGCTCAAGCGAACTCCTGAGCGAACGGTAAGCGAACAATTCCCAACTTTCGACGTTGTCCTTCGCTCAAGCGAACTCCTGAGCGAACGGTAAGCGAACAATTCCCAACTTTCGACATTGTCCTTCGCTCAAGCGAACTCCTGAGCGAACTGTAAGCGAACTTCCCCAAACTTTCGACATTGTAGTTCGCTCAAGCGAACTGTGCTTCGCTTAAGTGAAGTTGGTCCTGTGCGACCATTTTGTGTAATTTTTCTAAGTGTTCCAGACCCAAACCTAAGCTTCCTAATGTGTTTGTTGGATTTATTTAACATTGTTTAAATGGTAAAACTCGTATATGAAGATGAATAAGATGGAATTATGTATGCTTACGTGCAAATAATTATACCTTGCTAAGTTGAGTTTGCCATTGATGTTGCTGAGTAGTATTGTCCAGTTGGGGAGTGTGTCATAGTTGTTAGACACAATTGTAGACGTCCTAAGTAGTTGTTGTTGGTTGTATGCTGATATACGCCATTAGATGTTGTTGGGTTGTATGCTGATATACACCACTGACTCCATTCATACTCATATGCATTTATTGGGGGCTTATTGCCCTGGAATGTTTATCATTCACCCGTTGGGGGCTTATTGCCCTGGAATGTTTATCATTCACCTGTTGAGGGCTCATGCCCTGGGATGCTTTAACCATCCAACTGTTGAGGGCTCATGCCCTGGAATGCTTGTCATTCAACGCGCGTAAAATGGTACCACATGCATATTGCATTTGTAGTTGATGTCGTTGCATAGTTGATGTCGTCGCATAGTCGGTGTTGGTGAGAGTTGTTGTTGGTGAGATGTCGCCACAAGAGTTGTTGTTGTAATTATTAAAAATGAAGTAATATTGTTGATGAATGATGAAGCCATATATGTATGGATATTGATATATTTGTTGATGTGTTTTAATTCAAGTTGATGATTCATTATATATATATATATATATATATATATATATATATATATATATATATTATTTTTGATTTGTGAACTCACCCCTTCTGTTGGAATTGTCGCCTGGTGGACAAGTGCAGATTTTCAAGGCTAGTAGGTTGATGGCTCAAGTGTCTAGGGCTCTGATATGTAACGCCCTATTTTATATTTTACTAATTTTGGTTGATTTTTAATATGATTGGTGTATTTTATGTGAAAATGTTGATTTATGTGAATATTGGTGTGTTGTTATTTGATATATATTTTCATTATATAATTATTTGTAGAATTTTATGAAAATAGAAGAAATAGTAATATTTAGATTAAAGGGATTTAATTGATATTATTGGAATTAAGGTAGTGGGGGTTACACTTTAATTAGGAAGTTAAGAGGGAGTTAAAAGAAAGAAAGGTTTTGGTTGGTAAGAGAATAGAAAGAGTCAGTAAGGAAAGAAAAACAAAGGTACGTATCAGTAAAACAAAGAAAAGTAAGCTTTTGGGAGAAAGAGAGAAGAGGCCAAGGGAAGAACTAGGAAGAGGGAATTCATCCAATTGCTGTAGGAATTTGCTTAATTGAGGTAAGGGTGGGTTTATGATTCAATTGTTAATATATATATGTATGCTTTCATGAATTGAATTGAAAAATGGTGGTTTTGTTGGATTAGGGTTAAAGATATGAAAATGCCATGATTAATGAATTATATGATGATGATGATGCTTATGTAAAGTGTTCCTGTTGTTTTGTTGTGCCATGAACCCATAAACATCGTTTCTAAATCATTTTGGGTGGTTGGGGGATTAAAATTGGGTTTTTGGATGAAAATGAGGTTAGAAAATCGTAGGTTTCATTTCTGCCCAGATGAGCACTCGCTCAAGCGAACTACCCGTCGCTCAAGCGAGCGACACTTTGCCACGCCCAGTCTGAATTTTGGCCGCTCGCTTAAGCGAGCCACGAGCGAACCCCGAGCGAGCGAAATCCCAACTTTCGTCATTTGCGTCGCTTAAGCGAAATTCCCGTCGCTTAAGCGAGAGACGCCAGATTTTGCCCAGAATTTTGGAAATGGCCTGTTCGCTTAAGCGAACCAGAAGCGAGCTGTAAGCGAGCGAAGCTCTAACTTATGTCTTTTTGTTCGCTCAAGCGAGAAGCTGCTCGCTTAAGCGAGCTGGGTCCTGTGCGACCCAATATGTGATTTTTCTAGAGTGTTCCAAATCCAAACCTAAGCTTCCTAAGTTGTTTATTGAATTTATTAAGAATTTTTGGGGTGATAAAACTATAAAATGAAGATGTTTATGATGGATATATGTATGATTATATGAAATGAATTATACTTTGTTATTTTTGAAGTTGTTATTGAGGTCGTGAGTGGTTGTGTCTAGTTGGGGAGGATGTCCTAGATGTTGTTGGTGTTGGTTGCATGTTGATATGCACCATTAGATGTTGTAGGGTTGTATGCAGATATACACCACAGAGTCTTCATAACTCATTTTCATTGGTGGGGGCTCATGCCCCGGAATGTTTATACATTCAATTGGTGAGGGCTCATGCCCTGGAATGCTAGTCATTCATCTGGTGAGGGCTTATGCCTTGGGATGCTTTAACCATCCAAATTGGTGGGGGCTTATGCCCTGGAATGCTTAGCATTCAACGCGCGTGGTTGGTACCACATTTTGCACAATGCATTAGTAGTTGATGGAGTCTTGCATTAGTTGTTGTAGGTGTGAGTTGTTAGTGGTGAGTTGTTGTTGGGGAGGTGTCGCCACAAGTGTTGTTGTCGTTGTTGACCGAAGGTGAATCTAAATTATATTAATGATGTTGTTGCTTATATTGATGATGTTGCTGCCTATGCTGAAGATGGTTGTTATTATTGTTGTTGTTTTTCCAATGAAATTTGTTGATTCATATATTATATATATAACTTTTGTTTTGTGAACTCACCCCTTCTGCTGGAATTGCCGCCTTGTGGGCAAGTGCAGGTAACGAAGGCTAGTTAGGAGTTGGCTCTTGTGTCGTAGGCTCTGATACGTAACAGGATGAGATTTGTTGTTTATGATTTCATTCCTTATGTATCAATTTTATTTGAAGATTATGTTGATGAACTTTTGAGTAACGTTGAAGAACATTTTATTTATGTTGAGGCCTATGTGCCAAGGATATTGAATTTTGTTGTTGGATAATTATCAAATGAATATTCCGCTGCAGATATTTTATAAAGATGATATTGTTGAGAATATTTAAATAGTTTTATTTTTCTATTTAAATAATTTTTGAGATATGCATGTAATGCTCCGTTGTATGACGTTTAACTCTGATGTTTATATATTATTTTATCTTTTTGGGAAACGGGGTGTTACATGATACGTAACGGGATGAGGAATCGTTGCAATGTTTTCTTTCATTCCTTTATGTATCAATTCTTGAAACATGTTGTTGAAGCTTTTATTGTTGTTGGAGATTTAACTATTATTGAATAATATTTTATTACGTTGAGGCCTTTGTGCCAAGGATATTGATGTAGTTGATGGATAATGATTTTAAATAAAGATTTCCGCTGCAGATTTTATAAAATGAGATTTGTTGTTATTTAAATAGTTTTATATTCTATTTAAATAAATTTTGAAAAGTAGATGTAATACTCTGTTGATGTTGAACTCTGATTATATTATCATTATTACGTTGTTTTTGGAAACGGGGTGTTACACTCTCCCTAAGTCTTATCAAAGTTAATTAAATTTCATTTTAATCAACAAAAAACGCATCGGAGTATGATTAGCTTTTAACTTAGCACAACTAACTTAGATTTTAAAGCAATAAATTCTAAGTTCCTTAGCTTTTTCAAATTGCATATTAGATTGAGAACCCAAATACTTTACACCACTCTCCCTTTTGTCATCAACAAAAATGTTTTTATGCAAGAAAATACATTGAAATAGTTATATATTCATTCATAAGAGAGTGAAAATAAACATGCATAAATTCAATATTACAAAGAAAATTGTCATAAGACAAGTGCTTAAAAGAGCTAATTTCTTCTTGCTAATTGGGCTATGTTTTTAATGTTCACAATTGGACCTAAAATTCTTACTAATAATTCTCAAAAGTTACTACTCATTAATCCATTAAAACATCGAATAATTATCATCTCGAAATAATTACCCCAACTCACTAGTAATTTAGTAGAAATAACTATTCTCACTAAAACGTCAAAATAACATTCCTAGTAAAATGACTAATTTCCCTTACTCGTCAAACGACCAAAATACTCCTTAGTCTAAAAATGACTAAAATACACTTCTAGGCCAAAAATCCACTAATCCCAATTCAAATACACACAAAGACAAATAATCACACATAGGCACATATAAACATATACAATAAATAATTAAAATAATTCTAGCAAAAAACGGGTTGTTACAACTCTCCTCCACTTAAAGAATTTTCCTCCTCGAAAATTACCTGAAGAAAACAACTCCGGATACGAATCCCTCATCCTACTCTCCGATTCCCAAGTAGCACTTTCACTAGTTGGTCCAACCCAAATCACTTTCACCTAAACGATCTCTTTTCCTCTTAAGCGCTTAACTTCCCGATCTTCAATCCTAACTAACTAAGTCTCAACAGTCAAATTATCCCTTACTTCTAAATCATCTACTTGAATCACATGAGACAGATCATGCACATACTTCCTCAACTAGGATACATGAAACATATCATGCAGATTCGACAACGACAACGGTAACACAATCCAAAACGCTATAGCTCAAACCTTCTCAACAATCTCAAATGGTCCAACAAAACGCGATGTCAACTTCCGACACTTCAAGGAACGTCCAACACCGGTTACAAGATTCACCCTAAAAAACAAATGATCTCCAACTTGAAACTCAATATCCTTCCTCCTCTTATCATGATAACTCTTCTGCCTACTCTGAGACGCTTTCATCTTCTCTTGAATCATCTTAACCTTCTCTATGGTCTCTTGCACAACTTCAGGTCGTAATAAATCACTTTCTCCCGACTCATACCAACACAACAACGTCCTACACCTCCTGCCACACAAAGCCTCAAACGGTGTCATACCAATCTTAGAATAAAAACTATTGTTGGAAGTAAACTTAATCAACGACAAACACTCAGCCCAACTTACACCTTGTTCCAAAACACAAGCTCTCAACAGATCTTCCAAAAATTGAATAGTCCTCTCGATCTAACCATCAGATTGAGTATGATAAGCAGACCTCAACCGTAACTTAGTTCCCAAAACTGCTTGCAAACTCTCCCAAAACTTAGAAGTAAACCTTAGACCTCTATCTGACACAATGCTAGATGGAATACCATGCAATTTGACAACCTGTTCAATGTAGATCTTAACCAACCTCGTCACAGACATATCGGTCTTGATAGAAATAAAATGTGCCAACTTCATCAAAATAAAATGTGCCAACGTTGTCAACCGATCAATAATCACCCAAATAGAATCACTTCCCTTCACAATCTTCGGTAACACTCCGACAAAATCAAACAACGGTTGCATCAAACCAACGACTTCTGATGTTCAATCTTAGACTTCTGACAAGTCAAACAAACATACACAAACTCATCTATATCCTTCTTCATTCTAGGCCACAAAAACAACCTCTTCAAATCATGATACATATTCGTCGCTCCTGATGAATACTCAGACTACTCCTGTGACTTTCTTCCAAAATCCGCTTCTTAAGTTTAGATACATCCGGTACACAGACTCGATCGCGAAACATCAAAATATCATTCTCATCCAATATGAAGTCCACTCCTTTACCTTGATTAACCAACACCACCCGATCCACAAGTTCCAAATCCTCTTTTTTGATCGTTCTTAATTTCCTCCAAAATGTTACTTGTCAACTTCACACCATAAACGTTCCTTAAAAAAAACTTCACACCTTAAACGTGAAATTCTAACCATTGTATTATTTGATAAAAAAATATATTGAATTGACCCATCAACCCAATCATATAAACCATTAATGTTTCGACGAAACTTGACAAACCATCTAAGAAACAAATCAATACAATCAAACCCATTTATATGTGCCAATCCACCGACCATGTAACAAACAAATCGATACAATCAAACTTATTTATATGCGCTGGTCCACCGAATTAAGACAAGCTCGGTCGGACCGACCCATTTGACAGCTACCACTAAAAAGTAAACAAGGAAACCCTAATAAGAGAATTAATGAATTAAAAAAGGATGAGAGGGAGAAGGGCATTTAAAAGGAGAGGAAACATAGGATTAGAATCAGTTTGAGGCAGTCAGTGAAATCTATCAAAACCCTCTCTTTTCTTTCTATATCTCTAGGTTTTCTTTTCTCCTTTTTCGCTGTCACTTTCTTCCTCTCTCTCAACAATGACTAGCAACAAAGAAGGTTTCAACATCGCAGATCTCAGTTCTGGTAACACTCTTCTTCTCAATCAGCACTCGTTTTTTTCCCAATTTTTCTCTGTTTTTTTTTTGTTTAATTGAGTTTTGATTTTTCTTTGAAGCTCTCAATGAAGAGGATCGTGCTGACCTAGTTAACGCTCTCAAGGTTCGTGTTTTTTCTTCAATTTTTTAGACCCTTTTGTTTTTTTGTTATTATTTTGTTGTAAAGTTTCGTGCTTTTTAGTCTAACCCTAATTTTGATAAAACCCCTAATTTTGACAAAACCCTAATTTTGATAAAAACCCCTAATTTTTATAAAACCCCTAATTTTGATAAACCCCTAATTTTGATTAAACCCTAATTTTGTTTTGGGTTTGAGTTTTGATGATTTTTTTGGATTATTGTTTACTAAGGGTTTTTATTTTGGATTAAATTTGTGTGCAGAGTAAGATTCAGAGTCTTGCTGGACAGCACTCTGATGTTCTAGAGAGTCTATCCCCTGTTGTCAGGAAGCGTGTTGAGGTTCTCAGAGAGATTCAGGTATATTCCTAAGTTTTGGAGTTTTGAATGTGTGTTGTTTCATGCTTAATTGGATGATTTATCCTCCTATGTGTATTGTATATTGGATATTGCTGCTTTATAAAGTATTTGGTGTGAATTTCAAGCGTTGTTATATGAACACAAACCCATGATATGTTTTGATACACTTACAATATCCACCTTTGATTTGTTAATTGATTGTTCATAATACTCACTTTATTACTGTCTAGAAGTAAATTGATCACTTTAGAGGATTGATCCCTCTGTTACGTGGATTGGAGATTTAGTGAAATCATGATAAGATAATTCGGTGTTATAATCTCTTGCCCTTTCTGTTTCATAGAAGGGTTGGATTCATTGTGGGTTTATAGTAGTCAGTCTTATTTGTAAATTGTAAAAGGCTGATATCATATCATGACCTGAACTGTGATCATCTATCATTGCCTCCGACCATTACGCTGAGGCTCTCCTGCAAGTTATACATAATTAACATTCAATCCTGAACTTTTATCATTATGTTTTATAAAATATATAAACATTAATTTACAAAGTAATACATACATAATTAACATTCAATAGTGTGAACTGATCTCTGAATTTTGTATTTCTTTCATTCATAACTTTTATGTGCTTGGAAGTCTATTTGGACTGAAGCAAGGCTTTCATATTTCATGTTATTAATATACTATTTTATAATTTTTGGAATTTCATGTTACTAATTTTCTATTTCAATATACTATCTTGTGGGTAAAATTTTATTCTTAGGAGGAATTTTTTGTTTTTCATCTGTGAATAAACATTTTCACCCTATTATAATGTTAAATGAGTTTGTCAATTGCTCTTGTAGTTTGTACTTATCTTCCCTTTTATTAATCTGTTATAAAAAAATTTATTAGCTATCCAGCAAAGATAAGGTTTCCGCTTGATGTCGTCTTCTGAAATTGTTTTATGACTGTACAGGGTGAACATGATGAACTGGAGGCAAAGTTTTTGGAGGAGAGAGCAGCTCTTGAAGCCAAATACCAAAAATTGTATCAACCATTGTACACTAAGGTATCTTGAGGATTCTGTTATTGATTTTATAGAGAAAATTGCATTTCAGGCATGATGCTTAAACGAGTGCATCACTTGTCCAATTTAATCATACTCGATCTTTCTATTTTTCAACTTTAAAATTATTGAAATTGATTTGTATGGAATATTTGATGTAATATCTTTTATCTTTAATTACTGAACGTGTCTATAAAATGGATGCAGCGTTATGACATTGTGAATGGTGTCACTGAAGTTGATGGGGTAGCAATGGAAACCACAGCTGATGCAGAAGAGGACAACGGTAATAACTGGGAACGGACGCCTTACATTTTTATTATTTCAGTTAGTCATCTTTAGTAATTGTCTTGTGACATATGCAGAGAAAGGAGTTCCTTCGTTTTGGCTCAATGCTATGAAAAACAATGATGTGTTATCCGAAGAGGTAAGTTGAAAAAAGTGTTGAGTTAACTTCTTAATCTTAAATGCTTTAGTTTTTTTTGGCAATAAATGTACTTTTGTAATGATGTTTTCCCTGCTTCTCTACGAACTAGGTTACGGAGCGTGATGAAGCTGCTCTCAAGTTTCTCAAAGATATCAAGTGGAGCAGGATCGAAGACCCGAAAGGGTTCAAGCTTGAGTTCTTCTTCGATACCAATCCATATTTCTCAAACTCGGTCTTAACCAAGACATATCATATGGTTGATGAGGACGAACCTATATTGGAGAAAGCAATTGGGTAAGCTTGTCATTTTTACCTGATGCTATTGTGCTATTAATTTTGGTCAAAAATGGCTTGTCTGATCATGAATTAAGGTTTGCTTTTTGCATTTTGGTTTTACAGGACTGAAATCCAATGGCTTCCTGGAAAATGCTTGACACAAAAGGTTTTGAAGAAAAAGCCCAAGAAGGGTGCAAAGAATGCTAAACCAATTACCAAAACTGAAACTTGTGAAAGCTTCTTCAACTTTTTCAATCCACCAGAAGTCCCTGAAGATGATGAAGACATTGATGAAGATATGGTATGGAAGGCTATATAGTTAAATGCTATTATTAAACTTTCTACTTTTGCTTGAACTCTTTAATTTATTTTTTAACAGGCTGAGGAACTTCAGAATCAGATGGAACAGGACTACGACATTGGGTAAGCTTAACTGCCTATTTGTCTGTCATAGCATAATAACTGTGATGGTCTTTTGCATTTGTAATTTTTGAATATAACCTTGAATGAATTTTCATCTTCAGGTCAACAATAAGAGATAAGATCATCCCCCATGCTGTATCATGGTTTACTGGAGAGGCTGCTCAGGGAGAGGAGTTTGGAGACCTGGATGACGAAGACGATGATGAAGACGACGATGCTGAGGATGATGATGAAGACGAGGATGAGGACGAAGACGAAGACGATGATGAAGATGAGGAAGAGACCAAGACTAAAAAGAAGGTATGAACTTGTTTGATTTGAAGTAGTGAATTATTGGTTTGTTTTTTATTTTTTGATTTGAAGCTTGAATGCGAATTAACTCGCTTGTTTTTCCACCTGCCCCATGTTAATTTCCTTTGGAACGTTGCTGCAGTCATCTGCCAAGGTAAACTTTGTGACTTTAATGCAATCATGTTATAGACACTTCCTTCATTTTGGATTTGTTTGCTTGATGCTATATTGCTAGGGAGTGTTACCAACACTCTCCACTTTTGGCTTCATGAATTTATTTGGTATCCATATCAAAATCAGCGGGACCCACATAATAGGAGTGTTGAAAAGAGTGATGGGAGCAACCATAGCAGCGCAATGGTGCAGCAGAATGCAAACAATGGAAAATGATACACTATTAAGTACATGGTGCTGTCAAATAGTGGCACTATAACACTGTAGCATAGCAGAGCTTTAACAAACTGCTATTCTTTTTACGATTGACAACACCGTCATGGCTTTGGACGTTCAATTTCTGATTTCCATTTTGTATTGTATATTTTCAGAAGAGTGGAATAGCTCAGCTTGGCGAGGGTCAGCAGGGTGAAAGACCACCAGAGTGCAAGCAGCAATAGGTTGTTTCTTCGGAGTATTATGCTGCTGAAAGTTGTTTTGGGGTCCTAGTGCCTGATGAAAAAGGATTGCAATTTCATGTGGTTTTTCATGGCCCTTGATTCATTTTCCTACCCTTAGTTTTATAGTCTGAATTTATCGAGTCTTTTTCTCTTTTTTGTCTCTTCTACTTTTGGAGATGGTTGTTATATAGTCAGGGTGTTGTGATTTATTGGTACTTCAATTCATAGGTCTGCTTCCCAGATACTTAAAGTTTGTGCTTCATTATTACCAATATTTCTGGTAAACTCATTGGCAAATCAATGCTACAAGTTTTTGTGTGGGAAGTAAATTTGTTATAATTTTTTCTTAATGGCCATGTTTTGATTCTGATTATATCTTTTTATCTTCAGTTTTTATTATACGAAAATTAAATTTTTGTACTCGATGATTTTTGAAGATGGAAAGATTGTTTTTTTTTTTCCGTTGTCTTTTGTAGAAAAAAATTGAAAATAAAAAACCCAAGTTAAAAGTGTTGCTTTTGTCACTCAAATTTTAAAAAATGTTTGTTAACCAACGTCCTTTTGAGTGATAAATTTAGTTTTTAGTCCTTGGCCACAAAAGTTTATTTATCTTTCCTACATAAATTGTAAAATTTTAGAAAGTATTTTTTGTCTTGAAATGAGGATGGTATGATGATATATTTGGTCTCTTTACACGTTTGTAAGAATTTGAAAGAATTAATTTGAAAACTATTGATTTACATTTGACAATATGTTACAGGTGTGTTCGTAAAATTATGTTTAGGCAACAGTGTAATTTTTGCATAAAAAAGGTTGTGTAATTATTTTTACATATGTATGACTTATATTTTAAGATCAAATTTCTTATAATGTATTCTTAAAGAATCCTCCTAGGGTACACGTTAGCACTTAGCATAACCATAAAAACATAGCTGGTCTCTTATGGCTTGGCTACCATGCTGTTCGAAAAAGTTTTCTCACTCTATCACTCGTGTATCATTGGCCTCCTTTGTTACCTTGTTGGTCCTCTCAATTCATTCACGCTAAACGTAAATGGCTCCCATCTTGTGGTGGCCACTTTAGAGATTATAGTGGTGTTTTTAGGTTTCTTCTGCAACCTTGGTCGACTCACTTCAACCATGGCCAGAGCTTTGGGGCCTTGTCTGAGACTTGCAAATTCTGGTCTCACATCTATTAGAGTTTTACTTTTCCCACCCTATGGCCTTCTCCCGCGCCCTATAAAAATTTCAAAAATACCCCTGGTCCGGATTATGTTTTCCGAACCGGATTGTTAAAGTTTCCGGAATATGCAATCCGGAAACATACGCTATGAAATTTTGTGTCTTTGATGTCAAGGGTCTCTGTTGACCGTTATAAGCTGCAATGCAATTGCAGGGTTCGTATGAACGGTCAACAATGACCATGACACACATGCACACCTAAAAGCTACCTAAAAAACTAAAAATAATTGAAGAAAATGTAAGAAAGGAGGTGAAGAAGAATGAAGGAAAATGTTGAAGATGCAAGCCTTTTTATAGCCTTAAATCAGTCGTAGGTCTTAATTACAGTCAAATAAAATGTGTTCCACACTCAAAACCGTAAAAAAATGCATTCAAACTCCACTAACCGGCCAAACCTTTGGTGAAACGTCACCAGCCAAAATGTTACTGAGGGTTTCCGAATTATATAATTCGGAAGGCATGAATTCCTTCCGGATTGTAAAATCCGAATTGCATCAGACCCTTTATTTGGACAGTTAAAAATAGAAACAAAGGTACATAAGACAAATAAACAGTTAAAAAAACCATAATAAGAGAGAAGATTTGAAGATGAGCTTTTGAGCTCGATCCTGCCGGCCTGCCGACTGACATGTTACGATCGGCAGACCGACAAGATCGAGCTCATAAGGACCTCCTCTTCGGGGTTAGATCTGCAAGAGGAGGTTTGTGACTATATATTTTTGGCAGCATGCACAAGATCTGCACAATGGTGTCAATATAGAGTTATCTATATGCGACAACTTGAGAAGATCTTCAACACAATTGCAAAAATTTTAATTGTTTCTTTGGTGTGTTTGTATTTTGACAGCATGCTGAGGGTCTTCATCACGCCGACACGCTTAAATAGAGAGCTATTTATTTGCGTCCGCGTGAGAATGATCCTCAGCTTAATGACAAAAATTTGTATGGTTTTCTTTAGTGTGTTTTGATGGTATTGTAGCTGAAAATCGGAGAGCACTTATTTATAGAGGTCCTTGGATGTTGTGGACTCTTGGTGCAATGTGGATCACACAAAAGAATCCTATGCTGAATATTTTCGGATTATATAATCCGATAACACTTAAGCCGTATGTGAATTCGGATTACATAATCCGGACCAGATTTTTTGTGTTTTTCTTTGATGTCTAGGGTCTGTGTTGACTGTTATACGACCCCCACATAAGCATAAGCTGCAATGCAGTTGCAAGATTCGTATGAACGGTCAACAATGACCGTGACACCACTGACACCCCTTGAAAACTAAAAGAAAATTAAAAGAGTTATTCAATTTTTTTAATTAAATGAAATTAAAAGTAAAATGTTTGATTTTGATGTAAAATTTAAAAATGTAACATTTTAAAAAAACGGATGCAACCTTTTGAAATTATAGTCTTGCAATTTGTTACACATTTCTTTTGTTATATATTACTACACTTTTATGTTAATATTGTCTATGTGAGACTTGTTTGACACAATTTGAAAGACATGGTCAACCGAGTCAAGTAAAAGTAAAATTAAATAGGAAAATACTAAAAGGATTTATAATTTCATGTTCATTCATGTAAATTTATGCTAAAAACTCACCTTCAAAAACATACTAGAAGAAGATGAAAAAGGAAGAGGAATCAATGGTTGAGATGGAATAAGGGAGTGCCCTCAAACAGTTAAGATGGAATAAGACTAGATTGGACAATTTTTTTTACCTTGTTTGATTTGAGAAATTGGACAAAAACATGAATTTTTGTCTCCCACTAAACTATGGAACAACTTTTTGTCCAAAGTATATACTATCAAAAATACCAAAAGTCCCCTTTTTATTTTCCAACATAAAAACATTATCTTTATATCTCTCTAGCATAGTTCAGTCTTTATTGTTTTGTCATATACTGTTGCAAATCAAACACGCTCTAAGAGTGATTTCTGAACATCTGCTTTCCTCAATTCATTGAGATGTATTAATCAAAGATAATATAGTAATGACTTAGATGTATTTTGACCAAGACAATGTCGTAAAGAAAGATACAAATCAGATAATACCTCAGAAACTATGGTTTAGCAAACTTGAGGTTGGAACATCAAAACATCGTTGTGGCATGCAAGGAGGCTTAGGCGACACACAAGGTCGTAGCCTAGACTAGAGGGCTACCATTCCAATACACAAAAAAGTCTCAAATTCATTGAAAATCGAGATTAAGAGTAGATTAATTAATACTCAGCTTCTTCAGCATTGAGAAGCTTTTCCCTAAGCTTGGTTGTTAATTCTTGTAAGCTATCGTTGTTGAATGTTGATCATGTGAATTTTTAGTGCATCACTGCCATGGTAATTCTTGCCATTATATTCTTATGATTGCCAGCTAACCAAAAGCCTTTAACTTGCCTCAATATTGCAAACAATGTGAAAACTGAATGTGGAAAATGCAATTAAAATGTACTCTGAAATTTAATTAAAGCATGCTGCTCATGTGCATTTCATTTTCCCTTTGCTAATTTTTATCATGTTCTGATCTTCATGCTAATTGCTAGATATAATGAACTGTTATTTGGAGTTTTATCATGTGCATTTCTGTTATTCCATCTGAACCGTTGACTTCTCTTCCTTTTTCATCTTCTTCTATTTTCTTCACGCTTAAATATAGCACTCGTCGAGATTGAATATGTTTTATCAATGGGTTTTTATTATGAACATGAAAATTATAAATCCTTTTTAGTGTTTTTTTTTTTTTTAATTTTACTTTTAGTTGATTCGTTTGGCCTGTTTTATAAATCGTGGCAAAGACAAGTCCCATATCGATAAAATTAACATAAAAATATAGTTATATGTATCAAAAGAAATGTGTAACAATAAGCATGTAATGATTTAGGAATTAAATTGCAAAATTAAGTTCCACGGTCGTTGTGTGATTTTTTTAAATAATACATTTTAAATTTTATATTAAAATTACATGTTTCACTTTTAATTTCATTTAATTAAAAAAATTGAATAAGTCATTATGTATAAAATTAATTAATTTTTACAAATTTATATAAAAAAAATTACAAAACTCAATTACAATTTTTTTTTTAAAATTCAAAACTTAGTTAGACGGTTGAAGTTTATTCTTAGTGAATCTCCCCTCCTTATATACTCTCAAAAGCTCCTAAAAAAGACTAATAATCTCTGACAACAGCGTCAAAAACTTGATGATAAATTTGACAAGTGCATCAAACCGGTTTACCAAACTTATAATTATCATCTAAATAGAGATTGTTGTTTTCTACCATACAATTTACCAAACTTATAATTAAAAATTGCAAGATTGTTTGATTGCAATGAAAAGAGTATATGTTAGCTTCGGAAACAATAATGAGTTAATGCTCTATTATTACAAAAGAGGGATACATCACATCTTTGCTCTAAACAATAAGACATTAAGAATATGAGTCACATCTCTTATATAGCCAACAATAAACTTATTCATAGTCATAGAGAGATTAACCTTTTAAAATGACCCCAATCAAAAGAACAGAATTCATATTTCTTCATCAAATATTGAATTGAAATAAAATATGATTATTATCATATCTCGACCACCAAAATGATCCCTTTCGAGAATGAATTCCACTTATATGATTTTGAGTTTGACAACTTTGTTACTATCTATCTTCTAATTAATAAGTCTTTCTCATATTAATAACTTATTTTAATAACTTTTTCATGAAAATATACTAAAGTCATTAATCATAAAAACTCAAGGTGACTCAAATATTTTCGGCACAACAAAAGTATCCTGCACAAAATGGTCATTTCCTGTTTCCTGTCTCGAGAAAGAGAATGAAAAATAAAAATGGAGGGAAATTATTAAACAAACCCTAGTAACCAGGTAAACTCAAATTCGTGGTCCATGTCTCCATGCAACTTCAACCAAATCAAATAGCAAAATAAAGAAACCGTTTTTGTCCTTATATTCCATGGCGAGGCTTCTTCGAAGTACTTTTTTCCTTAATCGCTCTTTCTTCCACCATCACCTTCCAACGGTAGTACATTGCATTTTTTTATTTTTTTTATTTGGTTACTTATTGTATGAACAATGAGTGATTCATTGACCCTTTTGTTTGCAGCGCTTTTGTTCCAAAAATGGAGTTTTGGGCACATCTCAAGTTTTGACCTTTTCAACTAATAAAGGTTTTTTTAAACTTTTTTTCCCCTTTTTAGTTTTTTGCTTCACTTGTATGAACCCTAAAAGTTTAGAAACCCAATAATTGTATTGAAAATAATTTAAATAAGTCTCTTGTGTTGCTGAACTTTCTGTAATTTGAAATTATAATTATCATGAATAGGGTGTTGGCTTATATGTAACAACGACACCTCAAATTGAAGACATGTCCAGTGTCCTCTGTAGCACCGACACTTCTGATCGAAGATGTGTTTGCTGTATGACAAACATCTGTGTCCGACACCGATGCGACAGTGACACATGTGATTACATCCAATTCCGTCATTTTCTCAAATTACTATGGATGCCGACATGTCTGTGTCTGTGTCTGTGTCGGTGCTACATTATCGATGTTGAAGTGTCAGTGTCGTGTCTGATATCCCTGTCTGTGCAGTCCTTGATAGCCGGTGTCTGGCACATGTCGATTGTCGGTGTTTGATACCAACACATGTAGTTACATTCAATCATTTCCATTTTCATAAATTGTTGCTAGTGTATGTGGCGTGTGAGGCATCCGCGTCTTGGTTTGTGATTCATAGGTTGAGTTAATGGTCTAATGACTCTAATGTAACATTGTGACATGAGTTACCGATTCTAATTCATTTTGTTGTGTTTAATCTAGAATATGTGAACCAAACTGGAATAAAAAAATTTGGACTTTTTGATTTTGCTAGTTTTGTTTTGTGTATTATAGTCATGGTAGCACAAATATTGAATTAGGTGTTTTTTCTCTTTCCCTTTGTTGTGCTGATATTAAGTTAATAACATGTTTTTGTTTTCATGTGATATATGGGAAGGTAAGAAGCGCTCTAAATCAGATGGAAGTGACTCGGGTGAAGAGAACATGTCTAAGAAAGATTTGGCCTTACAACAAGCCATGGATCAGATCACGTCTACATTTGGAAAGGGATCGATTATGTGGCTTGGTCGTACTGTCTCACCTAAAAATGTACCTGTGGTGTCAACTGGTTCTTTTGCTCTTGATATAGCGCTAGGAATCTTTGGTCTTCCTAAGGTATATTTGCATCTTTTTCTTTTGTGGTACCTGAACCAGCATTGGACCTTTTTGTTTTTAAATATAAGTTGCTCTCACTGATGATTAAAGTTTTTATTTTTGGCTCATTTTATTAAGCTTCATTCCACACTTCTAATTTATCTAATTCATAAAAAACTGGTTATTACTGTTTTGGATGGCCATCACTTGTTAATCTTCTTGACTGAGTGTCTAGGTTTTGAATTTTGATAGTTTACTTTGCAAAATTTTGGTCTGGTTATGAGACGGTACTTGCATTTTTGTTTTCAATTATAATTTGATATATGCACTGAGCAAGAGTGAAGAGAAAACAAATCGTTTGTTTCATTATGCAACATATATGCATTAACTGTTATACGTAACTGTGATGTCTGTAGGGACGTGTTGTGGAAATATTCGGTCCAGAGGCTTCTGGGAAAACAACTCTTGCTTTGCATGTTATTGCAGAGGCACAGAAGCAAGGAGGTATTCATTATATGCTATTTTTTAAGTGATAATTGTAATGCTTATACTTCTGGTTGTATTAGATTTGGCATTAGCATTTCAACTCTTGCCTTGTCTTGTCTATGGTGTATACGACCATAATTGTAATGTAGTCATCATTGCTACGCAGCCAGTCACACTTGTTCTGCTAATGATTTGTGTTCGATGAGTTTACTAATGATGACAAATAGGCCTGTATATTTTTGTTAGTGTGGTTAACTTGTTAAAAATATCTATTAATCAGTAAGTTTGTACATGCAGGCTATTGTGCCTTTATTGATGCTGAACATGCACTTGATAAGTCACTTGCAGAATCTATTGGCGTAAATACCGAGAACTTGCTTCTCTCACAGCCAGATTGTGGTGAACAGGCACTTAGCCTTGTGGATACCTTAATTCGGAGTGGTTCCATTGATGTAATTGTTGTCGACAGCGTAAGTGTGAGACACTCCTTTTTTTTTCTTTTTTTTCCTTCTTTTAATTAAAAATAACCCTTTTGTGTGTGTGTGTGTGTGTCTGTGTGTGGGTGATGAAATAATTATGTAGCAACCTTTGTGCCTTGAATGATGTGTTTAATAACTTCTTAGGGTCCGGAAATATGTGATGTTGATTCAGTTCTGGATGCAACACATTTTTATCTCCCTTTTTCCTTGATGGGGTCTTGATTATGTATTCATATCTTGTTTCTTTGAATTGAGTAAATGTATTTAACTGTTTGCCCTGTCTCCATTTATAGGTGGCTGCTCTTGTTCCTAAAGGCGAGCTTGATGGTGAGATGGGTGATGCTCACATGGCAATGCAAGCTAGGTTGATGAGCCAGGCTCTTCGGAAATTGTGCCACTCCTTGTCACTTTCGCAGTGTATATTGATTTTTATAAACCAGGTATCAGCCACAGTTGCTGATTGCACTGTCATAATATTTTTCCGTGGTTGAATTATGCATATCAAATTTTTTTTTTTCTTTCTGTAGCAATTAGGATGCATAGCAAACATAACTTAACACTAGCTTGTTTGTGCTGATACTAAAGTTCAGTTCCCTCTAGTGTTGTTGACTTGTTTCCTATTGAATGTCATTGCCTAGCTACATTTTGATCCTGTTTCTTTTTTATCTGTCTGACTCTGCATGTGTGCAAAGTTTAGTGAATGTGTAAAATTTGAATAGAAATCAAAAGCTTAAGCTAACAGGCCTGTAGACATTTAGTGCTTCTTCTAGCAGCAGAATGATTATATGGAAATTAAGGAACATGAATTTCATTGCTGGTAATTACCTAAATAAGATGAAATTTATTGATGCATTTTATAGCTTTCCTGATCATCTAAATTGATTTTATGTGATACTACTACTCTATTCTTGTCATTTGGTGTGGCGGTTTTCGTTTGCTGGTTTATGGATTTTGTTTGTAGTGTTGTGGAGGTTGAGCTTACCCTGCTAGGCCTACATGATTGTAATTGGTAGAGATAGTTGTTTGATCCTAGGGATGTTTTTGACAATCATTTTTTTATTTTTTTTATTTAGATAGTGTAAGAATATACATATCTTTTTTTTTTTATATGATTAATTAATTTTAGATGAGTGCTAGCAACACACTCTCTAGCACACACATCCCAACGCACTCTTCTATTGGTCTAAATTCATATGGGTCCTACCAAATTAGTGGGTCCCATAGAAATTTGGTGGGTCCATATGAATTTCAACCAATAGATGAAAGTGTGTTGGGGTGTGTGTTAGAGAGTGTGCTATTAGCATTATTATTTTTAATTTCATTCCACATTATCTGAGGGAGAAACTTGTCTTCTAATTATGGGAACTATTATCTACCCTTCTCAAGGTACGGTCAAAGATTTCTACTTTTGGTGGATTCGGTGGGCCTACTGAAGTTACTTGTGGTGGTAATGCTTTGAAATTCTATTCTTCTGTGAGGCTAAATATCAAAAGAGTAGGGTTTGTCAAGAAGGGTGAAGAGGTACAGTTCATCTTTCATCCCTCTTTTATTGCTTGTTCTGGTATTTCGATGCCTGTTCAAATATAATGGTTTATAAAGAGTTATGAATTGCTTACAATACCATTGCTATGGTTCTGTTGCATTGCATTCTTCGTCTGCGTCTTTTCTGGCCAACCCCTTCATACAACTCAACATTTTCCTTCACATTTTATTTTGTTCAAATTGTCCTAATTTTTGTCTAATGTGTGTTCTGTTTTGTTATACCAATCCCATCATCTTCTCTTCTTTCTTCAATAACTTCACTTCTGTGCTCTTATTGCTCGGCGATGATGCCTTAGATTGATGGTGATTGTGTGGTTCAACTTTTGATTATTTATTATGATTGTCTTTAAATTTCGGTAGATTTTTGTTTTTAACCATTTATGCATAATATAAAATATTTCTCCTGTATCTATTTTTCTTTGAATGGCAAATGTTAGTTTATTAGTTGTTTGAAGTTAGTTTTCTGTTGTGGGTGGGGGTTGAACCCACAACCTCCCTTATCTCTCCACTTCACTCCACTCCTTAACTCTCCTACCCCAACAACCCCAGCCACCTTATAACTCCCACCCCAACAACCTCAACCACCTTTTAACTCCCATTCATCTTGTATCCATGATTTTTGGTATAGCAGCCATTCTGGTGTCCGCTATTATGCTATAACATATTTGTTGTTAGTTGCTCTGTGCTACAATTTGGGATTCACACATAAGCTTTGTTGAAGTCATAGGGTTTCCAATAGGGGGGTTAAGAAAGAATTAAGGGTTTGAATTATGATTATGGTTGATTTGATGTAAGAAGACTAAACACTGACTCTTGTCTATACTAATACAAAGCACCAAAATCCCTCATTTTTTTGGGTATGAAATCCCTCTATTATTTATTTCTATGTATGTACTCCCTCCAGACTTAGTTATAAGCAAAAAGGTGTCTATATGTGTTGAATTTAAATCAAATATAAACAAATGCCAACTAATCTATCCACATTTGATGTTATTATTCCAAAAATACCCTTAAATTAAGTCTTGAATGTTGAGTAAATGACCATTATATTTAGAGTAAGTTAGTAAATGTATTTCTATTTTACATGAAGTTGATTTCCTTCCTTTTCTGGGCTCGCTGCAGTGCATGCGATTTCTTTCCCGTTAACACCCAATTTTAATGGTATAACTAATGCACATTCATCGAGATTAAAGGACGTATATATGCAACATTATCTCAAGTAATCCCTTGAAAAATTGGCAAGTTTGTATCAATTACTAGAGTGCAAGGAGGTAGGGAGGGATGGTGTGTCAGGTGGCACTTCTTTTCCTTAGTTGATGGGAACATAATTGCCAATAAATCAAGAGATACTGCTGAGAATAATGACCTGCTGGTTTGGAAGGAATTTATAGGCTCTTGGTTTAGCTTGATGAGCCAGATTATTGCCGATTATTCTAGTGGAGCTTCTATTTCATTTTCTAGCATAGCCGGATTCAATATCTAGCAAGAAAGTCTCAAAACTGCATTTACACCGCACCCTTCCCTGATACTTTGGGATTTCAGCGTGCAACTACTGCTGGTATTGGACACTCCTAGCCACAATTTTAATGCAAAGAATTATGAGCATATCATGATGTATCATTTCATTAAACTGCTGCCCATATTTGGAATGATGTATTAATTCGTATGAGAATTCTGGAACAGACCCATGCCACATCATTATAAATAGCCAACACCTGAATGATGTATCTCACAATCTAAAACCCTCTCTTCACGGTGCAACATACACTTCTTGCATTATATCACAAATTGCTTGCTTACCATCATGGCATTACCCGCAACTCCTGTTCACAGCGCTTGCCATACAAACACTAACCAAACAAAAACCAACCCTGATCTCTTATATTTCCGCTTGATTGGTAGGCTTCTCATTAACAAGCCTATTCACTTCAATACTTTCAAAGTCAGAATGGCTTCTCTCTGGCAACCTGAGCACAAGGTGGACATCTCCATGATGGACACCAATTGTTTCATGTTTAAATTTTTCCATCAAGGAAACATGGAGCGAATTTATCACAGTGGGTCATGGCTGTTCGATAATTTTCCTTTTGTATTGCGGAAGGTTAACTTTGGCAAGGATCCAACAACTAAGCCATTGGATAAGACTGAAATGTGGGTTCAGGCGCACAACTTACCTTTTGTTTTCATGACGGAATAGATGGGGATTTGGCTTGGAAACCATGTCGGTAGTCTTGTGAAATATGACTTCCAAAACAATTTTGGAACCTGGAGAAGTATATGAGGCGCCGGGTGGCTATGAAAGTGCAAGAACTGTTGAGGCATAGTTGGGAGTTTGAGAGGGTAGACGCTGTCACACTGATGTTGTCACTTTTGCATTCCGATATGAAAAACTCGGTTACTTCTGCTATGTGTGTGGCATCCTGGGGCACACAGATGGGTATTGTCCAAAGAGATATGAAGCAGGCTTTTTTGAAGGTTATAAGCAGTGGGGCTCCCCACCTTCACAGACATTGCGTTATTGTTCCTCCTACTATCATGCAGCTATTGATTTTCATTTGTCCCGCTTTTCACACCTCTGAATTCAGTCTTTACAGCGACAGCATCGGTGTCTACCCTTTCAAACTCCCAACTAAGCTTCAACGGTTCCTGCACTTTCATAGCCACCTGGAGCCTCATATACTTTCTCCAGGTTCCAAAATTGTTTTGGAAGTCATATTTCACAAGACTACCAACATGGTTTCCCAACAAAATCTCCATCGATTCCATCATGAAACCGAAAGGTATGTTGTGCACCTGAACCCACATTTCAGTCTTATCCAACGGCATATTGGCTGGATCCTCGCCAAAGGTAACCTTCCGCAATACCAAAGGATAATTATCGAATAGCCATGGCCCGCTGTGATAAATCCGATCCATGTCACCTTGATGGAAAAATTGAAACATGAAACGGTTGGTGTCCTTCATGGAGATGTCCACCTTGTGCTCAGGTTGCAAGAGATAAGTCATTCTGTCTTTGAAAGCATTGAAGCGTATAGGCTTGTTAATGAGAAGCCTACCAATCAAGCAGCAATCTAGGAGATCAAGGTTGGTGTTTGTGTGGCCAGCGTTGTGAGTAGAAGTTGTGGGTGCTGCCATGATGGTAAGCAAGTAATTTGTCATATAATGCAAGAAGAGTATATTGCACCAATGAATATATAGTTTTAGGTTGTGACTCTTGTGAGATACATCATTCATGTGACTGGAAGGTCACAGGTTCAAGTCCTGGAAATAGCCTCTTGTGTAAAAACCCGGGTAAGGCTGCGTACAATACACCAAATGGTGGGACCCCTTCCCGTACCCTGCGTATGCGGGAGCTTTAGTGCACCAGGTTGCCCTTTTTTTTTAATGGGAAACAAACCTCTTACACTGCTACTATCAAGAGCGAGCTTCACCTCTGATGTGAAGTTCATTCGGAGACAAGCCAATGGTGTTGCTCATAGTTTAGCTAGAGTAGCCCCATGTTATGCTAGTTTTCAGCTTTTTCTTGCGCTAAGCTTATTTCCGTAAAAAAAATAAATGAAATAATTTTTTTTAAATGCACTTAACTCTCATCCTTAAAACATATGAAAGTGGTAGTTTTGGTTATGATTGAATCCAGAGGGAGTAGTAATAAAGAAATATGGATTTTTTTTTAAAACTCGGTATCCAGACCACGGATCGACTAATCCTGGGCGACCAATCCCACTGTAGAAATATGGAAATTAATCAGTCTAATCTTGAGAGGTAGGTAGTCAAAGATATTCTATGATAGGAAACTAATCCTATGAGATATTTTAGGTACATCGAGATATTATAAAGCCTTAGTCAGATATTATACAGGAGTGTGTCTTGGACAATTTTTTTTATTACAAGTGACTGTCAAGCTTTTGAGATTAGTTGTCATTTTTTATAAATGGACTTGTCAAATTTTTGCATCGAGAACTATAACCTCAAATAAATTTTAGGCAAAATTACTCAAATTGTCCCGTAACTTAGTTTTAGGTAACATTTATGTCCTTTATCTTTTTGTTTTCCCATTTATATACTTTATCTTTTTAACATTATACTGTTACCTTCCGTTAACCATCTGTTAAAAAAAATACAAGTTATTAAATTACAAAAAATCAAATCTTTTATTTTGCTGATTACCTTTTAACCATTACCCCTTTTCCCTTTCCACTTGTTTCACGTAAACACACATCAGTTGAGCGAAGAACAACACCATGGTTTTGGGTCTCTTCCGATTTCGATTCTGAAGCCTCGCCAAGCTGATTCCGATCCGAAGCCTTGCGGTTCGGTGTTGATTTTGCACTAAATTTCGTACAGACTAAACTTTGCGGTTCTGAAGTTGATTTTGCACTGAATCCATATTTGCAGCCTATGACTCTTTTCAGAATCCATTTTTAGTTAATGTCTATTATGGTGTAATGTTGAAACCTTTGATTGTCCAATGATTGAAGTTTTATATATGACTCTTTTCAGAATCCATTTTTAGGCTTTGTTGAAAATCACAAGAACATACTAGTTCTCATTCTATCAGTTTTAAATGGCTTATAAAGCATCCCAGCTAATCTAATGTAAACTAAGTACGGCTAGCACAATAGAAATCTCTGTCACCGACGTTCCCGGTTCCAACGTTCTCTTGACGGCACCAAGAAATTGGTGGAAAGAAGGTTTTGTGTACGTGTGTATGCAAACTGAAAATGGGAAAGATAATAGCCCTAAATCTGTTCTGCATAGATCAGATCAGGAAGTGTAATTTTGAAAGATTTTCACAAGCTCTCCATAATTACCTTGAACAAGAAGAAGATAACAGAAGTATAGAAATGAAAAAAAAAAAAAAAAGGATAAAGGATAAAGGACGTAAACGTTACCTGAAATTAAGTTAAGGGACAGTTTGAGTAATTTTGCCTAAATTTTATTTAATATGCAGTTTTCATGATTTAGTAATAGAATGGTTAAGTGCTTTTCAAAACATGTTAGTTGAAGTTGCGTGCTTATTATTCAGATTTTTTAATTGTTCATAATCAATGTAATTCCACATCAAGCAGTTACTCTATAAAGTAGCTCCATTTCAGTGGTAAAATAATTTATATTGCAATGTGGACATAAAGAGACATCAGAATTCAGAATTATTAATTTCAGACTAACCTTGTTAGTTTTGAGGAAGACCTTTCGTAAAGCTGTAGAATGCAAAATGCATTGTATTGGGTTGGTTAATTTAAACTTATCTATTGACATGAACACTTGTGATACTCTTTGATCTTATGTAAACAACTTGTGACAGGTCAATAAGCTGTTTTCAGCTTTTTTCCAATAAGCTTTCTTGGATAGCTTATGAACACAATTCATAACTTATACGAAATTTGTTGACTTTATTTTATCTTTTGTTGTAAAAATAGTTCATACATAAGCACTCATATGATTAACGCTTATGCTATAAGCAAATGACTAAGCTAATTTAACTGTCTATGTGGTCCCGGCATTTTGATTGATGGATCTCTTTAAGGGGAAGCCTTGGCGCAACGGTGAAGTTGTTGTCATGTGACTGAAAGGTCACTGGTTCAAGTCCTGGAAGCAGCCTCTTGTGTAAAAACAGGGCAAGGCTGTGTACAATACACCAGATGGTGGGACCCCTTCCTGGACCCTGCGGATGCGGGAGCTTTGTGCACTAGGCTCCCCTTTATTTGTTCATTGGATGCAAATTGATATAATACTAACCATCAAACTGGTCATCTTCCCTAGCCATATATCTTGGACGTGTCTCTTTTCACATTTGCTTGATCTTTTGTTTGTTATATATCTGCCAGTGCAAAATTCTGTATCTGTGGATCTTAAGATTGCTATGAATGCATTAAGGTCTAAATAATGGTTTTTCTCTCTGCAGACTGTAGGAAGTCAGGTTCTTGTCAAGGTTGTGAAGAACAAGCACGCCCCTCCTTTTAAAACTGCACAGTTTGAGCTTGAGTTTGGCAAGGGCATATGCAGAGAAGCAGAGATTATAGAGCTGAGCATAAAACACAAATTCATAAAAAAGAGTGGTTCGTTTTACGAATATAATGGCAAGAATTGCCATGGCAAGGATGCACTAAAAAGCCACCTGATCAACAGCGATGGCTTACAAGAATTAACAACAAAGCTTAGGGAAAAGCTTCTCAATGCTGAGACGGAAACTGTTTCAGAATCGCAGGAGATGGTCGGAGATGCTACAGATGAAATATTATCATCTGATTCTACTGATGAAGAAACTGCTGTTGTTGCAGAAGCTTGAATTCACTCCTATTCTTGAAGTTTTCTTCACACTAAGATTAATCCTCAGTCAAAGTAACTATTACGAGTGATGTTATATTTAGATCGAGGAATTGATCACAAGTTCACAACTGATGCGCTCAAAATGGAGGTGGCTTTAAAATGCAGCTTGTTTTGATTTTGGACCGACATTAATCCTTACAGCCACTTGGCACATTGCCTTTGTAAATTAGATTTTTTACTTTTTTTAGTTGTTGGCAATTTTATGATGAACATGAGTCATATGGCATGTCTAAGTTTTGTGGATGAGGAATCAAGTTTTGTGACTATCTAGTTAGGAATCAAGTGTCAATGCTAGTCAAGATTTGTCAGTATTATAGTATTGGTACATATATGTATCTCATTCTGGAAGATGTGGTGCTCTTGCGTCTTACTCCCTGTTTGGTAGTATGATAATTTTAACCTGGGTAATGATATTTCTCTGGTTTTTAGTTAAAAATGTGCATAGGTGGGTTGAAGAAAGTATTACTCTTAATCTTGATTCTCAACCAATTTGAGACTTTGGTGTATTGCTTTGAAATTGAAGCTAAGGTTAATTTATAAACTACTTCCCTCAATTCACTGACTCATCTTTTAATCAAGACCAAATCGTGAAGAGTTAGACGCCTTTTAGCTAAAACAATATCATAAAGACTTCTACAAGATCCAAAATGGAGGCCTAACCCACACACAAGGTCTAACCTAGACTAGATCTTGAAGATTAATTGTGCTACGTTGGATGGATATTTTTTAAAAAATGATTTAAAAAATTTGAAATTTGTAGACAAACCTTTTAGTTTTGAATTTGTTATATAGGAAACAAGTTTGGAACTATTAGACCATGATCAAACCGAAAAGAATTTCAATTTATTTTTTGCTTATACTAAAATAAAAGAAAATTACAATATTTTTTTCCAACCGTTTGATTACTTATTGTTTTTACAAGAGCTATGTAGAAGAACTTATATACACATATAAAAAGAGCTTGTCTTATCATTTAAAATGTGAGATAAATTGTATTTAGATAAGTTAATTTTGAGTTTCAACACTCAGTTTAAAACTTTATGCGAGACCTATTTTCAAAGTAAGCAACTTAATCTAATTTCATCTAATAAGAAAATGAATGTTAAAAAAAATATTAAAAGACAAGTGTTCTTGATTTTCCTCTTAAATGATACTTATGCAAGTATTTATTCAAAATAGTCCTGCATGGATAAAATTGCTTAGATAATTTTTTAAGATGAACTTATTAGAGAAGACATTTTTATGCAATATATGATTTAAATATTCAAATACCAATAAAACCATTTTTCTGGTCAACAGTGTTTAAATTTTTATTGAAATAGTTTTCTTTAAATACTTTAACAAAAGCAGTTAGACATTTTAAAAAATGAAATAATTATGATTCAGCACAACAAAATAAAAAACATTTATAAGCAACGCAATGGTGAAGAAATAATAAATTAAAGCATATAAAAACATTAACATTTTTTGAAGGAATAAAAATATTAACTTTGTTATAGTAGGACTTATATAAAGCATACAATCAAACTATTGGAGTCCTCTCGGCACTCTAGGATCGTGTGTCCCTTATATCGACATCCATGAGCCACAACTTACAATTAAAGATGTTATCTCTTCCAATGACCTCCACACGAAGATTCTCTATTCTCAGCTCCCTCCCATGGCCTCCGATCTCATCAACAACATCCATCTTAAATTTAATGATGTCGTCGAAGATGCTTACATTTGGAATAATCACAAAAGTGGCGCATACTCATTTAAAAGTGGGTACCAATGGCTCCTAAAAAATGCTGATCTGGTTAGTCACAATATGCCTCTTCTCTCTTGGTCGTGGATTTGGAAGCTTAGGCTTCCTGAAAAGTATAAATTTCTCTTTTGGTTGGCTTGTCACAATGCAGTGTCTACTTTATCTTTGCTTAATCACATAAATATTATTCCATCTGCTACTTATACTTGTTGCGGCCTTCAAAATTAAACTTTTCTCCTTGTGTCCGCGTTGTAGCTTCTCCGAAACAATCTGGCAACACCCCGGTTTCACAAGTGAAGGTTTCTTCTCTAATTCATATGTGCAGTGTTGGCTTAAATTGGGTGCTAAGGGTCCTCAGACTCTCACTTTCTCGACTGCAGTTTGGTGGTCTTGGTGTTATCGGAACCAAATATAATGTGTTTAAGTAATGTCACTTGGTCTTTATGTACCGCATTGCTAGCAACATAAAGAATTCGGTTGAAGTCATAAAGTCTAGCTTTTCTCCTATTGTTTCTGCTGCTACTACAGATCGTTACATAAAGTGGAACAATGATAGTCACTCTTGTGTAATCCTCAATGTTGATGGTAGCTGCCATGGATCTCTTGTTATAACTGGGTTTGAAGGGATTTTGCGTAATAATGATGGTTTGTTTATATCGGTTTTTTTTTTCCAGGTTTCATTCCTAGTTCATCTGATATTTTGTTGGCTGAGCTTAATGCCATTAATCACGGTATGATTGTGTCTAAGGGTTTGGGGGTTGATGAGCTTGTTTGTTACTCGGAGTCCCTCGTCTGCATTAATCTTATTAATGGTCTTGTCTAGAAGTTTCACATTTATGCAGTTCTTATCCAAGACATAAAAGATATGTTGATTCTTGGTAATATCACAGTTTGTCACACCCTTAGCCTTAGATAAGGCAATCAATGCGCTTTAATGACAAACCTCGAAGCCATTTCTGATAATGGCTTTCTTCTTCATAATTCACCACGTGCGGGGCTTGACATTCTTCTTCACAGTGATGCCATAGGAATTTTTTACCTTGGGGAGTAGTTTGCTAGTGTTGGCTTGTTTCCCTTTTCTTTTCTTTTCCTATTTGTTAACTATCTTTGTAAAAAAAAAAACATACAATCAAACAATATTGCAGATTTTAATTATAAGTTTAATAAATTGCCTCGTAGAAAACAACAATTTATATTGAGAGGATAACTTTCTACTTTATTACTTGAAACAATTTGATGTACTTGTCAAATTTATCATCCAGTTTTTTGACGTTGTTGCTAGAGATTATTTTGAGAGTAAAGAGGGAGGGGGGATTCACTAAGAATAAACATCAAATGTCTAAATAAGTTTTGACTTAAAAAAAATTGTAATTGAGTTTTGTATTATTATTTTTATAAAATATTGAAAAACTTAATTATTTTTCGAATAGCAAAGATTTATTTTGGGTGAACGATTAATTTTTAATTGGATTAATAGTGTTTTACCCTCCTATAATATAGCTCATTTCCGATTTTACCCCTTGTAAAATATTTTTTTTGGATTTCGTCCTTGTAATTTGAAGATTTTTGGTTTTGGACATTCATGAATTTTGATTGTACGAAATCGAAGATATGGCAAGGGGTAAACCTAAATTTGCTCAAATTAACAGGGGGGTAAACCGAAATTTTCTCAATTTACAAGATGGTAAACCTAAATTTCCTCAAATTACAGGGGGTGAGCTAAAGATTTATTTTTGGTGAACGATTAATTTTTAATTGGGTTAATAGTGTTTTACCCCCTATAATATAGCTCATTTTCGGTTTTACTCTCTTGTAAAATATTTTTTTTGGATTTCGTCCTTGTAATTTGAAGATTTTTGGTTTTGGACGTTCATGAATTTTGATTGTACAAAATCGAAGATATGGCAAGGGGTAAACCTAAATTTGCTCAAATTAACAAGGGGGTAAACCGAAATTTTCTCAAATTACAAGATGGTAAACCTAAATTTCCTCAAATTAGAGGGAGTGAAATTTTCCATGAAGGTCTAAAACCAAAAAATCTTCAAATTACAAGGATGAAATTCAAAAAAAATATTTTATTGGGGTGAAAACCGAAAATGACCTATATTACAGGGGTAAAACACTATTAACCCTTTTTGATTTAATGTCGTCATTATATATTAGTGACAAATTTAAAAATTTAATTATAAACTTCTTTGTTTGGAAAGAATTATAAACTTTTATATATAATGACTTATTCAATCTTTTTAACTAAAAGAAATTAAAACTGAAACGTGTAATTTTAATATAGTATTTAAAAATGTATTAAAAACAGCATTTAACGGCTAGGGAATTTAATTTTGCTATTTAGTTCCCCAACCATTACATACCTATTGGTTACACATTTCTTTTGATAAATATAATTACACTTTTATGTTAATTTTATCGATGTGGGACTTGTCTTTGACATGATTTGAAAGACAAGGTCAAACGAGTCAAGTTAAAGTAAAATTAAATAAAAAAAACTAAAAATGATTTATAATTTCCATGTTCATAAGAAAAACTCCCCGATAAAATATTTTCAAATTTCAGTCTCCATGAGTGAGTTAAATTTAAGCGTGAAGAACATAGAAGAAAATGAAAAAGGAAGAGGAGTCAACGATTCAGATGGAATAAGAGAGTATACTCAGATGTAATAACAGAAATGCACATGATAGAACTCCGATAACAATTCAATATATCTAGCAATTAGCATGAAGATCATTTATGTGCATAATTCTATATGCTCTTTCAACACTGGTTAATTCTATATGCTTTTTAATTGCATTTTCCACATTCAGTTTTTCACATTTCTTTTAATATTGAAGCAAGTTGACAACTGATGCACTCAAGATGGAGGTGGCTTTAAAATGCAGCTTGTTTTGATTTTGGACTGACATTAATCCTTACAGCCACTTGGCACATTGCCGTTGTAAATTAGATTATTTTTTTGATGTTGGCAATTCACTGAGTCATTTTTTAATCAAGACAAAATCGTAAAGAGCTAGTGGCCTTTTAACTATGACAATATCATAAAGATTCGTAAAAGATTCAAAATGGACAATATCTCAAAAAATGGGTGTAGTAAGCTTGAGTTTGGAACATCATAACATTGGAGCACTGTGTAAGGAGGCATAAGCCACACACAAGGTCTTACCTAAACTAGATCTTGAAGATTAATTGTGCTACGTTGGATGAATATTTTAAAAAGTGATTTAAAAAATTTGAAATTTGTAGACAAACCTTAGTTTTGAATTTTTGATATAGGAAACAAGTTTGGAACTATTAAACCATGATCAAACTGAAAAAGGATTTCAATTTCTTTTTTGCTTATACTAAAATAAAAGAAAATTACAATATTTTTTTCCAACCGTTTGATTACTTATTGTTTTTACAAGAGCTATGTAGAAGAACTTATATATACATAGAAAAAGAGCTTGTCATATCATTAAAATGTTAGATATTATTATTTTTTTAATAATAAAATGTGAGATAAATTGTATTTAGATAAGTTAATTTGAATTTCAACACTTAGTTTAACACTTTATGCGAGACCCATTTTCAAAGTATGCAACTTAATCTACTTTCAATCTAACAAAAAAGTGAGTGTTAAAATAAATATTTAAAATAAATATTACTAAAACAAGCGTTCTTAATTTTCCTCTTAAATGATATTTAAGCAAGTATTTATTCAAAATGGTCCTGCATGGGTAAAATTGCTTAGATAATTTTATATGGTGAACTTACTAGAGAAGACAATTTTATGCAATATATGATTTAAATATTCAAATACCAATAAAACCATTTTTCTGGTCAACGGTGTTTAAAGGTATCTTATAAACGAACTTATTTTATAATTTTTATTGAAATAGTTTTCTTTAAATATTTTAACAAAAACACTTGGACATTTTTTAAAATGAAATAATTATGATTCTGTAAAACAAAATAAAAAAACATTTATAAACAATGCAATGGTGAAGAAATAATAAATTAAAGCATATAAAAATATTAACATTTTTTAAGGAATAAAAATATTAACTTTGTTACAGTATGACTTATACAAAGCATACAATTAAACTATTTGAGTCCTCTCGGCACTCTAGGATCGTGTCTCCCTTATATCGACATCCATGACCTGCAGTTTACAGTTAAAGATGTTATCTCTTCCAATGACCCCCACACGAAGATTCTCTATTCTCAGCTCCCTCCCATGGCCTCCGATCTCATCAACAACATCCATCTTAAATTTAATGATGACGTCGAAGATGCTTACATTTGAAATAATCACAAAAGTGGTGCATAATCAACTATAAGTGGGTACCAATGGCTCCTCAAAAATGCCGATCCCGTTAATCACAATATGCCTCTTCTCTCTTGGTCGTGGATTTGGAAGCGTAGGCTTCCTGAAAAGTATAAATTTTTCTTTTGGTTGGCTTGTCACAATGTGGTGCCTACTTTATCTTTACTTAATCACATACACTACAAGAAAAAACGCATTTTACGACTTTTAAAATTGGTGATTGCGACAGTTAGAAGGGTCGCAAATGTACATTTGCGACGGTTCACCAACAGCCGTTAATGTTGGGCTCGCAACAGTCATTTGCGACCCTTCATAGAACAGTCACTCCAACTGCCGCAAAGTGTACTGCGACAGTTCCCAACTGTCGCAAAATATGCGTTTTCACATGGTTTAAAAGGAACTTGCGACAATTCCTAACTGTTGCAAATGTCTAATTTAAAATTTTGAATTTATTATTTTGCGACTGTTTGAACAGTCGCAAATGTTTTTTTTTTTTTTGAAAATTGTCAAAAATATTTATTTATTTTTGAAAATGACATGGCCTGATTTAAATTTTTTTCTCTAGAATTTGAAGACAATCTCAAAATAATATATTACTAAAGACTTAGAATGCAAAAATATACATAATTCAAGAGTAAGTAGTTTGATCCATATATACATCAACTTAACTAAAACAAAAGATAATGTACCTAGTTTAAACATTCAAAAAACCGAAACACTAGTGGTTGAACATTCGGTAAAGTACGTAGTTTCAACATTCAAAAAACCGAAACACTAGTGACAGTATATTCAAAACAACTGTACCAAAATGAGAAGTCCTTAAAATATCTAAATATTCCCTAGTGATGTTGCTTCAATGATCCGCAAGGCGGTAGCTAGACTCAGATGAATAATGTCTACCATCTCTTGTTGTTTCTAAATTTGTTGGCTGAAAAGAAGAAGAAAAATAAATAAGACAGTGATTAGTAAAACGCATGAAGCACACATAGGGCACAACTTGTAATAACTTGTAATAACAAAAGGTGTTCCCGTGACTGTTGTTGATTAAAGTCTAATAGTCTAATAACGAATGAAATTAATTCCAAGAGAGCTTGCAATTTGTAAATTGTTGTGATCACAAGTTGGCATCCTCTCCCTCACAGACTGTCAAGTCTTATTCAAATATATCTTCATGGAAAAAATGGAGCAACTCTATCGTGACAAACCTATCATTTTACATCTAACAAGTTTTAGTAACAACATATAACAAGAATGTGTTTGGAACCTATCACTTTACATGTAGTACTTCTAATTTCTAATTTCTACTTTATTCCTTCAAACCTAGAATGTGTTTGGAATACACATAAATCACGGTGGAAAAAATTATTACGCAGAAGAGTCATAAATATGATTTAGCCATACATAATTCTCTACAAAAATATTGAGAACAGACAAAGAAATAGGCTAACTTAATACTTTCTTAGAAATTAAAAAGATTCATTCAGTATCAATAGTTTTATAAAAATGACCTCTTTGTCTCTAGAATTTTGCATTTGCATTTGCATTAAGAAAGCAACTTGCTCTTTCAAGGCATCAACTTGTGCAGCCTTATCCTTAAGAGAATCAATCTCAGCTTGCATTTTCAACATTTTCTCATTTGCCTCGATGGAAGATGACGCTGATCTAGTAGAGCGACTAGAGATTTGAGATGGTGTTATCCCAAGCCCCATAGAACGGACATATCCAGCATGTTCCTTTCCAAACACTTTGACAAATGCTTCATTCTCACATTGAGTGTTTTGGATTTCAGCTTGCAATTTTTCCTGCATATACAACAGTTGATGAAATAGCTTGCAATGTTAATGAGAATTTGAATGTTAAAACTCAAGGTATTGTACTTTGTTTTGCTTGACATATCAGGATTCATATCAGTCTGGTAACTTCAGACTTTATTAGGTTTACAAAGGAAGCTACATATGTAAACAACAAGTTGCAAATGCTAAACATTTTTTGAGCATCTTATGATATGTATGTTGATGATGTTTACTCTGCATAATCAGGATTACTGATTGACACATTCATTCATAAATCACAAATCTAACACTTCAAGAACAAAACCCCAACTAGTAAGATAACCTAGGAGTTACGTCAACCCAAATTGCCAAAATAAACAAATACTATATGCAGTTACATCAACCCAAATTGCTAAAATAAACAAATACTATATACTTGCGATAATTATAATCACATTAACATAGTAATTTACTTAGGAATGCCAATGTTTCGAACGCTCAGGTAATGTAAATTGGATTAAAAACGTTAATGTGGACCATTTTCTTATTGATCGAAAATTTGTTAGAAGAACACAACCATAAATAAATCCTACTGTTCCACCAAAGTTTCTTACAACCATTAATTAAGTGCAATGATATCTTCAACTTTGTTTTAGCCTATAAAACCTGCTTATATGGAGGGGGCATAAGCATAAGCATAGTTAATCACTTTGTCAATATGGCCAGCAGTAGAGTAGTTGGTCTTTTCTCAATAGTCTTGCTTTGCATTACAATAGCACAAGGAAGAAAAGCAATTAACACTAGCAATGAATTTTCAGCATCGTCTCTAGTATATTATATGTATATTTTCACAATCCTGAAGTTGGACTTTATTAGGTTTACAAAGGAAAATATATATGTAAAGGACAAGTTGCAAATGCTAAACATTTTTTGAGCATCTTGTGATATAGCTTGCAATGTTAATCAACTGCATAAACATTTTTTGAGCATCTTGTGATATAGCTTGCAATGCTTCATTCTGAGAATGTTGTAAATGAAAATCAAGTTGAATATAGCTTGCAATGTTAATGAGAAATTGTCACTTACAGCTTTTTCCCTTGCCTCTTCATTGACAAATTTTCCATTGGCATGTTTATGCGAAATAGAATACATATCTCCCCTGCTAAATTCTCGACCATGTGTTGATTCCTACAAGTAAGCACATATAATAATTAGTTGTTCAATTGTATATATAATCAACCAGCAGATTGAGTGAACCATACCAACTGATCTTTTTTGATCGCAAGTGATGTTTGTCCTAGTGTATGAGGGATTTGTAGCTTTTTCCTATTTCTTGCATTTCTTTGTGCAATCACCTGCATTAATTGGAACAAAATTTTATACACATGCATCAATTAAAAGCTTAAGGAAAAAACAAATGAAACCATAATTTACCACTTGTTCTGGCTTCCTCCTAAAATTGATAAAAACAGCCCAAGGATCTGGGTGAATAAAACTTGGACGATTTTTCATATTCTCCTCTAATGTGAGTTCCCACTTGTAATGTTTGTTAAACAATCGACACTTTCCATCCCTCCATTTCTTTCCAAGGCTAGAGATAACATATTTTTTTTGGTCTCCATCGTCATCGACAACAAACTTTGACTTACAACATAAACATAAAATAACAAATTGTTAGTTAATACAAGAAACAATAAATCATACATATTTAAATGTATATCAATGATACCTTTACTTTGTCAACATAAAACTCAGTTTTTTTTTTCATTTGAAATTGCATCCCAGCTTTCAAACATTATCGGGAAATCTGTATATTGCCTTGCCAATTGGCCCAAATAATTTGCTAACAGTTTAGCAGAATCCCCCACCGGTTGAGGAACATTATTCCATCGAGTCATTATCTTGGTTCCATTAGGAGATTCTTCAAGCAAATCTGCCACTGTTAAACGTCTCCTTGAAATATGACCCGCCACATCTAACAAATAAGAAAGTGAAACATGGCATAAGTTGACCATTTAAAACAATCAATAATAGCACCTACATGAGAAAAAACACAGCACCACAAATAGGAACACTAGATTACATACTTATAACTTCAACCTCCCAGTATCTCAGTTTCTTTTTATCAGTAATGTTCAACTCTTCATCTACATCATCATCTCCAGAGCCAAGTGACGGAATATCATCTGTAGGTGAAGGTGTCACATGTGTAGGCGATGGAGGTGTCTCATTTGGTGGTGGTGGGTCTGCAACATGATCAAAGGTTGAAGGTGGCACATGTGTAGGCGATGGAGGTGTCTCATTTGGGGGTGGTGGGTCTGCAACATGATCAAAGGTTGAAGGTGGCACATGTGTAGGATGTGAAGCTGCATGTGGTAAACCTTGTGAACGGAGGCGCTTCTTATTGGCTGCCTCTAGAGCTCCGGGTTGTACAAACTTTGATTTTCTCTTCACAACCTAAAAAAATGGCATAATTCAGAAGCTTAATTGTCTCTCCACAATTCCAAATAAATTAAGTTAACAATGAAAGAATTACATCATCAAATTATCAAATTACCAAATGACAGAAAAATAAGAACATATATCTTAAGGTATAGAATTAGAATATTTAGAGCCTCCAACCTTTTTTGAAGTGGCAGAATAGGATTTTGCAAGTTCTTGAGAGATAATTGGAATACCTAGATCCTCCATCCTTTTTTGATTTTCTGCCATTGTTTTCAACTTTTCAACCTCATATGGTGTCATGTTTTTACACTGCAGGATTGACGATAAACAAGTCAGAACGATGCAAATAGCTAAGCACAGTAGGAAAAAAAAAAAAACTAGCTAACTGTATATGTGTGGTTTCACACGTAAAATGTAAAAATAACAAGTATATGTGTGGTATCACTAGCAACAAGAGGAAAAACACAAGTAAAAATAACAATCACAAGTAAAATGTCAAAATAACAATCACAACTAAAAACTAGCAGAGTAGGATAAGAAAAAACTAGCAAAAGTTACACTTCATTGCATTAATTGTTTAATAATCACAAGTACATCGGGGTTACAACAACTACATAGACTTCTTAGCAATCAAGTTCAACTAGACTTCTTAACAATCATCATCATCTGTAGTCAGTCTCGCTAATTGTATATGTGTGGTATCATTAGAGAAAATTTGTTCTAAATTTTGTGATGGGTATGGCTCAATGGGGGCCATAATTTCATCATTTCCACCCATGTCATACAAGTCTCTTGGCTTCAAATGAACAGGTATACTCCATCCTTCTTCCTTCTCATCATCCACATAATAAACCATTTGAGCTTCTGACGCTTTAATGAATGGCTCATCATCTTCATGTTGTCCAGTATGTTTTAATCTTGTAAAGTTTATAGACTTAAAACCCAACTTATCTATTTTAATGCTTCTTGGGTTTGTGGTATTAGCCCATTCACATTTAAACATTGGCACTGTGAAGCCATCGTAGCGAAGCTCAATGATGTCTATTAATCTTCCATAGTAAGGCACCCCTCCAAATCTCATTTGGGCATCACTATTGCTTGAATAACTTCGTGTCCCAAAAATGCCAAAAACTCCACAATTTTGTGTTTTTAATAACTCGTCTCGCGCCATTGTTCTGAATTTAAATCCATTGACATTGTATGCAGTGAACCTTCTAACTTTAGCAAAAGGACCTCGAGCAAGACTAATGAGAACATCTTTATCTGGTCCATCAATGGTGTCAAGATTGTTGCAAATCTAAACCATAAAATATATGGTTAGTCACATTCTTATTCTTAAAAGCACATACAAGCAAAGTCTGAACCTAAAAGGGGTTATGAACACTAACACGATTGTGGAACCAATTAGCAAACTCTTTATGAACCTTCTTGTCTACCTCAGAAGTAGTCCTTGCACTACTCCTTAGCTGACTCCGTGTGATACTTCTGTACTGCCTATATGGTTATTTCATATTAGATGTAAAAATTTGAAAAGTAGTAAAATAATTTTTTAATGTGTTATAATTACTTACATTAGATAGTCCTCAACTACAGGGCAATTTGTTAAAACATGTCTATGAGCTTGTAATTTTTCAATCGGTGTAAGAGTGTAATGTGAAGATCCACCAATAGGTTTTCCAACTATAGGAAAAAATTCGGCTACACGCGGGTCAATTTGTACATCATTATCAGGCTCATCATCTACACGACCCGGTTGATTCCATTTAGTCTCAATATTTTCTAGATACCTTGAACCGTATGTAAGAATCTCATGTATGATGTACCCTTCTGCAATAGACCCTTCTGGTTGTGCTTTATTACGTACATATTTCTTTAGTTTTCCTAAGTACCTATAAATTGAACAACAATAATATTATTTTCAATAACTTAACAAACTACTAAATTATTGAAGGAATGAAATCCGACATATTTTACCTTTCAACAGGATACATCCATCGATAATGAACGTGACCTCCAAGTTTAACTTCTTCAACAAGGTGAACAACCAAGTGAACCATGACAGTGAAGAATGATGGAGGAAATATCATTTCCATGTGGCATAAAGTGAGGATAATTTGGTTTTGCATTTTTTCCAAATCTTCAACTTTCAATACTTTACCACATAATTGTCTAAAGAATGAGCATAACTCGATCAATGTTGCTGAAACTTCAGTAGGTAATGTTGTCCGAATGGCTAATGGTAGAAGTTGTTCCATCAATATGTGGCCATCATGACTCTTCAACATTCCTTTCAACTTAAGAGTTTCCAAGTCAATGCATCTAGAAATGTTGCTTGAATAACCATCAGGCACTTTGATATTCTTTAAAATTGTTAAAAATTCCCTCTTACTTTTACCAGTCAAAGTAAAAATTGCCGGAGAAATTTTTCCATTTTCATTGCACCAAAGGTCAGATCTTATGCCCATATCTTCAAGGTCTCTTCGAGCATCAACATGGTCTTTACTCTTTGAACTATCGTTAAGCAAAGTATATAGGATATTATCCAACACATTTTTCTCGATATGCATCGGGTCAAGATTATGACGCAGAAGATTGTCCTTCCAATATGGAAGTTCAAAGAATATGCTTTTCTTCTTCCAGATTGGAGGGTCATCTACTGTGGATTGCGTCTTGCCTGTCCTTTTCCTTTTTTTCTGTTTTGGAGGGTCACCTTGTGTAGGTTGTTTCTTGCCTTTTCTTTTTCCTAACCCTGCTTTCTTTGGCTTTTTACCAAAAATGACCTTTATGTTTTCAACTTGTTGAAGAACTTGATGTCCAGATAATGTTACCGGTGGACTACGCATTTCTTGCTCACCATCAAAGCGAACCTTGTTCAATCTAAATCTGTGTCTTCGATCAAGGTAACGACGATGACCCATAAAACACCATTTATTGCTATTTTTAAGACGACAAGGTTTAGTGTCGGTGTTGCACGAAGGACATGCAAAACCGGTGTATGTGTTATAACCAGAAAGCATACCTAACCCCGGAAAGTCACTAATCGTCCACATCAAGGTTGCGTGTAATGTGAACACCTCTTTCTTAAAAGAATCATATGTATCCACACCAGTTGTCCATAACTCCTTCAACTCCTTGACTAGAGGTTGTAAGTAGACATCAATATCATTTCCTGGCGAATATTTACCAGGAATTATCATCGACATTATAAAAGATGTTTCTTTCATGCACACCCATGGAGGAGTGTTGTATGGGATGAGCACAACTGGCCAGATGCTATAATTTGAACTCATCATACCAAATGGATTAAAGCCGTCACTAGCTAATGCAAGACGCAAGTTTCGTGGATCTGATGCAAACCAAGGGTGTTTCAGGTCAAATTGTTTCCAAGCTTCAGAATCTCTAGGATGCCTCATCATACCATCGTTGTTATTATCAAATGCATGCCATCTCATATCCTCGGCAGTCTTTGATGAAAAAAACAGTCTTTTCAATCGAGGTTTTAAAGGAAAATAACTAAGAACTTTTGCAGGGACTTTTTTCCGATTATTGACAACACAATCCTTTTCCCCTGATTTCCATTTTGAAGTGTTACAAATTTTACAGGTCTCCCTTTCTTCATCTTCACCCCAATAAAGCATACAATCGTTGGGACATGCAGGTATCTTCACATAATTCATACCAAGTTTTGTAATTGTTTTCTTTGCTTCATAGAATGAACTTGGAATACTTGCAAATTCAAATGCATCCTTTAATAGCTCTAAAATCATTGTCAACGACTTATCACTCAACCCACACAAACACTTGATGTGATACAACTTTAACAAAAAAGACAATCTTGAATATCTTGTACACCCTTCATACAAGGGTTGTTCTCCATCTCTAGTTAATTCATAGAATTCTTTGGCTGCATTCCTTTCTTCACTTACACTCGGCATCACATCTTCATCTCGATCAATCTCTACATTTGATGCAATGGGTACCTCATTTGTCTGATCCCTATCAACTCCAAACGCATCATTGATCATGTTTTGAATAGGATCTTCAAGAACCACCGTGTCTTCACCTATATTTGGAATAGTGCTAGTTGAGAAATTACTAGTTTCTCCTAAGGACTCCCCATGATGCAGCCAAATAGTGTACCCCTTTGGAAATGGTGACCACTTTAGGTGGTCGAACATTACTTTCTTACTTTGTGGTTTTTTGAAACGGCAAACTCTACAGGGGCATATTACTTCACCATTTTCCACTGCATCTTTAAAGGCAAAATTAATAAATTCCACTATCCCTTGCTCGTATGCAGCCGACGTCTGTGGCTTCATAATCCATGACTTATCCATTGCTTTAAATATAAAATATGAATTTCAATAAGTTGACATAGAGATGTCAAAACAATACAAATATTCATGAAAAGTGATTCACACAACCAATGAAAAAAATCAAGTATACTTAGAAGAAGTGTGTTTACAATATGTAGTTTGGAAAATCACAGATAGGTGTCATTATATTTTAGAAACAAAAAGCACCAAACAGAAGAAAATCAAATATATATCCTACAAGACATAATCTATATCCCCATTATACAACACAATGGATAATAGTTCCAGCAATAACAACTCAGAAAAATGTGCAAACTTAATAGTTAAAGTTTCAAAAAATATGAGGGAAAAAGGACTTACATAAACAACAGCAGACTTAAAAACCAATAGCGCGAAAAGGTTCTTTCACTGAGCCAAATCAAAATATCTGTCGATGACCAAAAGGAACAAACAATTAGGGAAACAAACAATGAATTCTTAAATTACATTACTATATCGCAAATAAAAAACACCGTCTGTGGACAAACAAAACCACCTATGGGCATACAAGGGTGACACTACTACCATATCATGTAACACAATATAACATACACAGAAAATCCAACTCCACAAACTAACAAAACAAGATATAAAATACTGAGTATGGAAATGCACTGCAACATGGTTCTAAATCACAACAGAAGGTTCTCTCTTAACCTTAGACTTTCATTCAATTTGAGAAACTGAATTTCAGCAAAAATAATATTCTGAGATTAACTAAACTGAATTTCAAAATCATCTAGCTCAAACTATTATGCAAGTAGTTGGTAAACTAAACTGAACCATTTTTTTTATTATGAATAAGAACAATCTACGACAAGAATTCTATCAATAACAAAGCCCTATGAACCACTTACACAGAAGTTTGAATCCACAACTTAGTCATTTAAGTCATATTACTCAAAACAGCTTAACTGGCAGCTTATGCCCTCTAAACAAATCAATTAATTTTCAAATTTTCCAGAAGCAAACCATACATGTATACACAGCTCCTAACCCATCCCTACAACAATTATAACATGTTCATTCCAAGAAAATCAAGTATGGAAGCTTTTGAAACGACTTATTTTTTTTTTTTAGCTTCTAGCTGTTCATTCCAAACAGAAACAACAACAAAATTGCTACGACTAACAGCCTATAATGTAATGAATATTTTCCGCGCTGCACGCCTACTTTTGGGTTAATAACATTTTAAGTAGCAAATGGAAACTATTCATTAACCAGGTTTATTAAAACAAAGACTGATAAAAAAAGAATAAGAAAATCTAAAACTCAATGTTAAAAGGAAAACAACTACGGGATGCGAACTAGCATTATCACCAATTGACAAATAAAAAATGGATCAACTACTGAGTGATCAAGCTTGAGAATTAAAGTGATTGGGCAAAATGTCATAAAAGAAAAGCTTTGTTCGCAATCTTTGCTGCAGAGTACTAGAAAACAATCCCTTATATTGGAAAAATCATTAGGGGAGAGAACCGAAAAAACCGCACTAGGGTGGTGGACAGACTAACTTGTGTGTGTTAATCCTCTTAACAAAACGTGGATAATATTTATTGAGCAAATAAAATAAAGCAGTCTTTTTAATCATATGGTGTTAGCTATTCCTTTCCATACAACTGTTAAAAGGTTTTAAGAAATGAAAATGGCAATTTTCACTATACTAAACATATTTTTATATCCAAAATCAAATATCATTATCAATTCTCAATTTAGCTATTTTTAAATAAATTTCAACATATATCTCAAGCAAGAATTATAAGAAATAAAGATAGATAGAGGAGATAACCATTCTATGAAGGAAAACTTCCTTATAAAAAAGTACTAAGTCACGGACTCTGACACGGACACTGCGACACGACATGACACGGACACCGACACTGCTAAATTAGAAAACATAAGACACCGACACCGCTTGATATATTTATTATAATAATAATATAGTAAGTAATAATTAAATAAAACCAAATATTCCTAAAAAAAATAAATCATAAACAGATATATAAAAGAACAACTACTAATCAACTATTAAGAAAGAAAATAAAAAAGCTAATAGGCACTAGAATCCAAACTCCACCTCTTAAAGTTAAGGTTTATTTCTTTTACTACCTGACTCTATCTCTACACACCAAGTATAATATTGTAATGCTACTAACCTACTATCAATCACTTGCCACATGCCGTAAGATCTAGGAATCCATGTATTGTTATAACAATAACAATAACAATAGTACAACAAAACAAATAAAGTTCAGAACTTCATATTACAAAGAAAAACATAACAATGAAATCGTAAAGGAGATCGTAAATGAAATCATAGAAGATGGTGAATTAAGCAAAAGATATAATCATTTACATAATGAAAAACCACAGGATTATATTTGAGATCAAAAGAATTACCTTATGTGTCAGTGTCACAACTCGAAAATTGACTTTTAAATTATGCTTTTTGGATTATATAATCCAAAATTCGTAAGACGATGGCGATAGATTATAATAATAATAATATAGAGCTACACTAGATTACACTAGATTACAGCTCATGGCATATATTCCTCCAACATAACCCCACTTATGCTTCCTTATATGGGAGTGAGATCAAACAACATCACAACAACAATTACAATTTATAAATAAAAACTATAGTTGCCACATATTCACACATATCATATATCATATAGTAGCTAAAAGCATCAAAAGTATATTTATGTTTCAGTCTCTATTACAAGTAACTCTTCCAAAAAAAGCAAATGGATAAGTTTGAAACATGATTTCAGGTTCAGAAACATTTACAGTTTAGAATTGAAGCTCAAGGAAAGTACTTACAATCGGTACTAATGAAGGCACAAGAAGCACTTGCAGGATATAGTTCTTCTTCTTCGACAACGGGTGTAGAACATGCTAAAGCTGAACTTTCTCAGTTATTATCAATAATCAACAATGCATGTCCTAGTTCTCCAATTTCAGAACTAACAGAAACAAGAGGTTTTAGTTTAAACTTCGGTGAGAGGAAACAAAATAGAGGAACTATGTGTTCTTTAGAAAGTTCTCTTACATCGTCTGAAAGCTCCGAGAGAAAAGAGGAAAAACAAACCATAAATGAGGCTGAGAACACTCCAAATTATAATAGTATTTCAGTTGAATTGCCACTAATGGCTATTGAGCCAGAAGGAAGAACATTCAAGACTAATGCAAATGATGGAGGAAGTGGGAGAAAGAGAAGTGCAAATATTGATTCTGATGGTAGATGTGTCGATCAACCAGATGGAAAAATATGTGGCAAAAAACCGAGGAAATCGGAGTTTTCACAAATGCTTGACTTGAACAACAAGTATGAGAGAGATATTGACTCAAGTTCATTAGAAATAGATTTAAATTGCAGTTCAAGCTTTTAGGTACAATGAAGGTGGTTTCTAGTAATAATATTTACATATGCAACAAAGTCACTCTCAGGAGAAAATCCATAGGTTGAAAAAAGAAATAGTCTAAAATTAATATGCATATGATCTATAAATGCCCCCCAAATCACAAGTTGTTCATTTTTGAAAAATGGATGTTGTAAAAAAAAAAATAGGCTACAAATTATAAACAATGATCAGTAAACTAATAAACTAACAACTATAAATTGTAGCATAAACTATAAAACAAAAACAGTAAACTACAAAGTTCTAAAGCATTATAAAAATTAAGAATGGAGCATAATTTTTTGAAAAAGAAAACACTGTTAGGCTTTTGCTGATAGATAAACAACACATGAAAAATATATTTTCTATATGGAGGGCTGATAGGCAATGCATTCAGCAGTATTTTTGCAGCATGTGAATAAAATTTAATAAGGAAATTAACTATTAAGATTATATTATAGAAGTAAAAAGTGGTAATCTGAATCAAAATAATTGGAAACAGGAAAAGGACATACATCAGTTTACAAAATTTAAATGTTCAAATAATTCATGTTGTTTAAAGACTGCACACAGAAGCAATTCCTAAAATGTGTTTGAACACAGAGAGTAATAAAGACAAATGAAGACAGAATTGTAAACCTATTAGCCTTCTCAATCATTATATTCTTTGGTAGCAGATCATATATAAGTACAATTTAGTACAAATGTGTAAATAACTATGGGTTCTTAAGATGGTCCTACAAAATTCAAGTTTAAATGCCTTACTTTCTCCCAGAAAACAAAAAAATATATACACCAAAATTTGTCCAGTAACAGTTCATAGAAGAAAAAACGTGTTTCCTTTTTTCTTATGAAAACAAACACATAGGGACATTGAATTCGAATTTTCAACCAATGAATAAACAAACACTAAACATTGACTAGTAACTCAATCATGGAAACAAAGCCAAACAAACCTATCAACCATTTCTAATGTACAACCGAACTTAACAAAGTGGACAATTCAAACAATCTCCAATCACACAACACAAGGGACACAACAAAAAATCACAACTTTTAACATTCCCACAAACTGATTTCACGTCAATTCAACAAAACCCATAAGCTATTAAAAAACCAGACAAGAAAAACAAAAAAGGGGTGAAAAAACACAAAACTGCTTATCAAAATTTAAGAACAAGGAAAGTATCAGAAAGAAATTAAAATCAGAATAGAAATTCCTCACCTGGTTCACCGATCCTGACCTCAAAACGACGAGAGAGAACAGCGAAATCCGATTGAGTGAGCACCGATTATTAGGGGATTTGGGTGTTGGAGGTTAGGTTTTGTGAGAGATTGAGTGAGTGAGAGAGATGGAGAGTGAGAGAACAGCGAAATCCGACTGAGTGAGCACCGATTGAGTGAGCACCGATGGAGAGTGAGAGTGAGCAGCGAAATCCGGTTTTGGGTGTTGGAGGTTAGGTTTCGTGAGAGAATTGAGTGAGTGACAATGGAGAGTGAGATGGAGTGAGATAGGGTGTTGGAGGTTAGGGTTTTCTGATGAAGAGATTGAGGACGTGAGAGAGATGAAGAGTGAGCAGGTTGGGTTTTGGGAAAGTGAAAAGGGGGGAATGAAAATTGGGTTAAGCGGGGAATGAAAATACAACGCGCCTTCTAATTAATTTGATAAACAAAGGCTGCGACGGTTCACCCAAACAGCCGCAATAACTGTTGCAAAAATGCATTTTGAGGCAGTTCCAAGGTAGGGGTCGCAAATGAGGTGTCGCAATTTGCTTATTTTCTTGTAGTGATAAATATTATTCCATCTGCTACTTGTATCCGCTGCGGCCTTCAAAATTAACTTTTCTCCATTGTGTCCGCGATTGTAGCTTCTCCGAAACAATCTAGCAGCACCTTGGTTTCACAATTGAAGGTTTTTTTTTCCTCTAATTCAGATGTGCAAGGTTGGCTTAAATTGGAAGCTAAGGGTCCTCAGGCTCTCACTTTCTCAGCTGTAGTTTGGTGGACTTGGTGTTATCGGAATCAAATATAATGTGTTTAAGTAATGTCACTTAGTCTTTATACTGCAGTGCTTGCAACATAAAGAATTCGGTTGAAGTCATAAAGTCTAGCTTTTCTCCTATTGCTTCTGCTGCTGTTACATATCGATACATAAAGTGGAACAATAATCATTACTCTTGTGCAATCCTCAATGTTGATGGTAGCTGTCATGGATCTCTTATTAGAACTGGATTTGGATGGATTTTGCGTAATAATGATAGTTTGTTTATATCTTCCTTTTCCGGTTTCGTTCCTGGTTCATCTGATACTTTGTTGGCTGAGCTTACTGCCATTTATCTTGGTCTAATTGTGTCTAAGGATTTGGGGGTTGATGAGCTTGTTTGTTACTCAGATTCCCTTGTCTGCATTAATCTTATTAATGGTCTTGTTTAGAAGTTTCACATTTATGCGGTGCTTATCCAAGACATAAATAAAGATCTGTCGATTCTTGGTAATATCACAATTTGTCACACTCTTAGAGAAGGGAATCAGTGCGCGGATTTTATGGCAAAACTCGGAGCCACTTCTGATAATGACTTTCTTCTTCATAATTCTCCACCTGCAGGGCTTGACATTCTTCTTCACAACGACGTCAATGTCATAGGAACTTTCTACTTTAGGGAGTAGTTTGCTAGTGTTGGCTTGTTTTCTTTTTCTTTTGTTTTCCTATTTGTTAATTATCTTTGTAATAAAAAAAAAAGCATACAATCAAACAATCTTGTAGTTATTAATTATAAGTTTAGTAAATTTCCTTGTAGAAAACAACAATTTCTATTGAGAAGATAACTTACTACTTTATTACTTGAAGCGGTTTGATATACTTGTCAAATTTATCATCATATTTTTTGACATTGTTGTTAGAGATTGTTGATCTTGTTTGGGAGCTTTTGAGAGTATAGAGGGAGGGGAGATTCAATAAGAATAAACTTCAAATGTCTAAATATGTTTTGAATTTTAAAAAATTGTAATTGAGTTTTGTAATTTTTTTTATATAAAATTGAAAAACTTTAATTTTTATACATAATGACTTATTAATTTTTTTTAATTAAATGAAATTAAAAGTGAAAGTGAAACATGTAATTTTAGTACAAAAATTAAAATGTATCATTTAAAAGAAACATACAGTGACCGATGAACTTAATTTTGCAATTTAATTCCCAGATCATTACATGCCTGCTTGTTACACATTTCTTTTGATATATATAGCTACATTTTTATGTTAATTTCATTGATGTAGGACTTGTCTTTACCAAGATTTGAAAGACAAGGTCAAACGAATCAAATAACAGTTCATTATATCTAGCATTAGCATGGAGATCAGAACATGATAAAAATTAACAAAGGGAAAATGAAATGCACATGAGCAGCAAACTTTAATTAAAATTCCGAGTACATTTATGTGTATAATTCTATATGCTCTTTCAACATTGGTTAATTTATATTGCAATGGTAGCCCTCTAGTCTAGGCTACGACCTTGTGTGTCGCTTAAGCCTTGCATGGCACACCGATGTTTTGATGTTCCAACCTCAAGTTTGCTAAATCATAATTTTTGAGGTTTTGTCTGATTTGCATCTTTCTTTACGATATTGTCTTGGTTAAAATGCGTCTAAGTCATCACGATATTATCTTTGATTAAGACATCTCAATGAATTGAAGGAAGTAGTTGTTTAGAAATTACTCTTACTATATGTTTGATTCACAAAACAGTAAGTATTGGATATAACAATAAAGACTTAACTATGATAGAGTGAGATATAGAGATAATGTTTTTTATGTTGGAAAATAAAAAGGGTACTTTTGGCATTTTTTATAGTTTGTATTTTAGACAAAATGTTGTTCCATGGTTTAGTGAGAAACAAAAATTCATGTATTTGTCTACATATTTTGTCCAATTTCAAGAGCAATTTCTCAAATCAAACAAGGGACAAAAAAATTTGTCCAATCTAATCCTCTGTTTTTTTTAACTAATTAAATGCACTCTTAGCTTTAATTCCAAAGCAATATAAGACTGTTTGGTGTAGCGAAATAAATATCAACAATAAGTGGATTATTTGTGCAAAGTGGGATGAATCATTTTTAAAGTGATTTCTTAAATTTGTAGACAACCCTTTTAGTTTTGATATAGGAAACAAGTTTGGAACTATTGGATCATGATAAAATTGAAAAGGAATTATTGATTTTTTTTTGCTTATAGTAAAATAAAAAAAAATAGATTTTTTTCAATCATTCAATTACTTTCTGTTTCTAGAAGAGCTATATATAAGAACTTATATATGGAAAAGAGCTTATTTTATAGATTCAAATGTGAGAAATTGTTTTTAGATAGGTTAATTTTGAGTTTCAACACTCACTTTAATACCAACTTGATTGTTGAATGAAATTCAAGTGAATTCCGAGCTTTACGTGGAATTCATTTTTAAATTATAAGATTTACATCAATTTCATTGAATATGATAATGATTTTTTTTGGTTACCAAATAAGAGAATGATTGTTAAAGTTAATGTTGAAAAAGTGTTTTTAAGGTTCCTCTTAAATGATACTAATATGAGTATTTATTTAAAATGTTAAGTGATGCATGGGTGAAATTGCTTAGATAATTTTGTATAATGAACTTACTAAAGAAGAAGACATTTTTGAAGATGTTGCCTTCAAGCATTAAGAAACATGAAAGCTTTCAAATTTTGTACTTAAACAACTGCAAGAAGCTTGGTTGTCTTACAGAGGTTCCTCTACACATCAAAGAGCTTCATGTAGAGTGAAGGTTTCAACTTTCAAGTTTGAAGGCTCTTTCACAAATTTGAAATAAAATTATTGATTTTTAAATAGTTTTTAGATACAAAGAAAAGAAAGAAAGAAAGAAAGAAATTAAATCAAATTAAAACCATTAAAAAATCAATTATTTTATTTTATTTATTTTAGTCTGAAAATTTTGTCTTTTAGTATGCCATGCGGCGTGAAATAACTAGTCCATGTGGCACACTGTTAGTTTTAACATTTCTTTTTTAACTTGAAGTTTACAAAAGGATCAATGACAAATGTTTTAAAAACTGCAGAGATTGAAACCAAACAAAAAAAAAGTGCAAGGATCAAAGCTAAAAAATAATAAAAATGCAAGGGTCAATGACATATTTAAGCCTTTTATAAAATATTTGATTTAAATATTTAAATACCAACAAAAAAACAAAACGAAACGATCCTATTAGTTTATGTATTAGACAAAACCTAAAAAGTACTATAGTAAAATGAAAAATTGCTCTTCAGCTATTAAGTTTCGCTCATTCTCAACTGAATGGACGAAACTACCCCACATGACTTAATTCACGTTGAGGGACTTCGACGTGAGTTAAGATTTGCAACAAAATATTTACATAACATAAAAAAGGAATGAAAGACATAGGGAATTAAGATTTGCAATTTAATTCCTAAATCTTTTACACCATATTTGTTACACATTTCTTTTGTTATATATAATTACATTTTTTTGTTGATCTTATCCATGTGGGACTCGTCTTTGTTAAAAACTAAAATTTCCATGTTCATTCATGTAATAAGAAAAACGAGTGAAGTAAAAGTGAAATGAAATAAGTAAAAAGAAAAAAGATTTATAATTTCCATGTTCATTCGTGTAATAATCTATGTTAAAAACTCACTAATAAAACATTTTCAATCTCCATGAGTGAGCTAAATAGAAGAGTGAAGAACATAAAAGAAGAAGAAGATGAAATAGGAAGAAGAGTCAACGGTTGTTATGGTTGTCAATTAACGAAAACCTTCTACCTTGCCTCAAAATTAAAAACAACATGAAAAACTGAATGTGGCAAATGCAATTAAGCACAACAAACCATAATAAACACAAAAAAAAAAGGGCAAAGAAAAATAGCAAAATCACCATAAGCAAACACAAACAAAATTAAATATTGGTAGTAGAAATGCACATGATTGAACTCCATATTAAAATAGAGTGAGTGTTAAAAAAAATGTTAGAAAAAGAGTGTTTTTAACTTCTCTTTTAAATAATACTTATGCGAGTATTTATTCAAATTGTTAAGTCTTGCTGAGTGAAATTGCATAAATAATTTTGTATAAACGTACTAGAAAAGACATTTTTATGCAATATATAATTTGAATAGGTGAAGTTTAGCTTGGAAAAGTAAAGTTGTTTCCCATGATGAGAAAGACCAATTTTTAAGGACAGGTGGCGGTTGCCACCTATTGAGGCCAAACAAAAAAAAACTTAAGCTTTTGTATTTTAATATATATATTGTGTCTCTTTACTAATTGACCTCCCCCCTCTCATAATGACAACATAAACGACTTTTTCTCACGGTATAATTCTAATACACCCCACCACTTAAGTTTGCATATTAACAACGACAAAACCTGTAACTTAGTTGAAGATGTTCATAGCAAAACCCAGCAAAGGGAAAGAAAATCGAAAACTCCAATCGAATGTTGCAACGAAAGCTTCCTTCACAACATCAATTTTTCTTTCGGTGATTGAGATTTTCGACAATGACAACATACTCATCACCTTAAAGTTTGTTGTTCAACCACCCAAAACTCATCAGATTCGGAACAAAATCGTCATTATTTGGATCCGAATTTCATCGTCCTTATTTTTTAAGTTAAAATTGAAATTATAAATTTTATGAAAATTTAAGTTTTTTTTTTTTGCCAAACTGTCTGGTGTAATGAATAAACAATAGCGAATTGTAATTTTCGTGTTGTTTTGATCTTAATATTATTCTAGTTGTATGTATTACAATATGCAGAAAGTATGTATATAGAAGAGATTTTGGAAAAGAAAATTTTACATTCTGCAGAAGAAGGCAGACAAAGACTCATCAACGTTTGTCAATTGGGTGGCAATTGCTATTGTGTGTTAAACAAACAATCCAGTTTTATGTAAACCATTGGTTTGAAGGAGATGGAGCGTGAGACAGATTTGCAAAACTGAATAATCTTTATTAAAGCAAAATGGCTAATATATAGCCTTTACAAAATATCAGTAACTGCCATATATAATTCAGCACATGATAAAAACAAAGCAAGACTAATTCAATAACAAAACAAATTCTCCTATTAATAAGGGCTTATTAGCACTAACAAATGAAAAATCCTATTTGCTAGCAACTAACTAAAACAGCAAAGACACGTGAACAACAAAAACACTTTCATTTCCTCCCTTAAACTAGTTGCAGTATGCAATTAGTTTACTTCACTAAGATCAAACATTCCCATCTTCTTCCTAAGCTTCTGGAAAGCCTCAAGTTTCAAAGCCTTAGTCATCAAATCTGCAACTTGCTCCTGAGTTGGACAGTACACCAATTCGACTTCACCATCTTTTGCAAGATCTCTTAAAAAATGAAAACGCACTCTGATATGCTTGCTCCTTCCATGCATTACTGGATTTTTTGACAGTTTAATTGTTGAGCTATTGTCGCACATGATAGAAGTGCTTCCTTCTTGATCATGACTTAAATTTCTCAAAACCCTTCTCATCCATACAGCTTGACAAGCACTCGCAGCAGCAGCAACAAACTCTGCTTCAGTAGTTGAAAGAGCAACAATTGGTTGCTTTTTGGACATCCATGATACTGCTCCTGAACTTAATAAGAAAACATAGCCTGAGGTGCTTTTAGAATCTTCCTCGTCTCCTGCATAATCAGAATCTGTGAAAGCAAGCAATTCTTCTTCCCCTCCTTTCTTGTAGAAAATCCCATAGCTGACAGTTCCTTTCAAATATCTTAATATTCGTTTAGCAGCTTGTAAATGCAATTCTGTTGGTTTTGACATATACCTGCTAATTAAGCTCACACTAAACATGATATCCGGCCTTGTAGCTGTAAGATACATTAGACTTCCAACAATTTGCTTGAAGTAAGTGTCATCCACAGCTGCACCATTAACATCTCTATGAATCTTAGAACCTGGAACAATTGGACTATTCACAGGCTTGCTTTCAGACATTGTAAACTTCTTTAAAATATCAGTGGCATATTTCTGTTGGCACACAAAAATTCCTTCTGATTTCTGCAGAATTTCTATGCCAAGAAAGAATCTCATCTTCCCCAAATCAGTCATGTCAAAAGCTTGCATCATAGACTTTTTGAATTCAAACATCATGACCTTGTCATCACCTGTATAAATTAAATCATCAACATAAATGCTAACAATTAATATATTGCCTCCTGTACTTCTTTTGATGAACAAAGTTTGTTCATTAGGACATTTTTGAAAACCTTCCTTCATAAAATGGGATTCTATACGACTGAACCATGCTCTTGGTGCTTGCTTTAAGCCGTACAAGGCTTTATGTAACTTGTAAACCTTGTGCTCTTTTCCTTTCTTCACAAACCCCTTTGGTTGCTCAACATATATGTTCTCGCTTAATTCACCATGAAGAAACGCAGATTTTACATCAAGCTGAAAGATGTCCCATCCTCTACATGCTGCGAGAGCCACAATCATTCTTATTGTATCCATGCGAGCAACAGGAGCGAAAACTTCATTAAAATCGATTCCGTGTTGTTGACTGTACCCCTTTGCCACCAATCGAGCCTTATACTTGTCGACCTCACCCATCTCATTCAATTTTGTCTTGAAAATCCATTTAACTCCAATTGTTTTGGCTCCAACAGGAAGATCCATTAGCTCCCATGTTTGATTCTTTTCAATTGAATTTATTTCACATTCCATAGCCTTTCTCCATTTCTCATGTTTCACAGCTTCCTCATACAGAGTTGGATCATTACTAATAACGTCTTGAACCATGTAAGTTTCTGCCTCTTCTTCACTCAACCAATCACCACTCTCATAATCTTCCATCCAACTCGGTGGTCTCCTCTCTCTACCTTGAGTCCTATTTTCATGAGAACTCTCTGTTTCATTCCTATTCTCGTTGCTCCCATCATCTTCACCGCCACTCTCACCACTACTGAAATCATCATCACTCCAAATCAAATCTGAATCTATTTGTTCTTTAAAATTTTGACCCCAGTCCCAACTTTTTTCTTCCTCAAATACTACATCCTTACTAACTACAATCCTTTTTGTCTTTGGATCAAACAAACGATAACCCTTTGACTCATCACTTACTCCTAACATAATACAAGGAAAACTCTTATCATCAAGTTTACCTCGTTTTGCCTCTGGTATATGCACGTGTGCTATGCATCCCCAAACACGAAGGTGTTCTACTGAAGGCTTGACTCCGCTCCAAGCTTCTTGAGGAGTGATGTTCTTCACAACATGTGTTGGGCATCGGTTCAGCAGGTAAAATGTCCAATTTGCAGCTTCAGTCCAAAACAATTTTGGAACCTTTTTCGCAGAGAGCATACAACGCACCATATTCATCACGGTTCTATTTTTGCGTTCTGCTACTCCGTTTTGGTGTGGTGTATATGTTGTGGTAAGTTGCCTTTTTATTCCTTCTTCTTCACAAAATAATTTGAAATTTAGAGAGTTAAACTCACCACCTCTATCTGTCCTCAAACACTTGATGGATGCTTCTGCTTCTTTTTCCACCAGCTTCTTGTAATTTTTGAAACACTCCAAAGCTTCTGATTTTTGAATGAGAAAATAGACCCAACCCTTCCGACTATAGTCGTCGATAAAGCATAATAAATACCTTTTTCCACTACTTGAGGTTGGCTCTATTGGTCCGCAAATGTCTGCATGTATCAGTTCCAAGTTCTTGCTGGCACGCCATTCACTCTTCTTTGGGATTGGATTGCGGTGTTGTTTTCCAGTGAAACAATCAGCACAAGTGATACTTGACGGTTCAATTTGAGGAAGACCACGCACCATTTTCTTTGTTTGCAATGTCTTCAAGCCTTTGTAGTTTAAGTGACCATACCTTTGATGCCAAAGGTAAGTGAGTTCAGAGGAAGTATGTAGGCATTTCTCAATAGGAGCAGTGATGTTGGAACTTTTATTGAAGAGGATAAACATGCGATTTGCACTCATGTTGGTGTGTGCAATCAATCCCTTGTCTGTGTGATATATATTGCATGTACCGCCTTTTATGAGAATGGTGAGGTCCTTTTCTTGCAGCTGCCCCACACTCAACAAATTGTTCCGAAGCTCTGGGACATAATATACATCTTGAAACAAAAAAGTAGTGCCATCAAATACTAGCCTGACACTGCCTTTTCCAGCTACTGACATGCGAGAGTTGTTTCCACACTTAACAAAATGCTTTTGCCCTTCTACCATGTTTAAGAACATACCTTTGTCTCCACACATATGATTAGAGCACCCTGAGTCCAAGAACCATGCATCGTTCCTGTTTGCTTTATTCTCTTCTACATGAGCCATCAGGAGAAGCTCTTCCTCATCATCCAACTCTGCATAATTTGTCTCTTTGTTCCATTTGGGACATTCATATTGAAAATGCCCCAAATTATGACACTTAAAACACTCCACTGTGTCCCTTGTGAAGGATTGTCTCCCTCTTCCGCGTCCTCTTCCACGATATGTTCCTCTTCCTCTTCCTCTACTACTTTCCACCTTCAGAGCTTGTTCACTGTCATGGTTGACCCTTTTAAACTTCTGTTCATGAACTACCAGAGAGCTTTGAAGCTCATCAATGGTCATTTCTTCTGTGTCTTTTGACTCCTCAATTGAAACCACCACATACGTGAATTTCTCTGTCAACGTACGAAGAATTTTCTGCACCACCTTTGAGTCAGACATAACCTCTCCATTGCTTCTCATTTTGTTAGCCACCGTCATCACTCTGGAAAAATATTCAGTGATGGTTTCTGCATCCTTCATTTCCAGCACCTCAAACTCTCTTCTCAAAGAGTTTAGCATCGACTTCTTCACGCGATCGTTCCCTCCATACTTTCTTTTCAGAGAGTCCCAAACAATCTTGGATGTGCGCCTATCCAAAATTTGTTCGAAGACCGACCTATCAATTGCCCTGAAAAGATAATGCTTGACCTTGTGATCATTCATTTTGGAATTCTGTAGCAACTCCAATTGTTCTTCGCTAAGCACAGTAGTTTCAATAGGTTCCTGGTAACCGATTTCAATCATAGTCCATAGACCTTTTGCACGAAGAAGATTCTCCATTAACTCACTCCAATGATCGTAATGTTGACCATCAAAGTAAGGAATTTTTGCTGAAAGCTTTCCGTCACTCATTTTTGTGTTTCTCTCTCAGCTAAGCTGCAGCTTAGTTGTATTTATCAGGCCCAGTGGGGGCTCTGATACCAGTTTGAAGGAGATGGAGCGTGAGACAGATTTGCAAAACTGAATAATCTTTATTAAAGCAAAATGGCTAATATATAGCCTTTACAAAATATCAGTAACTGCCATATATAATTCAGCACATGATAAAAACAAAGCAAGACTAATTCAATAACAAAACAAATTCTCCTATTAATAAGGGCTTATTAGCACTAACAAATGAAAAATCCTATTTGCTAGCAACTAACTAAAACAGCAAAGACACGTGAACAACAAAAACACTTTCATTTCCTCCCTTAAACTAGTTGCAGTATGCAATTAGTTTACTTCACTAAGATCAAACAGGATCGACTTGACCACTTCCTTAGTCAATGATTGGAATAAAGGTTAATCATAAACGTTCAAGATGATCCGACGGACTCAAACAAAATGGTTCAATGGTCCTTACAAACAACGACAACATGTAATGGTGGATCCAATCAAGGGAACAGTTTTTTGTGGTTTACAGCTCACTAGAAAACAAACTATTATCAATTACTGTTCGTCCTCCTGTCACTCTTATCAGCAAAAATTTACATTTTAGATTCATTCAATAAATAATGTATGTGGTTTATAATAAAGTCCACATACATCATTAATTGAATAAACCTAAAATTTAAATTTTTACTTATAATAATAACCAGAGGGTGTAAATTACTTACCACAAGATTTTTAGTACCATTTATGTAATGGGATCGCTCATTTTTAGTAACAACTTTTTTTTACTAACATGTTTATTTTATTTTATAAATAACATAATGGCTACAAATTCAACGTTTTGAAGGTAAATAAATGAAATGTTAAAGTTTCAAAACCAACTCTGCATATATATTATTGAGTAAATAGTCAATTACCCCCCTGAAATTGTGAGTTTCGTCAATTACCCCCTGAAATTAACAAAACTTCAATTACCCCCCTGAAATTGCACAACGTTAATCAATTTACCCCCCTCCGTCAAATTTTTCTTTTAGTCAACATGACGTTTTGCAAATACCCCCCTAAAGTTTTGCACTTATGTGTAAAATGCCCCCTAAACTTGAAAATTTATATATATTTTTCTTATCCTTAAAATTGATTGTATTATCACTGAATTGTAGAACATATTAACTAAGTTTTGATGATATACAACCATATATTGGCACTATGGTAGAACAAATTGACGGTATTTGATAAACCCTACAATAATGTTTAAAACTCAAGAATATTTACAAAACAAAAATAAAAGTATTTCTTTGTTCCAACATCAAATGTTGTTTTTTCTTTTTCAAGTTGTCCTTCACCCCATTAGAGATCAAAAGGATGATGACTATCATTTTTTTTATTCTCTTTAAAAAAATAATGAAATATACAGAATATAATATTATTACCCTTCAAGATCCTTTATAAAGCGAGAGAAGTAACAAGTTTATGTATTTTTTCTTGAAAGTGAGATAAGTGTGTTGGTGGTGTGCACCGCTCACAATATAAAGGAAATGAAATTTTTTTGTGTGGTTAAAATTAGCAATAACAAAGCCATATATTTTGACATCTTGGTAATTCTTGGTTATGCCAATCATATATTATTTATGTGCTTCATTATGTATGACATGTATTAGTTTTCCATCTGACAAGTGTGGTTGTACTTTACTATGCTGACTTTCATATCATTAGCTCTAATACATGGTTAATGTTTGATCTTTTAAAGGAACATATATGGTTGTATACCGTCAAAACTTAGCTAATATGCTTCACAATTCAATGATAATGTAGTCACTTTTAAGGATAAGAAAAAAAATATAAATTTTCAAGTTCAGGGGGCATTTTGCACATAAGTGCAAAACTTCAGGGGGTATTTGTAAAACGTCATGTTGACTAACAGAAAAATTTGACAGAGGGGTTAAATTGATTAATGTTGTGCAATTTCAGGGGGGTAATTGACGAAACTTACAATTTCAGGGGGGTAATTGACTATTTACTCATATATTATTTCCTCCGTCCCATAATTTATGACACAGTTGACCCTATTACGCATGTTAATGTATAATTTTGAGCTTAAATATCTTGAATAATATATTAGAAAAAATTATGAAAATTTGATATTTTGAAAATGTTCATCGAGATGAGACGAATCTAACGACATATTATATTAATAGAAAAATATGGTCAAAATAAGTTAGATCAAAATTACACATTTTTAAATGGGTCATCTATTGCAGGACGAATGAAGCATGTTTTATCATTATCAATCGCGCTAAACTTACGAGCATTTTTTTACTAACATAAATACATCCCCATTTAATTAACAACATTTCACATTATTACTTAACTTAATTTATAAATATTACTTTGTCGTGTTTTAATATTTAATTTAATTGATCATTCTAACGAATGTTGGACATTGATTAATGAATCTCTTAATAGAATTACACCCAAAAAAGAATCTCTTAATATAATTTTTGTCCTGTAAATACAAAACTTTACTTTTGTTTTAACAATAATTATACTACTTTTTAATGTAAATTTATCTAGTATTTGAGAATTTTAACTAATATTCTAAGGACATTCATTAGCATTAGTCTAATTTAATTTACATTTTTTTTTGGGAAATCTAATTTAATTTAATTTACGATAGTATCATTCATTCTCATAAAAATAAATTATCATTTTTAAGGGTAAAAATAAATTATCATATGCATGCATTATTGCTTTTAATATTTAATCTAATCATCTTTAAGAAGAATATTTAATCTGATAATAATTTTTTAAGATGTCGTGCATAATTAATTTCAATAACAAGTAAAAAAAGTAGGTCCTTCAAAAAAAAGAAAAAAAAGTAGGAAAACCAAAGTTCGTGTGCTTACTAACCTACAACTATTGCCAAAAGCCCAATGCTGCAAACAAATGGTTATTTAATAAATTGGTGGGGTTCTTATTTTTGTTTCTTGGTTGCTATCAAAAAGTTATTGCCATTAACACGTAAAGAATCTTAACCGTTAAAATATATCTATGGCTCTCCATAAACTTTCCCATCAAGAAAAATAAGTTTTCTTTTCCATACTAAACTTCACCATTTGAATATTCAAATACCAACAAACATTTTTTTGTTGTTGTCAAAAGTGTTAAAAAAATATCTCTTATAAACGAATTTATTTTCTTTTATAGTATACAATTATTCTTCTTCGCTAGTTCCAATAGTTTTGGTTTGAATGTGAAGTTTTAATATAAGGTCAATCTTCAACGTTTTGCCTTAATTCTTTTAATTTTGTCTAGTCAAACTGATGATATAATCAGCATTAGGAGACATGGAGATTCATTTATTCTTTCTAAATATATCCCAAAAGAACTCACTGTCTTGACTCTTGTGATCACTAGTAGATGCAAACTTATATTCCAAAAAAAAATCTTCAGTTTTCTGTTTTGTATTTTTGTGACCAACTCCTGTTATGTTGGTTGGAAATATTAATTTTTGGTAAGTTGATTTTTAAGAAATGGATTATAGTTAAAAACTAGTTAAATGCAAAACGTGATGATTTCTCAATCCATTCTCTTATATTGTTTTTGATAAGCAATTCATTCTCTTATATGCATTAGTCCGTTAAAAATACACTTATCGGAAGCATTTTATTGGATAAGTTGATGGATTCTCAATCATAAAAGTATCAGAAATTTTGGTTCAAACTAACACTATTACATCAAAAACAAAATAAAAAAGAACTCTAAGTGTGTAAATGAAATTAAAAGTAAAATGTGTAACTTTAATATAAATAAAATTTAAAATGTATCATTTAAGAAAAGCCATGATATATACGATGAATTAAATTCTATAATTTAATTCCCCAATTATTACATGACTATTTATTACACATTTCTTTTGACATATATAACTACACTTTTATGTTAATCTTATCGATGTGGGACTCATCTTTGACAAGATTTGAAAGATAAGGTCAAACAAGTCAAATAAAAGTAAAATTAAATAAAAAAAGACTAAAAAGGATTTATAATTTCCATGTTCATAATAAAAACTCATCGATAAAACATTTCAATCTCCATGAGTGAGTTAAATTTAAGCGTGAAGAACATAGAAGAAGATGAAAAAGGAAGAGCAGTCAACGGGTTCGGATGAAACTCCAAATAACAAATCATTATATCAAGCATGGAGATCATTTATGTGACTAATCAAAGCTGTGAAGTACGGTGTTAGTTGTTGTGTTTGAAGGTAACTTCACATTATTGATTGTGTCTATAATTTGAGTATCACAAAATATGTGATCATTTGTAAGGGAGTGAGATGGGATATCAAATCTAGGAGTTCCTAGGTTGAAGTCAGTACGGGTAGGTCCTAGGTCTATAGTGCAAACGGTGGTTTGCTGAGAACTATTGAACACGGACTACACTAGTGGATTTCCTTCCTCGCTTGGTAGCCCCCAGAGTAGGTGAGTTAATCAACGCTAGTGTTATCCTTCTCCGCAAGTTAACTCACGCTGCTCTTACACCTAGCGTGAGTTAACTCATGCTGAGCCCTATGCCTACTGACGAAAAATAACGTAACAGCCAGAAAACCAGTAAAAATGGGATGAGTTTTGTGGATACATTACCTGTTCTATGATGCTTGATGAGCATAGAAACTTGTTTCCTGACGATTTGCAATGATTTGGAATGAAGATTTTGACCCAAAAATTCGCACTTTTTAGGTTTTTGGGGGTGGAGGGAAAGAAAAAATGGAGCTTTGTGGTTGCATGCTGGGTTTAGAACGAAAATAATACTCAGCGTGAGTTAACTCAAGCAGCGTGACTTAACTCACACAGCGTATATTAACTCACACCGGAGCATTTTCGAATTTTACTTTGGGAATAAGCGAAATTGTTTAGGTAGCATAGACTTTGACTTGAGTCTGACTCTTCTTTTAATGCGAGACTTAAAAAAATAGGCAGAGAATTACTTTACATCATTGCAACTAAACCTAGTTTATTGTCTCTCATATTTATAAGAGAATGAAATATAAACTAGTTTCATGTTGTCTTTCTCTACTTATAAGCTCATGTTCAACATTTATTTCATTCAATGTGAAACTCTTAATAGTTTAGAACTTCCTCTACAATTTAAAACTTACTCTATTTATAAACTCATGTTTGACCTTTATCTCATTTAATATAAAATTCTTAATAGCTTAATAGAAATAGACATCTCTAAACACGACTTTCATGTAAAAAATTGCGAAGTTGTTCATGGTATGTATGACTTACTACCCTTCAACTATGCTAGATAGGGAAATAATGTGATCAAACTTTACAACTAAGGTTAAAAAATAACTACGTTCATATGAGCTAGAAAATACCATTCATTTTTCTTCCTTACCTAAGCCAAGTTGGAACTTTCATTCTCCTATTGGGCCTGAGTGTCGAAATTGCTCATTTCACTTCAATTTTTTCTCTTTAACACCCAAAAAATATCAAAATGTCCATAATGGCAGTTAATTGCTCATCGCTTTCAAAAATAGTTAAATGTCCCTCGCTTCCAACGACAGTTAACTGTCGTTCGTTATATGAACCTGTCGTTGCGTTTTTTGTTTTATACAACCAGGAACTCCCATTACTCCCGTTAACATTCAAAACACTAAAAACAAACTCTAACTCTCTCAAATCAACAAACATCCAATTTCTTCAAATTCAAATCACACATCACTGCAATAACAAGTAAGTTTTCATATTCCATTAGTATTGACATTTTATGTTTTATATGTTATTTTTCCCCTTTAAATTGGTAATATTTTAGTGTTTAGGGTTATGTAGAATTTTATTTAATTCATTGTAGTGTCATATACTAAGTCTAATGATTTTCTAGTCTCTTTAGAAACTCAAAGGAATGAAGATAAAATGTTTTGTATTCTACCTAATGAGTTGTATATAGGCTCACACATCAGATTCCTTCATATAAGAAGAGTGGTGACGAAAGAGAATGCATTTCCATTCTTTTGAGTTTTTGAAAAGACTAGCAAATCATCACACTAATTATTAGACATTTCAATACCAATATTTTTAGAAGCTTCCATGGATTAAATAATATTTTACATCATAATGATACAATACCCTCAAGGAGAATGTCATGTAGGGCTTCTTTAATGATGTTTATGTACTATATATGCTCGATTTAAACCTAGATGAAATATGTAACGCCCCATTTCTATTTAATTATTTTAGTTGATGTTTGAGTATTTCTATTTGACATATATGATTTATATGAATTATATGACCTTTTGGTGTGGTGTGTGTATTTAAATAAATATTTGTGTTTTATCTAAATGAATGTTATTTGTTTTATTTAATAAAATTAGGAGGAAAATACTATTTATTTGGTTAAAGGGGAGTTATTATAATTAATTAGAAGTTAAAAGAAAATTAGTGGGGGTTACATATTAAATAGGAGAATTAAGGGAGTTAAGGAAAAGAAAATAAGTTATGTTTTGGGAGAATGGGAAAGAATTAGGCAGACACATTTTTTGTACGTGCAATTGAAAGAAAAACATAAGCTTTCGGGAGAAAAAGGGAGAAAACAAGAACAAGAGGGAATTGCTAGGGGAGAGCTTGAATTTGTTGTAGCTTGTTGTGTTCATCTAATCAGGTAAGGGTGAGGTTAACTTTCAATCAATAATATATATGTGATTTCTGAAATTGAATTGAAAGTTGTGTTCTTGACCTAGGGTTAGAAAGTGATGATAATTTGCAAAATGTTGATGATTATGTTGTTGATTGCATGTTTATGTGTTGTTTTGAGTATTATGTTGCATATAGAACCTGTAAACATTGTTCTAATTCATTTTGGGCGATTGGGGGATCAAAATTGGGTTTTTGGATGAAAAAGGGCTTAGAAAATTGTAGTTTGAAAACTGCCCCGATGAAGATTCGCTTGAAGCGAGATATTTCTCGCTTAAGCGAGATTCCCAGAATGCTGTCCAGATGAAATTTCGCTTAAGCGAGATGCAAGCGAACTCCAAGCGAGATTTCCCCAGACTTACGTCTTTTAGGTCGCTTGAAGCGAACCACGAGCGAACTCTGAGCGAGAGAGAACCAACCATTCTGTGAGGATCTCGCTTGAAGCGAGATGACCTTCGCTTGAAGCGAGATAGGTTCTGTAAGATCATTTTCTGAATTCTGCTTTGTGCATTAGGACATTAGTTTAGGCATCCTAAACTGTTTCTTTGATTTGTTTAACCTTGTTTATGAAGTAAATATTATGAATGAAAGAGAAGCTATGTGAGTGCATGTATATATAAATAAATATGATTATATATGCTATGTCGTTGTTCCGTTGTTGTGTTGTTCCGTTGTTGTTGTCGTTGTTTTGTGTTGTCCAAGTTGGGGAGTGTGTCATAAATAAAGTAGGCACAGTTGTTGTTGTTGAATTGTCGTGGTGTAAGTCATACGTAGATGTATGCATTGTTGGTTGGTGGTTGTTGTCGGTGTTGTCATGTTGTATGTTGATATACACAGTTGGAGTCTGATGCATTGTTATTCAAAGCGGTAAGAGCTTATGCTCTGGAACGCCTTGTCGTTCAAAGCGGGAGGACTCATGTCCTGGAACACTTTGTTGTTCAAAAGCGGTGAGGACCTCGGTCCTGGAATGCCATGTCATTCAAAGCGGTGAGAGCTTATGCTCTGGAACGCCTTGTCGTTCAAAGCGGGAGGACTCATGTCCTGGAACACTTTGTTGTTCAAAGCGGTGAGGGCTCTGCCCTGTATTTTGGTACCACAAGCATGTGCATTGTTGCATTGTCGTAGTTGTTGTGTTGGGTGAGTTGTCGACATTGTTGATGTGTCGTTGGTGTTAAGTCGTTGTCGGTGTGTCGTCATCAAGAATGAAATTGGTTTCGAATTGAATATAATTGAAGTAGTGTTGATAACCAAGTATGATGCTATATTTATATGTATATTTCTTATTGATGTTGTTGATGTGAATTTGCTGTTGTTTCTATGCATTTGATGAATTTTATATATATATTATTGTTGTTCGTGAATCTCACCCCTTCTGCTTGAAAATGTTGCCCTTCGTATGGGTAACTTGCAGGTGATCCTGAGTAGTAGGTGGTGGCTCAACGTCTAGGACTTGTTACGTATGGGATGGGATTCTATATTACTTTCACTCCTATGTATTGAATTTTGAGACATGATGATGTAGTTTTTGTTGAAACATTTTGATGAGGCCTTTGTGCCAAGATTTTACTTGAGGATTAATTATGATTGAAATGAATATTCCGCTGCAAATTTTTATAAGTTGGTTGTTGAATTTTAATAGTTTATTTCTATTAAAGAATTTTATATAAGCAGTGTAATGCTCCGTTTGTGGTTTAACTCTGATTTGCTTTATTTAAATTACGTATTTTTGGGAACGGGGTGTTACAATTGGTATCAGAGCAGGTTGGTCCGTCCGGCCAAGTAGTAGAGTCGTGTTGAGCCACCTAGGATAGAGTGTCAACTCTAATGTTGTTTTTGTTGTTGTTTCTGAGCTGTTGTTTCTGATATAGAGAACTTTGATATGGCTGGTCGTAATGATGCTGCTATCGCTGCTGCACTTGAGGCTGTTGCTCAAGCTGTAGGACAACAACCTAACGGTGCTGCTGGAGACAATGGTGTGAGGATGTTGGAGACCTTTTTGAGGAACCATCCACCAACTTTCAAGGGAAGGTATGACCCTGACGGAGCTCAGAATTGGCTCAAAGAAATTGAAAGAATTTTCAGAGTTATGCAATGCAGTGAGGTTCAGAAGGTGCGGTTTGGTACGCACATGTTAGCTGAAGAAGCTGATGATTGGTGGGTAAGTCTGCTGGGCTGTGTTCAGGAGGGAATTCTTGAATAGGTACTTCCCGGAAGATGTTCGTGGGAAGAAGGAGATTGAGTTCCTAGAGCTGAAGCAAGGTGATATGTCAGTAACTGAATATGCTGCTAAGTTTGTTGAATTGGCAAAGTTTTATCCGCACTATACTGCTGAGACGGCTGAGTTCTCCAAGTGCATCAAGTTTGAGAATGGTCTGCGTGCTGAGATTAAGCGGGCCATTGGTTATCAGAAGATCCGTAACTTTTCTGAATTGGTGAGTAGCTGCAGGATTTATGAGGAGGATACCAAGGCTCATTATAAGATTATGAAGGAAAGAAAAGGTAAGCAACAGGACCGTGGGAAGCCTTATAGTGCTCCGACCGATAAGAGTAAGAAGGAAGTGAATGACGAGAGGAGGCCCAATAGGAGAGATGCTCCTACTGAGATTGTTTGTTTCAAGTGTGGCGAGAAAGGCCACAAGAGTAATGTCTGTGACCGTGAGGAGAAGAAGTGCTTCAGGTGTGGTCAGAAGGGACACACATTAGTTGATTGTAAGCGTGGGGATGTTGTTTGCTATAACTGCAATGAGGAGGGTCATATCAGTTCACAGTGTACGCAGCCGAAGAAGGTTAGGACAGGTGGTAAAGTATTTGCTTTGACCGGTACTCAGACGTGAGTGAGGATCGTCCGATCAGAGGTACATTTTCGAGGACGAAAATTCTATAAGTTGGGGAGAGTTGTAACGCCCCATTTCTATTTAATTATTTTAGTTGATGTTTGAGTATTTCTATTTGACATATATGATTTATATGAATTATATGACCTTTTGGTGTGGTGTGTGTATTTAAATAAATATTTGTGTTTTATCTAAATGAATGTTATTTGTTTTATTTAATAAAATTAGGAGGAAAATACTATTTATTTGGTTAAAGGGGAGTTATTATAATTAATTAGAAGTTAAAAGAAAATTAGTGGGGGTTACATATTAAATAGGAGAATTAAGGGAGTTAAGGAAAAGAAAATAAGTTATGTTTTGGGAGAATGGGAAAGAATTAGGCAGACACATTTTTTGTACGTGCAATTGAAAGAAAAACATAAGCTTTCGGGAGAAAAAGGGAGAAAACAAGAACAAGAGGGAATTGCTAGGGGAGAGCTTGAATTTGCTGTAGCTTGTTGTGTTCATCTAATCAGGTAAGGGTGAGGTTAACTTTCAATCAATAATATATATGTGATTTCTGAAATTGAATTGAAAGTTGTGTTCTTGACCTAGGGTTAGAAAGTGATGATAATTTGCAAAATGTTGATGATTATGTTGTTGATTGCATGTTTATGTGTTGTTTTGAGTATTATGTTGCATATAGAACCTGTAAACATTGTTCTAATTCATTTTGGGCGATTGGGGGATCAAAATTGGGTTTTTGGATGAAAAAGGGCTTAGAAAATTGTAGTTTGAAAACTGCCCCGATGAAGATTCGCTTGAAGCGAGATATTTCTCGCTTAAGCGAGATTCCCAGAATGCTGTCCAGATGAAATTTCGCTTAAGCGAGATGCAAGCGAACTCCAAGCGAGATTTCCCCAGACTTACGTCTTTTAGGTCGCTTGAAGCGAACCACGAGCGAACTCTGAGCGAGAGAGAACCAACCATTCTGTGAGGATCTCGCTTGAAGCGAGATGACCTTCGCTTGAAGCGAGATAGGTTCTGTAAGATCATTTTCTGAATTCTGCTTTGTGCATTAGGACATTAGTTTAGGCATCCTAAACTGTTTCTTTGATTTGTTTAACCTTGTTTATGAAGTAAATATTATGAATGAAAGAGAAGCTATGTGAGTGCATGTATATATAAATAAATATGATTATATATGCTATGTCGTTGTTCCGTTGTTGTGTTGTTCCGTTGTTGTTGTCGTTGTTTTGTGTTGTCCAAGTTGGGGAGTGTGTCATAAATAAAGTAGGCACAGTTGTTGTTGTTGAATTGTCGTGGTGTAAGTCATACGTAGATGTATGCATTGTTGGTTGGTGGTTGTTGTCGGTGTTGTCATGTTGTATGTTGATATACACAGTTGGAGTCTGATGCATTGTTATTCAAAGCGGTAAGAGCTTATGCTCTGGAACGCCTTGTCGTTCAAAGCGGGAGGACTCATGTCCTGGAACACTTTGTTGTTCAAAAGCGGTGAGGACCTCGGTCCTGGAATGCCATGTCATTCAAAGCGGTGAGAGCTTATGCTCTGGAACGCCTTGTCGTTCAAAGCGGGAGGACTCATGTCCTGGAACACTTTGTTGTTCAAAGCGGTGAGGGCTCTGCCCTGTATTTTGGTACCACAAGCATGTGCATTGTTGCATTGTCGTAGTTGTTGTGTTGGGTGAGTTGTCGACATTGTTGATGTGTCGTTGGTGTTAAGTCGTTGTCGGTGTGTCGTCATCAAGAATGAAATTGGTTTCGAATTGAATATAATTGAAGTAGTGTTGATAACCAAGTATGATGCTATATTTATATGTATATTTCTTATTGATGTTGTTGATGTGAATTTGCTGTTGTTTCTATGCATTTGATGAATTTTATATATATATTATTGTTGTTCGTGAATCTCACCCCTTCTGCTTGAAAATGTTGCCCTTCGTATGGGTAACTTGCAGGTGATCCTGAGTAGTAGGTGGTGGCTCAACGTCTAGGACTTGTTACGTATGGGATGGGATTCTATATTACTTTCACTCCTATGTATTGAATTTTGAGACATGATGATGTAGTTTTTGTTGAAACATTTTGATGAGGCCTTTGTGCCAAGATTTTACTTGAGGATTAATTATGATTGAAATGAATATTCCGCTGCAAATTTTTATAAGTTGGTTGTTGAATTTTAATAGTTTATTTCTATTAAAGAATTTTATATAAGCAGTGTAATGCTCCGTTTGTGGTTTAACTCTGATTTGCTTTATTTAAATTACGTATTTTTGGGAACGGGGTGTTACAAAATAAAACTATAAATTATCATATGTGGTTTTCTATTGTTTTACAACGCATGTATTGTTTTCTTTTCTTTTTTCTTTTTGGTAAAAAAAAATAGGTTTTCTTTTCTCTTAAGCAAATGACATGGTAAACAAATGAAAAGAGTTTGGTTTGTGTTGTAGAATAGTGTGGGAGGTGTTGTTGCTATTCTGGTTCAAACCACAAGGCAACAACCGTTAACTGCCACTATTTTTGATATGTTAAAGAGCAAATTTAGAATTAGAAGAGCAAAATTTCTGATGCAAATCAGAATGCAAACAGTTAATTGCCACTATTTTTAATATGTTAAAGAGCAAATTTAGAATTAGAATAGCAAAATCCTTTCCTAGAAGGCCAGCATCATTCAATCGGGAATCCATAGCCTCAAATCCTTGAAGTCTTTATAATAATAACAAGGCTTAATAGCAGTTTTAGCCCCCTAACTTTTTCAAAGTTGCAATTTTGGCCCATAAGAAAAAAAACTACAAAAACGCCCCTAAGTTTTGCAACTGTAGCGGTTTTGGCCCCCCAAAGCAAAAAAAAAACGTCGCACCTCATTTAGGGTACCACGTCAGCGTAGGCCAAGTCAAAATTGGCTTTGGGGGCCAAAACTACCACAAATGCAAAACTTAGGGGGTGATTTTGTAGTTTTTTTTCTTAAGGGACCAAAATCGCAACTTTAGAAAAGTTAGGTGGCTAAAGCTGCTATTAAGCCTATTATCACTATCTAAATGTTAAATTAGTTTTATTTAGGGTTTACAAATATTAAATTAGTATAATTTGATCTCGACTCTTACTTAATAAAATAAAATAAAGTTCTGACAAATAACCATCACCATAACGAATTAATAATATTTAGCACACCGTGATACAAAATAAAATAAATCTAAAACGAACACAGATAAAAAAAATAATAGACTAACTTACAAAAAACATAATCAATCCCCCCCCTAATAAATCAAATTTTATTAAACAAGTTTAATATAGAAACTGGTGGGGTAGTGAAGCTAATTTCATTAATATAAGTAGTGAATCTAATTTAATAATTGGCTTACACATTTTTTTATGAAAGAATAATTGGCTTACAGATAACATCAATGATTTGCTACCACCACAGAATAATTAATTAATTAATTAAAGATAATAACAAGTGATCATGGGAGTCATATATTTTGGTCCACTTGGGACTGTATCAAGTCAGCAACCACTCTTCTCACTGCTTCCTGGAAGGCTTCCTCGTCCCATTCACTTATCTGCACAAACCACCAAAACTGCATAAAATTAGTTTCCCTTTTTTTTCCACACCTAATATGAGGATTTTGTGGTATGTATTATAGTGTAGTTTTCAAAAGTAAAATGTGACGTTGATTAATGATGACAATTGAAATTGTTCATGATTTACGCAATGTATATCAATCACATAACATTTTTTTTAAAGAACCAATCATATAACATTTTTGAAAGAGTTCAATTGTTTTATGTATAAAAATTGGTTAATCTATAAAAAATATTTACATTATTTAAGCACATTGCAATAGTAGATATTTGTAAAAAGTAATTCAAAAAAATAAATGTAATAAACCGACATTGCAATGAAACATGCTTACATTCCTTCAAAAAAAATAAGATATGCCTATATGTATAAAATATTCATACACTATGAATATAAATTAAATCCTCTAAAAGAGTTAATATAAATTAAATATAAAAATATATTTTGTTTTTGTTTTTTTGACAGAATATATATATATATATATATATATATATATATATATATATATATTTGTTGTAAAATAAGTATTTCTAGAAAACAATATATATAGATTATTTGTTATATAGTAGGTAGCTTGGTGGTGCTGAATATTGATTTATTTCTATAACCAAATTGACATTTAACGGACTAAAAAAAAAATGTGACGTTATTCATTTGTCTAAATTATAAACTAACTCAACAAGCTCTGCCATAAGTTTACTACTCTTCCTTTACGATTGAGGCAACTTTTTATAATAGAAATTATGGACATAATTTATCTATGCTGACTCATTTTCGGTGGCTGCCAAAATAGAATTCACTTTTTGATTTGAATATATGACTTGTGTAATCTTTGGAAGGTGACAAATTCAGCACACCAATCGACCTAATGAGGATCTCAAGTACACAATTGCACCTGCTTAGCTCCTTCCTTTTAACCATATATTTGAAGATGTATACTAAATTTTTTAATTTTCATCAACATAATAATGGGTTCTAGGATTCTGTGATAAAGTTTAAGTAGCCGCCACTATTTTCAAAACCTAATTATCTGAGTGTATTATCAATTATATTATCATAGTGCAGATCGAACTATATACTTATCAAGCAGCCTCCTCTTTTGAAAAGTTTGAAAATATTACCTATTTGTGTAAATAAGGCAATTGTTAGGGTGGAAAAGTATTTTATATGGTCTATTTTGGAATAATACTTGATTAATTAAAAGTTGTTTAAATCATCATTGATCTTATTTATATCTAAAATAATGATATGATCAATGTTGATTTGACAAAAAAATAATAAAGAAAATTATTTTTTTAACTCAAAAACAAAGAAAATATGTATAGGTTAAGTTTTCTCAAAAAAAATGTATAGGTTAAGTTTTGAGTCACCATCTCGTGTGTGAAAAAGAGTAACATTGCACACTTATATTTGTGGTTAGTCATATTACTATCAGTATTAGAGTTTTGAACGATTTTTTAAGATGGAATTGATTTAGAAACTTATAATCATTCTAGCATTTTGTTTACCAAAAAATATATAAAAATTATAAACGGAAAAAAATTTAAATAAATGTATCTCTAAAATTTTAAAATGTAAAAGTTGTTACATTGAAAAGCCAGAAATATTAAGATTTAATTTATACATAAAGGCAGCTTAAATACTTTTTAATCATAACTATTTGAAAGTCACACATATAAATCTTTATATTTTGTTGAAGATTGTAAAGTGTATAAAAACATTAAACTCTAAATAATATCAAATGTTAATGAGTCTGTCCCTTAATTATTTCACGAATTAATTGTATGTAACTATTTATGCATGCATATAACATACCTGAGTAATCCTTAGCCTGAAGGTTATTTGATGAAGTAAATCATTCCCTGATGCATGATTTGTATTTGTTGCATCCATTGAAACCAAGTTGACATGTTGATCTTGATTTAAGAATTCCAATAATCGAATCAATACATCAACCTGAGAAATTTGTCCCATCACGTTCACTTGCAAGTCCACTACCATTGATTCGTCTTCTGATGAACTTGATCCCGTTACATGCAAAACTCGCACGTTTAATCTTTCACATGATGAGAGTTTGATAATTTCTTTCGTTGTTGTAGATTCTTTATTTGCGGTTGGCAATTTTTGTGACATCAACTCTTGATTTCTCTTGCTTAGTTTGTCAATTTCAGACATCAAAGATCTCAATGTCTCCTTTGCTGTTATCAGTATGGAAGCTTTGTCTTTCTGATCAAGTTAAACATGTTCAATATTTAGACTAATTTGAAATTATGAACATACAAAAAACTACTACTAACATTCATGTTTTTTGTCGGTTGAGCATAATTATTTTGTTTGTTTTTGATAACTATGTTATTACGAGAACTATCGACTTTGTTAATAATTAATCTCTACTCTCTACAATATAGGCGGTCTCTCTTCTCAACCACAATTATTTTTTTTTAAATTTACAACATTGGAACCTGAGATCTTGCTTAATCGATCTGAGTCTAGTTCCACTTAGATCAACATAATATTTCTTATTATATATAATCGTTTGCTTAAGCGATCTTGCTTAAGCGATTGAGGCATTAAAAATCATTGTTCCTTATATACATAATAATGCATTGATTATAAAACAATATGATGAGATTATCAATTTAGTACGTACCTTAGTTCCTTGAGGAAGTAATGCTCTAAGTGCTTGAAAATTCTCATTAAGCTTCTCTCGTCTTCGTCGTTCTGATATCATATGATGAAGTTGATTACTCGAGGGGCGCGCTGCTTGATTTCGATCTCTCATTCTCATCAAATTCAAGCTTCTAAAGAATGCAAATGATCTCTTCATCAAACTCTGTGCTCTAAAATTAGACCCTATATTAGGACTTCTATCATGTCTATACCTTCCAAATGCACTAGCTTCTGGATGTGCCACATAATTTTGCTGAGGTTGATGTTGATGAGAAGGGGGTGTAGATAGAACATTTTGGATTGCTCTCATTATTACATCATTCTCAACTTGTGTTGTAGGGAATAATTGTGTTGGTGGGATTTGAGGTAATTGTTGGAGATGAAGAGGTAGTAGTGTGTTTGAAACAGGTCTCATTGGTGGAATATTTACTCCTCCAAGTTGGGTAGGATCAGGTGAAAATTGGGGTGGAGAAGTTCCAGGTGGATTTATGTTGAATATGAGAGATGAGTATTCAGGACTACCTGCTGTTGATAGTGATCTCATTGAAGATGAAGATGATGAAGGTGGATTGTGATTAATTTGTTGTGTTTGTCTTGTAAAATCTTCAGGAAATAAACTGCTAAGTGCTGTTTGAATATCCGCCTGCACTGCCAAAAATACGCGTTTAATCAAAGTTTTACTTTAGTCGAATTGCAAGAGTCTGACTTTGTAACCTCAGAGAATAAAGTTCAAATTCCCTTGGAGTTGTAAAAAGAGTATTAGAATACTTTATTTAATTAATAATAATTTTCCCCTTCTCTAACTTTTATTCATTTCGAAGACCCTAGTGGTGATACTCGAACATTTGATATTGAGAAATGAGAAATTACGGGTTTGAATCCGTATATATCAAATGTCCATCCAAACTTTTACCATTTGAATTGTACTTACATGACTCCTTTTCCCCAATTTTTAACGAAACAATATTTACAACAACATTTACATTATATACGAAATATATACATTATATACTTGCTTACTTGAGACATATTTAAGAAACCAAGCTCAATTTCTCCTTTGTTGCACCCCATGAAAACAACAGTCTGAAAAGAAAAGATCACTATCATAAGCTCAGAAATACAAATATATAAAGAGAATTTTCAGTTTCTTGGACAACAAACAAACCTTGATCCTTGCTTCCTGTAAAAACAAAAACATGCTACCTTAGCAACATATCCTTAATATAAACAAGTATATCAATAATTTTCTTAGGACAACAAGTACTAACCTGGTAGAATTGTGTCTGTATTTCTGTTGATGACAGTGTAAGGAGTTCCAATTGTTGCAGCTCTAAGTAGGGACGTTGATTCCTAAAAGCTAGTCCAGGAACACGGCTAAACAAAACAAACAAATCATATTTATATCTAACAAAAATCACATAAACTTGTAAAGAACTCGTGCTCTAACGGAGAAAAACAAATGTGTGAAATTCTGTCACGTATCGTTAGAAAAATAGAAACAGAAAAATTTATGATGTAGTCAAGTCTCGAACCGAGAACCACAAGGTTGAATTAAGAGTGAATCTTGCAACAAAAAAAGAATTTATGATAACATGCAAGGAACCATGCCAATATTTAATTACAATAAACTTTATAAAATAAATATACTTACTCATCATTGACATCAAATGATAAAATCCTGTACTGATTAAAAAGCTGTTGTGCTACACTCCCCAAAGAAGAACTTGGTAATTGATCATTTATCACATTGTAGAAACCATCCAAGAAGGACAAACGACTATTCCAAAAAAAAAAAACCAAGTTGTATAAGCACAATCAACAACCATTTTGGTTCAAATATATACAAATTGTATAGTTTGGAATATAATAATGTAGGTAGGTAGGTGTATGCATAATAAATATATACTTTGGAAATATGGTATCATATGCCCAAAGACAAATGTAAGAGCATCCAAGAGATTGCATTAGAGAATGGATAAATTCAGTTCTGACGGCTACAGGAAGGGTAAAGACACCTTCCATATGAGACATACGTGCAACTTTATGCTAATATTGCTTTTGCATTATAAGAGCATAGAAAGTGTGTGTATATATGTGAACTATATGTTTCATTTGATTTAATATATTGCTATATATGCTTGAAATAACTCTTTGACAAAAACCTTATATGGAAAGAAGAAAATTAAGAGACAAAGTAGTTAGTACTTATATATTGCTAGCGCATAAATAATTTTGGTATTGAAAAATTCAAGGTACTTAGTAATATTGTGTGAATAGAATGGATTTGAAAAGTAGTGAAGTGGGTGATCCCACTACAAGAAGAAAAATAAAAAAGTTGACATGAGAAAAATATAAGTAGCCCCACCTGAATAAGGAAGTTGAGGGATCATGTAAAAATGTCTTGTGTTCTTGAGATGATAGAGATTGAAAAGTAGTGACAAATACTGAATATGTGATGTATGTATATATGAACAATATTATGAGTGAGAGAGGACTAGAAGGAAGGGTTGGTTTAATCAAGTAAGGAAATTATGGAAAGTGAAAAAGAAGATAGAAAAGTAGAGAAGGAAGCAGCCAAATTAAGAGAGAGAAGGTTGGAAAAGTAGTGAGTCAAAGGTCAGTGCTTGAATGGTTTGAAAATTAGTCAAAGAGTGGAAGGAAGGCACGGTGTTCTTTCCATTCCACTATACTGTTTATTCCATATTTTTAAAAAGAGTTAAATATATTTTATCTTTCCTAAAAATATACAAAACTATGATTTTAGCTCATATAAAAATAAAATGCGTTGTTTTCATCTTTTGAAAAAATTTCGGTTTTGTTTTTGGTTTTCAATAGACTAGATTTTAATATGTCTTGAACAAAATATGATTATATAGATATTATATATAGTAGATGAACATAACTTAGACTCTTGAACATAAAATTGTCATTTCTAGGACTTTTTATGAAAATAAAGTAGTGATTAAGGACAAAAACAGGAAATGGGAAATTTTGCGATAGTGAAACATCAAGTTTTATTTTTAAGGGATTGAAATCAAAATTCACGAAAAAATTTATTTATCCCTTTTAAAAATGTATATACTTTTCCCTCTCCAAATTTATTATTTGCTTGCTTTTCTGTTCATATTAATTATAGTTTGCTGTCAATTTGGATCCCATCATGTTTGAGGAATTAGTCTCCACAGTTACGCACGGAGGATACCCGGTTTAAAAAAAAAAGCAGTTAAGTAAGAATTTAACTCGTATTCTACAAATAAGTGAATTAAACTGCCGTTGTAAAAGTAAGAATTTTGTTCATAGATGGATAATACATATGTGACATATGTCGATGCCTATGCCGGCTCCTTTTGAAACTTAAATTTGACCCGATTTTATTAAGTTCTCCAACTCAATTCACCTAAACTTTTGTTTATCGAAAGAATGTATTTTAGATGGCATCAACTTTGGGTTTATTGAAGATTTTTGGGAAATTCTTAAAGGTTAATTTATGCGGTTTTTGAATGAATTTTATATTCAAAGTAAATTGGTTTTTGTACCAAAAAAAAAAAAGTAAATTGGTTTGAGGCTCAAATTGCATTGTTTTAGCTTTGATTCCCAAGGTGTCTAATTCGCAAAATTTGTTAGATTTTCGCCCCATATCTCTTGTTGGGTGTTTGTATAAGGTTTTGGCAAAGGTTCTAGTTAACATATTACGTACAGTTATTAACAGTGTAATTTATGAAGTCCAGTCGGCCTTTGTAAATGACAATTTTTTTATAGATGATATTGCATTTGCAACATTTGCAAATGAGGTGGTAGATGATGCAACGAAAAATAAAAAGGAGCTCATTATGTTTAAGGTGTATTTTAAAAAAGTTTATGACTCAGCCGAATGAGAGTACCTGAGAGTTGTTATGTTAAAAATGGGTTTTCCGATTAAGTTGTGTAAGTGGATTATGGAGTGCGTAAGATCAGCAACAACCTTAGTTTTATTTAATAGGAGTCCCAATAATGAGTTTCATTTAGGGAGGGTTTTGTGTTAGGTCGATCCCCTATCAGCGTTTTTGTTCCTTATTGTAGTATAAGGGTTTAACGTCATGTTAAATGCATCTATTCCCGTGGGTATCCTTTATGGGTATAATGTGGGGGTGTATTCCATTTTCCAAATTTGCGGATGATACGCTCCTTTGGACGAGAAAAATTGGGGTAATATTAGCGCTATAAAGGCGAATTTGATCCTATTTGAAATCATTTCTGGTTTAAAGGTAAACTTTCACAAGGGTTTGTCGGTGGTTGTGAATGTGGATGAGTCATGGTTGTTAAAAGCTTATGTGGTTTTGAATTGTAAAATTGGTCAGCTCCTGTTTACTTATTTGGGCCTTCCTATTGGTGGAAACTCGAGTCGGCTATCCTTTTGGTACCCTTTGCTTGACAACATCCATAAAAGATTATATGGTTGGAAGAGAAAAAATATTTAGATTGGGGGTCATATTGTTTTACTCAAATCTGTTTTGCCATCTCTTCTGGTTTATTTGCTTTCATTTTTCAAGGCTCTCACATGTATCATTTCTTTAATTAAATCTCTTTTTAATTATTATTATTTTTGGACGGGAGTGTGGATGCTTGTAAAATTAATTGGATTTATCGGGACATAATTTGTTATGAGAAGCAGGTTCAGAAGATCAAGGAATTTATTTTAGCTTTGTTAGGATAGTGGGGCTGCAGGTTACATGTTGATAAGGGACAATTATGGTACAAAGTTTTGGTAACAAACTATGGGGAAATGTGGGGGGGGGGGGGGGGGGTGTGGGGGGGTCGAAGGCCTCGTGTTGTTGAAAAGATTTATGTGGCATTCAAGAGGGTGTAGATGAGATTGAGGGTGGGTGGTTTGAGAATGGAATGGGCCGTTGTTTGGGGAATGGTGAAAACTCTTCCTTTTGGAACGATCCTTAGTTGGATAGAGAACCTTTACGAGTAAGATTTCGTAGGCTTTATGACATTTTTGTTGATACTAATATTTCAGTGGTGGAGATGAGGAGGTTGGAATGGGGGGTTGAGGGACAAAGGTGGATATGGAGACATATGTTTTGTGTGGGAGGAGTATCTAGTTACACAATGTTGCTCTTTATTGGATAATATTGTCTTGTCGGACTCTGTGGAAGATACTTGGTTTTGGAAGCTTGGTCCAACACAAGGTTATTCAGTAAAATGAGTTTATAAATTAATGACTTTTGATGAACAAAAATCCTAATCTTTTGCAAAAGAAACCATCTTGAAAAAATATGTGCATCTCAAAGTGTCTCTTTTTGTTTGGCGTCTGTTGAATAAAAGACCACTGACTAAGGATAATTTGGCTCACCACGAAATTCTTCAACTTGCCCCTGTATTATGTTCTAGGCGCAATGGGAAGGAGGATTCGACTAATCACTTGTTTCTAAGCTGTAATTTTTATGTAAATGTTTGGTACTCCATTATGCATTGGATGATAATTTCTTCTGTTTTTCCCTCAGATATTGGGTTGCTCGCTTCCCGGTTTGCAGGTGCCCATCTTTTTAGGAAGAATATTCACATTTGTTTCCATATAATTTGGATGCCTTTTATCTTGATTATTTGGAAGGAGTGTAATCTTAGATTTTTGAGGAATGTTAGCAACACACTTTTCAACACACTCTCTTTGATTGGTTAAATTTCACATGGGTTCCACCAAATCATGTGGTGTCATGTGAATTTTAACCAATCAAAGAGAATGTTAAAAACGTGTGTTAAAATGTGTGTTCCTAACATTTTTTTAATTTTTTTTTTCAAAACAAAGTTAATTATAATTCAATTTCCATGCTTGGTGGAGTAACCCATCTCTTTGTATAGATTATTCTCGGGTAATGCCGTTTGTTGGCTTTTTCCTACTCGCCTTTTATTTTTTTCTTGTAATGTCATACTTTGTTTTGATTCCTGGATAGGCACACCTTGTAATATGATCCTTTTAGGTTTCTTTAAAAAAATTCATAATTTTCATCATATTATAATGAAGCATCCAAGACAATTCAAGGATAGTTAACTGAAGTTTGAAAATTTAATCTGTGCATAACAATGTTTTATAAACCGAAGGATATATTTCAACCTATTGAACATTGAACCAGTACCATTTACGGTTTAAATATTTGAGAGATTTGATCCTTGTTTCTTTAACTCGAGTGGTTCAAACTTCAAAGTAGTTGAACCATGCTCAAAGTATATCTTGTAAATTTCTTTAATTCGATTTTTAAAATTTTTGTACACATATATATAATAGACTCTTCCATATCAATTAAATTTTCTTCATAGGCACAAGCTAGCTATAGAGTTCATATCGGTAAAAATTTAGAATTTTATTGTTTTTAAGTTTATTATTATACTACTCACACTTGCACCAACCACATGTTACTCATGCATTTTTTATTTTGATCATAGAATCTATTATCATAACCTTGTTGTCATCGAGAAGGATATATATGTTTGATGCGTTATAAAGATAATGTATAAATATTTTTCAACATAACTAATGCCTACTTGACTTCATCAACTAGCATTGAACCGCTGACAAAATCCAACTGTCTGTTAACAGCATGTTCGATCCTGGATATCAACCTAGTTTTTGAACTTATTTGCAACATAATAATTATTATCATAATGAATAAGATATTACTCAATTTAAATGTTCAGAATCAATAAAAGTGAATAAACAATTGTCTTAAGGGAGGTCATTTTCATAAAAATATGTCAGGTCCACCGTGGAACTAGTTATTGTGATCAAATGCCATGAAAACTTTATTTTATTTAAAGTAATGAAAAAGAGGGGAATCAAGTATGACCTAATCATTTTTTATCTTTATTTGCATCAACTGAAACAGTGTCAAATGCAACCCCCTTGGTTACATAATTCTTATTTAAACTCGTAGTTGCAAGTAGAAATTTTACATCTCTGCGAAGACAAACTTGTTATAGATATTATTAAGGCTAATTATCTCCTCCGTCCTTTAAATTTTATGTTTGTTTTAAATAGATTCTTTAAGTTTTTAAAATTTCAGATAAGTTCTTTAAGTTTTGAGTTTGTTTTGGATATGTCTTTTAAGTTTATAAGGTTTCAGATAGGTCTTTTAAGTTTCGAGTTTGTTTCAGATAGGTCATTTCTATCAACATCCGTTAAGCCAAAGTTGATATGTCCGTTAAGCCAAAGCTAATCTGGTTGGGGAAAAAATTGATGTCAAACATCAGAGAGAACCACTTCACCCACTTAACGGACATATCAGCTTTGACTTAACGGACAGAACAACTTTGACTTAACGGAGGTTGACAGAAAGGACCTATCCGAAACAAACTCGAAGCTTAAATGACCAATCTGAAACCTTATAAACTTAAAAGACCTATCTAAAACAAACGTGAAACTTAAAAGACCCAAAAAGATATTTAGCTTATTATTAATTGACGTCATGTTTAGTGCGTTTGATAAATTATTTATCACGTCACCTATGAAACCAATTACTAATGTTTAAGAGAAGAAATAAACTTGATCTGCTCCGGAAACAACTGCAATGGCCTAAGTTGGAGGTATGTACTGAAAATGATTTATATGATTCTCATATTTATGATACTAGTGATATTGATCCAATTGATTTACTCATTGTTTTAAGAAAGGATAAAATATCATGTACCTCAATATATTGGATGTCATATTTCATATTTCTCAATATGTCTCCACTAAATAGTTTTCGACAAAGTATTAGAGTTTTATTGCAAATGTTGTTTTTGTGAGAATCTCATCATTTGTTGAAGAAGCATTGATAAATAGAAACTGGGGTTGAAGTCATGAATGAGGAAATGAAAGCATTTGAAAAAATGGTGCTTACGAGATTGTTGAGTGGCAAAGAGTCAAAAAGTCACTCGGATGCTCTTTGGTATATACTATAAAGAGCAAATAGTCACTTTAGTCTCTGACTTTACACCTCGCTGTCACATAGGTCTCTGACTCATTATTAAATACAAACAAGTCCCTGACTCTACACTTCCGTTATCACTTTAGTCTCTGCCGTTAAAAAAACTGTTAAGTGATGATGTGACACGCTGACAAGGAGTATGACGTGTCAAAGGGACTAAAGTGAAAGTAAAAAATGGTCACTTTGGTCCCTGAATCAAAATCAATATCCTCAATTTACTGTTAGATCCTTGACTGTGTATACTTACTGTCAGTTAGGTCCCTGAATCGAAAATCAATATCATCAACTTACTGTTAGGTCCCTGACTGTGTATACTTACTGTCAGTTAGGTCCTTGACAGTAAAAACAAAATTTCACTAAGATCCTTGGCAAATTACTAACAGTAATTTGGTTGGTTTTGTAATAACAAGCAAAATAAAAACATATATGATTTAAGTGTGAACAAGTTCTACACTACAGGTTCACTTTTTTATTTTTTTTATTATGTTTGAACTCTACCTTGTTTATCTATTCTATGATGATTTAAGTTATGCTCCTAATTTGAGAACTACCTTGTTTATCTATTCTATCATGATTTAAGTTTGTGTGCATGTTTAGTGAAAAAAAGAGTTAAGACTAGATGTAACGCCCTAGTTGCTATTTATTTATTTTAGTTGATTTTTGTGTATTTTATGTGCTTAAAAATTATTTATGTTGATTTATGTGAATTATTGGTGTTTGCTATTTTATTATATAAAAATTAGTAATGATTTTTATTATTTAAGTGAAATAGAAGAAATAATATTTATTTTAGAAAAAAGGGGATTTATTTAGAATTAATAGAGTTAAGGAGAGGGGTTACACTTTAATTAGGAGATTAAGTGAGGAGTTAAGAGGAAATAGATGTTATGTTTTGGTTGGTAAGGAAATAGAATTAGTCAGACAAAAGAAACTTGTACGTATCAGTAAGAACAAAAACATAAGCTTTTGAGAGAAGAACCAAGAACCAAGAGGGAAGAGCTAGGAAGAGGGAAATTCATCCATTTTGCTGTAGAATTTGCTGAATTAAGGTAAGGGTGGGTTTACTTTTCAATTGCTAATGTATATATGTATGATTTCATGAAAATGGATTGAAAATGGTGATTGTTGTATTAGGTTTAAGAAATATGAAAAATGCCATTGTTGATGAATTATGTGTAATGGATGATGTTTTTATGAGATGTTTATGTTGTTTTGTTGTGTAGTGAACCTATAAACATTGTTCTAATTCATTTTGGGTGATTGGGGGATCAAAATTGGGTTTTTGGATGATTTAGGGCTTAGAAATTCGTAGTTGTAATTCTGCCCAGATGAACTCTCGCTCAAGCGAGCCAGCCGTCGCTCAAGCGAGCGACACCCTTTTGTGCCCAGTTCAGAATTTTGCCCGCTCGCTCAAGCGAACCCCAAGCGAGCGCCAAGCGAATAAGAATCTAACTTTCGTCATTTGGTTCGCTCAAGCGAAAATCCCGTCGCTCAAGCGAAATCCGCCCAAAACCTGTAGTATGTGAGCGTCGCTCAAGCGAACGCCAAGCGAGCCTCAAGCGAGGAACACCCAGACTTTCGTCATTTGACTCGCTCAAGCGAACCGTGCTTCGCTTAAGCGAAGTTGGTCCTGAACAACCATTTTGTGTGATTTTTCTAAGTGCTCCTAACCCAAACCTAAGCTTCCTAACTTGTTTATTGGATTTATTAAGAATTGTTTAGATGATAAAACTTATATATGAAGATGATTAAGATAGATTTATGTATGATTACATGAAATTAAGTATGCTTTGCTAAGTTTGAAGTTATCCTTGATGTTGTTGTGTGGTGTTATCCAGTTGGGGAGGGTGTCTTAGTTGTTAGACACAGTCGTTGATGTCCTAAGTAGTTGTTGTTGTTGGTTGCATGCTGATATGCACCATTAGTTGTTGTAAGGTTGTATGCCGATATACACCACAGAGTCATTCATACTCATTTGCATTTGTTGGGGGCTTATTGCCCTGGAATGTTTATCATTCACCTGTTGGGGGCTTATTGCCCTGGAACGCTTTATCGTTCACCTGTTGGGGGCTTATTGCCCTGGGATGCTTTAACCATCCAACTGTTGGGGGCTTATTGCCCTGGAATGCTTAGCATTCAACGCGCATAGTATGGTACCACATGTACATTGCATTTGTAGTTGAGGTCTTGCATAGTTGTTGTAGGTGTGAGTTGTCTTGTTGGAGTTGTTGTTGGTGAGATGTCGCCACAAGGGTTGTTGTTGTTGATGTTAATCAAAGATGAATCAAAATTACAATGTTGAGATGATATTGTTGATAATGGTTGTTATTATTTGTTGTTGTTTCAATTTACTTTGATGATTCATATATCTATATATTACTTTTGATTTGTGAACTCACCTCTTCTGTTGGAATTGCCGCCTTGTGGGCAAGTGCAGGTAATGAAGACTAGTGTTATGTTGGCTCTTGTGTCTAGGGCTCTGATACGTAACAGGGATGGGGAATCGTTGTCTTTCTTGCATTCCTTTATGTATCATTTCTTTTGAAGAAGATGTTGTTGAAGATTTAGTTGTTGAATAATTTTACTATGTTGATGGCCTTTGTGCCAAGGATATGATGTAGTTGTTGAATATGATTTCAGATTAGAGATTTTCCGCTGCAGAATTTTAATGTGATGAAATTGTTGGTGCTTTTAAATAGTTTTTATATTCTATTTAAATAATTTTGAAAAGTAGTGTGACATGCCCGTATTGATGATTACTCTGATTATGTATATTATGCGTTGTTTTGGGAAACGGGGTGTTACACTAAACATATAAAGTAGAGGTCTTAATCATTCACTAATGCTTATTGGTTGCATTGTAGTACCTGCATAAAGGTCTTAACGAATTAAGTATATTATAGACAATTCTGATAGTAACTTGCCAAGGATCATAGTGAAATTTCGTTATTACTGTCAGGGACTTAACTGACAGTAAATATACATAGTCAGGGACCTAACAGTAAGTTGATGATATTGATTTTCGATTCAGGGAACTAACTGACAGTAAGTATACACAGTCTACAGGGACCTAACAGTAAGTTGATGATATTGATTTATGATTCAGGGATCTAACTGACAGGGACTAAAGTGATAACGGAAGTGTAGAGTCAAGGACTTGTTTGTATTTAATCCTGAGTCAGGGACCTATCTGATAGCGAAGTGTCGAGCCAGGGACTAAAGTGACTCTTTGCTCTACTATAAAACACAAATCAAATCACACCCTTGATTGTTACATGTCAAGTCTAGTAGAAAAAGGTTATAATAAAAAATATAACATTGACTATGAAGAGACATTTGAACTAGTGACACAAACATGAATTTAGTTCAAATTTTACAATCTTTTGTTGCTTTATTTGTATGAGAATTGCAACAATGTGATATTAAAAATGTGTTCTTGCATGTATACTTAGATAAGGAGGTATATATGGATATTCTACCCGATTTTAGTCTTGCAAATGGAGCCAACAAGGCGTTTCGATTGAATATGACCTTATATGGACTAGAGCAATCCCCTCATTCATGGTCTGGAAGATTCACAAAGGAAATGATGTGCTTTGGCTATTATTGTTACATAAGATGATTTGACTAAGAGACAACTACTTAAAGAGAAACTAACAATAGAGTTTGAGATGAAAGACCTTGGGTAACTCAAGTGTTTCTTGTGAATTGAGGCAACCTACTCAAAGAAAGGCATTTATATATTTTAGAGAAGGTATATGTTTGATCTTTTGCAATGAAATAATAAAACTTGAACGCAAACCTATAAGTCTTTCCCTTGAGAAAAATTGCAGGATATGCCTTGAGGAGGAAAGTGCCAAATTTGACAAGGGTTAGTATCAAATATTAGTGGAAAAGTTGGTTTACTTAGCACACACTATGACAAATTTGGCGTATGCAGTTAGATTGTGTTCTAAAATATCGCAAAGCCACGATAGGGAGAGGAATCCTGTTCAAAATGAGGTGGAAGTCAATTTATAAAGGCTTACACTGATGTTGATTATGTAGGTAAAATGAGTGATAGAAGATCTACTTCAAGTCATTGTACCTATTTGTGTTGAAACGATGTTCTTTGGAATAAAAAGAAAAACATAGTTACTCGATCAAGCGCTAAAGCAGAATTTAAAGCTATAACAAAAGAAATTTGTGAACTATTATGGATGAAACAAGTGCTAGAAGATTTAAAGATAAAGTGTGAAGGTCATATGAAGTTGTTTTGTGACAACAAATCGACTAGTAGTTCCATCAAAGAGAAGTTGAATAACGTTCCATCAAAGAGACACTTTAAGATTGACATTTGTTCCATCAGAGACACAATAAAGATAAAGTGTGAATGCCATAATCATGTTCAACATGACACAATAAAACACATTGAGATTAGCATTCATTCCATCAAAGACAAGCTAAATAATGTATTGATACAACATACATTTCTTCTCAATATTAGTTGGAAGATGTGTTAGTAAAAGGCTTATGAAGCAAAAGATTTAGTCAACTTACTTGCAAACCGAAAATAATAGATATTCATTTACTAGTTTGAAGACGAGTTTTGTAAAAAATATAATTTTAATAATAATTTATATTTGGTCCATTAGTTTATAAATCTGACCCGTTAGACTTAGAAATAGTTTATATATTGAAACTAACGCTTGTACATGATTCATAACTTTTAAATATATCAAATCTTATTTTTTTTCTACAACTCTTTTTCTACATTGAATAAGATATGACATCATCATATCATATGTTTATAAATTGGAACAATCTTCCTCTTACAAACCAACCATAGATTCTAACCTAACATGTAATTTTGTACTATAAATGTGAAACAAATAAATTTTGTCATAATGCAGTTCATTAGCCTACAAAAGAGGGTTCTCAGCCAAGGGCCCGTACTTAATTAGCACCCTAGATTTTATTGTGTGCTGAACACATCGGTCATGTGTCTACAGTATCTTTGGTTTGGTGGGTTCTAGCCGCAATGTATGAACTTTCCTATTCGTATGCTCTTCAAGTGGCTGTTTAAGTATCTTGTTGTCAGTTTCATACAAGTCCTTGACATATTCCAAAAAGTCCCAATAAAATTGATTTTTGATGACATGTCCATAAATTCTAAACATATATCATGGTCCCTCTTATTAGGGCCCTACTCCAACTCGTGGCAAAAGTCTTTATTTTGGGACCAGAGTCTTGCACTGCCAACTAGGATTTGACCCAATTTTTCAAATTTTGAATATGACCATTCTTTCATCCTTTTGTGATTGTTGTTGATCAATGGTAGCCTAGCCCACCAATTTAGAAGATCATAATAAAAAAGTATAAGTAAAATCAATGAAAGATGGTAGGATTATACTATTGTATGGTTGTGATTATTTGTTTCTATCATGGCAAATAAATTATAATTTTCAAAACTTGTTTAAGTCCCTGGTGCCCGTACAACATATTATTATTTGAGCAATAGGGAAAGTGTATTGGGCATAAACTCCCTCCATCTCTAATTTTTTTTATATTTTAAAATAATTGTCACTTTAAAATTTCAACACAATATATATTCTTTTTTTTCACTATTATACTTTTATTTATTAAATTTCATCCAACTTAATTATTTCACTAACTGCAATTAATAAGAGTATTTTAGTAAAAAAGAATATTAATAAGTGCTCTTGGGGCATTGCTTAAAGTGCTAAAATAAGTAACTTGCAATAAAAGGTTGCGCAATCATTGCTAAGACAAAAATAAAAGTTTGCATTTCCAAGACAGAATTTCTCCTAATAGATTTCTTAAGACTTTAATCATTGTCCTTAGGACACCGATTAGCAAAACCCTTTAATAAATAATAATAGTATTAATTTTATCATTGAAATCAACATAATTAATAATATTTATTTTAAGACGGAATATTTATTTTCAAAGACCATTTAGTAATTTTTTTACGCAACTCTCTTTGAGTACCTATTATTATGACATACATTGTTGGACAAATGGCATGAGAAGAATAGTGCACCGAAGGATATTGCTTACGATTGTTCAACGGGACACATTATTTCCCACGACTTTTTACATGATGTAGGATTTTGTTCATCACATTATGTCATGTTCTTTTATAGCCTTAATTTAATTATTAGACATGTATGGAAATGGAGGGACTTAAAATTAAGATGACTTAGTAGGATAGTCTACAAAAGTCCCATGAGAAGGAAGAGAGTGAAGTTAAGAGGTGTTGATGTATTTTGAAGTTTGTGTTTGCGTATTTTCATCGAGGTTAAAAATATTTTTTATCTTTGAAAAATTTTAAGTTATCATTTTTTATCTCTATCAAAATCTTCACTTCTAGTCTCTACAATATATTTTGTCAATGGTTATAATTCTTTAAAGAATCAAAATAAATTAAGATCAAATGAGTTAAAATGTTTATAATATTCTAAACATGAGTTGTTTTAACATCAAAGAGTAAAGTTGGTAACGAAAAAGGTTTTGGATACTAAGAGGTGAACAAACTTTTATAGGCCCTAAAAATAAAATTTTATGGTGATTAAAAACATATTTAATCGTTTCAGTGAGCATATCTCAGTTGGTAGCTACATAACATAACATAACATATATAGGGGTAGAGTTTAAATCCCTAAATTCTCCACTTATTTATTTTAAAGGATGAATTTCTAACCACATCACTATACTTGATAGTTTTTTAATTTTTTATTTTTATTATATATTTGGTGTCTCAAAGAAAAAAAACATCAATAATCATACCAAGTCGTTAAATTGAATCGATAAGAAACACTTCAATTGACATCCATGATCTCAAACATCTTTAATGGGGTAGACTAAAGTGAATAAACTAAAATATTTTTTGTGTGACCAAATTGTCATGTAGGATTTAAGCAATTTATAGTGGATATAAATAATTTTTATTTTAATGGTGGTTGTTTATAAAGAACCCAAACTTGACCCACATGTTTATATTTTTTTATTTATAATTAGTTTTTATTCAAACTTAATATTAATTTACCTATTTTAATTAAAAAGCATAAATATTTTTTTTTGGGCAAAAATAATAATTATTAAAGTTGTAGAAAAAAATCAATAAATTTTACCTGAACAAGTTGTAAATAATAGTAAATATATAATATTATAAAATCAAAAATGATACAAAATATACAACAGTAATGCATAAAAACTAAATTTATCAGACACAATAATATCATTGAATGTTTGAGATTGTATAGCGAATGGTTGCTTCTGTAGTTGCCAAACACTAAGTTTTAGTACAATCACTATTATGTCATGCTCATTCCAATGCAAATTATCTATAGTTACCGTCATTTATAAGGAACTTGACCATAATACATCATGTGCGAAAGTTGCTCTTAGAATAAGCATAGTTAAGTTCTTTTGTAAAAGTATGTTCACTTCAGAACCATAGAACCAATACTCTAATTTTTGTACCAGTTCAATTTAGATACCATTAATAATTTGGTTTGGTTTCCTTTCTAGACCATGATAGAACAATTGCAAGAATAAATTCATTTTAGGGTTTACGAGAATTTAGGGTTTATGAGGAAATTGAGAGAGAAGAGAGAATTGGAATTAAAACTGAATTTTATTGATAGTAATAAATCACACTATGTACGTCAAGGGGATGCAACACACTCATAACAAACTATAACAAATGGTTTCTTAATCCACGAGTAAGCTAATTAAGATGTTACTTCATTCACAAGTTAACTAACTAACTTCAAAATTAACTTTCTAACTAATTGAATTAACATTCTAATACACCTCCTAATTCATTAGTTAGAAGTTTATGCCAGTCCCAGCCTATTCCTCAAGTACTCAAAGCTGCTAATCTTCAATGGCTTTGTTAGCAAGTCTGCAACTTGCTCTTCTGTCTTGCAGTGCATAATCTCCAGTTTCCCTTTGTTTACTTGATCCCTTAAGAGGTGGAAACGTGTCTCAATGTGTTTACTTCTTTCATGAGAAACTGGATGCTTAGCTAAGTCAATAGCATATTTGCTATCACCCATCATTTTCATCTTTTAATTCTCTTTTAGCTTCAGTTCAACTAGTAGCATGTCGATCCATTAAGCTTGACAGGCTGCCATAGAAGTTGCAATGTATTCAGCTTCACAAGAAGATATTGCAACCACTGATTTCTTCTTTGAACTTCATGTAACTGCAACATTTCCATATAAGAACACATAGGTTGTAGTACTCTTCCTATCATCTTTATCATAACTCCAGTCAAAATCTGAATAACCAATTAGATCATAGGTTTGATCATTCTGATTCTTTGAGTACTGAATTCCATAGTTGCAGGTTCCCTTCACATATCTAAGTATTCTCTTAGCTGCAATCAAATGTGAGGTTGTAGGTTTCTCCATGTATCTACTGATTAGTCCAACTCCATAAGCTATATCAGGTCTTGTATGACAGATACCTCAAAGAGCCTACAATTTGCTTGAACAAAGTTGAGTCAACTTGTTTCTCATCACTGATCAAAGATGCAGAACCTTTGGCTTCCTTATGGTATTTGTGAAAATATAGATGTTACTGTTCGTTAATTTATATGGGGGAGGAATTATTGTCATTGGGTGAATTGGAAGAACCTAACTATGCCAAAATCTCATGGGGGTTTAAGCATTCATACAGCTAGGAACTTGAACATTTCTCTACTCGAAAAACACATATGGGATATTTTACACCAACCACAAAAGCTCTGGGTTCAGATGTCGAGGCACAAATACTTGTCTGACGCTCATATTCTGCATACTCCTTTTAAGCCTGGTGATTCTTGCATTTGGCTAACTATACGTGTGTATAATAGGATCGTATCAACAGGGAGTTGTGTATATCTTAAGCATTTCAACGTCATTTATCATATTAAGTGTTAAGGTATAAATTCTTTGTTTGTGTAAAACTATTTTCCTATTCAACATAAAAGTAAAACGAGAAGAGATAGGGCTATTTTGCTTGGGGTCAGAGACATCAACCAAGCGTAACAACTGCAATCTCTCGATCGATTAACAGATTCTATCTTTTTAAACGATATTATCACAATCACTCGACAATATCATTCGTGTCCAAATGATATCGTTATTTCTAAGTGATCGTTTAAACATCGATTTCCCAAACATTTAAACGATCACAAAGTCGATTGGATAGTTTAATTGACGATTTCCCAACCAATTAAATTACCCAAAAGCATTAAGTTCTAGATTAAAAGTGATTATCAATTGTTAACATCAATGTCGAGAGTGATAACTTAAGATAGATTGTTATTCTATTTCTAGATTCAAAAGTATATATGTCTATATCATTTTAAATCTCAATAAGACATTAAATGCAAGAATAACAACAATATTGAATAAATAAGCTAGAACCATATATTAAAAGATCAAAAGATTACATAATAGCTTGTTTGAATACCTCAAAACCACAAAAATAGATGTAGCTACATATGTCTATGATAGCTTTGCAAAGGGTGAAGAAGAGATGAAGATTCAATGACAAGATCCATGATGTCTCAACAAATCTTGGCTTGAATCTACTTCTAACTACCTTGCTTTGTGTTTCTCTCTCTAGAAAATGCCCAAACCTCTATCTAGAATGCAGAAAATATGAATAAAACAGTAAATTATATTGTGGAAAGAGAAGAGAAAGCTATTTATATGGGCTGAAAACGTGACATCTCGCTTAAGCGAGATGCACTTCGCTTAAGCGAAGTGTCTGAAAATCCGAATCTGACCATTGAAGATCTGCCACGTGGCCCTTATCCTGTTGCACGATAAACTTCGCTTGGAGCGACCTGGAAGCGAGATAGAAGCGAGGCCTTCCTGATGCATTCTGTCTAAATCTTGCTTAAGCGAGCTGAAGTCGCTTCAAGCGAGATGTTTTATTCTCATGAGAGAACTGAAAGCGGGATGAAAGCGAGGTTCCAATGTTGTTCTCTGCCTAAATCTCGCTTAAGCGAAGTGATCCCGCGTAAGCGAGATAACTTTTCTCCAGATGCGAGCTGGAAGCGAACAGGGAGTGAAATCCAACGGTGCTCTATGCCTAAATCTCGCTTAAGTGAGCTGAAGTCGCTTCAAGCGAGATTTGCTTGACTCAGGTGAATTCTTGAACCTTGCTTGTCTATTCCCTGCACAAATTGAGGAGAGTAAGGCATGTAAAGCATAAATGGAAAAATTGCAACAAATGTTAGCTTTTCCTTAGCTAACTTGCAAAACAAGTTACTAAAATGCCTAAATTATCACATGAAATATACTACTTTCGAGCACTTATCAAACTATCCCCAACTTAGCTTTTTGTTTGTCCTCAAACAAAGGATTCACAAAAGAAACTTACAAGGCTTTGGACAAGATATTTAGCACAGCTCGAAACAGTTCAAACAATTTAAAAATTTCTCAGGTAATGATTCAAATGTAAATGCACGGGCAAGCATGAAGTCTTCCACTATCCTAAGCACAAACTATGAATGTGAAACAAGTTCTAAGCACAAAATTTACATCACAAAGTTCCAAACACAAACATGATTATCTAAGAACCACACCTAACACACTTCTTTGTAAGCAGATAAAACAAGATAAAAACAATGAGTGAGGGTACTGAGCACACATCCAACAATCAAGCTAGCATTCTGATTAAGTTAGGTGTCCATCCAAATATCATCTCAAAAAGCATGGATCAAAAGGTCTTTCTTGGGGTTATAACTTGGTCGGGCTACAAAAGAAATGTCATATGTGGGATAATTGAAATAAAAAAGCCTATCATAGAGGAACATTCCTTATATCAACAATCAAACCACAAACTTCCCTACCAATCATTACAAACCTTTGGTGGTAAACTAACCAATAACCTTGACAACTTATTCTATTTTTTTCTTTTTCTTTTTCTTCTTTTTCAAATTTACAAACTTTTCTACTTCTAATATATATATATACACTTCAATGTTGTCAGGTTACTTTAACAATTCACCATGATTCTTGACATAGAATACCTCCCTTTCTCCCCAACTTAAACGCAACAAAACTCTAATTGAATGTCCCCCTATCCTAAGGCAAGGGACAAAGTACAATAAGGTTAAGGGTTCAACAAAGTGAAAATATCAAAGTCCTAAAGTGAGTCAAACATGAACTAGATTTTGAACAATTTCGGGCAATTTCAATGAGCATTGTGCTCATGAATATTGACAGTTCATGTTTGAGGACTTGATTCATTTGGCTCGGATTGAGGTATCAAATACTCACTCTTCTCACGGGTAGGCTTTATGTGGTCAAGTGTTTATCTCAATTTCAAATATGCCTTGATCCTTTTCATGCTTTCATACAATTCAAAACAATTATCAGATTTAACATAACAAAAACAAGTTAGACAATGATTATTGGTCTCCAGCATATAGTAAATAAATTGAAGCTACCTCAATTTTAGGCTAAGTACTAAGTGGTTCAATAGTAAACATGTTTATGGGAAGAACTAGGTGAGAAATTTTTTGTGCAAAGTACTAGTTTCAAATTTTTTAGTGAGTACCTAGAAAAACAAGAAACCAATACCTTGGCTTTGCGCTTTCTCACAATTCATATCATTATCACACACCTGAGTTTGCTCAATATTTGGCTCTTTCGAGCACTTCACATTTAATGTTCATGAGCCATTTTCTTTTTAGGACACAAAAGCAAGATTTAACAAAAAATTCATCCAAAGCATATTAGTGAAAAACAGACACAAGCTAAGTTATTTAAAATAAAGTAAACATAACAGAAAGTGTTGAAAGTATTGAGCACTTCAAACCGTGCTAAAAAATAAAAGTACAAAAATAAAAATTGTTCCAAATGTAAAACAAAAGCATAAAACTAAAACTACAAGCATAAAGCTAAAAGCATCAATAAAAACACAGTCAAAACTACGGTCACTGGGCATCATCATCCATCACATCATCACCATAAACACTGGTTGTTCTTTCCTCATCATCATCAGCCAGACCAAAGTGCTCACCCCCTCCATAAAAGGTTGGCCTGTCCCCAGGACATGCTCAATACTCCATAAACATGTCAGGGGTCATCATAAAGGACGGGTCATGTGGATGCATGCGAGAATCGTAGTAAGTCTGATGGATGCCTCGCTGGCTCCTAAAAAGTGCAACATTCTGGTCCATAATAAAATTATCCCGCTGCTCCTGTCTAAGGGCTCTCTAGTCATGCTGATTCATCCAAGCAGACAAGGTAGAAAAATCAAATGCCTCGGAAGACTGGGGAACCTGTTGTGGTGGGGCTGGTTGTGGCTCATCCTCAGGTGGAGGGGCACTGGTGGAAGGGGTTATCATCATGTTACTCACTCTTCTCGCTTTTCCCCGGATATATTTGTCATCAATCGGGGACACCAACTCTTCATGAAAAGGCCCAAGGATCTGCACACCCTTATCTCGAAGCAACCCCATAACAAACCCTGGAAAAGTAATCATCGTATTTGGTCGGGTCACACCACTTAGAGCCATGTGCCTAAGCTCTTCAGAACGTCAACCTCCCTGCCTCTACAAATGTGCCAAATGAGAGGAGTGACAATTTTGGTGGTCGTCGAGACATGGCTTTTAGGCCATACATTATGCACTATAAATTTGAAAACAATTGCAGCCCTAACAGTCATGTCAGCGAAAACGGCTATATTAAGATTACTGGCAATGTATTTGCCACACCGCTTCCCGGGCAGCAAAATCTCCCTCTCAATTATGTCATGGTTCCAAATATTGGCTGCAACTTTTCTCCATATTCACAAAGGACAGGTACAGTAGGGTCTTCACCAGGGGGTAGGGTGAGAGGGTTTCCTAGGTAGTCATTGATTGATTCCCTATCGAAATTAATGGTGACACCCCTCACTTTTGTAGTATAGGTGAAACTCTCCTCTATGTCCTTGGCATCACAGGCTGGGACAACATTTGCATAAAACTCTCTCAGGATGTCTAGATTGATGTGTGGGTGAGGGTGAAGAAGTTTCTGCCACTGCCTGTCTGTGAAGATTTTCTGAATCTCAACAAACTCTCCCTTCGGGTTTATGTTAAAGATCTTATCATGCCATCTCTCTTTCTTTTCTAAATCGAGAAACCTAGCATAAGCCTTTTCGGATTTGAAACGGTGAGTGTCAAGGTTTCTTGGTGTGGGTAAAGGGCGGTCGATAGTGGATGATGAGCCCTTACGTTAGGAACCAGCTGAAGTTTTAGGTGCCATCTGCAAAACAAATAGAAAAATCCAAATACAACATATAATTCATTAGAACATGTATGGAATTAAAGGAAGTAAGACAGATTGGACCCAAAAAAAAAATGAAATTTTGGCAAGTCTGGGTACAACTCGCTTGGAGTTCGTTTAAGCGACCTCATAAGCGAAATTGCATGAAGAAATTTGGGCAATTTCGCTTCAAGCGAGAAAATTTCGCTTAAAGCGAACCTTCAACCAAATATTCATGTTTTTCAGTTGAATACTCGCTTAGAGCATGAAGCTTCGCTCTAAGCGAGGTTCTTCCAAACCTGCGATTTTCAACCAATTTTCAGCATAACACAACCAAATCCAGCAATTTCAACACATGCTTCAGTCCTAATCTCTACAAACTCACTAGTGGTCAAAAAATTGGACTAGAATCCCAACTTTGCCCCAAATTTTACTCAAACTCTTATTTTTTTCAAAGTGACAAAATGGGTAAAAAATTTAAAAGTTGGGAATTCATGGCATTTGAGTAATGATTCCTATCAAATTACAACACTATAAACCCTATGAACAACAGTCTTTAAACACAAAAATCTTCTAACCCTAACCTAGCCATTTCTCCACATATTAAGAACATGAATTGTTTCAAATTAAGAACAAGAAAATGGAAAGGATTCAAACCTGTTCAGTAGTGATTGATGCAAATGCAAGATGAGATATGATGCAAAGTGTGAAACTTGACTTGATTTGACCAAAAACAACTTGATTTGGGAAATGGGGTTAGTGTAGGTGAAGAGAGAAAAAGTTTTGAGTGCTTGGAGAGAGAGAAGTATAAAACCGTGAAAAGGGAAAATGAGTGGGTGGGTAGAGTTTAAGATGAGTTATGGCCTTGGGAACCGATTCCCCCACTCTGAAAAAGTCCAATCTCTCTTAAGCGAAATAAATTCGCTTGAAGCGAGTTGACTGTAGTCAACTGTTTTAACATCACACAAACTGGCTTAAGCGAGATGCAACCCGCTTCAAGCGAAACAACCCCTGTTTTCTCAAAATTTTACTTTAGGTTAGCTTGAACACTAGTGACTTAATTCCTACATGCAATAAAACTTAAAAATGACTTACAAAAATGGGTTGCCTCCCAGCAAGCGCTTGTTTTACGTCATTAGCTCGACGCCTGTTTCATGTAAAATCATTGATGCACCAGTTATGGATTAGGTTCCGTCTTGGCGGTGCCAATTCCACCTTGTTGAGTAGCTTGTGCCAATTGTCGTGCCATTTGACCAACTTGAGTATCAAGATTCTTGATGGATGCTTCGGTGTTCTTTTGGTTGGCCATTGACATTTGCATGAATTGATTCAAAGTCTCGTCCGTAATTTGATTCCGGTTTTGTTGTGGTGGAAATTGGTAGTAATGATTGTATGGTTGTGAAGGCCCAGCATGTGGTGGTCTCCATGGTTGACCATATCGATTGAACGGATGGTTGTTACCTCGTTGATAGTTGTTGTTACTTCGATATCTCCCTTGTTTTCCCGAGAATTTACCTTGGTTGGACGGACCGGATTATTGCCCTTGGTATCGATTGGGCCTTTGTTGGTTGCCTACAAAGTTTACTTCCTCTTCAAAAGGTGGTGGACAATAACCGGTGGGACGGTCGCCGAAACACAACTCATAAGAGTTTACTTGTGGAAAACCCCCTTCTCTTTGGAATTGATCTTTGATTTGCTTGGGCAAATTTTTCATCTCTTTTTGCATTGCTTCCAATTGTTGAGTAAGGAGCTTGTTTTGTGCCAACACGGCATCATCGGTCTCCAATTCAAGAATACCGGCTTTCCTTTGTGAAGGATTTTTGTTGTGAGAAAATTTGCGGGAGTTGAGTGCCATTTGATTGATGATCTTCACGACCTCCGCTGGGGTTTTTAACATTAAAGATCCACCTGAGGATGCATCTAACATGGTCTTGGATTCACCTTGAAGTCCTTGGCGAAAGAGGTAAATTTGCATTTGATTATCAAAACTGTGCTTCGGACAATTCCTCAACAAAGACTTGTAACGCTCCCATGCATCACAAAGTGATTTGCTAGAACCTTGAAAAAATGTTGTAACCGCAGTTTTAGCTTCTAGATGCCTATCCTCCGGAAAGAACCTTTCTTGAAAAGCTTTCTCCAGTTCATTCCAATATTTCATCAAATCAGTTAATTGATCCAAGTACCACTCTTTAGCTTTCCCAATCAATGAATGAGGAAACAGTCTTGTAAACATAGCCTCTTCCTCTTCTTCTTTCATTCCAAGTGTACCGACTATACCATAGAAAGTTGTGAGATGTTTGTATGGGTCTTCATGATCAAGACCGGAAAAGGATGCTGAGTCACCAATTGGATTGTCCCCGATTTCATCTCAACTTGCTTGATATTTTGGTTTCCAAGACGAGAAAGTCTTCTTGGACTCACCCAACAAGGTAGCACATTTTGAGTTCCATCATCTTCAGGTTGAGGTGGTGTTTCCATGACTATGTCTTCTTCACTCCTCGGAGATGATGGTGGAGATGATTGTGGAGATGATGAAGGTATAGGACTAGAAGTTCCCTCTTGTAGAGCCAGCCTAGCTAATCTATTTTCTTCTTTTGTTTTGCTGTTGTTCCGACGAGCTATTTTCTCAATTTCAGGATCAAATAAAAGTTGCTCTTCTGGAACGGTTCCTCGCATAAACAAAACTCAAAAGACTATACCAAGCGGTTAGCCACAAAAAGGATAACAAGTGATATATGTATATGTATGTACAAGAAAGAATTTTTTTGCAAAATTGCTTAAAATGATAATATTGTTTCGATACTTATGATATTATTCCACTACTCCCCGACAACGGCGCCATTTTGATGTAAGATTTTTACATGTCATTTACCTAACTATACGTGAGTACAATAGGATCGTATCCACAGGGAGTTGCGTATATCTTAAGCATTTCAATGTCATTTATCATAATAAGTGTTTGGGTATAAATTGTTTGTTTGTGTAAAACTATTTTCCTATTCGACATAAAAGTAAAACGAGAAGAGATAGGGATATTTCGCTTGGGGTCAGAGACATCAACCAAGCGTAACAACTGCAATCTCTCGATCGATTAACAGATTCTAGCTTTTTAAACGATATTATCACAATCACTCGACAATATCATTCGTGTCTAAATGATATCGTTATTTCTAAGTGATCGTTTAAACATCGATTTCCCAAACATTTAAACGATCACAAAGTCGATTGGATAGTTTAATCGACGATTTCCCAACCGATTAAATTACCCAAAAGCATTAAGTTCTAGATTAAAAGTGATTATGAAATATTAACATCCATGTCTAGAGTGATAACTTAAGATAGATTGTTATTCTATTTCTAGATTCAAAAGTATATGTCTATATCATTTTAAATCTCAATAAGACATTAAATGCAAGAATAACAACAATATTGAATAAATAAGCTAGAACCATATATTAAAAGATCAAACTATTACATAATAGGTTGTTTGAATACTTCAAAACCACAAGAATATATGTAGCTACATATGTCTATGATAGCTTTGCAAAGGATCAAGAAGAGTTGAAGATTCAATGACAAGATCCATGATGTCTCAACAAATCTTGTCTTGAATCTACTTCTAACTACCTTACTTTGTGTTTCTCTCTCTAGCAAATGCCCTAACCTCTCTCTAGAATGCAGAAAATAAGAATAAAATAGTAATTCATATTGTCGAAAGAGAAGAGAAAGCTATTTATATGGGCTGAAAATATGACATCTCGCTTAAGCGAAGTGTCTGAAAATTCTAATCTGACCATTGAAGATCTGCCACGTGGCCCTTATCCTGTTGCACGATGAACTTCGCTTGGAGCAACCTGGAAGCGAGATAGAATCGAGGCCTTCCTGATGCATTCTGTCTAAATCTCGCTTAAGCGAGCTGAAGTCGCTTCAAGCGAGATGTTGTATTCTCATGAGCGAAGTGAAAGCGGGATAAAAGTGAGGTTCCAATGTTGTTCTCTGCATAAATCTCGCTTAAGCGAAATGATCTCGCGTAAGCGAGATAACCTTTCTTAGAAGCGAGCTGGAAGCGAACGGGGAGAGAAATCCAACGGTGCTCTCTACGTAAATCTCGCTTAAGCGAGCTGAAGTCGCTTCAAGCGAGATTTGCTTGACTCAGGTGAATTCTTGATCCTTGCTTGTCTATTTCCTGCACAAATTGAGGAGAGTAAGGCATGTATGTAATGCCCTATTTCTATTTAAGCGATAAATCATGCAATTTCAATACATAAATAAGAAATAGTCGTCACGTCTACAATAATCACGAAGTAATCAAGCATGTATATATCTCAACATAAAAGTCACAGCGGAAATCAAATACATCTCAACAAAAGCCATGTCATCAACATAAGAGGAATCCAACGCATAAATAATCTCAACAAGATACAACTCAAGATGAAAGAAAAATCTGAAACATAAAGATAAACGCCGTCCTAGATCAGAGCCTCTAAGACACAACACACAAAATAAAAGGAGGAAGCTCCCGCTATCCTCGTCACTCACCACGCAATGCAATCAGCTAATCCTGCACGCCGTCTACCCATTCATACAAATAGGTAGGCGGTCCACATCATTCTCTTGAGGAAACAAGTTTTCGGAAAATTGATGTTCTTGGACGTTTTTCCAAACATTATGATCAATTTATAAAACTAAGTCTAATTCCATACCAATGATGTTTCCATAGGATTAAATACATAAGTAATGATTAAATAAGTCAAAAGAAACAATTTAGAAAGTTTGGATTGGTCCCCAAGTACACGAAACGAAAAATCAAGTGTGGCTTAACAGGGTGTTGTTCGCTTAAGCGAAGTCTGGTTCGCTTAAGCGACCAGGTCTCAGAAGCATCCTGGGCGTGTTCGCTTGGAGCTCGCTTACGGTTCGCTCAAGCGAACTCTGTCCAGAAGCAACATTCTTGTTCTCTTAGGCTTCGCTCACGGCTCGCTCAAGCGAACTGTGTCCAGAAGCGATATGGGCACGCTCGCTTGAGGTTCGCTCATAGCTCGCTTAAGTGAATGCTCTTCAGTTCAGAAAAAAACTTCGAATTTCAAAACCCTTTTTCTCAAACACTCCAATTTTGATATTCCCAAGCTCAAAAGACGTCCCAAATAATGTTTATAGGTCATATACATGAACACAAACTCAATGATGCTCAAAACTCAAGATTTAAACACCATTTTGTCAAAATTCAATAATTCACCAAACTTTCATAAATATTCAACAACAACAACAACTTTCATCATCAATTCACCAATAGGCATAATCATTACACCAATTCATCAACAACATGTTTCAAACATCATCAACAACAATTAACCATGAATTCATTCCAAGTTCAACAAACCACAACTTCATTATTCATCAATTCTTCACAAAAACTCACACATCCATATATATGATTTTTGACATATGAATTCATTATCAACAACAATTAATCATTCAAATCACATGTACAATCATAGCATCAACATCTAAACATGAATTCACTCACTTAAATTCAAATAATCACTTATTCCCAAAATCACTTATTTAATTAATCACTTATGAGAAATGGGTAGAAAAGAGATTATGATAGAAGACTAGCCCCTTACCTCTAATCTTCAACAATCAAGTCCTAAGCTTCACTTTTGTTCCAATTCTCCCCTCTCCAAGTTTCTCCTCTTCAACCCTTTCTCTAGCCTCTCTAGCCTCTTTGTGAAATGAACAAATGTTTCTAACCCTAGTTTCTCTCTAAAGGTTGGATTATATAGTCACACCCCATTGGGCCTAACCCACCAAATGTTAATTGGGCTCAATTCTAATTATTCCACTTACTAGTTTTCTAACTTACTAAAGATAAAATAAATAGCAACTACTGACACTAATTCTAATTATTACAACAAACTAACAAATCACTAAACAATAGGTCCTCACTTAAAACGCTACAAATAATCTTCAACCAAAATTACTATTTTACCCTTACTCACCAAAAGACCAAAATACCCTTCTAATCACTAAACTCACGAAAATACATCAAGGATAAATAATTACATACAAGCACAAATAAACACACATAAAATAATTAAAAACAAAATAACGAAAAATCGGGCTGTTACAACTCTCCCCCTTAAAAGAATTTTCATCCTAAAAAATTACCTGAAGGAAACAACACCGGGTACGAATCCTTCATCCTACTCTCCGATTCCCAAGTAGCACTCTCGCCAGTTGGTCCAACCCAAATCACTTTCACCAAAACGATCTCCTTGCCCTTCAAACGCTTCACCTCACAGTCTTCAACTCTAACAGGCCAAGTCTCAACCGTCAAATTATCTCTTGCCTCCAACTCATCCACTTGAATCACATGAGACTCATCATGAAGATTCGACAACGACGGCGGTAACGCAATCCGATACCCTACAACTCCAATCTTCTCCACAATCTCAAATGGTCCAACAAAACGCGGTGTCAACTTCCGACACTTCAAAGCACGACCAACACCGGTTACAGGATTCACCCTTAAGAACTCATGATCACCAACTTGAAACTCAATGTCCTTCCTTCTTTTATCATGATAACTCTTCTGCCTACTCTGAGACGCTTTCATCTTCTCTTGAATCATCTTGACTTTCTCAGTCGTCTCTTGCACAACATCCGGTCCTAACAAAGCACTTTCACCTGACTCAAACCAACACAACAACGTCCTACACCTTCGTCCATACAAAGCCTCAAACAGTGCCATTCCGATACTAGAATGAAAACTGTTGTTATAAGTAAACTCAGTCAACGGTAAACATTCGTCCCAACTGACACCTTGCTCTAAAACACAAGCTCTCAACAAGTCTTCCAAACTCTGAACAGTCCTCTACGTCTGACCATCAGTCCGAGGATGATAAGCAGAACTCAACCTCAACTTAGTTCCCAAAGCAGCTTGCAAACTCTCCCAAAACTTAGAAGTAAACTTCGGATCCCGACCCGACACAATGGTAGAAGGAATACCATGCAACCTGACAACCTGCTCAATGTAGATCTCAGCTAACCTCGCCACGGACATACTGGTCTTGATAGGAATAAAATGCACTTATTTCGTCAACCGATCAACGACCACCCAAATCGAATCCAAACCCTTCACAGTCTTCAGTAAAGCTCCAACAAAATCCATAGAGATACTATCTCACTTCCATTCTAGTACAAACAACGGTTGCATCAAACCCGATGGTTTCTGATGTTCAATCTTCAACTTCTGACACACCAAACAAGCATAGACAAACTCTGTTGTATCCTTCTTCATTCCAGGCCACCAAAACAATCTCTTCAAATCCTTATACATCTTCGTCGCTCCTGGATGAATACTCAAACTACTCCGATGACCTTCGTCCAAAATACGCTTCTTAAGTTCAGGCACATCCGGCACACACACTTGATCACGAAGCATCAAGACACCATTCTGATCCAATCTGAAATCCACACCTTTACCTTGGTAAACCAACAACACACGATCTACAAGCTCCAAATCCTCTTTCTGACCAACCTTGATCTCTTCCAAAATGTTACTTGTCAACTTCAACATTCCCAACTTCACACTTCCAGGTGCCAACTCGCAAACCAAACTCAAATCTCGAAACTGCTCGATCAACTCCAATTCCTTAACCACTAAAGCAGACATATGCAAATACTTCCTACTCAAAGCATCTGCCACCACGTTCGCCTTTCCTAGATGATAGCTTAACTGAAAATCATAATCCTTAAGAAATTCCAACCACCGTCTCTGCCTCATATTCAACTCTTTCTGGTCGAACAGATACTTCAAACTCTTGTGATCACTGAACACCTTAAATCTAGAACCTTACAAGTAGTGCCTCCAAATCTTCAACACAAACACAACAGCCGCCAATTCCAAGTCATGAGTCATATAATTCTTCTCATGTACTTTCAACTACCTTGATGCATAAGCTACAACCTGACGATTCTACATTAACACACCACCAAGACCCATATTCGAAGCATCACAATACGCAACAAACGATTCCTTCAGATTCGGCAAAATTAACACAGGCGCTGAAGTCAACCTTTTCTTCAACTCAAGAAAACTATTCTCACACTTAGAATCCCAAACATAAGCTTGCCCTTTCCGAGTCAACTGTGTCAATGGCAACGCCAACTTAGAAAATCCCTCAATGAACCTCCGATAATAACCTGCCAAACCAAGAAAACTTCGAATCTCAAAAACAAACTTCGGCGATTGCTACTGCATCACCGAATCAATCTTCGACGGATCTACCGCAATGCCACCTCTCGAAATCACATGACCAAGAAAACTCACCTCTCGCAACCAAAACTCACACTTCTAAAACTTAGCAAACAACTGCTTCTCCTTCAAGACTTGCAACACAATCCTCAAATGCTCGGCATGCTCCTCCTCCGACTTCGAATACACCAAAATATCATCTATGAACACCACCACAAACTGATCCAAATAAGGATGGAAAATCCGATTCATATACTCCATGAAAATACCTGGCGCATTAGTCACACCAAATGGCATCACAGAATACTCATAGTGACCATACCTCGTCCTGAACGCAGTATAAGATATATCTTCTGCCTTCATTCTTATCTGATGATATCCTGATCTCAAATCAATCTTACTGAACACTTCCGCACCAACCAACTGATCCATCAAATCATCAATCCTCGAAAGCGGACACTGATTCTTTATTGTCACTTTGTTCAACTGCCGATAATCCACACATAACCTCATACTACCATCATTCTTCACCAACAAAACAGGAGCACCCCACGGAGAAACACTCGGCCTAATGAATTGCTTCTCAAGAATTTCCAACATTTCTTTGTTTAAAAGAATTTCCAACGCCCCGACATGCTAGATATGCTTGTTAGCTTTCCAACGAATGTTTAAAAGTTCCGATCGAAAAAGGACATCCCAAGTTATGGATGTTTTAGTGAGAAAGGTTCAAAAACAAGTAAAATCCAAAAATTAACAAGGTCACTTGGCCTCCATTTACTACGAATTTTCAAAAATTGTAAAAATCAAGCATTAGTCACATGAAACATTCAAAACCAAAAATTAAACAATAAGTGGTCAATAAGTTATGCGAAAAATGATATAAATGTGTTTTTTATAAATGTTTCCTATGAGATTTTAAATGTATCCTATGAGATTTCTTTTTCTAAATCGTTGGTTTACATAAAATTTAGCGTGAAACCTTTTTTCGATATGGTTTATTCTCATGTTATGAGGCTCGACATTGGCTTTCCGTGTTAAAAAAAGTCGATTTGATGCGATTCCTCCAAAATTCGGTTAAAAAATCAGAAAAAAGGTGAAGGACCGCGATCCTTTCTAATGGAATTTTGAGAAAAAAAATCCAAGATTTCTTCATTTAAAAGAATTTCCAATGCCCTGACGTGCTAGCTATGCTTGTTAGCTTTCCAACGAATATTTAAAAGCTCCGATCGGCAAAGGACATCCCAAGTTATGGCCAGTGAGAAAGGGTCAAAAACAAGTAAAATCCAAAAATTAACAAGGTAAGTCACTTGACCTCCATTTACTCCGAATTTTCAAAAATTGTAAAAATCAACCATTATTCATCATAAACATTCAAAACCACAAATTAAACAATAATTGGTCAATAAGTTATGCGAAAAATGATATAAATGTGTTTTTCATAAATGTTTCCTATGAGATTTTAAATGTATCCTATAAGCTTTATTTTTCTAAATTGTCGGTTTACATAAAATTTAGCGTGAAAACTTTTTTAGATATGGTTTATTCTCATGTTATGAGGCTCGACATTGACCCTCGGTGTTAAAAAAAGTCGATTTGATGTGATTCCTCCAAAATCCGGTTAAAAAATCAGAAAAAATGTGAAGGACCGCGATCCTTTCTAATGGAATTTTTCCAAAACAAATCCAAGATTTCTTCTTTTAAAAGAATTTCCAACGCCCCGACGTGCTAGATATGCTTGTTAGCTTTCCAACGAATGTTTAAAAGTTCCGATCGGAAAATGACATCCCAAGTTATGGCCGTTTTAGTGAGAAAGGGTCAAAAACAAGTAAAATACGAAAATTAACAAGGTCACTTGGCCTCCATTTACTACGAATTTTCAAAAATTGTAAAAATCAAGCATTAGTCACATGAAACATTCAAAACCACAAATTAAACAATAATTGGTCATTAAGTTATGTGAAAAATGATATAAATGTGTTTTTTATAAATGTTTCCTATAAGATTTTAAATGTATCCTATGAGATTTCTTTTTCTAAATCGTTGGTTTACATAAAATTTAGCGTGAAACCCTTTTTCGATATGGTTTAATCTCATGTTATGAGGCTCGACATTGGCTCTCCGTGTTAAAAAAAGTCGATTTGATGCGATTCCTCCAAAATTCGGTTAAAAAATCAGAAAAAAGGTGAAGGACCGCGATCCTTTCTAATGGAATTTTGAGAAAAAATCGAAGATTTCTTCATTTAAAAGAATTTCCAATGCCCCGACGTGCTAGCTATGCTTGTTAGCTTTCCAACGAATGTTTAAAAGTTTGGATCGGAAAAGGACGTCCGAAGTTATGGCCGTTTTAGTGAGAAAGGGTCAAAAACAAGTAAAATCTGAAAATTAACAAGTCACTTGGCCTCCATTTACTACGAATTTTCAAAAATTGTAAAAATCAAGCATTAGTCACATGAAACATTCAAAACCACATATTGTAATTTTTTTTTTAAAATGAAAAAAAAAATTAATTATACAGTCAGCATGCCACGTCAGCAATTCTGCACAGTCACATGAGTCAGGGGCTAAAATCAAAGAATCTTATTTTACAGGGTTGGAATCTAAACTTTTTTTTACAGGAGGTAAACCAGAACTCGCCTAAATTACAGGGATAAAGAGATATTAACTCATTAAATTACTTCCTCACCATTACCCTTGTTTTTTTGTACTTGAGAGGAACTTATTAATAAAAAACAATCATAATACAAGGACGGAGACTTTTTTTAGTTTAGGATACAAATGTGTTAATGCATGTTTTTATGTGAGTGAAATATATAATAGGAAAGGATAAACAGTGCCTTTGGGATACTGGTTAAGGATATGAAAAAAGAAATTATATAGTAGTTAATGTATTGAAATTGTGTAATTAATTGATAATAATGTCAAAAGCAACTACCTTTTATGGTAATAAATCTCTATTTTGGTATGCTTAACCAGTGCTCCAAAGGCGCCGGTTAGCAAGACCCATATATAATATACTAGAGTCTAAAGTTCTATAAAATAAAATGAAAAAGACATAATATATTACTAGAAGAATAGATGAATTATTAGAATCAAATAGCATAAACCAATGTATGATTGAATTGTATAGTGGTTCGACTTTTGATCTGATGCAAGGGTGAGAAGCAATAATAAATTATTGACAAGAATGAGAAAGGATGGAAAATTTTGATGGAGAGGTTTGTACTAAAATCTTCAATGAAATCATTGATATATGGACGTTTTAGTCATAGTCATTCCCTCAAAAAAAAAAAATGGTCATAGTCATGTACATATTTTGTACTTAATTAATGAAAACATGAAGGTGAGAGCATGAAAGGTGAAATTGGGTTCCTTTTGTTGCGTTTGGGATCAATACATTGAAGAAAGATGTGCTAAAATACATTAAGACACAATTTTTCAATATACTTTTTTTATTGATTAAACTTCATTTGGATCTCATCAAATTAAGAGAGTTCCATACAAATTTGGTGGAAATCCAAGTTGAAATAGATCCTAAAACTTATCATATGAAAGACCAATTTCTTTTATAAGCATGTTCAGCATTTGCCAAAAAAAAAAAATTGCTTATAAAAAGGGAAGGAGGAGCATAAATGATAAACTCTTGGAGAGATTAGAGGAGCACCGAAAGCAACAACGAATTAATGTTTTCAGGTATTAGGTATATCTGACACATATCTTATATATCCAACATTTGACTCGTTCTTAGTTGATGTGTAACTAATAACTCACATTTGAACTCACAAATCTCTCTAGTGTAAGTGTTCCACGTCATATACTTATATTGTCGTTTCAACCAACTTAACATGTATGACTACAGCTTGTTGAAAAAAAACATGTATGACTACATCACCATGAGGACTTTTGCTTCAAGGATCCAATACACTAGGATTTCCTTCCTTTACTGACCAAGTCAAACCAGAGCTCAAATACCACTTGCGTTGAGTCCAGAGGAGCGTCTGAGCCCAAATGGGACAAACGGTCGAGGATCAACGATTGGGACACCACATATCCATCTAAAATTGTAAGGCATTAATTATATCAATTACATTCTTATATTTATCTTTAGTTCATTAATAACTGATATGAGACTAACTACTCGCATTTCAACCCATCATAGGGAAAATAAAAGAAAACTCCAAAACAGAAGACTTTTACAAACATAAACTCTCCCAAACACCATGCGGTCCCGAGTAAACTCAAACTCTTCAAAGTAAATACCAACTATATCGCACAATACTCTAAGACTTTAGTATAAGTAGAAAAATATAAAATAAGATACAAAATAAATTGTTTTTTATTGGATTGTTTTATAACCGAGAACTAAAGTTCATGTATATAATTTTGGACCCCTTATTCATTGACGATATTTAGCAATGTTGAACTTTTTCAAAATGTTTCAATAACAATCAACTCCAACAATCTCCACTTGATTAAAATTGATACATATTCTCCCTTCGTTGTATCACCGACAATTATAGCTTAAAAGAAAATTATCGTTAATGAATCGGGTAACCAATGTTATGGTAACAACTTAGTTAATGGCAAAACTCCTGGGGGAAGAACTACACTACTTATGGTAATAAATTGTCATTTTTGAACTTAACATTTTTTTTGTTTTTTTTTCCTGGTAATAACTTATAAATGTGATTTGTTTGATTTATGCATGGATGGTTTTTGGCACATTTTCATGATATTTTCAATGTTGATGATAATCCAAACTATATCTCAAACTATCGGATTGCAGCCAAATGGGAGATAGAGAGGGGTCATGGAGAGGGGAAGACATATTGTGCATTGGTTGATCGTTTGAAGATGGATGACGTTACCTGGAGGTCATACGAAGAACACAAGGAGATCCAGGCTTTTGAGGAGATATTTTGCTATTCAGACTAGATCATGTGCGGTGTTGAGAAGGTGCATCGTCACTTGCCTGAGAGAGTTAAACGACAGTATGGATACGTGCAGGACATCCCTAAACCTCTTACATATGTTGTTCAAATGTGGGATTCTCATATTATGCAGGCTTTCATCGACTTTTGTCTTCATACCACTAAGGAAGACGGTTGGAGTAATCCGGCAGGAGATACGCCATGGCGGATGGAGGATGGATATATGCTATGGTACGAACGAGTGTCTCACCCTCAAATTTTGCCACCTTTTCTGGGATTTCCTCCGAGGCTAGCAAATGAGGAGAATATCATTGCCCACCAGCGGGAGCAGCACCGGCGAGAGGCTCGCCTGATACCTATGATATGGTTAGTGGCGTTATTTCCTATGTTGATAAGAACTTGGGTCAGGAGAGGATGAGCTATGAGAAGTTGTATGCGGCCTTGCGCCGTGTTAGGGAGCATATAGCACCGGTAGTGACCAGGAGGCGTCGGAGGCCGAGGAGCCAGCATGTCGAGCAGGAGCAGCAGCATCAGGAGTATGAGTATTTGATTTTTAGGAGTTGTTTCTAGTTTCCGTGACTTATAAATGGTTTATGTTAATTCCATGATATTTGTTACGTTCGTTGACATATGTTACTTTCTTTGGAATCAATGTCTAGGCTAAATTTGTGTTTTGTGATTTTGTCAATTGCAATTTGTGTTTTGCAATTCAGGCTAAATTATGTGTCCAAATACATCATAGCAGGTTTGCGTTATGTGTTTTAAACACATAACAAGTTCAAATTGAAAAGCTTCTGCCAATGCAGACCTTCAGGAGCGCATCGACTGTTAGTTGTCGAGGAAAAGGCAACCACAACAGTTAACTGTTGAGGAATTACAATCTGACGACAGTTAACTGCCGTAAGGTATTTCAGTCTTTTACTGTATTTTCCAACCATATATGTGAAATGTGAACATTAACTTTTGTTCCAATATGACCCATGCCTCTTTAGCCGGTACTGCCCATGAAAGGGATCAAGAATCTTAATAATAACTAGAGGAGCAATATTTGTCATCGGTCTTGACGGTTCCTTACACTATAAAAACATTGAATTTTTTTAATTCTTAATATTATAAATATATCTTGCGATAGGATCAAATGACACCATGGTGTCAAAATTAGTTTGACACTAAATCTCATCCATTCATTACATTTAATCCAAAGGTTAAAAGCTATCCCTAATATAATTCTCCTACACAAATTTCTCTTTTCATCACCTAATTAAAAAAATCTTTATCATAAATTCATTATCGATCATTTCCTTTTTTATCCCATTTTCATCACTTATTATTCTTGCTTAGGGTTAAAAAAAATCATGTTTATGGTTGATTGGGTCACTCATCACCACCGATAATTAAATAAATTGTATTAAAAACTCACACATTTAATTAAAACACCGAAATGATTCTTTTTCTTTCACCGTTGTTGCTAACTACCTCTCAAAAAAATTGTTGCTAATTAAATTGTTTTATCACTCGTCATGTTTACGTTTAACTACCTCTCAACAACAGTATGCTTCAACGTCTTCTGTAAAAGAAATAAAACGTAAAAAAATGAAATGATGGTTGCTACGAACGGTAAAAAGACGAAATGCACGAGTTTATGAAGTCCGTTGATTTTCGCAACTACACGGCCATGGTTTCCACAAATAATTGACTAATTAGTTATATATTTTTTAAAAAGCACATGTTATTCCCTAAAAAAAACTGCAGATGTTATATTCTTACTTTTCTTGTGTCCACTCATTACAATGCTCTATAAAAAAAATAAGTAATAAAAAATGAGAGAGAAAAAAGGATTGATTGATAATGAATTTATGACCATAAATATTTTTTTTATAAGGAAAATGCTATTTCTTTAGAAAAATACTTTATCTGTTTCAAAATACATATCCATTTTGGAAAAATGGTTGTAACCAAGAAACCAAATAAATTTTGTCATTTTTGATGAAATTATGTGTGTTTTCTATAATACCCTTAACCATTTATTATTTCATTATATTTTTTTTCTCTCTCTCTATAATAAATATATAAGGGTATTATTGACAAGACAATAATTAATGTTGCATTGAAACTTGAAATAGACAAATATTGTGAAACAAAATTAATCTCGACATGTATTTTGAAACGAAGGGAGTTGTATCAAGAATTTTTCAAGACATAGTTGACAAGTTTTAATTGCATGATTTATTTGTTTACCTCCTATTTTTAAGTCACACCTTCTTAAATTGTGACAAATAGTGCATTGTGATTGACTGCTTTTTATTCTTGAAAAATTCTTGATGTTATTTTTTTAGAAATATAACATTGCTCTTTTCATAATTAGATGATAGAGGAAGAAATTGGTGTAGAAGAATTATTTTAGGGATAGTTTTAAACCTTTAGATTAAATGTAATGAATGGATGAAATTTGGTCTGAAACAAATTTTGACATGTAAATAAACAATCATTCAAGGAGAAATGCTATTGACAAACTCTTTTTAACACACCCACTTACATGATGCCACATCATCTATTTAATTAACAGTGGTTACTGGTTACCGGTTGTCCCTATTAAGAGGGTTATTTCTTTTTATTTTATTTTTCTTTTATTATTTGTTCAACCGCTCTCACACACAGGAGTATATAAAACTCCAGTGAAATCATCTCTTTCACAAACTACTATACTGCTTCTCGACAGAATAACAAGAACATATCACAGAGACCAGCACATCAAACTCCATCTTTACCCTGCAATTGGCAATATTCTTCTTTTCATTTAAATTGGTAAGCAGTGATTTGGTTGGGTCAGTTGAGGAACCAAATATAAGTGCTAAAAAACTTACACCATTTGAGAAATATATAGGACATTAATAACAGATGAGATTCAATTGTCGTCTAATTCATAAAGGAATGGAGCAAAATGGCAAAATCACCCAACAAGACACAACCCCTAATAAAGGAATAATATGAAATAATTGTAAACGAGCACTAGTGCTATAAATAAGAAAAAAGGACGTGGATTTTGTGAACTGGATTCTTGTTTCTTGCCGTATCTTGTGCAAGCATAACTTACATCAATAAACTCTCTAGAAATCTTTGAACGGCGACTATTTTTAATTGATATCCCAAATCCAACCGACTTAGCATGAGTGTAGAATGAATAAGTATTTTCTTGTGAATCAAATTCCATTCTAATGTTTGGTTCTTGACCACCGTTAGCCTCTAAATCAACCGTACATGAATCATTGTCATCAATCTCCTTGACAACCTGATCTTCATTCCCATCAATAGAATGTTCTCCGTTCCCATCAACAACTTCCATTAACTCCTATATTTCAGATAATAATTATATATATAACACGTCATGATAACTCAAAGCAACAAAGAATGTACCGAATAAAATAATCATTAAAAAGAATTTATTTGGGGAAGTTGGTAACGATGAATGTAAATATACTATGTAGAAAGATAAAGATCTAAAACTAATCGTCTAAATCCCGCGCGCGCGCACACACACACACACACACACACACACACACACACATATATATATATATATATATATATATATATATATATAAAGGAAACTACCCCTTTCAACACACTTTTGGGTTGAAATTTTCTTTCCAAAAATACTCTTAATTTTAAATACAAGTAACACATGTAACAAATAGATAAGAATAAATTCAATATTATAACAAATGTAACAAACATAATATTATTTTTTTTGTTTAAATCGGGTATCCTCGCGTGCAACTGCGGAGACTAATCCCTCGAGCATTGTGGGACCCAAATGGGCGGCAGGCTCTCCCTAAGAGTTTTAACGTTGTTGCATGCCCAAGGCTGGATTCGAACCCAGGACCTTGTGATAGACTTTTAGCAAGTGTACTAAAAATGCATCGAAGTAATAAAAATAAGTTCGTATCCACGAAGACTATGTTAATCTCAATTTGGCAATAAAATAAATATTTAGGATGTATAATTTATTTTGTAAATATATATTTGATTTGATTGAATAAAATTAAATAACATAAAATATAGATTTAGTTAGAAAATATTTATTCGGTTAGAAAATAAAGATTTGGTTAGAAAATATGAAGAGAGATGAGATCAGGTCTGTCGAATCCTCTAATGTTCCCCTAATTGGTATACTGCACTCTATTCTTATGAATGATTCTCTAGTCCCACGATAGTTAACAAATTAGTCCTAATCAATCCCTTGAGTTAGAACCCTCTTCTTAAACTACATCCCCTAATTCCTTAGGTGGTTTAATAATCTTCGAAGGATAAAGCACGTTAACCTAATATCACTAACAAACGACTATCCATTCCTAGACTAACCATGTTTATTAGAACAATTCAATGAGGTCTAAGTTGAAAGCTAGGATCAGTAGTCATTCATTCTCACTAAATCATGTTTATAGTTGATCAGGATATAAAAAGCATTAAGAACAATTGAATTGAATAAAAACTAGATTGTCATTCACAATAAATAGAGTTTCATCACAGCAACATGGATCAATTAGGGTTACATAGAATCATCTACCTAATCTATACGAGATTTAGCCACTCATAATTGAGTTTACAAATAGCATAATCAATGAAAGAATTAAAACATACATAAATTGATAAAAGGATGAAGAAATCACCCTCCTAGCCGTCTCTGGATGTCAAAATCGCACTTTGCTCTCTAAGATTCGTAACCCTTGTTTTCAGAATGGTCTTCAGCTTAAATAGGCACATAAATTCGCCCAAAATCGTGTCAAGTTTTAAGTAAATCGTGACACATTTTCACTTGTGTAACAAGTAACTAAATTAGGGTTTCACCAAATCGTGTCACGTTTTTGCCATCATGACACGTTTTCCTTAGTGTCGAAACAATGCATTCTGCCTTGTCAAATCATGTCACGTTTTTTACCAAACATGCCACGATTTTGTCTTTGCCTTTTTCTTCATTTTTCTTGCTTTTCTTGCTGCTTAAGTTGCCTTGTGAACTCCAAAATGTGATGAAATTGTTGTTATGTCATTAAAAAAAAGCACCAAACATTTATATTTTTACTTTTAAGCAAAACTAAAATTTCATAAAAATAATACCGTTCATAATTTTCAAACATTATCGCGATAAAAAGAGAGAAAATACGGGCACGAAGTGCCCGTTTTTCGCTAGTATATTATAAGACTAATATATTATATTTATATTTTATAGTTCCATCAAGTACCATATATACCAACAAGTAATGTTTACCTTACTTTTAAGAGATGATAGCAGATTACACTAGTGTAACATAGAAATTTGGTGGGCGTGGCTTTGAAACAACTAATGTCAACACCAACTATGGTTTGACGACGGTGAAAAGAATAAGTTGCAATGAGTGCAGCGGTGAGATTTTACAATATAGATAGATAGATGGCGCCAAGGTATATTTCATGAAAGAGTCTATTTTTGTGGGAATTGTGGACAAACGTGCTAGCAGTTAAATGCACATAATATAAAATAAAAATAAAAATTAAATTATTTTCTTTTCAACTTGAAGAACCGGTGATTCGGTAGACCACTATCAAAAGGGGGGGACGTGGCTTCATGTATGGGAGTGTGTTAAAAAGAGTTTGATATATAGTTTGACAATAGCATTTCTCTTCAAATATTTCTACCGGGACATATAGACATATGTAGTGAGCGGGTGTGTTAACGTTGCGCGTCACACGATACGTTACGGCTAGCTAGAATGATGAATCTGATAATGCAAGAGGCCGATACCAAATACAATATCCTCTCTTTTCCATGCATGCAATGTATCGACTAGAGTGAGAAATGATGGAAAAATTTGATGGAGAGGTTTGTGCTAAAATCTTCAATGAAATCATTAATATATGGACGTTTTAGGCATAGTCATGTACATATTTTATACTTAATTAATGAAAACACGAAGGTGAGACCATGAAAGGTGAAATCGGGTGGAAAATGCTTGATAGCACGACATATTGACAAGCATGAAGGCACACGACATTCTTAAGCTGTTTGATGAATTGTTTTTCATTTTATTAATTATTTATTTTCTTCCAGTTTGTTTTGCTTGCCGCATGATTTGTGTTTCGTGTATTGTCGTAGGGTAAAGAGTCGTGTTGTATAGCACTTCTCGAAATCGGGTTCCCTATGTTGCGTTTGGGATCAATACATTGCAGAGAAACGTGCTAAAATACATTAACACACAATTTTTCAATATACTTCTTTTTATTGATTAAATTTCATTTGGATCTCACCAAGTTAAGAGAGTTTCATACGAATTTAATGGAACTTGTTCTAATTTTAACCAATTAAAAAGAGTGTTTAAAGTGTTTACTAGTCATACATTGAATATAAACTTTCAAGTTGAAAGAGATCCTAAAACTTATTACATAAAAGATCTTTTTTTATTAGCATTTTTGCATTTGCAAAAAAAAAAAAAATGCTTACAAAAAGGAAAGCGGGAGCATACATGATAAATTGTCGGTGAGATTAGAGGAGCATCGAAAGCAACAACGAGTTAATGTTTTCAGGTATTAGATATATTTGTCTTATATCTTATATATATCCAACATTTAACTCATTCTTAGTCAAAGTATTACTAACAACTCACATTTGAACCCACATTTCTTTCTCTCGAGTGCGAGTGTTCCATATCATATACTTATATTGTGTTTCAGCCGACATAACATGTATGAATACATCGCCATGAGGACTTTTGCTTCAAGGATCCAATGCACTAATATTCTCTTCCTTTCCTAACCAAGTCAAACAAGGGCTCAAATACCACATGCGGTAAGTCGAGAGGAGCGTCTGAGCCCCAATGGGACAAATGGTCAAGGATCAACAAGAGTTCGGGACAACATATCTCCATCCAAATTGTAAGCCATTAATGGTATGAGTTACATTCTTATATTTATCCAATATTTAGTTCATTCATAATCGATACGAGACTAACTGCTTGGACATAAACTCTCTCAAACACCCCGTGGCCCCGAGTAAACTCACACTCTTCAAAGTAAATACAACTATATCGCACAATACTCTAAGACAATAGTATAAGTGGAAAAATACAAAATTAAGTTGTTTTTTATTGGAGTGTTTTATAATGGAGAACTAGAGTTTATATATATAGTCTTGGTCTCCCTTTTTCCTTTACAATATTAAGCTATGTTGGACCTTTTTAAAGTGTTTCGATTCCAACCAACTCCAAAAATTTCCACTTGATTAAAATGGATGCATATTAAAAGAAAACGACCATACTCCACCCTAAAAGAGTATACTCTTAAAACTAAACCATTTCAATAATTTTCACATCATCTTCGCCGAAAGTCATAGTTCAAAAGAACTATCGCATTTACTATAAAGAATACACATAATTTTAAGTCAAATCACTTTAAGAATTTTCACATTGACATAATTCAAAAGAATAATCACACTCTAACATAAAAAGCACATTTCACTTAAAGGTAAACCACAAACTTTCACATGTCAAAAATTTGACTAAAAACTTATGATGCAGCTTTTATATTGGTAGGAAGTTCTTCAACCATCAATATAATCTCACAACACAATTTATGGTAACAACTTGGTTAATGAATCGGGTAACCAATGTTAAACTAATAGCCAATAATCAAGGTTAATTAAATCACTAGATAAATGTTGGATTCAAGTGACAATCATCTCTAACTTTTTTTTATCGATATCAAATTTAATTTAACATTCAGTATTATTTTCCTATTAAAACATTCATTAAAAAATGACTGTAAAGTACTTCCTAACAAGTACCGTTCAAATCAAATACAAAACCTTCTCAAACTTGGATATATCGAATCGAAATAACATAAAGTAAGCAGCTCAGAAGATAAACATTTATTCAAGGAATCACATGCCAATAATGGAGCAACAATGCACCAATACACTAGTGCACTTACCATTTACATCACATTCATATAAAAGACAGTTAGAAGATTGAATCCTGCTCTTTACCCAACGAAATTGATCATTCCCAAGTGAAAAGACCAAAATACCCCTACGTGACTTAAGTCACGCTAGTGTAAACTTAAACCAAGTTAAGTTGCGCAGCGTGACTTAAGTCACGCTAGTGTTAAATAAATAAAAAAGTAGCGTGAGTTAACTCACGTTCATGACAGAACACAGAAACAACATTAAATGTTGTTCTGTTACTGGACATGTTTGTTAAAGGTTCAAAATGTCCCGTAATCACGCCACATTCATAGCTTACCCGAATTACGTAATTTTAACAAGATTATCGGATAATACGACATAATCGATGAAAATTACACAAAAACATCGTTTTTCTCACAATCACGTAATCACACATAACGATTAAAACGGTCAAAAATTAACAAATTTACCGGTAATGACCCGTAATCACTTAAACACACATAATGACACGTAAACGATCCAAATTACACAAATATGTCCATAAATTTATAAAATAACATAATCGCACATAAACGGTCAAAATGACGGAAATTCATCGTTAAACTACATAATGCGAGCAATAATTGGTGACACAATCGGCCACAAAAAAATAAATTCATTTCATATAATTATATAATATATAATATTAGTTACATATTGACCATAAATATCCAAATTACACAATCGGACACCAAAAATATGTCGGGGGGTAATACCACCAAAAAATAGGACGAACACCGACCGACCCAAAAGTGTCATAACCTATCTAACTAGAGTAGTGATAGTGCAATGACTTCGTCTTCATCCATGTCTTCCAACTCTTGCTTTGACTTTTCCGGAGTGTCCAAATTAATGAGATTGTGCTCATTTGTTGGTTTCTTTGGCGGCTTTGGCTCATTAGACATGAGCATATTGTAGGCGGCTTGTCTATCGAAAAACTCAAAAAGCCATTTCTCCGCCTCACCTCTCTTGTGAGTCATCCAATCCGCGAGAGGAGGTGGTACCGGACAATTTTCTTTCAACTTCACATGTAGAAAGTGGCTTGGAATTAAGCATAAGCACATTATGTTGGAATGTGGCTTAAGTGGTGGAGCACTCCGGATTGGATAATATGTCTCACATGAACCACCCATTTCGGGCAATGTCAATAGAACAACCGCTCTATTGTAGCGACTAGCAATGATGTGACCCATATCTGGAGTGGTCAACCACTTTCTCTGGAGGTGCAATACCACTTTTACTTGTTGGAGGGTGTAAACCATCCAAGATGAGTTTGTAACAGCTCTCGGTAGCATAAATCGACATGTAGTTACTCTTGTGATTTTTCAACTCATTAATGAGTGCATGACGAACCAAAACATGATTTTCCTCATTCAATCCCATGTGCCTAGCTACGACCCGAAAACCACAATTACCATCCCCTTTGACATTCACAATGTCTTCAACATAAGGTCTCATGAGAAGTGGAATTTGTGAAATGTATGGTATTTGCAAATAAGGTTTTGGTTTTGAAGTAGGAGTGGAAGAAGCTTGTGAGTGGGAGAAAGTGCCAAGACGTGAAGCTTTACTCTTTGGACCATTACTCTTGGCTTGTGAACATTGATTATCCGGATTTTGAGCATCAATAGTCTCCCACCTAGAGGGGATTCAACCCGTTTTCGGTGTAGACTTCACCTTTTTAGGTGCTCCCTTGGTGGCCACCTTTTTTCGGAGGTGGGCTTCATCATTGTTTCTTCCGGAAATCCTAGTTCACGCAACTTTTGTTTGATGAAGAGTTTCATATTGTAAGGGGACCTCTTGATACGTTCTTGAATGGTGTCCCATTCCTCCGTAATGGAAAAATGCGCATCAACCTCTTGTCCGATTACACCTAACCTTCGCCAATGAGGGTGTATTTCATCCAAAAGAATAGGCAACTTTTTCTTTCTCTTCTCGGCAAGAATACAAGCACAAGGCAACCCGTACGTTGCCATTTGCACACAACCACAATCTTCTTTAGCAAAGCTGAATCTCCTAGAGCGCTCATATTCTTCATCAATGAAACCCAAAGCGGCCTTAGACACACGCCCCTCCAACTCGGAGAATAGCTTTTTTTTTTGTATTTGTGCACCATGACGGTTATGCTCCTTCCAAAACTCCCTTGTATCTCACCAAATTGGTTTTTCAACATTTTATCAACCTCATCCCAACATGATGCCAAATCTCCCACGCTACTTCTCAAGTACCTTCTCAATTGTGCATGAGCGGATTCAACAATGTTGGTGGTTCTACACCCTAGATGCAAGTATTTATTTGTCCATGCCCTAACAAAGTGTTTCTTAAAAGGGCAAAACGGTTTCCTCAACATATTTAACAAACAATGGAAATGGCCCGCATACCTCATCTTTGAATGTCAACCATCTAATAGAAAATTCACCCTCCGTAGGAGATTTAACCACATCTCTCCAAGCCCCCACTATTTTCTTAACAAGCTCACCATACTTGTCATCATTCGCTTCCTTCGCATCTTTGTCAACGCCTTTTGCTTTCGAATTAACTTTACAATCTGTGGCGCACTTAGATTTCACATTCTTCTCAATATGGAAATAGCAAAGTACATGGGTTGTTTTGGGAAGAACATCGGAAACGGCTTTCATCAAAGCGAGGTCCCTATCCGTGACAATCACATTAGGCATGTTGGCTTTTGAGGTCAAAAGGCCAACCAACTTCTCAAGTGTCCAAATGAAGTTATTCTCTCTTTCATAGGTAAGAAAGGAAAACGCAACCGAATAGGTCAATTTGGTAGAGGTCACACCAACAATCTCGAATAAAGGCATTCGATATGTATTGGTTTTGTAGGTGGAGTCCATGACCAAAACGGTGGGAAAAGTGTTAAGCAAATCAATTGAATCCGGATACGCAAAGAACAAGTCTTCAAGTGTGGTTTCCTCGCTGTTTTCTCTTGTGTAATAGACATAGCGACTCTCCTCTAACTTTGTAATCAAGTATTGCAATTCCGTCATGTCCTTTCTTTGCCCCTTGCGCCATCTAGTTCGCACATTATACACTTGCTTGATGAGTGTCTCACTTTCTTTGTTTTTTTCCTTCAAGTCCGTGAGAATATTTCTAGGCTTTGCCAAGCTCTTCATCATGTCGATCACTCTTTGCTTCTCATCCGCTTTTAGCCGACCCGCAAGAAGGTGTCTGGATAACTTTGGCGCCATTTCATGGTTGTGAACTCCACATAGCATTGCAATCCACCAATCTTGTTTTTTTTTCTCAAAGAAGCATTTCTACCTAAACAGACAATTGCATTTCCTTGAGCCGGTGCCTTCAAGCTTCGATTTCTTCCTTGTCTTAGGTGGTTTGTATTCACCACTCCTCTCACATTGCATAGTCATGTACGACGTTATTGTGCTAGATTTATCTATAGAAATAGTAAATCCGGCCCTAGCCGCTTGTCGACGAACCCAACCAAGTAACTCTTCTCAATCTTTCCATCTTTCATTTGTTGTAAAAAATGACCCGGTATTTTCTTTAATAACATGAACACCGGTAGGTACCGCTTTCGGCTTCTCTTCAAAGTTACCAGTTTTTACCGGTGTTGATTGGTTGTGAACTATGCGAGCTTGAAAAGGAATTTTCACTTTCAACTCTACTTGTTTGGTTGGTTTCACATCGTCGGATGCTACACCGGAACCTACGCCTACGCCGGAAGCTTTGTTTTCTCCGGTTTAGGTTCAACGGCATCGTCGACCACATTTTCAACCATCTCACACAATGCCTACTCAATAAAAAAAATAACAAAGAAAAAAAAATAACTTGTGCCGCAAGCAAAGCACGTAAAAAAAATGCCATAAAATTTCAAATTCTGGGTGCACAGTAGTGTGAGTTAACTCACGCTAGTGTTAGCCCTCTACACAAGTTAACTTGCACTAGTCTTAATCCCAGCGTGAGTTAACTCACACTGACCCTTATGGTACTGACCAAAAAAAACCTAACAGCCACAAAACCAGCAATAATGGGATGAGTTTTGACGGTACATTACCTGTTCTATGATGCTTGATGAGCGTAGAAACTTGTTTTTTGACGATTTGCAATGATTTGGAATGTTGATTTTGCCCCAAAAATTTGCACTTTTTGGGTTTTTGGGTGTGGAGGAAAAGAAAAAATGAAGCTTTGTGGTTGACTTCTGGGTTTTGAACGAAAACAGTAGTCAGCGCAAGTTAACTTGCGCAGTGTGACTTAACTCACGCTACGCAAGTTAACTTACGCCGGGGCATTTTCGTCATTTCACTTAGGAATGAGCGAAAATGTTTGGGTAAAGAGCAGGATTCTAGAAGATTTCATCCTATCTCTAAAATCCACTTCCACGATGTAGCAATAACTAGCCCATTGGAACTAAATGTCTATAATTTGATTTAAAAAGACACTGATTTCTTCAATTTTAGATAGTCAACATTTGATTTAAAAAGACACTGATTTCTTCAATTTTAGATAGTCAACAATACTGTGTGATGTAATTCAAATAGTCTAGGTTTTACCGTTGTAAGGTGCAGTTAATTAATAAGCCTATATATGGAATGGAATAATTAATCTTCCATTGTTTGGATTTTCACTAAAACGATGAAATAGAGTCGAACCTAATGGTATGCATTCCACAAGTTACATGCATTTTGGTTTCCCTCCAATTTTCATTATTTTAAACAAGTTTTGGATAAATGATGGTTTTGTAAATTTAATGTAATTTTTATTCATTTTTTCAAAATGCATGGGAAGAAAAAATACCACGTTAATCATGAGCGCTTTTTTGATGGGGGCATGGCTATTTGACTACGGAATTGGAATTCACTTGCTTCAGGCAGAGAGGACCATGAAATTATTGTAAGGAAGAACGAAATTAATGCAAGTGTGATGAAAACATGGATGCAGTAAAGAAATGTTTGAAAGATATACAGTTCTTATCATAAAATATAGTAAAGCTATGAATATGATAATTTTTTATATATTTTTTTGGTACATTTTATATTTATTTAATAACGTGATCATATATGAATGTATGTAGTATGTGTGAAATAATTGTATATACATAGTAAACCCACCTAGGTTGGCCGGATGGTAGTGGTTTAGAATATGAAAGTGTTCTCCTCTTTGAGGTTTGATGTTCGATTCTCTCGGTATCAATTTCAATAGACTAATTTAGATTCTTCAACAAAAATTAATTAAATTCTTTCGATTAAATTGTTAGCGTTTTTCACTTTTCTACAAAAATAAAATGAAAATTGTTGTTCACATATATCATAAGGCTGAAACACACATGTAAAATACGAAAATGCCCCTCGACAGTTAACTGTTGAGAAATTCAAACACTGCCTGCAGTTAACTGCCGAGGTTTTCCTCAATAGTTAACGGTCAAGAAAATGTTTCATCAAATGAAACAACCACCCACTCCCCCTACACACTATTTCATCATCACATTTCTCTCCTCTTCCATCTAAACCCCCAAATCCAATTTTTCACCAAATCTTGATCCAAAATCATTGAAGCATCAAGCATGGGAGGTATCAACACACTTTTGACGTGTAAAAATAGGTATTGAGCATTTTAATTCGTTCATTTTTACCTTTTGTTATGGGCTTTTACGTCAATTTACGTAGAACTCTGTCATGGGAAACCTCAGTAGCTTACTACCGAAGTAAATTTTGATAGTTTAGTGCCGAAGTAAATCTCGGTAGTTAGGTACCGAGAATTACTTGTGAAAAAAATTTCAAAACGAAAAAAGGGCATATAGTTCCATTTTCACCATTTTTTTTGTTTTTTTTGTTTTAATTCATTATGGCATTGATGTTTATGCATTATTAATTCATATTTTTATGTTGTTTAATTATAGTAATAGTAGAGAACGCAGAAGATGTTCCGAAAAAGACAAAACCAAATTTCGTTGAAATTTCCGGAGATGTCAAATCGCCTAAGGTTGAAGCCAAACCAAACATTGTTGGAGCTTCTGTCCATGTTGAAGCTTCTAAATATGTTCACTTCGGTGTCCTCCCACTTCATGCCCACGAAGTTGACACGGGTAGGTTTTTTTCAGACGATGTTAAGTGGAAAGATAGAGACGAATTGCTTAAGTGGGCACGTCGTCAAGAAAATAAGGCGGGATTTACAATTGTTACACAAAGATCAAGTTTGATCAATCCAATGTTGCGCCTAGTGTGTGAAAGGAGTGAAACTCACAAAGTGTCGAAAAAAAAAACCGAAGTATGCGACAACGGACTCAAGAAAATGTGGGTGCTTGTTCATGGTTAGTGAATATCTTAGTAAGAAAACAAATGAATGAGGATTGAACATTCTTAATGGAGTACACAACCATGCGATGGAGCCGGCTTTAGAAAGACACATTCTTGCCGGTAGATTAAAGGAGGATGACAAGAAGATTGTACGTGACTTAACCAAGAGCAAGATGCTTCCAAGAAATATTTTGATAAATTTGAAGAACAAACACCACATTGCATGAAAAATATCAAACAAGTGTACAATGAACGTCAACAAATATGGAAGGCAAATAGAGGTGATAAGACGCCGTTGCAATATCTAATGGCAAAGTTGGAGGAGCACAACTATACTTATTTCTCAAGAACACAAAGTGAAAGTACTACAATTGAAGATATCTTTTAGGCTCATCCAACATCCGTTAAGTTGTTTAACAATTTTCCAACGGTTTTGGTTATGTACTCCACCTACAAATCCAACATGTACAAGATGCCAATGTTTGAGGTAGTTGGGGTCACGTCGACCGATTTGACATATTCGGTTGAGTTTGGATTTGTGACACATGAGAAAGAGGAAAACTTTGTTTGGGTTTTAAAAATGTTGCGTAAATTTCTTACGTCAAAGATGAATATGCCTAAGGTGATTGTGACTGACAGGGATGGATCTTTGATGAAAGCAGTTGGAATTGTTTTCCCCGAAAGTTATGCAATGAATTGTTACTTTCATGTGCAAGCAAATGTTAAATAAAGGTGCATCTTGGAGGGGAGAAAAACACAAGAAGGGGGGGTTGAATTGTGTTAGTCTTTTTCTACGGTTTCTCAAAAAACACTTCAACACTTTGATCAGAAGCAATGTGAAGAGCTTCTGATGTAGGTGATCAGGAGCGTATGCAGCTGAATAAAACAGAGAGAAAGGGAAGAAGAAAGACACAAGCAATTTATACAGGTTCCTTCCACAAACCGAAAGTAGTCATGTCCCCCTTGCACTTCCAAGGAGAGTTCACTATAAGTAATATCTGATTACAAATGCTCACTGCTAAACTTAGCAAGAGACTTCAAATTGCTCAAGCACAAAAGCAAGAGACTTCTATTGCTCAAGCACAACTGCAAGAGACTTCAAATCGAACAGAATTACAATGAAAAATGTTTGAGGTTGAACACTTGATATACAATCAGTGGTGTTCACAATACAAATCAGATACATACTCTTTAGACTCTAGAATTTCAAAGATATGGACTTGAATACAGAAATTCTAAGTGAACTTTGGATGCTGAACAATTTTGACAGAGTTTTGGCGCTTTCAAATTGTTGTAGAGTCTTGTTGTTCTTCAAGTATTCACTCCTTTATATAGAGGTGTGAATTTGAACGTTGTAAGTGCCAGCACATCCAAAAAGAGTCGTTGTTGAAGCTTGATCTTTCACCAATGATTCCTTGCCTGATTAAGGTATTGTTCTATGAAGGATCAATTTCAAATCCATTCAGTTGAGAGGGAACATTGTTGCAGGAGTGGTTGTATTTCAGAGCTGTTATCCTTGTCTTGTAGTAGAGACACAAAACAGAGTAGTGGTTGTACAGTTCGTACAAAGTACATTTGTCAACGCTCTTTGTATCTTTGCAACCAAATGACTTCAAATCCTTTTGAAATGACCGTTGCATAATTCCACTAGTCTTCTGCCAATGTAAGATGAATTTCAATCCAAGAAACAACTCTTGAAGCTTCAAATTCTGTGGATTCTGATGAACTTGAGCTTCTGTTGAAATGTAGCTTCTGATGAGGCAGCTTCTGATGACGTCATCGCTTCAGGAGCACTCAGTCTTCAGGAGCGCTAGTCTTCAGGAGCACTTCTCTTCAGATACTTTAAGCTTCCTTTTTCTTAACTTCTTTGCTCTCTTTTGTTCATTCAGAACCTTTGTAAGATGTAAAATACTGTCTATGGTCTTGTACACTTGAACAAATATTAGCAATTCCAATTGTCAATTTTTAATACCTTGTTATCATCAAAAACTCTTTAAGGTTTATTGTTAAACACATTTTGTTCCAACACATCTTAGATTGTAGATATCCTTTGGGAAAAAAAGGATAGGAAAAAGGTGAAACATGGTGATGTTATGAAGAAGATAATGAAGGCATGAAAAGCTATGGTTGAATCGCCCAGTCAAGAGTTATATGCAAATGCATTAGTGGAGTTTCAAGATGTTTGTAGTGATTTCCCAATTTTCCTAACCTATGCCATCACCACCTTGAAGGAAGTGAAGGAGAAAATAGTGAAGGCATGGACAGACCATGTGTTGCATCTTGGTTGCAGAACCACCAACAGGGTAGAATCAGCTCATCCTTTAGTAAAGAAATATTTGGACAATAATGTGGGTGATTTGGGTCTTTATTGGGAGAAAATACATGACATGTTGGTGCTTTAGTTTACTGCTATACAAACATCATTTGGTCAAAGTGTTACTATATTGGAACATAGATTCAAAGATGTCACTTTGTACTCCGGTTAGGTGGTCATGTGTCTAGATATGCTTTGGAAAACATTGCATTGGAAGAGTCGCGTTGTAGGGGAACAATGTGCATGGACAAGGAAATTTGTGGTTGTGTTCAAAGGACATCTTACGGGCTACCATGTGCGTGCAAAATTGCTACTAAAATCCTTGAAGAGAAGCCAATTTTATTGGATGAGATACACCATCATTGGCATAAGCTACGTATGGGCGAAGAAAGTAATGAACATGGTTTTTCTGTCGATGATGAGTGGAGTGCTATTCAAGAACGTCTCAAGAAAGCCCTTTGCCAAATGAAGCTTGAAATCAAAGAAGTTTTGCGGCAGTTGGCATTTTCTGAAACCACCATGATGTCTCCACCACCACGAAAAGTGCCAACCAAGGGAGCCAAGAAAAAAGTGGACATTGCGAGGTCTAGAGGAAAAGTTACATCGACTAGTCGGATCCCTTCTTCGTGGGAGGTTGTTGATTTCCAAAATCCGGATAGTCAACCATCACCAACAACTTCATCATTTAAAAGAAAAAGAAGTGCTCGTCTTGGTAAAACATCATTTTCTCCACTTCCACCACCTACTCGATATCCAAAGCCTAAGGTTATTCCGGTTAATAGGCCTCTTGATTATATGTCACGCTTCTTGCTTCCATTTATTGAAAAAGTGGTGGATGTTTTAGGCGATGAACATTGTGGGTTTCGGGCTATAGCCGAGTTCATGAGATTTACCGAAGAAAATCATATCATGATCTGTACACATCTTATTCAAGAGTTGAAAGATCATAGAGATGATTATGTTGAAGTATATGCAGGTGAGGATCGTTATAACTATATTTTAAATGACTTACATCATCCCGCAAATATGAAAGGTTATGCACATCTTGTTGATAAGTGGTTGACTTTTCTGGCATGGGACACCTTGTTGCTAATTATTACAAAAGGCGTGTGGTCGTTTTGACAAATCTTGAAGTTGGAAAATCGGAATCTTTTTTCACACTAAAAGGGCCACCACCGTCGGGTAAGCAAAAAACTCCCATTTTGTGCCTTGGGGTAACTCCAAATCATTTCGTGCTTATTTTTTTAAAGGATGGTTGTCCACTACCTCCATCATCTATGAAGTGGCACAATCACAAGAAAGAAGATGCGGTGACTTGGGAAGATGAGTATTTGGATCAACATGAGTTGTTCCGAAAGCTCATGATTATTGAAAGTGGAAACAAACTGCCGCAACCACAAAATGAGTCAAACAAAGCGGCGCCTGTTCTGTTGGACACTCTCGAAAAACCAAAGCAACAATTTGAAGTTATTACGGAAGATGAGGAAGATTCTATTTCACTTGATCTTCCCCAATCACTTGGTTTTTAATGAGTGATTTTTTTGTCGGTGTTAGTCCTTTTTTTTGGTAGAAATTACACCAACGTATATTTTGGGGTCAAAATTGTAACGTCAATTTTTTATGGCCAATATATAAGTAACATTATTTAATTTATATAAATATATGATAATATGATTTTTATGTGGTGAAACTAGTGCATACTTATTTCTTCCTTGTTAATGTTTACACATTTATGTTTACGCATTTTATATATATTTTATTGATTATTACGTTTCGTTTAATTACATTGTAATGTATGATTTTATTTCATAAAGCTTTTGTGTAGTGAAACATGTCAGAGGTTGCAAAAATTGAAGGTTGTGTTCGATACGCCGCTTTTAAAAAGACAATTAAGGTTATGATATGGCCGACAGACTCTCTTGATGATTTGAAGGCACAATTAAACGCTTATTTTGTGCATATTGGTGAAAATTAACATACACATCACTTATTTGCTCAAATGCCTTGCATAGACTTAGGAGAAGATAAAGATGAATACGCATTGAAAACGGAAAGCTATATGCCTTGGCTTATTGAATACGATAGCGACGTCGGATTTATGTTTCCAAATATGGTGGAAAATAATATATTATATATGTATGTTCTTCCATATACAATTGCGTTGAATGTGTTGTTTAATTTAACTATATGTCATGTGTTGTAATGTGTTGTTTAATTATGGACCCCATGTAACGTTTTGATGAATTTCAAACTTTTGTATACTTTGAACCAAACATTAGTTTGTTTTAATTATGGACAATTGTAAAAGATAATGTATTTTTCTTGTTTACGAGTGAGTTTAACTATTGTATGAGTTATATTGCCTTTGGAAATGCTCTGGTTTAATTACAGGTAAAAATTGGCCAAAAAATAACTTGGAAATTCTTTAAAATTATGCAGAACTCACTGTCGTCTGCATAACAGTTCTTCGAATTTGGATTTACTCAACAGTTAACAGAAGGACATTTTCGTATGTTGTTCAGCCTAATAAAATTGTTATGGTTTTTTTTTTTTTGGTCGAATTGTTATGGTTTTTACTTATCACCCTTTTTGTCATGCAACAACTTCATCTCGCGAGAATTTGACTTTTCTCGATATCATTTTTTTCTCTTGGCTTCATCTCTTCCATTTTATCGGTAATTTCTCATCTTCACCTTCTTCCTCTTTCCTCAATATCTCAATTTCAATGGAGTAGCTTCTTACTCTTTCAATCGCAAACCGAGTTTTTTTCTTCAGTAAAATTTCTCTTTCTCGTTCTTCGCATATTTGTGTGTGTGAATTATTATTTATATGCATTTGATTTGGTTTTGAGTTTTTAATTTTTGTGCTAACTATGTTTTTGTCCTGTGATTGAGGGTTTTTTTTATTTTTTATTTTATTTTTCCGAGGATTAAAAAGAGGTGAAGAAGAAGAATTTGAGGGTTTTTTTTATTTTTTTTTATTTTTGCGAGGATTAAAAAGAGGTGAAGAAGAAGAATTTGCAGGTAGAGTGTGTTTGGATGGGGGAATGTTTTGAGGGAATTCAAATACTTTGAGGTGAATTCCATTGTTTGGATAATAATTTAAAGAATTTTCAAAATGATGGAAATTTATGAATTATTTTGTTGAAGTTAAATTGAGAGCATTTCAAATGACACCTAAAAGTTAAGAATTTCAAAATTCTTCTTTGCTATATTTTTTCAAATTTTGCATTTTGGTCCCGAAATTTTCCAAAATTTTGAATTTGACCCCAATAAATTTTAAAAAATTGCAAATTGACCCCTCAAAATTTCCAAAAATTATAATTTGACCCCTCAAAATTTTTGAAATTTGCAAATTGACCTCTATTTTCAATTTTTAAATTTGGCCCAACAAAATTAAAAATTACAAAAATTGCCAAAATGATGGCAATGAAATTTTTTATTACTCCATCCAAACAAAAGTATTGAGAAATGAAAGTATTTTAATTGAATCATTTAAATTACCTAGAAATCTAAATTCTTTAAAATTTCTCAATTACCTTATCCAAACTTGAGTGTGTTTGGATGGGGTGATTGAGAAATTTTGAAGAATTTATAATTTTAGGGAATTCAAATGATTCAATTCAATTGCTTTCATTGTTAAATGTTATTGTTTGGATGTAGTAATAAAAAAAAATTATTGTCATATTTTTGGGCAACTTTTATAAATAAAAAAAATTTGGCCCAAATTTGAAAAATGAAATTAGGGGTCAATTTGAAATTTTCAAAAAATTGAGGGGTCAAATTATAATTTTTGAAAAACTTGAGGGGTCAATTTGTAATTTTTTATAAATTTATTGGGGTCAAATTGAAAATTTTGGAAAATTTGAGGACCAAAATGCAAATTTTGAAAATTTATAACAATGAAGAATTTTGAAATTCTTAACTTTTATGTGTCATTTGAAATTCTCTAAATTTAACTTGAACAAAATACTTCATAAATTTCCATTATTTTGAAAATTCTTTAAATTATTATTCAAACAATGGAATTCACCTCAAAGTATTTGAATTCCCTTAAAACATTACATTCCCTCAAAACATTACCCCAATCCAAACACACTTAGGGCGATGGAGGTGTTACATGCATGCCTTTGCAGTATATTATGGCGAGATTATCGTGTTCGGAGAAAATGGTTTGCTAAGGCAATAGTAATAATGGATTGAACTCCAAGTTTCTTAAGACCGAAAGCATGAATATGAAGCCGGGGGAGAGTGAATTAGCGTTGGATAGTGTGAGCAACAGGAGTGGTATTGATGTTGAGAATGGTGTGCACAAGGAAGAAGTGGAAGGGGGTGAATTGGTTACTATTTACTAACTACTTTGAAGTGGCCTAGATGTGAGGTTGAGATTGAGAACGGATATGAATTTGATGTCAAGAGGAAGGGAGATTGAGAATGGGGAGAGATGGAAATCAAGGGAGTTTCAGACGTTTGAGAAGAGAGAGATTCATTCTGTAAAATGTAGAAGAGACAATGCGGAGAGGGGAGATAAAGGAGAAAATGAATATGGACCACTGGTAAAGATGATTGTGAAAGGGGGGTGTTTGTTCCGGATATATGGGAAAGAATGATTATGGTATCAGTAGTAACCAAAGAAATTAATTGGGTAAGGACATAGGGCTGAAATTTCAATGTGGACATACGCCACCATCTTCTTGTAGATATACAGGTGAAGATTCTTTTAGAAAGAAAGAATTTGTTAATAGAAGTGGGAATCAACATGTTAAAAAATTCTCCCAGGCTGTAGAGTGCACAGCAGAGGAATGTGAGGTTGGTTTGAAGATTGTTGATGATGAGAAAAATGCTTATAGCAATGGTAAGGGTCATACATGGGATTACGCCTCGATAATGATTTTGGCAGCTACGAGCGGAAGCATTTTGCAGATTTTACAAGTTTTATAATTCGAAGACTTTCTGATAGTGCGATGCTGATGGGTATGACTTAGTTGTTGTTGATGCCATGCACAAGGCGAATTATGCCAGTTGAATATGTCATTCTTGCCGACCCAGTTGTGAAGCCCAGTAAGTTGTTTTATCATTCATGCTATCTGATTGTGATAAATCTATTTTCTCAACTTTTCACTAGTTCTCTTTCCTATGGAACAATTGGTTTTATATCGTTATATATATATATTTAAGAAAAAACCCTGTTTTGTTTGTTATTACTTTTGTTCCTTTGTCAAGAAACTTTAACTAGTTTGTTGGTAGAGCGTCCATTTGTTTTTATCCTTGTCTTTGCTGTGGCAACAAATATGCCAACGAATCTAATCTACTTGATGCAATTATTGTATCTGAATCTTTCTAGAATTAGACACGAGTTTGAGATTCAATAAAGTGCTACTTTTTTTATATTTTATCCCAGTGTTGTCCTTAGTAATGGATCTGATGTATTTATTGATTAGCTGCTGAGGATTATAAATCTGGCGCATAATCCTTTTGCTACATTTTCCATTATAATATCGTTTCGGGCTATAATCTATTGTCTTTTTTTACCTTTTTTTTTTTAGAGTTACTGCTGTTGATGGCCAGTATCAAATTGGTATTTACAGTGTTCGTAAAATTCAACATGGTGGAGAGATCACTTTTGATTACAATTCTGTTACTGAGGTTTGCTCTGTTGCCTGCTGATTTCTATCTATTCAAGGCAATAAAAGTATCTGAAGCATATCTTTGTCTAATGAGTACCTATTATGTATTCATCTCACTGTAGAGCAAGGAAGAGTATGAAGCATCAGTTTGTCTGTGTAGAAGCCAAGTATGCCGGGGGAGCTATCTGAATCTGACTGGTGATGGGGCTTTTCAAAAGGTTTGGACTTGAATTTTATTTCAACTTGTAAGTACTAAGAAAAATAAAAGGAGAAATGTGATATTTTGAAGATGAACAATACAGTTTATATTTCCATTTAAATCGATTGGTTACTTCATCTGTTGAGTAAAATATGTTTCCCCTCCTCTCGCATGGAATTCTTGATCAGCATTATTTGATGCTGGAAGCTTGTGAATCAAACTTCGTGTCTGAAGAGGACTAATGACCTTGGAAGAGCTGGTTTAGGCAGTTGTTTGTTGGGGGTCTGCCAGATTAGCTTGTTGCTTATGCAGCTCGCCATGTATGTTCATTCTTCTGTAATTTTACCATTTTTTTTTTACGATTGTTGTGTATTAAATTTGGCTGACATTTCTCCTGTCGTGAAGGTGAGATTCATCAATTTTGAAAGAACAAAACTTCCTAAAGAAACTTTAGAGCATAATCTGGATGAAAAGAGAAAATATTTTTCAGATGTACATCTTAAAGTTGTAAGGAGTGATGCTGAGGTTCAGGTGTGCTCTCTGTTCCCTTATGTGCTTTTTTATTATATAGATGACATTTGCAAAAAAATCTTGTTGATTGTTCTACATTGGATGCAATATGGCCTAAAAATATTATAAGTGGGGATTATCTTTCACCTTACAAGCTGATTTTGTAGGGTTGAGTTGGACCAAATCGAAATTCTAAGATTTTATTGGTATTCGAGCTTATCCCAAATTGGTTGGATAGTTTGTTATCGGGCCACTCAGGTCATGATCCTGATGTCCAGTCTTGGACATGACAGAGGGGGTGTTTGAATTCCACGTTAAATGTGATGTAGTCTATAGGCTGAAAAAAATTATAAGTAGGACACAAATTCTAAGAATTCCCATAATACTCATATTCCATTGAAACTTTTATTTTCCTTTAATATCTTTGTTTGACTCAGGCGGAGGGACTATACAACCAAAGGCTTCAGAATCTTGTTGTCACTCTTTATAGGGTGAGTCTGCCTCTCTATGGTCTAATTGCTTATTTGTTATTCTTGTTTATATTTGTACAAAAGAAAAAAAGTTTGGCACTTAAAATATGTTCATAAAGGAGAAATGCTAAAGACTAGTGTTTCTATTACACGCTTGTTAAAAGAAGCACCAGGCTAATACTGTTAAGGTAGGAAGTCAAATGGAATGAGAGTATCTAGATGATCAAGAAATTTACATCTCACGCTGTATGTCAAGGACTTCACGAATACTTCGTTCTAAGTATGTTGATGGCAAAAAAGTGAACTCATTTTACAGTTTATCTCACAGCACATCCGTAATTTTCCATTTCATTTTGTAGTTTTCAGAGGATTTTAATCTTTGATGGGATATATTACAGGTAAGGTATGTTACGAGATGTATTTTTTGTGATCCATGAAAAGCACCGCCTCCTCTTGAGAAGCTCAGTCCTGAAGCAATTGTTTTGTCTCTGGAAAGAAGAGGGATCATGTGGAAGAAGACATCTTGAATGATCTCAAATCCAAAACTCATGCTTGTGATCTTTCAAGTTCAGCAGATATTCAGAAAGAGCTTCAGAAATCTCTATTATGGTAATTGGTTCTTGCTTCTGGCTGTTGTGTGTGTTGAAGAAGTGGTGTGTGTGTGTGTGTATTTTAACCTGGTGGAACTTCCAATCTTTAATGTTTGTTTTCTCCCCCTTTCTATATAGGTTGAGGGATGAGACCTGAAGTCTTGTACATATAAATATCGGCATGATGCTGCTGCTGACTTACTCCATATTTATGCTTATACCAAGTACTTCTTTAGAATACATGTATGTTTTTCCAAATACCAAGCTGCATAGAGCAGTGGATTTTTCTTTGCATTTTGAACTTCTTATTTTAAAATCTCTTGTTTTCTTTCAGGAATATCAAGTCCACTTGACTTAGGCCCCAAGTATACTAATAAAGTTGGGACCAGAGGTTCAGGAGTACGGAAAAGTATATGGTGAAAATTATTGTTTGGGGCAGCTGATTTTTTGGCATAATCAGAGTAATGCAGATCCAGATTGTAGCTTGGTTAGAGCAACTGAGCAAGTAGGGGGTGTTTGTCTTTACCACACATCAGTTCCTTTTATGCCAAGGCTCAGAAGTCATCGCAGAATCGTGTTTACTATCCAAGGACTGTCAGATCTATGCTGGCAAGAATGGTTAGCTCTTTTAATATTATTATTACTATTATGGTTCTTAACTTATTTCCTAAGTAGGCTGCGTTTTCAGGAAAATAACAACAAAAGGGAAATGTTGTTTCATAGGATTAAATTTTCCATAAAATTATATTGTTCCATCAACAATATGATAGAAACTGGTAACAAAAATACAAATGAATAGTAATTACTATGGGTTCCCAAGAAATTCAAGAGTCTTGGGTCTCTCCCTTCCATTAATTTGAGAGCTTGGCCTCTCCCTCCCAATTGCCAATCAGTAACTGTCTGCCTATTCTTTTCCACTTTCCAGTATTTTCTCTATTTATTCTAATTAATTAAACATAATGTCATAATTTAAATAGGTTTAATACATCGTTTGGTCCTTAACTAATGATCCCTTTAACTAAAAAACGTCTCAAATTGGTCCCTTATGTCTTTTTCTGTTACCTCTTTTGTTCTCTCCGTTAGTTTTTTAATATCTAATATTTTTGATATTATTTGAACCATTTGATTTCATGTGTACACAACAATGAACCACCACCACCAGATTTTTTACCTTATTCATCTTCTTCCTTCCACCACTTCTTCATATTCATGTAAAATTCATACACATTCATACAATATACCAAAAAAAAAATCAACATTTAACCAACATGATGATTTAATTTTTTTATACAAAATAAAAAATTAAACCCAATTGTCCATCGTACTTAGCTTTCACAACCCAAAAAAAGTAAATCCAATTTCTTCATCACTTTCATTTAGGAAATAAAAATCCATAAAATTAAAACTAATTTTTTTTTTTAAACTTAATCTTCATTTCTTCTTCTCATGAAGACCCATAATTTTAACAAGTTCAGACCCATAATTTCTTCTTCATACTAGTCGTGACTAACAAATATCACCACTACCACTGTCCCTCTTAAAACTCATCAACATATCCAGAATCCAAACCTTTCAATTCAAAACTTGACTCACCACTTCTTGAAAAAAATTGAAACTGATTGAATTCAATTGTGATGTTGAAAAAAATAGATGTTGGACGAGTGAACGAGTGAACTGGAAAAGGGGAGAGGTGGACTCGGCTTGGGTGGTGTGTTTTATTGGATCTGCATAATAATAACACTGAAAAGAGGATGATGATAGAATTTTTTTTTAACTGCCAACAACTTTATTATAAAAAACCAGACCTCTTAAGACAAGAAGGATGGTTCACCAAACACAATACAAGCCACACAGGCGGCACCCAGACAACACAAAAGATAACAAAACCCACCAACAAAGGAGTACAGAGGCGCACCCAGCATCAACAGAAGGAGAAAAATACCTTCTATCCACTAAACTAGGAAAGTATCACCCAATGATAGATTGATGGTTCTATTGGTGATGATGATGATCGATTTGGGTGATTGGGAGTTAGATAGCCTTTGGGTTTGAAGCGAGAAATGGATCTCAGTTTTTTAACTTGAGAATTAGGGATGAAAGATTACTGTAATGGAGGAAGAAATTATTTGGGGATTTATTGATGATTTAAGATTAATGAATATGAGTTTTTTTGTTTTATTTTCTAGTTTCTTTTTTTATGAAGATAATGAGAAGTGATATGAAGAATAATATTTAGGAAGAAGGGTGTTGATGATGAAGATGAAGATGAAGATGAGGGAAGAAGAAGATGAGTGGATTTTATTGCGTGTTAGCGATTCACAGTAAAGTATAATAGACCCTACATGATTCAACTGTCTTCTTTTAAAGAAAAAATCAAAATATAGTTCACCTTAGACATTTGATGTTAAAAACTAATGGAGAGGACCAAAAGAAGTAACGGAAAAAGACATAAGAGACCAATTTGACACGTTTTTTAGTTAGGGGACCATTCTAAAAAAAAAATTAAGTTAAGGGACTAAACGATGTATTAAGCCATTTAAATATAACTGCTGTAACTTCTAATTCAAAAACCATTAAGAAACTGGCCCAACCCTCCTAGTTTTTCTATTACATTGCTTACTAATAATTGGTCTAACACAATAACAATCAAGTCTTACATCAGTAGATGAATAATGATGTTAAAGGGATCAACCAAATCCCGGTAGGTGAAATGATGATGAAGTGATGTGCATAAGCTCCTTTATTATTTCTCTTAACGAGGAATGCTAGCAACACATATTTTTTAATATACTTTTTTTTATTGGTTAAAATTCACATAGGTCCCACCAAATTATGTGGGTCCCATTTATATTTGGAGGGTCATATGTGAATTTTAACCAATCAAAGAGAAGGTGTTAAAAAATGTGTGTTAGAAGGTGTGTTGCTAGCATTTCTCTTCACTCTAATAGTTTGGAATGCCCAAAACAAAAAAAAGGGCACACACGGACAGTCAACTCTACTTTGGTAAAAAGGGGTGACATTAAATCTGGACCACACAACAACCAAGATAGATGTGCTGTGTGGCTCAAATACAATGGCAATATGTGTTGTGTGGTCCAGATTTAATGTCACGGTGACATTAATGTCACCAAAGTGCCACCCGGTAAAAAGTAGTACCTGAGTTTAAAAATGAACAGTTAAATTCATCTATCACTAGATATATCATCACCAACAAGTAGTTTCTCTTTGGTTACTTAAAGTAGCTTTCTGGGCGGCTGAGAAAGCCAAGTAATGAAGGGTTTTCTTGGATACCTGGTAAGCAACCTTACATGCATTTGTTTTTTGTTCATAGGAAACCACTTCTCTGCAACTGTCTGTAAACCTACATATATGTGTTGACACATCTTTATCTTTCATGGCTAGCTCTGATTTCCTCAATTAGATAAAGACCTCTTCACTTGGGTAGCTTTTTTCACAAACAGTTGACAATTAATCGCTTTTTTCTGTAACTTTTTTTGTCTTCGTTTTGGTGATGATAATCTATTTTGTATATCCAGGAGAAGCAGCCACAAAGATCTTGGCCCAAAGACCAGATATGGTCATTTAGAAGTTCTCCGAAATTCTTTGGTAGCCCAATGTTAGATACTGTAAAAAATCACTACACTGGACAGAAAGATGGTTCATTGGTTGAAAGTTGAAACACTGATCCGAGGCCGTGTGAGACCGTTAATTCTTGCATTTTATGGAGAAGTGGACAGAGACTTCCCTTTGAAACACCTATTATCAGATATAGAACGGTCATCATTCAGAGCTGCCTGCCTCTTTTAGAGTGCGGTTCTGTAATTATTAATCCAAGTCGTTTTTCCTTGTGCCTCTTTTCGGTCATTATCGTGTACAGTTTTCTTGACCTTTGAATTCTAATCCATTGATTGTAGCGTATTGTTTTACTCCTGTGTAATATGAATTGAAAAGTAGGAAGGAAAATAGAAAGGTTAATTCAAGGCCTTGTTGTGTTATCATCTAGTCCGTTAACTAGGTCAATATTTTATATGACAGAACCTGCAATGTAGTTTTCCTGATGAATGATTACAATTATTCTGACTTGGGATGAAGCGCGTTATTAACATTTAAAGCTGGCAAATAACTAGAACTAGAATCGATTCCGGTAGTAGTTTCATACAGAATGGAGATGGAATTTTATTGCGGGATGTTTGCAATCTGATGTCGGCGTCTTTGTTCTGAGCTGCGATTGTCTATCGGACTTGGAGGCTGGCATGAATTTTGAGCTAATCTAAACGTTGAGTCAGGTGATATTACTTGCAAGTCAGGTGATATTACTTGCCATCAGTACTCCATCTGTCCATAATATTTGGTCCTTTATATTCACATATTTAGAGATGATTAAGTTGCATAAGTTTAGACCTTTTTTTATTCATAATTCATTTACTAAAAGTTAAATTTATTTAATGCGTGCTTTTTGTTTATGTAAGAGTAAAAACAGTAAAATATCATTAACTGTATTCTTTCGATTTTTTAATAGTGTGTTTGGATTAAGGGTTTAGGAGGGAAAGGGAGGAGAGAGTTCAATTTTCTTTTTTAAGTTATGGATTATATAGCATGTTTTTCTAAAATAAATTAAGTGTGATTGAAGTATTTTACGATTGTTTATCATGTTAATATGTTAACTTTTTAAAAAATATTTTATTGTGTCCGTAATTTAAAAATGAAAAGTAAATTATTTCCTCCTTTCCTCTTCTAAACCCTCCATCCAAACACACCTTAAAAGAACTAGAATTTTGGGACAAAAAATAAGAGAAGTTAGTAGTTACCTCTAAATTAATGCAAAGGATTACCTACATCAATGCTTTTGGTTTTCCGGAGGCCATCAAACAGTCATCATTAGTGGTACAATTTAATTTGGGTGCTTAACTTTCTTTTAGTATATGCCTACAATAGCTTCTTGATTTAGCAACTTTCAACAGTTTTAACGGTGATGGAAATATAATTTGAGTTTCACTCAGTGGGTTTCAAGTTGAGCCTCCACTAAGAACAATTGCTCTTCTCACTTTAATTTTTGTTCCCAAGCACAGTGATACTGAAATGCCCCTTTATTAGAGGGTATTTTGGTATTTTCATAGTGCTTTGGGGCAAAAATTAAAGCAAAATCTTCTATTGGCAAGATAATTCCATAAAAGAATGGTTGTTACACCCACATAAGTATATGCGTTAGAGATGAGCTTATTAACATTTTTAATGGAAAACCTTTCATTTGATAAGGACCTCAACCTATTAAGGATTTCCATTGAAGGAAGAAAAGTAATAATTATATAAGGAATTTATCTCTCTTCAACAACTAATGAATTTCACAATTAAAGTAGGAAATAAAATATATAAAAGTTGGTCCCGTCATCTCAAGTTCATGTGATTTTTTCTCTTTTCAACTTCTTTTTATTTATTTTCTAAATACACGCAATGGCGGAGCCACTGCCCACCCAACCCTAAAAAAATGATATTTTATAGGTACGTATACACATATTAAAATATGTTGCGCTATAATTTATAGTTGTATAGCATGCTCCAAAGGTAAGGTTTAGTTAGATTTAGGCCCTGTTTGGATAAACAACTTATATAGATGCTTATAGCATTAGGGCTTATAGCATTAGAGCTTACATCATAAGCTCTTATACTTGATAAGCTATTTATGTTTGGATATGTACATTAAAAAGTACTTACATAAATTGAAGTGTTTGGATGTGACATTACATAAGCAATTATCAAAATTTTAAATATTTTTAATTTAACAAAAAAATCAAAGAATCGAACCACAATTATCAAGATTTTTTTTGATAAAATTAATCAAGATGTAAAAAAAAAAATATTATAGTATATTAATTATAATTATATTTTTTTTTGAAGAAATTGTGTGTGTGTGTGTGTGTCTATATATATATATATATATATATATATATATATATATATATATATATATATATATATATAGTATAATCAATATTCGTCCTTAAAAAAAAATCAATATTCATATAAGACAAAATTAACATTAGAAGTGTAAATAAATAGTCTAAACATCATCATACACAAGTATAATAATATATGCTAAGTTTTCTTTTTTAAAAAAATATAATAATATAAATATAATAGTAAGAAATAATCCTCCTAAAAAAAATAGTAAGAAATAATCACGTATGTAAAAGTTTAATAGTCTTACACCATTGTTGAAAAAATCTTTATAAATAATAGTTAAAAACAAAAATAAAATAAACTTGTTAGTGTACAGTTTGTTACAAAAAAAGAAGTTAAGTTTGTTTTTTATTCAGTTTCATTTTGTCACGTAACAAAAAAAATAATAAAAATTTCCTTATAATGAAAATCTTAGTTACGTGTGTTACTTTAGTAAGATAAGTATATAACAATTTTTACTCATGCACCGCAAAATATAACTAACATTATAATTAAAATATATGTTTTGAAAAAGTGGATCTAGAGAGAATCGAAGAAGGTTACATAAAATTCATAAACTCCTTGTTAAGCCGGAGGGTAAGCTGAAAATTTAGGCTTATTAAAATATGGCATACGCAGCTTATGAAACCATGATAAGCTATTTTTATTTATTTACTCAAACACTTTTAAAAAGACTTATGGGGTAGATAAGCTCGCATAAGCCAATTAAAACGGGGCCTTAGCTTTCATGATATGATTCTATGATTCTTCAAGTTCGACTCCTGCTTGGATCTTTTGTAATTTTTTGTTTTAAAAAATTTATTGAAAAACAAACCCTCATCAGGGTTCGAACCTGCGCATGCCGATAAAAACAAATTCCTTGCCACCATGGTACCAACTTTTAATCTGCCTGTATTGCTTTAAAATATTATATATCCTAAAACAATTAGGCCCACCACGAGTATTCTGCCTAGCTCCGTCGGTGCTTAAAGTATATATTATTTAGAGTAAATTACACTTCTCTTTCCTCAAAGATGTTTGAATTACACTCCCCTCCCCTCTTATGTTAAAATATACACTCCCTTTTCTTGAAAAATAAAATTTATATTCTCCATCCCTATAAGATGCTTGAATTACAACTCCCTTCCTTAATAATTAAATATGCACTACACTTTAATCTATTTTAGCATAAATAAATAGTTTTATGATATATATTAATTTTGAGCCACTATTTAAGAAAAATAAATTCATTTCTTTATAATTTAAATGTCAATAATAATTAAATTTGAATATTTTTCTATTAATTTTATAATTTAGAGTATAAAACTAAATTTTAAATAACCATATTTTATTGTCTTTAGTAATTTTTTCGCATATTTAAATTTTATTTTGGGTTGTTTCCTATTTTATAATAGGGTTAAAAAAAATATGTTAATGAAATTATGAATCAAAAATAGCGAAAAAATATGTATTCAAATTTTGAATATATTAAAATAGACCAGCAATACTATTTTTTCGAAATGTATTAGTTTTTTTTTGTTATACTATTAGAAATAAAAAAAACGAGGGAGTAAAGTGTAGATTTTAACATAAGAGGGGAGAGAGATATAATTCAAGCTTCTCTTAGGGGAGGAGAGTGAAATATTTTCTAATATGTTTTGAGTAAGAGGGGAGGGGAGTGTATATTTTAATATAAGAGGGGAGGAGAGTGTAATTCAAGCATCTTTGAGGGGAGGGGAGTGTAATTTACTCTATTATCTAAATACACACGTTAAAATACATGTACTCACGGGATCCATTTAAATATCCTTGTTAGAGCATCCACAATGGTAGTTCCCTAATAGGGACTCCTTAAGTGGACTCCACGTGACACATCACTTATTTATAATTTTTTAATAAAAGTACCTATTAAGGACTCAATGACTCTAATGGTAATACATTGATAAGGACTCCAATGAAAAGTACTTAAATAGGTCTCACTATCTTTAAATCATTACAAAAATAATTTACCTACTACTCATTTCTACAAGTGGGACCAAATAGTACATATTTTATTACTCATTTTTGCAAGTGGGACCAAATAGTACACGTTTTATTACTTTTTTAAACATGGGACCCGTTAGTTACCTAGGAGAGAGAGAGTCCTTATATAGTTGTCCGTTCTTTAACAAAGACTCATTTTTTCTTCCTCCAATGGAGGGTCCTTAACGGAGAGTGGTCCTTGTTAAGTAAGGACCCCTCATTGGAGATGCTCTTAGTTTACCATTGTGGATGTTTTTAATAAGTTTGCCTCCTCTGTCTTGTTGAACGTAAGCAAATAAATACAAAAAGCTATCCATAGTATTATATAAGGTTACATCTGTTCTTTGTCAGTATAAATATATCAATTTTTTGTTTTAGTTCTTATAAAAAATTTCTTCAATTTTTAGTTTTTATAAAATTTTCAATAATTACTTTTGGTCCTTATTTTTAAGTCAATTTTTGTATTTTTTTTAATGAAATTGTGCAAAAATGTGTAGAATATTGTAAAAATAATTCAAAAAAAATTAGATTTTTTTAACAAAACATAAATTCAATATGAATTTTTAACCGCCAAAAATATAAAAATTCATATTTAATTTATGTCTTGTTAAAAGTGGGAGAGATTCTTATAATATTAAAAAAACTGCAAAATTTTATTTAAAAATATAAATTCTACATATGAGTTTACTTTAAAGGAGAGACCAAAAGCGAAGATGAAAAACTTTTGGAAGACTAAAAGTTGAAAGAAAAATTTTAGAAGGACTAAAACGTAAAGTTGACATATTTATATGGATCAAAACCATATTTAACCATATTACTTAAATTATCCAATTAATTTTTTGAAAAGTTAATATATAAACATATTATAAATGACATGCCATTTGTTGAAAAATAACCGTAATTAAATATTATAAGTTTGGATAATATTTACTAGTAACATGTTTTTTTTGACAAATTACTAGTAACATGTTTATTGAACTTGTAAAAAAATAATGACATATGAGAGAGACTAGTCGTAAAGGAGGGTCAAAAGGAGAGAGAGACTAGTCGTAAAAGGAGAGATTAAAGGAGAGAGAGATTGTAATGGGATCTTATGCGCGAGGGAGTGAGGGAGTGAGTAGCCGTTTCGTGCATGTACATGTTTGTGTTTTTTGTCCTTTTCATCTTTTGTTTTTGTATGTATCATCATATATCTTCATTCATCACAAACGAAGCATAGCATGTCATCACCATGGTTTATTTGTGCACTATAATTGATCAACGGCTTTATGTACCTGATGATTATGCTGATGAAGATATATACACATTTCATGAGCATTATTTTTTTTGAATTCATCACCATGTTATATATATAGTTAAGCAAGGCTCCTTTTACATTCATATATGAATCATATAATATGATCATAGAGGCGATTTTTTATTATTTTTTTGGCAAATAGTATTTTTGTCTCTAAATATATAATGAACAACCACAATAATCTTTCATTGTATCAAAATAATAGTCTCGACTGTACATTTCGGTATTCAAAATAATTATGATGTTAAAGTAGTTTTTCATTGTTTTTTTTTGAAGGAAGTAGTTTTTCATTGTTGATAGTAACTTTTTTTCTATCGATCTTGATATGATACTAACTAAGTATTTAAAGAGACTAATACGACAACAATTAAGTATATTAAGACTAATATGAAAGTATTAACAAAATATTTTAATGTTAGAGATTATTTTGGTTAACGTAGTGTATGATCAGTAACTTTTTTCAAATTATAATACATTAAAAGATTATTGCGACTACTCGTTACACATTCATCAACAAAAATGACTATTTACCTTCTTTTTTTTGGACTCTTGAATTGAATCACTTATTTGACTACTGCACTAGTAGCATTAAATAGACCCAAAAAAAGAATAGATTTTTCTTATTATCTCTTTAAGTAGATGACAAAATAAGTGATGGATCAAGAGTCCAAAAAAAATAGATTTTTCTTATTATTTCTTTAATTTGATGACAAAATAGGACAAATAAAAAGAATAGATATAATTGTAAATTTTATGATATTAATTTTATTTAATAGATATATTCATAAAGTTATAATATGGATATGCAAAAATTGATTAAACTAAACTGTATCAAATTGAACCGGACCAGATCAATGTTTTTTAGTTGTCATCCAAACTAAACCGCAAGGTTCTAAATTTTTGGATCAAATGATTTCTTTACGTCATAACCGATCCAAACTTCTAGTTGTTGTATTTGTCATTGGTAGCATAAGAGATAATTCTAATAAATACAGTAATAGATATGCAACATATTTACTAAATAGATGGTAACATTTTTGTTTGAAGAAATTGTAGTGTGTGTGTCTATATATATATATATATATATATATATATATATATATATATATATATATATATATATATATATATATATATATATATATATATATATATCAACGATTTTATCATTTATGTTATAACATGTCAATATTGTATTTTTTTATGAGATTTTTTCCCATAAAATGTGGGTTTCTAAGTTTGTATAATGAATCCCCTAAAAAAAAGTTTGTACGATGAAGATTTGAGGTTTTTAATGAATTTTAGATGATTTTTTTTTAGTTTTTATATATTTTTTGATAAAAAATATGATAACGATGTTGATATTTTATAATATAAAGGATTAAATCAGTAAAACAAAAATGACGAAGTATGACCTGCTGTGAAACACAAATACTTCAAAATTGACGATGCACCTGTATCCGATACGTATCATGCAATACATGCTCGATACGCCCAGATACATATCGGGAGAGTATTCGATGATTAAATTTTATTTAAAAAGAAATTTGCCAATACATTAAAAATATTATTCTTTCTCTTTTAATTTTATAATTTTTTTAATCGGTGTAAAATCATCAAATATTTTTGTTATAGTCGTAGGAAAAGGAAATTACATTTATGAAGAATATAATTAAAAAATCTGAAAATAAAAGTACAATAAAAAAAAACACATTCCAATTCCCTCAAATTGGTTCAGTTAGTGTTCCAATTTACTTTTTAAAAAGCCATGTAGTCAAGTTAATGAGCCGTACAAGTTGCAGGTAAAAAAGACCATACAATCTCAACCGTCCTTATTGTTTTATATTAAATCAATGATTCAATTTAGATAGGAAATTTTATAATTGCCCCATGCTAAACGTAGCCTACCTTAACCACCTGCAATTACAGATTACCACTGCCTCATGTTTTTTGTTCTATTAAAGCAATTCGTCAGGAGTAGTGGCTGTGCATTGCACATATATTAATATTAATATCACTGCCATTTCCAGAAAAACTCCAACACTACATATAGCTACCTACCTAGGTTTCAGTCACACTAAATTCATACCATTGACCAATTAAACATACATATGCATATATAATAACCAGTCTAATGTGTTAATTTTCATCCAATTTTAATTACTTGTAATAACACATTAACACTCCAGAGAAATTAATTAAACTCTCAAAATCTAGGACATATATATGTATAATTAAGTAGTACTATAGTATGATTTCGTTTGATTCAAGTGATTAAATTGAATACGATAAAGTTTCCCTTTAAAAAAAAGGATTTGAATATGATAAAGTTATTGTGATGAAATTAAACAAATCAATTATAAAAGCCAAGATCAACCTCGAACAATTTGTACAACAATTACGGAAAGAATCATTTTTGGTTGATATGCTACCACCACCATATGTAGCCAACAACTAGCTAGTTACAATTAATAGGTTTGTCTCCTCTGATCTCTAATTTTTCACTTTATATAACAACTTACAAAATTGCTCTGATATTCTCCAACTTACTACAACTATAGCTACAACCTCGGTACAACTTTTTGTGTGTTGTTGTGAGACCCTCAATGCTCTAATTTTGTTTTGGTTAGCATTCACTTTTTGTGTTGGTATGATAGATTATGTCCATATCCATGTAAATTGCTATTAGTAAAATGATAAATATGAATGTGGAACTTTATTTGATACGACTATGTCACAATGATCTATATGCAAACTAAAATTAATGTCATTGCCAAATTTTGGCCTTTATTACGATGTTAGGATTATCTTTACAACTACGTTTTTGTTTGGATGAATTTTAAACTTAAGAAAATAAACTTGTTACTGAATGAGTTTATTTTCATGACTTTTTGTTATCTTATATCACAAGCATATATTGCATACACATGACCTTCATTGCAACGGTCTCTCACTCTATATATTACCCTAGAATTAATAAGCAACATACTCCATACAATCAAAAACCAAAACCAAAAACTACTCAGTTCCGAAGTCGAAGTCTTGATCGCATTCCACTGGAAGCTTCTCCTTTCCAAGTTACAAACTACAGTACTACACACTCTCCTTCTCCCTCTTTCAATGTTTTTCTTTTTCTGTTCATGGCTGAACCCGTTGAGATTGATCCTCCTGTAAGGGCTCCAAGGAAAAGAGCTCTTGTGATACCTCTCACTTACGAACAAAAAGAGAAAGACTTTGAGGATTGGTTGGAAGCTGGTATTGATGATGGTAATGAAGTTATTAAAATATTGAAGAGGAATTAAGATTACAAGGAGGAAGACATTGAATATGTTCATGATGAACGAGGTCTGCTTAACAACAATACTACAGAATACATCTCTGATAAACTAGGACAACTGGCTCGTACATCCATACGAGACGATGAGGTTTTCGTTTACATTAATGGACACGGAAGCGACCACATCAACGACGACGAACCACATGGAATAAAATGTAGTTCCGCATACCGTAGAGACGATGGAGGGATTCTTACAGGTAAAGTTTTTTCATTCTCTAATAATTATTGACATCGTTACATTTTTTTTTAATTTACGTGGAAAACTTTAAACAACACTGCTATTTTGAAACAGATGAAATAATTATATTAGAGGCATTAGCTTTTTAAATGTGTCTTTAAACAAGTTAATGTCTTAGTGCCAAGGATTTCAAACAAAAAAGCCTCTCAACACACTGATTCAATTTCATTGTGTTAGTACATCTTTTTCCATATTTTCCTTGTTATTGGAACTTCTTTTGTTATTATTATGTTGTTTTAATTTATTATGGTTTCCCATCTGTTCAATGATTGTCCAACTTTTTCTTTATATTCATGATTTCATCTTTTTTATTCATACATCTGAGCAAATTAATGCTTCTTTAGACGAGTTATTTCCTGGAGTCTCGTTTGTATTGTTTATTGACGCATGTTTTGCTGGAGGATTGGTTGATCGGTTGACTGAACAGTTTGATAAAGCTGTTAGTCGTGGTATGGTAGATTTGTTCTGTGGTCCAGTTGTTCCTCATCATCAAGAAAGAGCCGGAGTTACTTTTTATGCTACAAGTTCTAAATTCCAGGAATCTTTTCAATATGGTATCTCTCTTGAAAATGGAGAGACTCGACATATGGGTCTAACCAACTTGTTCTTGTATGTTGTACAAGAAAATGGTGGAAAAATTACTAAAAGTGATCTCTTGAAAGATGTATATGAAGTTAAGGAGAAACGCAAAAAAGAATTTTATAATATTCAAAACCCCGCTCTCTTTACAACCAATAAGCAATGCAATGAAATGTTTCTTCGTGACGGGAGGTGGCCTTGGCAGTACAATCTATTGATGGGTGCAAGATGGATTGCATTTTGTTCAGATGAAGAATATTTGACTTAAGGTTTTATTAGTTTTTGTTTTGATGGTTTTGTTATGTTGAACATTAGGCTTGTATTGGTTTATGTTTATGTGATGTTGAATATTGGGCTTTTATTAGCTTATGTTTTTGTTGTTTTATTATGTTGGATATTGGTTTGTAATGTTTCAAAATTCAGCCTACTCATTGTAGTGTTAATTAATATAGTTTGGAGCCTTCCCATTCATAAAACCTAAGATAGCCTTCCAACAAGGTAAATAAAAAAAACGTGCAAATTAAAGAATGGTTGAACTTATAAAAAGTGATTAACATTCCACAATGGAGTGAAAGTAAAAGAAAGATTCAATCATATCCACAATTGAAGTGCCTTGCCCATTTATAAGAATGGAATAAACAGAAGAGAAATTTTAGGCTGCTTGCATACATTTCCAAAGTTTAGGCTGCTCAACAAAAAAGAAATTTTACAGTGCAAGTTATTTGTATAAGCTTCCATTTAGTACATATCTTAGATACTGCAATATCTTTTTAAAGCTACAAAATCTTTGATATAGAGTTTGTTGCTGCATCACAATTAAGCCACACCAGTCTAATTTCAGAAAACCAAATGATACAGACGCTAATAAGTTATTCGTTAACTACCTTTGTTGCCCAGGAAAATGACCTGACAGGTTTATCTCACAGTAGCACACATCCAAAGAAACAGTCAAGCAGGGCATTCCATAATTATTTATTCCAACCCATATCCCCAGCGGCATGTTAAATGCAGCCAGACATTGTGTTGTATCAAATACCACGACATCACCAAAGATATCATACAATTGGATGAATTTGGCATATGAACAAGCAATATTTTCTAAACGGTTGTTTGCATTAAAGGTGTACTCAATTTTGAAATTAGGATCTTTCTCCTTAATATTTCTGCACATCCAAAACAAGTCCAGACTTTCTTTTCCTGGATCTAATTTTCTAAACAACTGGAGTAAATTCCTTACGTCCTTTCAGTAAAAGGCAAATATCCAGGTTTGACACACTTCTCAAGCTCCACAAGCCTCGTCATTTTATGAACAGAAATCCCTGTTTTGACAAACATGAGAATTCGGTTTTTATCAGGATCTGATATAATTCTGTATGCAGGCAGGAATCAAACTTCGTTTGGTTCCACTCAGAGAAAACAGAGTTCATCATGTATGTATCTAGTGGAACTTTAACAGCACAAACATCATAAAATGATCAAGATTTGCAAAATTATAGTAAAATTGTCCATCATGAATAGTAATGCCAAATTTGCAAAAGTATAGTTGATATTTTATAATATAAAGGATTAAATCAGTAAAACAAAAATGACGAAGTATGACCTGCTGTGAAACACAAATACTTCAAAATTGACGATGCACCTGTATCCGATACGTATCATGCAATACATGCTCGATACGCCCAGATACATATCGGGAGAGTATTCGATGATTAAATTTTATTTAAAAAGAAATTTGCCAATACATTAAAAGTATTATTCGTTCTCTTTTAATTTTATAATTTTTTTAATCGGTGTAAAATCATCAAATATTTTTGTTACAGTCGTAGGAAAAGGAAATTACATTTATGAAGAATACAATTAAAAAATCTGAAAATAAAAGTACAATAAAAAAAAACACATTACAATTCCCTCAAATTGGTTCAGTTAGTGTTCCAATTTACTTTTTAAAAAGCCATGTAGTCAAGTTAATGAGCCGTACAAGTTGCAGGTAAAAAAGACCATACAATCTCAACCGTGCTTATTGTTTTATATTAAATCAATGATTCAATTTAGATAGGAAATTTTAAAATTGCCCCATGCTAAACGTAGGCTACCATAACCACCTGCAATTACAGATTACCACTGCCTCATGTTTTTTGTTCTATTAAAGCAATTCGTCAGGAGTAGTGGCTGTGCATTGCACATATATTAATATTAATATCACTGCTATTTCCAGAAAAACTCCAACACTACATATAGCTACCTACCTAGGTTTCAGTCACACTAAATTCATACCATTGACCAATTAAACATACATGCATATATAATAACTAGTCTAATGTGTCCATTTTCATCCAATTTTAATTACTTGTAATAACACATTAACACTCCAGAGAAATTAATTAAACTCTCAAAATCTAGGACATATATATGTATAATTAAGTAGTACTATAGTATGATTTCGTTTGATTCAAGTGATTAAATTGAATATGATAAAGTTTCCCTTTAAAGAAAAGGATTTGAATATGATAAAGTTATTGTGATGAAATTAAACAAATCAATTATAAAAGCCAAGATCAACCTCGAACAATTTGTACAACAATTAGGGAAAGAATCATTTTTGGTTGATATGCTACCACCACCATATGTAGCCAGCAACTAGCTAGTTACAATTAATAGGTTTGTCTCCTCTGATCTCTGATTTTTCACTTTATATAACAACTTACAAAAATGCTCTGATATTCTCCAATTTACAACAACTATAGCTACATCCTCGGTACAACTTTTTGTGTGTTGTTGTGAGACCCTCAATGCTCTAATTTTGTTTTGGTTAGCATTCACTTTTTGTGTTGGTATGATAGATTATGTACATATCCATGTAAATTGCTATTAGCAAAATGATAAATATGAATGTGGAACTTTATTTGATACGACTATGTCACAATGATATATATGCAAACTAAAATTAATGTCATTGCCAAATTTTGGCCTTTATTACGATGTTAGGATTATCTTTACAACTACGTTTTTGTTTGGATGAATTTTAAACTTAAGAAAATAAACTCGTTACTGAATGAGTTTATTTTCATGACTTTTTGTTATCTTATATCACAAGCATATATTGCATACACATGACCTTCATTGCAACGGTCTCTCACTCTATATATTGCCCTAGAATTAACAAGCAACATACTCCATACAATCAAAAACAAAAACCAAGAACTACTCAGTTCTGAAGTCGAAGTCTTGATCGCATTCCACTGGAAGCTTCTCCTTTCCAAGTTACAAACTACAATACTACACACTCTCCTTGTCCCTCTTTCAATCTTTTTCTTTTTTTGTTCATGGCTGAACCCGTTGAGATTGATCCTCCTGTAAGGGCTCCAAGGAAAAGAGCTCTTGAGATACCTCTCACTCACGAACAAAAAGAGAAAGACTTTGAGGATTGGTTGGAAGCTGGTATTGATGATGGTAATGAAGTTATTAAAATATTGAAGAGGAATTAAGATTACAAGGAGGAAGACATTGAATATGTTCATGATGAACGAGGTCCGCTTCACAACAATACTGCAGAATACATCTCTGATAAACTAGGACAACTGGCTCGTACATCCATACGAGACGATGAGGTTTTCATTTACATTAATGGACACGGAAGCGACCACATCAACGACAATGAACCACATGAAATAAAATGTAGTTCCGCATACCGTAGAGACGGTGGAGAGATTCTTACAGGTAAAGTTTTTTCATTCTCTAATAATTATTGACATCGTTACATTTTTTTTTAATTTACGTGGAAAACTTTAAACAACACTGCTATTTTGAAACAGATGAAATAATTATATTAGAGGCATTAGCTTTTTAAATGTGTCCTTAAACAAGTTAATGTCTTAGTGCCAAGGATTTCAAACAAAAAAGCCTCTCAACACACTGATTCAATTTCATTGTGTTAGTACATCTTTTTCCATATTTTCCTTGTTATTGGAACTTCTTTTGTTATTATTATGTTGTTTTAATTTATTATGGTTTCCCATCTGTTCAATGATTGTCCAACTTTTTCCTTATATTCATGATTTCATCTTTTTTATTCATACAACTGAGCAAATTAATGCTTCTTTAGACGAGTTATTTCCTGGAGTCTCGTTTGTATTGTTTATTGACGCATGTTTTGCTGGAGGATTGGTTGATCGGTTGACTGAACAGTTTGATAAAACTGTTAGTCGTGGTATGGTAGATTTGTTCCGTGGTCCAGTTGTTCCTCATCATCAAGAAAGAGACGGAGTTACTTTTTATGCTACAAGTTCTAAATTCCAGGAATCTTTTCAATATGGTATTTCTCTTGAAAATGGAGAGACTCGACATATGGGTCTAACCAACTTGTTCTTGTATGTTGTACAAGAAAATGGTGGAAAAGTTACTAAAAGTGATCTCTTGAAAGATGTATATGAAGTTAAGGAGAAACGCAAAAAAGAATTTTATAATATTCAAAACCCCGCTCTCTTTACAACCAATAAGCAATGCAATGAAATGTTTCTTCGTGACGGGAGGTGGCCTTGGCAGTACAATCTATTGATGGGTGCAAGATGGATTGCATTGACCTTGTTTGCAGCAAGTTTTTGTTCAGATGAAGAATATTTGACTTAAGGTTTTATTAGTTTTTGTTTTGGTGGTTTTGTTATGTTGAACATTAGGCTTGTATTGGTTTATGTTTCTGTGATGTTGAATATTGGGCTTTTATTAGCTTATGTTTTTGTTGTTTTATTATGTTGAATATTGGTTTGTAATGTTTACAAAATTCAGCCTACTCATTGTAGGGCTAATTAATATAGTTTGGAGCCTTCCCATTCATAAAACCTAAGATAGCCTTCCAACAAGGTAAATAAAAAAAACATGTCAATTAAAGAATGGTTGAACTTATAAAAAGTGATTAACATTCCACAATGGAGTGAAAGTAAAAGAAAGATGCAATCATATCCACAATTGAAGTGCCTTGCCCATTTATAAGAATGGATTAAACAGATGAGAAATTTTAGGCTGCTTGCATACATTTCCAAAGTTTAGGCTACTCAACAAAAAAGAAATTTTACAGTGCAAGTTATTTGTATAAGCTTCCATTTAGTACATATCTTAGATACTGCAATATCTTTTTAAAGCTACAAAATCTTTGATATAGAGTTTGTTGCTGCATCACAATTAAGCCACACCTGTCTAATTTCAGAAAACTAAATGATACAGACGCTAATAAGTTATTCGTTAACTACCTTTGTTGCCTAGGAAAATGACCTAACAGGTTTATCTCACAGTAGCACACATCCAAAGAAACAGTCAAGCATGACATTCCATAATTATTTATTCCAACCCATATCCCCAGCGGCATGTCAAATGCAGCCAGGCATTGTGTTGTATCAGATACCACGACATCACCAAAGATATCATACAATTGGATGGATTAGGCATATGAACAAGCAATATTTTCTAAACGGTTGTTTGCATTAAAGGTGTACTCAATTCTGAAATTAGGATCTTTCTTCTTAATATTTCTGCACATCCAAACAAGTCCAGACTTTCTTTTCCTGGATCTAATTTTCTAAACAACTGGAGTAAATTCCTTACGTCCTTTCAGTAAAAGGCAAATATCCAGGTTTGACACACCTCTCAAGCTCCACAAGCCTCGTCATTTTATGAACAGAAATCCCTGTCTTGACAAACATGAGAATTCGGTTTTTATCAGGATCTGATATAATTCTGTATGCAGGAAGGAATCAAACTTCGTTTGGTTCCACTCAGAGAAAACAGAGTTCATCATGTATGTATCTAGTGGAACTTTAACAGCACAAACATCATAAAATGATCAAGATTTGCAAAATTATAGTAAAATTGTCCATCATGAATAGTAATGCCAAATTTGCAAAAGTATAGTTGATATTTTATAATATAAAGGATTAAATCAGTAAAACAAAAATGACGAAGTATGACCTGCTGTGAAACACAAATACTTCAAAAATTGACGATGCACCTGTATCCGATACGTATCATGCAATACATGCTCGATACGCCCAGATACATATCGGGAGAGTATTCGATGATTAAATTTTATTTAAAAAGAAATTTGCCAATACATTAAAAGTATTATTCGTTCTCTTTTAATTTTATAATTTTTTTAATCGGTGTAAAATCATCAAATATTTTTGTTATAGTCGTAGGAAAAGGAAATTACAATTATGAAGAATATAATTAAAAAATCTGAAAATAAAAGTACAATAAAAAAAACACATTCCAATTCCCTCAAATTGGTTCAGTTAGTGTTCCAATTTACTTTTTAAAAAGCCATGTAGTCAAGTTAATGAGCCGTACAAGTTGCAGGTAAAAAAGACCATACAATCTCAACCGTGCTTATTGTTTTATATTAAATCAATGATTCAATTTAGATAGGAAATTTTATAATTGCCCCATGCTAAACGTAGCCTACCTTAACCACCTGCAATTACAGATTACCACTGCCTCATGTTTTTTATTCTATTAAAGCAATTCGTCAGGAGTAGTGGTTGTGCATTGCACATATATTAATATTAATATCACTGTCATTTCCAGAAAAACTCCAACACTACATATAGCTAACTACCTAGGTTTCAGTCACACTAAATTCATACCATTGACCAATTAAACATACATGCATATATAATAACCAGTCTAATATGTCAATTTTCATCCAATTTTAATTACTTGTAATAACACATTAACACTCCAGAGAAATTAATTAAACTCTCAAAATCTAGGACATATATATGTATAATTAAGTAGTACTATAGTATGATTTCGTTTGATTCAAGTGATTAAATTGAATATGATAAAGTTTCCCTTTAAAAAAAAGAATTTGAATATGATAAAGTTATTGTGATGAAATTAAACAAATCAATTATAAAAGCCAAGATCAACCTCGAACAATTTGTACAACAATTAGGGAAAGAATCATTTTTGGTTGATATGCTACCACCACCATATGTAGCCAACAACTAGCTAGTTACAATTAATAGGTTTGTCTCCTCTGATCTCTGATTTTTCACTTTATATAACAACTTACAAAAATGCTCTGATATTCTCCAACTTACTAAACCTATAGCTACAACCTCGGTACAACTTTTTGTGTGTTGTTGTGAGACCCTCAATGCTCTAATTTTGTTTTGGTTAGCATTCACTTTTTGTGTTGGTATGATAGATTATGTCCATATCCATGTAAATTGCTATTAGCAAAATGATAAATATGAATGTGGAACTTTATTTGATACGACTATGTCACAATGATATATATGCAAACTAAAATTAATGTCATTGCCAAATTTTGGCCTTTATTACGATGTTAGGATTATCTTTACAACTACGTTTTTGTTTGGATGAATTTTAAACTTAAGAAAATAAACTCGTTACTGAATGAGTTTATTTTCATGACTTTTTGTTATCTTATATCACAAGCATATATTGCATACACATGACCTTCATTGCAACGGTCTCTCACTCTATATATTGCCCTAGAATTAACAAGCAACATACTCCATACAATCAAAAACAAAAACCAAGAACTACTCAGTTCCGAAGTCGAAGTATTGATCGCATTCCACTGGAAGCTTCTCCTTTCCAAGTTACAAACTACAGTACTACACACTCTCCTTCTCCCTCTTTCAATCTTTTTCTTTAATTGTTCATGGCTGAACCCGTTGAGATTGATCCTCCTGTAAGGGCTCCAAGGAAAAGAGCTCTTGAGATACCTCTCACTTACGAACAAAAAGAGAAAGACTTTGAGGATTGGTTGGAAGCTGGTATTGATGATGGTAATGAAGTTATTAAAATATTGAAGAGGAATTAAGATTACAAGGAGGAAGACATTGAATATGTTCATGGTGAACGAGGTCCGCTTAACAACAATACTGCAGAATACATCTCTGATAAACTAGGACAACTGGCTCGTACATCCATACGAGACGATGAGGTTTTCGTTTACATTAATGGACACGGAAGCGACCACATCAACGACGACGAACCACATGGAATAAAATGTAGTTTCGCATATCGTAGAGACGGTGGAGGGATTCTTACAGGTAAAGTTTTTTCATTCTCTAATAATTATTGACATCGTTACATTTTTTTTAATTTACGTGGAAAACTTTAAACAACACTGCTATTTTGAAACAGATGAAATAATTATATTAGAGGCATTAGCTTTTTAAATGTGTCCTTAAACAAGTTAATGTCTTAGTGCCAAGGATTTCATACAAAAAAGCCTCTCAACACACTGATTCAATTTCATTGTGTTAGTACATCTTTTTCCATATTTTCCTTGTTATTGGAACTTCTTTTGTTATTATTATGTTGTTTCAATTTATTATGGTTTCCCATCTGTTCAATGATTGTCCAACTTTTTCCTTATATTCATGATTTCATCTTTTTTATTCATACAGCTGAGCAAATTAATGCTTGTTTAGACGAGTTATTTCCTGGAGTCTCGTTTGTATTGTTTATTGACGCATGTTTTGTTGGAGGATTGGTTGATCGGTTGACTGAACAGTTTGATAAAACTGTTAGTCGTGGTATGGTAGATTTGTTCCGTGGTCCAGTTGTTCCTCATCATCAAGAAAGAGCCCGAGTTACTTTTTATGCTACAAGTTCTAAATTCCAGGAATCTTTTCAATATGGTATCTCTCTTGAAAATGGAGAGACTCGACATATGGGTCTAACCAACTTGTTCTTGTATGTTGTACAAGAAAATGGTGGAAAAGTTACCAAAAGTGATCTCTTGAAAGATGTATATGAAGTTAAGGAGAAACGCAAAAAAGAATTTTATAATATTCAAAACCCCGCTCTCTTTACAACCAATAAGCAATGCAATGAAATGTTTCTTCGTGACGGGAGGTGGCCTTGGCAGTACAATCTATTGATGGGTGCAAGATGGATTGCATTGACCTTGTTTGCTGCAAGTTTTTGTTCAGATGAAGAATATTTGACTTAAGGTTTTATTAGTTTTTGTTTTGGTGGTTTTGTTATGTTGAACATTAGGCTTGTATTGGTTTATGTCTATGTGATGTTGAATATTGGGCTTTTATTAGCTTATGTTTTTGTTGTTTTATTATGTTGAATATTGGTTTGTAATGTTTACAAAATTCAGCCTACTCATTGTAGTGCTAATTAATATAGTTTGGAGCCTTCCCATTCATAAAACCTAAGATAGCCTTCCAACAAGGTAAATAAAAAAAACGTGTAAATTAAAGAATGGTTGAACTTATAAAAAGTGATTAACATTCCACAATGGAGTGAAAGTAAAAGAAAGATGCAATCATATCCACAATTGAAGTACCTTGCCTTATAAGATACATTTCCAAAGTTTAGGCTGCTCAACAAAAAAGAAATTTTACAGTGCAAGTTATTTGTATAAGCTTCCATTTAGTACATATCTTAGATACTGCAATATCTTTTTAAAGCTACAAAATCTTTGATATAGAGTTTGTTGGTGCATCACAATTAAGCCACACCAGTCTAATTTCAGAACACCAAATGATACAGATGCTAATAAGTTATTCGTTAACTACCTTTGTTGCCTAGGAAAATGACCTGACAGGTTTATCTCACAGTAGCACACATCCAAAGAAACAGTCAAGCAGGGCATTCCATAATTATTTATTCCAACCGATATCCCCAGCGGCATGTCAAATGCAGCCAGGCATTGTGTTGTATCAAATACCACGACATCACCAAAGATATCATACAATTGGATGGATTAGGCATATGAACAAGCAATATTTTCTAAACGGTTGTTTGCATTAAAGGTGTACTCAATTTTGAAATTAGGATCTTTCTCCTTAATATTTCTGTGTAACACCCTATTTCTAATAAGCGATAATCGCGAGAATACATCAGACATATTCAAGAAATAGATGCTACGTCACCAAACAAAATCCAGCATACATGTATAAATTATCAAATTACATAAGCATAGCAGCGGAATATATATAAACCATATAAATAACATCTCCAAAATCTCATGATAATAAATACATGATCTCAAAACCATAACAACGATATCTCGACTCCAAAACTACATAGTCATAAAGGAAAAATAGCATGCAAGAACAACCCTAGATCAGAGCCCTAATCTAGACACTTGCACAAAAACGAGGAACTCCCGCTCCTCGGCAACATCAAAGCAAAGCAACTAAGCATCCTGCACTCCATCTACCCGTCCATACGGAAAGGCAGGTGGTAAACCACTGAGGGTTAGCATTACATCATCATAATCCATAAACAGATAAACAAGAACATTGAAATAATGGTCATATATCCAGGAATGATAATCAACATTGCCAAACATATACTCATAGTATCTCCACATTTATCTCATTCAATATCATTCATAGGCATCATTTCAAGTTCACATAATTCGAGTGTATCACACACATATCACGATTCGACCAAGTCAAATATCAATCTCCAAACACAATCACCATGCACAATTCAAATGCAATTCGACTCACAAACAATTCATGCAATGTCTCTAGACTCATCTAGATGCATGTGGTACCAAGTCTCCTCCAAGGTCGTCACCTCCGATGCAACAAACACATCGAGTGTAAGGTTCACACCCGCCTTACACATTGGACATACGTCCGTCTCCTCAACAATGAATGCATGAACATATGACTTGACTCAATGCATATGTTCATACAACAATTCTCCAAACCAAGCATATACAATTACGCAATCATCACCAAAACCATGCATACAATTATGCAATCATCACCAAAGCCATGCATATACAAGTATGCAATTATCACCAATGTCATTTAATCAAGTATGCACACACCAACAATTGCACATACATTCAACATACATATATTCATCATCATTGAACATGTACACAATCAACATTATCACCTTCTTCACATAGTTCACCATGAACAAGCAACACTTCATATAATTCAAGTAAAGAAGATAACATACGAGATCATGATATATCACATTATCATTATCCAACTTCATTCACAAGTCTACAATTAACCATAGGAATCCATATCTAAAAAGGTTCACCATCAAATAAACTTCAAGGTAAAAATACACAAGTTCGTCTCATATTTCACAACTTTGAAAAATATTTGAAGTTAAGAACCAAAACCAAATAACAAGCTCAATTGCCTATGCCATGTATTCTCATAATTCACATATGTGTACAGTAGAGGTTACATAAGCATTTCATCGGCCGCAAATGAAGAATTTATAAAGATCATGAAATTCGGCACACTTAGTCATTTGCAAAACCAAAACATTTTTCGGAAGAAAATCAATCCTGATTCAACAAGACATAATTTAAATACTCATAAAACATCTCAATTAAACCTCTAATACTGAAGTTTTGAAGTTTGGAAACCAACCATAGGTTTTGGACTAATTTGGAATAAGTTATGTTAAGTTTTCTTAAAGTTTCCTCAAGACCCACTTTGAGTATTTTAATCATAACTTAAAATCCACAAAACATTTTCACGTCAATCCAAAGCCATTGGAAATCTAATTCAATTATATACAACTTTCATGTTTACACCAAAAGCCAATTCAAAACAGAAATGTGAGAAAAAGGCACCAGAACGCAGAACAGGGGATGCTGTTCAGAAGCACAACTTCAGAAGCAACTTCAGGAGCGAGACTTCAGAAGCAGAACTTCATAAGCGAACTTCAGAAGCAGAACTTCAGAAGCAAACTTCAGAAGCGGAACTTCAGAAGCGAACTTCAGAAGCAACTTCAGGAAAAACACAGTTTCGGGTTCAACCCATTTTCACCCAAAAATCCCAATTTTGATTACCCCAATTCCCAAAACATGTTCCAGAAAGTGTTTATGGGTCACAGTAACTTCAATACACTTAAACAAACATGAATCAATCAATAGAAATCACAATTCAACTCATTTTACCAAAATCATAATACTTTCTCAAAACACCAACACAACCACAAATTTCTACCCAAATAAATAAATCGGTTCTATCTTAAATAAAACGATAAAACGGTTTCCTCCCAAAATTACTAATTACCTCTCAAATGCACAGACATATGAAAATGCACACAATTAAAATAATACACGAAATAAAATAATTAGAATAAAACAAACGCGAAAAACGGGCTGTTACATTCTGCACATCCAAAACAAGTCTAGACTTTCTTTTCCTGGATCTAATTTTCTAAACAACTGGAGTAAATTCCTTACGTCCTTTCAGTAAAAGGCAAATATCCAGGTTTGACGCACTTCTCAAGCTTCACAAGCCTCGTCATTTTATGAATAGAAATCCCTGTTTTGACAAACATGAGAATTCGGTTTTTATCAGGATCTGATATAATTCTGTATGCAGGAAGGAATCAAACTTCGTTTGGTTCCACTCAGAGAAAACAGAGTTCATCATGTATGTATCTAGTGGAACTTTAACAGCACAAACATCATAAAATGATCAAGATTTGCAAAATTATAGTAAAATTGTCCATCATGAATAGTAATGCCAAATTTGCAAAAGTATAGTAAGATTCTTTTGTCTAGTTGAGTAATGCCAAATTTGCATAAGTATAGTAAAATTGTCCATCATGAAAAGTTGTTTCCAATCTATTATACACAATCCATGGATATGAAATCCAAATTCAATCAAAAGTGATAAATAATAAACTCTGCGGCTTTATTCTTAATATTTGAGAAAACGAACTATATCAGCGCACAAATCCAAGGTCAGCCTACGACTTACGATACACAGGCTAATTATACATAAACATTGAAACATACAAACATTTGCAAAACAATCAGCATCATTATCTTAGGTTTTTATATTGGGCCTACATCATCCTTACAAAACCGTCTAACAGAGTCCTATCTTTTCTATGCCGGACTTGGGTTTTTCCCAATACATTATATTTATGGCTAAAGTGCATGTTTGGCCCCCTATCTTTCAAAAGGTTGCGATTTTGGCCCCCCAAGTATAAAAACTACAATTTTGACCCCCTAACTTTTAGCCCCTTTGCATGTTTGGTCCTTTTGCTCAATTTGGACGTTGTCAACGCTGATGTGTCATCTCATTACACGCGCTGGCATGCCACATGTGTATATTCTGATTTTTTTTATTTTTAATGCCACGCATGAAATTCGTTGATTTAAAAAAAATAAAATATAAGGGTTTTGGCACGTGAGAGCTACAACGGTCATGTATTAGGGTTTAAAAAGCCCCAAATCTGACCCCAATCTCCATTGTTCCTCTTCTTCTTCCCTTTCTTCTTCCATTCTGAGTTTGTTCATCCTGCTCCATCATTCTTCCTTCCACCGTTCTTGCTTCTATCGTGAGTTTTAGGAACTTCTTCCTTCCTTCTTTATACTGACTTTTTTCAGGAAATTCTGTTCATCATCATGTTCGATTTGCAGAAACAGAAAATGGCTGGCCAATCTTCATGTTCAACCGTGAGTGGGTCATCATGCTTGGGGAAAACAAAGTTGGTATGCTACTGTGGCGTTGAGTCCCCTCTAGTAACAGCCTGGACTAATGAAAATCCAGGTAGGAGGTTTCATGGATGTGGAAGGTATTGGCAGAGAAGAAAATGCAGCTTTTTTCAATGGTTCGATCCAGAAGTTCCCGAAAGGCAGAAGAAACTAATTAGAGGCCTGTTAAATAAGAATGATGCATTGAAGAAGAAGGAGAAAAAGCTTGTGTTGACTATTGTAACTTTAGGAATATTGTTGTTTGCAAGTTTGTTGGTGATTTTCATTAAGTTTGGATAATTTATGTAGTGATTGCTTTTATGTAATGAAAACTTATGAAATGTTCTTATGATGTAAGAAATGAAATGTATTGAGTTTGATTGATGTTTTAAATGAAAAGTGATGTTTATTCAACACCAGTTCCTATAATTGATAATGTTCCTATAATGTATTGTTCAAAAAAAAAAAAAGTTCCTATAATGTAATCTAAATTTGTTGTGATGTAAACTTATGTAAACTTATGCATTTCAAAAGGATATAACCAATTGTAAGAGATTACCATAACCTAATAATGTAATCTTATGTAAAGAGTACTTAAATTAAGAGGACTTATCATTCACAACCTTAAGAAGAGTACTTGACATTTAGATAGCAAATTACTAGATCATTAGAGTACTTAACATTAACAGTACATAACCAAAAGATACTCTTTAGAGTACTTAAATTCTGAGTACATTTCCAAAAGCTAATTATGAGTACTTTAGAGTACTTAAACAGAACTTAAGCAAAATATAATTAATAGTACTTGACATTACAATACATAACCAAAATTTCATTAAGTTTCATCACTAAAACATTACTCTAATAACTCTCCTATCATAGCTTAATTCTTGTTCACTGACTGTTGAGTCCCAACATTTCCAACCTCATCAATTGACCTCTTGACCCCTGTGGTTCTACTTTTTCTTGGCACAAACAAAGCTACGTCACCAACAACATGGCTGCCACCTCTCATTGTTCCAGTAGTCTTGGTTGTAGCATTGGATGCAGCAGGGGCAAAATGTCCAGGACTGTTGTTAGCAGTAGTTTTAGCAGACACAGAAGTGTTGGCAGCAATAGTTTTAGCAGACACAGAAGTGTTGGCAGCAAGGGTTTTACCAGTTCCAGCAATGTTGTTGACAGAAGTTGTACCAGTTGCAGCACAAGCAGTTGTACCAGCATCTGTCTTAGACTTTTTATTCCTTGGTTTTTTTCCTTTTGCAGCACCAGATTTTGTAGCAGTTGCAGCACCAAAAGTTGTACCAGTTCTTGTCACAGTTGAATGCACATTGGTTGTGCCAGCTTGTGCAGGTGCAGTGTTGTTAGCTTGTGCAGATTGTGCAGCATTATTATCCTATAAATGGTAAATATGTTATTATTAGTTTCCTTACAACATTACCTATAAATGGTTGCAACAATGTTACCTTACAATTTATATAAGGAAACTACTTGACAAAATTACCTTGTTCCCTCCAGGTGGAATACTTCTGTCAGCACCTGCCTTTCCACCACATGTCCTGCTATTATGTCCAAGCTCTTTACACCTTCTACACCTAACTGTTTCCTGATTTCTCTTGCCTTTATTGCTTCCTGATTTGGGCTCATCATTCTCTTTCCTTCTAGCCTTTTTAGGCCTCCCAGGTGCCCTTTTGGCAGGAGGTGGGAGTATTGGTTCTGTATCAACTTCTGGCCATAGTTTTGGGCCATTTGAAGGAAGGATCAAATTGTCATAAGTATCCAGAAATGTTTGTTTCCTACCATTTTTATAGAAACAGATCAATCAGCAATCATATAAATATCAGTTAACATTACAAAATCAATAACAAGTTAATATTCACTCACCTATACCAGTGTGCCACATAATCATCAGGATTAGCTTGATTATAATAGATACCAGCAACTGCATGAGCACAGGGGATACCACTTAAATCCCATTTTCTGCATGCACATGTTCTATCTTGGAGATTGACAACATATGTGTCAGTTCCATCAGTAACAGAGAACATAGAGGAGTCTCTATCACCACACCAAATTGGGGTCCACCAATTGCATCCTTCTTAGACTTTTCCACAATCTTCCTTATCATTGGTCAAATGTCCCCTTGATACCTTAACATGTAGTCCCTTAACTTAACTATCCTATTTGTTATATAGAACTTCAACCCCTCAACAAGTGAAATGATTGGTAAATCCCTTAGATCAAGTATTGCAGAGTTAAATGCTTCACACATATTATTGACTTGCAAATCACAATTTGTGTGAGTACTATATCCTGCCCTAGACCACATACCTGGGGCATACTGCCTCATTTCCTCCCAAGCTGGCACACTTAACATTTTCAGATGATCCATAGCTTTGTTGAACTCAGGCATTGTGTTGGCCCTGGCTGCTCTCCATAAAGCTTCTTTCAACTGCTCTCCAACAAACCTTTTCCTCCAGTTTCCATACAAATGTCTGACACATAATCTGTGCTCAACGTGCTCACCAATAGCAGCTATGGTATTCACCAATCCCTTTAAAAAAAACAATTACAACAATATACAATTAAGCAATGTAAATCAAATTTCAAATGAAAGTTGAATGAGAATTAAAATTAAATGAAAATTAAAATTAAATGAATTAAAAATTACCTTTTGTTGGTCTGATATGAAAGACCATCTCTTGAATTTTATTCCATTCAAATCTGATAGAAGCAGATCCATAAACCAATCCCATGACTCTTTTGTTTAAGCTTCCACAACAGCAAAGGCTATGGGGATCATTTGATTGTTAGCATCTTTACCAACAGCTGATAACAAATGTCCAGCATACCTCCCTTTCAGAAAACATCCATCAAGTCCTATCAATGGCCTACAACTACTCACAAAAGCCCTCTTACAAGCATTGAAACAAACGTACATCCTCTGAAAAAACATTCCTCCTACACCAGGCTTGCATTGAATCTTAACACTGCTCCCAGGATTACTTCTGAGCAACTCCTCAGCATATTTTCTTAGATGACCATATTGTTCATCACTAGCACCATGAATCATTTCCAAAGCACTTATTTTTGCTCTGTATACCTGAAAAGAGCTCATCACCACATTCCACCTAGTCTTACACTCTTCTTTCAGAGCCTTAAGGGTCATAGTAGGTGTATGCTTAAGTAAAGGAACCAGTTTTTTTGCCAACAACTTTGTGGTTAACACTCTAATCTTACCAGTTGGATGACAATTGTGATCAGGCTTCAAACTAGAAAGAACATAATGAGTTTGAGGAGGAACCTTACTAAATCTAATATGATATGGGCAACCTTTTGAGCACTTCACCACAATTCTTTTTGGCTCATTCTTCTCTAAGTAGACATTCTTCTTGTTCTGCAGACCATACTCCTTCACAACAGTTTTAACTAAAAGACCATTTGTAAATATTTGACCCACCTCAAATACAACATGTTCATTGTTACTTCCCAACTTAAACCTATTCACTTTTTTCTTTCTTGTTCTCTCACTTTCTTCAGATGAATCAGGACTTTCTAATACATCAGAGTCTTCATTCTCATCTTCAAAGTCTTCCACACCAGTCACTTCATGGTTCCTAGAGACTTCAACACCAACTACGGATTGATTAGGGTTGACTGACTGACTAACAGAAGTTGGGTTCAAAGTTTGGCTAGGCAAAACACTAGTCCAATCTCACTCTTCATCATAATCACTATCATCAACAGATACCCCATCAACACTTCCATCCTCATCTGCTAATTCACATTCAGGAACATCTCCCTCCTCATCACCATTGTAATCAGGATCTGTCTCATCACTAGCATCAGACTCATCAGCTGGTTGCTTCCCTTTGTCAACTACAACAACCTCTTCAACCTCACTATCATACCTGCTATCTTCAACTTCAACATCTTTGGCTTCAACATAAAACTCAGCACCTACTGAATTCTTATGCTCATTTATGAACCTAACAACATCCCTATCAGTTTCCAACAACCTTAAACCATCAACTATGTCAAAACCTGGACAGATATACCACAACTTGTACTCTCCTACCACCCCAATCTCTCTGATCAGTTTGTCCATATCTATTAAGTTGACCTCATCAATGTCCCACTCACCCCCATATTCATGTATTTCACCCTTCTTGTAAGCCACAACAGGGTCACAAATGAAGTAACCCTTGTAGTGAAACCTAATCTTTAAACCGTGGTCCCCAACAACCCTAAAAGGAATGAATAAATGCTATATGAATATTTAATTCAAGTTAGATTACAACTGTTGCATTATACAGTATTCATATGTATACATAATGTATATCTATACAGTATACATACGGTATATTTATACTCTATACATATTGACTTTTTCATGAAGCTTACAGATACATACATTTCTGATACGATTTTACACATACAAACGAATCTACAGTTGGCATATTCCATTTTAGGGTATAAAACAAACGAAAAAAGACAAAAAGGTCAAAGGTCACTTACTTTGATACATTATTGTCACCTACATTAAGCATGTTTCCTTCATTTGTTGTTGAACTCGTCTTCGCTGCTACAGTCACCTCCGTAACCTTCTTCGCCGTCTCTGCTACAGTATTCGCCGTAACAGCTACTTTCTTCGCCGAACTCGTAACCTTCGACTTTCCATTTTCGACCCACTTCATTTCGTTTGGATTTCATTTTTGGTAACAACAATCAAATTTGGTAACGATTTACAGATGGATTTGGGGGAAATTTTGACTCAGACAAATTGATTGAATGTAGGGGGCCAAAATTGCAGCCCCAAAGTTAAACCTGGAAGTGAAAGAACTGAGAAGCTCTCACGTGCCAAAACCCTTATATATATATTTTTTTTTAAATCAACGAATTTCATGCGTGGCATTAAAAATAAAAAAAAATCAGAATATACACATGTGGCATGCCAGCGCGTGTAATGAGATGACACATCAGCGTTGACAAAGTCCAAATTGAGCAAAAGGACCAAACATGCAAAGGGGCTAAAAGTTAGGGGGCCAAAATCGCAACCTTTTGAAAGATAGGGGGCCAAACATGCACTTTAGCCTATATTTATCTCTCAATCTATGCAGCCTCGTATTGAAATTTTTATGCACAAATTCAAATGCAATATGAAGGCTTTGGAGTAGAGTCTGGACAGCTGTTGTCATTTTTTGTGTAACGCCAGTAACCTACTAACCAGATTACCACATCATGTATTATTCATATTTTATGAATAATATCCTCTGATTAAAATTTCAAAATAGAATAAAAAAATTTAACAACCAATGGAACATTAAAATCCTTGATATTGCTAATGCCAAAATACTACGGTACATTCATTTTTCAAGTGTAAACAAAGGAAGAGACTAACCAGAGGCCTTGACATGTGTGGCAACATTCTCTGAGGTGATAATAGGCCATTAGGATGAGACCAACAATTAAATGAGCCTTTAAACCAATGCTCAGGTTTTCCATTCAGATTTGCGTTTGAGGGGTTATAAAACACCGTCACTGAACTCCCTGCTTGAACATCAAGAGGCTCAGTGAAGACAACGTGCTTTCGGGATAGCAAAAATGTTTTCAAAGTTTTTCCTTTGTTTTGGCTTTCAATCATGCTGTTTTTTCAGCCTGCAACATGAATAGAACCAAATAAGCTAGATGAGTATTTAATAGCTTGAAGATTTGTTAATCTTTTTTCTCTCTAATTAAGTGTGAAAAATAGAGTTTACCAAACATTTAAAGGGATCAATCTATAATAGACTTTCATCAAAAGAATTTCAGGTATCAACCTAACCAAAGTGCTGAGATGAATAACTCCAACTTGTGACCCAAGTGGGGGGCAACAAATTGGTGAAACACATTATGTTTAACTGGGTTGGGCTGGTTGCAAGGGGGGTTGGGTAGCTCATCTGGTTCGAGTTAAGTGATAAGGAGTTGGAGGTCCTAGGTTCAAACCCAGATAATGGAGAAAATCTAATCTAACAACTACGAATAACTACTAACTTTTGTCATTCAAGGAAAAAAAAAAACCTAACCAAAGAAAAAAAGGTGAACTAAAAAATAAACCCTAACCAAAATAAAAAAGGTGAACTAATGCACGAGTGATTATACATCATAAGAAGACCAAACCCTCGAGTTGGTCCTCGAAAGTCACTTTAATAATATCCTAACACTCATTCGACAAAGTTTTATGCGTACATCAGTCCTCCAATAATTTCTGTCACCAAATCAATCTCTCAAAGATCTAAACTTTACCATATTAGTCTTAAAAAAAAAAAATCACCAAATAAGTCCCTCAAAGGTTTAATTCATCATTTTGTTTAGCCAAATTAGTCATATTGTGTCATCACTTTATCCTCCGTAAGGACAAATATGCCGATGTTTTAGATCTAAGAGGACGATGACAATTTTTTCTGAAGACTGATGCAGTCAAGTTTCAAGATTAAGACACTAATTTGACCACTAAATTTTTTTGGATAACTGTTGTAGTTAAATAACTTTGGAGGACCAACTTGAAGAGGGCTTTCTCTAAACGAAAAACACTACTACAATATTTCTGGTACATTAAGGGGCACAAGAAAGAACACAAACAATTGAAAAATGTTATTAGGTTTTTATATAGGGCCTACTCATCATTACAAAACCGACTTGTAAGATGAGGTGTTACTCTTTATAAACCCTCAACTTAGGCTTGGTTCGAGGAAAATATGGTGGGTGGCTCGAACAGATAGGCTCTGATACCATATTAGGCTTTTATATTGGACCTAAATCATCCTTACAAGTGTCACTCTTAACAAACTATTTTCAGACCTTATCTCTTTTGAATGCCGAACATGGCTTTGACCCAATAAATCCTACAGCAGTAAAGAACAAACTTTTGCAGTATAGCTTCCTCCCTCAACTTCCACTCCTTCTGAAGTTCAAGGTATATAAGTTGCTCTTCCTCAACCCAATATTGTGTGTCAAGTGTAGCCATAGGGACAATGGCATGGAAATCTAGCTCATGGTTGTTATCATGCATTTAGGTACCGCAAAATCACAGTAATTATTGTGAGCGCATAAGGAAGGTAAACTCAACAAATAGAAGTGTATTTTATTGATGGTAAATGGAAAATAAGAAAAGGATACAACTCTTCCTCTTACTCCTAACTAAGAGTTATGCTCACTAACTCAGAGAATATACTCTGTGCTGTCAACTAACAGAACTTCTGAATTTCCCTCTCCTAACCAACCTTTCCTACATATATGGAATAGACTTACACATTCCCCCTTTCACTAGCCAGCTCACCCTTCTCTCTCTTAGTTTTCCTCACATACACCCTCAAGACCTTAGGTGCGCCATGTGACTGACTTGACACATCATCACCTCCACAGTTCACATCTCCTACTATATCACAGACACAACTGCATTTTGAGGTGGACCATCAGCAGACCCAATTCAGGACAAGAGTTTGGTCGGGTACAACAACTGTATAAAACATACAATTGATAAGAAAAAATTTGTTTTAACCGCCTTCTGGACTAGTATACTTTTGCTGAAAATCACATAGAAATTGATCTATAACTGCTTGAAGAGTTGATGAGATGAGTTTAATCCTAGTCGACAAGTTAACATTGAATGTTTCGTATAGGAAACTTGGCTCTCCCTCTATGAAATGCCAGCCATACAAATGCACACACATGACAAATCCAGGGTATTGGTAACGAGTAGCATGAAAAGAGAATGAAGAAATGGTTGTGTAACTTTTGAAGTTCAAAATTCTCACAAACTTATTTAAATATGGATCCAAGACAGAAACCATAGTCCTTAAAATCTGCAGCCTTGTGATGTATAATGTGCAAGTTATATCATGATGCAGATTTTGTCTATTCATACACTTACTAAATCCAGTAAAAGATTAATTTTAAGGAAATGAATTGAAATCAAAGATAAGAAATAACTGTGTAAAAGAGCATACCACCAAGCACCAACTTTCAAACCAGATTTGACAAGCCTTCAACAATTGATGATCCATCCTTCCAATTGTTGTAGCCCTTGTGAATCCATATTTCCTTAGAATGTTCAAGAGGACCTGAACTTCCATTATAATATAATTTGACCAAGTCCTTGCCTTTAAATTCACTAGGTTCAATATACCAAACACTATCATCAGATTTTATGGCATTTTTCATCAACTGCAGCACTGTTTCTTGCTTTCTTTCAACCTCCAACTTTGTCGGAAACCTATCCTCTTCCTTTGCGACTTTGTCTGCTTCTATCCGCCTTCCCTCTTCGGTAATTTTTTCCCTCTCACCTTGCTCGTTAGAAAGTCTTTCTAATTCTTTACGTTTCTCATCCAGCAATTTTTTTTCCGAATGCCAATACATCCATTCAGCCATCAACTGGTGTACAGAAATCTTTCTGGTCATTATTGTTGTAAACACTTTGTCCATTGAAGAATACAAAGTCTAATTTGTACGCTTCTATTGGCCATACAGTTGGCAACTCCACCAATTATCCTTGAGATCTGTTTTATTCAATCTGATAGTAAAAGATTTCCACCTCCAATCATTAAATGCCCCCAATATCAAAATGTGTCTTCTTCATCTCTTATTGTTGAAAGGTTCTTATTTAGAAAAAATTATATATCTTAATCAGGTTTACCCGCAGGAGGATGTACAAACATCTGTTTCCCTCTCAAAACGTTTTCGACTGCAATCCTCTCAATTTCCTGCTTTCACAAATTTTTTTCCAACTTCAACTTCAACATCCGAGAAGCTTCCTCGTTTATTCTGTCATCGGTAGCAGCACTTGTTTCCACGGAATCTTTAACAGACCCGTCATCTCCAATGTAAGCAGCTCCCTTCCTTCTCATGTAGTTGAACATCATCAACATCCTCGTCAACTATATGAACATTTCCAATTTCCTCACATCGATTACTCTCAACAACATCCAGTGTCTCATTTCACAAGGATGACTGTTTGTTCACCCTTTTTCACTCTAGTGTTTTTCTAACAGCTTGTTCCAATAGATGATTTTGGAGCAAAACCATTTGGAGAAGACCCCTTTTGACTTTGAAAATTGAACCCTTCTTTTGTTTTCTTTTCCTAGAAAAATCTACAAAATTATAAAAAAAAAAAACCCATTTCTAGATAAATCAAATCATCTAAAACCATGAAGATGTTGTTAAACCAGAAAATGGGGCAGAGCAAATCATCTAACCTTGAATAAGTAGGGGGGAAACCTGCAAGCATGTATAACCAAAATGCATATATTCAATAATAGAAAATCAAAATATGATAAAGATGCAAAAATCACACTTGCTTCTTTTCAAATTGCAGTTTAACATAAGCAGTACTTACAGTTGTAGCCTTGTCTGCAAATGCCACAGCTCTAGCAATTAAAGGGGCTCCAAATTCAATGTTATGATTGTGAAGACTGCTCGAGCCTTACTAAGATCATAATGTGTATACTGTTCTTTAAATAGCCAGGCAACTGGAGCACTTGACCAGTCATGGCAGTGAATGATATCCTGTCCAAGGGTAAGAGCAAATTACAATACATTCTTGGTGACAACTGATTAAATTCATACATTTTTTCTTCCAATAATGTGTGAACATAGACATTGTTAAACCTATTGTCGCGTGGAAAGGTGGTTTCTGATACGTCTATATTTAGAATGATATGCTGAAAGCAGTTTTTTCTCATGTAATGTTATGGATAGAATGTTTTGTCACAGTTAAACATATGTGTGCAGATATGCATAGATCAACATTGTAAAAAATGAATAAATATAAAATCAATCTGGTTAATGTGTAAAAACTAGGGACATTGTACCCCCAAAACAAATAGGGACAAAAATTCCGTCTGTCTTTTCAACTTTCTGATAGAGAATATTGAGTTAGCACTTAAGTTTCACCCATGTCAGAGAAAGGAAATGTACTGTGAAAGTTAATGAAACACTTTTTTCAAAAATAACAAATAAAATAACAGCTGAATAACCACTAATCAAACTGTATTCCTTACAGGATTAAATCCATTTTGGAGTAGGAATTCGAGAGCGGCGTGACAAAAGAAACCAAATCTCTCTGCATCATTCGCACGGCCATATACACAGCCAACCCAAAAGAATCTAGTATTGACTTGTAAAGCATAGTTCAATTTATGAAGCATTTCAGTTTTTCAAGTAAGCTTAATTGCAATGTTCGTAAAGAGTAAAAATGCAGTTACCCAAAAAAAACAGAAAATAGTGCACACGTGATTGAAAAATATACACTTCTGGATTTGGTCTTAGAATTTGTGGTTGGGCCTAACACAACCCCACGAAACCGACTTGTGAGGTGAGGATTGCCATCTCTCATCCAATGTTTTTAACATTTGGAAATAACAGATGAAAATAATCATAACGTAGATATGGCTTTAAAACATAATGCCAAACAAAAGTAAACAAAAATCAACTCAAACTACTGACTCGAGTACACAATTAAACGTGATTTATCAATTAAACGTGGTTTCAGACACAATTTGCTTCTTTTTTGTTTCTTCAAATCTTATTTCCAATATAATTCATATACTATGGTTTGACATACAGACAGGGGCGGAGCCACCACCCGGTGACCCCGGGCATTTCGCCCGGGCTCAATCGATACTTTCTTTATATTTGGCCCAACCCAATAGCTCATTAACCCACTTAAAAAAAAATTGGGCAAACTCAATATTTTCACACGCGCGTGCACAAGAATTCCTCGCTATATAATTTTTGCCCATGCTCTATAAAATTCCTGACTCCGCCACTGCATACAGAAAATATCTTTTTCACAACTTGTGCACTTATTAGTGGCGGACTAACCATACAAGCTTACATGTTATCTCAACATGGTATTGCTCTAACCTAGAAAGTTCATGTGAATGAGGGTTTTTTTTTTAAAAGAAAATATGATGCCATGACATAAAAGAAGCAATTATTTTTTAGTTTGTAAGGAAGAGATCAAGAACCAGAGCTTATACCCGTTCTGAGGCTCCAAAAAGTAGACAGAGAGGCCTTCGACCTTTCCGTGCCATACTTTTATTTCGGTCCCACTCCAGAAATAGCTTTTGTGAAATTGAAAGTTCTTTACCTGCAACAGAAGTCATTTGGTCAACTGATCAGAATAACATTAACTAAAACAAAAACAAGAAATCTGCATTTTTCCCACAAAATGTTAAAGAAAATGCTCAACAAGCCATGCATTTCCTGCAGACGCAAGTCAAACGATACTTGAATTTCTACCATTCTGATTATCAACAAGGTTCACATTGAAACTCAAACTATATTATTTTTAATAATCACAACATTGTTGTATTCGATAGAGTTAGGAAGAAATTAGAAAACTAAATCTTCACATATGATCAAATCATAGAACATATTAGTATTGTGAAAAGGCAATTGCTCAGATTAGTACATCACTTGTAGTGAATGATATATAAATCATCACATTACTACTCCAACGGATAAACGATAAGAACATAGAGAGAGAGAATGTATTTGGAAGCTTAAAAACATTCTTTCCTTTTTATTAGCTGATTGAAAATTATATTTAAAAACATTCTACCCTTTTTTGTTTTCATTTTTTGATCTCATAACTCTTAATATAGACATTTTAAGAGTTATGTGACCAAAATAAAAATAAGAAATTAGTTAGTAGACCAAATGATCAAGTAAACCTTACATAAATTAAGAGAAATCAATTGAAGATTATCTATTCTCCATCTGATATATAATTGAGCCAATTTGATTATATATTGTTATTGTTTTACTCATTAAAGAAATTATATTTGCATACACCATAAATTATTTTGGTCAATCAATTAGTATAAGGTTTAACCATACCCCGAGACCTGTGTGGATGCACAAGTTTATAACCGGTATATATTTCCGTGTAGTATAGATAAAAATGACAAGGAATTTTTGGGTTTCTTTAGGCTTCAATCCCACTAAAACCGTGACTCAACAATCTCTCAAGACTCAATCCTCCTATGACAAATATACAATTTACCCAATCTTCGATCAATTGTTCACATGTTAAAAAGGGGCAGAAAAAATGGGTCTTTTTCACCCTCGGGTTTTTCTCATATGCCTATAAGACCATGTGCAATGACTTGTTGAAAGCCATTTTCAACATGTTTAAACCATTGTAGGGGGTTATTGAAAGTGAAGAAAGGATGAGTTGGAGGAGGGAAGTGATGAAAGCTTTCAATAGGTGAAAATTCTGTCCGGGGTGCCACGTGGCAGCAAGCCATTTGCCAAAACGCGCGCGTGCAGCACACGCGCCGACAGCGCGCGTGACGCGTCAGAAGACACGGAGAGAGAAAACGAAAATGGATAAAGTGGGACACGTGGCCTTACGCGATTGGCTGTTTGGATTTTTATTATCTTTATGTTTTGGACTCAATTATTTCATTGCAAATAATTTTATTTTTATTTTTTTACCAAAATTCATGATTTTTTTTTCTCTACAAATAGAGACTTGGATCATTTGATTTGGACACAGAAAAAAAATCAAGTTTTTCACTCTCTTAATCTTATTATTAGCCTTTCTTTTGAAGTTTTAGTCTTTGATTAGTGAAATGGATCCCAATAACAATCAATTCAATACCAAAAATTCTTCTGATTACCCATTTGGCTACCAAAATCCTAACAATTATCAACACCCAAATCAATTTCCCAACCAACATCCTCAAAACCCAAATCAATTTCCTAACCAACATCCTCAAAACCCAAATCAATTTCCTAACCAACATCCTCAAAACCCAAATCAATTTTTCAACCAAAATCCTCAAAACATGTCTAATTTTGGTTTTGCCTCAAATTTCAATCACCCATACTCTGTTCCAAATAACTTTCATCCATATTCTAGATCTATGATGGGATATCCATCTCAAACACCCTCATTTAATGGTTATATGCCAATGATGAATGAAAATTTTCAGAGTGTTGGTGAATATCCTGAATTTTCATCACAAATAAATCGTGATGGAATGACAAGTGGTAATGAACTCACTCAAGTTTCAGAGGATACAACTCCTAAGAGCAAGAAAAACCAGCAACCAGGATGGAACACTGAACAAAATTTGGTGTTAATTAGTGGGTGGATAAAATATGGAACATGCAGTGTTGTCGGGAGAAACCAGACAGGTGAAGCATATTGGGGTAAAATTGCTGATTATTGTAATGAGCATTGCAAATTTGATCCTCCGCATGATGTAATTGCATGCCGAAACCGTTTTAATTATATGAGCAAAGTAATAAATAAATGGATTGGTGCTTATGAAAGCACTAAGCGTTTGCAAGGAAGCGGTTGGTCGGAAGATGATGTTTTGGCAAAAGCGCAGGAATTATTTGCATGTGGGAAGAATGTTCAATTTACTTTAAAGGAAGAATGGCACGCTCTCCGTGATCAACCACGTTACGGTAGTCAAATGGGAGGAAGTGTTGGCTCAGGAAGTAGTGGATCTAAGAGATCTCACGAGGACTCTGCAGGATCTAGTGCTCGTCCAATGGGCAGGGAGGCAGCCAAAAAAAAAGGAAAAAAGAAAAGCAAGGACGCTGCCTTGGAGGAGGTGGAAACTGAGTGGGTTCAATTCAAAGAAATCAAGGTGCAAGAGATTGAACGATTGAAAGAGTACACCGCAGTGCAACAGGAGAAAAACCGATTGAAGAAAATGAAACTGTACCTAAAGTTAACAGCCGAAGAGCATCTCGATGACAGGAAAAAAGATATGTTAGAAAACTTGGTGCGTGAGCTGTTTGGAAATTAATTTCACTGTAATATTTGTTTGTATTCGGTCAAAATTGTCACTGATGTCTAGTCCCAGTGTTTACTTTAATAATTGTCAGTGATAGTCTATAGTGTTGTCTAGTCCCCAGTGTTTACATTAATAATTGTCAGTGTTGTCTAGTTCCAAGTGTTTACTTTAATAATTGTCAGTGTTGTCTAGTCCTCAGTGATAGTTTATAGTGTTGTCTAGTCCCCCGTGACTTATTTCAGAAACAATTTGCTTTAATAATTATGCCCACTGTGTGCCACTTTTATTTCACCTACTATTTGCTTTAATAATTATGCCCACTGTCTTCCTCCATTCGTTGTAATGTGTGCCCACAGTTTAATGTCCGTGACTTTAATAATTATCCCCACTGTTTTCTTTAATACAATACAATAACTTATTTGGAATCCGTAAGTGTCCACCACACAATGTACTTATATATAGGGACTCATATCTACTTCCAATATCACCAAATCTCATTCATATCTACTTCCAATATCACAAATCTCATTTCTATCTACTTCCAATATCACCAAATCTCATTCATATCTACTTCCAATATCACAAATCTCATTTCTATCTACTTCCAATATCACCAAATCTCATTCATATCTACTTCCAATATCACCAAAAACTATCAATGGATTCTTTTGATATGGATGCCTACTTCCAAAAACGTGATGCTGAAGACACTTATATCGTCAACCGATTTATTCAGCGTCGAAAAAAAATAGAGGAAGGTAGTGGATCAGGTAGTGGATCTCGTACAAGAAAATATTTAAATAGAGATCATGCAGCAGCTAACCAGAGACTCATTGACGACTACTTTGCCAATGAGCCTACATATGATGATGCAATGTTTCGTCGTCGGTTTCGGATGCAAAAACACGTTTTTCTTCGAATCGTTGGAGACCTTTCAAGTAGTGATAACTACTTCACCCAGCGAGTTGATGCCGCCAACAAAACGTGACCTCCAAAGAATACTAAATGTTAGTGAAATGCGGGGGTTCCCAGGGATGATCGGGAGTATTGACTGCATGCACTGGGAGTGGAAAAATTGTCCTAAAGCATGGGAAGGTCAATTCACCAGGGGGGATAAGGGAACCACCACATTTATTCTTGAAGCAGTTGCATCTCATGATCTATGGATCTGGCATGCATTTTTTGGATGTCCGGGAACGTTGAACGATATAAACGTTCTGGACCGGTCACCAGTGTTTGATGATGTGGAACAGGGAAAGGCTCCAAGGGTGAATTACTTTGTGAATCAACGACCCTATAATATGACATACTATCTAGCTGATGGTATCTACCCTTCTTATCCAACTTTCGTCAAATCTATTAGACTTCCTCAAAGTGAACCCGATAAGTTATTTGCAAAACATCAAGAGGGATGTCGGAAGGACATCGAACGAGCTTTTGGAGTGCTTCAAGCTCGATTTAAAATCATCCGTGAACCAGCTCGCTTGTGGGACATAGCTGATTTGGGTATCATCATGAGGACATGCATCATATTACATAATATGATTGTTGAGGATGAACGAGATACATATGCTCAACGTTTGACCGATTTTGAGCAATCTGAGGGAAGTGGATCTAGTACACCGCAACCATACTCGACCGAGGTGTTACCCACTTTTGTAAATCATGTGCGTGCTAGATCCGAGTTGCGTGATTCAAATGTTCATCACCAATTGCAAGCAGATCTAGTGAAGCACATATGGACAAAGTTTGGAATGTTTCGTGATTGAAGATGATTTGTATCGTACTGAATAAATTACTTGTGTTTTGTGTGCTTGTTTGTTGTCTTGCATTTTAAGCTATTTGTGTGTCGCGTGCTTAGTTTGTTGTATTGCATTTTAAGTTAAGAAAATAAAAATAAATTATTTAAATAAATTTTGTTTTTACAAAAAAAAAAATTGTTAAGTGTTTCTTTATTTTAATTTAATTATAATCGATAATTGTAATTTTATGTAATTATAAAAACAAAAATATAAAATTAAATAAGAATAAGAAATAAAAGGTGGTGGGGTAGGGTATTGAATGAAAAAACCATTGGAGTGGTTAAAATTGAATGGGTGTTGAATTAAGAGAGAGAAAATGATGTGGAGTGTTGGGAATTGAAAAAGTGGGTGTTGAAGGTTATTGAAAGGAAATAACCATTGCATATGGTCTAAGGAAAGCTCAATGACTTCGCTATTCATAACATTGCAAAATACATAGAGATGAAAAAAAATAAGTTGAATTTCTGGATTATTTTTTTTAGCCAATTTTTGGGTTTACAATTCGAACATTCAAATAAATTTAAAAATTAACAAATAATGTGTTTGTTTTTATTTTGCTTTCAATTAAAAAAAATATTGTACTTGATTAACAAATAATTAATCAACAAGTAGTAGATATTTATGCTGTTTTCAATTAAATAATCTTTTTCTTTTACAAATTCAATTAAATAACCTATGTATTTTTATTTGTTTTTCCAACTAAATCTTGTGTGTTTTATTTATAAAAACTAGCGGAAAGACGGGCGCTATCGCGCGCGTCTGTCCGCTATTTCTACTGCGCTAACGCATGTTATTATTACATTATGTTTGTTTGTATAATTTTGATTAAAATTTTAAAAATTTAAAATATTAATGGAAATTATTGATATTTTTATTTATAAATAAAATATTGTCAAGGCATATAACAAAATTATTTATGAACTCAACGTATTTTAGTTTGCCTGCATATTATGAAATAAAGATAAAATGAAATAAAGATAAAATAAAGATAGTTGTTTGCTTATATTCTAATAGTAATTAGTAACATCATATCATAAACGTATAAATGACATGTTATGTAAAAGAAACAATGTTATAATTGCGATAAAAGAATATCTTTAAAAACTACATTTTTCGTAAAGTCTCCATCTTCTCCTTCCATTTTCCCTTCTTTAATGAGAACTTTTGTTGAATTTTGAGAAACTCCTCTTGATAAAGCTACATATAATTGACCATGGCTGAAAACATGTCGTGGAAGATAGGTTCCGACACTGGGAATAGTTTGCCCTTGTAACTTATTTATGGTAATAGCAAAACTTAGTCTAACGGGAAACTGTTTTCTACTAAGCACAAAGGGAAGTCCTGAACTCGCACTTGTTTTTAATTTAATTCTGGGCAAGAATGCTCTTTTTCCAGCATTGCTTCCTGTTAGGATTTCTACATCCAACATATTCTTAAATAAACCACGACATAACAACCGTGTCCCATTACACAGACCATATCTAGGGTCTATGTTTCGCAACAACATCAGAGGTGCACCTTTTTCTATCTTTAAAATATGTGGTGGCATACTTCCTTGAGCAATTGAGTTTAAGAATTCATGTTGATATAAGTTATGAGCATCCCCTTCAACCTCGTCAAATGACAACAAATTATGTTCTTCTCCTGGAAACTGATTTATAATTATGTCATTCAATTTTTGAACATCATCATTTGTAGGTGTAATTATGGCTCTTTCGACCATATATGCTGCATCCCACTCATGCAAATGTAATTGTGGAAAAATATTATCAATAAGAGTTTGTATTGACTGTTCTCCTTCCCATGGTAAGGCAATTTGAGGAGGTATCCTCACCATATCATTGGGTTTGGTAGGTTCAACACCGTCACCAATTCGCATAAGAAATTGTGCAAATTCAGGATCATTCATTGATCGCATATTTTGTACTAAATGTAGGACCTTGGTGTTAGCCCACAAATAAGACCTAATAATACATGCATATATCATTTGTGCCTTGTTACCTTTTTGAACAACTGAAAGTACTTGACGAAAATCTCCACCCATGATCATAACTTTTCCACCAAATGGAGCATCACAGCCTAAAACATCTTTTAGTGATCGATCTAATGCTTCTAAACAGAATCTGTTTGTCATTGGGGCTTCATCCCAAATTATGGCAGCTGCTGCTCTAATAAGCTTTGCAAGATCTTGTTGCTTTGTTATATTGCAGAAGGAATTTGGTTGTACATCAAAAGGTAAATTAAATCGGGAGTGTGCAGTTCTACCACCCGGTAATAATGTTGCAGCTATACCAGATGACGCGGTTGCTAAGACAATTTTTCCTCTATTTCTCAAATTTGCCATTAATGCTCGATAAAGGAATATTTTACCTGTTCTGCCTGGACCATCAACAAAAAATACTTGACTCTGATTATGATCAATGACATTCATAATGGTATTGAAAGCAACCATTTGGTCATGATTTAACTTCCCAATAGAATCGATGTCTTCATTGGGAATTTGGACTGATAACTCCTCTTGAATAACCCTTGAAACTGGATTATCTTCATTTGTTTCTGCTGGTAATTCTGGAAGATCATAATCTTTTATATCTTTACCATGTTGCTTCAAGAGCTCATTTAAATCCCTCAATAACATATTAATCAAGCTTGGTCGCACGATATTGTCTATTGTTTGATAATCTTCTATCATATGAGTGTAAAATTCATCATAAAAGGATCTGACATCAGTTGGTTCACCAAAAACTAATATGATCACAAACAACCTCCTTAACACATACGACATTTTGAGATTTGATGCATCAACCAAGCACTCACGAATACTATTATCAGTTTCTAGAAATCCTCGATCCTCGGCTGCCTTTCTAAATGTATTGAAGAGTGTGCCATTATTTGTAACAAGACATTTCCAACTGGTAGGTCTTTTTAAATGGGATAACAAAACTCTCAAGTAAAACTTTTCACCTTCTGCAGGTGATACTGTATATATTCTCCCAATAACTTTTTGTTTTGATTTCCTTTTGTTCCATTTCTTAGTCTGGTTGTTCCAAGTATAATGCTCAGGAATATCTTTATACAAATAATTTTTAGATTATGGATCTCTTTGATTTAGTGCAAAGAATTTTGTGAGCATCAACTTTTCAAGGAACTCGTGATAATGAATCAGAATATGATGAACCGGCATATTATGAATCGGATTATGGTAACTCCAATGCTTTTATAGAATATCAAATATTATACCATTTGTTATGTCTTAAATTATAATATTAACGTTTGTAAAGATTAATAACAAACCTTTTTCTAAAAGATTTTGAATCGTAATATTTTGCTCATGTTTGTTACTAATATTTTTATCAGAAGATTTAAAGTCTAATTTTTAACATTATTTTTTGCTCAAGTTTGTTACTAATATATTTTTTAGAGAATTTAAAATCCAATCTTTAACCTTATTTTTTGCTCACGTTTGTTACTAATTTTTTTTTAGAGAATTTAAAATTCAATCTTTAACCTTATTTTTTGTTCACGTTTGTTACTATTTTTTTTTCTCACGTATGTTGGCGGAAAGTAAATTGCTCGAAGGATAAAACAGAAAGATATTTCATTCATTGGTTCTTCAGAAATATTAATCAAGTTCTTGAGTCTTCGAACTTTCTAATTTTTTAGAGGTGATTAGAGGTGATGAGATGTGATTAGATGATACTATGATGAATTTTGGATCGATTTGAATTCATGGGAAGAGACCTAAAGAATGCAAATATAATATTTAAACTTTTTGTGAGTTTGATCTATGGTAAACGGCGGTAAAAGAGGGTTAACGGTGACGATTAGTGACATTGATTATTAATCCACATGTTATTTTATAATTGGTTATTTGTTTTAAAATTAAGGGTATTTTTGAAAAGAAAATTTTAATCCAAAAATGTACTGAAAGAGTAGTTTATATTATATATAATAGAATAGATACAATTATCCTAATTCATTGTCACCAAAAAAATTATTCTCGTAATTCATAAATAACAATAAAAAGTCAGGTCTTAGGCAAACAGAGAGGTAAATAATATAGAACACAAACATGTTTAAGCATCTAAGGCTTAAAGGAACTAAACATCAAAACTCAAATTACTCTTATTTTTATGTGAATCTTTTAGCAGCAGTTGCAGCCACAAACAACTGCCATGTAGATAGTTGGTGCTACAGAAAACTGCTCAGACTTCCAACAACAGCTACCTACCGTTTCGCCCTGCTATGCCGCTGTAGATGACAAGAAACAGGATCAAAGAAGGTGACTGAGTTTACATGGTCAAGCAGAAATCCAAAACGCATAAAACACAGGCACTGCAACAAAACTGGGGCAAAATAGAAATCCAGCAACCCCGAAAAACCACGACTCTACAGCCACAAAACTGAGAAACAGAGACCAAAAAACCAGCAATAACCCATCACACACACCATGCCCAAAAAATACCCGGCACACCCACAAGCAGAGCAGCAGAAACTGCAGACAGAAGCCAAATGCAAAAGACCCCAAAACCAAACAGCTGCAGCAGAAACTACACTCTATGCAGAAGCCATACCTTTTCTATATTAAGGTTAGTCCATTCACATACATGAATAGTGATGTGATCATGAACTCAGCATGTGGAAGGAAACCTATAAAAAATGCATAAAAAAATGAATATTTTATTCATTTTAATTTCAAGTTAGCATGTTATTTTTCTAATATAATAATTTGGCTGTTAGTGAAATGGCTTATTATTACTACTAGCAAAAAGACGGGCACGATCGACCGTGTCCGTTTTTCTATCTTTTTATTGTGCTAACATTTTAAAATTATGAACGGTATTTTTTTTTATATGAAATGTTGGTTTTGATTAAAAGTAAAAATATAAATGTTGTTGTTTTTTTTTAATGACACGAACAATAACCTTTTATTATTGAAAAAGTTGTTTAAGAGTATAATTGGAATAATGAAAAAGTAAGTATAAATATACTCATTTAGTTTGTTATACTTTTTAAGTGATAAAGGAAAAAAAACATTTATATTCATATCGTGTTTGTTACATTTGTTTTAACATTTAAAGTTTATTTTTATCTCTTTGTTACATGTGTTATTTATATTGAAAATTAATGGTATTTTTGAAAAGAAAAATCCAACCCAAAAGTGTTGAAAGGGATAGTTTCCTTTATATATAGTATAGATATAGATAATGATTTATTTTATAATTAAAAAAAAACCACGGTTCTCTTTATATAAAATTAAAAAAAAAAAAGTCACGCTATCAAAGTATGTATAAACAATTATAAACCAGAAAAATCAAATAATCTTTAAAATTAATCGTAAACAATTTGAATCATAACCACTTATAAACCATCAAAGTCAAATAATCCATAAAATTAATCGACTTTGTTTAGTTGTAACATCAAAGAAAAAGAAAGAAAATTACAGGTTAATTATGAATTCTGATGCAGAGAGATGAGAGAGGCTAAGAAAAACTAAACAATATGAGAACGAACTATGAACTGTGAACCCCACTTATTAATACTTTTTGCTCACGTTTGTTACTAATATTTTTTTTAGAGGATTTAGTTCAATCTTTAACAATATTTTTTCTCACGTTTGTTACTAATTTTTTTTTTTTTGGGTTTTAAAGTCTAATCTTTAACATTATTTTTTGCTCATATTTGTTACAAATATTTTTTTTAGAGGATTTAAAGTTCAATCTTTAACCTTATTTTTTGCTCACGTTTGTTACTAATATATTTTTTTGTGGACTATAACCTTATTTTTATCTCATGTTTGTTACTAATTTTTTTTGTTTTTTAGAGGATTTAAAGTCCAAATCTTTAACATTATTTTTTGCTCACGTTTGTTACTAATTTTTTTTAAGGATTTAAAGTCCAATCTTTAACATTATTTTTTGCTGATGTTTGTTACTAATCTTTTTTTTAGAGGATTTATAGTCCAATCCTTATCGGCTATTATTTTTGTTAAAAAAAAAAACTCATAGACTCGTGAGAAATAAAGCAAGAAAAAACATAAATTTTGGAATTTTTTTTTGCATAAGTGATTATTGTTCACCTTTGATTTTCTCAAATTCTGATTCATTCATTCTTCTAACAAAAAAAAGTAAAAACAAAGCTTGAATCATAATGTTGGCGGAAAGTGTAATGCCCATTTTTGATTATTTAGTTATTTGATTTATTTGAGAAGTTGTTATATATTTATTAATATATTATGCGATGTTGAATGAAGATTTAATATGATTTTATGCGACGTGGTGACTTATTTTATTGTTTAATAAAATAAGATTTGAAAATAAAATAAAATATTTAGTTGTGGGTTAGTTTTGGATTTTAGAGAATTATGTGGGTGAAAGAGTAAATAAGATAAGATTTGTTGGGAGTATATAAAGGGAAAATTAGGTCAAGAGAGAAGTCAGTATACGCGTTACTGAATTTTGGAGAAAGAGGAGCAACAACACGTGAAGTGAGAAGAGAGCATAGGGGCTGCGATTTTCTGCTATTACCAGGTAAGGGTGAGCCTAGCATTTGATTATATTACTCTGTAATTCATCTAGCCAGGATTGAACAATCATAGGGCTGTTTTTGAGAGAATTGGAATTAGGTTAAAAGTGAGAATAATCATGAATTGGACCATAAAGCTGTAGAATAGATGTTTAGATTGAGTACAGAACGTAGATTAACCTTAATGATGATGTTTCTGAGAGTTTAGATGATTTAGATGATGAATTTGGGAACCTTTTGTGTGATTTTCGCAGAACCCGTAGGCAACCTGTTCATCGCTCGCCTAGGCGAGCTATGCAACTCGTCGCGGCGAGTAGACCTAGATCGCTCGCGAGGCGAGCAACCCAGCTCGCCATAGCGAGCATTACCCTAGAGCTCGCGAGGCGAGCACTCCAACTCGCCATAGCGAGCAGGACCTTAGTTACTCGCGAGGCGAGCATTCCCACTCGCCATAGCGAGTTATGTCAGAACCCAGAATCCATTCTGTTGGCGACCTGCAGTCGCATATAACCTTGAGAGATGATCTTTGGGTAGCTTCTGGGACTTTTACTGAAGTTTAATATGATCTGTGATGATGATACATGATGATTGAGATTGTTTATGATGATTTTATGAAGCTTATGTGTGATATATGAATTAATTAAGTTATGAATGTTTGATTTACTTGCGATGCTTACATTATGGATGCTATATGTATGATGTACTTGCTGCCATGTTGCTATTTACTTATGTATAGTTGCTGCATGTGTCAGTCCTTGATGATTAAGATGTTTTGCGACGTTTAAGATGTTAACTTGTTTAAGTTAAAAATGTCGAGTCTCATGCATACTCATTCTATGATGGGGGCTTATGCCCTGGAGATTTTACTCACCAGCGACGAGGGCTTATGCCCTGGAGCTTTGCTCACCAGCGACGAAGGCTTATGCCTTGGAGTATATTTATGCTCATAGCGACGAGGGCTCATGCCCTGGATTGGTACCACATGCATATAAGACGTAGGGTTGCATAGTCAAGTGATGATGTCGAGTCGAGTCGTCTAAGATGTTTACTAAGATGTTTATGATGTTAATTGTGACAAATGCTAAATGATGTGTTGTTTATGTTGATGTTCTAAATGCTAGATGTTTATCTGTGATATGTTGAATTATGTTTGGTTGTTGAATTGTGATTATTTAATTACATGTTTAATATAATTATTTGTGAATCTCACCCGTTCTGCTGGAATTGCCGCCTTGTGGGCAAGTGCAGGTAAGCAAGATTAGGTGCAGACGTGTGAGGCTTTCTGCAATTGAGTCTAGGTGCTCTGATACGTAACGGGATGGGGGATCTTCTTTTATTTCTCTGTTCCTTGCGTATTATGCTATTTTACATGCTTATGTTTATTTTGAAGATTTTGTTAATAAGACGTTGATGAGGCCTGCGTGCCAAAGACTTTTGAGATGCTTTTCCTTATGATTTTTCCGCTGCGATAATGATTAATACTTTATGAAGATTTAATGTTTATTTATTCATTAACATGAGATGATTTTAGAAATGTGATGCCCTGTTTATGTGCTTACTCTGATGCATGATTATCTTTTTAAAGAAATTTTTATGTTGGGAAAACGGGGTGTTACAGAAAGTAAATTGCTCGAAGGATAAAACAGAAAGATATTCAATTCATGATATGGACCTTCAAGATATTCTATTCATTAGTGCTTCGGAAGTATTAATCAAGTCCTTGAGCCTTGGAACTTTCTAATTTTTTTAGAGGTGATGAGATGTGATCATAGGGTACTATGATGAATTTTGGATTGATTTGAATTCATGAGAAGAGACAAAAAAGAATGCAAATATAATTTTTAAACTTTTTGTGAGTTTGATTTGTGGTTAACGGTGGTAAAAGAGGGTTAACGGTGACAATTAGTGACATTGATTATTAATCCGCGTGTTATTTAATAATTGATTATATATTTGTATTTAAAATTAAGGGTATTTTTGAAAAGAAAATTTCAACTCAACAATGTGCTGAAAAGGTAGTTTACGTATAGATAATGTAATTTCTTAAGGAAAAAATTATAAAAATAATGTAATGAAAACAAATACTATAATAATTGTATGTAACTGACTGGTTTGATAGGTTTTCAGTCTTCATTCTCATCCATTCATTTTTAAAATTACATATCCACCATTTATTGGTGATTTCATCGTCATGGTCAAAATGTATTGCTTCACCATGCTAAGAGCCACCATATGCTATTTAGTGCATCTTGTTTGCTTCATAAGTCTATATTATTTCATGAAGGCCCTGACTAATCAAAAGACGAAACATCCAATAATTTGTACATAAAATTTGTGCTAACCTAATTCAACCTTGACAAAATATAAAATTGAAGGTGGTGATATAGCTATAAAAAAGATTGCGAACACCACATCAGATGGCTTAAAAACCCCTTAAATGTTAAAGGTGATGTAGTTTAGCCAAATAATAGACTGCATCCAGAGGAACGATTCATTCACAAAACTTTTGCCGTTTAACGAGACCCGCTCTTCGTTGCAGCATATACCCTGTAACCACCGATGACCACCACTGCCACTGCAATATGATATGCACGAGTAAAATCATCAAATAAAGAAACAAAAGTCACAATTATATTTTCTCCTAACTTAAATTTAAATAGTCGAAACTACTACAAAGCAAAACTGGTCAAAAGATGAAAAAAAGAATCAGAAGACTGAATATCCAAAAAGTTAAGCCTAAACACAGGCAGCTCTCTTTCATGTAGTTATCCAATCATTTGGCAATGCTTTTTGGAGGAATCGGAAAGATGGGTTCCCAACTTCCTATAAAGTAGGGACTAGTTAACATTTATTCATTTGCTACCATTTGATTTCGTTAATAAACTAGTAATAGACCTGTGCTTCGCACGGGTAACGTAACATTACGATAATTATATAAAAAAATAATTAAATTGTTAATATGGTAGAATGTTTATAGATATTAAATGAAAATTATGAGTATTATGTAATGTTTATATTAAATATTCTTTTTTTTATGTATACAAAAATTTGTTAAATAGTTGAGTCACACCATTTATAAATTTTATTTGTTTATATATGCAAAAACATATTTTTATGTAGATATATGAGAAAGTTGCTATAAGTTTTTTTTTTTTTGGTACAATTGTTGTGAGAAATTTATTTGATTATAGATGTGAAATAAAAAATAATGTAGTGTTTCTATCAAATAATTTTTATTTTATATGTAAAAGACCGTTAAATGTTTGTACCGCATCCGTTGCGGATTTTCTGTACTTATATCTGCACAAACAAATTTATATACACATATATATGAGAAAATCGATATGATAAAATTTTAAAAACTCATAACTGTTTTCAAAATCAGAATTAATGTAGTATTTTTATTAAATAACCTTTTATTTTATATGCAAAACACTATTCAATGTTTGCACTGCACCCGTTGCAGATTTTTTGTACTTATATTTGTCTAAACAAATTTTTATATACATATATGAGAAAGTCGATAGGATAAAAGTTTGGAAATGCATGATTATTTTCAAAATATCAAAATCAATGCAGTGTTTCTATTAAACAACTTTTTATTTTATATTTAAAACACCGTTAAATATTTGCACCACACTCGTTGCAGATTTATGTGTTTGTATCTCCATATCAAATTTTTTGTATACCAATATGAGAAAGTTGATATGCTAAATTTTTTAAGACTAATGATTATTATAAAAATATCAACATAATGTAGAGTTTCAATTAATTTTTTATATGCAAAATTAGGGGTGCAAGCGGTTCGGACAAAACCGATGAAACCGAGAGTTCAAACCAAACCAAATCGAAAAAGTATCCGATCTTGTTTGGTTCGGTTCAAAACCGAACCGATCTAATCTAAACTGATCTTGTTTGGTTTGGTTCTCGGTTTTTCATTTTGAGATCGAAGGAACAGATCAACCGAACCGATGCTAACCTCACTCCCAATTTTACTAATATTTTTCCTCTTCACACACACTTTTAGGCCCAAAATTAATGCCCAACAAAAAATACTCCTTAATCCATTCATTTATGTATACTTATAGAAAAAAAGTAGAATAAATTGTTTTCTTATATATATATTTATCTCATAATAGATTGTTTTTAATATTATTTATTTAGTAGAAAATTGACCATAAAACTCACTAAATTAGTGATATTAGAAGTCTATCCATTGATATTTTGGGCAATTTAAAAAAATGAAGGAAATCGGATGATAAAAAGGAAAAGAAAGAGGAAACAATTTTCCTTTGGTATTTGCAAAATACAGGGAATTAGTTTTCTTGTAAGTGGTAAACCACCAAAAATAAAATAAAAAATAAACAATTTATTTACACTTGTTGTGTGGAATTGGAAATAAGCAACAAACTCGTTCGTAAATATGATGATAATAATTTTTTTTTGTTTTCGCACCGGTTTTCGACCCACCAATGGTGGACGACTAATACAGCTCATGCGTAAAGGCATGCGCACTGGCCAAGCGTTGTTCCCCTTAGGAATCGAATCCGATATTCCCCGGGTATATCCTTGGAAGGAGCTCCTTGCCACTGAAGCCCAAACAACTTGGTTATAATTATTATTTTTTAAGTATAGGTGAATTATTTAGGTTTAGAAACGATAAGTAAATAAAAAATTAGATTTTCAAAAAAATAAATAAATTAGTTTTATATTTTGTAAAATGATTATTAGGAAATTTTGTTTTTGTTGAAGTTTTGTTTTATTATATCATCAAATTTTTTGAAAATTAATTTTAATATAGTTGTAAATATAGGTATTAGTTTTAGGCTTGAAAGTGATAAATTTAACAAATTAAATAATACAAAAATTTGAATTAGAGCTTATCCCAACAAAAATTGGCTTTTTAGAATGTAACATATTTTTTTTTCACAAATTTCCTACGTGCTCATGTTTATAAGTCAAAAAATTTCATATATACTCTTTTAAAACAAAATCATATATACCCATGTTAATAATTAAAATTTCTTACCTTAAAAAAAATCATATATACTCTTTTAAAAAAATAATATACCCATGTTAAACTCCTTCAAAAATATACCCATGTTAATAATTCAAATTTCTGTCGTACTCATAGGAGGAATTAGTTAGGCTGCTAAATGATAAAGCCATAGAAAATTAGTTAGGCTTCAAAAATAATAACACAAAAAAAATTAATATGTAGAATTAGTTAGCTTTGAAGTGATAAACTTGCAATATTTAGGGAATTGGTTATGCTTAGAAGATAAACCTAAAATATTTAATTTTCAAAAATTGATTTTTTTTTTTTGCAAAATGACGAATGTGTCCATAAAATTAAGAAGATTGTGCATTTAATTGAGGACGATTATGAAATTTTGTTGTACTTCGATTTTTATATATTGTTAGTAGATATATTGTTAGTAGATCATTGGCCCTACCTAACTATATATACCCAACAAGAAATCAAAAGAACGTGTAACAAAACAACCCAGGTGATTATTTATTTCAGAAAAAATCCCCCAATATCAATACCGGAGAAACAAAACAAACTAAATGGAAACTACTAGTAAAAAATAATATTTTTATGATCTTCAAGTAAATAAAGCACATACAAAATGAAGGAAGGGAAGTAGCAGAGAAAGTACCATTCACTATTCCTTAATGTAATGAGTGTAATATTTTAAACTCTTCATTTCTTGTTTTCCTGCGCTCCTTTTTAAAAAAAAAATAGTGTAAGATTTTAATGTAAGTGTCCTTTTGTTTTGCACCTTACTTTGCCATATGATATATATTGTTTTGCACCTTAGTTTTAAGAGTAGCTTAAATTCTGTTGCGCATAGCTTAATAAATTTGCAAAAGATGTTGGTTGGGGTCTGTCCCATATCAGCTAACAGTAATGCTTCTGGATAGTTCAAGGAGGGAGTACAATAATATCAATCCATGTCATGATAGTTCAAGAACTATACATCATTTCTGACCTTCAAGATCCGCTCAATGGTGGTTGCTCCACCGAAGTTCTCGACACGAAACTGTAGCTCTCCAAATTCAATATCACGAACTTCAATATTTTTGTAAGTTTTGAGTTTCTCCTGCTCGTTTAAAAATCGGAGCATAGACCGAAGGCCTCGGTGATAGTTCATAAGAAGAAACTCTAGCTTTCCAATTGCATGATAGTACATTTTAGTCTTTTCATCGGTTTCGGGTTTCGCCTGCTGGTTTAAAAATTTAATCAGACTTACAGCATATAAATATGTCATTAAATAACAATCGGCAAGGAAATCAGGAGGGTAAAGCAATATCAAACAGTTCAAATCCTCATCTCTCATTCATACACAACATGACGGATACAACTCAAGCATGCATTTTATCAACGTATGTTAAAAACAACTGAGCTGAAGTTTTGCAGAAAAAATTAGATGATTACGATGAACAAACACACGCACGCGCACCAAAGATATGAACAACAAGAAAAATACCGCCAGGTATTTCAATTCAAGAAATAGAAAGATACATGTTACAAAAAAATAAAATGGAGCAGATATTCGACACTAATCCCATATTATGTAAACTGGCATACAAAGCAAATTGTAATATTGAACTTATTCAAGACAAAATCATTAATAGCATTAAATGTCTGATTTATATGTAATGCCCTAGTCAGATAGGTGGAAAGTTGAAGAATGGAGTACTTATGTGCAAAACAAAATCAAGTACAAGTTTCTCATTATTAGGGGGGCTGTTTGGAATAGCTTATGTTTGGATTATTTTGGCTTATCTATTGTTGCAAGTGCTTATGGGACTATTTGGGAGAGAATATAACCAGATCTTATGATCAGAGTTTATGAGCTCCTAGAAGCTGTTTTACCAAGAAGTATTTGGATCCCAGTTGATGGGAGATTCATTGTTTCATGTGTGGAACCGAAATGGATGGTAAAAATTAAAATTAAGAATGAATTCAAATATGTAGAAAGAAACTAAAATTGTGAAATTTGAATCAAAAGAAAAAAGTCTCATCCAGAAAAACTTGCCTGGGGTGGTTCAACCACTGGTTGGTCATTGAAAAGGGCATCTGCCTTGCTGGTAGAAGGGTCTACAGCTGGAAAAAATAAGATACCAAAATGGTAGTTAAATTTTATATGGCAAAATATTAAAAAAAAAAAAAATACAAGGCACAGAAAACAAATGAATATATGAAAAAGCTTATGTGCATTAAATAAAAAAAGTATTACATCTACTTGACCAAAAAAAAAAGCATTGCATCTTAACATGGTTGGCTGTCTAATAATCATTACAGCATTAAGAAAACTAACTTTGACATTTAGTTGCCTAATAATCATAAAGAGGTTTTTTGCATACATCAAACAGTTTACGTGCATTAGTTGACAGTTAACACCAAGGTAGTTAGTATCGGGATCCTATGTAAGATCGGGGAAGGGTCACAAGATTGTAAATCATCGGATTGTATGATCCAACCAAATTTAGAAATATATAACAACTTAAATCTTAGCAAATCAGAAGTAAATCACACCTAATAACAACTAAAAAGCACCAAAAACATGATAACCCCCCCCCCCCCCCCCCCCCAGAATTTTAGAAAAACAACATAAAGCTTCCAAACAGGGATATTTGAGGGTCGTTTTGATTGAAACCAGGTCGCCTGACCTGACCAGGTAAACTCAGAAATAGCAGAACACGTAGAATAGTAGCATCGGTATTCCACGTCTCCTAGCAATTTAGGATTCCAATCAGCATGGAACACGGTGATAGGGATCAACATCATTATATCGTATGATTTTAAGTGCTAGCAATAAATTCTGACTACATAGTCAAGATTTTCTTGGGTTTACATAAAACATAAAAGCAAAAAAAAAAAAAAAAAAACCCATCTTCACAGGATTGGTTGTGAAGTCGATACATAAAGCCATAAACCATTATAGCATTGGGAAAACTAACCTTCACTTTCATTATTTGCCTTCATGCGCCTAAAGCTACGTCGAATGATCCTTGATCCGTCACGCCTCTTCTGAATAAGTATCACTTTATTTCCAATTTGAATCTCACGTGTTCTAAAACACTCCGTGTATCTGGATCTGGAAATCGCCTGCTAGTGTAAATATTTGTTTAGAGACTCGAACTCGAGGCATAATATATGTAACTAAACAACAATCAGCAAGGAAGTCACGAGGGGACAGGTTGAAATCCTCATCTCTCAATCATACACATTGCAATGTTTACGACTCGAGCATTTTATCAACTTAAGTTATGAAAAACTGAGCTAAATCTATTTGCAGAAATACTAAATGTCACACACACATGAACAATGTTACAACTTAAGATATCAAATAAAGAATTGTGAAACTTGAATAAAAAACAAATAGCTTCATCAGCATAAAGTTTGTTGGGATTTCCAGAAAGACTTGCCTTGACAGGTTTAGAACGGTCTAGATTCTCAAATAGCAGCACCATAGCAGCTTCTGTGAAAATGGAAAGAAAAAAATAAAAAAATAAAAAAATAAATACAAGGCACATAAGGCAAATGGATACAGTAAACAGTTTATGTGCATTGCATTAACATAGAACATGAAAGTAAAAAATAATTGTATCTTCACACGGTTGGTTGGTTCTAACGTAATATATAAAACAGTAAAACTGTATGAAAACTAACTTTGAATTTCAATTGCCTAATAATCTTAAACATAAGGCAAAAATAATTGCATCTTCGCATGGTGGGTTCAAAATCTAAATCATGATAACAATTGAATGAATTGCAATTTCAAAAACAAAAACAATATTGAAACAGGATACAATAATAATTTTTTTCAAATAATCTCATCCAAATGTGAGAACTAAAACCAAAAATCCACAAAATTACGACTATAATTGGAGTAATTGTGAAGAAATTACATAAATTATATATAATCAATCATCGTTCTCAATTACAACATGATTAGGGTTACCTTTTTGCGGTGTCGCTCGCGCGTGTAGAGAAAGAAAGGAACCTGAAAAGGAAAGGGAAGAACAAAATTGTTGAGAGAGAGAGAGAGAGATGATTGAAAATCGGAAACCCTGGTATCGTTAATGAGTATCGTATGTATTGTTTGGCTGAAGAGAAAGAGGAAGGCAAAAAACAAAGAGGAAAGAAAGACAGCAGAAAGATCTGTACAGCGGAAAGGAAGGAAAGTATTGTTGGGCCCCACGCCAAAAACTAATGCACAAAGGTCACATGGAGAGCCAATGTACGATAAAAATACCACTTTACCCTCACTTAATTTAGCCTCTACGCATAACACATGTTTCAATAGTAATACTACTAGGGATACTACAACACTCTCTTTTTATTAAGGTCGTAATGAACCGAACTAACTCGAACCTAGTTTGGAATTCGATTCGACAATTAACTTGTTGAACTTAGTTCATAAGCCAAATGAGACGAACTTAAATTGAAAATTAAGTTCGTTAATTAAATGAACTGAACATAAACTATATAGAATTCGGTTCATTTGGTTCATGAACTAGCTCGATAATATATAAGAAAATAAAAGCTAGCTAGTAATATAGTGCAACACTGAATGTTGGCTCTATGGCATATGTTATCGAGTTCAAGCTTTTAAATAAAGCTCAATGCATCACAAAAGCTAGCTGGTAATATAGTCCCACATCGGGGAGTTTGTAAACATTCAGAGAGAGGAGTATCTATATAAGCGAAGTGCATCACAAAATGGTAATAAAATTGTGATGGTGAGCACTACAGTAAATATAAAGTGCTTACTATCGATTTCCCTTGCTAATTTAATTTTGAAGGGGCCTAGTATATTCTTTTGTTTATTACATATTATTCGTATATTATATGAATTATTATGTACAAATTTGAATGAGTTCATTATTTTGGTATTGGTTAGGTTTTATTTTAGTTAATCTCTGTCTTTAAAAAAAAAAATTAAAAGGACAGAGATGTAAAAAAATTGAAAAAAATAAAAGACTTTTAAATTGAGTGATTTGAGCTACTGATTCAATTTGAATCGAGTTGAATCGAATTGTTTGTGAATTTTAAACAAGTTGAACTTGAGCTTCAAAAAAAGTTTGTGTCGAACTCGAGTCGAGTTTCGATTATGTACAAATTTGAATGGGTTCATCATTTTGGTACTAGCTAGGTTTTATTTTAGTTAATCTCTGCCTTTTAAAAAAAAAATTAAAAGGATAGAGATGGAAAAAAATTGAAAAAAAATAAAAGACTTTTAAATTGAGTGATTTGAGCTAATGATTCGAGCCGAATCGAGCTGAACTGAATTGTTCGTGAACTTTAAACGAGCTGGACTTGAGCTTCAAAAAAAGTTTGTGTCGAACTCGAGTCGAGTTTCGAGCCGGACTAATTCTTATCGAGTCGAACCGAGCTCAAACAAGTTCGATTTGACTCGACTCATTTCCAACCCTCTTTTTTAACACTCTTTTCAACACTCATTTTTTTTTATTGAATAAAATCAATGTATGATCTACCACTTTAAGAGGCTATTTTTGTTTTCATTGAACCTCCTGTTGTTACAGCGCTGCTCTGATGTCTTCCCTTTAGGAGGAACATAAGGATGAGGATGGCTTTCTTTACATGACTTACAGTGGAGAGAACACCTTTGGTTCCCACTAGGCATAATTTGAGATGAAAATTGATGTTCACACATGTTATAGGGCTGAAAAACACCAGTAAAATACCAAAATAACCCCTCTGCAGTTAATTGTCGAGGAAAAATAAAATCGACGGCAGTTAACTACCGAAAAAAATAAAAAACCCAGAATTATTATCATCATCTTCTTCTTCGATGCCAGTGGATGTATTAACTCAATTCAAAGCTCAAATCAATAAAACCCCAAAAAAAAAAAACTTAATAAAGAGACATCTCGTGAAACTACAAAACATTACTTTACAAAACATGGTCACGAGAAAATTGAAACTACAAACAATTTTGATTCCCAATTTGTGATTCCCATGGTCACGGGAAAAAAAGCAATTTGATTGATTTGAAACTACAAACATAAAGTGAGGTATGCAGGAAACTACAAACAATTTGTGATTCAAAATTGAAACTCAGAACACACACGAAAAAAATCAATTCAAATCCCAATTCACAATTAAATTTTCTGCAATCAAATCCAAAAAATTTCATGAACATGAACGTGATAACGATAATTCTGGGTTTTTATTTTCCTCGGTAGTTAACTATCGAGGTTTTCCTCGATACAAGGCACAGAAAACAAATGAATATATGAAAAAGCTTATGTGCATTAAATAAAAAAAGTATTACATCTACATGACAAAAAAAAAAAGCATTGCATCTTAACATGGTTGGCTGTCTAATAATCATTACAGCATTAAGAAAACTAACTTTGATATTTAGTTGCCTAATAATCATAAAGAGGTTTTTTGCATACATCAAACAGTTTATGTGCATTAGTTGACAGTTAACACCAAGGTAGTTAGTATCGGGATCCTATGTAAGATCGGGGAAGGGTCACAAGATTGTAAATCATCGGATTGTATGATCCAACCAAATTTAGAAATATATAACAACTTAAATCTTAGCTGATAACCCCCACCCCCCACCCCCCCAACCCCAGAATTTTAGAAAAACAACATAAAGCCTTCATACAGGGATATTTGAGGGTCATTTTGATTGAAACCAGGTCGCCTGACCTGACTAGGTAAACTCAGAAATAGCAGAACACGTAGAATAGTAGCATCGATATTCCACGTCTCCTAGCAATTTAGGATTCCAATCAGCATGGAACGCGGTGATAGGGATCAACATCATTATATCGGATGATTTTAAGTGCTAGCAATAAATTTTGACTACACAGTCAAGATTTTCTTGGGTTTACATAAAACATAAAAGCAAAAAAAAAAAAAAAAAACCCATCTTCACAGGATTGGTTGTGAAGTCGATACATAAAGCCATAAACCATTATAGCATTGGGAAAACTAACCTTCACTTTCATTATTTGCCTTCATATTTGTTTAGAGACTCGAACTCGAGGCATAATATATGTAACTAAACAACAATCAGCAAAGAAGTCGTGAGGGGACAGGTTGAAATCCTCATCTCTCAATCATACACATTGCAATGTTTACGACTCGAGCATTTTATCAACTTAAGTTATGAAAAACTGAGCTAAATCTATTTGCAGAAATACTAAATGTCACACACACATGAACAATGTTACAACTTAAGATATCAAATGAAGAATTGAAATATATATGTAGAAAGAAACTAAAATTGTGAAACTTGAATAAAAAACAAATAGCTTCATCAGCATAAACTTTGTTGGGATTTCCAGAAAGACTTGCCTTGACTGGTTTAGAAGGGTCTTGATTCGCAAATAGCATCATAGCAGCTTCTGTGAAAATGGAAAGAAAAATAAATAAAAAAATACAAGGCACATAAGGCAAATGGATACAGTAAACAGTTTATGTGCATTGCATTAACATAGAACATGAAAGTAAAAAATAATTGTATCTTCACACGGTTGGTTCAAAATCTAAATCATCATCATAACAATTGAATGAATTGCAATTTCAAAAACAATATTGAAACAAGATTGAAAATAATGCAATTTTTTCTTTCAAATAATCCCATGCATGATCAATAAAAATGCAGGAGGCAAACTTAAATCCACAAAATTACGACTATTATTATACTAATTATGAAGAAACTACAATAATTATTTACAACAATTCATATAATCAATAACCATTCTCAATTAGTCAAACATCACGACAATAAGTAAAGAATTAAAAAAAATGATTAGGGTTACCTTTTGCGATCTGAACGTGATGAAAATCGGAAACCCTGATTCCCAAACTATTGAACAAGTTATATATGTATCAAACCACTTCGTATGGTAAGTTGATATTCTTGACAAATTCTAATCAATATTTTAACTAAAGTGGTAGTATTAAATTGAGAGACGAGAGTGTGTTCGTCTAAAGGTCTCATATTTGATTATCCTCGACGTCAATTTGAGTGAGTTGATTTAACTTCTTGAAATAACATATCTTAATTAAAGGTATAATTTAATAAGTTTAATTTTTTTTTTAAATGGGAACAAATCTCTTAATGACTTAAGGCATGTATTGGATTATGATTTTAAAAAACATCTTTTGTTTGAAAAAGTTTTGCGGAATTTAAAAGACTTTGCAAGAGATTTTAATGGCTATAGAGATTTTAAAAGACTATTTAGATTTAATAAAAAAAATTAAATAGTCTTTTAAAAATGAGTTGTGCGTCTAAATTAAAGCATGGCCGTTCGCCCCCTCCCAGCTACAAGAATTTTAAAGGTTTTTGAAAGCAAGCATGATTGTGCGTCTCATAAGCACGACCGTGCATTCAATGCAAATAAAAATAGTTGTCACAAACTCTTATTATTTTTTGGTTTATTGCTTGTAACTCGTTTTAAATGTATTGTCTGATGCTCTAAGCTATAAATAAACATCACTTCTGAGAAAAAAGGGATCTTGAATAGTTGTAAACTTGCTCTAAAGTTGAAAGCATAGTTTTGCATTGTTATAAGTTCTTTGTTCTTTATTTTTCAATTCTTTACATTCTTGTTTTACTTTTGAGTTATTTATCTTTATGTCTTTTACTTTCATGTTTTTATATTTTAATCCCTTGTCTGCTAGGATTATGTGTGAGTAGACTTTTTTAATCTTGAGATTGTTGAAAAAATCTAATGATTGAAACATAATCAGCCCAAGTAAACTATTTTTTTTTATAAAAATCCATTTTCTAATATAATTTTATCGGTTATTAAATTTTATAACAAATATCAAATGAAGAACCGAGATGAAGCTTGATATTGTTATTTAATCATATCTTAAATATTAAATGAAGAATTGAGATGTGAAGTTTGATATTGGATCAAATGAGATTAGATAATATGAACAAAACATACGAATAATTTTGTGAGTCTTGGGACAATAAGGTTGCTTACAAAGCTCGGTGGAGGTTACTCCGGAGGCATGCTTCGTAACACGGTACAATATATTTCCAACTAGATACACATGTACGTCAGTCCCTCTGTTTCTGGAAATTGCCTGCTAGTGTACACATCGCTATGCTTACGACTCAAGCATTTTATCAACTTAAGTTATGAACAACTGAGCTAAAAGATATTTGCAGAAAAATTAAATGTTACAAATAACAGACACCCACATCAAACATATGAACAAGATGCAAGATAAAATACTGCCAGCTATTTCAAGTCTCCGAAAATCGAGAAGATGCTTAACATTAATCCCATATTAATGCAAACAATATGTAACATTGAACTTATTCAAAACAATGTCTATTTAAAGAAACTAAAATTGTGAAACTTAGTTGGGATTTTCAGAAAGACTTGCCTTGGGCCGTGTCGTGTAGGACGGTCTTCATCAGCAAATAGCTTCATAGCAGCTTCATCAGCAAATAAGAAACCAATATGTGAGATAAATTTAATATGGCTGAATGATAAAATAGAAAAAACGATACAAGGCACAGAAGGCAAATGAATATATGAAACAGTTTACATGCATTAACATAGAACATGAAAGTAAAAAGGAATTGTATATTCACACACATGACTATGAAGCACGACCACTCCTCGTATTAATCGTGTCCTGGTGTCGGACACACCGATACACACACACACACACACACACACACACACACACACACACACACACACTAGGATTTCCACTCGTGCAACACACGGGGCGAAAAGGTTTTATAGTGTCATTGCAATGAGATGACAATAAATGTAACACACCCAAAAATCACATAATGAAATATGATGATAAATAAAGTGTTATAAAATAAACAATGAGTAATTTATGGATTGTCAAATGTTTAAGTAATGCGACCAAAATTACAACCAAAATAACCACATAATGGACTTGTGAGGTAAATTATATGTTGTTTTCATAATGAAAACAAATATTCCAACCTTTGGCAAAAAGTTCCAATTAATTAAAAAAACTAACATAACCATGAACATATATGTTCAAACAACTACATAAATTAGAAGTAACAGCAAACACTTTCCCACTCTTGGAAACACCAACAATCTACCAAAAAACTTCATCCACAACGGCGCATCAATGGTATACCGCTCGAAGAGTAAACTACATAAAGAAACAAAGGCTTTATTCATTTTGTAAAAGTATGTTTTACAATTAAAAGGTAACATGAAACTTAAATATGATAAAAGTCAAACCTGATACTGTAATTCCTACAGATTTTCAAAAACCTTTGGAAAAACAACATTGACAGTAGAGGTGCATGGATTCCCATCTTCATCCAAAATTAGCATTTTCAACCCTTTTTTGGTAGTTACCCTTGATACAACAACATACAATTGACCATGTGTAAACACAAGCCGAGGTAGATACAATCCAACCTTTGACAATGATTGTCCCTGACTCTTGTTTATTGTCATAGCAAAGCAAAATGATATAGGAAATTGTCTCCTTGAAAATTTGAATGGAAACCCTGAATCTGAGGGAACTAAATCCATCCTTGGGATCAATACCTTTTGCCCAATACCCTTACCTGTAATGATAGTAGCAGTTATGATGTTTTTCCCTAGGTGATTGACTTGTAGTCGTGTTTCATTACATAACCCACTTGCTTGATCAATGTTTCTCAGCAACATGATCGGAACCCCAGTCTTCAGAATCAACCTATGGTTTGGTATTCCAGAACATTTGATGTCATTTAAAAATTCTGTAGTACACCAATCTCCTTGAATATCATAGTCTTCATCGGATTTGCAAGGTGTATCAGAACTTAGATACTCTTTGGCTTCACCTTCAATCAACGAAAGAACATACTCATTGACTTGTTCAACAGAATCAAGGGTGGGAGCAAGTATCGCTTTCTCTTCAAAGATCCTCTGATTGTCGATGTTATTAACAATACCTGGATAGACAAAATCCACCAACGCTTGTAGAGGATTGTCGCATGGAGGAATGCACAATTCCTCAAGAATATCAATGATGCTCTCTCCATCTTCATCTGCAACCATATCACCATTTCCAATCTTCAAAATCCAATTTGTAAAATCTCTAATCTTGTTTGAACTATGACCTATCACATCCCCAATTAACCTCATGTTTCTTGTCAACTTTAAGACCTTGCAATTATGCCAAATATTAGAAGAGTTAACTGACGCCTTGATTATATCATGTTTGTTGGCTTTTCTAACTACGGGTAAAATTTGCCTGAAGTCTCCCCCTAAAATGACAACCTTTCCACCAAAAGGTTTTTTCAAGTTTTTCTCATCTACAACTCTCATTATATCTCGCATAGTTCGGTCAAATGCTTCAAAATAGTGCCTGTGCATCATGGGCGCCTCATCCTATATAATTAGGCTTGCTTCTCTAAGCAACTGGGCTCTAAGATCTTGTTGTTTCACATTGCAACTACATTTTTCATTAATTTTCAATGGTATGCAAAAGGTAGAATGAGCTATCTTGCCTCCAGGCAGCAATAAAGAAGCAATGCCGCTCGAAGCAACATTAATTACAATCTTACCTTGTGACCTTATAGCTGCAGATAATGTCTTCCACATAAAGGTCTTTCCAGTTCCACCATATCCATACAAAAAATAGAATTGACCATCTTGGGACTCAACCGATTTCATTATTGTAGAATAAACATCATGTTGCTCATCAGTCAGTTGTTCAAGAAGAGATTTGTGTAGTTGACCTTGCTTATCTTTGTCATAATTCAATTCATCAGCAATGAATTTATTGGTTTGAGCCATTAACTCTCCAAAAACTGGGTAAGGCAAAGATTTGTGGTCTTTCAATGATTTGCCATTGCACATCAACAACTTTTCTATCTCAATAAGACAAAGATTTTGCAAATCACTATCTAGAATGCGAAGATCTGCATCATGTATTATGAAACAAAAATATGTCATGGCCTTGAATATTCAGATATAAAACAGTAGCTTAGCATACATGTTATCATGTAGGTTAGTAATTGTCGCCAAAGTCATGTTCATATACATATGTGTTCCTACAAAACAATCATTAATGATACTTTTACGAAATATAACAACATTCTATTATTTATATATAGTTAAAGGGAATAAAATGTATAGCGTATTTAAATTTTTAATAGAATCTTTGTTCTTGTTAGTTAGTGTGGAAAGTCAAAATATGTCATTGAATGTAATGAAAAAGTTTAGATGTAAAGTAACCATAAATGGTAGGATCTATTGTGTAGTACGTACAGTGTTCAAAAAAGTTAAAAAAGAGTAAAAATACCTGGAATATTGAGGATCCGCCGCCGAGCATAGAGAATTCCATCTGCCAATAACTTCCAAGTAGCTTTCCATACATTATCAGGCTTGTGCATTGTACTCATGATTAAAAGTCTAACAAACAAAACACGAAGCATTTGGCCACTCTGTGATCTAGAAGCCTAAAAAATTCCATCAACAAACTCTTTGTCATCAGACAATAAACCAAGAGCATAACACGCATCTTGAAAACTATCATAGAGCTTGCCATCCACAGTTTTAATACAATCAAACCCCTTACAACCCTTTTGAAAGGTCAAAAGAATTCGCATATAATAAAGTTCACCTGAACCTATAGGAATGTAGGACAACCTCTCGATCTGAAAACCATTTTTTCTTGGATGCCATATCCTTTTGTCAGGCAGATAAGTAAACTTTGATGGAAATTCGGCATAAGTAAGATCTCTACCCTCACTATAAATTTGATTAGCAACAAACCAAGCAAGAAACATGGTAGGGACTGATTCATGATATTTGACAACATTGGTAAGCTTTTGATTTTCCTTGAACCTAACACATTGATGACCCTCAAGATGTAAAGCTAATCTCATAACAGCAGGCCATTTTTCATGGATATCAAACATGAATATTCTCCAAGATGCTTCACATGGAGAGACATAACGACAGTCATAGTAACGCTTAATTTAATCAATTGGGCCCTCTTCATCTTTTTCTCCGCCTTTTTTTTAATGTGGAGGTTTGCTCTATCGGGACCTTTGTTGACATATTTGAAAAGATACTTTATTGCATTAGACTTATTGCAATACTCAATGTTAACATGTCCTTGGTATCTCATCAAGAGTAATGGATTGTAAGGTACAACATACCTATTGTCCAAAGGAGTTCCATTTTTGTAAACACAAACCCCATTGTCCCTTCTTTTATATATCGGAAAACCGTCCTCATCTATTGAAGTGGAATCTATGAACTTCTTTGGAAAGTATTTCGTGCACCTCTTGCCATTCATGCATGGGGATTCCAAATTTTCACCTCCGCATGGTCCATGCATCATGTAAGTTGAAACTGCCAAATGCAATTTGGGATATAGTTGTGGATGAGGTATCTCTGCTGATATCACAATATCAATTTCCTTAGTCGTGTGCAGTTTGTTGTTACCTTCCAACCACAACAAAATGTGTGCATGTGGTAGGCCCCTCTTTTGAAACTCAACGGTATACATACCTATCAGAAATAAAATTATTACAAACTATATAATATATTATTTAAACAACTGATATAACTATTAACATACATAAGTGTCTACATACTTGAAGTCACCGTGCCAAAAATCTTCTCTTTCCTAAAATCGGCCATCATTTGGTCAAGCTTCATCTTGAAAACTCTACAAATGATATCAGGTCTGTCTGATGCACTAAGTCCTCTATCTGACACAAAGTTCTTGATTTCCTTCCAATTTGAGTTGCAAGTTATTGTGATGAAAAGATCCGGGTAGCCGAATCTCTTACAAATTGCCATTGCATCTTGGTAATTATTGAACATGTATCTTGGTGAACCTGTAAATGAATCTGGAAGTATAACACGCTGTCCAGCTTTTCGAGGATCATTGTCTCCCATTTCAACTGCTTCTTGTAATCCACTCAACAAATCAGAACGAATATTTCCCTGGTTATTTTGAATATAAGATAGCCTTTGTGCTTCAATCATGGTGTAACAATCAACAACAAATTGCTGCATTAATCTTCTTGCATACACAATGTTTCCAAACTCGCAACCCCTCTCTTGAATTCTAAAAGCAATGTATTCTCTAATTGCAACTCTTTCCCTTGAACCTCTTGACTTTTTTTCTTCATCTTCAAATTCCTTGTAAGGTATATCCTCCTCATAGCCATAATCACCGCAAGGGAACACCAAAGGATACTGAAGTGGCATGTATAATGGATGTGTCTCGTGTATCCTTCTCAATCCTCTGCCTACATCATCCACTATAATATCTCGTCCATCTTCAGTCTCATCATAATCCCCTATTATCAACCCAGCAACTTCATCAACAGTAGGTAGATTGTGCATTCTTGAGTCCTTTTCCCTTTTCCTGAACAACCTTAATGCCATCTTTGGAGGTGAACCCTGTTCAACCATATCATGGATCTTTCTAAAAGATTTGCACAATGGGTTAAACTCATCCAACATATTTTTCAGATCTTCAACCAATGAAAGATCAAATCCACCCTCACCATCATTTGAACTGCGAACAAATTTATATTATTAGACTCAAAAAAATCAATTACTAAATCATTTTATAAAGTAGTTGACAGATAAATAATAAGAAAACATTATACATACTCAAAAACTTTTGTTCTATTTTGAATTTCGTTTTGAGTGTCGTAGATGTATAGTTGGGAAAACTTTGGAGTACTTCCAGGCTCAGGCAATAGACTACTAATCCTATGATAATTCTGTCCACCTATATAAATTGAGGCGGCCCTCTTCCATTGTTGAGCTTTGAAAAAACCTTGCCTCCAAGGGATGTAAAGGCAAACATACTGTTGTATGCTCTGATGTTCTCTTGGTAATGCTTGCTTCGAGGTTCACTTCCATCGAGCAATGCTAACAGTAGTTTTGGAGGTTCCTCTACATAAGGAATATCAACATATCCCTTTTGACAACATAACAAAAATTCAGAATCATTGTTAGGAGGTCTAGACTTTATTTCCCGCTCTTGGATCCAAAGTTTAGCTTTGCACCATTTGCATGTGAAGTTTGGATAGCCAAAATCAAGAGGTCCTGTAATTTGTTTGGTATGTAATGTTAGATGTGTAGAATTGTAATATGTCTCTAACCATTTAAGAAAGTCCCATGTAAAATAAAAATCATATGCATACCCTTGATCTCAGCATCACTGTATAAATCATTTTTGAATTCATCCAAATTTAGGTCTTCTTTGTCTCCACCTGGTTGAAAATGCATCGCATAATGTATGTAAATTAATAGCTTATACAATATTCTTGAGATTTTGTAATAATAGATTTACCATTGGATGATGAGTTCCATGATGAGCCGCCTTCGATAGAAACAGATTCAAAATCCAAACGCGTAATAGGGAGTCATTTGCAATGTCTTCTCCTTTGACTTCGAGTCATTTGACCCTTCTTCGCTATATTTATTGATTGAGATCCTGAAAATTTCAACGAATGAAACAAATTACAACATTATTTTCAATGTCGACACTATGTATACTGCATTTGATGGTACGACATAAAATAAACAATAATTGTAAGAGATAACAATGTTACCTGAAGAATGTACAAATGTAATGTTGGAGACATTGGATAATGGACTTCTTTGTTCGGGTGATGGATGAAATGCTTTTGCTTTTGACCTCTTCAACATACTTGAATGAGTTAAGGTCGGTGCAACTGTTTAAAAAAGAAATATTAAATGAATATACAAAAATTAGCAAATGTGGTTCAAAAGTCTGCTAAAAAATAAAAAATATGCTAACAAAAAATTAAAAATATGCTAACATATATTGAGGATTACTCACTTGATGTTATACTTGTTTGAGAAGGAACGAATGGTGTAGCACTTGTTATATTATCTACATAATTTGCTTCATGGACTTTATTTGTATAATAAGATAGTGAATTCTTGTCATACCCTCATTTTGGACCTAAAAATACTCATTCAAATTCCTCTGCTATTTTCTAATACTTTCAAATTCACCGTGCTTTCTACTGTGTTTCAGCTGCATACATTACTGCTTCAGTTTTTTAAATTTTTGCATAAAATCATACAAAAGGGTATTTTGGTCATTTCCTACAAAGGAACCCATTTTCAGTCCCTACAATTTGTCCCTGAGTCTTTTCCGTTTGTTTGCATGAATCATATATCAAACTTTGTACAAAAATCATCTTAATTTGCGTCTGAGTCGGTCTGAGTCGTTTTTGCCCTAGGGGCATTTTAGTCTTTTCACATTATTTGATTTTTGGGCAGAGAGGTATTTTAAAATACCTCATGTTGGTAGTTTGTTCGTTTTAGTCCGTTTTGTCGTTTTTAATTGTTTCACTTTACGTTGCATTTCAAATTACATTTTTTTAGCCAATTTTATCATTTTTACTTTTTAGTCCAAATACTTTTAAAAATTGCAATTCAGTCCAAATATTTTGTTTTTTGCAAGTTTGTCCCAATTCTTTTGAAAACAGTCCAATTCTTTCATTTCTTTTAAAAACAGTCCATTTTTAATAAATTGCGTTTCAGTCCTTAATTTCCCCAAATTGCATTTTAGTCCTTTTTTTTCAGATTCAGTCCAAGAGGCCACGCAAGCAGGAAAGTCCACATGGCACAAGCTCATTGGTCCAAATGCACATGTGGCAGCCTATAAAAGGGCCACCACTGCACAGTGTCAGAAAAAGATCACATTCACGCGCCACTTCAACAAACAAATTTCACTTTCTCTCTTGGCAGTTACAGATCAAAATCACCAAGTTCATAAAAGCTCAAGAACAAATGCATGAACCCTAAGTTTCCAGAACCAGAATCCAATCCAAATCCAGCGAAATTTGTGGCAATTCTCAGAGATTCGTCACTGAATCTTCATCATCGAATCGCTTCTTCTGCAATTCGAGCACCAAGTTCGTCACCAATGGCAACAAACTCAGCACGATCACAGAAGCAAGAGGGTTGAGAAGAAGAAGGAAAGAAATCTCATAGGATCCGGATCCAGAAGAAGGAGGAAGGAAGCGAAACCTGCTTACCAGTGGAAATACGCAGCCAAGGATCAAGAGAAACGGTTCAATCTCCAAACCAAAACACAGGTAACACTGAGACCTCATCTTACCTCTTTGAAAAAGAATCAATGTGAATCCGTAAAGAATTTGAACCGTTCGCTTTCAAACCCTAACCCTAACCGAATCTTTTTTCCAAAAAAATCAGAGAATCGTTGCGAGATTCACGAACAAAGATGAATCGAAGCAAGATTCTCACAGTTGCATAAAGATTATAACCAAAAAATGTAAAAATCGAACGGTTCAAAACCTACCGGAACGGATTCGCGGATTCACCATGATTCAACCGTTTAACCTTCTTTTTTGCAACGGATTCATGTTTAGATTAGGGATTAGGAACGAATTGATGCATGTGGGGATCGTTTCTGTGTGAAATTCGTGAAGCTAGGGTTAGGGTTTAGAGAGAAACGGCGAAGGAAGAAGGAGAAGAAAGAGAAACGCGTGAGAAAAGTGGTAGGATCCGGACCTCCAACCTTTTATGTAACCTCTAGGCCGGGTCGGTTCAGAACCGACCCATGTTACTGCATTCGTGACCTTTGGATGCGAATCCAATAGATCCGGATCAATCCAACGTCCCTGAGACGTTCTGGAGACCCGGATCCACCAGCGCTGGGGCAGGATCCATGGTTTTGGGCTTTTGTTCTCCTGTGCTTCTTAGTTTGAGATTGCTTGCTACTTGCACCTATATTTTTGCTACTCGAACCCATATGCATGCCAAATTTCTTGCAAAAAATTCCTAAAAAATTACTATATGTTCCTTGATAAGTTTTCATTGTTTTGTGGAGTTTTCACACTTTAAAGTGAATAAAAAGCATGTGCGCTAATTTTATTGGATTTACATGTTTTGATGCTTTTTTTGTGAATTTTCTTGCACTATCTTGGATCCAATTTTTGCTCTATGGAGTTGATACTTGATATATGATTTTTGTGATGTGTTCATCCCTGAATTCATGCTATTTCTACATTCTTGCATGCCTAATTGTTAATTCTTTGGCTTTCAAACTCAATGGATCATTTCTTGCTTTACAAATTAACTCCTAGTCCTCTAGTTCATATGCTCAATAATTTTACAAGTTGCTTACAATCCATAATGCTACAATTTTGTTTGTTAATTTCCCTTTGCAAGTTTAATTGAAAGCTTCTCTTTTGGTCAAATTTAGTTGCTAATTTTGAGATGCAATTTGTTATTAAAATGTGTTGATTTTAGGGTTAAGTGTGATTCATAACTTCTCCTTGATTCTTGAAATGTTTTCTTTGAAAAGGGGGTGCTGTTTTGGGTAAAGGTTATAGGTCATGGGACTTGGTTTAGATTTTAGGTTTTAGTTTGGTGTCATTTGCATTATTTTTGGTGTTTGTTCTTTTGCAATTTGCTTAATGTTTTTAGTTATGTTCACTTCATCTTTTTTCAATTGGTTTAGTGCTTTGTTAATAAATTTCATCTACTATGCATTGCTACTCATGCTATCATTTCTCATTTCATTACTAACCATTTTGTTCTATGTCTCATGCACATTGCAAGCATTGCCTCACTCTCATTTGTTTTTCTTCCTTTAGTCACCCTTATGCAATTTTCTATTTGATTCATGTAATATTTTAGGTCTAGTTTATTTTCTTTAATTCCATGCAAGACTATAGAATGTAAAATAGGGCCCGATGTAAAGGACTATGAACTATAATGATGTACACCGACACGTGCACCGACACACACACACGTTGCATGAGCTAACGCTAGGTGTATGTTTAGGATGCGCGATACTTAGAAAAAATAAATCTTTTTAGAAAAAACGAATAACTTCCATCACTTCAAATATTTTCCAAATAAACCTTGGAGTCAAAACTCCAAAGGATTTTCCCTTTATTTTCTTAATCAAATCAAAATGCAATTAATTTCCCAACTTTAACCGTTTTCATTAACAATTGAACCAACCAAATGCTTTCTTTTTCTTTTCAATTCTAATGCCAATACGGCCTCTTTCCCTTCTTCAAAATCTTCTTTTTCAAACTTTAAAAAACAAACAAAACTCACAAAAATATTTTGGAAGAGAACTACATGGAATTTTGATCCCTTAAAAGGGTATGTAGGCAAGAGACTCAAAATCTCCCCAAGTCCAATAAAATAAAATCCAACTTTCTCCCTCTCATTCTTAAAATCAATCTTTTTTCACAAATAGCAATAAAAGTAAAGCATGTACGTAAAGCGTAGTAAAACGGTTCCTATAGGATACTATAGTCATTGCGGGTGCCTAACACCTTCCCGTAATGAAATCAGCCCCGAACTTAGAATTTCTAAGGTTTTCTCGATTTTACCTTCCCCAAAAAAAATAGAGACATCAATGATTGAAAGGTTCAAATCCAATTAATGATTTGACACCCGAAAATCCCGATGACAGAAATGGCGACTTCACTGGGGACTAGTTTTTTAGGGCTACACCTAGTTTTACATGCTTTATGCTTATGATTTGCTTTATTGTTACTTGTAAAATTTTCTTATGTACGTGTGGGGTGAGAATATCAAAAGCCCTATACCCGGGCTGAGTGAACCTAAGATTAGGAAGAGATATAATCGACAATCCATTTCGGGGGTTGCCTCGTGCATTGGATTACGCGATCAATCTCACATAGCTGAGGCATTTTGGAGGTGATGTTGTCGGCGTGTGTTGTCATGCTTAGGCACTTTACTTCCAATTGACCGATGAAGGCTATGAACCGTAGTTACCAAACCCATCCTTGGCCTTTCTTAGGACGTAGTGCGGTGGCTAAACCGAGCGTTGTCTCAAAATTTAGTCGTCACGCGATACTACACCCAAACTAAACCTTCTTACGGATAATCATGGACAAGCGTTGCTTTGTACTACCATGATATACGCGAGAGAGGTTGTGGTTCGGGAACTTTGTAGAACCTTGGTTACTACTATCAAAGCCTTAGTTTCACCGGACACCGTGTCCACTTGTTACTTTAGCCCACCGTGCTTTCTTTGTTAAACAAAACCATGCATACATGCATTCATGCATAAAATTTTTACATGCATTTATCAAAGGGTATAGACAAACTAAAATTCTTTGCAAATATAACACAGGCATGAAGAGGACTAAGTCTTACAAGTTCAAAGAAATTGATTTGGCTAGCCTAAGGGAGTTGGCACTCAAGGTTAAGAATCCGACTGGGTTTCGTCTCCGATACGGTGGTTTGCTTGGTATTCTCCGGACTAATGTAGAAGAGAAGCTGGTGCACACTCTGGTGCAATTCTATGACCCGGTGTTCCGTTGCTTCACTTTCCCGGATTTTCAGTTGGTTCCTACACTTGAGGCTTATTCTTGCTTATTAGGTTTACCTATAGCTGAGGAGACACCTTTCACAGGCCCAAGATCTTCTCTTACTCCTCTGGTTATTGCTAAGGATCTATATCTCAGGACTTCCGATGTGTCTAAGAATCTTATCACCAAATCTCACATCCAGGGTTTCACTTCGAAGTACTTACTTGAGCGGGCTAATCTCGAATCGCTCTTGAGGCTATCCTTGCACTACTCATCTATGGGCTCGTTCTTTTTCCGAATCTCGACAACTTTGTGGACATGAATGCTATTGAGATCTTCCATTCCAGGAATCCGGTTCCTACTTTGTTAGCTGACACATACCATGCCATCCATGATCGGACTCTCAAGGGTCGTGGATTTATTCTTTGCTGCATACCTCTTCTTTATAGGTGGTTTATTTCTCACCTCCCGAGTTCTTTCCATACCAACACGGAGAATTAGTCTTACTCACAGCGGATTATGGCTCTTACTCCCGATGAGGTGGTTTGGATCACTCCAGCAGCTCGCGTCAAGGAGATTATCACTGGTTGTGGGGATTTCCTCAACGTACCTCTTCTCGGTACCCGGGGGGGAATCAACTACAATCCCGAATTAGCCATGAGGCAGTTTGGTTTTCCCATGAGAGCAAAGCCCATCAACCTTGCTACATCTCAGGAGTTCTTCTATTATTCCAATGCTCCCACCGGGCAAAGGAAAGCTTTCACAGATGCTTGGTCTAAAGTTCGAAAGAAAGATGTGAAACATTTGGGTGTGAGATCCGGTATTGCACATGAGGCCTATACCCAGTGGGTGATGGATCGAGCCGAAGAGATTGGCATGCCTTACCCTGCTATGAGACATGTATCTGCATCTACTCCGTCTAGACCACTACCATTGCTTCCCGTGACTCAGGAGATGTATCAGGAGCATCTGGCTATGGAGAATGAGGAGAAGCGAGCATGGAAAGCCCGTTACAGTGAGGCTGAGAACTTAATCATGACTTTGGATGGCAGGGACGAGCAGAAAGATCATGAGAACCGAATGCTGAAGAAAGAACTAGCCAGAGTTAGGAAAGAGCTTGAGGAAAAGGATGATCTATTGAGGAGAGACTCCAGGAGAGTCAGAGGTCGTCGAGATTTCTTCGCCAGTTATTGTGGTTCAGCTTCAGACTCGGATTCCGAATACTACCCAGTCACTCCTTAGTTCTGGATGATAGGATTGCTATTTGTTATGTTGTTTGCTCAGCTTATGTTTCAGAAGCCTACTCCCTTGGCTCAGCGTATCAAAACAATTTGCTTTGAATAATTTGTTAGTCCAAAAATGTTTGCAAAGAATTCTAATTTGTCTAAAAAAACCCTTTGATAACAAAAAGAGTCATTTTTGCATCCACATTTGCATATCATGCATCATATGCATCATTCATCGGTCACAAAAAAAACTTCCAAGTGCTCATTGCCTCCTGGTTCTTCTGCCGCAGTGTGAAAAGTGGCTCGTGCTCGAAGGACTGATCAACCTACCAGAGTACATTAGACTAGACAGTACAGAAGGAGAAATCAAGTAGCTATGGAAGAAGAGAATGAACAGCTCCGCACTGAACTAGCTTCTGTGAGAGAAGAGTTAGCCAAAGCTCTCGACGCCATGACTGCTCTAATAGCCGCTCAAGAACAACCGGTCGTGTCCACCCAGGCAACTACCGAAGCGATTCCCGCCGCATCTCTTGCTATGCCGAGGGGATACCCCTATGGGCTCCCATCTTATTACTCTCCCAATACTGCAGCCGGTGTTTCAGGGGGCGCGACTTCAGGTGCTGCTAATGTTGGCCAGATACCCCCACCAGATCCCACATCTCTTCATACTACCTTGCCTCAGTCAACCGTCTACACAGATCCGATTGTGCACTCTACGCCTCAGGGCGCCAATACTAATGATTACCGTGGAAAGACTCCTGTATTGGGAACTATGGAAGAAAAAATGGAAGGGCTTGCCAGAGAACTCCGTCGCGAGATCAAGGCCAACCGTGGGAGCAGTGACCTCGTCAGAACCCACGATCTTTGTTTGGTGCCGAGGGTAGATGTTCCCAAGAAATTCAAGGTCCCGGAATTTGACCGCTACAACGGGCTGACTTGCCCCCAGAACCATATCATCAAATACGTCCGGAAGATGGCTAATCATGCAGACAATGATTCACTTATGATCCACTGCTTCCAGGACAGCCTAATGGAAGATGCCGCGGAGTGGTATACCGGTTTGAGCAAGGATGATATCCGTACTTTTGATGATCTGGCTACTGCTTTCAAGAGCCACTATGGATTCAACACCAGGCTCAAACCGAATAGAGAGTTCCTCCGGTCTCTTTCTCAGAAAAAGGACGAAAGCTTTCGCGAATATGCACAGAGGTGGAGAGGGGCAGCCGCCCGTATCACTCCTGCTTTGGACGAAGAAGAAATGACTCAAACATTCTCGAAGACCCTGAAGAAAGATTATGTTGAGAGAATGATTATTGCTGCCCCAAGCAACTTCTCTGAGATGGTCACTATGGGGACCCGCTTGGAGGAAGCCGTCCGAGAGGGGATTATCGTGTTTGAGAAAGGTGAATCCTCGAATGCACCGAAGAAATACGGCAATGGTCACCATAAGAAAAAGGAATCGGAAGTTGGAATGGTGTCTGCCGGAACCAATCAATCTGCCACTGCCGCTCCCGTCAATGCTACACAACTGCCTCAACCGTACCAGTACTTACAGTATGCCCAACATCCATTCTATCCGCCGTTCTACCATCAATACCCTCCACTACCGGGCCAGCCTCAGGCCCCTGTTAATGCCATCGCCCAACAAATGCAACAACAACCATTAGCTCAACAACAACCGCAACAACAACAACAAGGCCCTCAATCTAGACCATCTTTCCCGCCGATACCAATGGCATATGCTGAACTACTCCTAACTCTGTTGCATAAGGGGTATTGCACCACTAGGCCTGGCAAGCCTCCGCCAAACCCATTGCCTCCCAGATTCCGCTCCGATCTCAGATGTGATTTCCACCAAGGCGCCCTGGGTCATGACGTAGAAGGTTGCTACGCTCTGAAATACATTGTAAAGAAGTTGATCGACCAGGGAAAGCTATCTTTTGAAAACAATGTCCCACACGTACTGGACAATCCACTCCCCAACCATGCCGCTGTAAATATGATCGAAGTCTGTGAAGAAATCACTCATCTCAGTGTCCGTAATGTTGCTACACCCCTGGTGCCACTACATATCAAGCTGTGCCAAGCTTCCTTGTTCAGCCACGACCACGCTGCCTGCTGTGAATGTCTTCAGAACCCTATGGGTTGCAGCGTAGTCCAGACTGATATCCAAAGATTGATGAATGACAACTACTTGACTACCAGTGATGTTTGCATGATAGTGCCGATCTTCCACGATACTCCCGTCAAGAGCACGCCCGTCAGGAAGGATGTTGAGCCGTTGGTCATACGGTTACCTGGTCCGGTGCCATATACTTCTGCGAAAGCCATCCCGTACAAGTACAATGCGACTATGTTGGAAAACGGGAAAGAAGTGCCTTTGGTGTCCTCAAGCACAGTAGGCAGTATCGCTGAAGTGACGGCTTTAAGGAGCGGCAAGGTCCGACCCCTTTTGTTCCAGAAGAAAGATGATGTGCAAGTTATGATTCCTGCTGATAAGGCTACTCCATTGACAATCCCTCCTGTTGTTGAAAGTACCAGCCGTCCGGGCCAATCCATTGAAGATTCCAATCTGGATGAGATTTTGAGGATAATTAAGAAAAGGGATTATAAGATCGTTGATCAGCTGTTACAGACTCCTTCGAAGATATCCATCTTGGCCCTACTCCTCAGTTCGGAAGCTCACAGGAATGTGTTATTGAAAGTGTTGGAACAAGCCTATATTGACCACGAAGTCACAGAGGATCAATTTGGTGGGATAGTGGCCAACATCACTGCTTGCAGTAACCTTTGGTTTGGTGAAGATGAACTTCCAGAGGCAGGAAAGCACCACAACCTGGCCCTGCACATTTCCATGAACTGCAAAACAGATATGTTGTCCAACGTGTTGGTAGACACTGGGTCGTCGTTGAATGTGATGCCTAAATCGACTTTGGATCAGTTGAGTTGCCGAGGAGTTCCCTTGAGGAGGAGTACTTTTCTAGTCAAATCTTTCGATGGTTCCCGTAAGACTGTGCTTGGAGAGGTAGATCTCCCCATGACTATTGGTCCTGAAACATTCATGATTACTTTCCAGGTTATGGACATAGATGCCTCTTACAGTTGCCTGCTCGGGAGACCGTGGATACACGAGGCTGGGGCAGTCACTTCTACTCTCCATCAGAAGCTAAAGTTCGTAAGGAATGGTAAACTTGTGACAGTGCATGGGGAAGAAGCTTATCTGGTCAGTCAGTTATCATCCTTCTCTTGTATCGAAGCTAAATCTGCCGAGGGAACTGCATTCCAGGGTTTGACCATCGAGGGTACGGAGCCCAAGAGAGCTGGTGCTGCCATGGCTTCGTTGAAAGATGCGCAGAAGGCCGTTCAGGAGGGTCAGGCCGCTGGTTGGGGCCAATTGATACAGCTGCAGGACAACAAGCACAAAGAGGGTCTCGGTTTCTCTCCAACGTCAGGCGTGTCAACTGGAACGTTCCGTAGTGCTGGATTTACCAATGCAATTCTTGATGGTGCTGCTGAAAGAGGGGCTAGACCCACATTTGTGATACCAGGAGGCATTGCAAAGAACTGGAACGTTATCAATCTCCCTATGTTTGTGCATGATTCTAAGTAATATGTCTTGCTGTTTAGGCTCTTGTTTTCAAAATAACAATCCTTCCGCCCTGCCCGAGGCGAAAGTGACTCTTTTGTAAAGGGCATGTTTGTTCCGACATCACCATTATCAATAAAAAACGTCGTTTCTTCCACGACTCTTTTTCTTTCTTTAATGCTTTTCCCTTGGAAATAATGGTAATGCCAGAAAAAAACCAAAACATCTGTATTTTCTTATTAATTTCAAAGATCTGCATGAAAATTATTTTCTAAAAATCATCCAATCATGTCACGCAGATCGAACCAAAATGAACCCGTTGAACACAGTAACCCTATGTTTCTCCAAACTGTTGAATCCCCGGTGTTTGTGGCCGAAGAGGAGGATAGTGATGACATACCAGATGAGATTGCCCGATTGCTAGAGCAAGAAGAGAAGACCATTCGGCCCCATCAGGAGGAGATCGAGCTAATCAACTTGGGTACTGAGGATAACAAAAGAGAGATCAAAGTCGGTGCTGCATTGGAGGAAGGGGTCAAGAAAAGGATCTTCCAGCTTCTCCGGGAGTACTCGGACATTTTTGCATGGTCGTATGAAGACATGCCAGGTTTGGATCCTCAGATTGTGGAACATCGGATACCGACAAAACCAGACTGTCCCCCTGTCAGGCAAAAGTTGAGACGGACTCGGCTGGACATGGCTCTGAAGATCAAAGCGGAAGTGCAGAAACAGATCGATGCAGGTTTTCTCATGATAGTTGAATATCCCGAGTGGGTTGCTAACATCGTGCCAGTGCCGAAGAAAGATGGTAAGGTTCGAATGTGTGTTGACTACAGAGATTTGAACAGAGCAAGCTTGAAGGACAATTTCCCACTGCCTCACATCGACGTGCTTGTTGACAATACTGCCCAGTGCAAGGTGTTCTCCTTCATGGACGGTTTTTCTGGCTATAACCAAATCAAAATGTCACCCAAGGACAGGGAGAAGACGTCGTTCATCACTCCATGGGGAACTTTCTGCTGCAAAGCAATGCCGTTCGGTCTAATAAATGCTGGTGCTACCTACCAAAGGGGGATGACCACTTTGTTCCATGACATGATTCACAAGGAGGTTGAAGTGTATGTAGATGACATGATTGTCAAGTCAAGCGATGAAGAATAACACGTCGAATATTTGGCTAAGATGTTTGAAAGGTTGAGGAAGTACAAGCTTCGGCTGAACCCAAACAAATGTACGTTCGGTGTTAGGTCTGGGAAATTGCTAGGCTTCATTGTCAGCCAGAAGGGCATAGAAGTAGATCCTGATAAAGTCCGAGCTATCCGCGAGATGCCGGCTCCGCAAACCGAGAAGCAGGTCAGAGGTTTCCTCGGGCGTTTGAACTACATTTCTAGATTTATATCTCACATGACTGCAACCTGCGGGCCGATTTTCAAGTTACTCAGGAAGAATCAACCTGTGGTATGGAATGATGAATGCCAAGAAGCTTTCGACAACATCAAGAGTTATTTGCTAGAACCTCCTATCCTCGTTCCGCCGGTGGAAGGAAGGCCATTGACCATGTATCTGTCAGTGTTGGATGAATCCATGGGATGTGTGCTCGGTCAGCAAGATGAAACTGGAAAGAAAGAGCATGCGATCTACTATTTGAGCAAGAAATTCACCGATTGTGAGACTCGGTACACAATGCTCGAGAAAACCTGTTGTGCACTAGCTTGGGCTGCCAAACGCCTGCGTCATTACTTGATAAATCATACAACTTGGTTGATATCCCGGATGGATCCAATCAAGTACATCTTTGAGAAACCGGCTGTCACTGGAAAAATAGCACGTTGGCAAATGTTACTGTCAGAATATGATATTGTGTTTAAAGCTCAGAAAGCCATTAGAGGGAGCATCCTGGCTGACCATCTCGCTTGCCAGCCGCTTGATGATTATCAACCTTTGAAGTTCGATTTCCCCGACGAAGAGGTTATGTTCTTGAAGTCAAGAGACTGTGAAGAACCACTGATCGGTGAAGGCCCAGACCCTGATAGCAAGTGGGGATTGGTCTTTGATGGTGCTGTTAATGCTTATGGCCGAGGAATTGGCGCAGTAATTGTGGCTCCGCAGGGGCATCACATTCCTTTCACAGCTCGGATTGTGTTTGAGTGCACCAACAATGTGGCCGAGTACGAGGCATGCATCTTGGGAATTGAAGAAGCCATCAATATGAGAATCAAGCACCTTGACATCTATGGAGACTCTGCACTAGTCATCAACCAGATAAAGGGAGAATGGGAGACCCATCATGCTAATTTGATCCCTTACCGTGATTATGCAAGACGTCTGTTAACGTATTTTACAAAGGTCGAGTTGCACCATATTCCCCGAGAGGAGAACCAAATGGCCGATGCTCTTGCTACCTTATCTTCCATGCTTCAAGTGAACCATTGGAATCATGTACCGATGATCAAAGTACAGCGCTTAGATCGGCCCGCTCATGTGTTTACTGTCAGTGATGTAGTTGTACAGACAGGTTCAGGCGGAGTCGACAGCAAACCCTGGTATTATGATATCAAACAATTTTTACAAAGCCGTGAGTATCCGCCGAATGCTTCCAACAAAGACAAGAAGACGTTGCGCAGGTTGGCTAGCAAGTTCCTGCTGGATGGTGATGTCCTGTACAAAGGGAATTTCGATATGGTGTTGTTAAGATGTGTTGATGAATGTGAAGCAGAACAGCTAATGCACGATGTGCACGATGGCACCTTTGGGACCCACGCATCGGGGCATGCCATGTCTAGAAAGCTGTTGAGAGCTGGTTACTACTGGATGACCATGGAGCGCGATTGCTATCAATATGCCGGGAAGTGCCACAAATGTCAAGTATATGCTGATAAGATCCATGTGCCTCCGCACGCCCTCAATGTTATGTCTTCTCCATGGCCTTTCTCTATGTGGGGCATTGATATGATCGGAAGAATTGAACCAAAAGCTTCGAATGGTCATCGTTTTATCCTGGTAGCAATCGATTATTTCACCAAATGGGTCGAAGCTGCATCTTATGCCAATGTGACTAAGCAAGTGGTAGTCAAATTCATCAAGAACAATATCATCTGCCGGTATGGTGTTCCTAGCAAGATCATCACTGACAATGGTACCAATCTGAACAATGACATGGTACAAGCCTTATGCGAGAAATTCAAGATTGAACACCACAATTCTTCTCCTTACAGACCTCAGATGAATGGTGCAGTTGAGGCCGCCAATAAGAACATCAAGAAGATTGTGCAGAAGATGGTAACAACATACAAAGACTGGCATGAGATGTTGCCCTATGCTTTACACGGCTACCGCACTACAGTCCGTAGTTCAACCGGGGCAACGCCTTTTTCTCTGGTGTACGGCATGGAAGCAGTCCTCCCATTGGAAGTGGAGATTCCGTCTCTCCGTGTGATTATGGAAGCAAAGTTGTCTGAGGCTGAATGGTGCCAGAGTCGGTACGACCAGTTGAATTTGATTGAGGAAAGACGACTGGATGCTTTGGCTCACGGTCAGATGTATCAGACAAGGATGAAAAATGCTTTTGACAAGAAAGTCCGTCCTCGGGTATTCAAAGAAGGTGAACTCGTGTTGAAAAGAAGAATGAGGCAGCAGCCCGACCCAAGGGGCAAGTGGGCTCCTAACTATGAAGGACCTTATGTTGTCAAGAAGGCTTTCTCTGGCGGTGCTTTGATTCTCACACACATGGATGGTGTAGAACTTCCGAATCCTGTGAATGCCGATATAGTCAAGAAATACTTTGTCTAGATATGAAAAGAACAGCGTGGTAGGTCGAAAACCCGAAAGGGCGGCCTAGGCAAAAAATGCGCTTCCCGGTGGATCGAAAACCCGAAAGGGCGGTCCAGGCAAAATAAGGGACAAGAAACAAAATGTAAAAGCTCGCTGAGATTACATGTAACTCAGGCAAAAATGAGCGTCTCGATGAGCCGAAAACCCGAAAGGGCGGTTCATGCAAAAATGAGATCGAAATAAAAGACAATTGACTATATCTGGCAAGTTACCATTCCCCTTGGGATTTTTTGCAACTGGTGATTGGCTGTTCTCATCCGAGGTTCCAACGCATGTAGATTCAAGAGTTTCAGATACTATAGCAGTTACTGTGTTCAATGTACCACCAACCAATAAAATTACCATTTTCCAAGCTTTGTAAATCCGTGGAGTCGCGCTTTTGGCTGACTACCACCCTTATACATTGATTTGAGCCTATGCTTTTGTTTGGCACTCATTTTCCGTTCTATTTTCAAAGCTTTGTACAAAAGATTTCTTCTATGTTAATAATGATGCATGTCTGGAATAAACATTCTGAAAATTGAAAATTTTTGAGTATTTTGGAAGCAAGTCTGAACAGCTAGGTACATTCAAATGAACATGCATGAACAAATCTACATTGATATCAATTCCAATTCAAGATTACTAGCAAGTCCTCCCCCAGTGACGGTCTGTGGTCAATGGCAAGAATGAAAAAACAGAATGAAAAGCATGAAAAATGAATATGCTCGCTAAGTCGAAAACCCGAAAGGGCGGCTTAGGCAAAAAAGGAGCACCCCGATGGATTGACAACCTTCAAAGGCAATTCAGGCAAAAACAGGGGCAACACAAAAAAAAAAAACACACATTCCCCGGTGGGTCGAAAACCCGAAAGGGCGATCCAGGCAAAAATGGGATGATGAAAGAAAAATGAAAAAGAAATAATAAAACAACAACAAACATGCGAGAAGCATTGACCACGGATGCGATGTCCAAAGTACTTACGTGACCGTTCCAACAAGCAGTAATACCATTCAAACTGTTTTTCTCTACAATTTTACAGCTTCCTACCTTCAAGCGATGGTCTCGATGTATCATCAAGCAACTGCATCCCCAGAAGAGGAACTTTTGCAAATATATGTCCGAGCGCGAGCCATTACGTGCCCAATATTCCAATGTTTTGTCCGTCTCTGCGAAATTCTGTCTACAAATTGCCAATCATCATGCATTTCAAAGCATTCATACATGCATAATCATGCATTTTATGTGTTCATGCATTTGATAAAACCGTCATGCTATCCATATGCATCTACATTCTCAATTCCCATGTCAATTTCAATCAAAATCAATCATGTCAACTTCAAATTTCCGCTGCTAACAACAAATGTCTACTGTCATGTCAATTTCAAAGTTCAACAGTCTTGTTCTAACATTCCTTTCAAATTCAAGCTCCTGCAGTTATGTCAATCAAATTTAAGTCTTTTTCAAATACAATTTGTTTCTGTTATCGGTCAAGCCGCAGGTTCGTGCCCAAGAACAGCTTGTACCTATCAATTTGTTTCTGTTATCGGTCAAGTAGCAAGTTCACATCCAAGAACAGCTTGTACCCACTCTTTTGATATCCGCCGAGCGACCAGTTCAGATCCAAGAACAGCTCGTGCTTTCTATTTTGTTTCCCGTTAGCCAAGTAACTAGTTCAAATCCAAGAACGGCTTGTGCTTTCTACATTATTTTCTTTCAGCCAAGTAACCAGTTCGTGTCCAAGAGCAGCTTGTGCTTTCTATATTTGCTCTCAGCCAAGTAACTAGCTCAAATACAAGAGCAGCTTGCGCCCTTTTGTCGTCAATATTCCCGGTCAAGTGGCTAGTTCGCATCCAAGAACAGCTTGTACCTGCCAAATTTGCTTTCGAAGTCTCCCCAGTGAGTCTTGTTATCTGCTATTCTGTTAATGTCAATCAGTCCCGCAATGGATACGACATACTCTGTTGTTTGCTATTCTGTTAATGTCTACCAATCCCGCAATGGATACGACATATTTTGTTAAATTCAATCCTCAGTTTGTCTTGCATTCATAACACAAATGTTGCATGGCATACATGACATTTGCAAATGTATTTTTACGCCCAAAATCAGTGCAAATGTCGATATTTAAGTATCTTCGTCGCGTCAAGCCAAAGACTCCGTCTCTTGACTCTCCGAACGAAGAAACTTAAATAGGGGCAGCTGTCATACCCTCATTTTGGACCTAAAAATACTCATTCAAATTCCTCTGCTATTTTCTAATACTTTCAAATTCACCGTGCTTTCTACTGTGTTTCAGCTGCATACATTACTGCTTCAGTTTTTTAAATTTTTGCATAAAATCATACAAAAGGGTATTTTGGTCATTTCCTACAAAGGAACCCATTTTCAGTCCCTACAATTTGTCCCTGAGTCTTTTCCGTTTGTTTGCATGAATCATATATCAAACTTTGTACAAAAATCATCTTAATTTGCGTCTGAGTCGGTCTGAGTCGTTTTTGCCCTAGGGGCATTTTAGTCTTTTCACATTATTTGATTTTTGGGCAGAGAGGTATTTTAAAATACCTCATGTTGGTAGTTTGTTCGTTTTAGTCCGTTTTGTCGTTTTTAATTGTTTCACTTTACGTTGCATTTCAAATTACATTTTTTTAGCCAATTTTATCATTTTTACTTTTTAGTCCAAATACTTTTAAAAATTGCAATTCAGTCCAAATATTTTGTTTTTTGCAAGTTTGTCCCAATTCTTTTGAAAACAGTCCAATTCTTTCATTTCTTTTAAAAACAGTCCATTTTTAATAAATTGCGTTTCAGTCCTTAATTTCCCCAAATTGCATTTTAGTCCTTTTTTTTCAGATTCAGTCCAAGAGGCCACGCAAGCAGGAAAGTCCACATGGCACAAGCTCATTGGTCCAAATGCACATGTGGCAGCCTATAAAAGGGCCACCACTGCACAGTGTCAGAAAAAGATCACATTCACGCGCCACTTCAACAAACAAATTTCACTTTCTCTCTCTTGGCAGTTACAGATCAAAATCACCAAGTTCATAAAAGCTCAAGAACAAATGCATGAACCCTAAGTTTCCAGAACCAGAATCCAATCCAAATCCAGCGAAATTTGTGGCAATTCTCAGAGATTCGTCACTGAATCTTCATCATCGAATCGCTTCTTCTGCAATTCGAGCACCAAGTTCGTCACCAATGGCAACAAACTCAGCACGATCACAGAAGCAAGAGGGTTGAGAAGAAGAAGGAAAGAAATCTCATAGGATCCGGATCCAGAAGAAGGAGGAAGGAAGCGAAACCTGCTTACCAGTGGAAATACGCAGCCAAGGATCAAGAGAAACGGTTCAATCTCCAAACCAAAACACAGGTAACACTGAGACCTCATCTTACCTCTTTGAAAAAGAATCAATGTGAATCCGTAAAGAATTTGAACCGTTCGCTTTCAAACCCTAACCCTAACCGAATCTTTTTTCCAAAAAAATCAGAGAATCGTTGCGAGATTCACGAACAAAGATGAATCGAAGCAAGATTCTCACAGTTGCATAAAGATTATAACCAAAAAATGTAAAAATCGAACGGTTCAAAACCTACCGGAACGGATTCGCGGATTCACCATGATTCAACCGTTTAACCTTCTTTTTTGCAACGGATTCATGTTTAGATTAGGGATTAGGAACGAATTGATGCATGTGGGGATCGTTTCTGTGTGAAATTCGTGAAGCTAGGGTTAGGGTTTAGAGAGAAACGGCGAAGGAAGAAGGAGAAGAAAGAGAAACGCGTGAGAAAAGTGGTAGGATCCGGACCTCCAACCTTTTATGTAACCTCTAGGCCGGGTCGGTTCAGAACCGACCCATGTTACTGCATTCGTGACCTTTGGATGCGAATCCAATAGATCCGGATCAATCCAACGTCCCTGAGACGTTCTGGAGACCCGGATCCACCAGCGCTGGGGCAGGATCCATGGTTTTGGGCTTTTGTTCTCCTGTGCTTCTTAGTTTGAGATTGCTTGCTACTTGCACCTATATTTTTGCTACTCGAACCCATATGCATGCCAAATTTCTTGCAAAAAATTCCTAAAAAATTACTATATGTTCCTTGATAAGTTTTCATTGTTTTGTGGAGTTTTCACACTTTAAAGTGAATAAAAAGCATGTGCGCTAATTTTATTGGATTTACATGTTTTGATGCTTTTTTTGTGAATTTTCTTGCACTATCTTGGATCCAATTTTTGCTCTATGGAGTTGATACTTGATATATGATTTTTGTGATGTGTTCATCCCTGAATTCATGCTATTTCTACATTCTTGCATGCCTAATTGTTAATTCTTTGGCTTTCAAACTCAATGGATCATTTCTTGCTTTACAAATTAACTCCTAGTCCTCTAGTTCATATGCTCAATAATTTTACAAGTTGCTTACAATCCATAATGCTACAATTTTGTTTGTTAATTTCCCTTTGCAAGTTTAATTGAAAGCTTCTCTTTTGGTCAAATTTAGTTGCTAATTTTGAGATGCAATTTGTTATTAAAATGTGTTGATTTTAGGGTTAAGTGTGATTCATAACTTCTCCTTGATTCTTGAAATGTTTTCTTTGAAAAGGGGGTGCTGTTTTGGGTAAAGGTTATAGGTCATGGGACTTGGTTTAGATTTTAGGTTTTAGTTTGGTGTCATTTGCATTATTTTTGGTGTTTGTTCTTTTGCAATTTGCTTAATGTTTTTAGTTATGTTCACTTCATCTTTTTTCAATTGGTTTAGTGCTTTGTTAATAAATTTCATCTACTATGCATTGCTACTCATGCTATCATTTCTCATTTCATTACTAACCATTTTGTTCTATGTCTCATGCACATTGCAAGCATTGCCTCACTCTCATTTGTTTTTCTTCCTTTAGTCACCCTTATGCAATTTTCTATTTGATTCATGTAATATTTTAGGTCTAGTTTATTTTCTTTAATTCCATGCAAGACTATAGAATGTAAAATAGGGCCCGATGTAAAGGACTATGAACTATAATGATGTACACCGACACGTGCACCGACACACGCACCGACACACACACACGTTGCATGAGCTAACGCTAGGTGTATGTTTAGGATGCGCGATACTTAGAAAAAATAAATCTTTTTAGAAAAAACGAATAACTTCCATCACTTCAAATATTTTCCAAATAAACCTTGGAGTCAAAACTCCAAAGGATTTTCCCTTTATTTTCTTAATCAAATCAAAATGCAATTAATTTCCCAACTTTAACCGTTTTCATTAACAATTGAACCAACCAAATGCTTTCTTTTTCTTTTCAATTCTAATGCCAATACGGCCTCTTTCCCTTCTTCAAAATCTTCTTTTTCAAACTTTAAAAAACAAACAAAACTCACAAAAATATTTTGGAAGAGAACTACATGGAATTTTGATCCCTTAAAATGGTATGTAGGCAAGAGACTCAAAATCTCCCCAAGTCCAATAAAATAAAATCCAACTTTCTCCCTCTCATTCTTAAAATCAATCTTTTTTCACAAATAGCAATAAAAGTAAAGCATGTACGTAAAGCGTAGTAAAACGGTTCCTATAGGATACTATAGTCATTGCGGGTGCCTAACACCTTCCCGTAATGAAATCAGCCCCGAACTTAGAATTTCTAAGGTTTTCTCGATTTTACCTTCCCCAAAAAAAATAGAGACATCAATGATTGAAAGGTTCAAATCCAATTAATGATTTGACACCCGAAAATCCCGATGACAATTCTCAATATTGACATGTAATGAAAGTAATAAAATGACTTAACAATTACCATTTCTTAAGGGTGGATTAGGTACCCTTATTGCACCACATGGAACTTTCCTTTTGTGATACCTTAAAGCATAGTCCGCATTCTCATTCTCTAATAAAAAAAAGTGTATCATATTTACATCAGCGTAACGTATTATGTAATATAGTAACGTATGAGCATTAGATTTTATGTTTAACATGTAACAAGTAGCATACCTTTATCAATAAGTTTTTGGGTGCATCCTCTTTGTAACAAAGAATGTTTTCTCTTCATCCTTGCTAATTTCGAGTCAAATTGTTCGTTGGATCACCCTCTTGGTGTTTGTGTTTGGGAAAGAATTGTTGTTGAAACATAAGATGTTGAATGCATTGTTATCCCACCAGACTTATGTGTTGTATCTAAGTATCCTTGATTGACCACTAACATAAAACAACATAAAGAATGAAGCAAATTAATGAATAGCCAAATATTATACTTAGTGGATTTTTGATTTCTGAATCAAACTAATGTAAGATGAATAGATGTTAGTTTGTGATATTTAAAAAATATAAATGCATTGAAAATAAATATATTCAACTTATCTTCTAACCATTCATCAATGAAGAAAGAGGGTTCCTAAGAGGTGCATTGGATAGCATTTGTCACTCACTCATCTCAGAAGTATGATTAACATTACAACCTGTGTAAATTCAAAAGAAATATGTGTTAAAAACGCTAACCGGCTTTCCTACCATGTGTTACAATAATATAGATACTCAAGGGTCTTAATGTGATTGTCTCAAATAAAATAGGATGAATGAAATAAGAGTAAGAGACTAAGATACAACTGGATGATTTAATTTAGTATGCTAGGACGGAGACTTTTGTCTGCAAAGCACGGTTTGTGTTGTTACAATACCCTTGGTGTTGATCTTAGTACCTAGAGAATTAACCTTTGACTAAGTCAACTTTGAAACCACATATGAGTATTTGTGATGTTATTCTTCCTTGAGTCCTTTTATGTTAAGTTGTTGCATTTAATTTTTCCATTTGCAAGCTAAAATGCTTGAGGATAAACAATGATTTAAGTGTGGGGTAGTTTGATAACAAGCAAAATGCATTGTCTAAGTAGCTTAATTTTTATTTATTTTGGGGCCATTTGTCGTGTTTTGCATGGTATCTGCTCGTATTTTGATGTGTTTCAGGAACCTAGGTATAAAAAGTAAAAATGAAGAAAAGAGGTGAAAAAAAGAAGTTATGACGGGAATGATGACTAGCCTAACAATAACGGATATCACCAGCTTAACAATCTTTGATAATTTTTCTGCTAAAAAATTAAACTATAAAAAAGACGTTGGATTGTGAACAATTTTAGCTACCAAGTTTTATAATTTCAGAACCCTAGTCCAATATTTATTCTCCATAAAAAAGAGAGGAAACCATATTGGACTTAGAAAATTCAGGTTACTAATTAAATAAAGTAGCAAAAACACTTTTTTTTTTCTAATTAATCAAGAACTTATTGAATTTTAAAAAGGAAGTTTTAACCCAGGGGTGTGGTTGAGCGGTTGGGGCTCATCCTCCCTTAACCAAGGGTCGAGGGTTCGATCCTCGCCTTGGGTACGGAGAAACTTTAAATCTCTGGGCCAGTTGTCCCACCCTTTGAGGTGCCTCCAATCCAGCGAGGGGAATAGTCACTGCGTTCGGCGGTGGATACTCTGGTCTCGACCAAAAAAAAAAGCAAGTTTAGACGTGTAATTTTTTTTAAGGAAGTTTAGACGTGTAATTAAACACTATGAATGCAGGGAATTACACGCTAGAATTTGATAACGGTTTGCGAAAGTAGGACGATATCTCTAATTTATATTTTTCTACAAATTAATTTTGTTCTCGTCATAATTAAATAGTGCAATTTTCGTAAGTAACTTAGGTTGATGAAAACCATCTTTTAGGCCTCTCGTTGTTATTATCAAATTAAAATCGTTATTTTATTTTTACTCCCGAAACAAAATTAATTTGAACTTACCTTAGATAAACAAAGAAAAGACATATAGTAGTACTTGTAATTGATTTATGTAGATTCCACAACCTTTTATACTAAAACCGATATAATCAAGTTTTGGATGCCTTTACCCGAAACAAACCTTAGAGTTGCTTAAAAAAAATTACATCATTCTTTAAAAAAAACTACAATAAAAATAATAACAACTATATCTTTTTCCCTAAAAAAAAAAAAAAACTATATCTTTTTTTGAGTTTAGTTTCAACTAAAAACGTGAAGCCCACGTAAAAAAAAATCGTGCAATGGTTCAGATTCAGTTCCACTTAAAAACCACAACCCTCATTCACCAAAACCCTCATTCCCCCAATTCCTTCGATCCGATTCATTTCACGTTTTCATTCAATTCTGTTCCGAGTTCATTGCGATTCACTCGTTCAATCTCGAGACGGTAGGATGCATGGTTGGAGAACAAAGTTAACGGTGTTTTACATTTACGTTTTAGTTTGATTTTTGAAATCTCTTTTTCTTGATTCGTCGAATTCACGATTTATGTTACTTCCCTTTCATGCAATCATTGCCTTGTTCATTGTGTTTGTTTGTTCATGTTGTTGTATTGGCTTGCTCTCTTGTTACTAGTTTCGCCATAGTTGGTGATTATTCGATGTTTTGTCAATTCTTAGCGATAATCGGTAGACGTCAATCGTGACTTTTGAGTTGTTTATTGTGATTATTCATTTGTTTAGGTCAAATACACACTCTAAGGAACACTATCTCAAAGTCTATGGATTCTACAATCATGACAGGTATATTTATTTTCTTGTTTGATAGTACATGTGATATTTTGTATCTATCTATGTTTACATAATCTCTCATTTGTTTTTGTAGCTGGTCAACCTCGTCAGAGAGTGATAATACCCAACGAGTGCGGCGAAAAACTCGTTGGCATATTACATGAATGTCCTGGAACAACAACCAACGACATTGTTATTTCTAAAGTTTGTTCCTTTACCGGATTATTTTCATTAATTAATTTTTTATTTTTTGTATTTTAGGATACCAATCTCATGTTGAACCTTGTTGCTGCATTGGAAAAAGGCAAAAATTAGTTCTTTTCATCTTGACTTTTCTGGAAATGGGTATGTTTATTTATGATGATGCATAACACAATCATATTGAGTTAATATTCAATTTTACTATGTTTGGATGTATAGAGATGGATGATGAAATGTGTTATTTGATTCCATTTTATCGATTTTAATTCATCCATGTGCAGTAAAAATGTTTGTGATATTAAACTATACTACAAATTGATAGGCTAAAAGCTGAGAAATATAGAAAATGGACCATGCCATCTATGTTTGGACGGATACATGTATTCTTAGGATTTTTAGGATTTCATGTAGTGTATGACTTTGAACTTGCGGCCGTTTGGTGTGCTTAAAACATATAACTATGTTGACATTCACATTGACTCATTGACACGGATAATAATTGAGAAAATAGAATTATTGAATGTAGCAATTTGTGTCAGGTGTCTGAACATGCCTTCAATAGATGGATGAATATGAGTCATATGATCGTATGATAATTGAAATAGTGTGTTTCTTGCTGTTTGATGTGATTTCTTTGGTTGCATATGTTATACTTGTTAATCATAAATAACTAATGTTGAAGAAATTACTCTTACAATATTGGTTGTTAGTTTAGAATTGTTGGTTTAGTTGTACAACTAGTTGATGTTCAGTAACTCAATTTCCTTATAATAGTTTTATTTTGGTACTGTCACTATTTCTCTGAGTGACTTGATCATGTCACTATTTCTTTGCCTGGTGTAAATTGGGTGCTATTTTCTTCATGTACTGAAGTTTCTGAATTTTGATACCTTGTCTTCTTTGTTAGCTATGCTTCAATTCTTTGCTTTCTCTTAACTTTAGCTTGTGGGTTTACCTTCTAGGGAAAGCGAAGGTTCGTTCCAGTATGGTAACTATTGGGGAGAGGTGGATGAATTACACGCTGTTGTTCAACATTTCCGTGAGTCAAATCGTGTAATCCGTGCAATCGTTGGACATAGTAAGGGTAAGTTGATTTGTTTGCTTATATGAAAAAAATGTATATCTAGATATGTTTTTGGACATGTGATTATATCTGCCAATTTATATAATCATCCATTGATCATTTTCCATTATACACAATTTTTTTTTTTGAGAAACAAAATATTTTATTCATATAATCTTTAGACTAAGCACAACACAATTGAGAACAAATGACACCCAAACCAAACTAACACTCGGTCATTTTTGCCTCACTCTCCAACCCCCCACTTCATGAAACTTATCCTTAACCTTAAATTTTCTCTCTGTAGCTTACTATGTACAACCTGCCAAAACTGTCTTTCAGTGCTCCACCAACTAACCAAGGGTCCGTCCAAAATAAAATGTTGCTACCAGCAGCCGCTTTTCTCCACACACCAAAATTATGATGTGAACTGTTCTTGTCAATATAATTCACGTCAAGTGTCAACCCTGATTTGGATGTTATGATTGGAACCTTGAATAATGCAATATGAAGAGAGTTGTGATTTCTGGAGGAAAAAAAAAGACCACAAATGAGCTCTCATTTAACTTATGCATAGCACCTAATTTCCTATCCAAACTTCTAGCATGAAATTAGTAGTTAATAAGTTGAAATATAAAGAAACCTTTGCAAAACAGTGCCAGATATTAACTTGATTATTATATTTCATTTTAAGATAGTTGTTACTTGTTAACTAGTACTATATTTTCATCTATAGTTCTTAAAAATTGACTTGTCAGTGTTACTTCTGAGTTCTGACCAATCCATTATCTCAAATTCTTAGGTCCTTTCACGCAAATTTGTCTAGGCTGATTGGACTGATAGTAATTGCTTTTGTGTCGTGATGCAGGAGGTGACATAGTGCTTCTGTATGCTTCCAAATATCATGACATTAAAATTGTTGTCAACCTCTCTGGACGTTATGATCTGAAGGCAGGCATCGAAGAACGCCTTGGTAAAGATTATTTGCAAAGAATTACGAATGACGGTTTTATTGATGTGAAGACGAGGACAGGTAAATTGTTTACTCAGGCTTATAATATCTCAAGCACAAAGTTTGAGCATCATGAACTATCTTGTTCAATGCTTGCAAAATTACTTGAGTTTAGAACACATACACATTGCATTACTATGTTATCTACTAAATGATCATTTGAGGACATCTATTGTTGCAGGAAATTTGGATTACTGTGTTACTAAGGAAAGTTTAATGGATCGTATCGTACAAATATGCATGAAGCGTGCCTGCAGATTGACAAAGAATGCAGGTTAGGGGAAAATCTGTTTGATCTATTCTCCATTTACTTTTGGCTCCATTTCTTCGTTGATAAACTTATCAAGTTACATTGATGCATAAATATGCTAATGCAAAATTACATCATATATGGCAAGGTCCTTAAAGTCACGGTTCTTCTGAAAAAATTATCCCCGTTCAAAGTTGATAAGTGCTCAAAAGTAACATATTTCATGTATTAAAATAGGCATTTTAGTGACTTGTTTTGCAAGTTATCTAAAGAAAAGTAATCATTTATTGTAATTTTACCATTTATGCTTTACATGCCTGATCCTACCCAATTTATGCAGGAAATGACAAGCAAGGACCAAGAGAGAAGCCACTGAACAAAGTTCAGCACGCTTAAGCAACCTCAGCTCGCTTAAGTGTGCAAGTTCCAGTAAGCAACTGGTTAGCACACTATTGGTACGCTTCCAGCACGCTTCCAAGATTCAAGCAGCATGCTTAAACGACGGAAGCTCGCTTAAGCGTGCAAGTTCCAGAGAGCAACCATGCTGCACGCTATCAGGACGCTTTTGGTACGCTTCCCCAAAGTTCAAGCTGCACGCTTAAGCGACCTCAGCTCGCTCAAGCGTGCTAGTTCCAGAGAGCAACCCTTTTAAACACTTCTTGCTCGCTGTCCACACGCTCAAGCGAAGTTCATCAACTGCAGTTGGATAAGGCACACGTGGCAGCTCTCAAGTGGTCACAAAATGATATTTTGGTGGCACGCTTAAGCGACCAGTGCACGCTTAAGCGTGCAGGCACAGATTCAGCTCCATATAAATAGCTTTCTCCTCTCTTTCCACTCATTCTTTTATGGTTTTCTTGACATTTTCTGGTTTTTAGAGAGAGAAATAGGACATTTCCAGAGAGAGAAACACAAAGCAAGGTAGTTAAGAGTAGATTCAACCCTAGATTTAATGAGACATCTTGATCTAGGAATGGAATCTTCACCTTTTCTTCATCCTTTGCAAAGCTATCATAGACATATGTAGCTACATCTACCCTTGTGGTTTTGAGGTATTCAAACAAGCTATTATGTAATTTCTTGATCTTTTAATATATGGTTCTAGCTTATTTATTCAATATTGTTGTTATTCTTGCATTTAATGTTTTATTGAGATTCAAAATGATATGGACACATACTTTTGAATCTAGAAATAGAATAACAATCTATCTTAAGTTATCTAGACATGGATGTTAATATTTGATAATCACTTTTAATCTAGAACTTAATGCTTTTGGGTAATTTAATCGGTTGGGAAATCGTCGATTAAACTATCCAATCGACTTTGTGATCGTTTAAATGTTTAGGAAATCGATGTTTAAACGATCCCTTAGAAATAACGATGTCATTTGGACACAAATGATATTGTCGAGTGATTGTGATAATATCGTTTAAAAAGCTAGAATTCGTTAATCGATCGAGAGATTGCAGCTGTTACGCTTGGTTGATGTCTCTAACCAGAAGTGAAATAGCCCTATCTCTTCTCGTTTTACTTTTATGTCGAATAGGAAAATAGTTTTACACAAACAAACAATTTATACCCAAACACTTAATATGATAAATGGCGTTTAAATGCTTATGATATACGCAACTCTCTGTGGATACGATCCTATTATACTCACGTATAGTTAGGTAAATGACATGTAAAAATCTTACATCAAAAGTGCGCACGAGTTTGCTAAGGTCATACCAAATCACAAGTTGCATATCATTAAACGAGCTAATCATGCATACAGTAGTCATCAAGACATGTTATCCTCAGTTGTTATGAGCTTCATCAAGGAAACCGTTGACCTAAATAAGGGTACTGTTCGCTAGGTCTATTCTTGCATGGACATGAACTTATAACATTCTTCTTCTCCAAGTGATAATTGTCACCATTATTTGCCTTTTTTTATACCAACCTACATTTGACATTACTGATTATGGTTGATTAAGTAAATTAACCGATTAATTTAAACACCTTCATCATGGTAAATAATCCGGATGAAGATATTAAAAAAGGGTAAATTAGATTGATCTCTCTGCAAGTTTGATGAAATTACATATTTTGATGTCATATTTACCTTTTGATTAAACAATAAAAATGGTCTGACTTTGCGAGGCATTCTCAATTTATTCGAAGAGAATATAATTATTCCAAATTGGTATTCGACTCTTGTAACATGTTTCTCATATTCATCCTTTTGTGAATGCTTGTGGCTTAACGTTGTGTACTCAATGATGTGTCCATTAAATGTAATGTTGGAAGTTCTGATCACATAATGAAGACTACAAAATGAGTAAACCACCAAATGGTTAGTGACTGTCAGGCGATCTCAAATTAGGTCAAATAGGCTTTTAAGATTATGAAAATTTCAAAACACTATGATCTTTAATAGGTTCATCAAGTTAGTCCTTGTGAACACTATGAGTTGTTACTGTCCTAGCTGTTCGACATGCTGATGGTGCTGACATGTGAAAGTCCCCCCACTCTTTTTCTTAATGTCCATTTTAACTGCTTAATGACCTATTCTTCTTGAATGAAAATAGGCATAGTAATTTGTAATTGAATACATATACTCTTGAGCGGCGACAACCATTCCTTTCCTAACTGGCTAACTTCAATTCATGCCCCCAGCAAATTTTCAATTAGTTTCAATGGAGCAAGAATGCAAAAGTTTTATCGTAGTAACAGTTTGGTCAAGGTGGGTTAGTAGAAGAACAAAACTTAGTTGCAATTTTACATGTGTTGTTTTTCTTGTTCCTTTCATGAAGAGGCAATTTTTTTTTAAAGTGAACAACAAAAACAGCACATGTAGAACATCATCTTTTCCTTAATAAAATTGCCACGAACATAAGCCAACAATTTACTCATCTCCATGAGCCATAGGACTCCATGGAGGGCCCACACAAGAATCAACACAATTGGAACGTAGGGGGTGGGTACCAACATTGTTGGGATCCTAAAACTCTTCGCTACCAAAAGACATGATAAAACAAGGATAAGGAAATACTATACCTTAGAAATCAAATAAAAAAGTTGCAACGACCAAATGGGGTGAGACGAACACTTCAAGGCAATCAATATGAGGAAATGTAACTACAAGGAGAAGGAACTAGAAGTCCTATCAAGGGAGTTTGGAAGAGGGGAAATGTATTGGTGGTAGGGCCATCTTAACAAATTTGATGGCCCTATTTTAGTTTTTAAGGATGGAAAACAAAAAATCTAAATTTTGGGTCCCAAAAGACTAAATAAGGCAATAAAAAAAAGATTACTGATAAAAACCACTCCAGTGGGAGTTAAACCCACATCGACAAACACAATTAAAGGCAGGCACACCACTGAAGCACTATGCATTGTTTGATATATTTGCGCCTTTATATAAATATTAATTAAGTGTCATACATGTTAAAAAATATATATGTTTTGGGCCCAAAAAAAATTAAGGCCCGGTGGCATAGCCCAGCCTCAACGGGCTATCGGCCAGCCCTGAGTTTCATCCTCATAATCCAACAAGTCATAAATCTATGATGATTTGCTGTATTAATCAAGATCTTCCTCAAGACACACTAGGGTGTATTTCAACCGTCCCATCATAATTTAATGCTCCACAAAAAGTGGTCACACACACCAAACAAAACGACAACATAATGGTTGTAGTTAACAAAGCGCAATTATCATGCGGAAATTCCAACTCTCGTGCTTAAAACGAAAGGACATAACGCATGTCATCATCAAGAGTTTTTTCCTGATCAGTCGAGTGTAATCATCACTCAGACCATGAAATCTTGCTATTTTCTCGACATCGGTCAACGACATCAGAGCACCTTGGATATTGGACACCTCAAAGTATCTATCTCGAGCAACGAGCCAACAACTCGAGGATACTGTTCTAGACTAGACCAAGGTCCAATTCTCATGACCTGGAGTCCATTTCCCCTCCTTAGGCCTACTAAGGCTCCCATCCACAACCACAAATCACATGCAACAATGAAGATTCGTTAAGCACCAAATAATATGCTTAGAACACATATGACCCCTTCATATAAGCAAATAGTTGCCCGACCATTAAATCACCAAAGGAAGACCGACTATTTGCTCCGAGGGTCTTTAAATAGACTAACTTAAGCACCTTGAGACCTCATTAAATTGAGCATTAGAGTGTCTTTGAAGGTACACCACCCACATTAGTGGAGAGAAACCATCAATCACCATGAACAACCGATGAAGCTGTATCACACCTACACTTGCCGAATCCTCTCTTCTCTTGTAAGAACATGTTTGATATCTTGTAACTTTTAACATTTGTATTATTCTAGACTCATACAATTGAAATATAGGACAAGACCTTTATCTAACATGCACAAACAAAATAATCTTACACTACACAAAAATGTCTTTTTCATCGCTAGATCAATAATCATATCATATCTCATTTAATCTAATAATAATATTTATTGATTCGATGGTGAAAACTAACTTGTGCATGTCAAAATACTTATCTCACTTGTATATTTATCTTTATCTTTATATAATATAAAAGCCTACATCTATTGTTATGGTACACATGGCAACTTCTTTTTTCATACAAGCATTAATTGCTAGTTATTGCTAGCTATTAATCCTATAATTCAAAGGTATCATTTATTACAATTTTTCAATGAGGTAATAGTATTCATACAACAAAGGAATCAAGGAAGTATTTCGTAACTATTTTAATTGAATAAATGAAATATAAATGAAATTTTTAAAAATTAGTTTATACACTATTTTTCAAATTTAAATTAATAATAAATGAAAAAAAGTATACTCTTATAGGTGATTCCTTTTATTTGTCAAAAAAAAAAGGTGATTCCTTTTATGAAAAAAAATTGACAAGTATAAGGATCTAAAATGAGGGGCACAAATATTTGGATGTACTTTAGATTTTAAAAAATACAATAATTTATAAATGAATTTTATTTTTTAAAATTTATATTATGAATGATAAGTTTTTACATATGTTATTGACTTTTTTAAAATATTATAGATTTATAGTCACAAATAATATGATTTTTTTTTACGTATCTTAATATGATTTACAATATAAATTTAAATAACTAGAAGAGTTCAAATACAATAAAAATAAATAATATATAACATTTCTTTTTTTGACAAATAATATATAACATAATTTTTTTCTATCATCTTATTATTATTAACTATATAATTTTATATTAATGTTTTTTTTTGAAAGGGTTAATATTTACTTAGATACAGTACTATACTTTAATATAAATGAATTAATATACACAAATATTTTAACATAGTTTTATTTAAGCTATTAATTTCTATTGAAATTTAATTCTTGAATATTTTGATATGATATCACGTTGTTATTAATTCACAAAGACTACAAGTGATTAATTAATAGGTTAAATTACACCATAAGTCCTTTAAATTTGCGGTTTGTAACATATTGATCCTTTAAGTTATTTTGATAACACATGAGTCCTTTAAGTTTGAGTTTTGTAACATATTGGTCCTTTAAGTTATTTTGGTCACACATAAGTCCGTTAAGTTTGTAAACGTTTTCAATTTAGTCCTTTTGCCACATCATTTCTTTGGTTAACAAAAGGACAAAATTGAAAACGTTTACAAACTTAAAGGACTTGTGTGAGACCAAAAGAACTTAAAGGACCAATCTATTACAAACTCCAGACATAAAGGACTTATGTGTGACCAAAATAACTTAAAGGACCAATTTGTTGCAAACCTCAAACTTAAAGGACCCTTAGTGTAATTTAGCTTAATTAATATTAAAAGGAAATAAATTCTTTCAACATATCAAGTAATCATGTCAATTCCTAAAAAAAAGTAATCATGTCAATTATATGTCATCAACTTTTTGCATCGTGAGATTTTAATTTCTTACTTAATAAAATTATATCATGAGTCACTTTTTTAAATTGTAAACCAATCAAAATATAACATATGTCATAGTTTTATTTGTAAGCCAATCAGATTCTAACATGTGTCATTTTTTCATCATCACATCACTATGTATTAGAGTTAGGGGTTCAAACGTAATTTGATAGCTTCTTTTTCTCTATATATAGTTGTTTTGTCTTGCATCATTTTCATCTGCTTATGTCATTCATACATTCTTACTAAATTCAAAAATCACCTTAAAATTTGATAACATTTCTAAGATCGATCCTCCAGTCAAAGAATCATGGAGCATTATCGTATGGGTTGTACATGTTTTATAATTTTCATTCATGATGTAAATTGTGGCTCTTGCATATGTTCTCACTAGATATTGTTATGATGGATTGGATGCATCCATATTTAAATTATGAAAAACCATGTTTTCTTGGAATAATTGATGTGATTCATTTTAGTTATCCTCATTTTAGTTATTTTTGTTTTTGATGTAGTCCATTGTGTGAGTGTTGGTTTACGACATTTCCTATGAGATACTTTTGTTTTCTTTCTGCAAGATCTTAGTAAGTAGACTGTATATAAAAAATTGATGAGTTTCTAAAAATCAAGTCTCACTTTATTTTTATGCTATTACAATTCATCTTGATTTTTTGTATTGATATCACAACATAATGAATGAATACGGAATTTGTCCAGGATATTCAATAAGCAATAGATATATGATATTATTCATATGAAATATTTGCTTGATCAAAATAGCGAGTGCAATCATATTAAAAAATTGGACGTAAAAATCCTTACTTTTTTTTTGAAGGAAAATCCTTACAAATTTTGTAAATATAGTTATTTAAAATATATCATGAACATTCAATAATATAGTAAATAATATCAATCATTCGATAAAACCTAAGTTTGATCTCTTAGTGAATAATTTTTGGTGTCAAACTTCATATTACATTAGTCAAAAAAGATTAGTTCCCAAAAAGATAAAATAAGTTACTCATTTTAATGTGTCAAAAAAAGTTACTCATTTTAAATTTGTTTATGTTTATACCTCATTGCTTTTATTACAAAATACATATAAAAGGCATATAATATGCAATATCCCTACCAATTGAGCTAAGCTCACGGGGATAGGAAAAAAAAACTTTATAATATTTGATTCAAAAAATGATGACTCCAATTTTTTTTTAAAATTTATACGATCTTAACTTGAATTTAAAACAATAACGTCATTATGAAGTTTTTTTTTTTGTTTTAGTTCCTAAAAAGATAACATATGTAACTCATTTATATTATGAAAATATTATTATTTTTTCAAAAAAGGATGTTTAGAGTTCAAACATTATGTTTTAATTGTGGGTTAATAAAAATATAATTGTTTTATGTTTTATTACATATAATATAGATCATTTTTAATAAAAAACAATTAATATAAATTTTTAATAAAAAAATAGTATGAAAAATAGTTTAAAAAATTATAAAGTGATCAATCAATAAATGAATTACTCATTGTGTCATTTTGAATTTGTTTCTCTTTATGCCTCATTATTTTTTCAACGTAAAATACATTCAAAGGGCAAAAAATCACATAGTAATTTGAAGGTGGGAAAAACACAAGAAGGGGGGGTTGAATTGTGTTTTCAAAAACGTTTCTTTCTTACAAAAAAATAGCACTGTTCTCAGGATTCAGAGTCTGATGGAGTTCAGACTCTAATCAGAGTTCAGAGTCTCAGCAGCGGAATAAAGATCAGATGCAAGAAAGAAAGAAGACACAAACAATTTTATACAGGTTCCTTCCACAAACCGGAAGTAGTCCTGTCCCCCTTGCACTTCCAAGGAGAGTTTCACTAAAATGTAATATCAAATTACAAGTTGCTCAAACACACAAGTAAGAGACTTCCTTTGCTCAATCACACAAGAATGAGACTTCAGATGCTCAAGCCCACAAGCAAGAGACTTTAAAACAATTACAAAGAATTGAAAAGAGTTTTGAATACTTGATATACTATCAGAGGTATTCACAAAACAAAATGAAACAGAACAGACTCTGTTTTCTTAGATACTTAGAAATTCTAAAATGTGAGCTTTTGTAAGATTTATCTAAGTTGTTGATGAACAGATTTTGCGACTTAGAATATGAGATAAGAATTCAATTCGCGTGTATATCGTTCTGATGCATATGTTACAATTCTTCAAGTCTTCAGCTCTATTTATAGAGGTTTTGAGAGACGTTGGAGAACAGCCAGCTCATCAACTTTTCTTTACCGAAGCTGATTTGACACCCTTGATCCTTTGCTTGATTTGAGGCTTGGACAATGAAATCAAATTCAAATCCATTCCCTCAAATAAGGAAAAGTTTCTGCTACAGTTACTGTTATTCTTGTCGTGTATAGAAGACACTGTGCAGAGTTGGTGGTTGCAGGGACAAACGTAGGCATAGTGGTTGTACTTTTCGTACACTGTACTTTGTCAATGCTTCTTGGTGTCTGAAGAATCTTTGCTTCTGGATACCATTTGCTTCTGATGAGTCTGCCTCTGATGAACTTGCTTCTGATGACTTCATCTTCAGAAGCTCTTTCTTCAGACGCACTCTGACTCTGAATTTCCAGGAGCTCTTTTAGTCAGATATTCTTCAAGCTTCAGTTTAAGATTTCCTTTGCCTTTTAAATTTATTCAAACAGAACCTCTTGTAAATAAATCTTTGATTAATGGTCCTGCACACTTGAATAAATGTTTAGCAAATCCAATTGATAATTTTTAATACCTTGTTATCATCAAAACTTAAGTGGTATACTTGTGAAACACCCTTTGTTCCAACAATCTCCCCCTTTTTGATGATGACAAACATAAGTATTTAAAAAGATCAATTGTTGTTAACTTAATTAACAAGTTGACTCTTAAGGATTCTGAGTTTTGTAAGCTCAGACTCCCCCTGAGTCTGATATTCTTTAAGGTGAGGTTTGTAAGCTCCGCCTAAGTCCTATCCAGGTTAATTAGGTTCATTTTTACGCTTAATACCAATATCATAGAATGTAGATGAGTTAAAATTGAGTTCTCAAATAAAATTTGTTAAGATAAATTTTATTTCATTCTTGGGCTCAGCTTCTGTTAAATACTTTTCTATTACTCCCCCTTTTGTCATCTATTAAAAAGATAAAACGAACCGTAAAAAAAAATGTATAAAACAAAAGTGAAGAAATAGAAACTTTTATATAGGAATGATCAGGAAAGTACAGAGTGTCAAAACATAGAAAGCAGGCAATTAAGACACATAACAAAGAAAACAAAAACAAGGTGTGCAGCTAAGGGTTTGGTTGGGGTTGATGCTGTTGCTGTTGCTGTTGAACAAGAGCCATCAGACGCTGGATGTCTTCAGACTGCTTCCTAACAGTTTCTTCCAGAGCCAGTTGTCTCTGAAGAAGGTGATCTTCCCTAGCCTTAGCTTCTTCTTGCTGCTTCAGCACCTTTTGCTTCAGCATCTTGAAGACCTTGGAGTCTCTTGTTACATATTCAGATTCAGCATAGAACGGGGCATTAGCCAAAAACAGAGGCTTGGTCTGGAGTTGAGAAGAGGAGTGGGATTCTCGCAAGCGTCGTTCCATGGCGCGAGCTTGAATATCACAACACTTCTGGGCAACACCATCAAAGAAGTTCAATGCCCTATTCGTAAGATTACACCAGCTTTCTTGATAGATGAATGGTAGAAATGGAGTGTTCTGAAGAAGCACCAAACTCTGCATTTCATCATTCAGAGCCACCAGACGTTCATCCAGGTATTCAGAATCCAAAATGTTGATGGGGGGTTGGTCAGACATTTGGATTGGTGAAGATTGGTTAGAGTTAGAGGGTGAAGACATGTGGTTTGGTGGTGATTCAGAATGTGAAGCAGACACAGTGGGTTCAGATTCTGTCACTGGGACAGACTCTGTAGCCACAGTTTCCATTTCAGATTCTGGAATGGTTTCATTTGGAGGTTGGTTTACAGTTGTTGGTTGTTGTTGTTGGTATTCAGGAAGTTCTCCTGAATAATGTTTTTCAAGATTGGAGAGGTCATCCTGTTCTGAGGTTGGGTTTTGTGGTGAATGGGGTGGTTGTTGTTTGTTTGTTGATGGATTGTCAGTTACCACTTGTTCTTCAGCAGCAGCTGTTAAATCAACAACTTGTGGACTGACTGGGTTTGTGGTTGAAGAGGGTGGAATAGAAGTATCAGGAGCAAGCATATTTAAAGGTTGGATAACAGGTGGTTGGAAGGGATGATTGGCAGGTAGTTTATTACAGATGCCTATCCTCCTTTCACCTAACTCACCTATTGTCTTATAAACATCGTCTGACACTTCTTTGTAGGGAGTGGGTTTAGAAGAAGGTTTGGATTTTGTAGTGGTAGTTTTGGTTTTGAGGGTTCTTTTGGCCTTGGGTACAGGCATGGATATTTTGAATTTCTGACTTAGAGGTGCATTGTCTAAGTCAGAGTCTGTAGAAGATGAAGTGAAGGTAGAGGGTGGAGGAATTGGATTCTGAGTTACCTTAGATGTCTTGGGAACGTCTGAGGCAGCAGCCTCTGAAGCAGCAGCTTCTGATGTAATCCCAGTGACTGATTTGTCCGGGAGAGAAACACTCGTCCGGATTACTGGTGAAGACCCAGCAGCTACTGAAGCAATCTCTTGAGGAACAGCATCTGAGGTAACAGCTTCAGAAGTCCTTGAGGTTTCTTGCAGAACCTGCTGAGCTCCCTTCACAGCACTTTCTTCCAGCTTCTTGGCCAAATTCTGAGCCTCAATAACCTTCTCAATGAGATGTTGATCTTCATCATGATCAATGCCCATAGCTTCCAGAGTCTTGTCTCTATCAATCCGGTATTGGGCTTTTAACCTTTTCTTCTCATTTTTAAGGTTCTGATAGTGCTCTTCAGTCCTCTTCTGTTGTTCAGGAGTGGGTTCAAACATAGGCATCACAATCTCCCCAGTTGCTAGCCTTTTGAGTGGTCTTACAGTCTCAACAAAGCCAGCTTCTTTTTCTTCCTGGGCTTGTTGAAATCTTTCCTCAATGTTTGACTCAGCCTTTCCTCTTTTCCTCTTTGGAGTAGTCACAGTTCCAAAGGTAGTTGCTTGAGTATTAGCCGCCTTCTGCTTTCTGGCCACAGCAACTTCAGATTTCCTCTGGGCTTCTCCAGACTCCTTAGCAAAAGCTGCTAAATAAGCAGATAATGCTTCAGGATTGTTCTCTTTAAGAACAGAGGGAAAATTTCTGATGAGAGGAAGAGGGGCTTCAGACTCCTTCAAATCCTTTGAGTCAGTCAGGATTGATGTAATGGCCTTCATGTTGTAGAGGGATGTGCCATTTATCATCCTTCCAGTAGAGACACCCAGCACTCTGTCTGACGCCAGATTGAACGTCTCCAGAGTTCTCAGAACACCTCCTTGGTAGAAGATTTCAGAGAGAAGTCTTCCACAAGGGATTTGTTTCCTTTTTCCTTTATAGGCTTCTTTGACAGCCCAGCATAAATGATGCATGATATATTTTGGAAGATTTATTGGTTGAAATCCAGCCAAGAAATACAGCACCAGTTTATGATCAGAATTAGGTTGATCAGCACCTCCTCCCTTCTGGAAGAAGCACTCATTCATAATCTTCAGAAGCACCCTGTGCTCTATATCCATTTCAACCAACCTGGTTGCAGGGTTTCCTTTCAGCAGCAGTCTTGTAAAACTGCCCAGCATGGCGTCTTTACTGCTGACGTTCCACTGAAACCTTCCTTCCATAGGCATCCTGCATGCCTGAGCAATCACTTCTTCAGTGATAGATACAGGGATACCCATCACAGCAGATTTAATTTCAAGGCCGTGAAAAGGTTCAAGACCCATTTCTTTTCTTGTTTTGCCTCTCAAAGAGGGGTTTCTTAACACAGCTTCCTTTTCTTCTGCCTTGGCTGAATCAACATCAAAAACTTCAGCCCTAACCCAGAATTCCTTTACCAAATTTACATAAGTTGGACCATTTAACATCTGGAAGTACCCAGCCATCCTTTGAGCAGAGATAAACGCTTCCATATCAACCTTGTTTCTCTTTAAAGAAGCGAAATCCACTGGTGATTCAATCTGAACGACCAACGAACCCATTTGAAGAGGAACGGTTACAGGTTTAATGGAGATGTTTGATTTAGAACTTGAACCGCTTGTAGAAGAAGCCATTTGGAGAAGATGAAGTTTGGGGGTTTTGGGTTTCTAAGTTTGAGAGAAGAGAGAAAGTTGATTCTTTAAAACGTAACTGCTTAAGACTTAAAAGTGTAGGAAAGTGAGTGAGTAGTGTGTGTTTGGTATATATAGTGATTTGAAAAACAACTCTTCACATTTCAGAAGTAATAGCCAAACATGCGTATTAATGACTTGAGGGGCGCGAAAAATATTGAGAAAGAAAAACCATCATTGCCCTTAAAAAGCGTTGTTTCCCAATGCAGATAGACGTGTCAGAAGCCTATACAAATTAACTTTAACCTTTCCACTTCCCAGTACTTTCAGAGTCACAAAAAGATTCCTTTTCAGGGTCTGATAATTTTCTCAGAGGCTGAGTCTTTTCAGATTCTCCTAGGAGAGTCTGAAACTTATTCAACGTCTGATAATTTTCAGAGTCTGATTTTTCATTCAGAGTCAAACATTACTCAGAGACAAAATGCATGTTCAAATTTTTCTTTATAAAATCAAATCTTTCAACGGTTAAAGGTTTTGTAAAGATATCAGCCCACTGATGATCAGTATCAATAAATTGAATATCTAATATCCCCTTTTGAACATAGTCTCTGATAAAGTGATGTTTGATTTCAATGTGTTTGGCTCTTGAATGAAGAATAGGATTTTTAGATAGACAAATAGCAGCAGTATTGTCACAATAAATTGGGATACAGTTTTCAGTTATTTGGTAGTCTTCTAACTGATGTTTCATCCAAAGCAGTTGTGTGCAACAACTAGCAGCTGAGATGTATTCTGCTTCTGCTGTTGACAAAGCAATAGTTGCTTGTCTCTTACTGGCCCAGGATATCAGATTCTCACCAAGAAACTAACAGTTTCCACTGGTTGATTTTCTTTCAATCCTGTCACCAGCATAGTCAGCATCACAGAATCCAACTAGCTTATAATCTGAAGATTTCTTGTAAAGAAGTCCAAGATTAGTTGTTCCTTTCAGATATCTAAAGATTCTTTTAACCGCAGTTAAATGTGATTCTCTAGGATCTGATTGAAATCTTGCACACAGACAGACACTGAACAAAATATCAGGTCTAGATGCAGTGAGATACAACAGAGAACCAATCATACCTCGATACAGCTTTTGATCAACTTTGGTTCCTTGATCTTCTTTGTTCAGAGTGCAGGTAGGATGCATTGGAGTGTTCATTTCCTTGCAGTCTTCAAGTTTAAATTTTTTCAGAAGCTCTCTGGTATACTTGGACTGATGAACATACACTCCTTCTTTGCACTGATTGATCTGAATTCCTAGAAAGAACTTCAGTTCTCCCATCATGCTCATTTCAAATTCTTCCTGCATCATCTTAGAAAATTCCTTGCAAAGAGATCTATTAGTTGAACCAAAAATAATATCATCAACATAAATTTGTACAATCAGAATGTCTTTCTCAAGTGTCTTCTTGAAGAGTGTTGTATCAACCTGACCTCTTTTAAAATCATTTTTAAGCAAGAAATTACTCAGTCTGTCATACCAAGCTCTGGGAGCTTGTTTCAGACCATAGAGAGATTTCTTTAGCTTATAAACGTAGTCAGGATGTTTTAAATCCTCAAAACCAGGTGGTTGTTTTACAAACACTTCTTCAGATATGACTCCATTGAGAAATGCGCTTTTAACGTCCATTTGATACAAGGTTATGTTGTGATTTACTGCGTAGGAAAGAAGTAACCTGATTGCTTCCAATCTCGCAACTGGAGCAAAAGTTTCAGTGTAATCAATGCCTTCTTGTTGGCTGTATCCTTGAGCAACAAGTCTGGCTTTGTTTCTAATTACTTCTCCCTGTTCATCTAGCTTGTTCCTAAACACCCATTTAGTTCCAATAATGTTCTTGTGTTCAGGCTTAGATACAAGATCCCATACGTCATTCCTTTTAAATTGATTGAGCTCATCTTGCATTGCTAAGATCCATCCATCATCAGCTAGTGCTTCATCAACTGTAGTAGGTTCCATCATAGATAGCAGACCCAGGGCAGACTCTTCAGGTCTGAAATGTGATCTAGTTCTTCTGGGGCTTTCTTTGCTACCAATGATCTGATCCTCAGGATGAGAAGACTTGTATTTGAATGAATTTTTGGATTGGATAACTTGCTGTGAATCATCTTGATTTTCTTCAGAAGCTTCAGCAATAGGGACATCAGGAGCAGTCACAGCTTCTGAAGTTTCATGTGCCTCTGGAGCTTGATCAGGTTCTGAACAATCATCAGACTCTTCTGAACCTGCATTATTTTCACTTTGCTCTGGAATTTGACTTCCAGGCTCTTTGTCATCAAACTTGACATGTATAGACTCTTCAACACAGAGTGTTTCCAAGTTATACAGTCTGTATGCCTTAGATCTCTCAGAGTAACCTAGAAAGATTCCCTTTTGAGCTTTTGCATCAAATTTCTTCAGATAGACTTTATTGTTCAAGATGTAACAAGTACATCCAAACTGATGAAAATAAGAAATGTTGGGTTTCCTACCTTTAAAGAGTTCATATGCTGTTTTGTTCAGGATGGGTCTGATGTAGATCCGGTTCTGAACATAACATGCTGTGTTCACTGCTTCTGCCCAAAAATGTTTTGCCAGATTGTTTTCATGAATCATGGTTCTTGCCATTTCTTGAAGAGTCCTATTCTTTCTTTCTACAACTCCATTTTGTTGTGGAGTTCTAGGAGAGGAGAATTCATGGACAATTCCAAATTTTTCACAAAATATTTCAAATGGCTCATTTTCAAATTCTCCCCCATGATCACTTCTGACTTTTAGAATTTTAAGTTCTTTTTCAGATTGGACTTGAATACAGAATTTTGTGAACACATCATATGAATCATCTTTAGATTTGAGAAACTTAACCCAACTCCATCTACTGTAATCATCAACAATCACCAATCCATATTTACTTCCATATATGGATGCAGTACTGACTGGTCCAAATAAATCAATATGGAGTAGTTCTAAGGGTCTGGAGGTAGAAACAATGTCTTTAGATTTGAAAGAAGTTTTAACAATTTTTCCCTTCTGACATGCACCACAAAGTGCATCTGAATGATAATCAATGTCTGGTAGCCCTTTGACAAGTTGTAACTTGCTAAGCTTGGAGATTAATCTCCAATTAGCATGTCCCAACCTTCTGTGCCACAGCCATTTCTTATCACTCACTGACAGGAGGCAAAACACCTTCTGATCAGTCAGTTCTGAAAAATTTATCTTATAGACATTGTTCTTTCTCTTTCCCTTAAACACTACAGATTGGTCATCAGTGTTGATTACTGTGCAGTTGTTCTTATTAAACAAGACGTCATAACCATTATCACAAAATTGACTTATGCTAAGTAGGTTATGCCTTAGTCCATCTACAAACCACACATTATTGATTGAGACTGAGGAATTACCAATTGTTCCAGTACCAATGATTTTGCCAGTTTGGTTTCCTCCAAATCCCACAGTTCCTCCCTCTTTCATGGTCAGGGTTAGGAACATAGACTTTTCTCCCGTCATATGTCGCGAGCAGCCACTGTCCAGATACCAGGACTTCTGCTTTGTATTTCCTTTTAGACATATCTGCAGCATCAACAATTTGTGTCTTAGGTACCCATACTTTCATGGGTCCTTTTGGGTTAGTCCTAGAAGTTCTGAATCTCTTTTGTGTATTCTGTCTGAATTTTTCTTTGCCAATCTTCCTCCAGACTTTGGGTTCAGAACCTTTAGTCTCAGAATGTGACTTAGTAAAAATAGCTTCTTTTCTCTGAAATCTAGGCTTTTGAGTTTCAGACTCTGTTTTCTTCAGAACCTGTTTGATGGGTTCTGATCTTTTCAGAATCTGTAACGTTGGAGCTTTTGATTTAGAGTCATTCATGACCTTTGTCTTATAACTCTTAGGTTTTGACTTAGTCAATTCCTCTGAATTTGAAGACTTAGATTTTGAATGAGAAGCCTTTTCAGATTCAGACACAAAATGAGTTTTCAGACCTTCTTTGATGTTATCAGAACAAGGTTTTAGAATTACTTCACTAGAGTTACCTCCTGTGAAACCAATTCCCTTTTTGTTGTTCTGATTTATGCTATAAATCATGGATGCAACTTTGGTTCTATCAATTCCTGTGTTAATAAATTCCTGAAGAGCAGCATCCTGCTCAGTCATGATTTTATTATCACCCTTCTTTGTCATTGTTTTCAAGTTATAATTTTCTTGTTTTAAAGCTTCCATTTCCGTCTTAGTTGATTCATGGAGTTTCAGCAGCTTATTGTATCGTTGCTTAACTCTCCTCAACTCAGTGGATTGGTTTTCATAATGACAAAGAAGTTCTTTAAGAGAATCAATTAGTTCAGATCTGGTGAGTTTAGAATATACCTCAGTTTCAGTTTCAGAATCTGTACTTGACTCAGCATCAGATGATTCTTCTTTGTTATCAGCAGTAGCTACCAAAGCCAGAGCTATTTTAGCTTCATCTTCAGCATCATCTTTGTCAGACTCAGACTCATTATCCAGATCCTCCCAAGTTGCCATCAAGCTCTTCTTGAATTGCTTCTTGAATTTGTTAGATTTGAAGAACGCTTTCTTAGATTTTTCTTTGGATTTCTCTTTCTGCAAGTCTGGACATTCAGCAATGAAGTGTCCAACCTTTTTACAGTTGAAGCAACCTTTCTGATCTTCCTTTCTTGAACTTTTGTGATTACTACCTTTGTTCATAAACTTCTTGTTCTTCTTAGCAAGGTATTGTAATCTGTTTGTGAGCATAGCCATCTCTTGAACAATCTCAGAGTCTTCATCAGAATCTTCAGATGTAGATTCTTCTTCAGACTCCAAAGCCTTCAGAGCCTTACTTGACTTGCCTCTGGACTTTAGTGCGATGGATTTGAACTTCTTGACAGGTTCTTGCTCATTAAGACCTATTTCATGACATTTCAAGGAGCTTATGAGATCCTCAACACTCAAGGTGTTTAAATCTTTAGCTTCCTCAATGGCTGTCACTTTTGGTCTCCACTTTGCAGGTAAACTTCTCAGAATCTTGTTCACATGATCAGACGTTACGTAGCTTTTCTTCAGAATCTGAAGTCCAGAAACAAGAGTCTGAAACCTTGAGTACATGGTCTCAATGTTTTCATCCTCCTTCATTCTGAACAACTCATACTGATGAACAAGCATAGTAGCCTTGGCTTCTCTGACTTTCTTGTTACCCTCATAAAGTGAGCACAATGAGGTGAACATAGCCTTTGCTGTTGATTTGTCACTCATCTTTAAGTACTCTTTATGAGGCAAGGCAGCCACAAGAATGCCTCTGATCGTATGATGTTTCTTATAAAGCTTTTTCTGCTCAGGAGTGTGAGCTTTCCTATCAAGAGCAGCTCCTTCTTCATCTAGCCTCAGATCACCAACACCATCTTCAAGAACATCCCACAACTCTTCATCCATTCCCATGATGTGACTATACATCTTGGTTTTCCACCAAGAAAACATTTCAGGATCACCATTAAACATAGGAGGTTTGTTGTGATTTGAAGATCTTTCACTTTTGTTGATATTGCTGTAGTCATACTGCACAGCAGCTCCAGAACCAAAACCAGAACCAGATGTAGATGCAGAAGCTTCATCCCCAGACATGTTTTTCACCGATCGTTTACTGTAACACGGTTAAGTGCTAACTACAGAGCCGAAGCTCTGATACCAACTGAAGGTGGGAAAAACACAAGAAGGGGGGGTTGAATTGTGTTTTCAAAAACGTTTCTTTCTTACAAAAAAATAGCACTGTTCTCAGGATTCAGAGTCTGATGGAGTTCAGACTCTAATCAGAGTTCAGAGTCTCAGCAGCGGAATAAAGATCAGATGCAAGAAAGAAAGAAGACACAAACAATTTTATACAGGTTCCTTCCACAAACCGGAAGTAGTCCTGTCCCCCTTGCACTTCCAAGGAGAGTTTCACTAAAATGTAATATCAAATTACAAGTTGCTCAAACACACAAGTAAGAGACTTCCTTTGCTCAATCACACAAGAATGAGACTTCAGATGCTCAAGCCCACAAGCAAGAGACTTTAAAACAATTACAAAGAATTGAAAAGAGTTTTGAATACTTGATATACTATCAGAGGTATTCACAAAACAAAATGAAACAGAACAGACTCTGTTTTCTTAGATACTTAGAAATTCTAAAATGTGAGCTTTTGTAAGATTTATCTAAGTTGTTGATGAACAGATTTTGCGACTTAGAATATGAGATAAGAATTCAATTCGCGTGTATATCGTTCTGATGCATATGTTACAATTCTTCAAGTCTTCAGCTCTATTTATAGAGGTTTTGAGAGACGTTGGAGAACAGCCAGCTCATCAACTTTTCTTTACCGAAGCTGATTTGACACCCTTGATCCTTTGCTTGATTTGAGGCTTGGACAATGAAATCAAATTCAAATCCATTCCCTCAAATAAGGAAAAGTTTCTGCTACAGTTACTGTTATTCTTGTCGTGTATAGAAGACACTGTGCAGAGTTGGTGGTTGCAGGGACAAACGTAGGCATAGTGGTTGTACTTTTCGTACACTGTACTTTGTCAATGCTTCTTGGTGTCTGAAGAATCTTTGCTTCTGGATACCATTTGCTTCTGATGAGTCTGCCTCTGATGAACTTGCTTCTGATGACTTCATCTTCAGAAGCTCTTTCTTCAGACGCACTCTGACTCTGAATTTCCAGGAGCTCTTTTAGTCAGATATTCTTCAAGCTTCAGTTTAAGATTTCCTTTGCTTTTTAAATTTATTCAAACAGAACCTCTTGTAAATAAATCTTTGATTAATGGTCCTGCACACTTGAATAAATGTTTAGCAAATCCAATTGATAATTTTTAATACCTTGTTATCATCAAAACTTAAGTGGTATACTTGTGAAACACCCTTTGTTCCAACATAATTAATAAGAATAATTATCATGACATTAATCTTAATTTGAAGTCTTCAACTTTTTTTGCATCAATCATGCAGGGGTGTTCATGGTTGTACTTGCAGAAAAGTACGAGTAAGAGATACTAGGGTTTGTATCGCTATTAGGGTTTAGACTGTTGACTCAATCCCTTGAGAATGCTCTCTAGGGAGGTATTTATAGCCTGCTATCGGCTTGGGTCACAGTTACTTAACATCCAAGTAATAGGGGTATTTGTGGTATTTAGGCAGTTTCTAGATAGTTCTAGAAGTTAAGTAAGGCGGCGCCCTAGAGGGGGCGCGCCTAGGCCTTGGAGCCCTTCTAGAGGGAGCCCAAGTCCTTTTGGAGGGCGTTTGAGCCCTTATGGAGGGCTCTTTAGCCTTTAGGGATATTATGACGGTCCACAGCCCCTAAGCACGAGACTTGGAATCAAGGCGAAGTGGTTGATATTCTGCTGTTTGTTTTGAAATTTTGTGATTGCTTGAATCACCGCTTTGTTTAATTCTTTGGCTGGTATGTCCTATTCTTAAGAGGTCCTGCCTAAAGCGCTTTATTCTGTCTTCAGAGCCCCCAGGGGGCGTAAGTTTGTTTGCTCAGGGATGATGGTCCACAGACCCCCAAGGACGAGTCTTGGTACAAGGCGAAGTGATTATGTTTAACTATAATCACATTTAATCCTTGATGGGTGAGCTCCTCCGTTTATCGGTTTCATCGAGTTGTTTCCTCTTCTATGGGTGATGTCTCTCATATGGGAGAAATCCCTTAGTATTTTAACTCCTTGTTTATTTTTGTTTCAATGCTCGACCAAAAATAGGAAGTCGTCTGTTTTGGGAAGTTTTCATAATTTGTTCAACCGAGGTGCTCTCCTTTGGGGAATCTTCAGTTGTTTAGGAATTTCAACCTTGTTGATTCTTTTATCGTTGTAAGTCTTGCATATTTAGGATTTTCAACCGTATTTATTTTGATGTGGCGCACTTTGTTTAATCTCTATCTTCGATTCTGTTTGTCTTCGTATTTCGCCGAGTTAGAGCCTCGAAGAAGGTTAAACCTGTTTATGCTTTCTAATGTCTCCAAGCCGCCGAGTCAGAGCCTTTAAGAAGGTTGACCTTGTTTAGGCGGTCTAATGTCTTCAAGCCGCCGGGTCAGACCCTTTAAGAAGGTTGACCTTGTTTAGGCGGTCTAATGTCTTCAAGCCGCCGGGTCAGAGCCTTTAAGAAGGTTGACCTTGTTTAGGCGGTCTAATGTCTTCAAGCCGCCGGGTCAGACCCTTTAAGAAGGTTGACCTTGTTTAGGCGGTCTAATGTCTTCAAGCCGCCGGGTCAGAGCCTTTAAGAAGGTTGACCTTGTTTAGGCAGTCTAATGTCTTCAAGCCGTTGGGTCAGACCCTTTAAGAAGGTTGACCTTGTTTAGGCGGTCTAATGTCTTCAAGCCGCCGGGTCAGAGCCTTTAAGAAGGTTGACCTTGAAAACATATAACCTGGTATTCCCTTAAAAGAGAATTGCTTCGGGGTGGGAGAATCACTTCGAGATAGTATGTCGTCGCCAATTGAATTTTGTTTGGTCTTTCCCGGCCATCATATCCTCATCTTTTCGAGGTCGCCGCTAGGTCCAAGGGCGTCATGAGCAGCTCCAAATTCTTTGATGTCACATGCACTGATTTTTATATTTAAAGCAAGAACGTTAGTGAGAAAACGGGAAACAATCGAATAGAAATTTAAATTGAACAGAAGCTAAAATCACAAAGAATGATTCTAATTGATGCTCTAATTTATTCCTTTATCAAATATTATTAAGTTAATCCTTAGCAAAGCAATTACAACATGTATACATCTGTTGCAATATCTGAATAAACCGATACAAATTTAAATAATTGAGAATAGTACTAGGATAATCATGAAGTCGATGCACACTTATTATGAAGTTTTTCAAACATGGAAAAACGATAATTATGATATCAATGCCTCCCTTTGAAGCCGACAAATATGAGGAATAACTTATCTGATTTTTGAGTTTCACGCCTTGGGATTGAACTTGCGGCTTTCTTTCTAACAGCAGCGGTAGTACTTGATGGCGTCGTGATCGGACGAGTCAATCATCGTGGCGATGAGAAAGTGAGAAAGGATTTCCAAATCATAGTAAGAGACTACGATCCAGATTTTTAGGTTTAGGGTTTCCAAATCACGATTTGCGATTCAGAACGTGGTCAAGGCTAGTTTTACCTCTTCCCACAGACGGCGCCAACTGTACTTGCAAAAAAGTACGAGTAAGAGATACTAGGGTTTGTATCGCTATTAGGGTTTAGACTGTTGATTCAATCCCTTGAGAATGCTCTCTAGGGAGGTATTTATAGCCTGCTATGGGCTTGGGTCACGTTTACTTAACCTTCAAGTAATAGGGGTATTTGTGGTATTTAGGCGGTTTCTAGATAGTTCTAGAAGCTAAGTAAGGCGGCACCCTAGTGGGGGCGCGCCTAGGCCTTGGAGCCCTTCTGGAGGGCACCCAAGTCCTTTTGGAGGGCGTTTAAGCCCTTATGGAGGGCTCTTTAGCCTTTAGGAATATTATGACAGTCCAATGGTTCTAAACTGCGTTGGAACTAAACCACATTAATGGTTTCAGCTTAGCCCTTATTAGGATCACTTTTTAAAAAACAGCTTTTTCGAAACAACTTATTTATGAAAAACAACTTATTAGGATCTCTTTTTTCAAAAACAGCTTATTCGAAACAACTTATTTATGCAAAACAACATATTAGGATCTCTTTTAAAGAAAACAGCTTATTCAAAACAGTTTATTTATGGAAAACAACTTATTAAGATCTCTTTTTCAAAAATTGCTTAATCGAAACAACTTATTTATGCAAAACAGCTTATTAGGATCTCTTTTTATAAAAAAGAGCTTATTCAAAACAGCTTATTTAGGAAAAACAACTTATTAGGATCTCTTTTTCAAAAATAGCTTATTCAAAACAACTTATTTATGAAAAAGAGCTTATTATGATCTCTTTTTTATATAAAAAATAACTTATTCGAAACAACTTATTTATGGCAAACAACTTATTATGATATTTTTTTTCAGAAACAACTTATTCGAAATAGCTTATTTATGGAAAACAGCTTATTAGGATATCTTTTTCAAAAACAGCTTATTCAAAGAGATCCTAATAAGTTGTTTTTCATAAATAAGTTGTCTCGAATAAGCTGTTTTGTTATAAAAAGAGACCCTAATAATTTGTTTTACATAAATAAGTTGTTTCGAATAAGCTGTTTTTGAAAAAGAGATCCTAATAAGCTGTTTTTCATAAATAAGTTGTTTCAAATAAGCTGGTTTTTTATAAAAAGAGATCCTAATAAGTTGTTTTCCATAAATAAGCTGTATTTGAAAAAGATATCCTAATAAGTTGTTTTTCATAAATAAGTTGTCTTGAATAAGCTGTTTTTTATAAAAAGAGATCCTAATAAGTTGTTTTGAATAAATAAGTTGTTTTACGTTTAAATTATTTATATATTAAATTATTTAATTATAAATTAATATAAAAATTTGAAGAAAAAAAGTGCACTAAAAAAAATATGGTTGAAATATATTAAACTGGTTCCTAACCCGTTTTAAACTTGAACTGAATTGATTTTAAATTTATGGTTCAGTTCATAAACCATTTAATATGATGCAGTTTTTTGTGGTTCAGTTTGGTTCAGTTTATGGATACAATCCAGTTAACCACATTTTTGCACACCCCTTCATGCTATCACAATTAATAAGAGTAATTATCATGAAATTGGTTCGTTCGTGTCTTAAACTGTGACTTGCACCATTTCTTAGTGGATATAGTTCTAATGATTGCACATTATAAAAAAAATGTTTTCTACGGTGTTATTTATTTTTATGATAATTGTTTTAGTTATTTTTGTTATGTTTACTTTTGTTGGTTGATGAAATTATCTATCAACTCTCTCTCTCTCTCTCTCTCTCTCTCTCTCCCCTTTACGCTATTAAATCATCTTAATTTTTAGAATTCTTATTTCTTATCTCGAGCATAACCCAATGAATGAATATGGAGTTTGTGTATCTAATACAATAAGCAATAGACAAATGATAGTATTCATATTAGATTTTCACATAATCAAAGTAGAGAGTGAAACAATAAATAAAAAAACAAAGCAGAAAAGAAAGAAAATTAAAAACGAATTTTAACTTTGAGGAAAAAAAGAAGTAGTGTATGCTTTGACCGCGAGAGTACATGGAATTGAGTAAGTTACATGTAATTTTGCGGGTTTGTTGTAGGGTTCAGTGATTTTTGAACAAAATTATTTTAAAAACATTAGACCCAAATAAATAAATAAATGCTAAATCATTTTAAATTTCTAATAAGCATGTATTTTGTAAAGAGAACATATATGCATTTTTTTCACTGTCATATTCAACCAAAGATCAAAGTGAGGGAATTTGAAATAATGAAGGTGAAATGAAAAATAGCATGAAAGCAAATAACATCAAATAGCTAAAATTTAAGATATAAATTAAACAAATGACAACCGAAAACTAACAAAACATTTTATTATAATTTTGAGACTTTCATGAGTTCCTACACCGATTTTGATCGTCATATTAGACAAAGAGAAATCACACAAGTGAGACTGATATCACATCATCCAAAATCTTAATGCATTAGATATATGAGTCATCTCACTTATAGGTTGTTAAAAATATACTCTTTCATACAATAACAAACTTTAACTCACACTTGACACATTAGTATCTCTTAATCAAATGTGAAATTCTTCACGTATATGTAATTACGTGAGATAGTAAATAAGGTCAAACAGATGCATAACATTTTCAATAAGGTTGGTTGTTGGTGGTTTCATAGAGGGATGTTAAGTCGAAAGAAAGAAAATTAGAAGAAAAATACGAAAAGGGATTTGTGTAACGCCCGCTGTGAATTATTTTAATTATTTAATTATTTGAATTATTTAAGGAGTCTAGATATATTTATATATATTTTAAGAGATGTTGAGATTAAGATTTAAGTGATTTTTATGTGATGTGGTGACTTATTTTATTGTTTAATAAAATAAGATTTGAAAATAAAATAAATTTAGAGATGTGGGGTAGTTTTGAGATTTTAGAGAGTTATGTGGGAGAATGAGTAAATAGGATAAGATTTGTTGGGAATATAAAAAGGGAAAATTAGGTCAAGAGTTGTCAGTACGTGCGTTTTGGTGAAAAAGGGAGAAAAACCAGAGAAGAGAGAAGAGACCAAGGAGAGCTGCGATTTATGCAATTTTAAGGTAAGGGTGAGCCTAGCATTACAATCCTATTAAGCCTGTAATTCATGTATTATAAATAACAAGTGTAGGAATGATTGTGAGGAATTGGGAATTAGGTTAAAAGTGGAGAATTAATGATCTGATGATGTAAAGCTGTGGAACTGGTGTGGAAATTGCGTGCAGAACATAGAATAATCATAGGGTTAATGTTCCTGATCGTTTTGCGGTTTAACATGGAGAGATTAGTGACTTTTTGGGAGAATTTTGCTAAACCCGTAGCCTGTCTGTTCATCGCTCGCCTAGGCGAGCTAAGCAACTCGCCGCGGCGAGTAGACCTTCATCGCTCGCGAGGCGAGTAACCCAACTCGCCATAGCGAGTAGCCCTTGATCACTTGCGAGGCGAGCAATCCCACTCGCCATAGCGAGTTGACCTGTGAGAATCTTGATGTATATAAGAGTGGTTAGGTAAGTTTTTAGGATCAAATTGGACCTAGGGAACTTATAATTGACGATTTTGGATGAAAATGTGAAAAAGGCCGAGAGCACCCAGTATTGCTCGCTCTCAGTTCTCCCCCAACTCGCCAAGGCGAGTAAACCCCCAGTTGAGCTCGCGAGGCGAGCAGATTAACTCGCCACGGCGAGTAGTGCGGTTTCAGACCGCCATAACTTTGTATCTTGGGATCTGTTTCGTGTAGGACTTTGAGAGTTGATCCTTGGGTAGTAATGGAAGATAACTGTGAAATAATTGATGATCTGTAAAGATGTTATGGGAGGTTTTAATGTTGTTAATGATTTATGAATCATATGTGTATTAAGTGAACTATATGTGTAATATATGTGATGCTTACTTGATGAATCCTTGATGTTGCTATATGCCATGATTGATGAGTTGCTGCCATGTAGATGTTTATATATGATTAATGTTGCATGTGTCGGTCCAAGATGTTTGTGATGTTGCGACGTTTTAAGATGTTTAACTTGTTTAAGTTATAAGATGTTAAGTCTTATGCATACTCATTCAGAGATGAGGGCTTATGCCCTGCAGTTTTTACTCACCAGCGATGAGGGCTCATGCCCTGGAGCTTTTGCTCACTAGCGACGAGGGCTTATGCCCTGGGAGTATATTTATGCTCAAAGCGACGAGGGCTTATGCCCTGGATTGGTACCACATGCATTTAAGATGTTATAGTTGCATAGTCAAGTGAAGTTGCATTGTCGAGTCAAGTTGTTAAGATGTTTATGATGATGCTTGTGATGCTAGATGATGTTTGTTGCGACGTGTTTATGTGATGATTTGTTGTTAACTATAATTATTGAATTATATGTTTAATATTATTGTCTTGTGAATCTCACCCCTTCTGCTTGAAAATGTTGCTCTTCGTATGGGTAACTTGCAGGTAACCAAGATTAGGTGCAGGCGTGTGAGGACTTTCCTCGGTTGAGTCTTAGGTGCTCTGATATGTAACGGGATTGGGGAACTTGTTAAATGCTTTTCTATTCCTTGCATGTCATTTATGAATTCAAAAGACTATTTTTAGATGAACTTTATGAGACGTCGTGATGAGGCCTGCGTGCCAAGACTTTTTATGATTCCGCTGCAATGTTTAAGACGTTTTTAATAATGAATAAATTGTTATTTATTCATATATGAGATTTATGTGAAATGTGACGCTCCGTTATGTGATTAACTCTGATTTATTTTAAAGAAATTTTTAAGTCGGGAATACGGGGTGTTACAATTGGTATCAGAGCAGGTCGGTCCGTCCGGCCAAGTAGATGAGTCGTGTAGTGTCGTGTAGTGTCGTGTGTCAGTTGATATGTTATTATGTATCATGCTGATTGTTGTTTGTTGTGTAGAGAACTTAGAATGGCTGGAAGAAACGATGCTGTTATTGATGCTGCTTTGGAAGCTGTTGCTCAAGCTGTAGGACAACAGTCGAATGCGAATGCTAGTGCGAATGCTGAGGTCCGTATGTTAGAGACCTTCTTGAGAAATCATCCTCCTACCTTCAAAGGAAGATATGATCCTGAGGGAGCTCAGACGTGGCTCAAGGAGATCGAGAGAGTGTTCAGAGTTATGCACAGCACGGAGGTGCAGAAGGTGCGTTTTGGTACGCACATGTTAGCTGAGGAAGCTAATGATTGGTGGGTTAGTCTTCTACCTATTCTGGAGCAAGATGGTGTTGAGGTTACTTGGGCTGTGTTCAAGAGAGAGTTCCTTGATAGATACTTTCCAGAAGATGTTCGCGGGAAGAAGGAGATTGAGTTCCTTGAGCTAAAGCAAGGGAACATATCGGTGACTGAATATGCCGCGAAGTTTGTGGAGTTGGCTAAGTTCTATCTACATTATACACCTGAGACTGCTGAATTTTCTAAATGTATCAAATTCGAGAATGGGTTACGTGCTGATATCAAGAGGGCAATTGGTTACCAGAAGATCAGAAATTTTTCCGAGCTGGTGAGCAGTTGCAGGATTTACGAAGAGGATACAAAAGCTCATTACAAGGTTGTTAATGAGAGGAAAGGTAAAGGTCAGCAGAGTCGTCCTAAGCCTTACAGTGCCCCTGCTGATAAGGGCAAACAAAGAGTTAATGATGAGAGGAGACCTATTAAGAAAAATGCTCCTGCTGAGATTGTCTGCTATACTTGTGGTGTGAAGGGCCATAAGAGTAATGCATAACCTGGAGAGGTGAAACGGTGTTTTCGTTGCGGCAAGAAAGGGCATACTACTGCTGAGTGCAAACATGATGACATTGTGTGTTTTAACTGCGAGGAGGAGGGCCACATTGGTTCACAATGCAAGAAGCCTAAGAAGGCTCAACGCCACTGTCGCCGTAGAAATGGATACTGTAAATGCGGAACTCGCGGAGGTTACTGTCAGATGTGAAGACATTTGCATGTCCGGTGTACTCGTTAGGCAGAAAATAAAGTACAAGGTTTTGTAGGAAGAGGATGAATAGCAAACTGAGTCATGGTCCTATTTATTTTAACACAAATGAACTAGTATTAAGAATTGTGGGTGGTTAAAAACTCATGCTTTGTATATCTTTAATTAATTCTTGCGTTTTTGTTCTTGTGTTCTTTCCAATTAATCAATTTGATTCTACCTTCTTTTTTATTGTTAATAATTTGATTCAATTAATTTGAGATTTTAGTGAATGGTAAAGGATTCAATTGCTTTTTATTTTTAAAATTGTTATGAAAACATGAAAATTGAAGATTGAAGATTTTTCTTTCTTTGGATTGGAAGAGATGAAGAATGATGAATATGTATTGTTTTGGGTTATATTTTTAATTTTTTTGATTTTTAATATTTTTAATTTATTTAATTTATAAAATGATTAAGTAGCAATTTTTATTTTTTTTAATTCATTATTTACACATTGACATGCCACGCAGGCATTAACTTGGTCAAAGTTGTAAAGGGGTTAAATTTTAGGGGATTAAAATTGTAGTTTTTGTATATAGGAGGCCAAAATCACAACTTTTTGAAACTTAAGAAAGAAAAGTGGACTTTAACCTAATTTATGACGATAATATTCCCTCGTAATGCCATGTTTTCTAACATCACTCTAGTCCCTTCAATTTTTGTGAGATACAACTACTGCGTAATTGTTGTTGTTCAAAACCGGGGATTTTAACTCCCTTTCACTCACCACGTGGGATATATCCCATTTTACACCACACACCCACATTTTCATTCTTTTTCTTGAGCTTATTTATTTTTGCTCAATAACTGGTGTAGGCTAGGCTCACTTAAAAGTACCCATCCAACATTATGCAAGTTTCTTGAAATTAAATAAATTATCAGTTGAGAAATAAAGCACCAATATATCTCCTTTGCATTTTCAGATAGCAAAACACAAATGCAACTGTACAATACAACAAGAGTGAAGTAAAGATGTCCCTAGCTGCACAAAAGTCACGTAAGTTTCTGACATTGAATGTTAAATTTTTCATGAAAAAAAGATAGAGAATTGATGAATATGATTCCTCTCTCATTTGTTTTTTTTTTCAGCTGTTGAGCATCATCATAGAATCATAATACCCAACAAAAATGGTGAAAAACTTGTTGGTATTTTGCATGAAACTGGAACAACCACGGGCATTGTTATCTTATGTCATGCTTATCGAGGCTCTAAGGTTTGTTTCTTTTTCATTTTTTACTTAAATGTATGCATGAAATTTTTTACAATATTATTTTAATTAATTAGTATTTTTTTTTTTCCTTCCAATTTAGGATTCAAATCTCATATTGAACCTTGCTGTTGCTTTGGAAAAGGCACAAATTAGTTCTTTCCGTTTTGACTTTTCTGGAAACGGGTAAGTTTATTATGGTTCAAATCTATCCGAGTGCACTCAAATGTTTATCAAATTGAATGTGAAATAGAATTAGTCCTTAGGTTAATCTAATATTTGAAGTTCTATATAAAAAAAATGCAAAACTATCAAAACATTTATATTTTGACTGGGCTTCTAAATAATACATAGTTTTTTTTAATATAAATATGTCATATTCAGCTAATAGTCCTTCAAAATATTTTGGTCTCTGCTTTTATATCAACTTTTGTGTATCCTTTGAACTATTGAATATTTTTTACAATCATATTTTAAAAATTATTTAAACACTTACAAAATTTTAGATTTTGTTAATAAAGGATAAATCAAATATGAGTTTTTATATTATTAATGCTTAAATTTTTGTATTTAACTCATCTTTTGATAAAAATTAAATAAATTTTTGTGGACAAAGGAAGAAGAAGATGGTGCAATGAGAGAGTTGATGAGTTAGATTTGACGTTGATGGACCATAATAAATTTGTGGAATAATCTAATCTAATGGTCTAAAAAATTGGTTCATCATGGACCAATACCTCAATGGGTCCAAGCTAAATGGCACCATTGAATTATACTTCCAAAAGATAGGCTGATATTATGGTTGTTCTTAAGGATATATATTTTCAGGATTGCTAAGATTTCGTGTAGAGTTTTAGGATTTGCAAGAAAGGAAAATAAAACCTACTCCTTCGTATGTGAATAAATTTGAGAAGGTGGAAAAGTCAAGCATTTGATTTGGTGGGTGCAAGTTTTACACACTATTTTAGTGGATTAATTTAGGGTCCGGTTTCGTTTTTTACTTTGTATTTTTCTAAAATGATTTTTTTATGAAGATTTATTCAAAAATAATAGTAGATGATGTAACAAAAAAATAAATAATAGTAGATGATGTAACCAAAAAAATAAATAATAGTAGATGTTACTTAAAACTTATTTGTTATATATATATATATATATATATATATATATACAAATCAAGATATTATAATTATAATTTATATAAAAACTAAAGGCAAGCAGATAACATATTGCTATGCATGACTTTTTAAACTATCTATTAAAGATTAACAACCTCTGGTGTTAAGAAGTTAAGAGTATTAAACATAAGTGGTATGAAAACAAGTTAATTGTCAAAACAAGTTTTCTCATGTTTGACCACTTTGGTTGAAGCGATTTTGAAGGCTACTTGTCTCACAACAAAAACCTTTGGTCCCCAATCCCATAAGCTCTCAAACCCTAGTCAAGTCCAACAAGTATGTTTCGATCTGTTGGCCTAAGTGTCGATCTTCCTTCTTGATATGTCCGGTGAAGATCAGAAAAATATTGCGGTTATGCTTGATGCTTTGTTGTGGCGAAGGTTGATCCTTCACGGTGGTCTTCACGGTGAATGAGAAAGGTGCATGTAAGCACGTTATCACTCTAACACTCAAGTCAGTAAGAAAATGAGGTGCATATGTGCGAAAATGAGGTAAACGTGAATCATACCATGCGGATGACGCAAAGTCACCCTTATATAGGCGTGTGAGAGCATAACCATCTTCATGAAATGCGGCGCCTTTTTAGGAGGTGGCTAGAGATGGCTTCGATGGCTCAGATGTATTCGAGGCAATCTCCTGTGTGGTTTCGTGCGCAAAGCTTAGCATGTTCCATCGTCGTCGTGAGCTAGTATTTATTGTGCTTAGGCTCATTAGGACTTGTAGTCGGCCTATAACAGTTGCCCCCCAAATCATTACTATTTTTATGACGTAATGGACTTGTTTTTCTGGTCGGGAAGGCACTCCGTCTTCAATGAACTTGTTCTTCTAGGAGGGAAGACGCTTTGTCTTCACACTGTTCTTTCAAGGGTTCACCGCCTTGCTACCCGGGGTGATTGTACTTGCAATTTTTTGTTGTGTCTCTTGGGAAGCACCTTATACTTGCATGGGTGGGGTTAGATGGTAATAAATGCTTACTCATAAGATGATTCTCTGATTTGCGTTGGATTTTAGTGAACATTCCTAATTTATCCTTGAGAGCAACTTAGCTAGATGGTTAGATTGACTCACTTAGGTTGACTACCTCGATAAAAGGATTGCTGACATTGTATCATACACACTTGAACACAAAGTTAGTAGCCGAATTGCTCATTTTCTTTTATATCATATTAAGAGATATTGTTGCTAAAAACCAAATTGGTTCTTACAAAGATTGTATTGATTAATGATAGTCACAAGTACCCTTATGGAATAATGTTTTACCACCGGTGAGAAACTCTCATTGTATTTAATTACCTAAACTTAAGGGAATGATTAAGGGTACTTGTAGTTTCTGGCTAGTTGCGAGACATCAGGTTAGATTTACAATTAGATACATTGATCAACCTTAATACTTCTCTTTCAGTTAATTGAGCGAGACATCGAAGAGTATATATTACAACTGATCTGCCATTATATGCGAGACATCAAGACCTATGGAGAGTGATCAACAAAGGTATAATTGGGATAAGATGAGTTTATAGTCGACCAAAGAAACACATTAGTGAGCTAACTAATGAAGCTTATTGTCCCAACAAAACTTGTCTATTGTTTGTTTCACCCCACTCATACTGTCAATAAATACCTACAATCAACTAAACACTACCAGATTATAAAACCATAATTAATCTTTTAATAGTCAATTCACCTAAACTGAATGTTTACTATCAAATCCTCGTGGATATGATAAAGCAAAATACTTTGATGCCACATTGCTACAATTGGGTTCAAATATGAACTCATTCCCCTGGTGGGTGGTATTTCTTCATTTAAACCAAGTTATACGTACTAAAGTTTATGATATCTTGTCTTCATCATTAGCCTTTGGATATAATGAACAACTTATTTGTTTTAACTTTATCTTTGTGGGTTTTTCTTCAAGGGAAAGCGAAGGTTCATTTCAGTATGGTAACTACCGGAAAGAGGTGGATGATTTACACGTTGTTGCTCAACATTTTCGTGAATCAAATCGTGTAATCCGTGCAATCGTTGGACATAGTAAAGGTATCTTAATTTGTTTGCTTATATGAAAGAAAAAGGTATATCTATATAAGGAATGCTAGCAACACATCTTCTAACACACACTCTCTTTGATTGGTTAAAATTCACATGGGTCCCACCAAATTACGTGGGTCCCATATAAATTTGGTGGGTCCCATGTGAGTTTTAACCAATCAAAGAGAGTGTGTTGAAAAATGTGTGTTAGAAGGTGTGTTGCTAGCCTTTCTCATATCTATATATATATCATATATGCTTTTGGATTTATGATTATAACTTTATAAGTGCCAATTTAGACAAATCATTAGTTGAATAAAAACCAGGAATGTGCTTTCATTTAACTGACATGTAAACCTAATTGCCTATCCAAATACCAGCATGAGATTTTTTATTTTTTTTTTATTTTTTTTGACAAAGCATGAAATTAGTTAATAACTCGAAATAGAAAGAAACCTTAGCAAAACAATGCCAAAGATGAACACTAACTTTCATTTTAATATAGTTTGTTTTGTTTTTTTGTTTTTGCCCTAATATAGTTTGTTTTGTTAGTTATTAACTATTGTGCTTTCCCTTAAAAAAAAAAAAACTATTGTCCTTAAATATAAATTCCTTTTATTTGTCGCTAAATATCACACCTTTTAAAACAAAATTAGATGTATTTTTTTTCTCTAAACATATTTCTTATTAATATTACCAATTTATCTTAAAATATAAAAATTCAACATTGAATGCATTTATACATAAAAGGTAATTTAATAATAATCATACATATTTTAGACAAATTTATTTCTCAAACAACTTTTCTTAAAACCGGTGATTTTTGTTAAATGTTCCTAGAATAAGAGACGGGAGTAGTAAGTTTATTTTTTAGCTTTTTAGTTTCAAATTGGTCATTTATGTCGATCAAAGTGAACAAGTTAGTCCTTCAATTTATTTTAATTTTAATTTTTTGTAACAAAAATTGATTCATTTTTCATCCAACTTTGTTAAAAAGTGTTTGCAAGACCATTTAACATTGATGTTGAAAGTTCAAAAAATATATATGACATCAAACGAGATTACTTACATACATTTTCTTCTTAATGCATGTTTCCCAATTCAATTGTAATATTACCAATAAATATTTCATCAAAAACATTATAAATCAAGTAACTCATCAATTTTGTTTCGAATTAAAATTGAATAATACATCTATGAATCATAGTTTTCAGACCATTAAATTTCGACATACCTTGTACCAAAAAAATAGATTTCGACATACCAATTTAACAATAACCATCCAGATAAACACTTATTAACTGAGTTTGATTGAAAGAGGGTCATGATACATTTATTAATTTATGAATTTAAAGGATTAGGTGCACACTTTTAAAAACATAAAAACCAATTTGAAACTAAAAAAACAAAGAGGACTAATCTAATACAAACGTTTCACTTAAAGACCTCATGATGCATTTGGCTTTATTATATTTATTTATATGAAAATAGTTATTCTATTGAATATTGATATATTTTAGGGGGACTAAAATCAAATGTTGGTATATTTAGGGAGATTATTTACTTATTTAACCCTTTCTTAAACCAAGTATTTGATGGGCATAATTGTACTAAGGTTCGTGAAAAACCTATTCTAATTGGGTGTTACCACATTTTTTCTTGATAGTTGACTAGTCGGTGTAGCTTCTGACCAATCCTTCTTCTCAAATTTCTTGTGTCCTTCCCCCAAAGTTTGCTAGGATGATTGAACAAATAGCAATTGTTTTTGTGCCCTGATGCAGGAGGTGCCATAGTGCTTCTCTATGCTTCCAAATATGACGACGTTAAAACTGTTGTCAACCTCTCTGGACGTTTTGATCTCAAGAGAGGCATTGTAGAAAGCCTTGGTAAAGATTATTTGGACAGAATTAGAAAGAAAGGTTTCATAGATGTGATGAAGAGATCAGGTAAATCGTTTACTTAGGCTTTTTTTAATCAAGCCATCAAATAGTTTTATCACTATATAAATGAAAACGGAGACAAACACTAGATACAACACCGACATGTCTCAGTAGAGCTGCACTTGATGAAATTAGCAATATTATAACAAGCTCAAAATTCGCACTAGACATTAATCTTGAAATAAATCTTGTTCAAAAACGGCAAAATGATTTGAGTTTACAGATCTATATAAATTTCGACGGCAACGATGTCGATAATAAAAATTTACTTTTTTCAATCTCTCAATTACGATATTACTTATAAAATATTGTTTGTGAACATATATTGTTGCAGGAAGTTTAGATTACCGTGTTACCGAGGAAAGTTTGATGGATTCCTTAGGTACGAATATGCATGAAGCATGCCCTAAGATTGACAAAGAATGCAGGTTAGTTGAAAAGATGTTTGATCTCTTCTGTTTCTAGCTCCATCAATATGTGTATAGATGTTTATAATATAAATTATATATTAATTAATTAATTAATTAAGAATACCATAGATATGGTGAAGAAGCACAGAAGACTTCAAGCGAAAATATTTGATGAACTTATAAAGTTACATACTTACATTGATGCATAGAGCTAATGTCAAACTACATCATATATATGCAGAGTCCTTACGATTCACGGTTCTTCTGATAAAATTAACTCCGTTCAAGATGCATACGAGTTTGCAAAGATCATACCAAACCACAAGTTGCGTATCATTGATGGAGCTAATCATGCATACAATAATCATCAAAATGAGTTATCCTCGGCTCTTATCAGCTTCATCAAGGAAACCATTGACCAGAACAAGGGTACTGCTAGGCTATGAACTCCTCATTTTTCTTTAATCGGTACTTAGACCCGTGTGATGAACGAGAAGTTAATTATCAAGGACAAATATTTTTAAGGAAAAAGCTTGTTGGTGCGACATGTTAGTGCAATAAAACCAATGAATTAATACCAGCCTTTGGATATGCTTGGGATTGTAAGTTGTGTTGACTTTCATTTATTTGAAAATTATAACAACGCTAGCTGCCTGTATCGCGTGCCAGTCGCGTTACAAATTTTCGCACTATATAGCAATTATGTATTTTTAAATGTAAGATTTCATTATTATATATTAAAACAAAAATGAAATTAAATTCATAAGTATATAAATAAGCTTGAACTATATGCATACCACATAAAATAGTCATGAAAGTGGTTTGTTAATAATGCAGTAAGAAGTGATGGATCATTGTAGATTTGCCAATGAACAAAGTTTATAATAATTTGTTCAGCTTTTAGACAGCTCTTAGCATGAATAATAATGGTGATTGAACCGATAATGTTGACGACAAACTTCTTATTAATTCAATAGCAAGAGATGGAACATACATATATAATGAAAGAATATGCTGGTGAACAAATCTTAATTTGCTCAGTTTTTGGACAACTCTTAATATAAAACAATAATGACAATAGAACATGAGTTAGCTTTCAAAAGAAAAATAATATATAAAAACGACCATGTAATTTTGAATTCTCATTTCATATCAGATAAGTTTATATATATTGAACGGATTAATCCACAATATAATACGATTGTTACTTCAAATATTGCTATATTCAATTCACGATTGTTTTATTATTTAAAGGATTGCATAATGGTCTTCAAATAATACAGGCAGACCCAACTATTGCTTGTTCAAATATCTACCAATTATACAAATTGCACCTTTTGATCGTAACTATATAATTGTACTTCTGCCCTTCTTTATGTGAAGATTAAATGTATAAATGAATTATGAAATAAAGTCATGGTAGTAGCCACATCTAAAACAACATATTACGGACTTCGGTCCCCTTTGTAATAAAAAAAAAAAAAACAGCAGATTCGTCTCTTGAAAAAAAAAAACAAATTCGTAAAATAATTATCCATTTTGGATTAGACCTCAGCCCACATCACCGACCCAATGCATGATGGGACTTCCCATGTACTTCACCACACAGGAATGGGATTTTCAAGAGTATGATATGAAAGCATTTAATTTGGCAATGGTTGGCAAACAAGTTTGGAAATCAATTTCAAAATCGGATGCGTTAATCACTCAACGACTCAAAGCTAAATATTTTCCTTTAGGTGATCATTTTAGTGCAGGTCTTGGTCACAATCCAAGTTATGTTTGGCGTGGACTTTTGAGAGCAAAAGATGTTCTTCGGCGTGGATTTAATGGAATGTGGGGTTGGTTAATTCTTTCTTTGATTACGCTACAACCACTCGAATCCTCAAAACCCATTCGTTTGAATATGTTTTGCATGATGCTCCAACTTGGAAGTTTAAGAAAGATGTCGAGTATTCGGTTCATATGATGTGATTGATGTGTACATGAAGACTTATTGATGTGTATGTGTTCATGAAGACTTTTGGAGGCCAACTGAATATTTAATTCCAATATCAACTCCTGATTTGTCCTCGAGATGGTACTGTTGTGCCACAACAGTGCCTTGCATCCTACCCTTGTTTGATCATGTACAATAAGACTACAATTTTCTTTTTTCAATTTTTTTTTGGATCTAAACCCCTCTCTTGAACAAAGAATCTCTTTACCAATTACCCTACCATCCGTTCTTGTTTTAGTAGCACGACCCATGCGAAAGCTAAAACCTTTATTCCTTGCATACCTTGTGTAGTATTTCTTTACATCTTCAATTGATGTAAACTCCATTCCTTCAAAGGGCTCTAAGGGGAGCTCCAATGGTAGTCTATCATTGAGAAGATCTGCATCACTTGTAAGCATATCATCTGAGCCAATCATGGTGGTATGTTCATGCATATCCGTCATTTCTTGATCTGTCATTGTAGCACTCACAATCCTGTTATGCTGAATAAAAATTCAATGAATTGACCATATTTAGAAAAGCAAGGATAAGAACATGCAAAAGAATTTACTTTTTGAAATTAATAAATACACAAACATGTTTAAATATGAACAACATTGCCAAACAAAAATCTTTGGAGACTGCAAAATGCGTAATTGAATTTTTCAAAAACTAAAAAAATTGTAGAACTAAAGAATTCAAATAATTGAAGATGTGGTTAATTCACCTGTTGATAATGTCTCAGGCCAAAACTTCCATAATCTTCTTCCAAGACGGTTCTCAGGTCGTAAGGACGGTTATTTATTGAGAGTCGTGTTCGCCTCGTTCACATGAACAAAAGAAAGTAGGATATTAGAGATATTTGATACCTTCAATTAAAAAAAGAGAAAGAACCGATTGAGTTTTGTTGTATTGAGGGAGAGAAGCAACAAAGTTACAAAGTTGGAAGTTGCGGGAACAGTGATGAAAATGCCTGCACGAATGTAACACAACCGAATTTATTCTATTCTTTTTTTTAAAATTTTTTTTTTTTAATTTAAATAACACATTTTAAAAGTAAATGATCTGGCACAATACCATTGGATGACTGCGTAAACTGGCTTTACAACCTCAATTAAACTCTAAGAAAAATATATGAAGACAAAATAAAAAAAATACATTACTATATTTAATAATAACTATCTTTTTTTCCTAAAAAAAAGAGAAAGTCTCGTGTAGACACAAACATTTAGGCATACACATAAATCAAAAAAAATGAAAAGATAAATAAAATAGTCATATCAAATCTTAAAGGAGAAACAAAGGGATTGTGATCAAATTAGCAGTGTAGATTAAACCCACCCAGGATATCAAAAAAGGAAAAACGCGCATTGTAACGCCCTATTTCTAATTAAGCAATAAATCATGTAAATTAAATAAATACATAAGAAATAGTCGTCACTTCTGCAATTAATCATCAACATAGTCATGCATGAAATAATCTCCAACATAAAAAAAATCTCAGCGAAATCAATACATCTCAACATAAATGTCATGTCCTCAACATAAAATAAAATCCAACAACATAAATAATCTCCACCAAAAACAACTCCAGATATAATAAAATCTCAAAAGATAAATAATATGCACTAAGTCCTAGATCAGAGCCCTATCTAGACACGTGCGATAAACGAGGAAGCTCTCGCTCCTCAAAGCAAAACTCACCAAGCAAAACATCTAAACCTGCATGTTGTCTACCCATCCATACAGAGAGGTAGGCGGTCCACCAAGACCACTGAGGGTTAGAATTACATTAATCATAATCAATTGCAAAACAGGATTAGCATGCATCTTAACAATATCTTGCATAGATAATCATGAACATAATATTCTCAACAGTTGTTACACAAGCACGAAATCCAATCACAACAATCACCAAGCACACCAAGTACAAACACATACTCATATCAAGCTCGTGAACAAACATGACTCTTCCTAGAAACAGATAATGTGACTAGACGACTCGACTAAGTGTGGTACCAAATTTCTTTCATCTCCGATGCCGTCGCCCCTGACGCTTATAAACACGCCATATCACCCCGAATAATGGACTACCGCAGCATCCAACAACAATGGAGATGAAAGACAACAACAACAACGTGTGTGACTAAGACTCGACAACAACAATACATACTTCATGTAATTTCACAAGTCCACACAAATTATATTCTAATACATGCGTACAACAACAATTCACCAACAATTCGCATGTAAAAGATTTCACCAACAACATATATGCGCACAACATATATAATCACCAATCAACATATATGCACTTAACATATATACTCCCCAATCAACATATATGCACTTAACATATATAATCACCAACAAATGTCAAACGATTCTCACAATTCAATTCATGGAGAAATTACACCATATCATGACATTCATCATAATCCAACATCAAACAAACATTCCTACATCCCTACATAATCTTACTAAGTCATTCACGAAGGAATTACAAGTAAAACGGATCATATGAATATTTCCACCAAGTTCGTATAATAAATATCTCACATTTAAGATATTGACACCAAAGGTCAAATCTAAGTAAGACAATGCAATTGCCTCGACTAAGTACTCACACTATCGCACATTGGTGTAGGTGTTCATACACATAAGTCTCACCGGCTAAATACCACGTTAACTCATGATTTACCAAGTTCGTATCAAAATATCACTTTTCTAAAATAATTTCATTTCAAAGCAAACAATTCAATTATCAATGAACTTGAACAAAACTATTTTTAGTAATCATATATACCTCATATATACCTGATCCTATATCATTCATCTCAAGAAAACTCGTTTTCGGAAAAATGGAACTAATGAACATTTTTCTACACAATTGAACAATTTCATGAAATCCAAGTCCCACTAAGTTAAATGATGTTTCTATTGGATTAGAGAGGTATATAATGACTAAACAAAGTCAAAGAAGTGTTATAGAAAGCTTGGACAAGTCACAAAGATCACAAAACGAAAAGTCAAAATGGCTGAACAGAGCCCAGTTCGCTTGAGCGAACTCAATGCAGTAGCATTGGTTCTTGTTCGCTTACCGTTCGCATACGGCTCGCTTGAGCGTGTTGTGTCCAGAACTGTCTGGGCACGTTCGCTCGCTTAAGCGAACAGTCATATTTTCCAGAAAAATATTTTCGGGTTTCACACCCTTTTCACCCAAAAATCCCCAATTTGATCATTTCAAAGTCCCAAACTTAATCCCAAAGATGTTTACAGGTCAAATACGTTGCAAAGCACTCAAACATATACCAAACTTGAGATTACAACATGAAATGCACAAAATTCATCAAATTATCAACATTTTCTCAACTTTCTACAACAACACAAAACCTCCACATCAATTCACCAATTTTGATACCCATAGCATCAATTCAACAACAACAACATGTTCCAAATCAATAACAACAACTAATGAACATGAATTCTTACACCATTCAACAACAACAACTCATAATTCATCAATTTCACTCAAGAACACAATATATTCACATACATGGAATTGGGCATACAAAATCAACAACAACAACTTAGTTATAAATTTATTTATGTATATGAACATATTATCAACATCTAGGACGAAATTCAACATCAAAATCCAAATAAGCACTTATTCACAAAATCAATTATATCAATAAGCACTTAAGAAAAAGTAGAAAAAGATAAGAGATTATGAAGTAAAAACTATCCCCCTTACCTCTACTAATCTCTACTCTTGCTAAAGCTTCACTTTTGCTCCCAATCCTTCACCTCCTAGCCTTGTTCTTCTCTAACCCTTTTTCCTTCTCTTCTATTCTCTCTCTCTACCTCTCAAAGTTTTTGAAGTGACAAAGAGTAGTGTAACCCTAATCCTCTCCTTATTGTTAGAATATATCCATACCCATTGGGCCTAACCCATGAAATAATAATTGGACTCTATTCTAATGACACCACCTATTAGTTTACTATCTTACTAACAATAAAATATTTCACCACAACTAACACTTATACTAATTATTACAACTAACTTAATAAAATCACTAACAATCGGTTCTCGCTAAAAACGCTACGATTAATTACCGACCAAAATTACTATTTTACCCTTACTCACCAAAAGACCAAAATACCCTCCTATTCACTAAACTCAAGAAAATACATAAAAGGGCAATTAATTCACATATGAGCATACATAAATACACATAATTAATTAAAAACTAAATAACGAAAATCGGGTTGTTACAACTCTCCCCCCTAAAAGAATTTTCGTCCTCGAAAATTTACCTGAAGGAAACAACTCCGGATATGAATCCTTCATCCTACTCTCCGATTCCCAAGTGACACTCTCTCCCGTTGGTCCAAACCAAATCACCTTCACCAAAACGATCTCCTTGCCTCTCAAACGCTTCACCTCGTGGTCTTCAACTCTAACAGGCCAAGTCTCAACCGTCAAATTATCTCTTACTTCCAATTCGTCCACTTGGATCACATGAGACTCGTCATACACATACTTCCTCAACTGAGACACATGAAACACATCATGAAGATTCGACAACGACGACGGTAACACAATCTGATACGCTACAGCTCCAATCTTTTCCACAATCTCAAACGGTCCAACAAAACGCGGTGTTAACTTCCGACACTTCAAATCACGACCAACACCGGTTACGGGATTCACCCTTAAGAACACATGATCACCAACTTGGAACTCAATGTCCTTTCTCCTCTTATCATGATAGCTCTTCTGCCTACTCTGAGACACTTTCATCTTCTCTTGAATCATCTTGACTTTCTCAGTCGTCTCTTGCACAACATCCGGCCCTAACAAAACACTTTCACCTGACTCAAACCAACACAACGGTGTCCTACACCTCCGCCCATACAAAGCCTCAAAAGGTGCCATTCTGATACTAGAATAAAACTGTTGTTGTAAGTAAACTCAATCAACGGTAAACATTCGACCCAACTAACATAAGCTCTCAACAAGTCTTCGAAACTCTGAATAGTCCTCTCTGTCTGACCATTAGTCTGAGGATGATAAGCAGAACTCAACCTCAACTTAGTTCCCAAAGCAGCTTGCAAACTCTCCCAAAACTTAGAGGTAAACCTCAGATCCCAATCTGACACAATGCTAGAAGGAATACCATACAACCTGACTACCTGCTCAATGTAGATCTCAGCTAACTTCGCCACAGTCATACCGGTCTTGATAGGAATAAAATGCGCTGATTTCGTCAACCGATCAACAACCACCCAAATCAAATCAAAACCCTTCACAGTCTTCGGCAAAGCCCCAACAAAATCCATAGAGATACTATCCCACTTCCACTCTGGCACAAACAACGGTTGCATCAAACCCGACGGTTTCGGATGTTCAATCTTCGACTTCTGACAAACCAAACAAGCATACACAAACTCGGCTATATCCTTCTTCATTCCAGGCCACCAAAACAATCTCTTCAAATCCTGATACATTTTCGTTGCTCCTGGGTGAATACTCAAACTACTCCGATGACCTTCGTCCAAAATACGCTTCTTAAGCTCAGGCACATATGGCACACACACATGATTACGAAACATCAAGACACCATTCTGATCCAATCTGAAATCTGCACCTTTACCTTGGTTAACCAACACCACACGATCTATAAGTTCCAAATCCTCTTTCTGACCAACCTTGATCTCTTTCAGGATGTTACTTGTCAACTTCAACATTCCCAACTTCACACTTCCGGGTGTTAACTCGCAAATCAAACTCAAATCCCAAAACTGTTCGATCAACTCTAATTCCTTAACCATCAAAGCCGACATATGCAAAGACTTCCAACTCAAAGCATCTGCCACCACATTCGCTTTTCCCGGATGATAACTCAACTGAAAATCATAATCCTTAAGAAATTCCAACCACCGTCTCTGCCTCATATTCAACTCTTTCTGGTCAAACAAATAATTCAAACTCTTATGATCACTGAACACCTCAAATCCAGAACCATACAAGTAGTGCCTCCAAATCTTCAATACAAACACAACGGCCGCTAATTCCAAATCATGAGTCGGATAATTCTTCTCATGTACTTTCAACTGCCTTGATGCATAAGCCACAACCTGACGATTCTACATTAACACACCACCAAGACCCATCTTCGAAGCATCACAATACACAACAAACGATTTCTTCGGATTCGGCAAAAACAACACAGGCGCTGAAGTCAACCTCTTCTTCAACTCAAGAAAACTATTCTCACACTTAGAATCCCAAACATAAGCTTGCCCCTTCCGAGTCAACTGCGTCAATGGCAACGCCAACTTAGAGAATCCCTCAATGAACCTCCGATAGTAACCTTCCAAACCAAGAAAACTTCTAACTTCAAAAACAGACTTCGACGATTCCCACTGCATCACCGCATCAATCTTCGACGGATCAACCGCAATGCCACCTCTCGAAATCACATGACCAAGAAAGCTCACTTCTCGCAACCAAAACTCACACTTCGACAACTTAGCAAACAACTGCTTCTCCTCAAGACTTGCAACACAATCCTCAAATGCTCGACATGCTCCTCCTCTGACTTCGAATACACCAAAATATCATCTATGAACACCACCACAAACTAGTCCAAGTAAGGATGGAAAATCCGATTCATATACTCCATGAAAACACCTGGCACATTAGTCACACCAAACGGCATCACAGAATACTCATAGTGACCATACCTCGTCCTAAACACAGTCTTAGATATATCTTCCGCCTTCACTCTTATCTGATGATAACCTGATCTCAAATCAATCTTGCTAAACACTTCCACACCAACCAACTGATCCATCAAATCATCAATCCTCGGAAGCGGATACCGATTCTTGATAGTCACCTTGTTCAACTGCCGATAATCCACACATAACCTCATGCTAACATCCTTCTTCTTCACCAACAAAACAGGTGCACCCCACGGAGAGACACTCGGTCTAATGAACTACTTCTCAAGCAATTCTTCCAACTGCTTCTTCAATTCTCCCAACTCTGATGCAGACATCCGATACGGCGCAATCGAAATAGGACTTGTTCCTGACACCAAATCAATTGCAAACTCAACTTCTCTCTCTGGCGGTAAGTCGATAATGTTGTCTGGAAACACTTCTGGAAACTCTTGCACTACCGACAAATCGCCAACACCTTTCTCACTACTTTCCTTCAAAGAAGCAAACATCATAAACACACTAGCTTCACCATCTAGAGACTTCTTCACTTGCTTCGCGGTCAAGAACTTTCCACTCACCTCTTCTACCGGCTTAGAAAATGTCACACTCTTGGTTAAACAATTGATGTTAACACCAAAAGTCAACATCCAATCCATTCCAAAAATCACATCCATATGCTTCAACGGCAAACAAATCAAATCTAGCTCAATGTCAACACAGCCGAAATTAACAGGACACTTAGCACACACCAAGGAAGTAGTCACCGAACCATTGGTTGGGGTATCAATGACCATTCCGCGTAACAACGGAGTCACAACTAAACCCAAACACTCAACACAACAACTCGAGATAAAAGAATGCGTAGCACCAGTATCAATAATTGCAATCAAAGGAGTACTATTGATAAAACACATACCTCAGATGAGATTATTCGGCTGCTCCACCTCCTCCGCATTCAAAGCAAATACTTTACCCGCCGCCTTCTTCGGCTTGGTACATCTAGTACTCAAATGACCCGCTTCACCACAATTGTAGCAAGTAATCTCCCTCTTGCACTCATAAGACTTGTGACCCTTCTGACCACACTTGTAACAACTTTCTCCCTTCTTACAATCACTATCAAAATGACCCAAGATACCACACTTGAAGCACTTGACTTCTGCCACATTAGCCTTGGAGCCTCCACCAACATCTTTCTTCTTGCCCTTATCCTTGTTGTACGGTTTCCCATTTCCATGACTCTTTTCTTTCTTGTCACTCACAGCCTTGTAGTAACTCATCTTAGTCTTTCCGGCATCATCAAACATATGACACTTGTGCACCAAAGTGTCAAAATCTCTAATCTCATGGAAACAGATGTACTGATAAATCTCTGGCCTCAAACCATTCTCAAACTTCACACACTTAGACACCATGGCATCTTCCGCATTGATGTAAGGACAAAACCTCGAAAGCTCCTCATACTTAGCCGCATACTCAGCAACAGACATGCTCCCTTGCTTCAAGTTCAAGAACTCAGCTTCCTTCTTGTTTCTCAAGTCTTCTGGAAAGTACTTCTTCAAAAACTCATTCTTGAATCTCACCCAAGTGATAGCATAACCACTAGCCTCAATCCTCCTCTTGGTACTAGTCCACCAATACTAGGCCTCCTCACCAAGCATGTGAGTAGCTAACCTCACCTTTTGGTCATCATTAGTCACCATAGCACAGAAGATCCTCTCCATACCTTCCATCCAAGTCAAAGCTCCTTCCGGATTGAACCTTCCCTTGAAGGTCGGCGGTTTGTTCCTCATGAAACGATCAAGCCTCCGCTCCTCAGCTTCTCCTTGGTCTTCCTGACCATGACCACCACTCTCTTGATTTTGAGCCAAAGCTTGAGCCACTGCAGTCAAAGCCGTTGCAATCGCATCATCGTTCCTACCATTTCCGCCGGCCATCTCACTTCTAATCAACAAAACCAAGCAACAGATGAGAACAACAAACAAACAACACAACAAGTATCGAAGGTAACTCAACATACCATTCGAATACAACAGGTAATTCACCAGGTTTTTGGTCCGGACAAGACCGACATGGCTCTGATACCAACTTGTAACGCCCTATTTCTAATTAAGCAATAAATCATGCAAATTAAATAAATATACATATTCCTAGCTTTCCACAGCGACCAAACGCTCGCAAACCAAATTGAAGTAAAACACATTCTGAATACCTTTCCGCAGTACAATAAACCTGTAAATTGCTCTAAATGCTCTCGGCCTTCAGCTGCAAAAGCTATTGAAACTTGTAACACCGAGCCACGACAAGATTGAACTCCACACAAATAATGCAACAGAGCAGCCAAAAAAGAGATGTTGCAAACTCTCCTCTTTCCCACTGCAGAACGCACACTAAATATGATCACCATTTAGCACGTTTCTCTGAGAATGATTGACTTTGGTTGGAAGTCTATCTTGAAGTAATCTCCAAACCATCACTGAAATTTTCAACGGAATCAAAGGGTTCCAAGTCCACTGAACATAATTGTTAATAATGACAAGAGAATTCTTAGTCAATTTATCGCACACTTTCTTAACCGTTGTTCCAAAATCCACCTATCCAATTGAGCCTTTTCGAAATCCACATTATTTAAAAGACTAGAAAATTATAACACTCAGTCATTTTGCCATTGGAATAACTCTCTTCTCCAATCCTTAACATTAATTTTTCTCACCCTAGCTACTATGCACAGCCTGCCAAAACTGTCTTTCAGTGCTCCACCATCTAATCAAGGGTCCTCCCAAAATAAAGTGTTGCTACCAGAAGCCGGTTTTCTCAATATAATTTTGTGTCAACCCTAATTTGGAAGTTATGATTGCAACCTTGAATAATGCAATATGAAGAGAGTTGTAATTTTTGGAGGAAAAAAAAAAGACCACGAATGAGCTCTCGTTTAACTGATGCATGACACCTAATTTCCTATCCAAACTTCTAGCATGAAATTATTAGTCAATAATTCGAAATATAAAGAAACCTTTGCAAAACCGTGCCAGATACGAACTTGATGATTATATTTCATTTTAAGATAGTTGTTACTTGTTAACTAGTATTATATTTTCAACTATAGTTCTTAAAAGTTGACTTTGTTGAGGCAAAATCCCTAATTAATTTTAAAGATAATAAACCATTATGATTAAAGAATTAATGGACTTTGATTAATTCCTTGGTATTTAACTTGTGCTCTTGAGTGTTTTACTAAGACAGGAACAAGGTTTAAATCATACCAAGATTCAAAGAATCAAAGTACATTTGAATTCATGATCTAACACTGAGGTCAGAAAGTTGGATCAGAATGTTGCTCAGAGATCAGAATGTTGCTCAGAGATCAGAATGTTCGCACAAGAGATCAGAAGGTTGCTTCCATACAAGCCCAGAATCTCAAGAACATTAATCAAGGTCATGCAAGGCACATGTGACATAAATATATGTCAAGGAAAGTACTTCTGCATGGATCAATCAAGCAATAAAGGCATACACAAGGATTATGTCAAAAAGGATACTTAATGTTCATTTAAAGACTATGAACATTAAAGTACTAAGAATATTCCAAAGGAAAATATCATCCTAGGAGTTATATTCACTGCTCTTCATTATTGTTTCACTATTAGGATTTGATTACATCAAATGGTAGTCTTACAAATCATCCTAAGTGAAACAAAGGAACATTCTGAAGATCAGAATGTTCAGGCTCTGCACATGCTTACTTTATGAACAGTGCAGTAGGTGAAAAGCAAAAAGCAAAAGCAAAGCAAATCTATCTTGATCAATCAGAGATAGACACGCATGAGAGTTGGTATTGTACAAGGACAACACAATCTCTCAAAGCATGGGCATGAAGATGCAGAATCCACTAACTCAATCCTGCACCAAGTCCCAAGGCAAATCTGGGAAATGAACTTTCTGAAGTATGATGAAAAGTCCATACTTTGGCTATTGCCCAAAAATTCATGTAAAAAACACATGGCACGCCCAGAACTTCATATGTTCATTCATATATGATGAACCCAGATGAAGAACATGATGAACCCAGATGAAGATCATCATGAACGCAACAACATTCTAATGTTCATCAGAGATCAGAATGTTCACCCAGATTTTCAAGTTAAAGCTTGTGGGACCCAAGGACACATGGCATAACACCATTGGACACCCTACAACGGCTATATGAGTCCCATGGCTCTATAAATAGAGATCAAGGCCTTAGCAAAACTTGCACCACTGCAAAGCATACAAGAAAACAACTTGATTTTGTTTAAAGCTCTTGCATTTGAAATTGATCATCACTGAAGGTTCTTTATCCCTTCTTGTAGTGTAAATCAATAACTCTTTGTTATCTCTTTCGCAGATAACTTCTTCTTCTTCTCCCTCCTCTGTTTGATTCTCAAACATTCACATCTCTTACAAATTGTAACAAAGTCTCATCTAGCTTTAGGGGTACTAAAGTATTAGTTTTGAGCAAAGGTGTAAAAGTCTAAGTAGGTAACTTAGCAAGAAGGTGCAAGCCTGCTGAGGCTTAGAGAATACAGAAGTGTAATTGTTCAGGTGAACAAAGATTGTAAGGTGCAGGACTTGGGAGGTTATCTCAAGGCATCATAGTGGAAACTCTCACAAAATTGTGAGGAGAGGACTAGCCCACATTGGGTGAACCTCTATAAATCTCTGTGTGTTCTTTCTCTCTTCCCTATACTCTTTATTTTCAGTATACACAACACACACCAACACATTTACTTTGTTAATCAGTTTTTGTGTATGAACTTCAGAACGTTCTGAGTTCAGAAAGTTAACTTAACCATTCCAAGTAAACAACTTGAGAAGCACTTTTAAGTTTTATGATAATTTTTAAAGGGTCACAATTCAAACCCCCCTTCCTTGTGACTATTTTATCTACTTCAATTGGCATCAGAGCCCGGCTCTAAGGGCTTGAACACTTAAACAAGTGTTAGAGAAAAGATTCAGGAAGTATGTCTAAAGTCAAGTACATAGCTGAAGGAGGATCATCAAACAGACCACCACTCTTTGATGGATCAAACTACTACTTCTAGAAAGGAAATATGGAACTCTTTCTCAGATCTCAAGACAATGACATGTGGGCAGTTATCACAGATGGAGATTTTGTTCCAACAAACAAAGAAGGAGCTGTCAAAAGTAAAAGTGCATGGTCAACAGATGAGAAAGCTCAGGTATTGTTAAACTCTAAAGCTAGACTCTTTTTATCATGTGCACTAACCATGGAAGAAAGTGAAAGAGTTGATGAATGTAAAAATGCTAAAGAGGTATGGGATACTTTGAGAATACATCATGAAGGTACATCTCATGTCAAAGAAACTAGAATTGACATTGGAGTCAGAAAGTTTGAAGTCTTTGAAATGAGTGAAAATGAAACCATTGATGAGATGTATGCTAGATTTACTACAATAGTAAATGAAATGAGATCTCTTGGTAAGGCATATTCTACTCATGAGAGAATCAGAAAGATATTGAGATGTCTTCCAAGTATGTGGAGACCTATGGTCACTGCAATCACTCAGGCCAAAGATTTAAAATCTATGAACCTGGAAGACCTTATTGTTTCACTAAGAGCTCATGAAGTTGTACTTCAAGGAGACAAACCAGTAAAGAAGGTAAAAACACTTGCCTTAAAAGCATCTCAGCAAACCCCATCAATAACTGATGATGATGTTCAAGAACCACAAGAACTAGAAGAAATTCATGAAGAGGAAGCTGAAGATGAACTTGCATTGATCTCTAAAAGAATTCAAAGAATGATGTTAAGAAGAAATCAGATCAGAAAGAAGTTTCCAAACACCAACAACAGCACCAGAACTGAAGCTGACAAAAGCCAAGTCACTTGCTTTGGATGCAACAAGACTGGACACTACAAAAATGAATGTCCTGACATCAAAAAGGTTCAAAGAAAACCTCCTCCAAAGAAAAGAGCAATGATCACTTGGGATGACATAGAAGAATCAGACCCCCAAGAAGATGCAGATGCAGACATGGGACTAATGGCTCAGTCAGATGATGAGGAAGAGGTAATCATCTATAAAACTGATTCTCTTTATAAAGATCTTGAAAGTAAGATAGATAGTCTCCTATATGACTCAAATTTTTTAACTAATAGATGTCATTCTTTAATCAAGGAACTTTCTGAGATAAAAGCAGAAAAAGAAATACTTCAAAACAGATATGATGAGTCTAGAAAGACCATACAAGTTTTGCAAGATTCTCACTTTGAAATGTCAGAAAAACAAAAAGAATTAAACAGAAAACAAAAAGGCATTCTTTCTTTACCTTCTGAATTACAAAAGGAGAATAAACTTTTGAAAAAGGAAGTTGAAACATTAAAGAATGATCTTACAGGTTTTATAAAATCCACAGAAACATTTCAAAACATCTTAGGATCTCAAAATGAAAGTGCTAAAAAATCTGGTTTAGGATTTAAAGATCCAAGCAAAATCATTGAAAGCTTTGTACCTAAGAAACCAATTATGAGAATGAAATGCTCTTTTTGTGATAGATTAGGACATAATGAATCAGTATGTTATGTTAAGAAAAAACTTATCAGACAAAGTAAGTTTAATCTTAGCTCAGAACGTTCTCATCTTAATAGATCAGAAAGTTCACAAAAGGCTGAGAAGGCTAAGAAGATATGTTCCTGCTGTAACAAATCTGAGTTCACAAAACAGAATGTTACAATAAGGAAAGATCTCTTAGAAGAACTAACCCTCAAGGACCCAACATTACATGGGTACCTAAAGTTTTTATCTTGTCAAATGTAGGTCCTGCTTCAGGGTGCAAGAACAAAACCATGGTACCTGGATAGTGGTTGTTCTAGGCACATGACAGGTGACAGGAACTGTTTTCTAACCTTTGAAAAGAAGGATGGAGGACTGGTGACATTTGGAAACAATGATAAAGGTAAGATCAGAGGAAAAGGCACAATAGGTAAACCTAACTCTGCTAAAATAAAAAATGTTCAGTATGTAGAAGGTTTAAAACATAATCTACTTAGCATAAGTCAATTGTGTGATAGTGGATTTGAAGTTGTCTTTAAACCTAACATATGTGAAGTAAGGCAAGCCTCCTCTAACAAATTATTCTTCTCTGGATCAAGGAAAAAGAATTTATATGTTTTAGAACTAAATGATATGCCTGCTGAATCCTGTTTTATGTCTCTTGAAAAAGACAAATGGATCTGGCACAAGAGGGCTGGTCATATAAGCATGAAAACTATTGCTAAACTTTCTCAACTTGATCTAGTTAGAGGGTTGCCCAAGATTAGCTTTGAAAAGGACAAGATCTGTGAAGCTTGTGTCAAAGGTAAACAAGTAAAAAGCAGTTTTAAAACTATTGAGTTTATTTCAACTCAAAAACCTTTAGAGCTTCTTCACATTGATCTCTTTGGTCCAGTTCAAACTGCAAGTCTAAATGGCAAAAGATATGGCTTTGTTATTGTTGATGACTTTTCCAGATTTACATGGGTTCTATTTTTAAAACACAAAGATGAATCTTTTGAAGCTTTTCAAAACTTTTGTAAAAGAGTTCAAAATGAAAAAGGTTCCAATATCATCACAGTAAGGAGTGATCATGGAGGAGAATTTGAAAATGCATCCTTCAAAACATTCTTTGATGAAAATGGTATTGAACATAACTTCTCTTGTGCAAGAACTCCACAACAAAATGGAGTTGTTGAAAGAAAAAACAGAACTTTGCAAGAAATGGCTAGAACAATGTTAAATGAATCAAATGTTGAAGAGTACTTTTGGGCAGAAGCCATTAATACATCTTGTTACATTTTAAATAGAGTTTCAATAAGAAAAGTTCTTAACAAAACCCCATATGAACTCTGGAAAAACATTAAACCTAGCATATCTTATTTTCACATATTTGGCTGCTATTGCTACATTCTGAACAATAAAGAAAATTGGGTAAGTTTGATCCTAAATCAGATAAAGCTATCTTTTTAGGATACTCTACAACTTCTAAAGGTTATAGAGTATACAATCTAAAAACCCAGACAGTTGAAATCAGTATGCATGTCATATTTGATGAATATGATGAATATTCTCAACCAAAAGAAAGTGAAGACACTGAGATGTCAACACTTCAGAACGTTCCCAGTATAAATACTGTGAACACAGTAGAGAAAGAAGATGATCAGAATGTTCAGGATCAAACCTTCCAAAGTCCACCCAGAAGTTGGAGAATGGTAGGAGACCATCCTGTAGATCAAATCATTGGAAGCACAACTGATGGTGTAAGAACCAGAATGTCCTTTCAAGATAACAACATGGCAATGATTTCTCAAATGGAACCTAAATCAATCAATGAAGCTATTGTTGATGACTCATGGATTGAAGCCATGAAGGAGGAACTTTCTCAGTTCGAAAGAAACAAAGTTTCAAACCTGGTTCCAAATAATCAAGCCAAAACCATCATTGGTACAAGATGGGTGTTCAGAAATAAGCTTGATGAAGAAGGTAAGGTTGTCAGAAACAAAGCAAGGTTAGTTGCTCAAGGCTATAACCAACAAGAAGGTATTGACTATGATGAGACCTTTGCACCAGTTGCAAGGTTAGAAGCCATCAGAATTCTTCTTGCTTATGCTGCTCATAAAAGCATTAAACTTTTTCAAATGGATGTGAAAAGTGCATTCTTAAATGGTTTTCTAAATGAAGAAGTTTATGTTAGCCAACCTCCTGGTTTCATAAATAAAGAAAAACCAAATCATGTTTTTTAAACTTACCAAAGCACTTTATGGTCTTAAACAAGCTCCTAGAGCTTGGTATGATAGACTTAGCACATTTTTAATTGAAAATGGATTTTCAAGAGGAAAAATTGATACCACACTCTTTAGAAAAACACATAACTCTGACTTACTTATAGTTCAAGTGTATGTTGATGACATCATCTTTGGTGCAACTAAAGAGAAAATGTGTGAAGAATTTTCCAACCTTATGCAAAATGAATTTGAGATGAGTATGATGGGTGAACTTGGTTTTTTCCTTGGTTTACAAATTAAACAACATCCAAATGGAATTTTCATAAGTCAAGAAAAATATGTCAAAGATATTCTTAGAAAATATAAAATGAATGAGGCAAAAATCATGGCCACCCCTATGCATCCATCTTCAAGTTTAGATAAGGATGAAAGTGGAAAATCTGTTTCTGAAAAAGAATATAGAGGCATGATAGGCTCATTATTATACTTGACTGCTAGCAGACCAGATATAGTATTTGCAGTTGGATTATGTGCTAGATTTCAAACTTGTGCAAAAGAATCACACTTGACTGCAGTCAAAAGAATCCTTAGGTATCTGGTAGGTACTACTGATCTAGGCCTTTGGTATAGAAAAGGTTCTAGTTTTGATCTTGTAGCATATTGTGATACTGATTATGCTGGAGACAAAGTTGAGAGAAAGAGCACAAGTGGATCCTGCCAATTCTTGGGACAAGCATTGATTGGATGGTCTTGCAGAAAGCAAAACACCATTGCTCTCTCCACAACTGAAGCTGAGTATGTGTCTGCAGCTAGTTGTTGCTCTCAAATTTTGTGGGTAAAAAATCAGCTGGAAGACTACTCTCTAAGGTACACAAGTGTTCCTATTTATTGTGATAATACAAGTGCAATTAATCTTTCTAAGAATCCTATTCAGCATTCTAGGTCTAAACATATTGAAATAAAGCATCATTTCATTAGAGACCATGTTCAGAAAAAGAATATTGCATTAAGCTTTGTTGACACTGAAAATCAACTAGCTGACATTTTTACAAAACCCCTTATTGAGGATAGATTCAATTTTCTTAAAGAAAAATTGTTAATCATGAAAAATCCCAATAAAGATTGATTACAGATCACTAAGGGCCTTAGACTAAACCCCTTGATATCATCTGATGCAAATCAGATAGATCTATCTCAATCAGAACATTCATCAGAATGTTCTTAAGTTCAGAATGTTCCTGAGTTCAAAATGTTCCTCAGGTCAGAATGTTCAGAAAGGTCAGAACGTTCAAAAAATCTGAAATCTGGGTCAGAAATCTCATGCGTAAGATTTTGTGTTACCCTTCTCCAAATATCCTTCTATAATCTTAAGCATTTAATGCTTGGTTATAAGAAGTTATATTTAAGGATTAACCACCATGTAAAGCCTTAACTATCAAATCAACCAATCCCCTTCCTTTTTACAAACGGCTACTTTATCCTTTCTCTCTCCTGTCCGTTCCAATTTTCCTTTTTCCCAATGTAACTACCATCATTTCTTTTCTTCTTTCTGCACGCTTTGTCTATATAATCAGTAACCACTTCTGATTATTTCACATCTATCTCAACCCAACCTTCTCTCTTCTGATTTTCTTACAAAACTTCAAAATTCCTCTGTTTTTCACATTTTCTGCAAAATGGCAAGAACCAAAACAACCTCAAAATTTGTTGATGGTGAGAACTCTCAAACAGAACATTCCCCATCACCACCACAAAACACCGCTGCTGATCAAGCCTCTGATCAACCAACTTTGAACGAAACCCCTGTTCACACAATTCTTCCCGACGTCATCTACCCTGCTTTTGAATCACCAAAATCCTCAAGATCAAAATCTTCTAAACAACCAATCATCAAACCTAGACCTGTTCCTACTAGACGCTCTACAAGGATGAAGAAATCTTCAAAGGAACCAACAACTTCTCACGTGGATCTTCTCTCTGATGAAGATAAAGAAACAAATTCTGGTAAAGAAGAAGAAGAGAAGATAGTTTAAGAAGAAAAGGAGGAAGAACCAAGCACTGAAGAAGAAAGCTCTGCTTCAGATGATGAGGAAATGGATGAAACTTTTGAGGAACAAATAGAGGAAGTTCCTGAAGAAATGGATGAAGATTCTGAACAAACTCTCACTGAGATTGTTAAGTCTACCAGGAAAATCTACAAGAGAAGAAAAGAGATTGCAAGAGAAGCTCAGCCTCTGCCTACAGAGAAGTCTGTTTCTTCAACAAAGGGAAAGTCTACTTCTCAGAATGAAGAAGAAAATGTTGAAACTGGTGTGAAGAAGGAATCTTCCCCAAGAAAGCATGGCAAAGGAAAAGACATCACTAAAGTAGCTGCTGTCCTCAAGGCTCAAAGAGCAGACAAGATTGCCTTTAGACCTATGAGCAGATCCAAGTACTTTGAGTTTGAAAGCTTGGAGACAAAGGGATGGAATCTGAAGAAGTTCACAGATCCACAAGGATGGACTGACTTTGTGTCTCTACAAGAACACACCTATGAAGGATTGGTCAGAGATTCTACACCAATCTGATTGTGAAGCAAAAGAAGAAGGAGAATGAGAACTTTCTCATCTCTTCTGTCAAAGGAGTACAAATCACAGTCACTCAAGAGTTTCTTTCTGAAGCTTTGAGAATCCCTAATGAAGGTAACAAACTATTTTCTTGCTCATGGTTTGATAATCTCAAAGTCAACAAAGAACAACTCATAGCCAAATATACCAAAAACACTCTCCCCTTTAACTCCACAAATCTAGTAGATGTTCCAAAAATCCTTCACAACATGATTAGGCATACTCTAGTACCAAAATGTGGATCTTTTGATGTTGTTTCTGATATGGATCTATGTATCATTCACCACCTCATAAGCAAGACCAAACTCAACCTCTGTTTTATCATCATCCAACACATGATTGACTCATGCTTAGCCATGAAACAAACTGTTGCTGGATTACCCTATGGAATGCACCTCACTCCTATCTTCCAGAAGGCAAAAGTGCCACTTGAAGGTGAACCACGCAAAATTGACTTCATGAAGTTTACTTCCAAGACTCTAGGTCAACTACGCATCACCACCAAAAATATGGCTTCCTTCACAACCTCTGAAACATCTAGGTCTGGAAAGAGATCCTCCAATCAGAATGTTCAGAAAACTAGAAAGAAGAGAAAGATAGAAGATATCAGAGACAAGACTCCTGAAGACTCAGAAGACAGACCCCCCTCTCCACCTGCTATAGAGATATTCTCCAAAGTCGCAGAGCTTGCAAAGGAGATTGTGGAAGAAGGAAACTCACAGTTCAGCTCCCTGATTGGTCAATCAGTGTTTGAAGAGAATACTCAGAAGGATAAAGAAGCATTCTCTCCAAAGGAAGACATGAATAGTGAAAAAGCTGCTGAGATGGCTAAGGAAAACTCTCTTGCTGGAGATCAGAGAGTTGAAGAAAATACTGAGAAGAAAGCTCAGAATGTTGATGAAGAAACTCAGGAAGTAGCTGAGATTTTGGCTTCCAACATGAATAGGGAAGAACCTGCTCAAGATGAGCATATGGAATTTTCAACTGGCTTTGACCTCAACATTGAAGATTTCAATTCTGACTTCAACAATGAAGTGTTTCAAGATGGTCAGGAAATCTCTCAACAAACTCAGAAAATTATTGAACCAGAAGTTCAAAAGGTTGAAGCTTCTGCTACTGAACCAGGAGTTCAGAATGTGCAAGTTGCTGAACCCATTCAAGCTGAAGAAACTGCTCCCATTGAGGAAATTGCTCCAACTGCTAACAAAGCACAAACAGCTGTTCTAAATGCTCAAGGTGCTGAGCAAAATCAACTCTTTGCTGATCAACATATTGATCAAAATGCTTCAAATGAGCCCGATATGTCAGCAGATCCAATGCCTTTGGCTTCTGGATCTCTACCTTCAGAAGAAGTTCAACGTATGGCTCATACTGTTCAGAATGTTAACCTCTCTTCCTCTACCATGGGATCTGTTGCTGGTGCAAGCAACTTTTTGGTTTCCAACCTTCCCACTCCAAACACCATACCCTCATATACTCCACCTCCACCGCCAATGAAAGCCACAAACAAACTCCCAAACATGTCTGCTTTGTTTGACTCTCTCAACACCTTTGTGTCTGCCAACAAAGAGAAAGTTGAAGCTTCTGGTGCTGCTGCACCTGCTAAACCTTCAAGGGCTGAAAAGATAGCTTCAAGAGCACTAAGGGTTTCCACCAAAACCCACAAAATTGCTTGTGTATTGGCTGACTGGACTGTCAAGGTGCATGCCCCTGGATTGGCTATTTCACCTCCAGTTTTTGATGACCCCTCCATCTTTGAAGATGAACCATCTTCTGATTCTGGGGATTCTACTCCCTGAATCTTTGTGTTATTCCTCCCTATCCTTTTTGCAGATGACTAAAGGGGGAGAAGCTTTAGGATTTATGTCTTAAGTTCTTCCTAGTTTTAGGCCCTAAGTAGGTCTAAGTGATCAATAGTTATTGGAGTTTAGTGACTTCACCTTTTGCTTGATCACATGCTTTGAATTTCTTTTTTGTTTTTGAACCATATAATTCATGTAATTGTACTTCATGTTTACATTAATGAATGATATTGATTTTGGTTCAATCTTGCATATCTTTATTTTTATGCAAATGCATTATGAAATTGAGGGGGAGCTTTTTAAGTTCTTAAAAACTCAGCATAATAGATTATAAAAATGAGGGGGAGCATTAAAAATAAATTTTCTAAGCTATGTTTATCTTTGTTTATATAATCAAAATCCTTAATCCTAAATCATTGGTTTATCATCTTCAAAAAGGGGGAGATTGTTGAGGCGAAATCCCTAATTAATTTTAAAGATAATAAACCATTATGATTAAAGAATTAATGGACTTTTATTAATTCCTTGGTATTTAACTTGTGCTCTTGAGTGTTTTACTAAGACAGGAACAAGGTTTAAATCATACCAAGATTCAAAGAATCAAAGTACATTTGAATTCATGATCTAACACTGAGGTCAGAAAGTTGGACCAGAATGTTGCTCAGAGATCAGAATGTTCGCACAAGAGATTAGAAGGTTGCTTCCATACAAGCCCAGAATCTCAAGAACATTAATCAAGGTCATGCAAGGCACATGTGACATAAATATATGTCAAGGAAAGTACTTCTGCATGGATCAATCAAGCAATAAAGGCATACACAAGGATTATGTCAAAAAGGATACTTAATGTTCATTTAAAGACTATGAACATTAAAGTACTAGGAATATTCCAAAGGAAAATATCATCCTAGGAGTTATATTCACTTCTCTTCATTATTGTTTCACTATTAGGATTTGATTACATCAAATGGTAGTCTTACAAATCATCCTAAGTGAAACAAAGGAACATTCTAAAGATCAGAATGTTCAGGCTCTGCACATGCTTACTTTATGAACAGTACAGTAGGTGAAAAGCAAAAAGCAAAAGCAAAGCAAATCTATCTTGATCAATCAGAGATAGACACGCATGGGAGTTGGTACTGTACAAGGACAACACAATCTCTCAAAGCATGGGCATGAAGATGCAGAATCCACTAACTCAATCCTGCACCAAGTCCCAAGGCAAATCTGGGAAATGAACTTTCTGAAGTATGATGAAAAGTCCATACTTTGGCTATTGCCCAGAAATTCATGTAAAAAACACATGGCACGCCCAGAACTTCATATGTTCATTCATATATGATGAACCCAGATGAAGAACATGATGAACCCAGATGAAGATCATCATGAACGCAACAACATTCTGATGTTCATCAGAGATCAGAATGTTCACCCAGATTTTCAAGTTAAAGCTTGTGGGACCCAAGGACACATGGCATAACACCATTGGACACCCTACAACGGCTATATGAGTCCCATGGCTCTATAAATAGAGATCAAGGCCTTAGCAAAACTTGCACCACTGCAAAGCATACAAGAAAACAACTTGATTTTGTTTGAAGCTCTTGCATTTGAAATTGATCATCACTGAAGGTTCTTTATCCCTTCTTGTAGTGTAAATCAATAACTCTTTGTTATCTCTTTCGCAGATAACTTCTTCTTCTTCTCCCTCCTCTGTTTGATTCTCAAACATTCACATCTCTTACAAATTGTAACAAAGTCTCATCTAGCTTTAGGGGTACTAAAGTATTAGTTTTGAGCAAAGGTGTAAAAGTCTAAGTAGGTAACTTAGCAAGAAGGTGCAAGCCTGTTGAGGCTTAGAGAATACAGAAGTGTAATTGTTCAGGTGAACAAAGATTGTAAGGTGCAGGACTTGGGAGGTTATCTCAAGGCATCATAGTGGAAACTCTCACAAAATTGTGAGGAGAGGACTAGCCCACATTGGGTGAACCTCTATAAATCTCTGTGTGTTCTTTCTCTCTTCCCTATACTCTTTATTTTCAGTATACACAACACACACCAACACATTTACTTTGTTAATCAGTTTTTGTGTATGAACTTCAGAACGTTCTGAGTTCAGAAAGTTAACTTAACCATTCCAAGTAAACAACTTGAGAAGCACTTTTAAGTTTCAGGATAATTTTTAAAGGGTCACAATTCAAACCCCCCCTTCCTTGTGACTATTTTATCTACTTCAGACTTGTCAGTGTAACTTCTAAGTTCTGCCCAATCCATTATCTGACATTCTTAGATCCTTTCACGCAAATTTGTCGATTGGACTAATAGTAATTGTTTATGTGTCGTGATGCATGAGGTGACATAGTGCTTCTGTATGCTTCCAAATATCATGACATTAAAACTGTTGTCAACCTCTCTGGACGTTATGATCTGAAGGCAGGCATCGAAGAACGCCTTGGTAGGGATTATTTGGAAAGAATTATGAATGACGATTTTATTGATGTGAAGACGAGGACAAAGTTACAAATTGTTTACTCAGGCTTATTATATCACAAGCACAAAGTTCGTGCCTGAGTAAACAATTTACCTGTCCTCGTCTTCACATCAATAAAACCGTCATTCGTAATTCTTTCCAAATAATCTTTACCAAGGCATTCTTTGATGCTTGCCTTCAGATCATAACGTCCAGAGAGGTTGACAACAATTTTAATGTCATGATATTTGGAAGCATATAGAAGCACTATGTCACCTCCTGCATCACAACACAAAAACAATTACTATTAGTCCAATCAGTCTAGACAAATTTACGTGAAAGGAAATAAGAATTTGAGATAATGGATTGGTCAGAACTCAGAAGTTACACCGACAAGTCAACTTTTAAGAACTATAGATGTAAATATAATACTAGTTAACAAATAACAACTATCTTAAAATGAAATATAATGATAAAGTTCATATCTGGCACGGTTTTGCTAATAGTTTCTTTATATTTCGACTTATTGACCAGGGGTTTTTGGTTTGAGTAAATTTTTGTTACTGTTTAAGTTTTTTTTTTTTATATATATATTTTAAGGTTATCATTTGTCAATTATACTCTTTATCTTTTTTTCGGTAAAAAAAAATTATTTTTATCTTTTTCAATAAAACTAATTAATGTTATCTATTTGGAAAACTAAATTTTTTTTTAAGCAAAGTTTGTTTTTGTTATCTTCAAATTTAAATTAAATTTTGTTACAAACAATGGTTTTAAGAAGAGTTAAAATTACATAAATAAGATAAGTAGCAATTGTTAAAAATTTCAAGTGCAAAGTAAAAGACAAATTTAAGAGAAGACAAATTCATAGGGTATTTGCATATTTACTCTAATATATATAATATAAATGCTTAAATATATTTTGAGTAAATTACACTCCTCTTCCCTCAAAGATGCTTGAATTACACTCCCCTCCCCTCTTATGATAAAATATACACTCCCTTCCCCTGAAAATTAAAATTTATACTCTTCTTCCCTGTTAGATGCTTAAATTACATCCCCCTCCCTTAATAAATAAATATGCACTGCAGTTTAATCTATTTTAACATAAATAAATATTTGTATGATATATACTAATTTTGAACCACCATTTAAAAAAAATAAATTCCTTTCTTTATAATTTAAATGTCAATGATAATTAAATTTAAATATTTTGATATTAATTTTATAATTTAGAGCATAAAACCAACTTTTAAATAACCATAATTTATTGTCTTTAATAATTTTTCACATATTTTAATTTTATTATGGGTTGTTTCATATTTTATAATCGGGGTTAAACTATACGTTAATGAAATTTTGAATAAAAAATAGCAAAAAATATGTATTCAGATTTTGATTATATTAAAATAGACCCGCAATATTATTTTTTTCTGAAGTGTGTTAGATTATTATTATTATTTTGCTAGATTATTAGAAATAAAAAAATATAGCGAGGGAGTAAAGTGTAGATTTTAAGATAAGAGGGGAGAGGAATATAATTCATGTTACTCTTAGGGGTGTGGAGTGAAATATTTTCTAGTATGTTTTGAATAAGAGGGGAAGTGAGTGTATATTTGAACATAAGAGGGGAGGGGAGTGTAATTCAAGCATCTTTGAGGGAAATGGAGTGTAATTTACTCATATATTTTTAATCCGTCTGAGACTAATCTCATGTGTATCATTTTATTTTTTGAATGATTTTTAGAGATCATTAATTCATTATAAACACCTTTCCCACAATATTTTAAAAAATAAAAATAAAATACCAAGGAATGATCTTAAAAGTTCAAACAACCAAAATTTAGATCTAAAAACCAAATTTTAAGCTTTTTTTTTGCAAAGATTCCTATCATACCGGATAGATTGTATTTGTAAAGTTTGATAGATTCATGCATGATAAAACCTTAATTTATTTTGATTTTAAAAGAATTAAAGTTGTTGATAAAAAATATTGTATAGACTTCCCTAAAAAAAAAAAAATTGTATAGACTAGAAGTCGTGGGAAATAATGTGCCCACAATCATATTATTCCTGCTCTCAACATCTCTTGCACTTGCCTCTCGATTTGGAAATCAAACGTGAAGGACCCATGAAGCTCTAGTGTGAAAACAAGTCAGCCGCCAGTACAGCGCATGATCGAGTTCAACATGATTGAACTGAGCATATTAAGGTTGATAGATCTCCCACTCTTACAATTTTACATGGAGGAGTCACTAAAAAACGTTTTTTATTTTCACTAAAAAAACATTTTTTTTTAGACCATTTAAATATCTTTTATATTTAATATGTATTATCTTTTATATTTAATAACGTCTTGATAGTCAAATTAGTCATGACTTGGTAGTAAAGACATAATTAATTGGTGGTCAACAAATCTCTATTACTCATGTTTTTTTTTTTTTAAAACATAACGTACTATTTAAGTCAAAAATTTAATTTTTATTAAAATGCTTAATTATCGATTTTGGATTCATTGGATTCAATCAAAATAATTAATAGTGAGTAGTAGATATTAATTAATAATAAATACACTATACCCATGTTTTGACATGAATAAGAACTAAATATAATGGTAGGAGAAGATAACTTAGAAGGAAAAAAAATGGGTCATTTGTCTTTTCTTGTGGTGGTTTTTCATTTATTTGTTGCATCATGTTATTCAATAAAATTTGTTGATGTGGATACTATTTGCAAGAATGCCACAAATCCTTCATTTTGTTCAACTCTTCTCAAATCAAATCCCAGTGGAAGTGGAGATCTCATTAACCTTGCACAATATACCCTTAATGTCGTTCGTACCAATGCGACAAACACAATCAAACAAATCAACAAGTTAATGAGACAAAGTGTTAGATATGAGGCTGCATGGATACATTACAGATGTTGTTTAACAGATTTTAGTCAAGATATTGGTGCCCTTCAGTTCATTGATGGTGCTGAAGGCTTTTTGAAGGATGGAAATTATGCTCTGGCTCTTGATAGTACGATTTCAATCGAAGGCTGTATGCATATGTGTATGTCAGGGGGGAACTCACCAAGTGACCCTCCTTTTCATGATACATCTTCTCTCCCAAAATATGTTTACATGGTCAATCAAATTGCTGAGATTCTTGAAACTATCTTAAATTATCTTGTAAAAACCTAATTCATTTAGGCACAAAACTAATAATTACAGGATTAGTTGATGAATGTTTTAGAGAATTAAAAAATAAATATTTTGATATTTTATGTTGTTTGATATTCCTTTAATTTGCATTGGCTAGCTTAGCATTCTAAAAAAAATGATGATTAATTAATGGTGTTAATCAAGGGAAATTTTTCTCTTTGTAAAAACCTCTCTCTAGATCTCCGTCACCCTCCTCCGTTCCAATCCAACCTTTATCTGCTGTGATGTAGATTTAATTGTTCAAATATAATGGAGAGAAAAAAAAGAAGAGAGAGTATAAGAACATCAAGAAAGTATGATAGAAAAAGTTATAAGAAAATAGTTGTACAAATATCATTTCTCATTCAGATATTTCCCTTTGAGCCCCTCTTCATTTTATCATTGTTGTGATTCATATTATTAAGGAAAATCCTCACAAATATCTTAAGGAAAATGTTAAAAAATCATATATAATAATTAGGATAACACTTGTGTACCATTGAGATTCCCTCAAAAAAAAAACTTGTGTACTATTGAGATACCGATGTTATATAACATTGGCCAATTAGGATCCCAATGGTAAACAAGTGCTATCCATAATAATTATATCTTGGAAAGTGTGTAGGCCATGTTTTAAAAGATTAATGGTCCTGTTTATCAGGCCTGCCAGGAAAAATGAGTTGTATCTCATGGAATTGGCAGGGTGTGCGTAGCCCGAGCACAATTCCGAATCTTAAATGCCTGAACCGGACATACAAGCCGGATGTAATAATACTTTTTGAGACTCTTTGTCTTTCTAATAAAATTGAGGAGTTAAAATATATCTTGAATCTCGATTCTTGCTTTTATGTTGATCGGGAAGGTAGAGGAGGCGGTATAGCTATTCTTTGCAGGAACTCTATTAGTTGTAACATCACAAATTACTCACAAAATCACGTGGATCTAGAAGTTAAAGATAATCAGAAAGGAATGTGGAGATTAACAGGGTTTTATGGCTTTCCGGAGGGAGGTAGGCGCAAAGCTTTTTGGAATTTCCTAAGAAATTTAGCAAATTTATCTTCGTTGTCGTAGTGTGTCATAGGAGATTTCAATGATATTCTCCATGTTTCAGAAAAAAAAAAAAAAAAAGAACAGATAGACCTAATTGGAGGGCCCACACAAGAATCAACACAATTGGAATGTGGGGTGGGGGGTACCCCATTGATGGGATTCTATTCGCTACCAAAAAACATGATAAAACAAGGACAAGGAGATGCTATACCTTAGAAATTAAATAAAAAAGTTGCAACGACCAAAATGGGATGAGTGAGACGAACACTTCAAGGCAATTACTCTGCGGAAATGTAACTACAAGGAGAAGTTGCGGACCCATAAGTTATCAAAACTCTTGCATTTCAACTAATAAATCTTCCTTAACTAGTTTAGTGACCCTTGCCAAGCACGGGAAATAAAATCAATTATGTGTATGACTCTAGATTTTATATTATGTTATCTTAAAGTTATACGTGTGGCTATAATTTAAATTTGACATGGAAAAAAATATCATCTTAATTTTGTATATATTTTGAAATATCTATACATTGCACATAACGATTAAAGTATTTGGACTTATACTTATACTAATTATTTGTAGTATAAGATGTACTCATTGTTAAACTTAGCATATGTAATATTTTTGCAAAAATACGCCGACGTACTGTATATTATTATTTGTTGACATAATGTATTTTATTAATCATAAAAACTAAAAAATTTGTATTTTTTTATATAATAGTCAGTGTCAGATTTAGACACCTAGTCTGTGAATGCAAACGTTAAATTTTTTACGGGAGTGTATAAATATAGTTTGGGCTACAGAAACGCGGATTGTTATTTTTTTTATTTTTTACAAAACTAATGGTCTAATGTAAATATTGTATTTTAGGGTAACAACGATGTAAAAAAATAGTTCCGAGTATTGTTATACCTGAAAAGTGCATCAATTAAAAGTCAATGGCAGGAGGATCTGCTTATATAGAAATTGCATGTCCTGTAATGACCATTATGCCTTACAAAGAAATTAAAAAAAACGACTTCCAAACAATACGCAACTTTAGTTTTCTAAATTATAGCAACAACAATTCTAAAACATAACCAATGATCATACTTTTTGAAAAAACTTTACGATACACAACATTTGTGGTCTCCTTACAAGTATTATTATCTTCATCCAAGATGAGCAGTTTCAAAACTTTTCTAGTATGATACCCGTGCTAAGCACGGAGAATTAACGTACTTATAATTTTTTTACTCAAGGAATTAAATTTTTTATTAAAGTTTAATAAAATATTATTTTAAATTCAAAATTAATTTACTAAACATTAGTGATTATTTAAGTTATTTGATATATAAATCAGCATAAATTTAAAGTAACTTGTAATATTGTGTAGTTTTTGTAAAAAATATTATATGTATTGAGATATTTGCTTTTACAAATATAAAGTGTATATATGTAGTTTACAACTACATTTTATTTTAAATTACTATCTTTATCCTGACTAATAAATTTTAATCTAACAACTACTTACTAACACTTGTCATTAAAAAAAAAAGGACAATTGGTTCAATCTCTCCAACATAATAATATTTACACCAAAAATATATTACATTAACTTTTCAAAAAAAGAAACTTATATTTACTATTCTCAAATTCACCTTTTGGAAATGGTTTTTATTAGATCTATGATAGCCCATGTTCCTATTATGATTGACATATGGAACTTAGGCATGACAATAAAGCCTATACACATGGATACCTGACTGAGCTCATATCGATATGACGGTTTTCCCATTTGACTGTTTTTTTATTTTCCCCAATTTCAAAATATGGGTACAGGGCGGGTAATAGAGATATAGATACCCACCTCGAACCCGTACCGAATATAGAAATATATTAATATGTAACATGCAAGTCTCTAAATATTATCCCTACTTTGAGATATTTTTGAACTTTTAATCATTTTAATCATTACCCTAGTTTGACTTGATTACTACCTTCTGGAGAGGTCCGTTTGATATCAAATGTGGTGTTGGGTGTTTTCCTACCTCAAATGGATTAGATTAATAAAAAATGGTGGATATTGATTTCTCGTAGTAGGTTCAGGTTTAGGGAGAATTTTAGGTTTGGGGCGGGGTCAGGTTTGAGGATGAAATTTCTCCAAGACTTTTTCAAACTTTAATAGGTATATTTTCAAGCCCAACTGCCTTACCGTCACTCATCCGTTTCAACACTTCTTTTACCTCGTGTTTTTGAATCCAATGATAGTAGTTATAGTTTTTATCCTCCTTTATAATGTTTGTCATGTTCGAGTATGGTAATATATATCTCATTACACTCATTAGATAATTTTGAAAATACTACTTCCACTTACCTTTATATCTCTTTCCTAAACAATAAATTTACCCCTTTTCATTTTAATACGCTTCACTTGATCCATATATCTTTTCTTTCTTTCTTTCTTGTCCCTTAGCAAGAATAGATATAAAAATTTCTCCCTCATTGGTGTGTAAGGATTGACATAACCCATCAAAAGTTTGTGATCTTGATGCGTTTAATGTCTTCTTGGACCCTTTTTTATCTCTCTTATAACTTTTCTAAATATTTGTATTTTTACTCTTATACCACACTTTAAAACATTCTCTTTTGATTCTCACGTTAATTTGAACACTTTGGTTCCACCAAAATTATTTACTCCTAGCTAGGTCGAAAACCTATTAATTCTCCTAGTGTCTCTTTTGCTACTTTTCTAATCGCATATGCCATCTTGTTCCACATATCATTTTCGCTTCTATGTAGCTTCACGCAACCTTCCTTTAAAATATTTGTAGGAAAACACTTTGATCCTTGTATACCAACTGTGGCATCTCCACTTCTCTCTTCTCTTAACCCTTACATCCATAACCAATAGTATATGTTGGATAGTGAAACTCTCTCTAAGTAAAACAAATCTTTATGTCAAAATTCGTAAAAAAAAAAATAAAAAAAACAAAAAATAAACTATCTGAGAACATGAAATCTCACTCTTGTATGTAATGATATTCTCTTTTTGTTTCCTAAAGTAAGATTAAAAGACAACAACAAATCTAGGATGGACTTTTTTTTTGAAGAAAAATCTAGGATGGACTTAAAATTATGTTAATAGTAAATGTACTGATTATTATGACTTAAAATGGACATTTTCTATAAAAAAAAACGAAAAATTAACATACTTATAAAGTTAACAAAAAATATTATTTTAAATTGAAATTAATTTACACAAAAAAAATACATCTCACACAAAATAAGTGAATATTTAAGTTAATAGTAATATTGTGTAGTTTTTGTAAGAAAGTATATATTATATAGTAGTATTATCATATTTGATTTGAAATACAACTGTATTGTATTTCAAAACGGTATCTTTATCTTAACCAATAATTTCCTAGTGTCTATTTTTCTACTTTTTAAATCTCATGTTCCGTCTTATCCCACATATCATTTGTGTTTTCATGTAGCATCGTGAAACCTCCTTTTAAAATATTGTGTTGAAAAATACTTTTATGTTCACCCTGTAAATGTCATCACTTGATTTTGGGAGTCCACCTGTGTCTTCTTATCTTCTCTCTCCTCTTAAACCATACATTTGTAGCCAATAATCTATGTTGGATAGTCAAACTATCTCTAGGTAAGACTTTATTAGTGCAAACAAGTATTTTTATTAGATTTCATAGTAAGATTTTTTTTTATTTGAGAACATGATATTCCACTTTTGTATATGATAAGGTGCTTCTTTATTTTCCTAAAGCACATATTAGCTATAGTAAGATCAAAAGTAAACATACAATCTATGATGGATTTACCGTTCATATTTAACTCCCCCAGGGCCATACCACCCATGCACGCCTTGAAAACTTCTTGAAACACTCTCGGCTCTACATGCCCATTTAGATCCCCTCCTTGGAAAAAATTTTCTCCTAATGGTATATCCTAAATGAAGTATTATAAATCCTCCCAAAAATTAACTTTTAGATATTTTTTCAACACTACAAAAGGTGTGTAAGCACTAATAACATTAAAGATGTATTGTTACTCCAAATATTAGGGTTATGATAAGATCTCATATCCATTTTACATTCATAATATCATTCTTCCACTCATTATCCACGATAATTGCTACCTCATTTCTCGATCTAACTTTCTTAGTGTACCAACGTTTAAATCTTGAACATCTAATTCTTTCGTTGTTTTACTCACCCACTTAGTTTTTTGTAGTCACATAAAATTAATCATCGCCTAGTCATAATGTCAATGATTTCCATATGTTTTCAAGTAGACTAAATTCTATATTCAAATATGGATTATACTCTCATGATATAACTTCTACATGTTCATAAAGATAAGGAAGCCCTTACTTATTTTTCACTGCATCCTAGCGGCAATATAGAGAACTTTGCTCATTTGACAACTTACTTGAACTAAAATAATGTGTTGCATATAAGCATCGGTGGAGTTGTCTATTGTAGACCCAGTTGATATAATATTATTTTTATTCTTCAATTTTGATTATTATAAAATTTATTTTTTTACTAAAACTTATAAAGGTTAATGTTTAGAACATTTTTTAGAGGTTCATATTAGAGACACCTCAAAATGAATGTGATGCAAAGAGTTCACATCTTTTCCAAGAAGACTCTTAATTTGAGAATTGAGACGGAGGGAGTACATAATAAGACTAATCAAAATGAGATTTAGAATCTTCTTAATTTATGACATTTAAAATATTTTACTCTATCTTAATCATCTGAGATATCTCACTATTTTGAGAAATTGTGAATTAATTGATATTAACATTAACTTTATTATTACTTATTTGTCGCATTTACTACTACATTTGTTGCATTTGTTTTATATATATTTTTTCTGCATTTCAATATAAATAGAATATTCTATAATAGATAACTAAAAAATATATAAAATTAATATAATCAGTTATCAACAAAATTGAAATTATAGACTCGATGTATTTTATATATGTTATATAATCATTTTAGACTTGATGTAAATGATTATATATCGTTTTTATTTCAAATTCATGGTTTTTGAAATATAAACTCGAAATGATAATCAACTATTTTCCATTAAATCGTTGGGAAGTTTTCAAAGAATCACTTGTAAATTTATAAATAAATACTTTTAAGTAACAAATTATGCGATTAAATCATCATAAAGATGTTTGTCTTTAATTTGACTACTCCTTTTAGTGTAGAAATTCCATGAAGGTAAAAAAACAAAATTTATTCCCCTAAATATAAGAGAGATAAATTTGTTTGTAATTACTATTGCTTTTACAATTTTATCCTTTAAGACATATAATTAGTTTTATATTTTGAAAATAATATTTATTGTTGATTAAAGAAAAAGATGTAAAATAAAAAGGGATATGTAAGTAAAGAAATAATTAATGAACTTGAAAATAACAAAACGGTCTTATAAAAAGGAACAATTTTTTGTTTCTTTCAAAAGGGCCTTATAATTAGGGACATATTGAATTAATCAACTGATAGAGTTTTTGTCATGAAATCAAATATGGTAAACAAAAAAAAATCTTTGTTAAAATAGATTGGAGTGGAATGCTTAGACAAATTAACATCTTGAGCGATTTGTTAAAAATAAAAAATAAAACTTCAACGACGTGTGTAACAACCCGATTTTCGTTATTTAGTTTTGCTTGCATGTGATTATTTGCCCTTTTTTGTATTTTCTTGAGTTTAGTGATTAGGAGGATATTTTGGTCTTTTGGCGAGTAAGGGTAAAATAGTAATTTTGGGTCGAGAATTAATCGTAGCATTTTTAGTGAGAACCGATTGTAAGCAATTTATTAAGTTAGTTGTAGTAATTAGTATTAGTGTCGGTTGTTGCTAAATATTTTATTGTTAGTAAGATAGAAAACTAATAGGTGACGTAATTAGAATTGAGTCCAATTATTATTTCATGGGTTAGGCCCAATGGGTATGGATATATATTCTAACTATAGGGAGAGAACTAGGGTTTTAGAAATTTTGTTCATTTCATTCATAAGAGGCAAGAGGCTAGGAGAGGGAGAAGAAGAGAAACTTGTAGAGCGGAAGAACTTGGGAGCTAAATTGAAGCCTAGGATTTGGGCATAGAAGATTGGAGGTAAGGGGGCTAGACTTTAATCATAGTCTCTTTTTCTACCCCTTTCTCTTAAGTGATTATTCAATTAAGTGATTTTGAAAATAAGTGCTTATGTGAAAATTGGTGAATGAAATCATGTTTAATTGTTGATGATATGTTTGTACATGTAAATTGAATGATTAAGTGTTGTTGATATTGAATTCATGTGTCAAAAATCATATGTATGAATATGTTGTGTTTTTGTGAAAATGATGAATGATGAAGTTGTGGTTTGATGGACTTGGAATGAATTCATGAATAATTGTTGTTGTTGATGTTTGAAAAACATGTTGTTGGTGAATTGGTATGTTGAGTATGTCATTGGTGAATTGATGATGAAAGTTGTTGTTGTTGTTGAATAATTTTGAAAGTTTGGTGAAATTTTGAATAGAGACAAAAATAATGTTTGATTCATGAGTTTTGAGCATTTTTGTGTATGTGTTTATGTACATGACCTATAAACTTTATTTGGGACGAATTTTGAGTGTGGGAGGATCAAAATTGAAGTGTTTGGGAAAAAGGGTTTTGAAATTCGAAGTTTTTATTCTGGACTGATGAGTGTTCGCTTAAGCGACGCCTAAGCGAACGTGCCCAGTTCATTCTGGACGCAGTTTGCTTGAGCGAACCGTAAGCGAAGCGTAAGCGAACAACAATGTTGCTTCTGTCAAGAGTTCGCTTGAGCGAAGCGCAAGCGAACCCCAAGCGAACACTCTCAGGACGCTACTGAGACTTGGTCGCTTAAGCAAACCAGCCGTCGCTTAAGAGAACCATGCCCTGTTCAGCCACACTTGAATTTTCGTTTCGTGTACTTGAGAACCAATCCTAATATTCTAAATGATTTCCTTGACTTGTTTAATCATTACCTATGTATCTAATCTTATGAAAACATCATTGGTATGGACTTAAACTTAGCTTTCTTAAATCGTTCATGACGTTTGGAAAATCGTCCAAGAACACAACCCGAAAACTTATTTTCTCAAAGACAATGATGTAGGATTACATACATATGCTGCCTAGATGATTAAACAAATGATCTTGAACTATTTCTTTGAGAACTAGAATGTCTTGTTTTGAAAATGGACTATGTTTTGAAAAGTAACATTTTGAGACGGATTTTGCGAGTTCATGGTATTTGGCCGATGAAATGCTTATGTGAGTATACCTTTATTCGTATGTGATTAGTATACTTCCTTAGTAGAGGCAATTGAATCATTTTGATTTCGTTTTGATTCATTGGTCTAAATTGTTAAAGTGGTGAATCGTATCACACAAACCTAGTGGGATATATCTATTCATTGAACTTTTCTATCTTGTAATCTTTTCGTGAAGAGATTGAAAATACTTATAAGTTATTGGTGAATATATATGTTATATGCATATAAGTTGTTGGTGATTATATATGTTGAATGCATATATGTTGTTGTTGGTGATGATATATGTAATGTACATATATGTTGTTGATATTTCTCATTCATGCTATTGGTGATGAATATGTTGGTGTAAGCATGAATTGGAATATGTTGGTGTGGACTTGTGAAATTTGCATGAGGCATGTTTTGTTGTGGTTGAGTCCTAGTTCACACACGTTGTTGTTGTTGTCTTTCATCTCCAATTGTTGTTGGATGCTGCGGTATTCCTTATGCGGGTTGTTATGATGTGTTTATAAGCATCAGAGGCGGCGGCCTCTGTAACACCCCAATTTCCCGGCTTAAAAATTTCTTTAAATAAATCATATATCAGAGTAACCATCACAAAGGAGTGTCACATCTCATCTTTAAAAATAGCTTAGATAATAATTTATCGAATTACAAAACATTCAGTTAAGCAGCGGAATTCAAAAAGTCTCTTCTCATAAATGTCTTGGCTTAAAAGCCAGCAAAAACGTCTCAAAATATTTAAGGTTCAACATTTATTCAAACATGATACATAAGGAATAGACTCCACAAAAGATCCCATCCCGTTACATATCAGAGCAACCCTAACTTCACACATCCTCGCATCAACGCATCTAAGACTGGGTACCTGCACTTGCCCACAAGGCGGCAATTCCAGCAGAAGGGGTGAGATTCACAACAATAATATTAATATATAATCATAAGTCAAGATTAACAAATCATACAACCAACTCATCACATATACATTATAGCATTCCATGGCATCATCATAAGCATCATCATAGCAACATCATAAACATCATCATAAACAACATTACATCACACATCAACGTCTCAAACATCATCTAATATATGTCACAATTGACTCGACTAAATGCAACACCTAACGTCTCAACATCATGCATGTGGTACCATATAATTATAGCATTAATATGCTTCACCGTCGCTTTGAGCAAATGCTCCACCGTCGCTTTGAGCATAAAGCTCCACCGTCTCATAATTATGCAAATGCATGGACTCGTCGTTAACAACTTAATACACCGTCTCAACATCATTCCATTTTCAAGACTGACACATGCAGTTAATAATAATTACCTGACAGAACATCATCTCATTATACATGCACATTGCAACACATAGCATCATCTTATTCAATTAGCATCATACTCATACATCACTTATATTCAACAACACATCATTTAACAAAGGTCTAATAGAACCATCATCATTCATCTTTACAGCATACATTAAAGGGTATAGAACCTCACTAACACTACCCAAAGGGCTCCTCTCAAAATCCCATGCGAAACAGATCGCAAAACCACAACAGTCCTGAACCATCTAACTCGCCACGGCGAGTACATCTGCTCGCCACAGGCGAGCACTCACATCAGCTCACTCGCCAAAGGCGAGTTGGGGGCGAGCTGGAGGCGAGGAATACTGGGTGCTTCGGCCTTTTTGACATTTTTCAACAAAATTCTCATTTTTAAGCTTCCTAAATCCAATTTGACCAAACCAACTTCACAGGTCATCTCTATAAATACAGGGACACTCAAAACCATCTAAAGTTTGGCAAAAATCCTAATTTTAAGGGTCAAGCTCGCCACGGCGAGCTATACTGCTCGCCTTGCGAGCAACCAAGGGTTACTCGCCACGGCGAGTGATCTGCTCGCCACAGGCGAGCGATCTCAGAACCACTACGGGTTCAGTCCAATTCACACCAAAACCTGTCAATTCTCTCCACTTAAGCTTCTAATACATCAGCAATAGCATCCTAGGGGATAATCTAGGTTCTGTAACACATTTATACAGCAATGCAACACATTCTCACATCAAATTCATCAAAAATCACCATAACCCTAATTCTCAAAACTTCTCTCAATTCTTCCCAATCTCTAAGCTAATCAAGAACAGATGATTTAACATTAATACTATTGAAGTTAGGCTCACCCTTACCTGGAAAAATTGCAGAATTGGAACCTAGCTTTCTCTTCTCTCTTGACCGTTCTTCTTCTTTTTCCCAAATGTCTGTACGCGTTCTCAAAACCTTCCTTTCTTAACCTACTTCTCTTATATACTCCCTCACAACTTAACTAATTCCTTCTTAACCCACACAACTCTTCTTAATTATAATTATAACCCCATCTCTTAAAATTCTATCTTTTTCCACCACATCTATTTATTTACCAAATAAATATTCATATAAACATCACTTATATTATTTTATTAAACAATAAAATAATAATACTTCACACGTCACATATACGTCACATAATCGTCACAAACCACATAATATATAAACATATACCATATCATCTAATAAAATAATTAAATAATTAAAGAGGGCGTTACAACTCTCCCCCTCTTAAAGGATTTTCGTCCTCGAAAATTTACCTCGCTCAAACAACTCTGGATAGGATTCTAGCATCTTACTTTCTAGCTCCCAAGTCAAGCTTTCACCCGTCGCTCCGTCCCAAACAACTCTCACAAGAGGTATCTCCTTGCCTCTCAACGTCTTTGTCTTCCGATCATCAATCCTCACGGGTAAGGTCTCAACCGTAAGGTTGTCCCTAACTTGCACATCATCGCTTTGGATCACATGAGCCGGATCCGGAACATACTTCCTCAGCTGAGCTACATGAAAAACATCATGCAAATTCGACAAGTGCGGTGGTAATCCAACACGATACGCCACCGGTCCAACCCTCTCTGAAATCTGATACGGTCCTATAAACCTCGGAGTCAACTTCTTCGATTTCAAAGCACGTCCAACACCCGTCAAAGGAGTCACTCTCAGGAACACATGATCCCCCTCTTGGAACTCAAGGTCCTTTCTACGCTTATCATGATAACTCTTTTGTCGACTCTGCGACGCTTTCATCTTTTCTTGGATCATTCTCACCTTCTCAGTAGTCTGTTGAACGATCTCTGGTCCTAAGACCACTCTTTCACCCGACTCAAACCAGCACAACGGAGTCCTGCATCTCCGACCATACAAAGCCTCAAACGGCGCCATTCCAATACTTGAATGGTAACTGTTGTTGTACGTGAACTCTATCAATGGAAGATGACTATCCCAAGTCCCTCCCTGTTCAAGTACACAAACCCTCAACAAGTCCTCCAACGACTGAATCGTCCTCTCCGACTGACCATCTGTTTGCGGATGATAAGCCGAACTCAACCTCAACTGAGACCCTAACGCCTCTTGCAAACCCTTCCAAAATCTAGAATTAAATCTTGGATCTCTATCAGATACGATGCTCGAAGGAACACCATGCAGCTTAACTATCTCTCTAACATAAATCTCCGCCAACTGAGCCACAGGAAAAGTAATGTTGATTGGCAGAAAGTGAGCAGACTTCGTTAATCTATCAACAATTACCCAAATAGCATCGTTCCCTCTAGGAGTATTGGGTAAACTCGTCACAAAATCCATGGATATACTATCCCATTTCCACTCTGGCACATCTAAAGGTACCATCATACCAGTCGGCTTCTGATGCTCAATCTTCGACTTTTGACAAACCAAGCAAGAATACACAAATTGTGCCACATCGCGTTTCAAACCAGACCACCAAAACAGCCCCTTTAAGTCATGATACATCTTCGTAGCTCCCGGGTGAATACTCAAGCTACTTCTATGACTCTCTTCAAGAATCATCTTCTTAATTTCTTCATTGTCAGGAATGCAAATCCTTCCTCGGAATCTCAACACTCCTTGATCATCGACCTTAAAGTCACCATCCACAGTCTCATCATTAGCAATTAACAAATCTACAAACTTGACATCTTCTTTTTGTGCCTCTTTGATATGCTTCAGGAAATCATTATCAATCCTCAACATTCCCAGTTTTATGCTCTGAGGTGTTCTTTCACACACCAAGCTCAAGTCTCTAAACTATTCTAACAACTCAAATTCTTTCACCATCAACGCGGACATATGCATCGTTTTCCTACTCAGGGCGTCTGCAACCACATTTGCTTTACCAGGATGGTAATTCAAACCAAAATCATAATCCTTAAGTAACTCAAGCCACCTCCTCTGCCTCATATTCAACTCCTTCTGATCAAATAAATATCTCAAACTCTTATGATCACTGAATACTTCAAACCTTGAACCATATAAGTAATGTCTCCATATTTTCAATACAAAGACCACAGCTGCCAACTCTAAGTCATGCGTCGGGTAATTCTTCTCATGAATTCTCAATTGTCTTGAAGCATAAGCTACTACCTTACCATCTTGCATAAGCACACCTCCTAAACCCAACTTGGACGCATCACAATATACCACAAAAGGTTCATCGGGCTTCGGCAAAATCAAAACTGGAGCCGTCGTCAGGCGCTCCTTCAATTCATTGAAACTATTCTCACAATGCACATCCCATACAAACGACTTACCCTTACACGTCAACTGCGTTAACGGAAGAGCCAACTTAGAGAATCCTTCTATAAACCTCCTGTAATAACCAGCTAGTCCCAGAAAGCTTCTAATCTCCGTAACCGACTTGGGCGTCTCCCATTGCGATACCGCTTCAACTTTAGACGGGTCAACCGCAATACCTTCACCAGAAATAACATGGCCAAGAAAACTTACTTCGTTTAGCTAGAAATCACACTTAGACAATTTAGCATACAGCTTCTTCTCTTTCAGCACTTGCAATACAGTCTTCAAATGCTCTGCATGCTCAGCTTCAGTCTTAGAATAGATCAGTATATCATCAATAAAAACCACAACAAATTGATCCAGATATTCATGAAAAATTCTGTTCATATATTCCATAAACACACCAGGCGCATTAGTAACACCGAAAGGCATCACCTTATATTCATAATGTCCATAACGCGTCCTAAAGGCCGTCTTCTGCATATCTTCATCCTTCACCTTAATCTGATGGTAACCTGACCTCAAGTCAATCTTGCTGAATACCTTTGCACCCACTAACTGATCCATCAAGTCGTCAATCCTCGGAAGTGGATACCTATTCTTGATCGTCACTTTGTTCAGCTGACGGTAATCAATGCACAGCCGCATACTACCATCCTTCTTCTTTACCAACAACACCGGAGCTCCCCATGGTGAAACACTAGGTCTCACAAACTTCTTCTCAAGCAAGTCTTCCAACTGTTTCTTCAACTCTGCTAACTCAGAAGCAGACATACGATAAGGTGCCATCGACACCGGCTTCGTACCCGGCACAAGGTCTATCGAAAATTCAACCTCCCTCTCTGGTGGCACATCTGGGATCTCATCAGGGAAAACTTCAGGAAATTCCTTCACAACAGGCAGCCCATCAATTACAGCTTGGTTCTCTAAAGATAACGAAGCCATCAGCGAAAACATCATCATCCCATCACGTTCCAGTTGCTTCAGCTGCTTAGTAGATAGAAACTCTGCGCCCCACTCTTCTTCGACAGAAGAAAAATGCACCGTCTTTCTAAAACAGTTGATAAGAACTCGGTTGTACTCTAGCCAGTTCATACCCAGAATCACATCCATACCACTTAAAGGTAGGCACACTAAATCCATCACAAAGTCACGGCCAAACATAGATAAAGGACAATTCAAACATACTAGAGAAGTAGTCACCGAACCCTTAGCTGGAGTCTCGACAACCATCTCTCCATTCATATCAGAAACATCAAGACCCAAGGCAGAAACACAATCAAAAGCAACAAAACTGTGCGTAGCACCAGTATCAATAATAGCAACTAAAGGAGTATTATTAATATAGCAAGTACCTCTGATCAAGCGATCATCATTCTCGGTCTGAGTACCGGTCAATGCAAACACTCTCCCAGTAGTCTTAGTCTTCTTGGGTTGCTTACACTGCGAACCAATGTGTCCTTGCTCATTGCAGTTGAAACACACAACATCATCAAACTTGCAGTCACTAGTAATATGCCCTTTCTGACCACAACGGTAGCACCTCTTCACCTCAACAGTACATGCATTGCTCTTATGGCCTTTCTCGCCACAAGTGTAACAAGTAATCTCAGCAGGAGCAGCCTTCTTCTGGGGTCTCCTCTCATCATTTACTCTTTGCTTCCCTTTATCTCTAGGGGCATCATAAGGTTTAGGGCGACTCTGCTGGCCCTTTGCTTTCCGATCATTCACTACCTTGTAGTGAGCTTTAGTATCCTCCTCATATATCCGACAGCTACTCACCAACTCAGAAAAGTCACGAATCTTCTGATAACCGATAGCCCTCTTGATATCAGCGCGCAACCCGTTCTCAAACTTGATGCATTTTGAAAACTCAGCCGTCTCGGGTGCATAATGCGGATAGAACTTAGCCAACTCCACAAATTTGGCCGCATACTCGGTCACTGACATGTTCCCTTGCTTAAGCTCCAGGAACTCTATCTCTTTCTTCCCACGGACATCTTCTGGGAAGTATCTGTTAAGGAACTCCCTCGTGAAAATAGCCCACGTCACCACAGCTCCATCTTGCTCCAAAATAGGTAGGAGACTAACCCACCAATCATCAGCCTCCTCCGCAAGCATGTGCGTACCAAACCGCACCTTCTGAACATCGTCACATTGCATGACCCTGAAGATCCTCTCAACTTCCTTGAGCCACATCTGAGCTCCATCAGGATCATAACGCCCCTTGAAGGTAGGCGGGTGATTCCTCAGAAACGTCTCTAACATCCTAGTCCCGTCATTTCCACCAGCATTGTTCTGATTACCCACAGCGTTAGCCATTGCTTCCAAAGCAGCAGCAAGAGCAGCATCGTTTCTACCAGCCATCTAGTTCTCTGGAAACAAACATAAGTCAGAATAATACAATAATACTATTCTAACTCTAAGACAACGTCACTCGACTCTCTACTTGGCCGGACGGACCGACCTGCTCTGATACCAATTGTAACACCCCAATTTCCCGTCTTAAAAATTTCTTTAAATAAATCATATATCAGAGTAACCATCACAAAGGAGTGTCACATCTCATCTTTAAAAATAGCTTAGATAATAATTTATCGAATTACAAAACATTCAGTTAAGCAGCGGAATTCAAAAAGTCTCTTCTCATAAATGTCTTGGCTTAAAAGCCAGCAAAAACGTCTCAAAATATTTAAGGTTCAACATTTATTCAAACATGATACATAAGGAATAGACTCCACAAAAGATCCCATCCCGTTACATATCAGAGCAACCCTAACTTCACACATCCTCGCATCAACGCATCTAAGACTGGGTACCTGCACTTGCCCACAAGGCGGCAATTCCAGCAGAAGGGGTGAGATTCACAACAATAATATTAATATATAATCATAAGTCAAGATTAACAAATCATACAACCAACTCATCACATATACATTATAGCATTCCATGGCATCATCATAAGCATCATCATAGCAACATCATAAACATCATCATAAACAACATTACATCACACATCAACGTCTCAAACATCATCTAATATATGTCACAATTGACTCGACTAAATGCAACACCTAACGTCTCAACATCATGCATGTGGTACCATATAATTATAGCATTAATATGCTTCACCGTCGCTTTGAGCAAATGCTCCACCGTCGCTTTGAGCATAAAGCTCCACCGTCTCATAATTATGCAAATGCATGGACTCGTCGTTAACAACTTAATACACCGTCTCAACATCATTCCATTTTCAAGACTGACACATGCAGTTAATAATAATTACCTGACAGAACATCATCTCATTATACATGCACATTGCAACACATAGCATCATCTTATTCAATTAGCATCATACTCATACATCACTTATATTCAACAACACATCATTTAACAAAGGTCTAATAGAACCATCATCATTCATCTTTACAGCATACATTAAAGGGTATAGAACCTCACTAACACTACCCAAAGGGCTCCTCTCAAAATCCCATGCGAAACAGATCGCAAAACCACAACAGTCCTGAACCATCTAACTCGCCACGGCGAGTACATCTGCTCGCCACAGGCGAGCACTCACATCAGCTCACTCGCCAAAGGCGAGTTGGGGGCGAGCTGGAGGCGAGGAATACTGGGTGCTTCGGCCTTTTTGACATTTTTCAACAAAATTCTCATTTTTAAGCTTCCTAAATCCAATTTGACCAAACCAACTTCACAGGTCATCTCTATAAATACAGGGACACTCAAAACCATCTAAAGTTTGGCAAAAATCCTAATTTTAAGGGTCAAGCTCGCCACGGCGAGCTATACTGCTCGCCTTGCGAGCAACCAAGGGTTACTCGCCACGGCGAGTGATCTGCTCGCCACAGGCGAGCGATCTCAGAACCACTACGGGTTCAGTCCAATTCACACCAAAACCTGTCAATTCTCTCCACTTAAGCTTCTAATACATCAGCAATAGCATCCTAGGGGATAATCTAGGTTCTGTAACACATTTATACAGCAATGCAACACATTCTCACATCAAATTCATCAAAAATCACCATAACCCTAATTCTCAAAACTTCTCTCAATTCTTCCCAATCTCTAAGCTAATCAAGAACAGATGATTTAACATTAATACTATTGAAGTTAGGCTCACCCTTACCTGGAAAAATTGCAGAATTGGAACCTAGCTTTCTCTTCTCTCTTGACCGTTCTTCTTCTTTTTCCCAAATGTTTGTACGCGTTCTCAAAACCTTCCTTTCTTAACCTACTTCTCTTATATACTCCCTCACAACTTAACTAATTCCTTCTTAACCCACACAACTCTTCTTAATTATAATTATAACCCCATCTCTTAAAATTCTATCTTTTTCCACCACATCTATTTATTTACCAAATAAATATTCATATAAACATCACTTATATTATTTTATTAAACAATAAAATAATAATACTTCACACGTCACATATACGTCACATAATCGTCACAAATCACATAATATATAAACATATACCATATCATCTAATAAAATAATTAAATAATTAAAGAGGGCGTTACAGCCTCGGAGATGAAAGAGTTGGTACCACACATATTAGAGTTGTCTAGACACATTTCATGTTCTAGGAAGGGTCGTGTTTTGTTTATGAACTTGACATGAATATGTGTTGGTGAAATTGTGTGCTCGTTGATTGTTGAATTGGAACTTTGTGCTTGGATAATCATTGTTGAGAATGTTTGAGTTCATGATTATTTATGCAAGATATTATTAATGATGCATGCTTAAACCTGTTTGTTCTTGATTATGATTAATGTAATTATAACCCCTAGTGGTCTGTGGCGGACCGCCTACCTCTCTGTATGAATGGGTGGACGACATGCAGGTTTAGATGCTTTTGCTTGGTGAGTATTGCTTTGAGGAGCGGGAGCTTCCTCGTTTATCGCACATGTCTAGATTAGGCTCTAATATAGGATTTAATGCATGTTGTTTATCTTTTGAGATTCTATTATATCTTGAGTTGTATCTTGTGGAGATTATATATGTTGTTGGATTTATCTTATGTTGAGGACATGGCACTTATGTTGAGTTGTATTTGATTCCGCTGTGACTTTATGTTGGAGTTTTATTCATGCATGACTGTATTGGTGATTTATTTGTAGAAGTGACGACTATTTCTGATGTATTTCTTTAAATTGCATGATTTATTGCTTAATTAGAAATAGGGCGTTACAAGTTGGTATCAGAGCCATGTCGGTCTTGTCCGGACCAAAACCCGGTGAATTACCTGTTGTATTCGAATGGTATGTTGAGTTACCTTCGATGCTTGTTGTGCTGTTTATTTGTTGTTCTCATCTGTTGCTTGGTTTTGTTGATTAGAAGTGAGACGGTTGGCGGAAATGGTAGGAATGATGATGCGATTGCAGCGGCTTTGTCTTCAGTGGCTCAAGCTTTGGCTCAGAATCAAGGGAATGGTGGTCATGGTCAAGAAGACCAAGGAGAAGCTGAGGAGCGGAGGCTTGATCGTTTCATGAGGAACAAACCGCCGACGTTCAAGGGAAGGTTCAATCCGGAAGGAGCTTTGACTTGGATGGAAAGCATGGAGAGGATCTTTCGTGCTCTGGTGACTAATGATGACCAGAAGGTGAGGATGGCTACCCATATGCTTGCTGAGGAGGCCGAGTATTGGTGGATTAGTACCAAGAGGAGGATTGAGGCTAGTGGTGATGCTATCACTTGGGTGAGATTCAAGAATGAGTTTTTGAACAAGTACTTTCCGGAAGATTTGAGAAACAAGAAGGAAGCTGAGTTCTTGAACTTGAAGCAAGGAAGCACGTATGTTGCTGAGTATGGGGCTAAGTATGAGGAGCTTTTGAGGTTTTGTCCTTACATCAATGTGGAAGATGCTATGGTTTCTAAGTGTGTGAAGTTTGAGAATGGTTTGAGGCCAAAGATTTATCAGTACATTTGCTTCTATGAGATTAGAGATTTTGACACTTTGGTGCACAAGTGTCGTATGTTTGATGATGTCGGAAAGGCTAAGATGTATTACTACAAGGCCGTGCGTGACAAGAAAGGAAAGGGCCATGGAAATGGGAAACCGTACAACAAGGATAAGGGCAAGAGGAAAGATGTTGGTGGAGGCTCCAAGGCAAATGTGGCGGAAGTCAAGTGCTTCAAGTGTGGTGTCTTTGGTCATTTTGCTAGTGATTGCAAGAAGGGAGATAGTTGCTTCAAGTGTGGTCAGAAGGGTCACAAGGCTTTTGAGTGCAAGAGGGAGATTACTTGTTACAATTGTGATGAAGCGGGTCATTTGAGTACTAAGTGTACTAAGCCGAAGAAGGCGGCGGGTAAAGTATTTGCTTTGAATGCGGAGGAGGTGGAGCAGCCGGATAATCTCATCCGAGGTATGTGTTTTATCAATAGTACTCCTTTGATTGCAATTATTGATACTGGTGCTACGCATTCTTTTATCTCGAGTTGTTGTGTTGAGCGTTTGGGTTTAGTCGTGACTCTGTTGTCGCGTGGAATGGTCATTGATACCCTGACCAATGGTTCGGTGACTACTTCCTTGGTGTGTGCTAAGAATCCCGTTAATTTTGGTTGTGTTGACTTTGAGCTAGATTTGGTTTGTTTGCCGTTGAAGCACATGGATGTGATTTTTGGAATGGATTGGATGTTGACTTTTGGTGTTAACATCAATTGTTTAACCAAGATTGTGACATTCTCTAAACCGGTAGAAGATGTGAGTGGAAGGTTCTTGACCGCGGAACAAGTGAAGAAGTCTCTAGATGGTGAAGCTAGTTTGTTTATGATGTTTGCTTCTTTGAAGGAAAGTGGTGAGAAGGGTGTTGGCGATTTGCCGGTAGTGCAAGAGCTCCAAGAAGTGTTTCCGGACGACATTATCGACTTACCGCCAGAGCGTGAAGTTGAGTTTGCAATTGATTTGGTGCCAGGAACAAGTCCTATTTCGATTGCGCCGTATCGGATGTCTGCATCAGAGTTGGGAGAATTGAAGAAGCAGCTAGAAGAGTTGCTTGAGAAGCAGTTCATTAGACCGAGTGTTTCTCCGTGGGGTGCTCCTATTTTGTTGGTGAAGAAGAAGGATGGTAGCATGAGGTTATGTGTGGATTATCGACAGTTGAACAAGGTGACTATCAAGAATCAGTATCTGCTTTCGAGGATTGATGATTTGATGGATCAGTTGGTTTGTGCGGAAGTGTTTAGCAAGATTGATTTGAGATCACGATATCATCAGATAAGAGTGAAGGCGGAAGATATATCTAAGACTGCACCTAGGACGAGGTATGGTCACTATGAGTATTCTGTGATGCCATTTGGAGTGACTAATGTGCCAGGTGTTTTCATGGAGTATATGAATCGGATTTTCCATCCTTACTTGAACCAGTTTGTGGTGGTGTTCATAGATGATATTTTGGTGTATTCGAAGTCAGAGGAGGAGCATGCCGAGCATTTGAGGATTGTGTTGCAAGTCTTGAAGGAGAAGCAGTTGTTTGCTAAGTTGTCGAAGTGTGAGTTCTGGTTGCGAGAAGTGAGCTTTCTTGGTCATGTGATTTCGAGAGGTGGCATTGCGGTAGATCCGTCGAAGATTGATGCGATGATGAAGTGGGAATCGCCGAAGTCTGTTTTTGAAGTTAGAAGTTTTCTTGGTTTGGCGGGTTACTATCGGAGGTTCATTGAGGGGTTCTCTAAGTTGGTGTTGCCATTGACGCAGTTGACTCGTAAAGGGCAAGCCTATGTTTGGGATTCTAAGTGTGAGAATAGTTTCCTTGAGTTGAAGAAGAGGTTGACTTCAGCGCCTGTGTTGATTTTGCCGAATTCGAAGGAATCGTTTGTTGTGTATTGTGATGCTTCGAAGATGGGTCTTGGTGGTGTGTTAATGCAGAATCGTCAGGTTGTGGCTTATGCATCGAGGCAGTTGAAAGTGCATGAGAAGAATTATCCGACTCATGATTTGGAATTGGCAGCCGTTGTGTTTGTGTTGAAAATTTGGAGGCACTACTTGTATGGTTCTAGATTTGAGGTGTTCAGTGATCACAAGAGTTTGAAGTATTTATTTGACTAGAAAGAGTTGAATATGAGGCAGAGACAGTGGTTGGAATTTCTTAAGGATTATGATTTTCAGTTGAGCTATCATCCGGGAAAGGCGAATGTGGTGGCAGATGCTTTGAGTAGGAAGTCTTTGCATATGTCGGCTTTGATGGTTAAGGAATTAGAGTTGATCGAGCAGTTTGGAGATTTGAGTTTGGTTTGCGAGTTAGCACCTAGAAGTGTGAAGTTGGGAATGTTGAAGTTGACAAGTAACATCTTGGAAGAGATCAAGGGTGGTCAGAAAGAGGATTTGGAACTTGTAGATCGTGTGGTGTTGGTTAACCAAGGTAAAGGTGCGGATTTCAGATTGGATCAGAATGGTGTCCTTATGTTTCGTGATCGTGTGTGTGTACCAGATGTGCCTGAACTTAAGAAGCGTATTTTGGACGAAGGTCATCAGAGTAGTTTGAGTATTCATCTAGGAGCAACGAAGATGTATCAGGATTTGAAGAGATTGTTTTGGTGGCCTGGAATGAAGAAGGATATAGCCGAGTTTGTGTATGCTTGTTTGGTTTGTCAGAAGTCGAAGATTGAACATCAGAAGCCATCGGGTTTGATGCAACTGTTGTTTGTGCCAGAGTGGAAGTGTGATAGTATCTCTATGGATTTTGTTGGGGCTTTGCCGAAGACTGTGAAGGGTTTTGATTCGATTTGGGTGGTTGTTGATCGGTTGACGAAATCAGCGCATTTTATTCCTATCAAGACCGGTATGACTGTGGCGAAGTTAGCTGAGATCTACATTGAGCAGATTGTCAGGTTGCGTGGTATTCCTTCTAGCATTGTGTCAGATCGGGATCCGAGGTTTACTTCTAAGTTTTGGGAGAGTTTGCAAGCTGCTTTGGGAACTATCATCCTCAGACTGATGGTCAGACGGAGAGAACAATAGTTACTCCCTTGATTTATGGATAAAATGAATTTAAAAAAATATACATCAATTTGAAAAGAAAAAAAAGTACACATTTGAAATTAGAAAAAAAATTCTTTTTTTTTTCCTATTAATCTTGATCTAATTTTTTTTTATTCCTCTTAGACCAAGAATTTTTTGAACTTACTTTTTCACATGCTCATATTTATAGGGATAACACTTATATACCATTAGGATAAAACCTACGTGGCAATTGAAGTTTTTTTTTTTTTTATAAAAGTATTTTTAATGCAAATTTAAACTCAAATATATTTTTGAAAAAGTTCTTTACTATAATGGATACATTTTTGATATATATGTATACTGGACTAATAGTAATGCTAGTATTATAATATTTTTTTTTAGGTTTTTTAAGAAAAAAAATAATATTAGTTTTTTTTAAGGGATGAAAATAAAATTAGTTTTTTTTTTTAGGGAAGTGAATAAAATTAGTTGTTTCATTGTTTACAAAATTTATACGGTTTTTTTTTAGCATTTTTAGTTTAAAAAAATCTTATTCAAATTATTGACCAAATTAAGTCGAAGATTTACTGCTTTTAAAAAAAATATTGCATTAACTGATAAGTTAAAATATAAACCGTTATATAATCATTTTAAAATATCATTAAATGTCAAAAACATAAAAAGACTTAATTGATTTTAGGCTGCCACATGTCATTAGAAAGTTTGGTTCATTTCAAGTGCCATGTGTCGATCATTTCTTGTGAGTTTTTCCATTTCCATAAATAAATTTGAGAAAAACCCTCAAATTTATATGATATAGACTAGTATGAAAACCCGTGCCAAGCACGGGCTAGAATTTCATTAAATTTAAAATATTGAGTGAAGATGTAGTATCATGATCATTTGTATTGTCGCTCTGTGTTCAATGAGTCAATCCACATCAGTGTTGGCTCTCCTGAAAGGTCCAATAATAGTATCAAAGCTCGGTTCAACATTGTGGGGGAAACAAAAGTAGTTTCTGATGGTAGATCACAAATCCAGAGAGTCTCATTATTTTCTTATTCAACCTATATTATTTCAAATTCTTTCAGATTCGGTCTTTGGTGGTATTTGACAATGGAAATTGCAAACGTATTATACTGAGTTGATAAAATACATGTTTATTAGAAAATTTAAAATAATGTGGATTTTTTTTTTGTTTAGTCTACTTTTTTGGGAAATTATTTACCCAAAAATCTCTAACTCCCAACAAACCCGTAAAATTACTAACAACTCACTATATTCTATTCTATATACTCTAATAGACAAAACACGCACTCCCTTTTTTCCCTATCATTTCTCTCGTTTTAATGATGGTAGATCACAAATGCAGATAGTCTCATTGTTTTCTTATTCAGCCTATATTATTTCAAATTCTTTCAGATTCGGTCTTTGGTGGTATTTGACAATGGAAATTGCAAACGTATTATATTGAGTTGATAAAATACATGTTTATTAGAAATTTTAAAATAATGTGGATTTTTTTTTGTTTAGTCTACTTTTTTGGGAAATTATTTACCCAAAAATCTCTAACTCCCAACAAACCCGTAAAATTACTAACAACTCACTATATTCTATTCTATATACTCTAATAGACAAAACACGCACTCCCTTTTTTCCCTATCATTTCTCTCGTTTTAATGATGGTAGATCACAAATGCAGAGAGTCTCATTGTTTTCTTATTCAGCCTATATTATTTCAAATTCTTTCAGATTCGGTCTTTGGTGGTATTTGACAATGGAAATTGCAAACGTATTATACTGAGTTGATAAAATACATGTTTATTAGAAATTTTAAAATAATGTGGATTTTTTTTTTGTTTAGTCTACTTTTTTGGGAAATTATTTACCCAAAAATCTCTAACTCCCAACAAACCCGTAAAATTACTAACAACTCACTATATTCTATTCTATATACTCTAATAGACAAAACACGCACTCCCTTTTTTCCTATCATTTCTCTCGTTTTAATGATGGTAGATCACAAATACAGAGAGTCTCATTGTTTTCTTATTCAGCCTATATTATTTCAAATTCTTTCAGATTCGGTCTTTGGTGGTATTTGACAATGAAAATTGCAGACGTGTTCTGCTGAGTTGATAAAATACATGTTTATTAGAAATTTTAAAATAATGTGAATTTTTTTTTGTTTAGTCTACTTTTTTGGGAAATTATTTACCCAAAAATCTCTAACTCCCAACAAACTCATAAAATTACCAACAACTCACTGTATTCTATTCTATATACTCTAATAGACAAAACACGCACTCCTTTTTTTCCCTATCATTTCTCTCGTGTTAAATTTTTTTTTTTATCTTCTTTATTTTATTAATTTATTTTCTCTCTTCTCTTTAAAGAAAAGAACATAAATATCCCTCGGTTAAATCACCACCGACCCACCTATTCTATCATATTATGCTTTCTCATGTCTTATTTGTCTATTTTACCAAATCATATATGAAAAGAGACTCACATATAAGGAATTGATGTTAATATGTCATACATGAGATAAAGTTTCACATTGGATGCAAGAGTAAATGATGAGAAACATATATGTAAGATGACTCATATCTAATATCTAATGTCTTATGAATTTGAATGAAGTTGTGGTGTCAATCTCACTTTTTTATTTTTGAAGGAATAGTGTCAATATTACTTGTGTGGTTGTTTTTAGCCTAATGTGATTATTCAACCCAATTTAGCCTCCCGAATTCCCAAAAATATGATGAACTTTTTTTTAATGTCATTTGCTTAATTCCTTTCTCTTAAATTTTAGTCTTTTGGATTTCATTCACTTTGATGCTATAGTTTTTACCCAACCTCTATTATTTCAAATTATTTCACTTTTGATCTTGTGTGTGTGTGTTATGTTGTGTTAACAAAGTAAATGTTTATTAAACATTTTAAATAAAAATGTGATATCAATCTCATTTGTGTTGTTGTTCTTAGTTTAATGTGATGATCCAACTTAGTGTAAGGTTCTCTGAAGTCTCAATTTTATGATGAACTATTTTATTAGTGTGTCATTTGTTTATTTTATTTTAAAACTTAGTTTTTATTCAACCTTTATTATGTTAAATTTATACACATTTGGTATTTGGTATTGAAATCAAATGAACTATTATACTGAGTTTGTGAGAATTTCATAAACTTGCATCACTAAAAATTGCTAGCATGCTTTATTCAACAATCACCCAATTTAAATAATTTACAACACCAACCTTTATAAAGGTCCAACAAAAACAATAAAGAAGCAAATTTTTCTTCTTTTGTTTTCTCCTTGGATCTTAACTATATTTTTTTTTTCTTTAGAATTCAATCTACATGAATATTATTTGCAAGTTAGTGATCCAAACTAAACACAAAATACAAAATAATCAACAACACAAATTTATATAAAAGAAGAAAAATTGATTTGTCACTGTTTTGTCTATCCACACACCACAACCACATTATACCCTAAAATACAAACAAAAAAAAAATCAGATTATTTAAAAAAGTGAAGAAAAAAACACTATATAAATATACATTCTGATGCATCCATTGGAACCATATCTAAACAGAATATGTGTATATCTTAGTTTACATCATGAAAAATCAAACACGAATGATTTGAAAGATTGTGCTTCATGATTCTTTGACGGGTAGATCTTTGATTTCATAGGTGTTATTAGATTTTGGTGACATGACAATTCCTTTATAGGTTGATAACTTTGTAAGAAAAGAATATCTTGATGTAAAAATTTGAAAAAAAAATATAGACTATATACGGGAAAAAAAATCATCAATTACATTTTGAACCTCACAAAACAATGATGCAAAATCGGTTATCCCTAAAACATATGATTGTCTTATAAAATAAAAGTTGACACATGTTACATTTTAATTAGTTTACAGATTAAAATATCATGGCATGCTACAATTTCACCGGATTGCTTGTTAACAAATATATGTCATTGACTGCGTGTAATATACAATTCAACTCCTAAAAACCTATGATAATTCACTTAACTCTGATTGGTTTATAATTGAAACAAATGAGTAATGATTGTCTTTGATTGGATGAAAATCAAAACAATGATGGTGATATACAAATATTGTTGCTATAAAAATGGTTTCTATTTTCTTTTATTTTACATGCCAATAATTTACTCTCTGTCTAAGAAAACTACTTTACTCTATTTGTCATGAGCCCTTTAGAAAACCATGATCATTTGGTCTATATTGAAGTGTCACGACATACTTAAGAATTTGTGCAATAAATTTATTTATTATATATAAATATAGTTAACGGTGTTTCCTTTGTGGAGTATAAAAGCATTGATTCATTGATTCTATTAATTGTTTGTTTCCTTAAATTATAATGAAAAAATAAATACCATTAAATTTCAAAAAAATTGTGATTAAAATTCAACTTTATTCTTTCTTTTTTTAAATGATTCAACTTTATTTTTTGAAAAGTAATTTTCTACACAATATTCATTTTATTTACGAAAACACAATATCAAACAAACTTCAAGGTACCTGAATATTTATAAAAAACATAAAAATGAAAAAAATAAGCTACAAGTCTATTTCCATCACATTCTTTTAGTTGCAAGTCTATATGTTAAGACATTTAATTTTAAATTGAAATTTTGTTTTCAAATATGATGTGATATTTAATATTTTTTATTATAAATTTTTGGGTTAAATATGTTTTTGGTCCCTATAAAATTGCGGCCTTCTAAGTTTAGTCCTTACTTAATTTTAATAGCTTATTTAATCCCTACAAAAAAATTCTGCACTCAATATTAGTCCTTACTCAATCCAAATTTGTTTAATTTATGCTTAAACTCTTAGGGCTTGTTTGGTGCACATGATATGATAGAGATAGGATATGATATGAAATTGGATAAGGATAGGAAATGATATAAACATGATAACATTTATCCTATCACATGTTTGATGCACACATGATAACAAATATAATATCATATATGTCACAATTAAATGACATAATTACTCTTGTAATTAATTCTAATTAAATGTAATTAAGCTATTATTAACTACATAAAGTTATAAAAAAACATTGTCAATCGTCTTCTTCCTTATTTTAGGGGTGCCGTCATCTTCATTCTTAAAGTTCAATTAAAAAAAAATCATGGTTTCTTCAATTAAAAAAAAATAGTTGTCTTTGTTGAAGATAATAATACGAAATTCTTAAACTCTTTGTTTCATCCCTTTTCAAATTTAACTTGAGTACAAAATAGATAATCAAGAAAAAAAACAAAAAATTAAGCAAATTGAGGAAAAAATGATTGTAGGTTGGAATTGAGGTCGGATCTGTATCAAATAGAAGAGATGGCGATGAAGAGTTATGAAGGAACAGGTAGAGGTCGATGGATGGAGAGCAAAGAGAATTGAGAGAGGGCAAAATAAACATTTTAGTGCTAATCATGATAGGATAATTCTAACCCACCAAAAACTAAGGATAAAAATAACAAAGGGTGAGTAGGATAGGATAAGAAATGGGTTTAAGTTATCCTTTCCTATTGATGCACCAAACAACAAATTGAATCAGGATATGATAGTTTTATCATATCCTGTCTTCCTATCCTGTGCACCAAACGGGCTCTTAAGTTTTTCAACAATTTTTTACAGGCGTGTTAAGAACGTTATTTAAAGTTCCTCCGAAAAAAATATCGCAAAAATTTGATCTCTATGTCCATATTTTTGTTACTTATATCTTAAACTTTTGTCGTTTTAAAAAATTCATATTTAATTTATTTCATGTTAAAAAATTCTAGATTTTAGTAAATGAACCTTTCATAGTGTTCTAAACTTGTATAAAAAGAATCGTTAAAAAATGTAAGAGTTTAAGGATAATTAAACAAAATTTGTTTTAACAGGGACTAAAATTATAAGTATTTTTTTTTGTAGGGATTAAAAAAGCTATTAAAATTAAGTAAGGTCTAAACTTAGAAGGTCACAATTTTTCAGGGACCAAAAACATATTTAACCTTAAATTTTTTTCATAGGAATTGGCAAAAGGAGGCCAAATCATGTCCATGGTCAAATTTTGTAGAAGTGTTATTGAAACACAATATTCAGATACCATAAAACCTTTCAAGTACATATGTACAACACTTAACTTTAAAAACCGTAGTTAGTCCATATTTAATAATCTAGCACATAAAATACATGTCTCAGAAGTCATATTTCAAGCAAAAATATTAACAAAATTCTAGTATGTTTGCATATGGGTCAAATATACGGTTGAACCACTAATCGTTGACTTATAACTCTTGATCTTTTCAGCAAAAATTGTACATGCACTATTCTTCTTTGTACACATGATCAAAACAATACATTAAAATTTTTGACACATTTGAAATTATCTATATTTTCACAAACACAATACAGAAGTACTATTCTTTATTATTTTTATTCATGCTCTCGTAATTATTATTGTTTCTACATCTAGATCTAAGGACAATGAACAATATTTGGATTATCTTTCTTCGACTCCTTTCACTTTCAATTGCGAACTTTGTAGATATAACATACCCAAACCATATCGAACCTCATCAATCTTCTCACATGAAAGAAGAGATTCTAGCCCATTTTTTAGACCTAAATTGGTTGTTATTAATTGTCTACTAACTAATTCCCTAAAAAAAATTGTCTACTAACTAATAATTATAAAAGTTAAGAAGAATAAAAATTTAAATTTGAGTAGAAAGATTAGAATTTTTAAAAGAAATTATGACTCAACAACCCTCGTATCTGAACACTCGTAATTTTGAAACACTCAATACCTCATTTAATTTTTTTCTTTTTATCAATCTCTCTTATCACAACACTCATTAATGAATATTAATAAATGAGAGAATATAGGACAACAAATGCATTCATTGTTCTTTAGAGTTTAAATTATTATGGAAAACCTGTTAAAAATTACAAAACATATATGCATAAATTATTTACTTAGTATTTAAAAAGAAAAAAAATAAAGATGAAATAATCAAAAGACTAAAGACGAATAAAATAATCTGGAAGAAAAAGTTGAAGAGAATTAATAAACAAATTATGCGAGACTTCTAAATAAAGTGAATCAATTGAAATAGAAAAAACAATTTATAACACCGATAACCATTCAAACAACCAATTGACATTAGTTCTTTTGCTAGAATTTTAAGATTGATGAATACGAAAAAAATGAAATTTAAAAAAGAATTTTAAATCGTATGAATGAATATTGAAATGGTGTAAGGAATGTTGAAATGAAAGCAATATTTATAATAAAAGTACAATCACATCAATAAATTTGCGTAGTCCTAAAATTTGATGTAGTAACATTAATTGGAGGGAAAAAAACAAAATATTCAATTATATTTTTTTTGAGATTACAAATAAAAAATGAATATGCTCCTAATAATTCACATATCCAACATCATAAATAACCGTAAAAATCAAAATACTATAATGATGAGTATTAGTTAGATGAAATCAAAAAAATAAATAAAATCAAATTCATTTATATTCATGATTCATGTTTTAATTTTAACTGTCTTGAGTTATACCGTTTTTTATTCTATATGAATTTAAATTCAAATTTGAACAATAATGTGAAAATCCATTTCATAAGGGATATCCCTAAAGCGTATCAGATTATATGGTGCCAGGGAAAAAAAAGCAACAAAAAACTTGGGATAAATTTTAAGACTAAACCCTACATTATATTCGGGTTGGCAGGACGACGCAAATGAGCTGACCAATTTTGATGGCTCTAATTAAATTGGATTAATGTATTCTGATTAAGTTTGATTTTTTTTTTATTCTATATTTATTTCAAAATAAATTATTGAGAATTTTTTATAAATAAATTTTTATATATGTTTTTTTTTAAGAATGTAAATTAGTCAATTCAAATTAACATCAAAGAGAATTGAACTTAACACTCAGGAGAATCACACTTATAAGTGACATTTAATGTTTTTAATTATATGTTATCAATCACATTTATCGTGTTACCAAATGTATAAGAGTTTATTGTAATTTATGTTAATAACTTGGCCCCATAAATCATGTGTTGATCTAGATATTCATAGTTAAAATAATATTCAATAGTATAATTATTAATCCTTGTGAATCATGGAAAAATAAAAATTTCATTTGCACGCTATTACTAAGCTACAAAATAACTATCTTAAGAATAGTTCAAAACAAAAATCATATTTTCATATCTAGGCTAACGAATACATGAATTACCCAATAAAATGTATTAAAAAACCTAAAATTCATAAAGAAATCCATAAAAAAAATATAATCTTCAATAATTATATACATAAAAAACAATAGCACAATTTTTTATCATAGAATGAGTGAAAACGGAAATCAAATGCACAATCATCACAAAATCTAAAAAAAAAATGCAAAGAGGAATGAGAAAAAATCTATAAAAAAAATTATAATAGAATATAAAATTGGTCGTTACAATCAGTTTAGATGAAAAAACGCCAACAATAGACTTATTAGATAAACATTCTTAATTTTTCTCTTGATACATAAACTTTCTTCAAGTTACATGATTAGATCTATGTGATAACTTGTTAGAACTTGAGTTTCATATGATGAACTTACGTATTTGGACAACAAACATGGAGATGTTCAATATATAGTGGATTTATATGAGAAATTGAATAAAATTTTAGAATTTGAAGCCCAAATGTTCTCCAATGGAAACTAAGATACAAATAAATAAAAAAATCAACCCCATAATCTATTACCATGAAAATAAAAATACACCATACATTTTTTATGGGAGAAATAAATATACACAATACATTTTGTATGGGAGAAAGATGAAAATGATGAAAAACAAATTGTCTTTATATAGAGAAAAAAAACCATGTATTAATTTACAAATAAGTCATGATCCATTTTGATTGGCTCATGAAAAACAAATGAGTCATGATTCTTTTTTTATTGGTTGATATAAAATTGATGTGTCATAATCAATTTTGATTGGATGATAAGAAAACATTAAATGATATGAGTAATATGAAGATGCCAAGTGTACTTTTCAAAAGAAATAACCCAAATGTTTATAATAGAGATTCACTTCAAAAAGAGGTGTAAACAAATCAGAAAATTTCCATTTTTATATTTTATTACATTTGAATGAAAAGAAAAAATTAGCCATGTAACACTGTGTTAAATTTTTAGGTTTAAATATGATTTTCTTACCTGTAATTTGGGTCTGTTTTGATTTTCGTCCCTCTAAAAAAAAAGTTTGAAAAATATAAAAAAATTTGTTTGAAAAAGGTCCCTCGCCCCACATTTTTGATGATATGACATGGTGTTTGCCACGTGGCAATTGCTGATTGTGCAACTTCTGCCACGTGGCGCTGACGTGACAGTCCACGTAATTAAAAATATTTTTAAACTTTTGAAAATTATATTTTTTAATTAAAAAAATCTGAAAATAAATTTAAAAATCCGGAAAAAACTGTTAAAATTCAATTTTCGACCATTAATTTTTTTTAATTTGAAAATTATATTTTTTTCTTCATATTTTAAAAAAAAAATTTATAAAATCATTTCATTTTTTTTTGAAAAGTTATTTTCAGAAATTTCAGATTTTATAATTTAAGAAAAACTTTTTTTTTTAAAATTATATAATAAAAATAATTTCAGAAAATAATTTTGATATTTTAAAATTTATTTTCATAATTTTTAAGATGTTTTTTATATTTTTAAATTTTTTCATATATATATATATATATATATTTTATATTTTTAATTTTTTTTCATATATATATATTTTTTATATTTTTAAAATTTATTTTCATATTTTTTAATTTTAAAAATAATTTTCAGAATTTTAAAAATATTTTTAACAATGTAACACGTGGCAAAAATTACACAGTCAATAACTTTCACCTAACAAAAACCATGTCCCTTCAACGTTTTGCGGGGTCAGAGAACTTTGCAAAACCATGGCTGCCGGATATGAGTCAGAGAACTTTGCAAAACCATGGCTGCCGGATATGAATTTGATCATCTATATCTATATTTCAATTAAACCGTGCCAGGAGCAGAATAGCACACTAAACAATATACTTACTTCCAGAGTGACCACATACTTTTAGTAAACCACATTCTGAATACCTTTCCGTCCTTCAGCTGCAAAAAACACACTGAATGTGATCACTGTTCCTCCGAGAAAGATTGACTTTGGTTTGGTTGGAAAATCTCAAAACCATCACTTGAAAATTTGTCTTCTTCCTCTCAAACCCAAAACCCATTCTCGTTTTCACTCCGTTCATCTTCGTCCTCCTCGTTCCATCATCAAATGTATGTATCCAACTCTCTATTATTGCTCAATCAAATCTTAGGTTTTATTTCTTCATTTTGATTTTTAGGGGAATTCGGTTTTCAAGTTTTGATTTTTTGAGAGATTTTATTCAAGGTTTATGATTTGTAGGTTCAAACATTATTTTCTATGAGAAATTGTTTAAGAATGTTCAACATTGTTAACAATAAACATTTCATGTTTAACGCAAGGTTTTAAATAACGGTCATGGTCGCGCTCGCGTATAGGATTTGGCGATTTCGGCCGTGTCACAGTGTGAATTAATCACAAAGTTGCACAACTCTTAAATAATGATAGTAACTTAAATAACTTAAACTAGAGAAAGATTTGGAGTTCTAAACTAGATAATGGGATAACTTATGTAATTTATGATCAAATATGTACTAAAAACATGATTTTCATCTATCTCAATTGAAAAAATATCCGGATTCTATGTCTATTGTTGTGACCAGCAATTTTTTTGCGTCCGTAACGGTGTTTCGTCGCGGCTGTAACGGCGTTTTGCCGTGAATTTTGTTCACTCAGTAAAAACGGTGATAAACGGTAACGTCGACCGACTCCCACAGTCTCACAGTATAAGGAAAGCTGTATCAAAGTCAATGGATTCTACAATCTTTACAGGTATATTTTTATTCTTGTTTGATATTACATGACGATATGCGTCGATGTTGGACAAGTTATCAACATCTATAATTACACTGAAATCTGTCATTTTCTTAAATTATTATTGGTGTCGGCGTGTGCTGTGTCCGTGCTTCATAGCATTTGATATATTATGTTTACATAATCTCTCATTTATTTTTGTAGCTGGTCAGCCTCATCAGAGTGATAATACCCAACAAAATCGGTGAAAAACTTGTTGGCATATTGCATGAAATTGGAACAACGAACGACATTGTTATCTTGTGTCATGGTTTTCGTTGCACTAAAGTTCGTTTCTTTTTCCTTTTTTTTTCGTACTTAAATATATATATATTCTAAAGTTTGTTCCTTCGCCAGATTTTTTTCATTGATTAATTTTTGTATTTTAGGATACGAATCTCTTATCGAACCTTGCTGATGCATTGGAGAAGGCACAAATTAGTTCTTTCCGTTTTGACTTTTCTGGAAACGGGTAGGTTTATTTATGATCGAGGATGCAACAATATTAAGTGAATATTTTTTTTACTATGTTTGGGATATATAGAGATGGATGATGCAATATGTGTTATTTGATTCCATTTTATCGATTTTAATCCATCCATGCACAATCTACGTCTTTGTGAAACTGAATTATACTACAAATTGATACGAGCTTGATCATTATAATTCATTTTAAGATAGTTGTTACTTGTTAACTAGTATTATATTTACATCTATAGTTCTTAAAAGTTGACTTGTCAGTGTAACTTCTGAGTTCTGACCAATCCATTATCTCAAATTCTTATTTCCTTTCACGTAAATTTGTCTAGACTGATTGGACTAATAGTAATTGTTTCTGTGTTGTGATGCAGGAGGAGACAGTGCTTCTGTATGCTTCCAAATATCATGACATTAAAACTGTTGTCAACCTCTCTGGACGTTATGATCTGAAGGCAGGCATCGAAGAACGCCTTGGTAAAGATTATTTGGAAAGAATCATGAATGACGGTTTTATTGAAGTGAAGACAAGGTCAGGTAAAGTTCGAGCTAGACATAATCATAATCATGAACTATCTTGTTCAATGCCTGCAAAATTACTTGAGTTTAGAATTCAGATAATGAAAATTTATAAGTTCTTTGTTTCAATCTATGAAACACATACGCATTGAATTACTATGTTATTTTTTAAATGATCATTTGAGGACATCTACTGTTGCAGGAAATTTGGATAACTGTGTTACTAAGGAAAGTTTAATGGATCGCATCGGTACAAATATGCATGAAGCGTGCCTGCAGATTGACGAAGAATGCAGGTTAGGGGAAAAGCTGTTTGATCTCTTCTCCATTTACTTTTGGCTCCATTTCTTCGTTGATAAACTTATCAAGTTACATTGATGCATAAATATGCTAATGCAAAATTACATCATATATGGCAGGGTCGTTACAGTTCACGGTTCTTCTGACAAAAGTATCCCGGTTCAAACTGCGCACGAGTTTGCTAAGGTCATACCAAATCACAAGTTGCATATCATTAAACGAGCTAATCATGCATACAGTAATCATCAAGATGTGCTATCCTCAGCTATTATGAGCTTCATTGAGGAAACCATTGACCCCAATAAGGGTACTGTTAGCTAGGTATGTTCTTGCTTGGACATGAACTCCTCATTTTCCTTTAATATTCTTGTTTTCCAAGTGATATTTGCCACCATTATTTGCCCTTTTTTATACCAACCTTCATTTGACATTATTGATTATGGATGATTAAGTAAATTAACCGATTAATTCAAACACCTTCGTCATGGTAAATAATCCGGATGAAGATGTTAAAAAAGGCTAAATTAGATTTATCTCTCTCCAAAGTTTGATGAAATTACACTTGATGTCTTATTTGTCTTTTGATTAAATAATCAAAATGGTCTCTGATTTAGTGAGGCGTTCTCAATTTAGTCGATGAGAATATAATCATTTCAAATTTGTCTTAGACTCTTGTAACATGTTTCTCATATTCATCCTTTTATGAATGCTTGTGGCTTAGCGTCGTGTACTCGTTAATGATCTGTCCATTAAATGTAATGTTGTAATTTCTGATCACATAATGAAGAGTGCAAAATGAGTAAACCACCAAATGGTTTGTGAGCAACAGTTTCTAAGAAACCTCTAGACACTTGTATTGAATTTAGGATGGACCATAATATATTGGTGCCAGCCTTTGATTAATACAAAGTCACCTTTTCTATTATCCAAAATTACACTTGCATGTAATGTGTGTAATTAGTATTTCCCTTTCTTATAAAAAACAAAAATATTTAAAGCATGTCTGTTTAGTTTGGGATGTAAACTTTAATTACACTGTATCATAGTCATATGCCATTTATTTTATTGTTACACTCTAGAGTATGCCTACTAAAACTAAAATTGGAAGTAATGTGTGGGGTTTGTTTTACCCCTTATTAGAAAAAATATTTTCAACATTTCTATTGAGTTTTAGATGCATTTGTGATCAGCCTATTAATATGCCTTTGTGTTGATAGTTTGTGTATTCAAACAATAGTTATATTCTTAAAGTTTTTTAACCTTTGTAACAAAGACCTTCAAGCTTTGTTCCAATGAGTCCTTCCAGAATCTTTTTCTTCTTTTTTTTCTTCTGCTTCTTGTGTAGAACTTCCTCTTCCGATACATTAGATACCATCACGCAGAAAGGAAAATATCCGTCTTGGGTTAAACCAGATGACAGGAAGCTTCTACAGGCGAGTTCGGTGCCTGCAGATGCCGTGGTAGCATCTGATGGGAGTGGAAACTATATGAAGGTTATGGATGCTATCTTGGCAGCACCTAACAGAAGCAAGAAGCGCTATGTAATACACGTCAAGAAAGGCGTTTACAATGAGCATGTTACGATCACCGATAGCAAGTTCAATCTCATGATGATCGGAGATGGTATGGGTGCCACTGTCATCACTGGTGACTTAAGCTCGGGGAGAGATAAGTTAGACACACCCTATACTTATACCTTTGGTAAGGATTACAACCACTCCTGATTCTCTCTTCTTACATTTGTTTTTAATTTGAGGTTGCATTTTCTGGTTTACATATGTTTTAAAAGTTTACTTTTTTATGTGAAGGTGTTCAGGGTCAAGGTTTCATTGCTCAGGACATTTCCTTCAGGAACACCGCAGGGCCCGAAAATCATCAAGCAGTAGCACTATTGTCAAATTCAGACACCTCTGTCTTTTACCGATGTGAAATCTCTGGTTTTCAAGACAGTTTGTGTGCGAACAGAAAACGCCAATTCTATAAGAATTGCACAATCAGAGGCTCAGTTGACTTCATATTTGGTTATGCAGCTGCCGTCTTTCAAGACTGTGACATATTGGTAAGGAAAGGACTAACAGGGCAACAGAACACCATTACTGCTCAAGGAGGACCAGAGAAACCTAATCTACCATTCGGTTTCTCGTTTCAGTTCTGCAATGTCACTGCTGATCCTGAATTTCTTCCTTTCGTCAAATCTACCCAAACGTTCCTCGGAAGACCGTGGAAGCCTTATTCACGAGTAGCTTTCATGCAGTCCTATATCAGTGACGTGTTGAGCCCGGAAGGCTGGCTAGAGTGGAACAATACTGCAGTTTATTTGGACACATTGTACTATGCTGAGTACAATAATCATGGACCTGGAGCTGCAGTTCAGAATCGCGTGAAATGGTCAGGGTTCCATGTTTTAAATGATCTCCAGGCAATTAACTTCACAGTGGACAACTTAATTTCTGGGAATCCATGGCTACGTGCAACAGAAGTACCATTCATTCCTGGGCTTGGCAATCAAAACAGCACCATGAGGAAATATTTATTATAAAGTAATTACATATAGGATACTTTGTTGTAAAGTGATGCCTTAGCAGATATATAACACTGCCCCCTATGTATTTAAATTACTAGTGAATAGTAATTCAAATGATGTTTCTACAATAATCTTGAAATTATATTACTATATCTTTATTTTAATGTAACTTGTTGGTTAGTTATTTGTATAAACACTATCTGTGATAAAATTCCTGTGCATGTTTTATCTGCATATTGTTTCTTAAATTTGATGTGCTCTTCTTGCTTACATGATACAAGCTACATGATTCTTGCCAATCATAATAGTGCAATTGGAAATTTGGGACTGAGCATACTAAGTGGACCACTTTTTTGTGGTTCCTTATGAATTTGGGGCATGTTTTCATTACCAAGTGTGATATTTATTGTGTAATTGCAAATTTGAAATTTATCATGTTAATCCAATTATAGTTTATCTTGAAGTGTTCTTCTGTTACAAGCAATTTAGGAATTAATGCTTGGTACAATTATTACTAATACTACATGATCATTTTCTGCCATGATCTATATTTGCTAAAATAGCCATGAATGATAAACTTCATAATTGGACTTCAGAGAGTCTTATGGCACATTGCTCTTATGTTATAACTATGAGCATTGCTTTAATTTTCATGTAGTTTTCCAATGGTGCTTTAATTGTTTTGGAGTTTTTCCAATTGTACTTTAATTGTGATTCCAATTGTGTAATCAATCATTTGTTAGCATTTGAAAAAAACTTGTAACATGACTTGGTATTAAACCTTTCACATCAACTTGTTTTGATTATGTGAACCATGTGGAATTTTGTCTTGCTTGATTCTATTGGTAGTCAAAGAATGTTGAATAAATTCTGAATTCAAATGATGTTTCGACGACTTGAGATTTTGTTCGATTAGAGACCTTATGACTAGTGACAAGTATAAATTTTGCAATGGCTAATGTGTTTGCATTGCTGAAATAATTTGTTGTTTTCAGCATGCTAATTGCTCATTTATTCTTGTTTTTGGTAATTATGTATTTTTTTCTTCTTATTTTAGGTTGACTTTTAGTTTAGGCAGAAGGTTGATTTGTTGATATAGTAGATGAATGTGTTTTCAGCATGAGTCCAAATTGATGTAGGATTTGCGATGAAAGTGTTCAGCAAGAGATAATAATTTGGCGATTTGTCAAAGAATTTGGCCATTTTGAGAGTGAAAATGGAGGATTCTGTACAGGGAAGTACATTAGTGATTCATCAAACCACCGAACAACTCATCGCCATGTGCATAGCTCCTGTTAAGAAGGACTTCCTTCGTCCTCATCCCGATCGAACTACTTCCTCTCGGAACGACAAACCCCCCGTTCTCGCCAAAGAGAAGAAATCTAAATGCCAACTCAAACGCGAACGTTTTCAGGTAAACTTTTTTTATAAACAGCCTATCTCTTGTTAAGCGCTTCCGATGTATAAGCTATATTAGAGAACTTATGAACGATGTCATAAGTGTTTTCTACAGAACAGTCTCAAAACATGACGTTTCAATCTGTATTCTGCAGGATAAAAAATCAACAAAAAACCTGTGTCAAGAAATTGCCAAGTCAGGTGATGTTAATTACTTTTGTTGTCAAGAAAAGTGTCGTTTCAGCCATGATATAGAAGCATTCAAGGAACAGGTAGGTGATGTTATTAGTTTCTCAATTGTTTTTTAAAATAGTATTAATTAAGAAAGGTTTTTGGTTTGGATGAGTGCAGAAATTGGCTGATTTGGAGGGTGAATACCCTTTTTTGAAATCTGAAGGAGCTTGCCTTATGGATTATCGTGTATATTTTTAAATACAATGAAGAGGGTAAGCCTTTATCTTCTAATTGATTGAAGGGAAGGTGTGAAGTTAATGGTTTTAGCAAAGATGTTAAGAAGCTTTTGTGGAAAAATAAGATGACTTATCCTAAAGCTGATGCCAAACTCAAAAGTCTTGGTCTCTTGGTATGTTGCTTATTCTTTTTCCGTTGTTGATGCCATTGCGCTTGTAATTATTCATCAATATGCTACTGGCCGGTTTTTCTTTCTTAATTTATTAGTACTGTACCGAGATACAAGTTTAAAACGCCTTTGTCAGTGTTCCTTTATTATCATTGCTCAAATTTCATCGATTGTGTGTGTTTTTAATATGGCCTTGATGTAGGAATGAAATGAAGACACTTTTGAATTAAGTTGAACTACATTGTCGAAACTTCCCCTAATGCCAAAGTCTTTATGCCTTGTGCTACTACAAGTAGTTTTAACTAATTTTGGATCATATTCTTATGTTATCCAATAACTATTATCTTCTCTCTGGTTTGATTTGATGATATTTGCTCTGCTTCCACTTTTCCACAGCATTGTTTTCACTTGGTGAACTTTGTAATGATTGAGATTATGACATTTGAGGTTACGACCTTTTTTAGGGAAAAATATTTTTGTAAATAACCTATCTTAAAATGGATCTTAAGTATGAAGAATAACGCATTTGCTTGATGTTTTTATCAAAGTAGAAGTTATACTTGTGATTTTTTAGCATCAGTAAACCAGTTACGTGTACGGGAAGCAAATTTGATATGTTCTTGGTTCTGTAGCTTAACCAGTGGTATCAATGTTGATGTTAAATAAAACTAAACTACACTACACTGTCAAAGATACTTGGTTGTACTCTTGAAGTAATACTATTAACTTTATTTCAGATTGAGTATAGGAACTCAACTATCATGCCACTCTAATTTTTATGATCGTTGTTTTTTCATGCTATGAAAATAATTTGTTTCAGTTAATTGCAATGTTTAAGGTCTGATAGCTGACTCGATATGAATCAATATAAGTATTATTATGAATGTTACTCATGAATTTATAGGTTAATTCACTTCTAATACTATAAATTTACAGCTAATGTTTTCCTCATTGTTTTGTGTTTTTGTAAATTCAAGGTGCTTGTTTCTAGGTGTGGACATCATCATTCCAGGTCCTTAGTATTGACAGTGGCTATAATATTGCTCAGTGGTATGTATGCCTAATGCAATGCCATATTCTGGAATTTCCAAGGTTATATTTTCGAACAAGGGTTATTTGGTTTTGATTTAAAATTTCTTAAGCTTCTCCACATTTGTTTAGTTGGTGGAAAAGGATTGATGGACATGGACAAAAATGAGGTAATACACTTTCATCTATGTTATGCACTTTTCCTTTGTCAGTTTGTGAAAATATTGTGTTTCCTGATGCAGGATTAATTTAGAATGCAAAGTTATTTGATTAAATATGTTCTGTTATGACCTCGTACAGACCCAAATGTTGTTCCAGAGGTTCTGAATCTTAATCTTTGAGTTCAGCCGGTAACCTTGCCAAGAGAGATTATACTGAGGAACATTCTGACTTTGTAATTGGCTTCATATCCATGAATCCAGCATCATGGCCAGGGGCACCCATAAATCCTTCTTTCATTCAGGCAACTCCTGGAGTTCAAATGGTGACCGATGGCGATGGTTTAGGGCAGCAATATAAAACTCCATATTCTGTAAGTTTTTGCATGTTGCCATGAATCTTTTACTCATGTGCTTGGGATAAGTATGATCAAAGTAATATGGTATTGTTATTATACTGAAAGTAACTCATTTGGATGAAAAGGGGTAAGAGACAGGGCCACTGTACCATCTTAAGATCAGACAGAGGCCGAGGTAGGCCTCTGCATCGACATTGAAAATGAAACAGAATTAAAATAAGTGTTGTCAACGTAGTCTATTAATCGTTTATACTCTTGTTGAAGGTCTGACTGCTGTTCTTTTGTTGCTTTTGTTTGGGTTTTGCCTTAGCTTGTTTTAATATGTGCTTGTGCCAAGTTGCTCTGCTTGCTCAAGGCTCTCCATTCTTCCCTTATTTGTATTTTGTTATCCTTTCATCCTTTTGCAGAATTTAACAAATTGTATTTCCTGATGAATTTTGGGTTAGAGCTCTGATGAATTTTTTTCACTAATGTTGTGACTAGTTTTACATTGAGATTTCATAGGTTTTACTATTTATGTACATAAGTTTAATGATGTTGAATATTAGCTAGTCTGTTTTTGAAATCTGAAACAAATTATGTATTAAATTGAAGTACTAATTTTATCTAATACTATAGTATAATAAGAAGAAAATTTATGATTTTTATCACTTTGCATCATGAAAATTGATATGTATCATCATTGGTTCTGCAGGAAATGGACTTACCAGTTGGCAGGAGCGACAAATCCCAGAGAAGTACGTAGTTCGTTAATTTTCATTAATTTTCCCAAGTACTTATTTCAGTCCACTACTAATCTATATGACTTTAATAAATATAAAGTTGTTTTGATAATGATTTCGTTTTCAGCTTTGGTAGCCCTGAATTTTTATTTATTATCTTTTGCTAACAAAGATTTATAGTCCTCTAATCTCTGTGTTCTTCATTCAGACATATGTGCGTATGTTTACTATAATAATGTTTATAGAAAAGCTAGTAAAATCTTATTATACTAATTAAAAATTTTACCTACAGATTTGCTACGAACTTGCTTTGTAAAACCATAGCTATATAGTTAGGATAAAAAACTTTTGAACTTCATTTTGCTACGTATTTGTTGGGATTTAGCTATGTCGTATATTATTTTAGTTGCGAATTAGATAGGAAATATTATTTTAATCCACAGAAAACCATAGATATTGGACTTTTACTTGGTACTAGCAACGAATTAGCTACCATTTCCTTCGTAGCTAATCACAAATTTTCTTTTAGAGATGGCATTAAAGTTGTAAAAATCGGGATTTTGCTTCAGGTCGAAAGAGAAGAGCAAAATCAACAATCGTAAATTCTCACTCGAAATCGAAGGATTTTACTTAACTACGTTTGTAGAATTGATATAAAAAATTGTAAAATTGTAATCATAGATTTTCTTTTAGAGATGGCATTAAAGTTGTAAAAATCGGGATTTTGTTTCAGGTCGAAAGAGAAGAGCAAAATCAACAATCGTAAATTCGCACTCGAAATCGAAGGATTTTACTTAACTACGTTTGTAGAATTGATATAAAAATTTGTAAAATAGCAATCAAAATCGATCGATTTTACCAAAAAAAATAATACTAAATATATGTTATAAATGGTATATAGTCATAAATGACTTGATTTATAAGAAATCGTAAAATCGCGATCAAAATCGATGGATTTTGCCTATTATGGGATTCTACTATGGATTCGAGTCGTTGAAGGTGAAGATAGTTGAAAATCCTGGATTTTAGGATTTAAGTCTGGATTTTGACAAAAATGTATGACACATTGCTCTTATGTTCATACTATGAGCATTGTTCGAACTATTTCCTCAGAGAATCAAGGTGTTGGGAGAAATGTTTTGGACCATTAGAATTTTCTACAAGAAAATATAAGATTTGCTAGGATACTTGTGCTACAGAATCTAATGGTAGCAAATATCAGAATAATTAGCTACCACTTGATTGAAATTAGTTTTATTTAGATTTTTTATATTTAAATAATTTTATGTCAAAATCTATTTTGTTAAAAAAATATAATAACACATTCTTGCAGAACACAGTGCACCATCTCGCAATCTATAAACACATTTTCTCATCGTCGCCGAACTCCACCGTTGTACCTCTGTAGCGCCGATTCTCCACCACCTCGACTAAATTGAGAACGCCTCAAAAAGTCAGAGACCATTTTGATTGTTAAATCAAAAGGTAAGTATGACATCAAGTGTAATTTCATCAAACTTGGAAGAGATCGATCTAATTTACCGTTTCTTAATATCTTCATCCAGATTATTTACCATGATGAAGGTGTTAGAATTAATTGGTTAATTTACTTAATCAGCCATAATCACTAATGTCAAATGAAGGTTGGTATAAAACAAGGCAAATAATGGCAACCTATATCACTTGGAAAACAATATTATAGGAAAATGAGGAGTTCATGTCCAAGCAAGAACATACCTAGCTAACAGTACCCTTATTGTGGTCAATGTTTTCCTCGATGAAGCTCATAACAACTGAGGATAACATGTCTTGATGATTACTTTATGCATGATTAGCTCGTTTAATTATATGCAACTTGTGATTTGATATAACCTTAGCAAACTCGTGCGCACTTTGAACAGGGATAATTTTGTCAAAAGAACCGTGAACTATAAGAACCCTGCCATATATGATGTAATTTGGCATTAGCATATTTATCCATCAATGTAACTTGATAAGTTTATCAACGAAGAAATGGAGCCAAAAAAAAAAGAAAAAGGAGAAGAGGCAGCTTTTCCCCTAAGATGCATTCTTTGTCAATCTGCAGGCACGCTTCATGCATATTTGTACTGATGCGATCCATTAAACTTTCCTTAGTAACACAGTAATCCAAACTTCGTGCAACAGTAGATGTCCTCAAATGATCAATTAATAAATAACATAGTAATTCAATGCGTATGTGTTCTAAACTCAAGATAGTTCATGATTATGTCTAGCTTGAACTTTGTGCTTGTGATATTATAAGCATGAGTAAACAATTTACCTATCCTTGTCTTCACATCAATAAAATCGTCATTCGTAATTCTTTCCAAATAATCTTTACCAAGGCGTTCTTCGATGCTTGCCTTCAGATCATAACGTCCAGAGAGGTTGACAACAGTTTTAATGTCATGATATTTGTAAGCATACATAAGCACTATGTCACCTCCTGCATCACAACACAAAAACAATTACTATTAGTCCAATCAGTCTAGACAAATTTACGTGAAAGGAAATAAGAATTTGAGATAATGGATTGGTCAGAACTCAGAAGTTCACTGACAAGTCAACTTTTAAGAACTATAGATGTAAATATAATACTAGTTAACAAATAACAACTATCTTAAAATGAAATATAATGATAAAGTTCATATCTAGCACGGTTTTGCAAATAGTTTCTTTATATTTCAACTTATTGACCACGGGTTTTGGGTTTGAGTAAATTTTTGTTACTATTTAAGTTTTTTTTATATATATTTTAAGGTTATCATTTGTCAATTCTACTCCTTATCTTTTTTTGGTAAAAAAAAAATTATTTTTATCTTTTTCAATAAAATTAATTAATGTTATCTATTGGAAAAACTAATTTTTTTTTAAGCAAAGTTTGTTTTTGTTATCTTTAAATTTTGTTACAAACAATGGTTTTAAGAAGAGTTAAAATTACATAAATAAGATAAGTAGCAATTGTTAAAAATTTCAAATGCAAAGTTAAAGACAAATTTAAGAGAAGACAAATTCATAGGGTATTTACATATTTACTCTAATATATATAATATAAATGCTTAAATATATTTTTAATCCGTCTGGGACTAATCTCATATGTATCATTTTATTTTTGAATGATTTTTAGAGATCATTAATTCATTATAAACACCTTTCCCACAATATTTTAAAAAATAAAAATAAAATACCAAGGAATGATCTTAAAAGTTCAAACAACCAAAATTTAAGGGTGATAGATCTCTCACTCTTACAATTTTACATGGAGGAGTCACTAAAAAACGTTTTTTATTTTCACTAAAAAAACATTTTTTTTAGACCATGTAAATATCTTTTATATTTAATATTTAATACGTATTATCTTTTATAAAATTAGTCATGACTTAGTAGTAAAGACATAATTAATTGGTGGTCAACAAATCTCTATTACTCATTTTTTTTTAAAACATAACGTACGATTTAAGTCAAAAATTCAATTTTTATTAAAATGCTTAATTATCGATTTTGGATTCATTGGATTCAATCAAAATAATTAATATTGAGTAGTAGATGTTAATTAATAATAAATACACTATACCCATGTTTTGACATGAATAAGAACTAAATATTATTGTAGGAGAAGATAACTTAGAAGGGAAAAAAATGGGTCATTTGTCATTTCTTGTGGTGGTTTTTCATTTATTTGTTGCATCATGTTATTCAATAAAATTTGTAGATGTGGATACTATTTGCAAGAATGCCACAAATCCTTCATTTTGTTCAACTCTTCTCAAATCAAATCCCAGTGGAAGTGGAGATCTCATTAACCTTGCACAATATACCCTTAATGTCGTTCGTACCAATGTGACAAACACAATCAAACAAATCAACAAGTTAATTAGACAAAGTGTTGGATATGAGGCTGCATGGATACATTACAGCAGTTGTTTAGCAGATTTTGGTGAAGATATTGGTGCCCTTCAGTTCATTGATGGTGCTGAAGGCGTTTTGAAGGATGGAAATTATACTCTGGCTCTTGATAGTACGATTTCAATCGAAGGCCGTATGTATATGTGTGTGTCAGGGGGGAACTCACCAAGTGACCCTCCTTTTCATGATACATCTTCTCTCCCAAAATATGTTTACATGGTCAATCAAATTTCTGAGATTATTGAAACTATCTTAAATTATCTTGTAAAAACCTAATTCATTTAGGCACAAAACTAATAATTACAGGATTAGATGATGAATGTTTTAGAGAATTACAAAATAAATATTTTGATATTTTATGTTGTCTGATATTCCTTTAATTTGCATTGGTTAGCTTAGCATTCTAAAAAAAGTGATGATTAATGGTGTTAATCAAGGGAAATTTTTCTCTCTGTAAAAACCTCTCTCTAGATCTCCACCGTCACCCTCCTCCGATCCAATCCAACCTTTATCTGCCGTGATGTAGATTCAATTGGTCAAAAATAATGGAGAGAGAAAAAGGAAGAGAGAGTATAAGAACATCAAGTAAGTATGATAGAAAAAGTTATAAGAAAATAGTTGTACAAATATCATTTCTCATTCAGATATTTCCCTTTGAGCCCCTCTTCATTTTATCAATGTAGTGATTCATATTGTTAAGGAAAATCCTAACAAATATATTAAGGAAAATGTTAAAAAATCATATATAATAATTAGGATAACACTTGTGTACCATTGAGATTTCCTAAAAAAAAAAAACTTGTGTACCATTGAGATACCGATGTTATATAACATTGGCCAATTAGGATCCCAATGGTACACAAGTGCTATCCATAATAATTATATCTTAGAAAGTGTGTAGGCCATGTTTTAAGAGATTAATGGTCCTGTTAATCAGGCCTGCCAGGAAAAATGAGTTGTATCTCATGGAATTGTCGGGGTGTGGGTAGCCCGAGCACAATTCTGAATCTTAAATACCTGAACCAGACATACAAGCCGGATGTAATAATACTTTTTGAGACTCTTTGTCTTTCTAATAAAATTGAGGAGTTAAAATATATCTTGAATCTCGATTCTTGCTTTTGTGTTGATCGGGAAGGTAGAGGAGGTGGTATAGCTATTCTTTGGAGGAACTCTATTAGTTCTAACATCACAAATTACTCACAAAATCACGTGGACCTAGAAGTTAAAGATAATCAGAAAGGAATGTGGAGATTAACAAGGTTCTATGGCTTTCCGGAGGGAGGTAGGCGCAAAGCTTCTTGGAATTTCCTAAGAAATTTAGCAAATTTATCTTCGTTGCCGTGGTGTGTCATAGGAGATTTCAACGATATTCTCCATGTTTCAGAAAAGAAAGGAAGAACAGATAGACCTAATTGGTTAATTAATGGTTTTCGTACAGCTGTATCTGATGCAGGTTTGATTGACATCCATATGGAAGGTTATGAGTTCACGTGGTTCAAAAGCTTGGGTACGGAAAGGGCGGTATAAACTTTGCTTAGAGGTATATCATCTGGATCAGATGATGTGGATGAAGATGATGAGAGGGAGGATGGACTACTCCTAGTTTCAGAGGATGTACTAGATTCTACTATAATAATTTCATCAGCAACAGTGTGAGAATCAGTATTCACATTACACATGACATATTCACATTACACATCTCATTTAATGCTTATTTATTTGTTTTATGTAAATCAAAAATTAAAAAAAATAAATGAAATATTTTATAATAATTCAAATTGTTACCTATTTTAAAAATCTACTAATAATGACCTTAAGTTTTCATTGATTGGATTCACTTTATAAGAAAGAAGAATGGCAATTGGGAACATTCGTATCATATTTTATTTTATCTTCCAAAATTTGATTTGATTTTTAGCATTTGTCCTTATTTTAATTCACTTTATTTGTCAATTGGATTCACTTTATTTGTCCTTAAATAATCGATAATTATTTTGTATTTCTTTTGTATTTTTGGATTGTGACTGCATCTTGCTTGAAGTAGAGGTCCTCTCCATAGTGCTTAGCCATGTTTCTCTTCCGGAATGTAACCGTTCTCGAGGCGTATGCTGATGTAAGCTTCACATACTCACGAGTTCAAAGAGAGTGTGTTTGTTGTTCACACTTTTCAAAAGATGTAAAAAAAAGTTTTGCATTTTGAAAATTTTGCTTCAAGTATTGTCATCAAAAATAGAAGAAGTTTTTGCAAATAGAATAAAATGAGAGTTCCAAATAAATGGCACAGGCTCAAATTAATTTGAAAGAGTGGTGACCCGCCAAGGGCGTGGTTCCACGAATCTTTAAAAGTTTGGAAAATGGTAATTATATGGGAAAGGTACATTGAACACAATAACTGTTATTCTCCCTAACAACTTTGAATTTCCCCTGTCCTGAGTCTTCGATTTGTGGACACTTCGAATCTGAGGTCTTTTGATAGCTGGATGCCCCAAGTGGACTGTGTCTGACTGGATGCAGTTACTTTGCCATGATCCTTAACTTAGATCGCCCTTGTAGTTTTTCGACCTATCAGGATAATCATTTTTGTTTATGTCTCTAATTTTTTCCTAGACCGCCCTTTTGGGTTTTCAGTCCACCGAGACGCTTATTTTTGCGTAAGTCACCTTTTCAGGTTTGCGACTCATCGAGCCTTTTTGTTGATTTTTTGATTTGATTGATTTTTTTGTATATTTTGACAAAGTATTTCTTGGCTGCAACGACATGCGGGTTTGTCAACATTTGTAGTCACACGAGCCATTGCACATGGGTCTTCATAGTTAGGCGTCCACTTGCCCCTGGAGTTTGGTTGGAAAGATATTGTATTTTTAGCACAAGGTTTCTTGAAATCCACGGGGACGAACCTTCTTGTTGGAAGTTTGTTTCAACCTCTCTTGATATAGTTGTGCAAGGCCGTACTGCATTTAAGTTCAATCAAGCCTGGATTTCAGCAGAACTCCTATCGACAAGGACTTCGACGACCTCCATGTTGTATACTGAGGGAAGGAGGGGGGTTTCCCCTGTTGAAGTGTCCACTTGAAGTATGATGGCAGCATCTCGTGCCAGTCTTTGTAAGTGAATGCCCTTTTCAGGACACTCTTGATATTTTTGTTTTCGACTTAGACAGCTAAGATGCTCCAGTAGGCGCGAAATTTCATCGGGAACTTCATCTTCATTTTCTTCGAGTTTCAGACACAGGGAATTCAAAGTTGGAAGAGAACACAAGGTTAATATGTTCAACGGGTTTATTAATGCATGATTTGATTATTGATTTTGACAAGCAAGTATAAGTTATGATTATGCAGTTTTGAGAATGAAATTTTTTTGGTTTTTCGTATTACCATTTTTCCTGAAAAAGCACAAAATAAAATAAAGCAAAGTCGGGATCAAGACGACCTTGTATTGATGATGACAATTCATAAAGCAAAAAGCCCTACACAAGTTCACTTTCGTCTCGGGCGGGACGAAAGGATTTTTGAAAAGTATAAAACAAGAAAAAAAAACATTATTTGAACATCTGAGCAGTAGAAGGAACATCAAAAACGACACAATTGCAGCTATCCACTCTATTTGTCGCAATACTAGGTAGTATGATCCGGCAGTAGATTAAATTGCGCGTCCGAATTCAACCTTCGAAAAGCAAGTTATTGGCTTTAATCAACTTCTGGACTTCAATCTTCAAAGAGTGACAGTGCTCGACGTCGTGGCCGGGTGCTCCTTGATGGAAGGCACAAGAGAGGTCAGGTTGATACCAAATTGGCAACTCGTTAGGCACTCGAGGAGGCGCTTTAGTTTGGAGAAGGTTCTTCTGGAACAGGATGGGGAGTAACTCCGCATATGTCATTGGGATTGGGTCCAACTGCATCCTTGGAGCCTGTTGTCAAGGCTGCTGTTGATGTTTGGCGTTCGGGTCTTTGCTGGAACTGCAGCTGATCCTGTGAAGCTACCAGTGAAACCACCAGGGTACTCAGTCTCTCTAACTCGACCTAGAGAGTCGTTATCTCCTTACGAATGCTCTTGAATCTCTTGTTAAAATTGATATGTTCTCTCTTATTGTTTGCACGAGTGTTGTGGGTGCGAGTTCATTTTGGACTTTTGACAGTCGGACAACTTTTGAAACGGGTTGACCCTTTATGGAAAAGAGAAACTTGTGAGACTCGGATTTGAAACTATGAATGCAGTATGATGCATGATATGTTTATGCAAAAATAGACACATTTTTATTTATCGAAGGGCTTGTAAAAGTAGTTTTGTAAACATCATAATTGAAAATTTTATTGAAGTACTGCAAGATAATTCCCTTTTTAACAAATTAAGCCAAAGGATAGACCCCAAAGTATAAAGGAAAGCTAGAAAGCCAACAAGTCCAAAAATCTCTCAAGCTTTTTAGGCCAGTGGATCATCAGAGTAGGAATGTGCGCCGGAAAAGAAGTCCATACGCTTTTTCTTGTGAGCATATCGGTCGAGCAACCTGTCCTTTACCAGGAGAAGTTCATCCCTCTCGATCATTTGTCGTCTTTGCTTGAGGATTTCACTATCCTTCTGTTCCAACTGTCCACTCATTGTTTCCATCTGGAGCGTAGTTTCATCGTACCTCCTCTTCCAAGTGGCTCTTTCATGGGTCAATTCAGTTATCCGCTTCTGTTACTCCTTCTCGGTATCAAAGGTCATAGGCATAGGTGGTGCTGGGGTGATAGCAGACAGAAACCTTGGTAGCTTGTATGGCATCCCAAATTGGGTAGCTCTATCGATGACCCATTGAGTATAGGATTCGTGGACGGTACCTGTCTTTCTTCCCAATTGGCCTTTATCCCTCCTACGAATGGTATTCCAAGCTCGCACAACTTATTCCCTCATTCACCGGATGTCATTTTGGTTGTGATAATACACGTTCTCTAGGTGAATATTGCGCAGTTTTTCTTCCATGGGGTACTTGAACTGACGCCTAGCGAGAACAGGGTTATAGCTGATTCCTACACGTATACCGAGAAGAGGTACGTTATTGAATTCTCCACAACTATTAATGATAGTTCCCTTGTCATAGGCCGAATTGTACCACACTACATCAGCTGGGATAAGGGACATAAGCCTTTGGGACCAAAGAAGGTTTTCTGGATTGGTTGTGAAGCGAGGGGATCAGGGCAGATGGGAGGTGATCCACCTATATAGCAGGGGTGCACAACAAAGGATGGTTCCGCGACCCGCTAGGGTGCGTTCATGGATGGAATGGTATGTGTCGGCTAACAAGGTAGGGACAGGGTTCTTTGAGAGGAAGATGTGGATGACATTAATGTCAACAAAATTGTTAAGGTTAGGGAAAAGCACAAGGCCATATGTAACACTCTAATTACTATTTTATTATTTTTAGTTGCTTTGAAATATTTTATTCGAATTTTTAAATGATTATGTGAATATGTGGTGTTGTTATTTGATTTATATTTTATTATATGATGATTAGTAATGATTTTTGTGTGATTTAATAAAATAGGAGGAAAATAATATTTATTTAGAATTATGGGGGTTAATTAGAATTAATGAGTTTTAAGGAGGGAGTTAAGAGAAAGAGGGAGGTTATGTTTTAGGAAAGAGGAAGTCAGTAAGGCAGAAAAACATTTTTTCACGTTCAGTAAGAAAACAGAGCAAAAACCAGAGTTTTGGGAGAAAGGGAGAAGAGCTAGGAAGAGAGAATCCATCCATTTTTGCTGTAGAACTCGCTGAAATCAGGTAAGGTGGAGATTATCTTTCAATAGTAATAGATTGTACAACCTTGATTTTGAATTTAACATGAAATTTTGAAAAATTATGAAAATTGAGATTTAGGGTTGGAGTGTGATTATGGGGGGATAATGGTGTAGATTGTACTGTAATGATGTTAGAATGCAATCAGGTTATAGGCAGAACCTTATTATACTTCTGTAGATTGTTTTGGGGTTGGGAATTGAGAAAAATGGGATTTTTGGGAGAAAACTGCATTCTGCCCGTGCTGACATTCATCGCTCGCCGTGGCGAGCAGCATGACTCGCCATGGCGAGTGAGCAATGTTTATAGCCCGCCTCGCGAGCAAAACCACTCGCCACAGCGAGTAGGGCCTTAGAAAATGTGATTTTTGAAATGTTGTTATAAGGCGTGGGAGGGATAGTTTTGTGTACCTTAATATTTTTAGAGATGACTGGGACAATTTTCAGATTAAAAAGATGATTAGGTAGCTTAAAAATGATGTTTTGGTGAGAAAAATGTCAAAAAGGCCGAGAGCTCCCAGTTCTACTCGCTCCCAGCTCGCCCCTAGCTCGCCTAAGGCGAGTAGCCCATTCTTTGAGCTCGCCATGGCGAGTAGATATACTCGCCGAGGCGAGTAGCCCTGTACCCGAGGTGGTTTAAATGTTTGATTACTTGGTTGGTTAAATTTGGTCGACGATAATAGCATGGTTGTTGGTGTATTTGTATATGTCTATTTTATGCTATTGAACTTAGTTTCAAAGGTTGGAGTATCATTGATTGAGTTGTTGGAATGTAAGTCATACCTCGTATATGCATTTGTCGAGTTGTTGTTGTTGTCGTCCAAGTTGGGGAGTGTGTCTTAAATGATTTAGGCACAGCTGTTGTTGTCATAGTAGCTGTTGTTGTTGTTGTTGGTTGTATGCTGATATACACCATGGAGTCATTTTATACTTATATGCATCGTTGAGGGCTCATGCCCTGGAATGTTTATCATTCAACTGTTGAGGGCTTATGCCCTGGGATGCTTTAACCATCCAACTGTTGAGGGCTTATGCCCTGGGATGCTTTAACCATCCAACTGTTGAGGGCTCATGCCCTGGAATGCTTGTCATTCAACGCGCGTAAAATGGTACCACATGCATATTGCATTTGTTGTTGTCGTCGGTGCATTGTCGGAGTCGTTGTTGGTGAGTCGTTGTCGTTATTGTGGTTGTTGTTGCTAGTGGAGTTTGAAGATGATGTTAATGTTGTTGATTTATTGTAAATGGTGCATATTGAATTACTATGTTGATATTTAGGGTGTTAGATTCATTGATAAGTTATACTTCTATTATTTATTGTTTGAGAATCTCACCCCTTCTGTTGGAATTGTCGTCTTGTGGGCAAGTGCAGGTAATGAAGGCTAGTGAGATGTCGGCTCTTGTGTCTTAGGGCTCTGATACGTAACGGGATGGGGAACCGTTGTCTTTTCTTGCATTCCTTTATGTATCATATCTTAAAGAACATGTTGTTGAAGATTTATTAGTTGGATGATGTCTTAACTTGTTGAGGCCTTTGGGCCAAAGATTCTGTTGTATTTGAATGTTGACGACTTTAAAATAATAATTTCCGCTGCAGATTTTATAAAATGAGATTTGTTGTTATTTAAATAGTTTTATATTCTATTTAAATAAATTTTGAAAAGTAGACGTAATACTCCGTTGAGGTTGAACTCTGATTATATTATCATATTTACGTTGTTTTGGGAAACGGGGTGTTACACCATAGATGAGTAGGGCGAGGATAGCATCAAAGGCGTCATTATTGGAGGTTTCGTCGAAAAAGGTGGCTTTTTGGTAAAGGAAGTTGGTTGAGAAGCACATGAGTTTCCCCTTAGGTTGGAGGTGGGCTTTTACCTCAGCGGTCGTAAGGTGGAGAGCTGTAGCAATAGCAGAGTGTTTAGGAGTTTTTTCGAGACCACTGAAGGGTACCTTGTCAGGTATTAATAGATCGGTCCAATGGGAGTATTCCTCAAGGGTAGGGACCAATTGGTAATCCGGGAACCCAAAACAGTGATAGGCCGGGTCATAGAACTGGACAAAAGTTTGGAGGAGTCCTTCATCAACATCCGTCTTGACGATACCGAGTAAGTTTCCGTAGTTTCTATGAAAGCGTTCTGAGCAGGCCACCTTTCTTCCTAGCTTCCTTAAACTCAAGAGATCCGGTTTTATGAAATTGTACTGCCTAGTGTGCCTCGTTGGAAGAGCCATGCCCTATGATGTTTACAATAAAACTTTATATAAATCCTTCGATATTTAATGAATGAAAAAGTATTTATGAATGAATGCATGGTTATGCTAAAACATGGTTTAGGCTTTTAGGCCCATAATGTTGGAGCAAAGGGTGAGTACGCCATGTGGTGAGGACTATGGTTTCATTTGTACCTGTATCACGGGTTCTACAAAGTTCCCAATGTTTTCAACCAGTTTCGAATTTTTATCAGGTGACGGGAGTACTCCCATTCCAACAATATCCGTAGGATAGTCTTGTTTGGGTGTAGTATCGCGTATCGACTAATTCAAGAGTACTCTCGATTAGCCACCGCACTATGTCCTAAAAGGCCAAGATGGGTTAAGGGTAACTAAGGTTCTCAACTTTGACGGTCCCTCGAAAATAATGTGTCAAACATGAGTACTCACGTTGACGAATATACTTCCAAGATCCCTCCGTTGAGTGGGGTCATCACATGTGCCAAAACCGAAGAGTACTCTTGGCCTGGGACTATGATACCGCCGTCCTATCTTATATTTCACTCAAGCCCGGGTGTAGGACTTTATTATCTCACCACTCACGAAGAAAGGAGAAAGAAGAAGGAGAACACATATACAAGTATTTCCATCTTTTATTTTTTGTTTTTGTTAAGCAAGTTATAGCACAAAAATTTAAACAAAGTCAAGTTAGGCTTAACCCTCAAGTCTCATCCCCAGTGAAGTCGCCATTTCTGTCGCGTCATTTTTCGGAGATCAAGGCTATTTTATTAGCTTTTGACTCACTAAATTATTTCACGACTTTGATTTAAAAAAGATTTGAATTTGTTGGGGTCCGGGGGTTGGTTATACTTAGGAAAGGTATTAGCACCCTAAATATTCGTAGTACTCTACAAGAACCTTTCGACTTTATTTTACTTTTTGTGCTATAACTTTCTTATTTTTGTTTTAAAGAAGGAATTTGAAAATAGAGATTAAAAGAAAAGAAAGAAGCCTATTATCTACATTTTTTATTGATTCAGAAGGACCAGGTCCTTTGCCTACATACCCGTGAAGGATCAGAACCTTGTAGTTCGGGGTAAAAATTCCGATTGATTTGTTTTGTGTTTTTTATTAGTTTTGAAAAATGTTTTAAAAGAAAAAGCCAAGTGGCAAATAAGAAATTGGTTTGTGTTTTTTAATATTGAAGAAAATGGACTCATGATAAAATTAAATTGATTGACGTTTGATTTAAGAAAATAAAATAAAAAGACGATCACTTGATTTAGGATCAAGGTTTGTTTATAAAAAATGTTTTTTGTTTTTTGTTATTTGAATGTTTTTTGTTTTTTGTTTGACTAAACTAAAATTAAAGCTAACAGAGCGAGAATATAAGGTGTATGTGACTCATGGTGGCGTTGGACCGCCACAAGGACCTTTTACCTAAGCTAAAAAAGCACGAAAGTAGACATACACCTACTCACGCACACGTGCACCTAAGCTATTACAAAAAAACCTATTAATACATTATAGAGTCTGCGGTAAAATAAATAAATTACATTGAATCTAAATATACATTCTAAAGTCCATGTGATGAAATAAACGACAAAGAATTAAATATGCATGCGATGATTATGATAATTAAAAAAATAAAACATAGAATTAAAATGCGAAAAATAAAGATGCATGAAAAGAAAAAAAAATGAGATGCGAAGGGGGGTGTAGAAAGCGAACAGGGGTGTAAAAATTAAAAAGAAGGGATTGGGCTTAAAAACCTTGCTGGGTCGGTTTATGGGTAACTGGAGCGGGTTGTCTGGACCGGTTCGGGTCTGGTGGACCTATATATATAGGGTGTAAAACCACTTTTTCATTTTAAAAAAAATTCCTCTCTCTTCTTATTTCTTCCCAACCGATCCTTCTCTGTTCTCTCTCTTCTTCTCTGTACTTATTTCCCAGCCGTTTCCGACAAGCCTATGAAGGTCGCCGTGGTTGCCAGTTTCTGGCGCAGTGGACGCCGGCCAGAGGCGACGGCACCGCCACGCTGGATTAAAAAAACCCTTTTTAAAAAAAAAAATTAGTTTTTTCTTCTCGCCTTCCTCTCCCTATTCCGATTTTGACACTAGAATTCCCAAAATCAAACCCTAAACTTCTAGATCTAAGAAAGAAAACAAGAAATTTTTTTACCTTTTGGTGTGAATTCAGCTTTGTTTGGTGTGTTGTTGTGACTATTTGTTTTGCAGGTTTTGTTCCTTCTTCCTTGGTCCGTCGTGGTGTAATTTTGTCCGGATTTGGTTCTGTTGTACGGTCGTGTAACAGTTTTGGTTTGATTTGTGTTGTGTGCCGCGTGTGTGTTGGCTTGGCTCTGTGCGTGTGTGTTGGTTTGGTTATGTGCGTGTGTGTTGTTGTGGTGCGGTTTTTTTCTTGATTGTGCCGGTTTTTGGCCGGTTTTGGATTCTGAATCCGCGTGTTCCTGGATCGATGGATTCGATGTTGTGAATTGAGATGCTAGTTTTTGTGAATTTTGGCTGCTGGTTCTTTTTCCATGAAATCCCCCTTTTGTGTTGTGCGATCTCACTGTTTTTATAGCCTTAGGGTTTGTTTCAATTGAGCCGAGAATTGTGACTTCAGATTGGAATGGAAAAAACGGCATGAGCCTATAATTGCTGCAAATTTGGATGGATCGGATTTATCGGACTAATCTTGGACAATTAATAACAAAGGTAGAAAATAAAAATAACAATAAAAATGAATGTGATTTAAACTAAGAAAATAAAAATGACTAATTAAAAAAAAAAAAGAATTAAAATACAAATTGAGAAATTAAATAAAAGATGGAAATTAAAAGATAAGAATTAAAAATGAGAGAAGAGGGCCCGAATCGGAACAAAAAATGAGGTATTTTAAAATATCTCTTTGCCGAAATTTCGTCTGAAAAGTCGGAGATTATTCCGGACCAACGGACGCGTGTCAGTGGTGTCTTAGATCAAAAAATGGAACATGACATATTGTTAGTTGTAAATTATTATAATAGAACGTAAAATTAACATGTATGTATGTTTTTTAATAAATATTCAGTAAAATATAATAATAAAGAAATTGTATTTCATCTAGATATATATTTTTTGTTTGTTTTTGTATTATATGGAAAATATTATTATGTATTATATTAGGTTAATATCAACCATATAAGTGAGATTAACACCACATCTTCACATAAAACTTTAAGATATTAGGCAAATTGGTCATCATACTTATATGTTGTTAAAAACCTTACATATTAATATATCCAAATCAAGTGTTCGACTGTCTTCGTCCGTAGTTATGTGATGTAGTCAAATAAGGTCAAAAGGAGACACATCATGTTCATAAAGGTGGATTGGTGGTGATTTCATGGAGGGAGTAGTCAAATAAGGTCAAAAGGAGACACATTATGTTCATAAAGGTGGATTGGTGGTGATTTCATGGAGGGAGGTTTATGTTCCTTTCTTTTACGAGAAGAAAGAAATGAAATTAAAAAAAAATTGAATACGGAAAAAGAAAAAAAAATAACATGAGAGAAACAATAAAGGGAGAAAAACGTAGTGTGTTTTGTCTATGAGAGTATAGAAAATATATTGAGTTACCAATAATTATATAAGGAATTGAAGATTTTTGGGTGATTATTATTAACAAAAAAATTAAACTTTATTAAAAAAAAATTGTATTATTTAAAATTTCTAATAAACATTTATTTTGTAATCTCATCATAACACATCATTTTTCATTGTCACATCCCACCAAGGTTGAATACAAAAGTTGAATACAAAAATAGAATGAAATTGAATGACATCCAAAAACGAAGTTTTACGGTTAGAAAAGGGTTAATTAAGTAAATGTTTCCTATAAATATGAAGATTTTTTGTTTTTAGTCCCTAGAAAATATGGAATTTTTTAATGGTTGTAACGTTTTCCTTTAGCATTTTTAGGGACCAAAAATGTTGACGGAAATTTTACTAGGACTAAAAATGTTGATAAAAAACGAATAAAATGTTCACAATTTTTTTTACAAAGACTAAAAAATGCGATTTATTTTTGTAGGGACTAAAAATGAAATTCTGGATATTTATAGTGACCATTTACTTAATTAACCTTACAAAAAAAATTACATCCAAACACTAACAAAATAGTTCATCATAATATTGAGACTACAGAGAGAGCCTACATTGAATCGGAATATCATATTAGACTGAGAGCAATCACACAAGTGATATTGACACCACAACTTCACTTAATATGTATTTGAGAATAAAAACTAAACTTTTTTTTTTCTTCATCTCTTCAATCATCTACCTAAACTTTGAAAAAATGTGTCATTATGATCGAAAAATGCGCCTCTTTTGGTTGCATATAATGATTTCAAAAAATGAGTCATTCTTTTTTTAAAATAAATATTTTGTCCTTATTGTTACTATTCAAATAAAAAAGTTTGCAACCGAAAATCAAATTTAAAAATTATTGTTTCGTTATTGAAAATTTTTGTGTTTAAAACTGTTGTTTTGTTGTTGAAAATTTTTAGTAGTCGAAAATCAAATTTTTATAAGCTAAATAAATATGTAATTAACGTCATTTGAACAAGTTTATTCAATAATATATTAACACGTGTTAGTGTTATTTTGTTGAACCAATCATATTACACTAATATACGTCGTGTTTTTATACTCTCACTAATCTATACCATATTAACATTTCAAAAACAATGGTCAACTTTCTAATATTAATTTTTCATTAATAATTTTTATTAAGAATTTTAAATTTGAAAATAATCTCTCCTAATTTATGTCTTTTATGGCTATATATTCTCCCTCGATTTCTTTGAGTTTCGTTCATTCCTTGGATCTCAATCGCTCCTTCATCATCTCCTTCGTAAATTATGAATGGTTTTTTTCCCCTATATATAAACAATTTGTTTTTCATCATTTTCATATTCCTCCGATCATTTGTTTTTCATAAGAATTTGTTTTTCATTTGTTTATCATGACTCATTTTCATTCTTTTTTCTCTATTGTGTGTTTTTAATCGTGTGATGGTAGATTATCAATTTAATTTTAATTTTGTTTTTAATTGTATCTAATTTTCAATTGCTAATGCTACTTTTTCAGGGTTCCATGGGAGAGCATATGACTCAAATTCCAAAAAAAAAAATGATTCGATTTCACCCTATGATACTCAATTTTTTACGACTTATTGCACATATCCAATCACATGGTTTGAAGAATGGTTGTGTACCAAGAGAAAAATAGATAATGTTTATTTGATAAGTCAATAGTTGACGATTTTTAATCTAAAATGATTGTACCGATTCTATATTATTCTATTGGAAATTCTTTTTAGATATTTGCTCATTCCTCTTTGCATATATTTCTTTTTTTTATGATTCTGCATTGTTTATATGTTTGATTCTCATTTGCACTCATTCTATGAAGTATTTTTTGTTCATTTTTTTTATGAGAAGTGAGCAAACAAGTTAAAAAATAAAGATATAAAATGAGTTTGACAATGAGATAAAATAAGGAAAAAAAATGAGTTTGTGCTTTATCCATGAGAGTATAGGGAATAATAGAGTGTGTTGCTGATAATTTTATTGGTTTGTTGAAGGAGTTACAAGTTTTTGGGTGATTATTTTACCAAAAATTTAGACTAAATAAAAAAACACCCCATATAAAATTTATAATAAGTGAATAACATAAAAAAACTAAAATTTAAGATAAAAAATTAAATCAAATGATATACAAGACAGTTCATCATAATGGTGAGACTTTGAGGAAGGCTAAACTCGGTTGGATAATCACATTAGACTAAGAGCAAACAAAAAAAGTGAGACTTACACCACATCTTCATCCAAAATCTTAAAACATTAAGTATATGAATCGTTTTACTTATATGTTACTCACCGTGTACTATTGCATCCAATGTGAAATTTTAACTTACATATGACATATTAACATCCCACTTAAGTGAAAGACTCTCCACATCCATGATCTGATAACGTAACCAAATAAGACTAGATGATGACACAACATGGTAAAAAAGGTGGGTTGTGGATGATTTCATGCAGGATCTTTTGTTCCTTTATTTCATGAGAATAGAGCAAATACATTAAAGAATAATAAGAAGATAGAAAAGGAATTTCACAACTATTGAATTGATATGAAGAAAAATAAGGAGTGTGTGCTTTATTCGTGTGAGTATTGAAAATAATAGATTGAGTTGTTAGTAATTTTACGGGTTTGTTGAATGAGTTAGATACTTTTGGGTAATTATTTTACCAAAAAATTAGACTAATAAAAAAATCACATCATATGAAATTTATAATAAGTATGTATATTGTCGCGTCAAAATAAAACAATTGCCTTTTTCGGTCTTGAAATTCCAAAAATACCAAAAGCGAAGGAATTTAAAATAATTGAGGTTGAATAAAAAAATATCATCAAGGAAAATGACATTCTATAACTAAAATTTAAGATAAAAAATTAAATAAATCACATCCAGAAAATAACGAAACATTATCATAATTTTTGGACTTCCTAGGAATTTTACATTGAGTTTGATCATTACATTTGACTAAGAGAAACCAGAAAAGTGAAATTGATAAAAAAAATCTTCAACAAAAAATTTAATGTATTAGGTCTAGGGGTCATATCAATTACATTTGACTAAAACTTTTTGTTAACCTAGATAAGAAAATACGATTTATTTTGTTATGAAATATTCTTATGATCATATTATTTTGTAGGTTAGTATTAATGTGCAAATAAACTTTTTATTTTTGCAAGATTCACAAGAATTAATAATTAAACTATATAATATTATTTTATTTATAAATCTCTAGCTCAAAATTGTAAACATGAACTTTTGGTTTTTGCCAACAAAGGTATCTAAATTCTATTTATGGGGCCAAATTATTAACATAAATTACAATAAACTCTGATACCTTTTTTTTTAAGGAAAACTCTGATACATTTCGTAACACGATAAATGTGATTGATAGCATATAAAAACATTAATCGTCACTATTAACATATATAAATAGTTAAAAAAAATCAATTCTCATTAAAAAAAAGTTAGGGAATCGATTTTTATCGGTTATCGTTGTTGTTATTATAATTTTAAATCAAAACCATAGTTAGTAAGTTGACCACAATGTCAAGATATAGTCAAATATAACTTTTGTTATTATATGGTAAGTTTTTCGGATATTTTATTTTGTAAGTTTTCATGTGTGTTGATATTTTATTTTGTTACATCATTATTCTTTTTTCTTTTTAATTCATATGGGTGATTGATAAATCTCTAAATAAATGGTCTAAGATAGCTTTACCAAAAAAAATTATTTATTTTTTATATTGATTATAATAATAATTGAAAATATTTTTAAAAAAATACTAATGATTAAGGTCCACCTTTGAACCGGTCCATATCTTGAATGACTAGAGGCTACTCAAATATGCATAAATTATGGAAATCTATAATAAACAACTAAATAATAAATCTCCCATAAAAAAGTTAATTAATAAATATTCACTCAATTGGAAGGAAGAAAGTTCAAAAAGATTTGCACAAATCCTCAAATATTTAAGAAACTTTTTTCTAAAGAACGAACATACATCGCGAAATAAAAAAATCTAAATACTATATCAAAAACTGTGTATTTAATTATTTAAAATTTAAAATATTGTTATCTATTAAATCATGAAAATAGGTCAGATCCATTTCCATAGTCTCTTAATTTGAAATAAATATAGAATGAAGAAAAAATTCAAACCTAATAAGAATTCATTAATCCAAATCAATTAAAGTCATCAAAATAATTTAGCCCATATGAGTCGTTTTGCCAAACCGAATAAAATGTATGGTTGAGACCTTAAAATTGAAACCCAACTTTTTTAGCACTTTTTATCCTGGCCCATATAGTATGATGCCTTTTAGGAATAGCCCTTATGAACTGTGGGTAGTCCGATCAGACAACATTACTTAAAATGCTAAATAATTAGTTATATTTATGAAACATTAAAGTGTTTATCTTCTTTTAGCCACACATATATTTTATTGGGAAATGCTAACCGATGCCCCCAGGGCACTGATTAAGGATATAAAAAAGGAAATTTTATAGTAGTTAATGCATTGAAATTGTGTAATTAATTTATAATAATGTCACAAACAAATTCCTTTTATGATAATAATTCCCTTTTATGTTATGCTTAACGAGTGCCCCGAGGGCACTGGTTAGCAGGACCCTATGGGTTTGTTGAAGAAAATGGACATAATTGAGTAATTATGCTACCAAAATATTAATCTCATTAAAATATTTCACGTCAATTTAAAATGTCTAATTAACATGTATTTTGTCAACTTAGTATAATGCATCTACAATTTTCCCTTTTCGGATTCCACCAAAGACCAAAAGTGAAGCAATTTCAAATAATATATGTTGAATAAAAAAAAATATTGTCTTGACAAAAAAAATTGCATGAAAGTGAATGACATTAACGACTTAAATCTAAGAATAAAAATATTAAATAAATGACACTCAAAAACTAACAAAACAAATTATCATAATGTTGAAACTTCCGGTGCAGCTTACGTTGGGTTCTATTATCACATTAGGTTAAGAGAAACCACAAAATTGAGATTGATAACGTATTTTCATACAAAATCTGTAGGCATATGTGTATAGTTCATCTCACTTATATGTTATTCAACACTTTCTCTTCTGTCCAAAGTAGAATTTTCAACTCATATTTGACACATTAACATCTTTCCCTTAAGTTGGGAGTCTCCATGTCTCTAATTATGTAACATAACCAAATAAGGTCAAATGAAGGCACACCATAGTAAAATAGGTGTGATGGTGGTAATTTAATAGAGGGAGATACATGTTTCTTTCTTTCATTAATGAAAGAAAGAAAGTAAAATGAAAAAGAAAGAAGATGAATAATGATAAAGGTAAAAAAAGAATTGTGTGTATGTCGACGATGTCGTAAGGAATGGATTGTGTTCTTGGTAAATATATATGTGTTGAAAAAGTTGGAGATTTTTGGGTAATTAATTTAGCAAAAATTTATACTCAATTTAAAAACGCCACATCATTCAAATCTTTTTAATAAACACAAATTATGTCAACTCAACAATCTAATGATCATTTTTCTATAGTTAAATCAAACTAAAGATCAAAAGTGAAGGACTTGAAATAATAGAGATTGATTAAAAAACAGTGCATGGAAGCACACAACATCCAAAAACTTACATTTAATATAAAAATGAAATAAATGACATCCAAAAACTAACAAAATAGTTAATCATAGTGTTCGGAGTTCTAATGAAGACTACGTTGGACTGGAACACCACATTAAGTTAAGATAGACCATACAAGTGAGATTGATATCACATCATCACCAAAACTCTAACACATTTGATATATTGATCACCTCACGTAAATATTTCTTAACATCTACTCTTGCTTCTAATATGGAACTTTAAGTCGCAATTAGTACATTAACATATCTTCATTAAGTATGAGACTCTCTTCATTTGAGATATGTTGATATATCCAAAAAAAAGTCAGACGAAGGCACAACATCATAATAAAAAAAATAAAAATAAAAAAGCTGCGTTGATGGTGGGTTCATGGAGGGAGGTTTATGTTTCCGTATGAAAAAGAGAGAAAGAAAAATAGAAAAAGAAAGAATATGAAAAAGAAGTCTGAACATAGAGAAATGATAAGGAAAAAAGTAGTGTGTATTTTGTCCATGAAAGTATTGATAATAGAGTGAGTGAGTTACTGATAATTTTATGGGTTAATTGAAGGAGTTAGAGATTTAAGAGTAACCATTTCACCAAAAAATAGACTCAAAAATAAATCCACATTATTTTGAAATGTTTAATAAACATGTATTTTATCAACTCAACATAAAATATTTGCATTTTTCCATTGTCTAATCCCATCAAAGTCAAAATTAAATGAAAGTATTTACAATGTATAGGCCGGATTTAAAAAATTGAATGAAAAAAGAGAGACAACATTGTGTCATATCATCTCACTTATATGTTAACTCACATATGACACATTAACATCTCTCCCTCAAGTGTAGGACTCTCTGTGTATATGATCTTATGAGATAGCAAAATAAGTCAGAGAGACAACATTGTAAAAATTGTTGGTTGGTGGCGGGTTCATATAGGGGTACTTATGTTTGTTCTCTTTTACGCGTGGAGAGAAAGTAAATTAAAAAAAGAAAGAAGATGAAAAAAGAATTTGAACATGAGAGAAACTATGAGGGGAAAAATTAAGGAGTATATGCTTTATCCGTGAGAGTATATATAATATAGTGAATGGCCAATAGTTTTATAAATTTATTGAAGGCGTTGAAAATTACTTGGTAATTATGCTACTAAAATATTAGACTAGTTACAAAATAAAATACCACATCAATTTAAACTGTTTAATAAGCATCTATTTGTTGATCTAACACATCTACATTTTTCATTGTAATCCCATCAAACACCAAAAGTGAAAAAATTTATAGTAACAGAGGTTGAATAAAAAAATTGCATGAATGGGAACGACATCTAAAAGCTAAAATTTAAGGTAAAAAAATGACAGTAAAAAACTAACAAAACAAATCACCATAATATTGGGTCTTTTGTGGAAACCTACAGTGAGTTGCATCATCACATTAGATACATGGGTCACCTTAATTACCTATATGTTGGTCAACATCTACTTTTGCACACAATGTGAAAGTCTTACTCTCAATTGACAAATTAAAATCTCTCCATTAAATGTCACAGTCTCCATATACGTGATCCACCACCAAGAACCGCTCCCCCACAATGTTGAACCAGGATATGATATCATCGTTGAACCTTCCCAGGGAGACAACAATGGTGTGGATTGACGCATTGGAGAAAGAACTGCCACACAAGTGAGAATGATACCTCATGTTCATCCAAAATTTTAAGGCTATGAGTTTTTTTTCAATTTATTTGTTTCTCAACCTTCACTATTTTATACAATGTTTGACTTTAATCGGCGCATGATACATCATAATGTTCTATATCTAATTTCTAGCTCGTGCTTGGCATGGGTGTCCATACTAGAAGTTTAACCCACACATGACACATTAACATCTTTCTATTAATTGTGAGACTTTTTGTGCATGTAATATGATAAGATAGCCAAATTAGTTCAAAGAAACAACGTGATAAAAATTATGGGTTGGTGACGGTTTCATCATATATGGATATTTTTATTCCATTTGTTCATGTAAATAGAGAAAGTAAATTAGAAAAATAAAGAAAATGAAAAAGTAATTTGAACATGATATCAATGATCATGGAAGAATTTAAGGAGTGCATATTTTACCTATAAGAGCATATGGAATAATGAGTTGCTATTAATTTTATGAATTTGTTGAAGGAGTTGGACACTATTGGGTAATTATGCTACCAAAATATTATACTCAATTAGAGAATTCTAAATCAATTTAAAATGCCTAATAAACATTTATTTCGAAGGATAATAAACATATATTTTGTCAACTCAGCAACACATATATTTTTTCATTGTCTGATCCCACCAAAGATCGACAATGAAAGAATTCGAAATAATAAAGGTTGAATAAAATAAAATTGAATGAAAATAAATGATATCCAAAAACTAAAATTTAAAATAAAAAATTAAACTAATGATGCCTAAAAACTAACCAAATAAATCATCATAATATTGGGAATTATGTGGGAGTGCACATTGAATTATATCATCATATTTGACTAAGAGTAACCACGTAAGTGAGATTGACATCACATCAGTATTCATAGTCTTAAAACATTAGGTATATGGATCATCATCTCACTTTCAAAGTCTTAAAACATTAGGTATATGGGTCACCTCACTTATATACTGCTCAACATCTCCTCTTGCATCCAATTTAAAATTTTAACTCACTTGACACATTAACATCTCTCCACTAAGTGTTGAACTCTCCGTGTGCGTGCTCCACCACCAAAAACCACTCCCGCTCCCCATAATGTTGAACTGGGATATGATAAAACTGTTGGGTCTTCTGGAGGAGTCAACAATGTTGTGGATCGACACATTGAAGAAAGAGCAACCACACAAGTGAGAATGATACACCATTTCTTCCAAAATTTTAAGGCTTAGGTATGAGCTTTTTCACTTAATTTTGGTTCCACTTTTACTCTTTTATCCAATGTTGAGCTTTAAATGACACTTGATAAATCACAATATTCTCTATCTTGAGTATGAGGAAAGTCTAGCCCGTGCTTGACACGGGTCCAAATACTAGTTCCTTTAATTTGCATTGGTTAGCTTAGCATTCTAAAAAAAATGATGATTAATTAATGGTGTTAATCAAGGGAAATTTTTCCCTCTGTAAAAACCTCTCTCTAGATCTCCACCGTCACCCTCCTCCGTTCCAATCCAACCTTTATCCGTCGCGATGTAGATTCAATTGGTCAAAAATAATGGAGAGAGAAAAAGGAAGAGAGAGTATAAGAACATCAAGTGAGTATGATGAAAAAAGTTATAAGAAAATAGTTGTACAAATATCATTTCTCATTAAGATATTTTTCTTTGAGCCCCTCTTCATTTTATAAATGTAGTGATTCATATTGTTAAGGAAAATCCTAACAAATATCTTAAGGAAAATGTTAAAAAATCATATATAATAATTAGGATAACATTTGTGTACCATTGAGATACCGATGTTATATAACATTGGCCAATTAAGATCCCAATGCTACACAAGTGCTATCCATAATATTATATCTTGGAAAGTGTGTAGGCCATGTTTTAAAAGATTAAGGGTGTGTTTGATTTGCTAAAAAATAAAGGACATGACAGAACAACTTCAGTTGTCCAGTGTTTGATTTGTAAAATTGTTTTAGGTACAGGACATACTAGAGGCAAGGGACAAGACAAAAACTGATATTTTTTGCCCTCACCAAACCACAACACAACTTTTTGTCCCACGTGCAAGTTGTATAAAATACCAAAATAGCATTTCGTCCCCCAAAAATCGTATAAATCAAAAAAAAAAAATTCAATGCTATAAAAATTTGTCTTGTTCTACCTTATGTTGTGATGTTCTGCTTGTACTGTTATGTTCACAAATTTCACCTAATTACTTTAAAACCACTTGTTTGAAAGCCCTAAATTATTATTAATAGTTTTTTTTAAATAGTTTAGTTGGAAGATTTGCATATTAGGAGTACAAATGGAATCCAAAATTTGAACTCTTTTATGACTAATAGTATTTTTTTGAAGTAGTTTATGAGTTAGAAATTCACCTCTTAAGATGAATGAATGAGATGTTTAAGATTTGAACATTAACTCGTGCATATATTAAGCAATGTCCATACCAAATTTAGTTAAGCTTACGAAGACTAATAATATTCTTTTTTAATATGAGTAAAATTAAAATCGTTGGAAACATTATTCCATCATTTCATCTCGATAGAACACGCTAGTTTATAAAATACTAGCAGTCTGCCAATACTCCTCATACCGCAAACAACCACTAGCAAGCTCTTCTTGTTTTGCACACAAGGAATATGGGGACGTCGTGTTCGTTCTCAGGTGTTGCTTCGTTCTTAGGTGTGGCTTATGATGTGCGTTGACATTGCCCACAACATAGTAGATTTAAATGCAACATAGATGTTTCCTTTTCGTAGGCTTGAAATCGTACATGTATTGGCATATGTATACGCGATGATGAAGCTTTTGTTTTAACAAAAATTATGAGTTTTTCTCCTTTATGTCCTATAAGTGTAGGCGAAGGAAAAGCTGCTCATGCTCCAGCAGAAGAAGTCATATTATCAGCTAGTCTTATTATTTATTTTAATATCTCTTATTGTATTAACGATGTTATTATAGATTAAATTGTATAAGCATCTTTATTTCAAAAAAATTATTCCATCATTTCACAAAAGGGTAGATAGCATTTTCATTCTGGAATGTGTACCAAATAGCACAACAATTCCTCAATGTATCGAAATTTCAAAATAATTTTTTATTGTGCTTCGTCAGTCAAAATAATCTTAACGTTAAAATAGTCTCTCAATATTGACATTAACTCCTTTTTTTACAAGTATCAATGTGATAGTAAATAATGACTTATACAGATTGATGTTAAAGTAACTAAGTACTACTTTTGTCCCTTAATACATGACTCTTTTATCATAATCACGAGAATTAAAAAATTTGATATTTGTATTAAAGTTGTTTGTAATCACTATCACTATTGTTATTACAATTTTATCTTTTTAATATAGATAGTTAGTTTATCTTTTCAACATGTTATTTATTGTTGATTTAAGAAAATGTTGTATACTAAATGAGGGTATGTATGTGACGCAGTACGAAAGCCTAGGCTAGCAAGCGCTAAACCTAGATAGGAAAGAACAAGTTTGCAAGCGACAAACTTGTGAAAATAGGGTTCCGGAATCCACCAGAAATTGAGAGAAAATCTCGAATAATTTTATTGAATCAAAAGTGTGCATCTTAGGCTACATAAGTTCAGCTTATATAGCGAAAGAAATAACAAACTCGTGGGCCAAAATAAAACAAAACGAAATAATAATAGGAAGTTCTAGAAAATTACTAAGATTTAGCTAAATAATAAATACTACTAAATTACTAATAAAACACTCCTACATCAGTCTCCTCTACCTCTGAAAAACTCGACCCCGAGTTTTCATTTTGATAAAGAGCTTCACATGCATGTTGACTCCTCCAATGAACAAGAGACCACCAACCTCCTGGATCCCATTGAAAAAATATAGTAGCATGCCGAATACTTTCTAGATCAATCATTTCACCCAAAGTAAGACCATGTAATAGCATGCTTCCAAAAGACATATTAACATCGTCCTCATAGAATGAATGATTTATGGAATATGGTGTTGGGATTAGCATAGACGCTAGCATTGCTTGGCCATAATCATTTCTCTCACATTCAATGCTCTCTGGTTGCTTGAAACATTCTTCCACACTTCCTATGTGTTCACTCCATAGCGACATTCTATAACCATGCACCTGGACATGAGGTTTAGATTGTTCGGTTGCCCAAGTATGATTAGGCTGATATGCTCCCATTGCAATTTCAGTGTCTCTAGTGCCTTCCATTGGTCTTTGGCTTATGTTGGCAGATCCCATTAACAAGTATTCATCATCCACTATCATTCCTTTTGAGTGAACATAAATCATGAATATTCTGTTCTTTTGAGTGAGTACCTGAGGATTGTTTTGTCTTGTAAGTCCAGCCTCCTCTAATGCCTTGTAAATTGTTCCATACATCCTTAACAATATGAATCACTACATTGATAAAATGAAGAGGGGCTCAAAGGGAAATATCTGAATGAGAAATGATATTTGTACAACTATTTTCTTATAACTTTTTCTATCATACTTACTTGATGTTCTTATACTCTCTCTTCCTTTTTCTCTCTCCATTATTTTTGACCAATTGAATCTACATCGCGGCGGATAAAGGTTGGATTGGAACGGAGGAGGGTGACGGTGGAGATCTAGAGAGAGGTTTTTACAGAGAGAAAAATTTCCCTTGATTAACACCATTAATCATCATTTTTTTTAGAATGCTAAGCTAACCAATGCAAATTAAAGGAATATCAAACAACATAAAATATCAAAATATTTATTTTTTAATTCTCTAAAACATTCATCAACTAATCCTGTAATTATTAGTTTTGTGCCTAAATGAATTAGGTTTTTACAAGATAATTTAAGATAGTTTCAAGAATCTCAGCAATTTGATTGACCATGTAAACATATTTTGGGAGAGAAGATGTATCATGAAAAGGAGGGTCACTTGGTGAGTTCCCCCCTGACATACACATATACATACGGCCTTCGATTGAAATCGTACTATCAAGAGCCAGAGTATAATTTCCATCCTTCAAAAACCCTTCAGCACCATCAACGAACTGAAGGGCACCAATATCTTCACTAAAATCTGTTAAACAACATCTGTAATGTATCCATGCAGCCTCATATCTAACACTTTGTCTCATTAACTTGTTGATTTGTTTGATTGTGTTTGTCGCATTGGTACGAACGACATTAAGGGTATATTGTGCAAGGTTAATGAGATCTCCACTTCCACTGGGATTTGATTTGAGAAGAGTTGAACAAAATGAAGGATTTGTGGCATTCTTGCAAATAGTATCCACATCAACAAATTTTATTGAATAACATGATGCAACAAATAAATGAAAAACCACCACAAGAAAAGACAAATGACCCATTTTTTTTCCTTCTAAGTTATCTTCTCCTACAATTATATTTAGTTCTTATTCATGTCAAAACATGGGTATAGTGTATTTATTATTAATTAATATCTACTACTCAATATTAATTATTTTGACTGAATTCAATGAATCCAAAATCGATAATTAAGCATTTTAATAAAAATTGAATTTTTGACTTAAATAGTACGTTATGTTTTAAAAAAAAACATGAGTAATAGAGATTTGTTGACCACCAATTAATTATGTCTTTACTACCAAGTAATGATTAATTTGACTATCAAGACCTTACTAAATATAAAAGATATTTACATGGACTAAAAAAAATGTTTTTTTAGTGAAAATAAAAAACGTTTTTAGTGATTCCTCCATGTAAAATTGTAAGAGTGGAAGATCTATCTGAATCATCTTCCAATAGAGAGAGAGTCATGCTTGGGGAACACTTAAATCGGGTATTGAGATCTCTGATTCAGGACAAACCAAATATTTAATTACACACCGTAATGAATTTATAGTTTATATGGTTTAAGTAAAGAATGCATGCATGCATAAGTATAAAAGGTTTTATTTCTACAACAAATTTAACGGGGTGTATTGGATTAGGATTTTAAAAGACTATTTTAATAAAAAAAGTCTTTAAAATTTTAAAAGACTTTGTGAAATTGTACTAATTCTGTGAGATTTTAAAAGACTTTTTATACAAAAGACTTTATCCACTCAAGATTTTAATGGATTTATCACACTGACTATTAAGAATTTCAAAGAATTTTATGAGATTTTAATATTTCAAAGGATTCAATGAATTTTTGGGGAAAAAGAACAAACTTGCAACTGTGAATGATAGAAATAGTAAACAAAAAAATTGCGTTTGAATAAAGAAAAATAAAACCAATAGAAAATTCTTTTACTAACAAAGTTATTAATGTTTTTATGTATAAAAAAAAATCGAGAGATTGATTATTTTTTACATTGTAATATTATAACTTCATGTTCTCCTAAGTAGCATCTCTCCACATATCTGAACCTATATTAGTCCTCCATAGATTAACATCTTCTCTTTCTTGCTCTTGTGTTTGAACATTGAGTTCATCATTATTGTCTTCATGAATAGTTGAAGATGAAGACTCGTTAGAATGTTCAACTGGAAATTCATCGGAACGACATTCTTTGCGAAGAAAGTTATGAAGTGTTGCACATGCCAACACAAGTTCTGCTTGTGTCTTAAACTAAAATGGAGGTGTTGACTTAAAAATTGTGAAACGCGATTTAAAAATACCAAATATTCTCTCAACCACATTACTTAAAGACGCATACCGAAGATTGAATAACTCCTTTACATTTTCAGGGTCATTATCGTGACCTGCAAAATCTTGTAGATGATATCGCACACCTTGATGTGGAGCTAAAAATTGACGTCGATTAGCAAATCCGCAATCCACCAGAAAATATTTACCTAATTAAATTTATAATACATATAAAATAAGTATGAAAGTGAAGAAAAAAAAAACATCATTATAATTTAAAAATTAATTACTTACGATGGGGCACTTTTAGTCCATTCTTCCTTTTCAAAGCATCATTTAGCAACTTGCAATCATGGGCTGAACCCTCCCACCCGCTAAGAACGTACATGAACTCCAAATCGAAATTACAAGCAGCTAATACATTTTGTGATACTTCCATGACGATTACGATAACTGCTTACATCTCGTCCTCTTACCAATGCAGGAATATGTGTACCATCAATAGCTCCAATGCAACCCTAAAAGTTTATTTATATATAACCATAAAAAAATTATTATAATAAAGATGATTATATATTTTTTTTTTTAAACTGGTGTGTCCATGAAAGACAACACCCAAAATATATTAAAGAAAAAGATCGAATACAAAAAGAGAGGGGGGACCAGGCCAAACCCTCCAAAATAAACTAAGATAATCTATAATAAGGAATGCCTAGCCTATTCTTGACTAGATGTTCTCTAATTGAAGCAGGAAAGTTGTTCCACCAAGTGAATTCATTCAATGTCAAACCTAGAGCAGCTAACCTATCTGCACAATGATTTCCTTCTCTAAATATATGAGTTACAAAACAAGAAATGTTGTTCATCTTATGAATACAATTGATCCATCTGTTCTTTAATTCCCAAGGGACCATATGAGGTGACTTGACTGCCATGGTTGCAAGCTTTGAATCAGTTTCAATCCATAAAAAATTCCAATTTCGATTGACTGCACATTCAACTGCCAAGATAATTCCCATAAGTTCAGCATAGAAAGCATTTGCAAGCCCCAAATTGACTGCAAAACAACCAATGCCTTCACCATTTCTATTTCTGAAAATTCCTGCGCAAGCTGCTTGGCCAGGATTTCCTAAGGATGCGCCATCAGTGTTACACTTTATCCATTGAAGAATTGGAGGGTGCCAAATGACTTCAGTGACCTTTGGGGCATTAGGATGATGGGTATTCACTCTAAAAGCTTTTAGAATTTTGAAATCATTGATGGAGGGACATGTTACTGCCTTGGTATAGTTACCAGCTAGAGAGACATCTGAAATGATCTTTGTTATAGCAGCATTCAGATTTGGCTTAGTGTTATTAAATCTATAACTGTTTCTGCAAAACCAAATGATGTTGAAAATGTTGATAATTGCTGCGATGATTGCTAACTTACTTTGAGGACTCCATCCCCTCTTACTAATTTCAAAAGTTGTTAACAAAGAAGATAGGTCAATATTATAGCCGATGATAGATTGCAGCCATTGCCATAAAGAGAGAGCGAATTGACAGTTGAGAAATAAATGGTTCGTTGTTTCTGCATCCTTGCCACATAAGGTTCACACAGAAGGCATGTGGCATCCTCCAGCACACAAATTTTCATCAGTTGGCATCTTTCTATGTATCAATCTCCAAACCAAGAATGATTTAGAAGGGGGAATTGCAGCATTCCAAATAAGATTAGCCCAATTTCTTTTTGGACCAGGAGTGAAATAGGTAAGCATCTTTCAAAGTAAGTTCACCTAAAGCATTATTCTTCCATATCAATCTATCTTCCTTCTGCACTACTGGAATTGTGATTTGGTTTATATGAGCCATCAATGTCGGAAAATTCTGTTGTAAATCTTCTGGTATAAACCACTGAGAATTGTGAATATAGTTGCTAACTGTTGAATGAAGATTGATGTGTAATTGACTGGGAATATTGAACAGATCCACTAAAGGAGTACCACACCAATTATAATTCCAAAAGTTAATGCTTTCACCATCTCCAAGAAGCCACATTGATTTTTCATTGATAGTATGAGCCTGAGATTTGATCCCACTCCACAAGGATGGGAATATATGATAACCTATGAATTTGTTTCCTCTTTTAACTCTGGATCTTAAAAAAGTAGCCCAAAGGTTATCTGAATGCATCATCTCCCAACATAGCTTTAGGTTAGAAGCTTCATTAATCTTTGACAAAGATCTGAGACCAAGACCACCTTCATCTATAGGGGTGCAAACTGTGTTCCAAGAAACAGTAACCAACTTTCTGTAGTTTAAGTCTCCACTCCAAACAAAATTTCTCATGTATTTATCAAGCTCCTTTATGCGATTGACTGGCCAGGAGTAGATAGAGATAGAATAGATCATCATACCTTGCACCACACTTCTGATGAGCTCAAGCCTACCAGCAAATGAAAGTAAGGAAGCTTTCCAAGAAGCTAGCTTAATTTTGATTCTATCTACCAGAGGTTGAAAGTGTATGGCTTTTGGTTTTCCCTTAAAAGGAATTGTTCCAATGCCAAAGCCAAGAGAGTTTGAGACATTGAGAATTCTAGAATGAGACATTGAGCCAGCATAAATGGTTGATTTTTGAGGGTTGATTACTTGGCCAGATATATGAGCATATCTTGCAAAAAAAAATCAGACAGAACTTGAATATTAGCTGAGGTTCCCTTGCAAAACAACATAACATCATCAACATATAATATATGTGAAGGAATTGCATTTTTTCTAGGGTTAATATGTTTTTACCCCCTGTAATATAGGCGAGTTCCAGTTTTACCCCTTGTAAAAAAAAAAGTTTAGATTCCAACCCTATAATATGAAGATTCCCCACAAAACACACCTGCAATATAAAGATTCTCCACAAAACACCCTTGACCCCATCTAGACGCTGACGTGGCACGCCACTGTGTAGTTATTTTTATTTTTTTAAAACCTGACACGTGTGTAATGGACGCTGACGTGGCACGCCACTGTGTAATTATTTTAATTTAAATTTTTTAAAAAACTGACATGTGTGTAATGGTTTAAAAAATTATTTTTAAAAAGATAAAAAAATAAAAATAAAAATAAAAACTGAAAATTTATTTTCAAAAAATTTAAAAATAAGAAAAAAAATCAATTTTTTTAAAAAAACGAAAATAAATTAGACTTTTTTAAAAAAAGAAATATATTTTTACCAAAACATTTAAAAATTAGCATATATTATTTTCTTTGAATATTTTTAAAATTTTAATTTAATTTGGATTTTTTTAAAAAAATTTCAAAAGTTTCCAAATATAGTAAGTTTAGGAATTTTTTTATTTTTTATATAATTTGTTGGGAAATATATATATATATATATATATATATATATATATATATATATATATATATATATATATATATATATATATATATATATATATATATATATATATATATATATATATAAAGAAAACAACCCCTTTTAGCTCTTTTGGACTGACCGTTTTTTTCAAAATTACCCTCAATTTTTAATACAAATAACACATGTAACAAATAGATAAGAATAAATTTAAATATTAAAAAAAAATTCCAGTTTTTTTTATCCTCAATTTTTAAATATTAAAAAATATTCTCAAATATGTAACACATCGTAAAAAAAATTCTGGAATAAAACTTACGAAAAAAAATCTGAATTTTCCTAAATTTATATCCAGATTTTTAAAAATTAAAAAAAAAAAATTCCAGATTTTTTTTTTGTTGAGAAAATTTTAAAAACTTTTTTTTTCGAAAAAAAAATCAATTTTAAATTTCGAAAAATATATATTTCCTAAATTTTGAAAATAATTTCAATTTTTTTTTTCGAAATAAAAATTTTGAAATATATATTTTTCCTAAATTATAAATATTGGAATTTTTAAAAATATTTTTCGTAATAAAAAGAAATCCTGAACTTTTTTAAAAAAATTTAAAAAAAAATAGGCACAAATGCCATTTGTACCTTTAAAAAAATGAAAAACAAAATTAATTATACAGTCAACACACCACATAATCAGTTATGCATAGTCAGCATGCCACTCAGCTCGCCATGTCAGCAATTCTGCACAGTCACATGGTTCAGGGGCTAAAATCAAAGAATCTTATTTTACAGGGTTGGAATCTAAACTTTTTTTTTTACAGGGGGTAAAACCGGAACTCGCCCATATTACAGGTGGGTAAAAACATATTAACCCTTTTTTCTATTTCCTTTAATCAGTTTCAATTGCCCAGACTCCACCAGTTTAGATAGACCTCTACTGAGAACTTCTTCAGCAAGACAAAAGAGTAAAGGAGACAAAGGGTCTCCCTGCCTGACACCTCGAGTACAAGAGAAGTAGCCTTCATGCTTACCATTCACTGAGATTGAAAGCTTTGCAGACTGAAGAATAGTTTGGATCCAATTGCAAAAAGTATTATTAAATCCAAATTTCTTAAGCACATTCAAAAGAAAATACCAGTCTATAGTATCAAAAGCTTTAGCAATGTCCAATTTGATAGCTAGATTTCCACCAAAAGACTTGTTGTGCAACATGTTAATGGCTTCAGAAGTTAAACAAATGCAATCTCTAATTTGTCTACCTTTGATGAAACCCCTTTGTTTTTTAGAAACAATATCTGGCAAGATGAGAGCAAGTCTATCTGCAAGGATCTTAGAGATGATCTTGTATTTAAAATTAGCCATTGCTATGGGTATGTAGCTTCCAATAGTGTCTGCAGGTATGCTTCTACCTTTAAATTTTTAAAAATGTGGTCTTACCACAATGATTGCTCTAGTTTTATTAAATCTGTTTGGAGCAATCAGGCTTTTGGCTCACCAATGCAAATTTTAAGCTAGAAACTTAAAAGATTGAAGGATGAGCTAAAAGTTTGGAACAAAAATATTTTTGGTGACATACATAATCAAGTGAAAGCAGCATTTGCAAAACTTGATGATATTCAACAGCTCATCAATATTTCTGGATACTCTGATGAGTTGATGCATCAAGAAAAACTTGCAAAAATTGATTTAGAAAATGTGTTGAATATTGAAGAAGTTTATTGGAAAGAAAAAGCAAAAATCAAATGGCATTGTGATGGAGATAGAAACACTGCATTCTTCCATAGAACTGCAAGAATAAAGCAAGCTTATAAGAAGATTTCCTATTTGAGAATAGATGATACAATAGTCACTGAGCCAAATCAGATAGCTTCTCATGTGGTAACTCATTTCACTAACCTTTTCACAAGTAATAATGATGTGCATGACAATGGACTAGTGGATGAAGTTATTCCTCATATGGTGTCAGAAAATGTGAATAATCTGCTAACTATGATTCCATCAAAAGAAGAGATAAAGAACGCAATCTTTGCAATGAACAAGGATGGTTCACCTGGTCCAGATGGATTTGGGGCATTTTTTTACCAAACCTATTGGGATGTGATAAAAGACGAAGTTTCAAATGCAATTCTAGAGTTCTTTACTACAAACTAGATCAGTCCACATTGGAATGCTAATACGGTGGTGCTTATTCCAAAGATGATTATATTTACAATTCTCTTATAATTAGATTAGATAATGATCACATACCTTGAAGTAAGGATAAAATCTCGTGCTTTCCCTTATTTTTGCAGGCACACTTGAGGTTGGTTTAAACATCAAATCAGGTGCTATTGAGTTCAAAGCCTTCAAAATTTTGTGAAAATTTTCACTTGTAGCAAATTGTGATCGGCCAAATGTATTTCTAATTATACAATATCGAGCATTTTGACCGACAATCTGTAAGAACGATGCAAGCATTTCTTCAATACAAATAAATCTTGTATCCACCATAGGTGTTTTTTCTCTTATGATCATGCATAACTTTCAGAATACATCAGGATACATTATATATACTTGTCGAAAGATTTCAGAATCTCCATTTAATGATTTATGTATATAGTCATATCCCTTACTTGTAATTCGTCGTCGAGTTAATGGACGTTCAACATGTTCACCATACATCATATTCAAAAACTGATTTACCATGTGCATTAAAGCATGAATTGTCATCATATACATGTATATGGCTTCATAAAATTCTTCATCTACTTCTTCATCATTTGTATCATCATCGTTATCATCATCATCATCATCTATAGCTTCAGTACCTATATCTTCACTCATTCCGTCATAATCAATTTCTTCGTCCTCTATGTCATTGCCATGATTATAAGACAATATTTAAGGTAGTATCAGAGTCAATACAAAGTCATATTTAAAATACTATAATGAAAATATAATTAAAGTTTAACCACAATAGACTCACACAAAAAAAAAAAAACAAATACTTTAACAAAAGTACAACCAAAATAGAAACCCATAAACTATAGTTCAACAAAATCAAGATGTTCAAATAACACATAGATGATCAAATCGTCCCCTAACTTGAATTTTATCCAAGACAAGCGGTCTTCCGGTGACATCTTCAAGAAGATGTCCTTATCTGCTTTAGACTTCATTAATTCAGCAATCTTGAAATGAGTTTTGTCATCTAAATTTGGAATACCTTTTATAATATCCTGTCATCGCGATTTTCGGGTGTCAAGTCATAAATTAGGCTTGAACCTTTCAATCATTGATGTCTCTATTTTTTTGGGGAAGGGTAAAATTGAGAAAACCCTTAGAAATTCTAAGTTCGGGGCAGTTTTTGCTACGGGAAGGTGTTAGGCACCCGCAACGACTATAGTACTCTATAGGAGCCGTTTTTCTTGACCTATGTTTACGCTTTATTTTTATGCTATTTTTTGAAAAAAAGATTGCTTTTAAGAAGAGGGGAGAGAAGAATTTGGGTTTTATTTTTATTGGACTTGGAGAGATTTTGGTCTCTTGCCTACATACCCTTTTAAGGGATCAAACTCCATGTAGTTCTCTTCCAAAAAGATTTTTGTGGGTTAGGTTGTTTTTAATTTTGAAAATAATTTTTGAGAAGAGAAAAGAGGCCTTAAAGGCATGAGATTTGAAAAAAGTGAGGTTGTTCCAATTATTAAGCAAAAAGGTCAAAGTTGGAATTTAAGATTCATTTGTATTTTTGATTAAGAAAATAAAGGGAAAAGTTATGGAGTTTTGACTCCAAGATTATTGTGAAAGGATTTGAATGATGAAATTAATTTGCTTTGAAAAATGAGTATTTTCTAAGTGTCGCGTTTCCTAAGCATACATCTAGCGGTAAATCATACAACGTGTGTGCGTGTCGGTGCTTGTGTCGGTGTACATCATCATAGTGTCTATTGTCCTTTACATTGGGTCCTAGTTTACATTCTATGGTCTTGCAAGAAATTTAAAGGATATGAAACTACCCTAAAATATTACATGAGAATTAATAGAAAATTGCATGAAAGAATTGAAGAAAGGGATGGCAATGAAATGAAGTGCTTAGTATGCATGAAACATAGAGTAAAGTGGTTAGTAAAGCAAGATAAAATGATAATGAGATACTAAGTCTAAACAAAGTTTTAAAATAGCACCAAATTAGCACCAACAAATCTAACTAAGAAAAATTGCCAAAATATCACAAAAATGATACCAAAAATCAAGCTAACCAAAGTTGCAAAATATCACAAAATGGTAACCCAAAACTCAAACTAAACATAATTGCAAAATATCACACAATTGTCATCAAGACTCAAAACTAAGCATAATTGCAAAATATCACAAAAATGGTGTCAAAAATCAAACTCAACAAGGAAGTGAAAATATCACAAAATTCAAGTTTAACGCAATTGAGAATATTACACAAAAACAAAGGAAAATCAAACTTGCCAAGATTAAATGTATCATCATGAAATCAGAGGGGATCACATCATAAAATCAGATGCCAATCATCAAGATCAAGTGACCATTATTTGGACCAAAATCATGCTAGAAACTTCACATAAAACACAAAATAACACCTATCAAACGAGGAATTAACACGTACTATTTTTTTTATCAACTTAAACATGTAAATATATCACAAAAGCAACCAAGAACATATCAAGAACACATAGTAGAATTCCTAAAATTTACAAAAAAACATGCAGGGAGGTTCAGATAGCAAAGCCGTAGGTGCAATTAGCAAAGAATTCAAAAGAACTGAAAAAAACCAAAAAAAGCCTACGCTACCCGACCCAAATCCACACATCTGATGGATCTGGATCTCCATAACACTTCAGAAGCGTTGGATTGATCCAGATCCATCCGGATCCAGATCAAACGACTGAGAGTGGAGGAGAAAGAACCGGGTTTGGGTCAACCCGGTTCGCAGGCTTATATAAAAGGGATATGGACCCGGTTTCCTCATTTTTTCAATGGTTTCTCTTTCTTCCTCCTTCTCTCTCGCCGTTCTCTCCAAACCCTAACTCTAGTTTCAGTAATTCTACCCAGAAATGGCTCAAACATGCATCAAATCGTTCGCATCACTAACCTAAACATGGATTCGTCGTAAGAAAGCAAGTTTAACCGTTGGAATGATGTGGATCTTTGATTTTCATCTCTGTAGGTTCGAACCGTTCGTTTTCTCATGCTTTTTGGTTGAAACTGTTGTAAATGTATGAGGATTTGCTTCGATTCACACTCGTTGTGAATTTCGAAGCATTTCTTTGATTTTCAAAACGATCTTTGTGTTAGGGTTAGGGTTTTGGATCGAACGGTTCAAACTTGCTTTGGATTCACATCATTCTGGCTTTTGTAGTGATATACGAAGAGATTAGATGAAGTTATGGTGTTACCTGGGTTTCTATTCGGAGATTCGAACCGTTCGTTTGATTCTTGGCCTTGGATCTCCTCTGGTAAGCCGGTTTCACTCCTTTCTTTCTTCTCTTGATCCGGATCCTGTGAAATCCTTCACCTCTTCTTCTCCTTCTTCTTCTCTGATCTGATGCCTGTGGTTACGCTCGCAGCGCGCTACCTCCGGTGGCGTGCTCGCGTTGAATTGCAAGTACAATAATTCAGTGATGAGGATTCACAAGAATCTCTGAGAATTGCTCAAATTTGTGTTGTATCTGTGTAAATTTCGTTTCTGTGTGATTCTGTGAGTTGAATTCAATGGTGAATTTGAGGTTTTTGGTACGAAATTGATCTGGATTAGGGTTGAATGTGAGTTAGGGTTCATGAAAGTTCTTGAGCTCTTGTGAATTTTTCTGGATTTTGATCTGTAACTGTCAAGAGAGAGAAAAATGGATTCTGTTGGTGATGTGGCGTGTAATGAATCGGCTCTTGATTCTGACACTGTGCACTATTTATAAGCTGCCGTGTGGCATTTGATCCAATGAGCTTGTGACATGTGGACTTGAACATCTGCGTGGCAATCTGGACTCAATTCTGACTTTTGGACCTTTCTGCAATTATGTAAAAACTTGGGACTGAACTGCAATTTATTAAAGATTGGACTGTTTTTAAAAGAATTGAAAGAATTGGACTGCTTTGAAAATGGAATTGGGACTGATTTGCAAAAAAACATAATATTTGAACTGAATTGCAATTAAGACAAAAAAAATGGACTGAGCTGCAATTAGAACAAAAATTTGGACCAAACTGCAAAAAATTAAGAATAAAACTAGTAAAAGAATAATTTGAAAACAACGTAAAGTGAAACAATTAAAACTGACAAAATGGACTAAAACGAACAAATTACCAAAATGAGGTATTTTAAAATACCTCTCTGCCCAAAATTTATTTGATGTGAAAAGACCGAAATGCCCTTAGGGACTAAAACGACCCAGACTGACTCAGATGCAAAACTAAGACGATTTTGTACAAAATTTGATTAATGATTCATGCAGACAAATTGAAAAGACTCAGGGACAAATCGTAGGGACTAGAATGGGTTCCTTTGTAGGAAATGACCAAAATACCGTTTTGCATGATTTTGTGCAAAAATTGGAATAAAATGCAGGAAAATATGCAATGGTCCTAGAGACCCTTTCAAATGGCTTGTAATGCAAGAAAACACTTTGGATGGCTTTGAATGTAATAAGACTGGAGATAGTAACAACACAATATGCATTTGGAGCACAATAGAAAACACAGTAAACTTGGGAGTATCAGAACTTAGCAAAGAAAGTCGAACGAGTATTTTTAGGTCCAAAATGAGGGTATAACAGCTGCCCCTATTTAAGTTTCTTCGTCTGGAGGGTCAAGAGACGGAGTCTTTGGCTTGACATGACGGAGATACTTAAATATCGACATTAGCACTGATTTTGGGCGTAAAAATACGTTCGTGAATGTTGTGCATGCCATGCAACATTTTGATCATGAATGCAAGACAGACTGTGAATTGAATTTAACAAAATATGTCGTATCCATTGCGGGACTGGTAGACATTAACAGAATAGCAAACAACAGAGTATGTCGTATCCATTGCGGGATTGGTAGACATTAACAAGATGGTGAATAACAAGACTCACTGGGGAGACTAAATAGCAAATTTGACAAGTGCAAGTCGTTCTTTTGGCTCGAACTGGGAACTTGACCGGGAATATTGACAAGTAAAAGGGCGCAAGTTGCTCTTGTATTTGAGCTGGTCACTTGGCTGAAAGAAAAGTAGGAAGCACAAGCTGTTCTTGTATTTGAACTAGCCACTTGGCTGATGGTAGAAACAAAGCACAGGTACAAGCTGTTCTTGGATTCGAACTAGCGGCTTGACTGATGACAAGGATGAAAACAAATTGACAGGTACAAGCTGTTCTTGGATGCGAACTAGCCACTTGACCGAAAACAAGAATGAATTGACAGGCACAAGCTGTTCTCGGATGCGAACTAGCCACTTGGCCGTTTAACAGAAACAAATTGTATTGTAGAAACAAATCGAAATTGACTTGACATGACTGCAGGAGCTTGAATTTGAAAGGACCGTTGAGGTTTGAAATTGACATGGTTGTAGAAGTTTGAAATTGACTTGATTGTAGATATTTGAAATTGACTCGAGATTTTGACAGAGATTATCATAGGAATTGAGAATGCAAATGTGTATGAATAGCATAACAATTTTATCAAATGCATGAACATATAGGATGCATGATTATGCGTGTATGAATGCTTTAAAATGCATGATGATTGGCAATTTGCAGCCATAATTTCGCAGAGACAGATAAAACATTGGAGTATTGGGCACGTAATGGCTCGTGCTCTGTCATATACTTGCAAAGGTTCCTCTTCTGGGGAAGCCGTAATTTGAAGACACATCAAGACCATTGTTGAGGGCAGGGAGCCATATCCCGTTCATAGACTTGCAGAAAGTAAAACCTTTTGATGGTACTGCTATTGTTGGACGCTCTACTGTTGAGCACACTTTGGGTATCGCATCTGTGGTCAATGCTTTTTGCATGTTTGCTTTTGCTTGTTTTTTCATCATCCCATTTTTGCCTGGATCGCCCTTTCGGGTTTTCAATCCACCGGGGAATAAATTCTTCTCAAATGCCCCTATTTTTGCCTGAATTGCCTTTGAAGGTTGTCAATCCATCGGGGTGCTCATTTTTGCCTAAGCCGCCCTTTCGGGTTTTCAGCTTAGCGAGCTTATTCATTTTGTATTTTCATTCTGTTTTTTCATTCTTGCCATTGACCACAGACCGTACTAGGGAGAGAGCCTGCTGGTGACTTGCATCGAAATGGATGTCAACCCATGTTGGTTCAAGCATGTTTTCGTTTGAATGCGCCTAGTTGCTTAGGTTGGTTTTCAAAATATACACAAAAATTTTCAATTTCAAAGATGTTTGTTTCAGACATTGTCATTATCAATTTGGAAAGAAAATTTGTGCATGAAGCTTTGAAAATAGAATGAAGAAATAGAGTTTCAAACAAAAGCATAGGCTCAAATCGACGTATAGGAGTAGTAGCCAGCCAAAAGCGTGACCCCACGGATTCACAAAGCTTGGAAAATGGTAATTTTATTGGTGGGTGGTACATTGAACACAGTGGTCACTACAGTTCCCAGAAATTTTGAATTCACAAGTGCAAGAGCTTCTGATGAGAACAGCCATCTATCAGTTGCAGGTGCCCCAAGGGGATGGTGGTTTGTCAGATATAGTCAATTGCCTTTCGTTTCAATCTCATTCTTGCATGAACCGCCCTTTCGGGTTTTCGGCTCATCGAGACGCTCATTTTTGCCTGAGTTACATATAGTCTCAGCGAGCTTTTTCACATTTACATTTTCTTTCCTTTTTTTTTTTTTGTCCCTCATTTTGCCTGGACTGCCCTTTCGGGTTTTCGATCCACCGGGAAGCGCATTTTTGCCTAGGCCGCCCTTTCGGGTTTTCGCCCTACCACGCTGTTCTTTTCATATATCTAGGCAAAGTATTTCTTGACTATATCGGCATTCACGGGGTTAGGAAGCTCCACACCATCCATGTGTGTAAGAATCAAGGCTCCGCCAGAGAAGGCCTTCTTGACGACATAAGGTCCTTCGTAGTTTGGCGTCCACTTGCCCCTTGGGTCAGGTTGTTGACTTACTTTTCTTTTCAAAACAAGTTCACCCTCCTTGAATTCCCGAGGACGGACTTTCTTGTCAAAAGCAGTTTTCATTCTTGTTTGATATAGTCGCCCACGAGCCAAAGCATCCAGACGTCTTTCCTCAATCAAATTCAACTGATCATACCGACTCTGAAACCATTTAGCCTCAGACAATTTTGCTTCCATGATCACGCGGAGAGACGGGATTTCCACTTCCAAGGGGAGAACTGCTTCCATGCCATATACAAGGGAGAAGGGCGTTGCCCCGGTTGAACTGCGTACCGTAGTGCGATAGCCGTGCAGGGCATTCGGCAGCATCTCATGCCAGTCTTTGTATGTAGTTACCATCTTTTGTACAATCTTCTTGATATTCTTGTTGGCGGCCTCAACTGCACCGCTCATCTGAGGCCTATAAGGAGAGGAGTTGTGATGTTCAATCTTGAATTTCTCACACAGGGCCTGCACCATGTCGTTATTCAGGTTGGTACCATTGTCAGTGATAATCTTGCTGGGAACACCATATCGACAGATGATATTGTTCTTGATGAACTTAACCACCACTTGCTTGGTTACATTGGCATAAGACGCGGCTTCGACCCACTTGGTGAAGTAATCGATTGCTACCAAAATGAAACGATGACCATTCGAAGCCTTTGGTTCAATCCTTCTGATCACGTCGATGCCCCACATAGAGAAAGGCCACGGAGAGGAAATGACATTGAGGGCATGCGGAGGCATATGAATCTTATCAGCATAGATTTGACATTTATGACATTTCCTGGCATATTGATAGCAATCGTGTTCCATAGACATCCAATAGTAGCCTGCTCTCAACAATTTTCTAGACATGGTATGCCCCGAAGCATGGGTCCCGAAAGTGCCATCGTGCACGTCATGCATCAGTTGCTCTGCTTCACACTCGTCAACACATCTCAATAATATCATATCAAAATTCCTCTTGTATAGAACATCCCCATCCAACACGAACTTACTAGCCAACCTGCGCAAGGTCTTCTTGTCTTTATTGGAGGCATTCGGCGGATACTCGTGGCTTTGCAAAAACTGCTTGATATCACAATACCAGGGTTCATTGGCGACTATATCCGCATTTGTTTGAACGGTCACATCACTGATGGCAAACACATGAGAAGGCCGGTCAAGGCGCTGTACTTTGATTACTGGCACGTGGTTCCAATGGTTCACTTGAAACATGGAGGATAAAGTGGCAAGAGCGTCGGCCATCTGATTTTCCTCACGGGGAATGTGGTGCAATTCGACTTTTGTAAAGTACGTCAACAGACGCCTCGCGTAGTCACGGTAAGGGATCAGCTTAGCATGATGAGTCTCCCATTCTCCCTTTATCTAGTTAATGACAAGTGCAGAATCTCCATAGATGTCAAGATGCTTGATTCTCATGTCGATCGCTTCTTCAATTCCCAAGATGCACGCTTCGTACTCAGCCACATTATTCGTGCATTCAAATACAATCCGGGCGGTAAAAGGAATGTGATGCCCCTGCGGAGATACAATCACTGCCCCAATCCCTTTGCCATAAGCATTGACCGCACCGTCAAAGACCAATCCCCACTTACTATCGGGGTCCGGACCCTCACCGATCAATAGTTCTTCACAGTCTCTTGACTTCAAATACATGACCTCTTCGTCGGGGAAATCGAACTTGATGGGCTGATAGTCATCCAGTGGCTGGTAAGCTAGGTGATCAGCTATAACACTTCCTCTAACGGCTTTCTGAGCTTTGAACACAATATCATATTCAGACAGCAGCATCTGCCAACGCGCAATCTTTCCAGTGACTGCAGGCTTCTCAAAGATGTATTTAATCGGGTCCATCCTGGATATCAGCCAAGTTGTATGGTTCATCAAGTAATGGCGCAGGCGTTTGGCAGCCCAAGCTAAAGCACAACAAGTCTTCTCGAGCATCGTATATCGAGTCTCACAGTCAGTGAATTTCTTGCTCAGATAGTAGATAGCATGCTCTTTCTTTCCAGTCTAGTCCTGTTGACCGAGCACACATCCCATGGATTCATCTAACACTGACAGATACATAATCAATGGCCTTCCTTCCACCGGCGGGACAAGGATTGGTGGCTCTAACAAATAGTTCTTGATGTTGTCAAAAGCTTCTTGGCATTCTTCGTTCCACACAATGGGTTGATTCTTCCTGAGCAGCTTGAAGATTGGTCCGCAGGTCGCGGTCATGTGAGATATGAACCGGGAGATATAGTTCAGACGTCCGAGGAACCCTCTAACTTGCTTCTCGGTCTGCGGGGCCGGCATTTCACGGATTGCTCGGACTTTGTCAGGATCTACTTCAATGCCTCTTTGACTGACAATGAACCCTAGCAGCTTTCCTGATCTGACACTGAACGTACACTTGTTGGGATTTAGTCGAAGCTTGTACTTTCTCAATCTTTCAAACATTTTTGCCAAATATTCAACATGTTGCTCTTCATCGCTTGACTTGACAATCATGTCGTCCACATACACCTCGACTTCTTTGTGAATCATATCGTGGAACAACGTGGTCATCCCCCTCTGATAGGTGGCACCAGCATTTATCAGTCCGAACGACATTGCTTTGCAACAGAAAGTTCCCCACGGGGTGATGAACGATGTCTTTTCTCTGTCTTTGGGTGACATCTTGATTTGATTGTATCCCGAGAATCCATCCATGAAGGAGAACACTTTCCACTGAGCGGTATTATCAACAAGCACGTCAATATGAGGTAGCGGGAAATTGTCCTTCAGACTGGCTTTATTCAAATCTCTGTAATCAACACACATCCGGACTTTCCCATCCTTCTTTGGTACAGGCACAATATTAGCAACCCACTCGGGATACTCAACTGTCATGAGGAAACCTGCATCAATCTGCTTCTGCACCTCACCCTTAATCTTGAGAGCCATGTAAGGACGGGTCCTTCTCAACTTTTGCCTAACAGGGGGACATTCTGGCTTCGTTGGTATCCGGTGTTCTACAATCTGGGGATCCAAACCCGGCATATCTTCATACGACCATGCGAAAATATCTGAATACTCTCAGAGAAGTTGGAAGATCCTCTTCTTAACCCCTTCTTCTAGTGCAGCACCAACCTTGATCTCTCGCTTATTGTCTTCGGTGCCCAAGTTAATCAACTCAATCTCCTCCTGGTGAGGCTGAATGGCTTTCTCCTCTTGTTCAAGTAGCCGAGTAATTTCATCTGGTATATCATCATTCTCCTCATCTTCGGCTCCGAACACCGGGAATTCAAAAGTTGGAGAAACCGTAGGGTCGCTGTGTTCAACGGGTTTATTGTGGTTCAATCTGCATGATTATGTTTGGATGATTTTTTTAGAAAAGATTTTTTTCATGCAAATCTTTGAAATTAATAAGAAAATACAGATGTTTTGGTTTTTTCTGGCATTACCATCATTTCCAAGGGAAAAAGCATTAAGAAAAACAATCAGTCGTGAAAGAAACGACAATTTTTATTAATAATGGCAATGCCGAAACAAACATGCCCTTACAAAAACATCACTTTCGCTTTGGGCGGAGCGAAGGGATGGTTATTTTGAAAAACAAAGACCTAAGCAACAGGACACATTACTCGGAATCATGCATGATTAACGGGAGGTCAACGACATTCCAATTCTTTGCAGTGCCTCCTGATATAACAAACGCGGGCCTAGACCCATCGAGCACGAGCCATTTTTCAAACTGCGGCAGAAGAACCAGGAGGCAATGAGCACTTGGAAGTTCTTTGTGACCGATGAATGATGCGTATGATGCATGATATGTATAAATGCAGATGCAAAAATGACTCTTTTCGTTATCGAAGGGTTTTAGACAAACTAGAAACTTTTGCAAACATTTTTAGCAAGATGACGAGATTAGAAAGCTGTCAAGACAAATCGTTTTGAAATGCTAAGCGAAAGGAAGTGGGATCGACTTCCTTGAACTTGTAAGACTTAGTTTTTTTCATACCTGGAATGTTTACAAAGTTTCAATTTGTCTAGACCTTTCGATAAATGCATGGAAAAAGTTTATGCATGAATGCATGTATGCATGATTTTGATTACAAAGAGAACATGGTGAGTTAAGGTTGCAAGTGGACACGGTGTCCGGTGAAACTAGAGTTTTGATAGTAGTAACCATGGTTCTAATAAAGTTCCCAAACTGCAACCTCTCTTACGTATATCATAGTAGCCCCAGGCGACGCCCGTTCCATGACGATTCGTAAGAAGGTCTAGTTTGAGTGTAGTATCGCGTGACGACTAAATTTCGAGGCAACGCTCGGTTTAGCCACCGCACTACGTCCTAAAAAGGCCAAAGATGGGTTTGGTAACTACGGTCCATAGCCTTCATCGGTCAATTGGAAGTGAAGTGCCTAAGCATGACAACACACGCCGACAACATCACCCCCAAAATGCCTCAGCTATGTGAGATTGATCGCGTAACCCAATACACGAGGCAACCCCCGGATTGGATTGTCGATTATATCTCTTCCTAATCTTAGGTTCACTCAGCCCGGGTATAGGACTTTTGATATTCTCACCCCACACATCGCATGAAAATAATAACAATAAAGTAAAGCGTAAAACATAAAACATGAAAAACTAGGCGTAGCCCTGAAGTCCCCAGTGAAGTCGCCATTTTTGTCATCGCGATTTTCGGGTGTCAAGTCATAAATTAGGCTTGAACCTTTCAATCATTGATGTCTCTATTTTTTTGGGGAAGGGTAAAATTGAGAAAACCCTTAGAAATTCTAAGTTCGGGGCAGTTTTCGCTACGGGAAGGTGTTAGGCACCCGCAACGACTATAGTACTCTATAGGAGCCGTTTTTCTTGACCTATGGTTACGCTTTATTTTTATGCTATTTTTTGAAAAAAAGATTGCTTTTAAGAAGAGGGGAGAGAAGAATTTGGGTTTTATTTTTATTGGACTTGGAGAGATTTTGGTCTCTTGCCTATATACCCTTTTAAGGGATCAAACTCCATGTAGTTCTCTTCCAAAAAGATTTTTGTGGGTTAGGTTGTTTTTAATTTTGAAAATAATTTTTGAGAAGAGAAAAGAGGCCTTAAAGGCATGAGATTTGAAAAAAGTGAGGTTGTTCCAATTATTAAGCAAAAAGGTCAAAGTTGGAATTTAAGATTCATTTGTATTTTTGATTAAGAAAATAAAGGGAAAAGTTATGGAGTTTTGACTCCAAGATTATTGTGAAAGGATTTGAATGATGAAATTAATTTGCTTTGAAAAATGAGTATTTTCTAAATGTCGCGTTTCCTAAGCATACATCTAGCGGTAAATCATACAACGTGTGTGCGTGTCGGTGCTTGTGTCGGTGTACATCATCATAGTGTCTATTGTCCTTTACATTGGGTCCTAGTTTACATTCTATGGTCTTGCAAGAAATTTAAAGGATATGAAACTACCCTAAAATATTACATGAGAATTAATAGAAAATTGCATGAAAGAATTGAAGAAAGGGATGGCAATGAAATGAAGTGCTTAGTATGCATGAAACATAGAGTAAAGTGGTTAGTAAAGCAAGATAAAATGATAATGAGATACTAAGTCTAAACAAAGTTTTAAAATAGCACCAAATTAGCACCAACAAATCTAACTAAGCAAAATTGCCAAAATATCACAAAAATGATACCAAAAATCAAGCTAACCAAAGTTGCAAAATATCACAAAATGGTAACCCAAAACTCAAACTAAACATAATTGCAAAATATCACACAATTGTCATCAAGACTCAAAACTAAGCATAATTGCAAAATATCACAAAAATGGTGTCAAAAATCAAACTCAACAAGGAAGTGAAAATATCACAAAATTCAAGTTTAACGCAATTGAGAATATTACACAAAAACAAAGGAAAATCAAACTTGCCAAGATTAAATGTATCATCATGAAATCAGAGGGGATCACATCATAAAATCAGATGCCAATCATCAAGATCAAGTGACCATTATTTGGACCAAAATCATGCTAGAAACTTCACATAAAACACAAAATAACACCTATCAAACGAGGAATTAACACGTACTATTTTTTTTATCAACTTAAACATGTAAATATATCACAAAAGCAACCAAGAACATATCAAGAACACATAGTAGAATTCCTAAAATTTACAAAAAAACATGCAGGGAGGTTCAAATAGCAAAGCCGTAGGTGCAATTAGCAAAGAATTCAAAAGAACTGAAAAAACCAAAAAAAGCCTACGCTACCCGGCCCAAATCCACACATCTGATGGATCTGGATCTCCATAACACTTCAGAAGCGTTGGATTGATCCAGATCCATCCGGATCCAGATCAAACGACTGAGAGTGGAGGAGAAAGAACCGGGTTTGGGTCAACCCGGTTCGCAGGCTTATATAAAAGGGATATGGACCCGGTTTCCTCATTTTTTCAATGGTTTCTCTTTATTCCTCCTTCTCTCTCGCCGTTCTCTCCAAACCCTAACTCTAGTTTCAGTAATTCTACCCAGAAATGGCTCAAACATGCATCAAATCGTTCGCATCACTAACCTAAACATGGATTCGTCGTAAGAAAGCAAGTTTAACCGTTGGAATGATGTGGATCTTTGATTTTCATCTCTGTAGGTTCGAACCGTTCATTTTCTCATGCTTTTTGGTTGAAACTGTTGTAAATGTATGAGGATTTGCTTCGATTCACACTCGTTGTGAATTTCGAAGCATTTCTTTGATTTTCAAAACGATCTTTGTGTTAGGGTTAGGGTTTTGGATCGAACGGTTCAAACTTGCTTTGGATTCACATCATTCTGGCTTTTGTAGTGATATACGAAGAGATTAGATGAAGTTATGGTGTTACCTGGGTTTCTATTCGGAGATTCGAACCGTTCGTTTGATTCTTGGCCTTGGATCTCCTCTGGTAAGCCGGTTTCACTCCTTTCTTTCTTCTCTTGATCCGGATCCTGTGAAATCCTTCACCTCTTCTTCTCCTTCTTCTTCTCCGATCTGATGCCTGTGGTTACACTCGCAGCGCGCTACCTCCGGTGGCGTGCTCGCGTTGAATTGCAAGTACAACAATTCAGTGATGAGGATTTACAAGAATCTCTGAGAATTGCTCAAATTTGTGTTGTATCTGTGTAAATTTCGTTTCTGTGTGATTCTGTAAGTTGAATTCAATGGTGAATTTGAGGTTTTTGGTACGAAATTGATCTGGATTAGGGTTGAATGTGAGTTAGGGTTCATGAAAGTTCTTGAGCTCTTGTGAATTTTTCTGGATTTTGATCTGTAACTGTCAAGAGAGAGAAAAATGGATTCTGTTGGTGATGTGGCGTGTAATGAATCGGCTCTTGATTCTGACACTGTGCACTATTTATAAGCTTCCGTGTGGCATTTGATCCAATGAGCTTGTGACATGTGGACTTGAACATCTGCGTGGCAATCTGGACTCAATTCTGACTTTTGGACCTTTCTGCAATTATGTAAAAACTTGGGACTGAACTGCAATTTATTAAAGATTGGACTGTTTTTAAAAGAATTGAAAGAATTGGACTGCTTTGAAAATGGAATTGGGACTGATTTGCAAAAAAACATAATATTTGAACTGAATTGCAATTAAGACAAAAAAAATGGACTGAGCTGCAATTAGAACAAAAATTTGGACCAAACTGCAAAAAATTAAGAATAAAACTAGTAAAAGAATAATTTGAAAACAACGTAAAGTGAAACAATTAAAACTGACAAAATGGACTAAAACGAACAAATTACCAAAATGAGGTATTTTAAAATACCTCTCTGCCCAAAATTTATTTGATGTGAAAAGACCGAAATGCCCTTAGGGACTAAAACGACCCAGACTGACTCAGATGCAAAACTAAGACGATTTTGTACAAAATTTGATTAATGATTCATGCAGACAAATTGAAAAGACTCAGGGACAAATCGTAGGGACTAGAATGGGTTCCTTTGTAGGAAATGACCAAAATACCCTTTTGCATGATTTTGTGCAAAAATTGGAATAAAATGCAGGAAAATATGCAATGGTCCTAGAGACCCTTTCAAATGGCTTATAATGCAAGAAAACATTTTGGATGGCTTTGAATGTAATAAGACTGGAGACAGTAACAACACAATATGCATTTGGAGCACAATAGAAAACACAGTAAACTTGGGAGTATCAGAACTTAGCAAAGAAAGTCGAACGAGTATTTTTAGGTCCAAAATGAGGGTATAACATATCCCAAATATTATTCTTCCGCTCTCTATCCTTTTCTCTTTTCTCCATCATGTTAGACATCTTTTCAAAGTGCACAACAATAGTCCCAATGCTAGAAGAAAGGTTTTCCCTAGTAGGTCCTTGATTGTTGATCCCAACAACACCATAACTCCTTTCGTACTCGGATTTATTTCTCTTATGACGATTTCATTTTTCAATAGGAACCTCTGAATCTAAAGAAAAATGGGGTGGTGGAGTAGGTTAGTTAGGTGATGTAGGTTGGTACGGTGGTTCATAGTTATCTGGTGCTATGAATGCATCATTATTGGGATCATATGAAAACCCTTCCATTCCAAAACTTTCACTTTCTTGCTCAAAAGTTGTTGCATCAGTATCCTTAGGGTCTAATGCTATATAACTATTCCCGCTAGATACTCCACCTCCAACAAGAATCTTCAAATAATCATAATCAATCATACTTTTTCCTCGAATATTTTTGTGAGATGGATGGGACTAAAAAACAAAAAATTCATTATTAATATACTATAAATATTACAACAACAAAAAAATCAATCATACTTTTAAACGATTTTGAACTTAGCTCACCTTTAAGTAATTACTCCATACTTCTTCAGTAGCCGTGTAAGTCTTCGCAACTGGATCCCATCCAAAACCAGAGTTGTTACGCATAAACGTTGTCATCTTGTTGTATTGAGTTCTAAACCACTTCATTCGGCTCAAGTAATGATTATAAGTTTTATGTGATTCAATTTTGGTATTGAGCTGAGGAAGGATAACTCACTCTATATTTTGTTTACTAAGTGACTCATTGGCATCACGTAACCCTCTATTTATAGCATCCACCAAGAGGAACAACAACTCATTAGTTTCTTCCATGGTCCAAGCTACATAGCCATCTTTGTCTTTACCCTTCCCTCTATTATTTTCTTGTTGCGAATCCCCCATTTAATCACTAATATATATATATATATATATATATATATATATATATATAAAATAATTCCAATAATAAACTTAACGCTCACTTATTATATAATAATAATAATAATAATAATAATAATAATAATAATAATAATAATAAAAACAAAAATCGGACCAGAGAAAGAAAAAAAAAAGCAAGTATGCAAGAATCAGACAAAAAAATTGCATTAACAAGAATCAGACAAAACAAAAGTAATCGAAAAAAAAAAACAAATAATAGTAATCGACATGGACAAGAAAGTATACAAGAATCAAACAAAAAAAAAGTAATCGAATAAAAAAAACAAATAATAGTAATCAGACAAAAGTAATCGAACAAAAAAACAATAGAATCTGACACACAAAAAAAAAATTGATAGAGAAAAGAAAAACCTGGTATGGAAGATGACGGCAGACAAGGGTTTGCAAGAAAATGACAAAATCTCAAGGGTTTGTGTGAGATTGTTGGGTGGGAATAGTATTTATATTTTTAACTAAAAAGTCTCACAAAATCCATTCCATCCAAGAATCCGTCAAAATCTATAGACTTTTGAATACCAATAGACAATTCATAAGTCATGAGAAATCTCAATTGAATACCAACAAATTTTGTTGCCTTAAAAAAAAGTCATGATTGAATACCACAAGAGTTGTTTACAGTTTATAAAAGTCATGATTGAATACCACTAAACTTTTTAATTATAAAAAAGTCTTTTAAAATCCCTTGAATTCTCAATTCAATACACCCCTAAGTCAGGCATGTTAAAAATATTTGAAGTCTTTAAAAAATTTCATTTTGAATCTCTATCAAAATCTTCTTATGACTTCTAGTCTATACAATATTTTTTTTTAGGGAAGTCTATACAATATTTTTTATCAACAACTTTAATTCTTTTAAAATCAAAATAAATTAAGGCTTTATCATGCATGAATCTATCAAACTTTACGAATACAATCTATCCGGTATGATAGGAATCTTTGCAAAAAAAAAAAAAAAGCTTAAAATTTTGTTTTTAGATCTAAATTTTGGTTGTTTGAACTTTTAAGATCATTCCTTGGTATTTTATTTTTATTTTTTAAAATATTGTGGGAAAGGTGTTTATAATGAATTAATGATCTCTAAAAATCATTCAAAAATAAAATGATACATATGAGATTAGTCTCAGACGGATTAAAAATATATTTAAGCATTTGTATTATATATATTAGAGTAAATATGCAAATACCCTATGAATGTGTCTTCTCTTAAATCTGTCTTTTACTTTGCACTTAAATTTTTTAACAATTGATACTTATCTTATTTATGTAATTTTAACTCTTCTTAAAACCATTGTTTGTAACAAAATTTAATTTAATTTTGAAGATAACAAAAACAAACTTTGCTTTAAAAAAAATTTAGTTTTCCAAATAGATAACATTAATTAGTTTTATTGAAAAAGATAAAGTGTATAACTGACAAATGATAACCTTAAAATATATAAAAAAAACTTAAACAGTAACAAAAATTTACTCAAACCCAAAACCCTGGTCAATAAGTCGAAATATAAAGAAACTATTTTCAAAACCGTGCCAGATATGAACTTTATCATTATATTTCATTTTAAGATAGTCGTTATTTGTTAACTAGTATTATATTTACTTCTAGTTCTTAAAAGTTGACTTGTCAGTGTAACTTCTGAGTTCTAACCAATCCATTATCTGACATTCTTAGGTCCTTTCACGCAAATTTGTCGATTGGACTAATAGTAATTGTTTCTGTGTAGTGATGCAGGAGGTGACATAGTGCTTCTGTATGCTTCCAAATATCATGACATTAAAACTGTTGTCAACCTCTCTGGACGTTATGATCTGAAGGCAGGCATCGAAGAACGCCTTGGTAAAGATTATTTGGAAAGAATTACGAATGACGGTTTTATTGATGTGAAGACGAGGACATGTAAATTGTTTACTCAAGCTTATAATATCACAAGCACAAAGTTCGAGCATCATGAACTATCTTGTTGCATTACTATGTTATTTACTAAATGATCATTTGAGGACATCTACTGTTGCAGGAAATTTGGATTACTGTTTTACTAAGGAAAGTTTAATGGATCGCATCGGTAAAAATATTCATGAAGCGTGCCTGCAGATTGACAAAAAATGCAGGTTAAGGGAAAAGCTGCCTCTTCTCCTTTTTCTTTTTTCTTTTGGCTCCATTGCTTCGTTGATAAACTTATCAAGTTACATTGATGGATAAATATGCTAATGCCAAATTACATCATGTATGGCGGGGTTCTTATAGTTCACGGTTCTTCTGACAAAATTATCCCTGTTCAAAGTGCGCACAAGTTTGCTAAGGTTATATCAAATCACAAGTTGCATATAATTAAACGAGCTAATCATGCATAAAGTAATCATCAAGACATGTTATCCTCAGTTGTTATGAGCTTCATCGAGGAAAACATTGACCACAATAAGGGTACTGTTAGCTAGGTTTGTTCTTGCTTGGACATTAACTCCTCATTTTTCCTATAATATTGTTTTCCAAGAGATATAGGTCGCCATTGTTTGCCTTGTTTTATACCAACCTTCATTTGACATTACTGATTATGAATGATTAAGTAAATTAAACAATTAATTCTAACACCTTCATCATGGTAAATAATCCGAATGAAGATATTAAGAAACGGTAAATTAGATTGATCTCTTCCAAGTTTGATGAAATTACACTTGATGTCATACTTACCTTTTGATTTAACAATCAAAATAGTCTCTGACCTTGTGAGGCGTTCTCAATTTAGTCGAGTTGGTGGAGAATCGGCGCTACAGAGGTGCGACGGTGGAGATCGGCGACGATGAGAAAATGTGTTTATAGATTGCGAGATGGTGCACTGTGTTCTGCGAGAATGTGTTATTATATTTTTTTAACAAAATAGATTTTGACATAAAATTATTTAAATATAAAAAATATAAATAAAACTAATTTCAATTAAATGGTAGCTAATTATTCTGATATTTGCTACCATTAGATTCCGTAGCACAAGTATCCTAGCAAATCTTATATTTTCTTATAGAAAATGTTGGAACAAAATGTGTTTAACACTACCTCTTTATAGTTTTGATGATAACAAGGTATTAAAAATTGTCAATTGGATATGCTAATTTTTTTTCAAGTGTACAAGACCATAGACAAAATTTAAGATCATTATTAGGTTCTCGAAGAACAAAATAGAGCAAAGGAATCAACAAAAAGGAAGCTTAAAGCGTCTGAAGAGAACTACTCCTGAAGTCAAAGTGCTCTTGAAGACAAAGTGCTCCTGAAGTGATGACATCATCAGAAGCAAGTTCATCAAAAGCTGAAGATCACCAGAAGTTGTAGTTCATCAGAAGATGCAAGACTTAAAGCTTCAAAGGTTGTTCAATGGATTTAATCTCGTCTAAGCATTGCAAAGGACAAGAAGAGTGAAGCAACAACTAATTCAAATGCATTTGAAGGCATTGGATGCTTGTTCTTTGAAGAGCATTGAAAAAGTACAATTGTACGAAGTGTACAACCACTATCTCCACTACTTAGTTTTTGTCTCTGCTACAAGACAAGAATAACAGCTCCGCCTGCAACAATGTTCCTACAAACTTGGAATGGATTTGAAATTGATCCTTCATAGGACAATAACCATATCAGGCAAAAGATCATTGATGATTGATGAAGGCTTCAAACGACTCTTATTTTGATGCGCTGGCAATTCACAACGTCTCTTTTGCACCTTTATATAAAGGAGTGAAGACTTTGAGAATTGTAATAGACTCACAACAATTTAAAAGCGCCAAACCTCTGCTGAAATTGTTCTGCATCAAAAGTTTACTTAGAATTTCTTATCAAAGTTCAAATCTTAGAAATTTTAAAGTCTTAATAGTCTGTATCTAATTTGTATTGTGAACACCACTGATTGTATATCAAGTGTTCAACGTCAAACATTTTTCTTTGTAATTCTGTTTGATTAGAAGTCTCTTGCAGTTGTGCTTGAGGATAGAAGTCTCTTGATTGTGTTCAGGAGCATAGGAAGTCTCTTGCAGTTGTGCTTGAGCATTTGAAGTCCCTTGCTAGTTTTAGCAGTGAGCATTTGTAATCAGATATTACATTTTTTAGTGAACTCTCCTTGGAAATGCAAAGGGAGATGACTACTTCCGGTTTGTGGAAGGAACATGTATAATTGCTTTGTGTCTCTCTTCTCTCTCTCTCTCTCTCTCTCTCTCTCTCTATCTGTGTGTGTGTTTTTATCCGCTGCATTTAGCATCTGAACATCACTTCAGAAGTTGTACTCTAACTGCTTCTGACCAGTAACTTCAGTAGGAGAAAATGAAGAAAAAGCCAACACAATTCATCCCCCTTCTTGTGTTTTTCTCACCTTCAATTGGTATCTAGAGCCTTGGTTCTAATGAGAACACTTAACAGTGTGACAGTCCAAGATCTGAGAAAAACATGTCTGGTGAATCATCTGTTTCTGGTTCTGGTGGTAATCATAATGTTGTACCTTATGATTACAGTGATAAGAAAGCTAACTCAGGAAAAGTTCCAAAGTTCAATGGAGATCCTGAAGAGTTCTCTTGGTGGAAAACCAACTTCTACAGTTATATCATGGGCTTAGATGAAGAGTTATGGGATATTCTGGAAGATGGAATTGGTGACTTGGATCTGGATAAAGAAGGAGCTGCTGTTGATAGAAAGAAACATACTCCTGCTCAAAAGAAGATGTATAAGAAACATCACAAGATCAGAGGATCACTTGTTCTTGCTATACCTCGTGCAGAGTATATGAAGATGAGTGATAAATCTACTGCAAAGGCTATGTTTGCTTCTCTCTATGCAAACTATGATGGTAGCAAGAAGGTTAGAGAAGCTAAAGCACTTATGCTTGTTCATCAGTATGAGTTGTTCAAGATGAAGGATGATGAAAGTATTGAGGAGATGTACTCAAGATTTCAAACCTTAGTCTCTGGACTACAAATACTGAAGAAAAACTATGTTGCTTCTGATCATGCGAGCAAGATACTAAGAAGCCTGCCTGCAAGATGGAGACCAAAGGTTACTGCTTTTGAGGAAGCTAAAGATCTAAACACTTTGAGTGTTAAAGATCTTGTCAGTTATCTCAAATTCATGAGATAAGTCTTAATGAACATGAGTCTGCTAAGAAGAGTAAATCTATTGCTCTACCATCTAAAGGGAAGTCATCAAAAGCTCTTAAAGTCATAGAATCTGAAGAAGAATCACCTGATGGAGATTCTGATGAAGATCCTGCTGAGATGATGGTTATGCTTTCAAACAGGCTGCAATATCTTGCCAAGAAGAACAAGAAGTTCTTGAGCAGAAGAAGTTTTTATAGAGGCTCCAGGAAAGAAGATCATAAGGGTTGCTTCAACTGCAAAAATCCTGGACATTTCATTGCTGATTGCCCCGATCTTCACAAGGAGAAATCAAAGGACAAGTCTAAGAAGTCAACTTTTGAATCAAACAAGATCAAGAAGCAGATCAAGCAGAGTTTGATGGCACCATGGGAAGATTTAGACAGTGAATCTGAATCTGATAAGGATGATGCTGATGAAGATGCAAAGGTAGATGTTAGGTTAGTGGCTACAGTAACTTCAGAAGCTGAACCAGAAGCGACAAGAAAAGTGTAATGGAAAACCTTTAAGCAACCATGAAATTGCTCTTGAAGATTTTATTATGTCTAGCATTGACAAAAGCAGAGTTGCTTCTATGATTTATAACATTTACAAATACAATGGCAAAGGGATTGACTTTTCAGAAGTGTCATACCCTCATTTTGGACCTAAAAATACTCGTTCAAACTTCTTTTTGGTTCTGATTATTTCAAATTCACTATGTCTATTTTACAAGTTGTCTACCGTGTTTCAACCGCACATTTTATTGCTTCCGTCTCTGATTTTCTTGCATTTAAAACCATCCAAAAGGTTTTCTTGCATTACAAGTCCTTAAAAAGGGGTTTCTAAAACCATTACATATTTTCCTGCATTTTATTCCAATTTTTTGCATAAAATCATACAAAGGGGTATTTTGGTCATCTCCTACAGAGGAACCCATTTTAATCCCTACAATTTGTCCCTGAGTCTTTACAACTTGTCTGCATAAGTCATCAATCAATTTTTGTCCAAAAAACCATCTTAGTTTTGCGTCTGAGTCAGTCTGAGTCAGTTTGAGTCAGTCTAAGTCGTTTTAGTCCCTAGGGCATTTTGGTCTTTTCACATCAAACAATTTTTTGACAGAGAGGTATTTTGAAATACCTCATTTTGGTAATTTGTTCGTTTTAGTCCATTCTGTCAGTTTTAATTGTTTCACTTTACGTTGTTTTCAAATTACGCTTTTTACCAGTTTTATTTTTTTTTAACTTTTTACAATTTGGTCCAAATTTTATTTTAATTGCAATTCAGTCCAAATATTATATTTTATTGCAAACCAGTCCCAATTCCAATTTTCAAACAGTCCAATCCTTTTAATTCTTTTAAAAAAAACAGTCCAATTTTTATAATTGCAAAAAGTCCTATTTTCTTTCAAATTTGCAGATTGGTCCAAAGTGCCACACAAGCCAACTCAGTCCACATGTCACGTCCCAATTGGATCAGAGGCCACATGGCTGGCTATATAAGGCCACGCGTGTCAGAGTCAGAAGGGTACACACACAAAAAGAGAGCCACATCACCAACAGAATCCACTTTCTCTCTCTTGGCAGTTACAGATCAAATTCACCAAAAAATTCACAAAAACTCATGAACCTTAGCTCAAATTCAGCACCAATTCAGAGCAATTTCACAAGAAAACTTCAAATTCGCCATTGAATTCAACTCACAGAACCAAACAGAAGCAGAATTCACATGAAATTCATACGGTTTCAAGCAGTTCTCAGAGATTCGTGAGAATCTTCATCATCGAACTGCTGAACCTGCAATTCAAACGCGAGCACGCCACCGGAGGTAGCGCGCTGCGAGCGTGATCGCAGGCCTTGGATCAGAGAAGAAGAAGAAGAAGAAGAGGTGAAGGATTTCACAGGATCCGGATCAGAAGAAGAAAGAAAGGAGTGAAACCGGCTTACCAGCAAAGATCCAAAGCCAAGAATCGAAGAAGTGGCTCAAATCTCCGAACAAAAACTCAGGTAATACCTAGACTTCACCTCACCTCATTGAAAATCATCACAAATCCATAACAGTGTGAATCCGTAGCAAGTTCGAACGGTTCGATCCAAAACCCTAACCCTAACACAAAAATTGTTTGAAAAATCAAAGAAACGTTTCGAAATCCACAACGAGTGTGAATCGAAGCGAATCCTTACAGTTTTACAACGATTTCATCCAAAAACATGAAGAATCCGAACAGTTCGAACCTACAGTGACAAAACTCAAAGATTCACATTGTTTCAACGGTTAAACTTGCTTTCTTTTGGGTGATTCATGCTTAGATTGATAATACGAACCGTTTAAACCATGAATAAGCCATTTCTGGGTAGGTTTGGAGAAGTTAGGGTTATGGTTTGGAAAGGAGCGGCCGGAGAGAAGAGAGAGGAAGAAGAAGAGAAATGTGTGAATCCGGATCCTGAACCTTTTATATAAGTGCGTGGATCGGGTCGGTTCTGACCCGGTCCACTTCCCCTGCGCGTAGGCCGTTGGATCTTGTTTTTGGAGCGTCCGGATCAATCCAACGCCTCTAAGGCATCAGGACTGATCCGGATCCGTCAGTGGCGCGGGTTTGGGCCTTTAACTGTGGGCTTTGGGTTCTCTTTCGTTTCTTTTGATTTTCTTGCTATGCACACCTCCAGCTTTGCTATTTGAACCTCCCTGTGTGCTTTGTTTTTCTTGTAAAATTTTAGGAATTTTTCTATGTGATTCTTGATATGCTTCTCACCATTTTGTGGCACTTTTTTTACAAGTTTCATAGTGATAAAATGTGTGCTAAATTTTCTTGTGGAATTGCATCTTTTAAGTTTTTTGGTGAATTTCTTGCATGATTTTTGACCATTAAATCTTGATAAATGATAGTGGTACTTGTTATGTGTTTTGTGATATTTTTTGCTATGAGCCTATGACTATTACCACTGTTTGTGAATCATGATATTAAAAGGGCTGTTTTGATGAGAATTATAGGTCATGGGTTTAGCTTAAGTTTTAGGGCTAAGTTTTGTGTGTTATTTTCATCACTTTTTGGCATTTGTTTTTGCTATTTGTTCAATATTCCTTACTATTGTCATTTCATTTACTATACATTGCTTATTCATTACTATCATTTCTTACTTTGTTGCTAACCATTTCATGTCTCATGCATACTAAAGGCATCCCACCTCTTTCCTAATTTAGGTTCCTTTCATTTTCTATGTTAATTTCCATGTAATATTTTTAGGTAGTTTCTTTATTTTAAATTCTTGCAAGACCATAGAATGTAAACTAGGTGTCATACCCTCATTTTGGACCTAAAAATACTCACTCAAATTCCTCTGTTATTTTCCAATGCTTTCAAATTCATCGTGTTTTCTACTATGCTTCAGTTGCATACATTATCGCTTCAGTCTTTTAAATTTTTGCATAAAATCATACAAAAGGGTATTTTGGTCATTTCCCGCAATGGAACCCATTTTAGTCCCTACAATTTGTCCCTGAGTCTTTTCAATTTGTTTGCATGAATCATTAATCAAAATTTTGTACAAAAAAACATCTTAGTTTTGCATCTGAGTCAGTTTGAGTCATTTTTGCCCCAGGGGCATTTTAGTCTTTTCACATCAAACAAATTTTGGGCAGAGAGGTATTTTAAAATACCTCATTTTTGGTAGTTTGTTCATTTTAGTCCATTTTGTCAATTTTAACTATTTCACTTTACGTTGTTTTCAAATTACATTTTTTAATCAATTTTATTTTTTTTGCATTTTAGTCCAAACATTTTTAGAAATTACAATTTAGTCCAAATGTTATGTTTTTGCAAATTAGTCCCATTTCTTTTAAAAAAAACAGTCAATTTTTCTTATTCTTTTAAAAACAGTCCATTTTTTTTATTGCAAAAAGGTCCTATTCTTTTCAAATTTGCATTTTAGTCCATTTTTCAGATTCAAGTCCAAGGCCACGCAAGCAAGGTCCAGTCCACGTGTCACTACCTCATTGGCCAGAATCACACATGGCAGGCTATAAATAGTACACAGTGTCAGGAATCAGAAAGGGGCGCGCCACATCAGAAACAATTCACCAATTTCTCTCTCATGTCAGTTAGAATCAAATCCACAAGAAACTCAGAAAATTCATGAACATGAAGAACAAACCCTAGCTTCTTCAGAACGAAATTCAAGCAAACACAGTGAAATCCATTAGCTCTCAGAGATTCAATGGTGAATCTTCATCATTGAGCTATTTCCTCTACAATTCAAGCATCCGAACTCATCACCGAAAGCAATGAGCCCAATGCGATCACAGAGAAGAAGTTTGAGAAGAAGAGGGAAAGAAATTTGAAAGTTCTGAACCGGTGAAGAAGAAGAAAGAAAATTACCGATTTATTTTCGGATTCAAGCCAAGGAATCGACAAACAGAATCAAATTCAAGGGTTCTTGAAGATTCCAGTTCGAATCTCCGATTAAAACGCAGGTAAAATGCATAAACATACCCTTTCTTTCGCTCAAGAACATCAAACAAATCCAAATCGATGTAGATCCGTACCGGTTCAGAGAGGTTTTGGCTCAAAAATGTGAAACCCTAAAAGCTTTTGAAAACCGTAAAGATTCCACGATCCACAACGAATTCCAACCGTTGTAGATCAACGAATCCGTAAAAGATTTCATCCAGAAAGAGATTTGAACAAAAGAACCAAAACAGCTCGAAAACCGTAACAAAAACTTTCAAGATCTACATCGATTTACAAAGTGCATGCAAGTTTCAACGGCGAATTTGCGTTTAGATTGATGTAATGAATCGGTAGATGCATGTCAGGATGAATTCTGGGTAGTTAGGTTTGGATTAGGGTTAGCGAAATCGGAGAAGACAATAGAAGGAGAGGAACCGGTGGGAGAAGAAAGAGAAATGGAGTGAAAGAATGGGTGAATCCGGGCCGTTTTTCCTTTTATGTAGCATACGAACCGGGTCGGTTCAAAACCGACCCATTTTCCTTCATCCATGGCCGTTAGATTTAGGTTTAGTGTATCCGGATCAATCCAACGCCCTTGAGACGTTCTGGAGATCCGGATCCACCAGCGTGTGGGTTGGACCTGTATCCATTGGGCTGTTGTTCTTTTTCCTTTCAGTTTCTTGGATTTTCTTGCTATATACACCGTTATTCTTGTTATTTGAACCCTTATGCATGCTAAAATTTCTCGCAAAATTCCTGGAAAATTACAGTGTGTTCTTGGCGTATTTTTTAATGTTTTAGTGATATTTCCACACATGTAAAGCTGATAAAAATATATGCGCTAATTTTTTTCTATGGTTTTGAGTACTAGGTGTGTTTGTGAGAGTTTCTTGCATAATTTTAGATCCAATTGTTGCTACACAATGTTAGTATTTGATACATGATTTTGTGATGTGTTTGGTTCTGAATTCATTGCTGATTCTTGCTTCTTGTAAGCTTAATTGATTATTTCCAACCTCTTTTTTCTTACAAACTTAGTGTTAATTTCTTCTACTTTTGCAAATTTAGTTGTTAATTTCCCAATCTTTGCAAGTTTAGTATTAGTTACTCGTCTTACAAGCTCAAACGTTAAGTTTCCAATTTCATGCAAGTTTAGAAGTAATTTCTTGTTTTGCAAGTTCAATGGTTAGTTTCTTGTTTTGCAAGTAAATGTGAATTTTTGTTTGAAGATAAAGTGTGAAATATGCATAAAATGTGTACGTGCTAAATATGAATGCATGGCTTGTAATTTCCTCATAATTCTTGAGATATTTCCCTTGAAAGTGCTGTTTGGTGAGGATTATAGGTCATGGGATTTGGTTTAAGTTTTAGGCTTTTGTTTTGTGTAGTTTGCACTATTTTTGGCACTTGTTTCTTTTGCAATTTGCTTAATACTCTTTGCTATGAGCATTTCATCTCCTATGCATTGCTACTCATGCTGTCATTTCCCATTTCATTACTAACCATTTTGTTCTATGTCTCATGTACATTGCAAGCATTGCATCATTTTCATCTTTCTTCCCTTTTAGTCACTTTATGCAATTTTCTATGTTAACTCATGTAATATTCTAGGTTTAGTTTACTTTCTTTAATTCCATGCAAGACTATAGAATGTAAAATAGGACCCGATGTAAAGGACTATGGACTATGATGATGTACACCGACACACGCACCGACACATGCACACACGTTGTATGACTTTCCGCTAGATGTATGTGTAGGAAGCGTAAAACCTAGGAAAACTTATAATTTCTTCATCAAAAATCAACACATAACTCAAACTATTTTGCAATAAAATGAGGTCAAAACCTCGCTCTTTTTCTTTCATTTTTCTTAAGACAAAATCAAAACTAGTGCTAATTCACAACTTTAACATCCCTCTTGTAAATAAAATTGGACTAACCTCACTTGTTTTCAATTCTAATGCCTACACGGCCTCTTATCTCTTTCTTCAAAACTATTTTCAAAACTAAAATTGAACTAACCCACAAAAATATTTTGGAAGAGAACTACATGGAATTTTGATCCCTTAAAAGGGTATGTAGGCAAGAGACTCAAAATCTCTCCAAGTCCGATAAAATAAAATCCAATCTCCTCTCTCTCATTCTTAAAACCAATCTCTTTACAAATAGCAATAAAAGCAAAGCGTATACGTAAAGCATAGTAAAACGGTTCCTATAGGATACTATAGTCATTGCGGGTGCCTAACACCTTCCCGTAATGAAATCAGCCCCGAACTTAGAATTTCTAAGGTTTTTCTCGATTTTACCTTCCCCAAAAAAAATAGAGACATCAATGATTGAAAGGTTCAAATCCAATTAATGATTTGACACCCGAAAATCGCGATGACACTAGGGCCAAATGTAAAGGACAATGGACACTATGATGATGTACACCGACACAAGCACCGACACGCACACACGTTGTATGATTTACCGCTAGATGCATGCTTAGGAAGCGTGAAACTTAGAAAAATATTATGCTTTTTTCCAAAAAAAACAATAAACACCTCACTTGAAAACCGTTTTTTGCAATAACCTTGGAGTCAAAACTCCATAGCTTTTCCCTTTATTTTCTTAATCAAAGATGCAAATGAACCTTAAATTCCAACTTTAACCCTTTTCTTTAAATAACTGGAATAACCTCACTTTTTTTTCAATCTCATGCCTTTAAGGCCCCCTTATCTTTTCTTCAAAACCATTTTCAAAATTAAAAACAAACTAACCCACAAAAATCTTTTTTGGAAGAGAACTACATGGAGTTTGATCCCTTAAAAGGGTATGTAGGCAAGAGACCAAAATCTCTCCAAGTCCAATAAAAATAAATCCAAACACTTCTTTCCCCCATTCTTAAAAATAACCTTTTCAAAAAAAGCATTTAAAATAAAGCGTAAAAGATAAATCTAGAAAAACGGCTCCTATAGAATACTATAGTCGTCGCGGGTGCCTAACACCTTCCCGTAGCGAAAATTGCCCCGAACGTAGAATTTCTAAGGGTTTTCTCAATTTTACCCTTCCCAAAAAAAAATAGAGACATCAATGATTGAAAGGTTCAAGCCTAATTAATGACTTGACACCCGAAAATCGCGATGACAAGAAGGAAAACCTAATGAAACTAATCTCAAGGCATGTTGTGAATGTATCAAGGAAGGATTGAAAACCTTCTTTTTACCTGAAGGTGTTAAAGTTGAAACTGTGGTTCAGTCAAAACCTGAAGCTTCTAGCACTAAAGCTAAGATTACTTCATAGCCAAAGAACTCTAAGTCTAAGGCTATGACAAATTCTGACTCTAAGACCTAAAAGATCAAGATTCTGAAAAGATCAGAACTTGTTCCTCATAGTCTGCTGAAACCAGAATCTGATATCTTGAAGTCTAAGTCTCAGAAGAACAAAACAGTTATGGCTTGAGGTAAATCAGAACTAAAAGGTGTTAAACCTAAAGTACTGATCAATCAGAAGTGAAGAGTAAAACTTCCAGCACCAACCTCAAACGACCCATAAATTCCTAAGAGCAAAGGAAAAGCAAAAATCATGGTATCTGAACAGCGGTTGCTCAAGACATATGACAGGAGAGAAGTCAATGTTCCTCCACCCTCACAATGAAAGAAGGAGGAAATGTGAAGTTTGGAGGCAACCAGTCTGGCAAGATCATTGGTACATGAACTATTGGTAACTCCTCTATCTCTATTAATAATGTGTGGTTGGTAGATGGTCTTGAACATAACCTTTTGAGTATCAGTCAGTTTTGTGACAATGGTTGTGATGTGATGTTTGAAAAGACCAACTTCATATTAATTAACAAAGATAACAAGTCCATTGTGTTCAAAGGAAAGAGAGTTGAGTATGTCTATAAGCCCATTGTGTACAACCACTATCTCCACTACTCAGTTTTTGTCTCTGCTACAAGACAAGAATAGCAGTTGTGCCTGCAACAATGTTCCTACAGACTTGAAATGGATTTGAAATTGATCCTTCATAGGACAATAACCATATCAGGCAAAAGATCATTGGTGATTGATGAAGGCTTCAAACGACTCTTATTTTGATGCGGTGGCAATTCACAACGTCTCTTTTGCACCTTTATATAAAGGAGTGAAGACTTGGAGAATTGTAAGAGACTCAAAACAATTTAAAAGCGCCAAACCTCTGCTGAAATTGTTCTGCATCAAAAGTTCACTTAACATTTCTTATCAAAGTTCAAATCTTAGAAATTCTAAAGTCTTAAGAGTCTGTATCTGATTTGTATTGTGAACACCACTGATTTCTTATCGAAGTTCTTTAAAATTGCTAAGATTTAGCTAAATAATAAATACTACTAAATTACTAATAAAACACTCTTACATCAGTATATAAGGATATAATTAATGCAGTCAGTAGTTGGAAATAACAAACTAGTCTTATAAAAAAGTTTTTTTTTTAAAAAAATAAATCTTATCATTAGAGACGAAGGTAATCTATTGAAGGACCAATATTAACAAAATAATTTAATGTTAGAGACTATTTTGATTAAAGTAACAGACTCAATAAAATTTTGATTCATTATAAATGAGAGAAAGTCTTCTACAGTCACAAACCCAAATCAAAAAGATTTGGACACACTCACATAAAATAAAAAAAAATTAAAAGAGAATGAAATTCAATGATATTAATTGACAAGGCTAAATTAATTTTGTTTTAATTTTTTTAGTTTATGTGAGTGTGCTTAAATATGAGGCGTTGAGTTTGTAATCTTTCTCAAATAAATGATTAGAAAATTGTTCTCCACCCTGCACATTTTGCTCGCGCCCTGCAGCCATTCCAATTTTACCCTTGCGCACCTTAAGTAACGCTACGCATCTTAAGCAACGCTGCGCACCTTAACTAACGCAGCGCAAGTTAAGTGACGCAATGTTACTGTTTTCGTATAAAACCCATGAGTCCAAACTCCAAGCACCATTTTCTTGCCCTCCACCTTCAAAAACCCAAAAATTGCGATTTTTTGGGTCAAAATCCACATCCCAAATCATTGCAAATCGTCAGGAAGCAAGTTTCTACGCTCATCAAGCACCAAATATTAGGTATTGTATCATCAAAACTCATCTCATTTTGCTGGTTTTTGTGCTAGGTTCGTCTGGTTTTCGTAGGCAATAGGGCTAGGTGCGCATGTTAACTTGTGCAAGTGGTAAAGGCTGCGTGACTTAAGTCACGCAGGGGTTAATGTGTTGCGTGACTTAAGGCACGCAATTGTGCACAATCCTATTTTTTGAATTTTTTGCGCCACTTTTGTTCTTGGTTAACTTGTTCCACAAGTAATTTATTTATTCTTCCTTTGTATTTTTTTTATTCAATAGATATATAGGGAGATGGCTGACAATGTCGCGGATGATGACGTTGAACCGAAACCGGCCAAAATGAAGGTTCCGGTGAAGGTTCTGGGGATGTCAAACCAACCATTAATTTGAAACCGTTTAAAGTCCAAATTCCAATGCAAGCTCGAATCAGTAAAATTGAAGAACATAAACTGGTACCTATCGGTGTTATTTGTAAAGCTCGCGACACCGCCTCATTTTTTACAACAAATGCAAGATGGAGAGAGCGAGAAGAGTTACTTACTTGGGCTCGTGGACAAGGGGTAAAGGCCGGATTTGGTGTTTGTATAGATAAATCCGTTTTAAAAAGGCCGTACTTGATGATGCAATGTGATAGGAGTGGGATATACAAGCCACCTAAGACAAGGAAGAAACCGAACCTTGAAGGCATCGGCTCAAGGAAATGTAATTGTCCGTTTAGGTTGAAAGGTTTCTTTGATAAAGATACAAATGATTGGTGGCTTGCAATGCTTTGTGGAATGCACAACCATGACTTGGAGGAAGGAAAGTTACAAGGACACCTAATTGCGGGTAGACTTAGTGCGGAGGAGAAGAAAAAAGTTATCGAAATGACAAAGAGCTTGGTGTAACACCCCGTTTTCCCAACATAAAAATTTCTCAAATAATAATCAGAGTATTCACAACTTAAACGGAATTCTACATTTCTCAAAAATCACAAATGGAATAAATAATAATTTATCCTTCAAAATATCTCAATAAATTCTTAAATCTCTTCGCAGCGGAATTTAATTCAAAAAATCTTAAACAGCTTTGGCATGAAGGCCTCAACATAAAATCTCATCAAAATACTCAACATCATGTTCATAAAATCTCATAAATAAATATGTAAAGAATAGAAAACATTAACAAGGTTCCCCATCCCGTTACGTATCAGAGCATCTAAGGACACAGTGAGAGGTAGCCACTCACAACAGCAAAATCAACAGCTAATCTTGATCACCTGCAAGTTAACCATACGAAGAGCAACATTTTCAAGCAGAAGGGTTGAGATTTCACAAACATAAAAGTTAAGCATATAATTCATCAATTACAGCTAACAACTTAAAACATCATCAAATCAACATATTCTTCAACAAGTACAATCATAAACAACTCATCATAATTCGTCATATTCATCAACCAATATAATCTTAAACATTTCATCACAATTCATTTATAGAAAACATCTTAGCACCTTGACAATTCAACAACTTGACAACTCGACACGACTATGCAACTTCATCTTCTTAAACATCTTAACATCTTATATGCATGTGGTACCATCCGGGGCATGAGCCCCCTTCTTTAAGAGCATAAATACACTCATAGGACATAAGCCCTCAACATAAAGAGCAAAAGCTCACAGGGCATGAGCCCTCAACGTATTGGAGTAAATACCCCCAGGGCATAAGCCCTCAGCAATGAGTATGCAAATGGACTCACAACTTAAAACATCTTAGACACTTCATACGACTTGACTTCTTAGACAACTTCATCATATATCTAATGTACAATCAACTAAAAAAAAGAATTGCATATCAAATCACAAGTACTGGAAAGACAATTCAAATACCAGCAAATCACATATTCATATCAAAACTCAGTTCATAATCAAACAACTCAAAACAACACATGAATCCAACTTAAACAATCTGGAAAGGCATAGCTCGCGAGGGATCTGCTCGCTGTGGCGAGTAACTCAGCGTCGCTCGCGAGGCGAGAAGGTTTGCTCGTTGTGGCGAGCAACTTAGCGTCGCTCGCAAGGCGGGAAGGTTTGCTCGTTGTGGCGAGCAACAAGGAGTCGCTCGCCAGGCGAAGATCAACGCTCGCTACGGCGAGCGATGAACAGCAGCACGGGCAGAAAACCTAAAATCACCAAAACTCACCTAATCTCATGGTTCTAACCTTAAAACTAATCCCAATTAACATCCTATGGATTATCTAAGGTCTGTACATCATTTTTACATCAAATTAACAGCTTTACATCATTAAACCGTCAAAATCATCATTAACCCTAATTCCCAAAACTTTCAAAACTAATCCCTAACATGTTAATTGTAATCTCAGCAATCATACACTTAATTTTAATGAGAGTTTGTCTCACCCTTACCTTAGTTAAGCAAAATCGCAGCTCTCCCTTGGTTTCTCTTCTCTTCTCTGGTTTTCTCTCTTTCCAAAAACGTTACGTAAAAACTCTACTGACCTAATTTCCTTATTTATTCTCCCATCAAATCTTATCTTATTTACTCTTTCTCCCCCAAAACTATCTAAAATCTCAAAACAGCCCCTTATCTCAATATTTATTTTATTTTCATATCTTATTCTATTAAATAATAAAATAAGTCACAACATCTCATAAAATCACATAAATCGCATAAATCATACTTCTTCACATCTCATAAATCATATAAATATATACTAGACTCCACAATTATATTAAATAATTAAATAATTCAAACGGGCGTTACAACTCTCCCCAACTTATAAGATTTTCGTCCTCGAAAATTTACCTCATGCAAACAACTCTGGATAAGACTCCAACATCTTACTCTCAAGCTCCCACGTCAAGCTTTCACCAGTCGCTCCATCCTAAACGACTTTCACAAGAGGTATCTCTTTGCCTCTCAAATGCTTTACCTCACGACCTTCAATCCTCACTGGTAAGGTCTCAACCGTAAGGTTATCTCTAACTTGCACATCATTTCTTTGGATCACATGAGATGGATCCGGAACATACTTCCGTAGTTGCGACACATGAAACACATCGTGCAAATTCGAAAGATGCGGTGGTAAACCCACTCGGTATGTAATGTAACACCCCGTTTTCCCAACATAAAAATTTCTTTAAAAAGATAGTCATGCATCAGAGTAAGCACATAAACAGGGCATCACATTTCATAATCAACTCATAGTAATGAATAAATAATCATTTATTCCTTCAGAAAAATAGTCATAATTAATACTCAAATTATGCAGCGGAATTCATAGAAAGTCATCACAAAAGTCTTTGGCACGCAGGCCTCATCAACGTCTTATTAAAAGATCTTCAGAGTAAACGTAATCATATAAAATAGCATAATACGCAAGGAACAGAGAAATAAAAGAAGATCCCCCATCCCGTTACGTATCAGAGCACCTAGACTCAACTGCAGAAAGCCTCACACGTCCGCACCTAATCTTGGTTACCTGCACTTGCCCACAAGGCGGCAATTCCAGCAGAAGGGGTGAGATTCACAAATAATTATATTAAACATGTAATTAAATAATCACAATTCAACAGCCAAACATAATTCAACATATCGCAGATAAACATCTAGCATTTAGAACATCAACATAAACAACACATCATTTAGCATCGTCATAATCAACATCATATACATCTTAGTAAACATCTTAGACGACTCGACTCGACATCATCACTTGACTATGCAACCCTACGTCTTATATGCATGTGGTACCAATCCAGGGCATAAGCCCTCGTCGCTATGAGCATAAATATACTCCAAGGCATAAGCCTTCGTCGCTGGTGAGCAAAGCTCCAGGGCATAAGCCCTCGTCGCTGGTGAGTAAAAACTCCAGGGCATGAGCCCCCATCATAGAATGAGTATGCATGAGACTCAATGCAATTTTAACTTAAACAAGTTAACATCATAAACGTCTTAATAACCAGCTTAATCATCATGGACTGACACATGCAGCAACTACACATAAGTAAATAGCAACATGGCAGCAAGTACATCATACATATAACATCCATCATGCAAGCATCGCAAGTAAATCAAACATTCATAACTCAATTAATTCATATATCACACATAAGCTTCATAAAATCATCAAAAACAATCTCAATCATCATGTATCATCCTTACAGATTATATTAAACATCATTAAAAGTCTCTTAAGCTACCCCAAGGTCATCTCTCAAGGTCACATGCGAAAACAGATCGCAACAGAACAGGTTCTGAGTTCTGACAGAACTCGCTATGGCGAGTGGGATAGCTCGCCTCGCGAGTCACTAAGGTCCTGCTCGCTATGGCGAGTTGGAGTGCTCGCCTCGCGAGCTCTAGGGTAATGCTCGCTATGGCGAGCTGGGTTGCTCGCCTCGCGAGCGATATAGGTCTACTCGCCGCGGCGAGTTGCATAGCTCGCCTAGGCGAGCGATGAACAGGTTGCTTACGGGTTCTGCGAAAATCTCATCAAAAGGTCCCAAAATCATCACTCTAAACATCTAAACTCTCAGAAACATCATCATTATGGTTAATCTACGTTCTGTACTCATCCTACACATCTGTTCTACAGCTTTATGGCTTAATTCATGATTTTTCTCCACTTTTAACCTAATTTCAATTCTCTCAAAACAGCCCTATGATTGTTGATCCTGATTAGATGAATTACAGAATAATATAATCAATGCTAGGCTCACCCTTACCTGGTAATAGCAGAAAAATCGCAGCCCTCTTTCTCTTCTCCCTTCACGTGCTTGTTTTCTCTCTTTTTCCAAAATTCAGTAACGCGTACTGACTTCTTAACCTAATTTCCCTTTATATACTCCCAACAAATCTTATCTTATTTACTCTTTCTCCCACATAACTCTCTAAAATCCAAAACTAACCCACAACTAAATATTTTATTTTATTTTCAAATCTTATTTTATTTAACAATAAAATAAGTCACCACGTCACATAAAATCATATTAAATCTTAACTCAACATCTCATAATATATTAATAAATATATAACAACTTCTCAAATAAATCAAATAACTAAATAATCAAAAATGGGCGTTACAACTCTCCCCAACTTAAAAGATTTTCGTCCTCGAAAATTACCTCAAGCAAACAATTCTGGATACGACTCCAGCATCTTACTCTCTAACTCCCACGTCAAGCTTTCGCCGGTCGCTCTCGACCAAACGACTCTAACGAGAGGTATCTCCTTGCCTCTCAGCGTCTTCGTCTTTTTGTCATCAATCCACACTGGTAAGGCCTCAACCGTAAGGTTGTCCCTAACTTGCACATCATCACTTTGGATCACATGAGACGGATCCGGAACATACTTCCTCAATTGCGACACATGGAACACGTCGTGCAAATTCGATAAATGTGGTGGCAATCCAATACGATAGGCCACCGCCCCAACCCTCTCTGATATCTGATATGGACCAATAAACTTCGGGGTTAACTTCTTTGACTTCAATGCACGACCAACACCGGTCATAGGAGTCACTCTCAGGAACACATGATCTCCCTCTTGGAACTCAAGGTCCTTCCTACGCTTGTCATGGTAACTCTTTTGTCGACTCTGCGACGCTTTCATCTTCTCTTGGATCATTCTTACTTTCTCAGTAGTCTGCTGAACAATCTCCGGTCCTAACATCACATTTTCGCCTGACTCAAACCAACACAACGGAGTTCTGCATCTCCGCCCATATAAAGCCTCAAAGGGTGCCATTCCAATACTCGAATGGTAACTGTTGTTGTACGTGAACTCTATCAATGGAAGATGACTATCCCAAGTTCCTCCTTGCTCAAGTACACACACCCTCAATAAATCCTCCAACGACTGAATCGTCCTTTCCGACTGACCATCTGTCTGCGGATGATAAGCCGAACTCAACCTCAACTGAGAACCTAAAGCCTCTTGCAAACTCTTCCAAAACCTAGAAGTAAATCTCGGGTCTCTATCTGATACGATGCTCGAAGGAACACCATGCAACTTCACAATCTCCTTGACATAAATCTCTGCCAACTGGGAAACAGGAAAAGTAATGTTAATCGGTAGAAAATGAGCCGACTTCGTCAATCTATCAACAATCACCCAAATAGCGTCATTCCCTTTAGGAGTATTCGGCAAGCTCGTCACGAAATCCATGGATATACTATCCCATATCCACTCTGGCACATCTAAAGGTACCATCATACCAGCAGGTTTCTGATGTTCAACCTTCGATTTCTGACAAACTAAACAAGAATACACAAACTGTGCCATGTCTCGCTTCAAACCAGACCACCAAAACAGCTTCTTTAAATCATGATACATCTTCGTAGCTCCCGGATGAATACTCAAGCTACTTCTATGACTCTCTGCAAGAATCATCTTCATTTCCTCATTATCAGGAATGCAAATCCTACCTCGAAATCTCAACACTCCTTGATCATCAACTCTAAAGTCACTATCTTCCGTCTGATTACTAGCAACCAACAAGTCCACAAACTTGACATCTTCTTTCTGTGCCTCTTTGGTACTGTTCAAGAAATCACTATCAATCTTCAGCATTCCCAGCTTTACACTCTGAGGTGTTCTCTCACAGACTAAACTCAAATCTCTAAATTGTTCCAACAACTCGAATTCCTTCACCATCATGGCAGACATATGCAAAGTCTTCCTACTCAAGGCATCTGCAACCACATTAGCTTTGCCCGGATGATAATTCAAACCAAAGTCATAATCTTTCAATAATTCGAGCCACCTTCGTTGTCTCATATTCAGTTCCTTCTGATCAAACAAGTACTTCAAACTCTTGTGATCACTAAACACCTCAAACCTCGAACCATACAAGTAATGTCTCCATATTTTCAATACAAAGACCACAGCTGCCAATTCTAAGTCATGCGTCGGATAATTCTTCTCATGTACCCTTAACTGTCTTAAAGCATAAGCTACCACCTTACCATCTTGCATAAGAACACCACCTAAACCCAGCTTGGACGCATCACAATATACTCCAAAAGGTTCATCGGGCTTCGGCAAAATCAAAATTGGAGCCGTCGTCAAGCGCTTCTTCAACTCATTAAAACTGTTCTCACAATGAACATCCCACACAAAAGATTTACCTTTACACGTCAACTGCGTTAATGGAAGAGCCAATTTAGAAAATCCCTCTATAAACCTTCGGTAATAACCTGCTAATCCCAAAAAGCTTCTAATCTCTGTAACCGACTTAGGAGTCTCCCATTGCGATACTGCTTCAACTTTAGACGGGTCAACCGCAATGCCATCGCCAGAAATAACATGGCCAAGAAAACTTACTTCTTTCAACCAGAATTCACACTTAGACAACTTAGCAAAAAGCTTCTTTTCTTTCAACACTTGCAAGACGATCTTCAAATGCTCAGCATGATCTTCTTCAGTCTTAGAGTAAACCAGAATATCATCGATGAATACCACAACAAAACGATCCAAATAAGCATGGAAGATTCTATTCATATACTCCATAAATACGCCAGGTGCGTTAGTAACACCGAAAGGCATCACCGTATACTCATAATGTCCATATCGCGTTCTAAACGCTGTCTTCTGCATATCCTCATCCTTCACTTTAATCTGGTGATAACCTGATCTCAAATCTATCTTGCTGAATACACAAGCACCCACCAACTGATCCATCAAGTCGTCAATTCTCGGAAGTGGATACCTATTCTTTATCGTTACTTTATTCAACTGACGATAGTCGATGCACAACCTCATACTTCCATCTTTCTTCTTGACTAACAACATTGGAGCTCCCCACGGTGACACACTTGGTCTCACGAACTTCTTATCAAGCAAATCCTCTAACTGTTTCTTCAGCTCCGCCAATTCAGAAGCTGACATACGATAAGGCGTCATAGACACAGGCTTCGTTCCAGGAACAAGATCGATCGTAAATTCAACTTCTCTCTCAGGAGGCACATCAGGAATTTCATCTGGGAAAACTTCAGGAAAGTCGCATACCACTTGTAGCTTATCAATCACTGCCTGATTCTCAATAGATAAAGACGCCATCAAGGAAAACATCATAATTCCATCGCGTTCCAGCTGCTTCAACTGTTTAGTAGATAAGAATTCTGCCCCACTCTCTTCTTCGGAAGAAGAAAAATGCACCGTCTTGCTAAAACAATTAATCAGAACATGATTGTACTCTAACCAATTCATCCCCAAAATCACATCCATCCCAATCAACGGTAGACACACTAAATCAATCTCAAAATCACGACCAAACATAGACACAGGACATCTTAAACATACAAGGGAAGTAGTCACTGAACCCTTAGCTGGAGTTTCGACAACCATCTCCCCGTCCATATCAGATACAACAAGATTCAACTTAGCAGCACAATCAAGAGCAACAAAACAATGTGTGGCACCAGTATCAATAATAGCAACTAAAGGTATATTATCAAAATAACAAGTACCTCTGATCAAGCGATCCTCGCTCTCCGTCTGCGTACCAGTCAAAGCAAAAACCCTCCCAGTAGTCTGAGCCTTCTTAGGCTTCTTGCATTGTGAACCATTGTGACCCTCTTCACCGCAGTTAAAACACACAATGTCACCATGCTTGCAATCCGCAGTAGTATGACCCTTCTTGCCACAACGAAAACACCTCTTCACCTCTCCAGGACAAGCATTACTCTTATGGCCTTTCACGCCACAAGTATAGCAAACTATCTCAGCAGGAGCATCTTTCTTCACAGGTCTCCTCTCATCATTAACTCGCTGTTTGCCCTTATCTGCAGGAGCACTGTAGGGCTTAGGACGACTTTGCTGTCCTTTTCCTTTCCTCTCATTAACCACCTTGTAATGAGCCTTAGTGTCTTCCTCGTAGATCCTGCAACTACTCACCAGCTCGGAAAAGATTCTAATCTTCTGATACCCAATAGCCCTCTTGATATCAGCACGCAATCCATTTTCAAACTTAATGCATTTAGAAAATTCAGCAGTCTCTGGGGTATAATGTGGGTAAAATTTTGCCAGCTCCACAAACTTTGCCGCATACTCTGTCACGGACATGTTCCCTTGCTTTAGCTCCAGGAACTCAATCTCTTTCTTGCCCCGAACATCCTCTGGAAAATATCTGTCGAGGAACTCTCTTCTGAAAATAGTCCAAGTAACCTCAGCACCACCTTGCTCCAGAACAGGTAGAAGACTAATCCACCAGTCATCAGCCTCCTCAGCCAGCATGTGCGTACCAAAACGCACCTTCTGCACCTCCGTGCACTGCATCACTCGGAACACCCTCTCAATCTCCTTGAGCCAAGTCTGGGCTCCATCTGGATCATATCTCCCCTTGAAGGTAGGAGGATGGTTTCTCAAGAAGGTCTCCAGCATACGGACCTCCGCACTAGCACCAGCATTTGCATTCGGTTGCTGTCCCACCGCTTGAGCAACAGCTTCCAAAGCAGCAGCAATCGCAGCGTCGTTTCTTCCAGCCATCTTAATCCTCTACAAAGCAAACATAAGTTAGAATAATACCATAATAGTATTCTAACTCTAAGACAACGTCACTCGACTCTCTACTTGGCCGGACGAACCGACCTGCTCTGATACCAATTGTAACACCCCGTTTTCCCAACATAAAAATTTCTTTAAAAAGATAGTCATGCATCAGAGTAAGCACATAAACAGGGCATCACATTTCATAATCAACTCATAGTAATGAATAAATAATCATTTATTCCTTCAGAAAAATAGTCATAATTAATACCAAATTATGCAGCGGAATTCATAGAAAGTCATTACAAAAGTCTTTGGCACGCAGGCCTCATCAACGTCTTATTAAAAGATCTTCAGAGTAAACGTAATCATATAAAATAGCATAATACGCAAGGAACAGAGAAATAAAAGAAGATCCCTCATCCCGTTACGTATCAGAGCACCTAGACTCAACTGCAGAAAGCCTCACACGTCCGCACCTAATCTTGGTTACCTGCACTTGCCCACAAGGCGGCAATTCCAGCAGAAGGGGTGAGATTCACAAATAATTATATTAAACATGTAATTAAATAATCACAATTCAACAGCCAAACATAATTCAACATATCGCAGATAAACATCTAGCATTTAGAACATCAACATAAACAACACATCATTTAGCATCGTCATAATCAACATCATATACATCTTAGTAAACATCTTAGACGACTCGACTCGACATCATCACTTGACTATGCAACCCTACGTCTTATATGCATGTGGTACCAATCCAGGGCATAAGCCCTCGTCGCTATGAGCATAAATATACTCCAAGGCATAAGCCTTCGTCGCTGGTGAGCAAAGCTCCAGGGCATAAGCCCTCGTCGCTGGTGAGTAAAAACTCCAGGGCATGAGCCCCCATCATAGAATGAGTATGCATGAGACTCAATGCAATTTTAACTTAAACAAGTTAACATCATAAACGTCTTAATAACCAGCTTAATCATCATGGACTGACACATGCAGCAACTACACATAAGTAAATAGCAACATGGCAGCAAGTACATCATACATATAACATCCATCATGCAAGCATCGCAAGTAAATCAAACATTCATAACTCAATTAATTCATATATCACACATAAGCTTCATAAAATCATCAAAAACAATCTCAATCATCATGTATCATCCTTACAGATTATATTAAACATCATTAAAAGTCTCTTAAGCTACCCCAAGGTCATCTCTCAAGGTCACATGCGAAAACAGATCGCAACAGAACAGGTTCTGAGTTCTGACAGAACTCGCTATGGCGAGTGGGATAGCTCGCCTCGCGAGTCACTAAGGTCCTGCTCGCTATGGCGAGTTGGAGTGCTCGCCTCGCGAGCTCTAGGGTAATGCTCGCTATGGCGAGCTGGGTTGCTCGCCTCGCGAGCGATATAGGTCTACTCGCCGCGGCGAGTTGCATAGCTCGCCTAGGCGAGCGATGAACAGGTTGCTTACGGGTTCTGCGAAAATCTCATCAAAAGGTCCCAAAATCATCACTCTAAACATCTAAACTCTCAGAAACATCATCATTATGGTTAATCTACGTTCTGTACTCATCCTACACATCTGTTCTACAGCTTTATGGCTTAATTCATGATTTTTCTCCACTTTTAACCTAATTTCAATTCTCTCAAAACAGCCCTATGATTGTTGATCCTGATTAGATGAATTACAGAATAATATAATCAATGCTAGGCTCACCCTTACCTGGTAATAGCAGAAAAATCGCAGCCCTCTTTCTCTTCTCCCTTCACGTGCTTGTTTTCTCTCTTTTTCCAAAATTCAGTAACGCGTACTGACTTCTTAACCTAATTTCCCTTTATATACTCCCAACAAATCTTATCTTATTTACTCTTTCTCCCACATAACTCTCTAAAATCCAAAACTAACCCACAACTAAATATTTTATTTTATTTTCAAATCTTATTTTATTTAACAATAAAATAAGTCACCACGTCACATAAAATCATATTAAATCTTAACTCAACATCTCATAATATATTAATAAATATATAACAACTTCTCAAATAAATCAAATAACTAAATAATCAACTAGGGCGTTACAACTCTCCCCAACTTAAAGAATTTCGTCCTTGAAATATTACCTCAAACAAACAACTCAGGATAGGATTCTTGCATCTTACTCTCCAACTCCCAAGTTAGACTTTCACTAGTTACACCGCCCCAAACAACCTTCACCAAAGGTATTTCCTTGCCTCTCAACTGCTTCACCTTACGATCCTCAATCCTCAATGGTAAAGTCTCAACGGTAAGGTTATCCCTAACTTGCACATCATCTCTAGGAATAACATGCGAAGGGTCTGCTGCATACTTCCTTAGCTGCGACACATGAAAAACATCATGCAAGTTCGAAAGATGTGGTGGCAATCCAATCCGATATGCCACGGTACCAACTCTCTCTGAAATCTGATAAGGACCAATGAACTTTGGAGTCAACTTCTTAGACTTCAATGCACGTCTTACACCCGTCATAGGAGTAACCCTCAAAAACACATGATCACCCTCCTGAAACTCAAGGGCCTTTCTTCGCTTGTCATGGTAACTCTTCTGACGATCTTGCGATGCTTTCATCTTTTCTCTGATCATCTTGACCTTCTCCGTAGTTTGTTGAACCAACTCTGGTCCCAAAACAACACTTTCACCCGACTCAAACCAACATAAAGAAGTTCTGCACCTTCGACCATACAAAGCTTCGAGCGGTGCCATACCAATACTCGAGTGGTAACTATTGTTGTAGGTGAACTCTATCAACGGTAAGTGGCTGTCCCAAGCTCCACCTTGCTCGAGTACACACACTCTCAACAAATTCTCCAAGGATTGGATAGTCCTCTCCGACTGACCATCTGTCTGCGGATGATAAGCCGAACTCAACCTCAATTTCGAACCCAATGCATCTTGCAAACTCTTCGAAAACCTCGAAGTGAACCTCGGATCCCTATCCGACACAATACTCAACGGAACACCATGCAACTTTACAATATCACGAATATAAATCTCCGCCAACTGAGCTACCGGATAACTAATATTGATTGGGATAAAATGTGCCGACTTAGTCAACCTGTCGACCACGACCCAAATGGCATCATGCCCCCTTGGAGTATTCGGTAAACTAGTTACAAAATCCATAAAAATGCTGTCCCACTTCCACTCAGGCACATCTAACGGAGTCAACAGCCCTGCAGGCTTCTGGTGCTCAACCTTGGACTTCTGACAAGTCAAACATGCATACACAAACTGAGCAACATCTCTTTTCAAACCGGACCACCAAAATAATTTCTTCAGATCATGATACATTTTAGTAGCTCCCGGATGAATACTCAAGCTACTCTTGTGACTTTCTTCTAAAATCAACCTTTTCAAACCCTCATCATCAGGAATACAAATCCTTCCTCTGAATCTCAATACTCCTTGGTCATCAACCTTAAAATCACCATCAACATTCTGATCACTAGCAGTCATCAAATCCACAAACTTAACATCAGTTTTCTGTGCCTCCTTGATACTATTCAAGAAATCGCTGTTAATCTTCAACATGCCCAACCGCACACTCTGAGGCGACCTTTCACAAACAAGACTCAAGTCCCTAAACTGTTCAAGCAACTCGAATTCTTTCACCATCATAGCAGACATATGCAATGTCTTTCTGCTCAAAGCATCCGCAACCACATTGGCTTTACCAGGATGGTAATTCAAGCCAAAATCATAATCCTTAAGCAATTCAAGCCATCTCCTCTGCCTCATGTTCAACTCCTTCTGATCAAATAAATATTTTAAACTTTTATGATCACTAAATACCTCAAATTTGGAACCGTACAAATAGTGCCTCCAAATTTTCAACACAAACACCACAGCTGCCAACTCTAGATCATGCGTAGGATAATTCTTTTCATGGATCCTCAACTGCCTAGAAGCATAAGCTACTACCTTCCCATCTTGCATCAAAACACCACCTAAGCCCAGCTTAGACGCATCACAATAAACAACAAAAGGCTCTTCTGGCTTCGGCAAAATCAAAATAGGAGCAGTCGTCAATCTTCGCTTCAACTCATTGAAACTACTCTCACATTGAGTATCCCACACGAATGCTTTACCTTTACAAGTCAACTGCGTCAAAGGAAGTGCCAACTTTGAAAATCCTTCAATGAACCTACGATAATAACCAGCCAAACCCAGAAAACTTCTAACCTTGGTAACTGACTTCGGTGTCTCCCACTGCGATACAGCATCAACCTTCGAAGGATCTACAGCAATACCATTACCAGAAATAATGTGGCCAAGAAAACTTACTTCATTCAACCAGAACTCACATTTGGACAGCTTGGCATACAACTTCTTTTCCTTCAGCACTTGCAATACAATCTTCAAATGTTCTGCATGCTCTACTTCAGTCTTAGAATAAATCAAGATATCATCAATAAAAACCACAACAAATTGATCCAGATACTCGTGAAAAATTCTGTTCATGTACTCTATAAACACACCAGGCGCATTAGTAACACCGAAAGGCATCACCTTATATTCATAATGACCATACCGTGTCCTAAAGGCCGTCTTCTGCATATCCTCATCTTTCACTTTAATCTGATGGTAACCCGACCTCAAGTCAATCTTGCTAAATACTTTTGCACCCACTAACTGATCCATTAAGTCATCAATCCTCGGAAGTGGATACCTATTCTTTATCGTCACTTTGTTCAACTGACGGTAATCAATACACAACCGCATGCTACCATCCTTCTTCTTAACTAACAACATCGGCGCTCCCCAAGGTGAAACACTCGGTCTTACAAACTTCTTGTCAAGTAAGTCTTCCAACTGCTTCTTTAACTCAGCTAACTCCGAAGCTGACATACGGTAAGGAGCCATCGACACAGGCTTCGTTCCCGGGACAAGGTCAATTGCAAATTCGACCTCCCTCTCTGGTGGCACATCTGGAATCTCATCAGGAAAAACTTCTGGAAATTCTTTCACCACAGGCAAACCATCAATTACAGCTTGATTTTCTACTGACAGATACGCCAACAAAGAAAACATCAAGACACCGTCTTGTTCTAACCGCTTCATCTCTTTAGTGGATAGAAATTCTGCTCCACTCTCTTCTTCAGCAGAAGAAAATCGCACCGTTTTGCTAAAACAATTAATCAGGACATGATTGTATTCTAACCAATTCATTCCCTATATTACATCCATTCCCACCAACGGCAAACAAACCAGGTCAACCTCAAAATCTCTACCAAATACAGACAACGGACAACTTAAACAAACAAGGGAAGTAGTTACTGAACCCTTAGCTGGAGTTTCAACAACCATCTCCCCATTCATATTAGACATAATCAAGCCCAATCTTTTTGCACAGTCAATAGCAATGAAACAATGCGTAGCACCAGTATCTATAATAGCAATTAAGGGAGTACCATTAAAGAAACAAGTACCTCTGATAAGTCGATCCTATTTATCGGTCTGGGTACCAGTCAAAGCAAACACTCTTCCACTGGTCTGCGCCTTCTTGGGCTTCTTGCATTGGGAACTAAGGTGACCTTCTTCATCACAGTTGAAGCAAACAATGTCGCCACGCTTGCAATCAGCGACAGTGTGGCCCTTCTTTCCACATCGGAAACACTTCTTCTCATCACGGTTGCAGGCATTACTCTTGTGGCCTTTAACACCACACTTATAACAAACAACATCAGCCGGAACATCTCTGCGTGCAGGTCTCCTCTCATCATGCATTCTCTGCTTGCCCTGCACTATAAGGCTTCGGACGACTCTGTTGTCCCTTGCCTCTGCGATCACTCATCACCTTGTAGTGAGCTTTCGTGTCCTCTTCATAGATCCTACAACTGCTTACCAACTCAGAGAAGTCCCTTATCTTCTGATAGCCAATGGCCCGCTTAATATCAGCTCGCAGACCATTTTCGAACTCGATACATTTGGAGAACTCAGCAGTCTCCGCAGCATAGTGTGGATAGAACTTGGCAAGCTCCACAAACTTGGCAGCATATTCTGTGATAGACATGTCTCCTTGCTTCAGCTCAAGGAACTCTATTTCTTTCTTCCCTCGGACATCCTCCGGAAAGTACCTTCTCAAGAACTCCCTTCTGAACACAGCCCATGTAATTGCAGCTCCTTCATTTTGAAGAATGGGTTGAGTACTTACCCACCAATCGTCAGCTTCCTCTGCCAACATATGTGTGCCAAACCGCACCATCTGGACGTCACTGCACTGCATTACTCGGAAGATCCTCTCGACCTCCTTCAGCCACAACTGAGCTCCCTCAGGGTCGTACCTTCCCTTAAAGGTTGGTGGATGATTCCTCAAAAATGTTTCCAGCATCCGCACACCTTCACCACCACCAGCACCTTGTTGTTGTCCCACAGCTTTTGCCATTGCTTGCAAAGCAGCAGCAAGAGCAGCATCATTCCTTCCAGCCATTACGAAATTCTACACGACAACAACAAATTAGAACAACAAAGACAGTTTAAAGCTGTCACACAACACTACTGGCTCGACACGACTCTACTAATTGGCTGGACGGACCAACCTGCTCTGATACCAATTGTAACACCCCGTTTCCCAAAACAACATAATAATATAAACAAAAATCAGAGTTCAACAAATACGAGCATGTCACACTACTTTTCAAAATTTATTTAAATAGAATATAAAACTATTCAAATACCAACAAAGCATCTTTATAAAATTCGACAGCGGAAATCTTTAATTTAAATTCATCAACAACATACTACAACCAAATCCTTGACACAAAGGCCTTAACATAATGAAAATTATTCAATGATAATAAATCTCCAACATCATGGTTCAATAAATGATACATAAGGAATGAAAGTATTAAACAGCAATAATCCCATCCCGTTACGTATCAGAGCCCTAGACACTTGAGCCGACATCCTACTAGTCTTCGTTACCTGCACTTGCCCACAAGGCGGCAATTCCAACAGAAGGGGTGAGATTCTCAAACAATAAATAATAGAAGTATAACTTATCAATGAATCTAACACCCTAGCATCAACAAAGTAATTCAATAAACATCTTTTATAATAAATCAACAACATCAACATCACCTTCACCTCGACTAACAACAACGACAACGAGTCACCAACAACGACTCCGACAATGCACCGACGACAACAACAAATGCAATATGCATGTGGTACCATTTCACGCGCGTTGAATGACAAGCATTCCAGGGCATGAGCCCTAACAATTGGATGGTTAAAGCATCCTAGGGCATAAGCCCTCAATGGGTGAACGATAAAGCGTTCCAGGGCATAAGCCCTCAACGGTTGAATGATTAACATTCCAGGGCATGAGCCCCCAACGATGCATATGAGTATAAAATGAACTCAATGGTGTATATCAGCATACAACCAACAACAACAACGACAACTACTATGACAACAACAACAACTGTGCCTAACTCATTTAAGACACACTCCCCAACTTGGACGACCACAACAACTACTCAACAAATGCATATACGAGATATGACTTACGTTTTCAACAACTAAATCAATGATACTCCAACCTTTGAAACTAAGTTCAATAGCATATAATAGACATATACAAATGCACCAACAACCATGTTATTATTGCCAACCAAATTTAATCAACCAAGTAATCAAACATAGAAACTCACTTCAGATACAGGGCTACTCGCCTCGGCGAGTACATCTGCTCGCCATGGCGAGCTCAAGGAAAGGGCTACTCGCCTTAGGCGAGCTAGGGGCGAGCTGGGAGCGAGTAGAACTGGGAGCTCTCGGCCTTTTTGACATTTTTCTCACCAAAACTTCATTTTTAAGCTACCTAATCATCCTTTTAATCTGAAGATTGTCCCAGTCATCTCCAAAAATATTAAGGTACACAAAACTATCCATCCCACACCCTATAATAACATTACCAAAAATCACATTTTTCTAAGGCCCTACTCGCCGTGGCGAGTGGTTTTGCTCGCGAGGCGGGCTAAGAACATTGCTCACTCGCCATGGCGAGTCATGCTGCTCGCCGCGACGAGCGATGAATGTCAGCACGGGCAGAATGTAGTTTTCTCCCAAAAATCCCATTTTTCTCAATTTCCAACCCCATAACAATCCACAAAAATGTAATAAAGTTCTGCCTATAACCTGATTGCATTCTAACATCATTACAGTACAATCTACACCATTAATCTCTCATAATCCTACTCTAAACCTAATTCCCAATTTTCATAAATTTCCACAATTTCATGTTAAAATCGAAATCAAAGATATACAATCCATTACTATTGAAAGATAATCTCACCCTTACCTAATTTCAGCGAATTCTACAGCAAAATGGATGGATTTCTCTCTTCCTAGTTCTTCCCTTGGCTTCTTCTCTCTTTCTCCCAAAAAGCTTATGTTTTTTCTCTGGTACGTGAAAATGTGCTACAGACTTCTATTTTCTTTTTCCCCCAAAACATAACTTCTCTTTTCCCTTAACTCCCTCCTAAATTTCATTTAATTCTCATTAACCCCCTCCTTAACTCTAATAATTCTAAATAACTATTATTTTCCTAATTCAAAAATAATATTATTACCCCACTACTATTTATTTAAATAACAAATAAACATTCAATTAGATAATACATCAATAAATCACATAAATTATTTTAAAGCATATAAAATACTTAAAAATCAACTAAAATGAATAAATAACAACTAGGGCGTTACACGGTACGCCATCGTTCCAACTCTAATATCTGATACGAACCAATAAATCTCAAAGTCAACTTCTTTGACTTCAATGCACGACCAACACCTGTCACCGGAGTGACTCTCAAAAACACATGATCTCCTTCTTGAAACTCGAGGTCTTGCCTTCGCTTATCATAATAACTCTTTTATCGACTTTGCGACGCTTTCATCTTTTCTTGAATCATCTTTACCTTCTCAGTAGTCTGTTGAACAATCTCTTGTCCTAAAACCACATTCTCACCCGACTCAAACCAACACAACGGAGTTCTGCATCTCCGACCATACAAAGCCTCAAAAGGTGCCATTCCAATACTAGAATGATAACTGTTGTTGTACGTGAACTCTATCAACGGGAGATGACTATCCCAAGTTCCTCCTTGCTCAAGTACACAAACTCTCAACAAGTCTTCCAATGACTGAATCGTTCTTTCCGACTGACCATCTGTCTGCGGATGATACACCGAACTCAACCTCAACTTAGAACCTAAAGCCTCTTGCAAACTCTTCCATAATCTAGAAGTAAATCTCGGATCCTTATCTGATATGATGCTCGATGGAACACCATGTAGCTTCACAATTTCACGAATATAAATCTCTGCCAACTGAGATACAGGGAAACTGATATTAATCGGAATAAAATGAGCCGACTTCGTCAATCTATCAACAATCACCAAAATGGCGTCATTCCCTCTTGGAGTATTCAGCAAACTCGTCACAAAATCCATGGATATACTATCCCATTTCCACTCTGGCACATCCAACGGTATCATCAACCCTGCAGGTTTCTGATGCTCAACTTTTGACTTCTAACAAACCAAACACGAATATACAAACTATGCCACATCACGTTTCAATCCAGACCACCAAAATAACTTCTTCAAATCATGGTACATCTTGGTAGCTCCCGGGTGAATACTCAAGCTACTCCTACGACTCTCTTCAAGAATCATCTTCTTCATCTCAGCATTGTCGGGAATACAAATTCTACCTCGGAATCTCAACACACCATGCTCGTCAACCTTAAAGTCACTATCCTCAGTCTGATTACTAGCAACCAACAAATCCACAAACTTAACATCCGCTTTCTGCGCTTCTTTAATACTTTTCAAGAAATCACTATCAATCTTCAGCATCCCTAGCTTCACACTCTGAGGTGACAATTCGCAAACCAAACTCAAGTCTCTAAACTGTTCAAGCAACTCGAACTCCTTCACCATCAAAGCAGACATATGTAAAGTCTTCCTACTTAAGGCATCTGCAACAACATTAGCTTTACCTGGATGATGATTCAACCCAAAATCATAGTCCTTTAACAATTCAAGCCACCTTCGCTGCCTCATATTCAATTCCTTCTGATCAAACAAATATTTCAGACTCTTGTGATCACTAAACACTTCAAATCTCGAACCGTCCAAGTAATGTCTCCAAATCTTAAGCACAAATACAACTGCAGCTAACTCAAGATCATGAGTAGGGTAATTTCGTTCATGAATCCTTAACTGTCTTGATGCATAAGCAACCACTTTACCATTTTGCATAAGCACACCACCTAAACCCAATTTGGACGCATCACAATACACAACAAAAGGTTCATCGGACTTTGGTAAAATCAAAACTGGAGCCGTCGTCAAACGCTTGTTCAATTCATTAAAACTGTTCTCACACTGAACATCCCACACAAAAGCTTTACCTTTACACGTCAACTGCATTAACGGAAGTCCCAACTTAGAAAACCCTTCTATAAATCTGCGGTAATAACCAGCTAAACCCAAAAAGCTTCTAATCTCTGTAACCGACTTAGGGTTCTCCCATTGTGATACTGCTTCAACTTTAGACGAATCAACTGCAATACCACTACCAGAAATAACATGGCCAAGAAAACTCACCTCTTTCAACCAGAACTCGCACTTTGATAACTTGGCAAACAGCTTCTTCTCTTTCAGCACTTGGAAAACGATCTTCAAATGCTCAGCATGATCCTCTTCAGTCTTAGAATATATCAAGATATCGTCGATGAATACCACAACAAAATGATCCAAATAAGCATGAAAGATTCTATTCATGTACTCCATAAATACACCAGGTGCATTAGTAACACCGAAAGGCATCAACGTATACTCATAATGCCCATAACGCGTCTTGAACGCAGTCTTCTGCATATCCTCATCTTTTACTTTGATCTGGTGATAACCTGACCTCAAATCAATCTTGCTAAACACACGTGCAGCCACTAACTGATCCATCAAGTCATCAATTATTGGAAGTGGATACCTATTCTTTATCGTTACTTTGTTCAACTGTCTATAGTCAATGCACAACCTCATACTGCCATCTTTCTTCTTAACCAACAATACCGGCGCTCCCTAAGGTGAAACACTCGGTCTTACAAACTTCTTATCAAGCAAATCTTCCAACTGTTTCTTCAACTCGGACGCCGACATACGGTAAGGTGTCATAGACACAAGCTTCGTACCCGAAACAAGATCAATCAAAAATTCAACTTCTCTCTCTAGCGGCACATCAGGAATCTCAACAGGAAAAACTTCTAGAAAATCACACACAACTTGCAATTTATCAATTGCAGCTTGATTCTTAATAGACAAAGACGCCATCAAGGAAAACATCATAATTCCATCACGTTCTAACTGCTTCAACTGCTTAGTAGACAAGAACTCTGCTCCACTCTCTTCTTCAGCAGAAGAAAAATACACCGACTTACTAAAACAATTGATATGGACATGATTGTATTCCAACCAATTCATCCCCAAGATTTCATCCATTCTGATCAACGGTAAACAAACCAAATCAATCTAAAAATCTCGACCAAACATAGACACATGACATCTTAAACACACAAGAGAAGTAGTTATCGAACCCTTAGCTGGAGATTCAACAACCATTTCTCCATTGATATTAGACATAGCAAGATTCAACTTAGCAGCACAATCCATAGCAATAAAGCAATGCGTAACACCAATATCAATAATAGCAATTAAATGAGTACTATTAAAGTAACAAGTACCTCTGATCAAACGATCCTCGTTCTCTGTCTGCGTACCAGTCAAAGCAAACACTCTCCCACTAGTTTGAGCCTTCTTAGGCTTCTTGCACTGCGAACCAATATGACCTTCTTCATTGCAATTAAAGCACACCACATCATTAAACTTACATTCAATAATAACATGTCGTTTCTTGCCACAACGGAAACACCATTTCACATCTCTAGTACAAGCATTACTCTTATGGCCCTTCTCTCCACAAGTGTAGCAAACAATCTCAGCAGTAGCATCTCTCTGTCTAGGCCTCCTCTCATCATTAACTCTCTATTTCCCTTTGTCAGCAAGAGCACTGTAAGGCTTGGGACGACTCTGCTGCCCCTTACCTTTCCTCTCACTCACAGCCTTATAATGAGCCTTCGTATCTTCCTCATAAATTCTACAACTACTCACCAGCTCGGAAAAGATTCTGATCTTCTGGTAACCATTGGCCCGCTTGATCTCAGCATGCAAGCCATTCTCAAACTTAATACACTTAGAAAATTCAGCAGTCTCAAGAGTGTAATGTGGATAGAACTTAGCCAACTCCATAAACTTAGCAGCATACTCAGTCACCGACATGTTCCCTTGTCTCAGCTCAAGGAACTCGATCTCTTTCTTCCCGCGAACATCTTCCGGAAAGTATCTGTCTAGGAACTCTCTCCTAAACACAGCCCAATTAACCACTCCACCTCCTTGTTCAAGTGTCGGTAGGATACTCACCCACCAATCATCAGCTTCCTCTGCCAGCATATGTGTACCAAAATGCACCCTCTGCACCTCATTGCACTGCATGACCCGAAAAATCCTCTCAATCTCCTTGAGCCACATCTGAGCTCCATTAGGGTCGTACCTTCCTCTGAAAGTAGGCGGATGATTCCTCAAAAAGGTCTTCAACATCTTCACCTCAGCATTCGCACCAGCGTTAGCATTGGGCTGTTGCCCCACAGCTTGAGTCACGGCTTCCAATGCAGCAGCAATAGCAGCGTCGTTTCTTCCAGCCATCTTAGTTCTCTACATAACACAAAACAATCAGTATGACATATAATCAATACATCAACTGATACTCGACACAACAAGACTCTTCTACTTGGTCGAACGGACCAACCTGCTCTGATACCAATTGTAACACCCCGTTTTCCCAGCATAAAAATTTCTAAAATAATAATCAGAGTATTCACAACTTAAACGGAATGCTACATTTCTCAAAAATCACAAATGGAATAAATAATAATTTATCCTTCAAAATATCTCAATAAATTCTTAAATCTCTTCGCAGCGGAATTTAATTCAAAAAATCTTAAACAACTTTGGCACGAAGGCCTCAACATAAAATCTCATCAAAATACTCAACATCATGTTCATAAAATCTCATAAATAAATACGTAAAGAATAGAAAACATTAACAAGGTTCCCCATCCCGTTACGTATCAGAGCACCTAAGGACACAGTGAGAGGTAGCCACTCACAACAGCAAAATCAACAGCTAATCTTTATCACCTGCAAGTTACCCATTCGAAGAGCAACATTTTCAAGCAAAAGGGGTGAGATTTCACAAACATTAAAGTTAAGCATATAATTCATCAATTACAGCTAACAACTTAAAACATCATCAAATCAACATATTCTTCAACAAGTACAATCATAAACAACTCATCATAATTCGTCATATTCATCAACCAATATAATCTTAAACATTTCATCACAATTCATGTATAGAAAACATCTTAGCACCTTGACAATTCAACAACTTGACAACTCGACACGACTATGCAACTTCATCTTCTAAGCATCTTAACATCTTATATGCATGTGGTACCATCCGGGGCATGAGCCCCCTTCTTTAAGAGCATAAATACACTCACAGGGCATAAGCCCTCAACATAAAGAGCAAAAGCTCACAGGGCATGAGCCCTCAACGTATTGAAGTAAATACCCCCAAGGCATAAGCCCTCAGCAATGAGTATGCAAATGGACTCACAACTTACAACTTAAAACATCTTAGACACTTCATACGACTTGACTTCTTAGACAACTTCATCATATATCTCATGTGCAATCAATTAAATAAAAGAATTGCATATCAAATCACAAGTACTGGAAAGACAATTCAAATACCAGCAAATCAGATATTCATATCAAAACTCAATTCATAATCAAACAACTCAAAATAGCACATGAATCCAACTTAAACAATCTGGAAAGGCATAGCTCGCGAGGCGAGGGATCTGCTCGCTCTGGCGAGCAAATCAGCGTCGCTCGCGAGGCGAGAAGGTTTGCTCGTTGTGGCGAGCAACTTAGCGTCGCTCGCGAGCGGGAAGGTTTGCTCGTTGTGGCAAGCAACAAGGAGTCGCTCGCCAGGCGAGGATCAACGCTCGCTACGGCGAGCGATGAACAGCAGCATGGGTAGAAAACCTAAAATCACCAAAACTCACCTAATCTCATGGTTCTAACCTTAAAACTAATCCCAATTAACATTCTATGGATTATCTAAGGTTTGTACATCATTTTTACATCAAATTAACATCTTTACATCATTAAACCATCAAAATCATCATTAACCCTAATTCTCAAAACTTTCAAAACTAATCCCTAACATGTTAATTGTAATCTCAGCAATCATACACTTAATTTTAATGAGAGTTAGTTTCACCCTTACCTTAGTTAAGCAAAATCGCAGCTCTCCCTTGGTTTCTCTTCTCTTCTATAGTTTTCTCCCTTTCCAAAAACGTTACGTAAAAACTCTACTGACCTAATTTCCTTATTTATACTCCCATCAAATCTTATCTTATTTACTCTTTCTCCCCCAAAACTCTCTAAAATCTCAAAACAGCCCCTTATCTCTATATTTAGTTTATTTTCATATCTTATTCTATTAAATAATAAAATAAGTCACAACATCTCATAAAATCACATAAATCGCATAAATCATACTTCTTCACATCTCATAAATCATATAAATATGTACTAGACTCCACAATTATATTAAATAATTAAATAATTCAAACGGGCGTTACACTTGGCGGTGCCTCGGAATATTCTCACTAATTTGAAGGAAAATAGCAACAAAAGTGTGACAACAATCAAGCAAGTGTACAATATGCAAACAAGATGGCGCAAAGGGTAAAGAGGTGACATGACGGAGTTGCAATTCTTGATTTCGAAGTTGGTGGAGCATAAATACGTCTATTACAAAAGATTCAATAGTGAGGAAACCACTCTTGAAGACATCTTTTTTGCTCATCCGGATTCAATTAAATTGCTCAACACCATTCTGACCGTTTTGGTCATGGACTCCACATATAAAACCAACAACTACCGAATGTCGTTGTTTGAGATAGTTGGTTGCACCTCTACAAAAATGACGTATTCTGTTGGTTTCGCATTTTTTCACTTTGAACTAGAGGATAACTTTGCTTGGGCACTTACGATGTTGAAAGGTCTCTTGTCCTCAAAAGACAACATGACTAAGGTGATTGTCACCAATAGGGATGGTGCTTTGATGAACGTCGTTGGCACAGTTTTCCCTGAAACATACACTATGCTTTGTTATTTTCATATTGGGAAGAATGTAAGGGCTAAGTGCATCACGGATTGTAAAGTTCACCAAAAGCCTCCTAAGGGTGCAAAAGTTGACAAGAAAGAATTGAAGAAGAACAAGGTGAAGAATAGAGAAGTTGTTGAGAAAGTCGTGATCGCTTGGAGAGAGTTGGTCGAATCTCCTACGGAGGAATCATATGCAAGTAATTTATTGAAATTCAAAGAGGTATGCATGCCATTTCCGGAATTCATTAAATATGTCGAAGAAACGGTTTTGAACCTTAAGGAAAAATTTGTGAGGGCATGGACGAATAAAGTCTTGCATCTAGGGTGTAGAACCACCAATATTGTTGAATCGGCTCATGGAGTTTTCAAAAAATATTTGAGGAGTAGCGTGGGTGATTTGGCATCATGTTGGGATGAAATTCACAAGATGTTGGCCGGGCAGTTTGGTGAGATACAAGGAAGTTTTGGGAGGAATAAAACGGTCTTTGAACTCAAATACGGAAAAATGAAGATGATGAAAGAGTTGGAGGGTTATGTTTCTAGAAAAGCACTGAGATTTATCTATGATGAATTGAAATGCTCCAAGACATTCGGCTTTCGTGACGAAGATTGTGGTTGTGTGCAAAAGACATCGTACAGGTTACCTTATGCATGTATTATTACCATGAAGAGCAAGCAAAAATTGCCTCTTGTCTTGGATGATATATACCATCATTGGAAAAGGTTGTGTGTACAAGGAGAAAAGATTGATGATGATTTTTCCGTGGTGGAGGAGTGGAATGGCATTCAAGAACTTCTCAAGAAAAGCCCTTACAATATGAAACTCCACATCAAAGAGATGATGCGTCAAATAGCATTTCCGGAAACCACAATTTTGTCTCCGCCTTCGACAAAGGCGGTAACCAAGGGAGCACCTAAAAGGAAGAGGACTACACTCAAAGTGTCATCATCGGGACGAATCCCCTCTAGGTGGGAGACCATTGATTCTCAAAATCCGGATAGTCAACCTTCACAACCTAAGAGGTCACTTCCAAAGAGGAAAGATGCACGCCTTGGCACTTACTCCCGCTCACAAGCTTCATCCTCTACTTCGAAACCATTTTCGAATATCCCATACATTTCACAAATTCCAAATATCATGTGGCCTTTTGTTGAAGAAATTGTGAATGTTAAAGGGGATGGTCATTGTGGATTCCGGGTGATACCTAGGCACTTGGGTAAGGATGAGGAAGATCATGTTTTGATTCGGTATGCACTTATTAATGAGTTGAAAAATCACAAGAGTGACTACATGCCGATATATGATACGAAGGAGCGTTATAACAAAATCTTGAATGGTTTATACCCTCCAAAACGTACAATTGGTGTTGCGCCGGTAGATAAGTGGATGACCACTCCGGATATGGGACACATTGTTGCTTCTTGCTACAAAAGACTCGTTGTTCTATTGACTTTGCCCGAAACGGGTGGTGTATGTGAGACATATTTCCCAATCCGAAGTGCTCCTCCACTTAATCCACATTCCAACATCATGTGTCTTTGCTTAATTCCCGACCACTATCTTCATGTGATTTTGAAGGAAGGTTGTCCGTTACCACCAAGTTGTAAGGAGTGGATGAACAACAAGATTGGTGAGGCGGAGAATTGGCATTTTGCGTTTTGGGATAGACAAGACGCTTACAATGAACTCATGTCCAAGGAGCCAAAGCCGCCAAAGAAACCAACAAATGAGCACAATCCAATTGTTTGTGATTATACTCCCACCCCGCAAAAAAAGGAACAAGAATTTGAGTGGATAGAAGACGTGGAAGAAGACGACAATTTAGGAATGTCACTAGACCTCTTAGATAGGTTATTATAGGTTAGGACAGTTATAGGTCGGTCGGTGTTCGTCCTATTTTTTGGTGGTATTACACCCCGACGTATTTTTTGGTGGCCGGTTATGTAATTTGGATATTTGTGGCCAATATGTAACTAATATTATATATATTAAATGAAATGAAATATTTTTTTGTGGCCGGTTATGTCACACCAATTATTGCTCGCATTACTTACTTTGTCAATAATTATTCAACTACTTATTTTATATCATGTCTGAAGATGCACAAGATCCGGTTAAACTTGAAGTCCGTTATGTAGATGTGAAAATGAGGGCTTGGTTCACTGTAAACCCCACCGACAAGTTGGATGAGTTGAAGGCAAAACTTGACGACTTCTTTATCCATATTGGTTCAAATCATAGAACACGTGATGTGATAGTAAATGTGCCAGGCCTGGACTTGGGGGAGGATAAGGAAGAGGACTTCTGGAAGACCATGTATTATCCACAACTTCTCAAAGAAGATAGCGACGTTGAGTTCATGTTTAGGGTAATGGTTGAGAATAATACTTTGTATCTTTTTGTCTGATCCGTTGAAATGTAATCATTATTTAAGTGTAATAGTGTAATGTTTGACCGTTTATGAGATTATGTAATTTTATAAATTTGTGGACAAATTTGTGTAATTTGGATCGTTTACGTGTCATTAGGTGTGTTTAAATGATTACGGGCCATTACCGACGAATTCGTGTAATTTACACCGTTTCGATCGTTATGTGATTGTGAAAAAAACAATGTTTTAGTGTAATTTTGATCGATTGTGTCGTATTATCCAATAATATTGTTAAACTGGCGTAAGTAGATTCAATTACGGCATCTTGAGATTACGGGTCTTTGATGACACATATTGCATTCAATGCATATCAGTACAGCGATCAGTAGTGCGTGACTTAACTTGCGCAAGTGTTAACGCTATGCGTGAGTTAACTCACGCAGTGTTTTACACTTGCGCATCTTAATTGATGCAGCGTTACTTAACTAACGCAGACATTTGCACTTGCGTTAGTTAACTTGCGCAAGGGTAAATTTGGAACGGTTGCAGGATGCAAGCAAAAGGTGCAGGGTGAAGAGCAAATTTCAAATGATTAATGTGACTATTGGATACATATTTGAGAAGCAAAATATTATTTACCTCTTCCTAGAATATTGAAACAATGAAATTAAGCTGAAAATATGCTTCATTCCACTCCATTTATATTTCAAGCAGCAAATCACAACCGCAACTTGAAAACAAGAGTGAAGTGAAGATGTCCCTAGCTTCACAAAATCCATGTTAGTTTCTTACATTCAGTATTAAAAATTTGAAAATATTTGATTTGATGAACTATTAATTTTTTTTCTTTCTTGTAGCTGTTGAGCATCATCAAAGAATCATAATACCCAACAAAAGTGGTGAAAAACTTGTTGGCATATTACATGAATGTTCTGGAACAACAACCAAAGACATTGTTATCTTATGTCATGGTTTTCGTTGCTCTAAAGTTTGTACTTGTTTCTTTTTCTTTTTACTTAATTTATGAATAAATTCTTCTATGAATTTGTATGTTATTTTTTTTCCTATGTAGGATACTAATCTCATACTGAACCTTGCTGTTGCATTGGAAAAGGCACAAATTAGTTCTTTCCGTTTTGACTTTTCTGGAAATGGGTATGCTTCTTTTGATTTAGGGTCCGTTTGGATTGACTTATTTTTTAGCTTATGCAAAACAGCTTATTTATTAAGATACAATTTTTGTTAGTGAGAACTTATGAATTAACATAAAAAAAGCTTATTTATTTACATAAGCTATTTTTCATAAACTCACAAATAAGTCAATCCAAATGGCCCTCATTGAACACAACATATTCATTTTGACTATTTTGATATAAAATCAATTGCATTCTAAATGTTTGTGAAATTGTCTGTAAAATGGAATTATACTGCAAAATGATAGGCTAAGACCAAGTCATCTATGTCTTGGTGGTTCTTTTGGAAGAATATATATATTTTTAGGATTGTTGTGATTTCATGTGGTTTATGACCTACATAGCACTGACGCCTGCATTCCATTTGAAGGCGTGTCGGTGTCTGACATCAACACATCTGGTTACATTCAACTATTCCATTTTTTTTTCAAATTATTACCAGGGTCGTGTCCACTGTCTAGTGTGTGCTATATAGTCTATGATTTTGAACTTATGCTGTTTAGCGGGGTTTTGGGGGAGTTGATAATAGCTGAAAGATGATTAATTGATATACTTAAAGCATATGTGTTTGTTTTGAGTTTGGACATAGGCTTGGATCACTGGATGAATGAGTTGAATCATATGATAGTATGATCATTAAAATATAGTGTTTCTGGCCGTCTGACGTGTTTGCTTTGGTTGCTGATTTTATTATACTTATTTATCATAAATATCTAATGTTGTTATTACACTTACAGTTCTAGTTTTTAGTTTAGGATTATCATGGTATTAGGTAACAATTCCTTTTCCTAAATTGGGTGGTATTTTCCTCATGTAGTCATGTACACTAAGTTTATGTACTAAAGTTTATGCTATCTTGTCTTCATCATTAGCCTTGCTTCATTCTTTGCTTTGTCTTAACTTTAGCTTGTGGGTTTTCTTTCAAGGGAAAGCGAAGGTTCGTTTGAATACGGTAACTATTGGACAGAAGTGGATGATTTACATGCTGTTGCTCAACATTTCCGTGAATCAAATCGTGTGATCCGTGCAATTGTTGGACATAGTAAAGGTATATCGGTTTGTTTGCTTATATTGAAGTATTTTCAGCGACATGAAAATGTAAAGATATGGGTTTCGATATATGATTATGTGCTCCAATTTATACTATCATTCATCGCTATTTTTCCATTATACACCTCAATTATGACAAGAAGTGTCATCATAAAAATATTTTGTCAACCAAGCTTTGCATGTTAAGATTGCAATGTTGAATGATGCTATATGAAGAGATTTGTGTATCTTCTGTCAAAAAACATAGACCAGGAATGAGCTTTCATTTATCTGATATATAGCTTCTAGCATGAGATTTGTCAATAAGTTGAAAGTTACTATTCTAAAAATGAACTTCATCATTTGCAAAACCATGCTAAAAATGAACTTCATCATCATTATCCTTTATTTTAAAATAGTTGTTACTTGTTAACTAGCACTATATCAAAATAGGTATTCTATAGATCTCTGTAATGATATTTATTAGTGTAGCTTCTGATCAATTGCTTTTCTCAAATTCTTCTGTAGTTTTACCCAAAGTTTGCTCGGATGATGGAACTGTTAACAATTGTTTGTGTCGTGATGCAGGAGGTGACGTAGTCCTTCTGTATGCTTCCAAATATCGTGAGATTAAAACTGTTGTTAACCTCTCTGGACGTTATGATCTGAAGGCAGGCATTGAAGAACGCCTTGGCAAAGATTATTTGGAAAGAATTAGGAAGGACGGTTTCATTGATGTGAAGAGGAGTTCAGGTAAATCGTTTACTCAGGCTAACAATATCACAAGTACAAAGTTTGAGTTAGACATTGATCGTGAACTGTCTTTATCTATAACTGCAAAATGACTTGAGTCTAGAACTGTAGAATTCAAAAGGATTTTAACAGGTTCGACTTCCGTCATGGATAATGAAAATTTACAAGTTCTTTGTTTCAGTCTCTATCACTTACACATAAGCATTGTATTAATATGTTATTTATTAAATGATCATTAAGGACACATGACATACTGTTGCAGGAAATTTGGACTACCGTGTTACCGAGAAAAGTTTGATGGATCGCTTGGGTACAAATATGCATGAAGCATGCCTGCAGATTGACAAAGATTGCAGGTCAATGGAAAACCTGTTTGATCTCTTCTCTTCTTAATTCTACCTCCATTTCTTTGTTGTTCAAGCATGTGTGGATGTTGAATTATCCCAATAATATTTCTACAATAGAAGCAATAAAAAACATGATATCTCTCAATTCCGAATATTCTTTCATAGCAACTACGTGCAATTTAACTACAACATTTCCATAATTTTTTGAAAATCAAATATTTACCAAGTAATTCTGTAACTAACTTTGATTTTCATACCTACCTGTATTGTTTTCAAAGTAATCATTGTAAATAATACGAAATAATGGTTTTAAGATATTTAAGTTTCTTTATATAATACAAAATAGTGCTACATATGTTATATATATGCTAAGAATACTGCAAGCAACAATTCTTGAACTTATCAAGTTACATTGATGCATTAGATATATAGTGCTAATGCCAAATTACATCATATATGACAGGGTCCTTACAATTCATGGCTCTTCTGACGAAATTATCCCGGTTCAAGATGCACATGAGTTTGCTAAGATCATACCAAATCACAAGTTACATATCATTGATGGAGCTGATCATGCATACAATAATCATCAAGATGAGCTATCCTCAGTTCTTACGAGCTTCATCAAGGAAACCATTGACCGCAACAAGAGTACTGCTAGCTAGGTCTTTTGTTGCTTTGATACGAACTTCTCATTTTCCATGTTGCCGACCCCACTTAGTGGAAAAAGGCTTGTTATTGTTGTTGCTGTACTGTTTTGTTTTCCACATGATATTTGTCACCATTATTTGAATTTTTATTTTACCAACTTTCATTTGACATTACTATGATTAAGCAAATTATCTGGTTAATTCAAACACCTTTCTCATGGTAAATAATCCGGATAGAGATATTGGAAAAGGGTAAATTAGATGATCTCTCTCCAGGTTTTATGCAATTACGCTTCATGTCATATTCGTCCTTCAGGGAAGTTGAGTTACCTTTGGGTCTAAATGTCACCCACATTCACCCGTTCCAATCCACACACAAGATCGTGAAATGTCACTCTCAGACCCAGAAAGACAAGCTTGCATCCTGTTTTTGTTGTCGATTAAATTGTGTTTTGGTCGATTTCGTATTTCATGTCCCCCTTAATTGGAGGGAATGACTTACCCTTTTGACCCTAAGATTGAGCATAGGACATATCAACTTATAAAGTAAGACCAATTTGATTGTTCAGTCATATTGTATTCTTTGTTCTATGACTAGGACTTCCTATGGTACACTTAATGTACATATTATCGAGTAACATACCGTTTAGGGACGAGGGGTTCACAAAGTGGTGAATATGTGAAACATTATATAGAGCCCAGAACCAATTTAGAATATTCATATTCTCAAAGACTAAATTAAGAGTATCTTATAAAATAAACGATCATTTGGGTAGTTTTCTCATTTATCTTTCCATATATCAATTGGTATGTATATTTGACAAGATAAATCAATATATTTTATTAGTAAACTAGAGTTGTCAGCAAAAAATGATTGTTAAAAAAAGAAGCAAAAGTTACTTTGCTTAGTAAATTATATGTATCAGTAAATTTGTGCACTATTTTATTAGTAAACCATATGGATCAGTATTAAATAATTTGTGAAAGAAAAGTAAATCAATTGGGAAAAGTAAATGAATTGGGAAAATATGATTAAAATGACATATGGAGAGTACAGAATTTGAAAAGTACATTTGCATGTATGTTTGAAAAGTCAAATCAAATAGTATTTTGAGGAAAATGCAATAAATTGACAAACTAACCCATTAATTTAGTGATGTGTCGGTTGAAGAGATTAGAGCAATATATGGAATTTTCATAACGCTATTATTCAATATAAACAAGAAAAACAAAATTATTGATTGCTGTATATTTTGTAACAAAACTAATTACAAATAAAATATAGGCTTTTTTAAAAAATAAAAAAAAATCTACATGATATTTTCTTTGGTCAAATTTCTTCAAAAATAAAAAATTTGGTCAAATATTTTAGTTTAATAAATCAACTTTAACTTTAGTTCACTCGTTAAAATGCTCAAGTATACTCGCATGCAGCATTGACTTCTCATAGCAAATCACAACCACAACTTGATAATGTCCCTAGCTTCAAAAAACCAAGGTAAGTTTCTGTTATTGATCATAAAATTTTCAAAGAAAAATATTGAATTGATGAATGATTTTTCTTTCATTTGTTGTTTTTTTTCTCCAGCTATTCAAAGGATCATAATACCCAACAAAAACGGTGAAAAACTTGTTGGCATATTACATGAAACTTCTGGAACATCCAAGGACATTGTTATTTTGTGTCATGGTTTTCGTTGCTCTAAAGTTTGTTAATGTTTCCTTTTTTACTTTAATAATGCATGCATAAATTCTTTTACTAGTATCAATTAATTTGTATGTTTTTTTTTTTTTTTTTACTTTTTTTTTTCCTATGTAGGACACTGATCTCATATTGAACCTTGCTATTGAATTGGAAAAGGCACAAGTTAGTTCTTTCCGTTTTGACTTTTCTGGAAATGGGTAAGTTATTTTTACATCCGTCCCATAATAACTGTCATCAATCAAGGTTATAAATGCATGCATAAATTAAGATTTATTGATAGTGTGAATCCAAGAGCTGCTCTTTTCTGACGTAGGTCAATTTGAGCCGAACTAGATGAACAATCTTGGTTTGTTTGTCCCTCTTATCTCTTTATCATTGTCTTTGAATCTTTATTTGCTTAACTTGTTTAGTTTGGTTGTCATTGTTATTTTTTCCACTTTTCTTGTTTGAATTCACAATAAAATTAAATTATACTATTGGATGATTGGCTAAAAGCTGAGGAATATGGCAAAAATGAACAAAGCCATCTCTGTCATGGTTGTTCTTTTGGAAGGATATATATCTTTTACTTTTTTAGGATAGCTGTGATTTTATGTAATTTATGATCCATGTAGCCTTAACACTTTTGATTGAAAGTGTGCCGGGTATCTGTTCCTGCGAAATGCGACAGTGCTTTATAGTTTATGACTTTGAACTTGTGCTATTGTGTCCTGAATCAAACAATTTGATTTAGAAAACACAATCGAAAGGTTAGAATGTGAGAATAAAGGCCTAATGGAATTAAGATTGATATGAAAAGTAGGGATGTACAACACATTGTTTAGAGTGAAGTTAGGTCCTACAGTGACAGTACCTACAGCTGAAACTTTTCTTTGTTGTTAATAGATTGGTAGGAAGAAAAAAAGACAAAGAATGACTAATATGAGTGGTGGATCCTGGATCTATAATTCAAGAAGAATTGTAATGTATAGAATTAGGATAGGATGAATAAGAGAAAAACTCGTACCAAGATTCACTTGATTCACTGCATTGTTGTCACGACCGTTGATATGACACCATGGTCCAATAGGATTGATTAGCCCAACCCACACAATCATGATTTCTAGAAAGGAGTAGAAGCTGAGGGAAGATTGGTTGCTTGAGCCACAATCCTAGGAAAAATAATTAATAAGTGACTCGAGCCACAATTTCAGGAGATTATGTTTAGTTTACAGGGGAGTAATGAGAGAATGTAGATTCATTAAGCACCTTTCTATTGAATAATTATTACGAGAGTTCAACTCTCTGGTAGGAGCCTTAGGCTCTGGTTTATCTTACTTGCTGCTGTAACAGCTTTGCTCATCTTTTCCATTTAATAAACACTATTTCATCTCCTAGTTCTTGTGTTTCTATTAACTGTTATGAACCATTTGGCTGAAAAAAATCAATCAACTGCTGGTATTGTTGTTGATTCATTCATTGGTGTTGTGTTTGTTGAAGAACTGCTTTCTTTAGTCTCAGAAACATTCTCCACAACTTGATTCTCCTTGTAGCCTGGTGGATAACCATCAAACTTATAGCATTTATCTTTGAATATGACCGACTAAACCACAGTGAGAAAACTTTGGTGGAAGTTTTAGAACCTTGCTGTGAACTGAAGACTGAACAGCACCTGCCAATTGATTTTCAGAAATGATACTAATAGATTCAGCAAATCGTTAAGTTTCCTCTTGTGGAAGTAGTGCTAAAACTCGAATCAAAGAGGGAATACGATTTTGAAGTAAAGCTTTCATTCAGTCCCATTAAGAAATTAAGAACATACTCAGTGTGAAGATAATTGATTAGTAGTTGAACACCACCACAACTGCAAGTATGAACTGTGATATTCTTGACTTTGAGCTAACTAACTTATAACTGTGATTGTTTTGGAAAAGTTGATAATAGCTGCATGATTGGTGAGCTTAAAGCATATGTCTATGTTTTGAGTTTGGACATAGGATGGATGAATATGACAGTATGATTATTGAAATATTGTGTTTTCTGATATCTTGTCTTCATCATTAATCTTGCTTTGTCTTAACATCAGTTAGTGGGTTTTTCTTCAAGGGAAAGCGAAGGTTCATTTAAGTTTGGTAACCAATGGACAGAGGTAGATGATTTACGTGCTGTTGTTCAACATTTCCGTGAATCAAATCGTGTAATCCGTGCAATTGTTGGACATAGTAAAGGTATCTTGATTTGTTTGCTTACATGAAAGAAAAAGGTATATCTATATATACTTTTGGATATATGACTATATTTGCCAATTCATACAATCACTCATTGAAGAAAAACCAGGAACGTGCATTCATTTAACTGAGATGTGAACCTCACTGCCTATCCAAACTTATAGTATGAAATTAGTCAATAACGCAAAACGGAAAGAAACCTTTGCAAAACCATGCCATAGATGAACTTGATGATTATCGTTTATTTTAACAGATGTTTTGTTACTTGTTAACTATTAGCATTATATATGAACATAGGTTCATGAAAAAACCTAATCTAATTGGGTGTCGCTGCATTTCATGTATTGTTATTGATAGTTGATTTGTGGGGGTAGCTTCTGAGCAATCTTTCTTCTCAAATTTCATGTGTCCTTTCCCCCAAAGTTTGTTAGGATGATTGGACTATTAGCAATTGTTTGTGTCCTGATGCAGGTGGTAACATAGTGCTTCTCTATGCTTCCAAATATCACGATGTGAAAACTGTTGTCAACGTCTCTGGACGTTTTGATCTGAAGAGAGGCCTTGAAGAATGTCTTGGTAAAGATTATTTGGAAAGAATTAGAAAGGAAGGTTTCATTGATGTGAAGAACAGCTCTGGTAAATCTTTACTTAGGCTTATTTAATCTTCAAGGCCATCAAATAGTTTTATCACTGTGACCCTATGAAGCACTACTGATACAGACACGGACGGCAAACACGTTGCACATAATCACGTGTGTCGGTAACGACACATGTTGACACACCTTGCGTTCTGCATGTGTTTATACTAAAATTTGGAATCGGGGATACACTATTACAAGCACAAAGTTCAAGCTAGACATCAATCGTGAACTATATCTCGTTCAATGACTGCAAAATGACTTGAGTTTACAACTGTATTTAAATTTCAACAGAAAAGATGTTGATAATGAAAATTTACAAGTTATTTTTTCAATCTCTCAGTACCAGATTATTTATTGAGTGATTGTTTGAGAACATATATTGTTGCAGGAAGTTTTGATTACCGTGTTACTGAGGAAAGTTTGACAGATTGCTTAAGTATAAATATGCATGAATCATGCCTTCAGATTGACAGAGAATGCAGGTTAGTGGAAAAGTTGTTTGATCTCTTCTGCTTCTAGCTTAGCTCCATTTAAGTTATTTAAGGACATATTAAAGAGTACAGCAAAAATATTTCTATAATACAAGAAACATAAAGCATGATCTCTCTCTCTCTCTCTCTCTCTCTCTCTCTCTCTCTCTCTCTCTAAATTATTCTTTCATGGCCATCAGGGGCGGTTTTAAGGCCCGGCGACTCCGGGCCAAATTTTTTGCAATTTCTTATTTAAATCTCTATGAATTTCTTATATAAACTCCTATAAATTGGGCAATTTATATAGATTTTTTGTTTATTTGCTTATAATTTCTTATGTAAACCCCTATAAATGTGTTGCAAATTTTTTTTGCCCAGGCTTTACAATAATCCTGGCTCCGCCACTAATGGCCATGAAGTCCAATTTGTGAAAGAATGTTCAACTACTATATTTCCATATAAACTTTTGAAACTAAAATTTATCAAGTAATCCCTTAACAAATTTTGATTTTAATAGCTGCATGTAGTGTTTTCAAAGTAATTCTTAGAATTGGACCTATAGAGCGTGACCCGAGTTGCTCGATAGTGGATAAGTCAATGGATCTTTGATTAACTACGATACCATCTTGGAATTTGAGTTTTCTAATCAACCATTAAAAAATCGGCCTGTAAGGGAGGGATGCCTACTACATATAAAGGAATTTTGAGGCTGTATCTCATTCGATGTGGGACTCTCAAAAATAATCACTACAAAGAGTAAAATATGAATTATTTCTTTTTTAAGATATTTAAGCTTCTTTAGTGAATTGAAAATTAACGATATCATTTATATTTATCTTTCCCTTTATGCTTGAATTCTATAAGTAGCTTTAATTAGCGTGTTAATTAGTTGTGAGTTTTTGTAACTTTGATCAAATGAGAAAAGGGAACTTGCAAGATTAAAATATGCTCTTGATAATTGAAACTAAAATTCAATTTGATTTACTCTCTAGTCAAGTGAGGGGGACCCATTTTAGTATGCAAATTTGTCTATAAAATCATTGTGTAGTTCTTTGGAGAAGAGATGTGAAGGAGATAAATATAAATATATATATATATATATATATATATATATATGTTGCTACAAATGATATACGATGAATCGACGATTCTCGTTGAACTAATCAAGTTACATACTTGTATAGATGCATAGATATGCTAATGTTAGATTACATCATATATGACAGGGTCCTTACAATTCACGGTTCTTCCGACGAAATTAACACTGTCCAAGATGCACACGAGTTTGCTAAGATCATACCAAACCGCAAGTTGCATATCACTGAAGGAGCTGATCATCTATACAATAATCATCAAGACGAGTTATCCTCAGTTGTTATCAGTTTCATCAAGGAAACCGTTGACCACGACAAGGTTGCTGCTAGCTAGGTCTGTTCTTCGGCTCTGTAAAATGTTTTCTCATATTCATCCTTCGGTTGTGGTGAGTTACCTTTGGATCTAAATGTCACCCAGAGTCGCCCGTTCCAATCAACTCGCATGTAATAAATAGGAATTTAGAGATTGTAACTACTTTCAGTTAGTTTGTTTTTCTGTTTTGACTTTGCTTGTTAAGCAAATTAGCTTCACCACATGATGTATAAATAACAATAAGTGAATGAGAAATAACAAGTGCTGTATTTTGAAGTGAATTCTTCTTGAATCTATCTTAATTTTCTCCATTCTCTCTTTTCATTACTATGTTATTCTTTCTTTCTTCTTTCTCAAAACAAGTGTATCAAGTGAGTGAATGAAAGTGTAAAATTGATTGTTTACACTAACAGAAAAGACCTGCTCGCATCCTGATTTTGTTGTCGATTAAACTGAGTTTTTGGTAGGCTTGGTATTTCATTCCCGCCCCTAAATGGCGGGTACTGGTAAATATCTCAAATTGCTTTCTATGATAGGGAGAAGTAAACATGAAACCTTTAAGTTTATTAAAGATCATATATGGAGCAAAATCAGTTCTTGGAGTAGCAGGTGTCTTTCGCAAGAAGGTCGGGAGATTCTTATTAAATCAGTTTTTCAGTCTATTCCTTCCTAACTGATGAGTGTTTTTCTTCTTTTGGGATCACTTATTAATGAGATCGAGAAAATGTTCAACTCCTTCTGACGGGGCCATAGCTCAACAAATTCCCAAGGCTTACAATGGATGTCATGGGAATGACTCTCCACTCCTAAGGCTTTTGGCTATATGGGTTTCAAGTGTTTTAAGGCTTATAACATGGCTATGGTTGGTAAGAAAGCTTGGAAGTTGGTTTCGACTCTAGATTCTCTAATTACATGATTACTCAAAGCTAAATACTTTTCTAAAGGTGATTATTATGTAGTTGTTATAGGCCATAACCCCAACTATGTTTGGCGCAGTATTTGGAGTGTGAAAGTTGTGATTCGACGGGGTTTCCAATGAAGCATAGGCACGGGAGCAACCATACCAGTTTGGGACCATCCTTCGCTCCGTAATGTTGATTGTATTTTTCCGATCACTGATCAACATTTGGAGTGGCCACATATTAGTGTTTCAAATTTGTTGATCACACATCAGAAGCAATGGAACATGGAGCTCATCAATGAATTCTTTGATAATACTACAACTGGAAGAAATACTCCACTTTTGACTTCGGTACTTCATGATATGCCTATATGGATGTTTGAGAAGGATGGTGTTTATTCGGTTAGGAGTGCTTACAGAGACATTATGATCATAATTTGGAAGTTGCACAGGGGAATTGGAATCTTGTTTGGAAGTAATAGTTTTCACCGAAGGTGAATAACTTTTTATGGAGAGCTTGTTGCAATTGTTTGCCTACAAGAGTCCGGTTACAAACAAAAGGTGTTCGGTGTCCAGATCATTGTGCGGTGTGTTACGACTCGGTTGAAGATAATTCTCGTCTTTTCTGCATGTGTAGTAAAAGTGTGCTCTGTTGGCAACACACTGGCTTATTAAGTGATTTGATGGTTGTTATCAATCATGATGCAAATTTTTCGACTAATGTGTTTGCTATTTTACAACATATGAATCAGCAGCAAAAGCAAGTCTTTGGTTTGACCCTCTGGAGTATTTCGAAACATAGGAACAACAAGGTCATGAATAATATCACTCAATCCATTTGTGAATGGGAAGATTCCCTCCTCACTAGTTGGATGAGTGCCCAAACCATGCACATTCATGCTCCTAGACAATCAAACACTTAGGGTTAGTTGTAATGGCAAAAACCAAGTCCCGTGAGGTATAAATTTAATGTTGATGCTTCCTTTTATCATGCGTTGAATAAAGTTGGAATTGACATGTGTATTCGGGATGAAGGGGGTTGTTTTGTACTGGGAAAAACATATATAGTGGTTGGCTCCACTCTTTGATGTTGATTTGGGGGAGGCCTTAGGACTGTTATCGGATCTCAAGTGCGTACATGACCTTCGGTTGGTTATAGTGGACTTTGAGGTTGATTCCAAAAATGTAGTGGATAGTCTCTATGGTAGTAAAATGGCGTTTCTAATTATAGTGCAGTGATTAACGATTGTAGATGTTTGCTAGCTTCTGATTTAGTAGCCTCTGATGTTAGGTTCATTAGGAGACAAGCCAACGAAGTCACTCATAGTTTAGCAAGGGAGGCTCCGTGTCATGCTAGTTTCCGTATTCATATTAAGATTCTATCTTGTATCTCTACTATTATTATAAATGAAACGCACTAAGTTTTTGTTTGTCCAAAAAAAAAACACAATGTTTACGAGAGTATAAATTTATTTCATATGCGTCAATGGAGGTTGACTCAGTTGTACATTCAACTTCCATAGCCAACGTGAGGATGTCTCTAATCCTAATGAATCATTGAAGTTTAACTCATTTAAAATTTTTGCAAGATTTTTTTATCCCTCCATCGGGGATGGAGCTATAAGGAGGACTAATAGAGGCCGCAGTCTCTTCCAAACTTTTTTTTAATTTAAAATATCCTAGTATGCTATAATATTTTTCGGTCTCAATATTTATTTTCTGTGAACTTTATACAACATTGTATATTGACCCTCTTTTGACTTAATATATAGGACCTTAAACACCGAAGTTTCTAGGCATAATTGCACTAATCTTTAGCTAAAATCCTTAACATCGAAAAACAAAGTAGAGTTTTTTCTAATTTTGTTAGAAGTATCTTAATCCTTAAGTCGAATACCAGTCTAAGATTCTTCATTGCAGTTTTGCTTAGAAATATTAAATCATTATCTGCAATTTTGTATGCGCACTCTCAGCCACTATCTGTTGAAGCAAAAATCTTTTTGATGAATGTTTTAATGATAACAAACCTCGTGGAATAAATGATAAGTTTTATGAATGGTGATCTACTGATGTTTGCACTTGAGTTTTTGTTAAAAGAACAGGAATCACACAAGTGGATGAGCTAGAAGCCACTCACGTCAATAAGTGCATTATATCTACTCAACAATGGAAGAATGAGTATATCATCAGTTGAAACACCAATATCATATCTCCATGAAGATTCATAGCTCAAGAATCATGATGGAAGAACATGAATCATGATGGAAGAACTTACATCACAAGCTATACAAGAATGTGCTTGATGTTATGTGACAAAACTCACATTGAGTGTTATGTTATATGATTTGAAGATCATCCATGGGTAAACATGATAAAAGGAAATATGCATACAAGATAGGAAGATTCTCAGAACCTCCTCAAAGTATCACACTTCCAAAGCTTCTGAAGATAAGAAGTTCAGAGTTCAGAATGTTCATATGAATGGAGTTCATAATAATCATGAACATTAACCCTGAATATATCCAGAAACAATAAAGGATTACTTCATGGATAAACAAGAATATTTAAAGTCATCAGTTTCATGCAATGATGAACTAGATGCAAAGAAATATTCTTTTGGACTTCAAAGAAAGAATCATCTTGTTTGTCAAAACAAATGATCTCTCATTTATATGCTTCAAGTAGTTTTTGAAGGAAATAAATAAACAACCTTCTTAGGTTTCAAAGTGTTGAAGAACATCAGAATGTTCAGCACAAAGTACAACCGTCAAAAAGAAAGGAACCCAGAAGAAACATTCTGAAGTTCATATGTTTGAACCTAGAAGAAGTTCAGAAGGTTGTTCAGAAGGTTGCTCAGAAGGTTCATTAGAGCAAACCCATAAATCAATGTCCACACCAAGAACATGCAAGAACAGATGTGACATGAACATATCTTATGCAGACAATGATTTTGACTTTGGATCAAGAAATCATTAAAGTCATATATGGTGATTAAAGGATTAATGGACTTTGATAGTTCTTGGTATTTGTGCGTTCTTGAGTGATTAACCAAGAAACAAACAAAGTTTAAATCATACCAAGATTCAAAGAATCAAAGTACATTTGAATTCATGATCTAACACTGAGGTCAGAAAGTTAGATCAGAATGTTCGTGCAAAGATCAGAAGACTCAAACTTCTAAACACTTCAGAAGCAATACTTCAGAAGCTATACTTCAGAAGCTACACTTCAGAAGCTACACTTCATAAGCTCGACAGAGTTCAGAAGCTGGACATAGTTCAGAAGCTTGAACAGAGTTCAGAAGCTTGAACAGAGTTCAGAAGCTGGACATAGTTCAGAAGCTTGAACAGAGTTCAGAAGCTTGAACAGAGTTCAGAAGCTGGACAGAGTTCAGAAGCTGGACATAGTTCAGAAGCTGGACAGAGTTCAGAAGCTTGAACAGAGTTCAGAAGCTTGAACAGAGTTCAGAAGCTGGACAGAGTTCAGAAGCTTGACAGAGTTCAGAAGCCTGGACAGAGTTCAGAACCTTGTTCATGATGAACATCAAGAACCAAACCCAGAATCTCAAGAACGTTATTGAAGACGTGCAAGCTACAACGTGACATAGATAAATGTCCAGGAAAGTACTTCTGCATGGATCAATCAAGCAATAAAGGCATACACAAGGATTATGTCAAAAAGGATACTCAATGTTCATTTAAGACTATGAACATTGAAGTACCAGGAATATTCCAAAGGATAATATCATCCTAGAAGTTATATTCACTGCTCTTCATTATTGTTTCACTATTAGGATTTGATTACATCAAATGGTAGTCTTACAAATCATCCTAAGTGAAACAAAGGAACATTCTGAAGATCAGAATGTTCAGGCTCTACACATGCTTACTTTATGAACAGTACAGTAGGTGAAAAGCAAAAAGCAAAAGCAAAGCAAATCTATCTTGATCAATCAGAGATAGACACGCATGGGAGTTGGTACTGTACAAGGACAACACAATCTCTCAAAGCATGGGCATGAAGATGCAGAATCCACTAACTCAATCCTGCACCAAGTCCCAAGGCAGATCTGGGAAATGAACTTTCTGAAGCATGATGAAAAGTTCATACTTTGGCTATTGCCCAGAAATTCATGTAAAAAGCACATGGCACGCCCAGAACTTCATATGTTCATTCATATATGATGAACCCAGATGAAGATCATGATGAACCCAGATGAAGATCATCATGAACGCAACAACATTCTGATGTTCATCAGAGATCAGAATGTTCACCCAGATTTTCAAGTTAAAACTTATGGGACCCAAGGACACATGGCATAACACCATTGGACACCCTACAACGGCTATATGAGTCCCATGACTCTATAAATAGAGATCAAGGCCTTAGCAAAACTTGCACCATTGCAAAGCATACAAGAAAACAACTCTGATTTTGTTTGAAGCTTTTGCAAGTGAAATTGATCAATCTCTAAGGCTTTTGTTTCCTTAGTGCACATCAATACTCTTTGTTATCTCGTGCAAAGATAACTTTCTTCTTCCCCCTCCTCTATTTGATTCTCAAACATTCAAACTCCACACAAATTGCAAAGCATACAAGAAAACAACTCTGATTTTGTTTGAAGCTTTTGCAAGTGAAATTGATCAATCTCTAAGGCTTTTGTTTCCTTAGTGTAAATCAATAACTCTTTGTTATCTCTTTCGCAGATAACTTCTTCTTCTTCTCCCTCCTCTATTTGATTCTCAAACATTCACATCTCTTACAAATTGTAACAAAGTCTCATCTAGCTTTAGGGGTACTAAAGTATTAGTTTTGAGCAAAGGTGTAAAAGTCTAAGTAGGTAACTTAGCAAGAAGGTGCAAGCCTGCTGAGGCTTAGAGAATACAGAATTGTAATTGTTCAGGTGAACATAGATTGTAAGGTGCAGGACTTGGGAGGTTATCTCAAGGCATCATAGTGGAAACTCTCACAAGATTGTGAGGAGAGGACTAGCCCACATTGGGTGAACCTCTATAAATCTCTGTGTGTTCTTTCTCTTCCCTATACTCGCTAATTTCAGTATACACAACACACACCAGCACATTTACTTTGTTAATTAGTTTTTGTGTATGAACTTCAGAACGTTCTGAAGTCAGAGAGTTAACTTAACCATTCCAAGTAAACAACTTGAGAATCACTTTTAAGTTTCAGGATAATTTTTAAAGGGTCACAATTCAAACCCCCCCTTCCTTGTGACTATTTTATTCACTTCAATTGGCATCAGAGCCTGCCTCTATGCTTTGAGCACTTAACAGTGTATGAGGAAAAGATCCAGAAAGAAGTGATGTCAAAACCTGCAAATCAAAGTGCATGTCACGTATGCAACAATGTGAGATACTTCAAAACTAAATGCCTTCAGAAGAAGAAGATGCAAAGATGGCAACCAGAGATGATTTTGAAGAAAAAGAAGAAGTCAACACATGAGTAAAGACAAACACAAAATGTGAAGAGGTAAGAAATTCTAATCCTTATCTTTTATATAAAGTGTTTAATAATATCTCATATGACTCATGCTTTTTGTTTTAAAAGTATAAACTTTTTAAAAATAGCTTCTCTTGTATAAAGAAAGAAAATGTGAAACTATTAATCTTGAATGAGATACATCTTAAAACCATTCAAAGATTGCAGCACTCTCTTTTTAATATATTTGAGAAACATAAGATCCTCAATAAGTAAAAAGTTGTAAGATTTAGAAAAGTCTAAATTTTGAAACAAAAATGTTATTTTGAAAAAGGACATAACCAACTTTCTAAAGTCTGTTAAGACCTTTCAAAAAGTTGGTTTAGGATTCATAACCTATCACAAACACAAGTGAGAAGGTAAATGAAAAATGTTCATTTTGAAAAAGAACTCAACATTCTTAATCTGTATATTTTTTTTAAAAGAAACATGAGAAAAATCCTCATTTCAAAAAGACATTTTATCCTAAATTAGAATGAGCTCAAAAGGTTGAGATTGGTAAAATATAGTTCTCTTATTTCAATAAATCTGATCATCTTGAATCAGAATGTGGTCATAAGAAAGAATCTCTCAAGAAGAGAAACATTAACCTTCAAGGACCCAAAGAAATACGGGTACCAAAAGTTTTACCAATTTGTGATGCAGGAATGTCTTCTAAGTTTCTAGGAAAAGTTTGATTCATGGACAAATTATGTTCAAGAAATATGAGGAGATCAAAATGATGAAGATTCAGAAACTTCTCAAGATGATGTTGAGTTGTTCTAGAACAATGGAACAATTTAAAATGAGTTCAAGTCAAAGAACCAAAACTTCATTTATTTGCACACCTCTAAGAAACTATCATTTGTCATCACCTAAACGTGAACCACAACCTATCCTATATTACACCAAACCTGATCATGATTCCACAAATCTTCAAGATGTCCCTAAAATCATCCATAACATGATTAGGCACACTTTACTTCCTAGATGTGGAACCTTTGATGCTATAACAGATACTAATTTATGTATCATGTACCATCTCATGACCAAAACAAAACTCAACCTATGTTTCATAATCCTTCAATACATGATCGATTCTTGTTTGGATGTCAAACAAAAAGTTGTTGAGTTGTCATATGGGATGCATATGACTCCCATCTTTAAGGGCTGCACAAGTATCCCTACAAGGTGAAGAATGTGAATACACCTTCATGAGGTTCACAACCAAAACCTTAGGACAACTTCACATCACCACTTCAAACATGCCAACTCCTCCAACATCAGAAACATCTGGATCTGTGAAAAGACATGCAGATCAGAAAGTTAAGAAAACTAGGAAGAAAATAAGAGTTGAGAAGGTTAGAAACCTATCCAGCATACAGAAGTAAGAAGAAGTTGGATCTCCTGAAAGTATGAAAGATGATGAAGCTCATTCTCCTCCAGCTCTGGAGTTGTTTCAACAAGTTGCTGAGCTTGCAAGAAAAGCAGTTCAGAATGTTGCTGGTAAAAATGAAGAACAACTTTAGAAGGAAGATGAAGTTGTTAAAAAAAAAAAAAAATTGTGCAAGATGAGGCTGTAACTCAAATGGAAGATAACTCATATGGTTGTTGCAATCACTGAAGAAGATAGTCAGAAGATTGACTCAATTGGTGATGCATCTCTTCATAAAGAAGTTGAGAATGTTGCTGAAAAAGAACATCAGAAGGTTGACACACCTCAGAAAGCTGAAGAAAACCCTCTTGACCAAAATCAGAGAGTTGAAGAAAATACTGAGCAGGTTGCTCAAGAAGTTGATGAAGATATTCAAGAAGTTGCAAAAATCTTAGCTGTAAGATGATGAGTGGAGAAAATGCTCAATCACAAGAAGATAAGCAAATGAAATTTTCAACTGGTTTTGATCTTAACATAGAAGATCTAAACCTAGACTTCAACACTGATGTGTTTCAAGATGCTCAGAAAACAGTTCAGATTGTTCAAGAAAAATCTGAAACTGATGATCAGAATGTTCAAGTGTCTAGGATCAGAATGTTCAAGAAAATGCTCATGATGCTGAAGCTACTCAATCCAAAAAGTTGAAAGCTTCAAAGTTCATCCCTCTGTTTTCAAGCAAGGTAGAAATGATCGGCCTTGAGAAAATTGGGAAACAAGAGTTATTAATCAAACAAGACTAGAGAATGTTGGATCAAACAACAAGGAGAAATGCAAGTTCTTCAATATCAAGTATCTACCTAAGATTCTAAACAATCTCTGCATTCACTCGATACAATGAGTGGAAGTGTTGTAGAATGTCATTAATGTTGATCATGTATCATATATCATGTTCTCAACAGATTGTTTTTCAATCTATACTACATGATTCTGTAACATATGATTGAAGAACAAGAAGACTTCTCATACTCTATATGAATTGGCTTTCACACTCACATTCAAGCATTTTAATATGCCTCTGAAAAAAAAAAAAAGGGTGAAGTGTATGAGAAGGAGTATCAAATCTTTATCATAAAGAATTTGATAACAATGAGGGTCCTCCAACAATGGATCAAGACATCCTTGAAGAAACCTTCCAAGAAGTTGCAGACATTGCTAAGGAAGCTGTTCAGAAAGTTGATGAAGCTCAGAATGTTGAAGAACTTAAAAAGGAAGTTGATGTTGCTGAGAATGAAAGTCAGCAAGTTGAAGCAATACCCCAAATATTGAGATTGCAACCAATAAGGTTTAGGAAGCTGATGCAACTACTGAAACATGAATTCAGAAAAGTTGATGCAGTTACTAAAAGATGGAACTCAGAAAGTTGATGAAGTTCCTGCATAACAACTTCAAAAGGTTAATGAAATTGAAGAAGCTTTTGAAAAATACCTCAGAAAGCTAACAAAGCTGGAAGCTTTTATTGGAGAAGGATTCTTTAAATCTTCTACTGCTGAAACAATTTCAAAATCTGAAGTGATGTTACAAACATCATGAGTGAACTCCAGTTTGATGAACAATAAATTGTTCTCGAATCTGATATGGGAAATGATCCTATGTAATCAAAAGATCAAGATATGCATGATGTTGATAAAGTTCTATCCACACATATTCTTAGTGAAAGCACTACGACAAAGGAATCTGATGAGAATGAGCTAGCTGAAAATCAAGTTGGTTTTGATCTGAATATGGAGGAATTCAGCTCAGAGTTCAATGCAAGTGTCCTTCAGGATTCTTAGATGGAAAATGATGGAACAAATCCTGCAACTCAAGTTCAGAATGTTCAAGAAACCATTCCTCATGAATAAAGCATTCCATTTGTTGACCATATGTCTGCAGATACTGAAACATCTGGATATGTTAAAAGAGACTCATTTCAAAAAGCTGGAAAGACTAAGAAGAACAGAAAGCTACTGATGATTGAACTGCTTCAGAAGGTTATGCTCATTGATGCTTGGATCTTTCCATTCAAATCAGAAAGAGTTTTTCAGAGAAAGAGAAACATGCTCTCTTCATCTCAAAGTGAGGGAAGTCATCTCATAAGGTACACTTTTATTTGCACTATAATAAATATGATGATTGAATGAAATTATGTCATGTTTAATATGTGCTTATATCAAATGTTCAAACCTAAATGGAATAATGGTTGCACTCTTTGTTCTTACTCCATTCATGATAATATTATATTCATTTGCAACTACACAAGTCATAATTAATGATCAAAGTCATTGCATGAGGTCCTATGTTTTAAAGGTGCATTTAAAATGAATTAGTGTTCTCATAATCGAACAAGAGGTTGTTTCTGTTATGTATAATTTCATGCATAATATTCCCTCATTATTTTCCCCAAATCCATTCTTAATTATCTTGTTAAATGTTAAATGAGATACATCATTTTTGTGAATACATATCTTACTTCAATTGCAAAAATTGGAGACAAAGATAGAGTTGTAAACATCATTGACATATCAATATGTGTTTGTGCATAAATGTGTTGCATAAGTATATTCTGCAATTTGACCTTAAGTGTTTAACATACTTTTCAAGCATGAAAACTTGAAAGATCAACACCTAAAAGGTAGCACTCACACACACTTACAAATGTCAGTAAACATAATCATATATTTGATTGTAAACATGTGTGTTTTCCACAAATTGTGTCAAAAAATTGTTGCTTGTAATTGATTTCTTTTAAAGAAACTATCTTGCATCAAATGATACTTTAAAGCATTTCATCTTTTGAAAAAAACTCTGCAATATTTTCCAACATGAGAATACTGTAGAGAGAGAAAGATCTTTTCTAAACTCTGATTTCACCGCTTCCACAAATACTTCATTTTAGAAATTGCTGAATAAGATCAATTGATCTTTTCTCTTTTAAAGACTCAATTTGGATTAGTTAATCATTTTCTAATTTTTGAGCATGATTTTGTCCAAATGAAAAACTTATCTGCTATGACAATAAGTAAAAGGAAATAATTATTTTCTTAGAAAATCAAAAGATTTGAAATGTACTAGGATATTCATCTCTAAAACTTAGGGGGAGTTTTCTATACTTAAAGATATCAATCTTTTCGAAAACCTTGAAACTAAGGACAAAAACATTTTCTCAATTTTGAATATGTTGAAATGGTTGCATATGTTATCATTTTTCATGTCTTGTTTATACAACTGATTGAAATAATGATTTATCATGATTCCTGCAATGTGTTTAAATTAAACCATGAGTTTGATATATGAATGCACTTGTGAATTACATGCAAATGTCTTATGATTCTTACCTTCCAAGATTATGTCACTTTTCCTTCATATCATCCCAAGTACTTTTTGATAGATGACAAAAGGGGGAGAGATATATATGATGGAAGAAACACCTAGGATGAGGAGACATATGTATTATGGGAAAGAAAAATCTAAAATGGATTTAATTAATGAAGAATGTTATGAATTAACCTTTTGCATATGTTGAGGGGGAGTTTAATTAGTTTGATAAGAATTAAACTCTTGCATGTGTTTAGGGGGAGTTTAATTACATATCCATGAACATTCTTACATTTGTTATTATATCCATCATAAAACTTAAGATTTATTCAAAAGGTTTGTCATCATCAAAAAGGGGGAGATTGTTGAAGCAAAAATCTTTTTGATGAATGTTTTAATGATAACAAACCTCGTGGAATAAATGATAAGTTTTATGAATGGTGATCTACTGATGTTTGCACTTGAGTTTTTGTTAAAAGAACAGGAATCACACAAGTGGATGAGCTAGAAGCCACTCACGTCAATAAGTGCATTATATCTACTCAACAATGGAAGAATGAGTATATCATCAGTTGAAACACCAATATCATATCTCCATGAAGATTCATAGCTCAAGAATCATGATGGAAGAACATGAATCATGATGGAAGAACTTACATCACAAGCTATACAAGAATGTGCTTGATGTTATGTGACAAAACTCACATTGAGTGTTATGTTATATGATTTGAAGATCATCCATGGGTAAACATGATAAAAGGAAATATGCATACAAGATAGGAAGATTCTCAGAACCTCCTCAAAGTATCACACTTCCAAAGCTTCTGAAGATAAGAAGTTCAGAGTTCAGAATGTTCATATGAATGGAGTTCATAATAATCATGAACATTAACCCTGAATATATCCAGAAACAATAAAGGATTACTTCATGGATAAACAAGAATATTTAAAGTCATCAGTTTCATGCAATGATGAACTAGATGCAAAGAAATATTCTTTTGGACTTCAAAGAAAGAATCATCTTGTTTGTCAAAACAAATGATCTCTCATTTATATGCTTCAAGTAGTTTTTGAAGGAAATAAATAAACAACCTTCTTAGGTTTCAAAGTGTTGAAGAACATCAGAATGTTCAGCACAAAGTACAACCGTCAAAAAGAAAGGAACCCAGAAGAAACATTCTGAAGTTCATATGTTTGAACCTAGAAGAAGTTCAGAAGGTTGTTCAGAAGGTTGCTCAGAAGGTTCATTAGAGCAAACCCATAAATCAATGTCCACACCAAGAACATGCAAGAACAGATGTGACATGAACATATCTTATGCAGACAATGATTTTGACTTTGGATCAAGAAATCATTAAAGTCATATATGGTGATTAAAGGATTAATGGACTTTGATAGTTCTTGGTATTTGTGCGTTCTTGAGTGATTAACCAAGAAACAAACAAAGTTTAAATCATACCAAGATTCAAAGAATCAAAGTACATTTGAATTCATGATCTAACACTGAGGTCAGAAAGTTAGATCAGAATGTTCGCGCAAAGATCAGAAGACTCAAACTTCTGAACACCTCAGAAGCAATACTTTAGAAGCTATACTTCAGAAGCTACACTTCAGAAGCTCGACAGAGTTCAGAAGCTGGACATAGTTCAGAAGCTTGAACAGAGTTCAGAAGCTGGACATAGTTCAGAAGCTTGAACAGAGTTCAGAAGCTTGAACAGAGTTCAGAAGCTGGACAGAGTTCAGAAGCTGGACATAGTTCAGAAGCTGGACAGAGTTCAGAAGCTTGAACAGAGTTCAGAAGCTTGAACAGAGTTCAGAAGCTGGACAGAGTTCAGAAGCTTGACAGAGTTCAGAAGCCTGGACAGAGTTCAGAACCTTGTTCATGATGAACATCAAGAACCAAACCCAGAATCTCAAGAACGTTATTGAAGACGTGCAAGCTACAACGTGACATAGATAAATGTCCAGGAAAGTACTTCTGCATGGATCAATCAAGCAATAAAGGCATACACAAGGATTATGTCAAAAAGGATACTCAATGTTCATTTAAGACTATGAACATTGAAGTACCAGGAATATTCCAAAGGATAATATCATCCTAGAAGTTATATTCACTGCTCTTCATTATTGTTTCACTATTAGGATTTGATTACATCAAATGGTAGTCTTACAAATCATCCTAAGTGAAACAAAGGAACATTCTGAAGATCAGAATGTTCAGGCTCTGCACATGCTTACTTTATGAACAGTACAGTAGGTGAAAAGCAAAAAGCAAAAGCAAAGCAAATCTATCTTGATCAATCAGAGATAGACACGCATGGGAGTTGGTATTGTACAAGGACAACACAATCTCTCAAAGCATGGGCATGAAGATGCAGAATCCACTAACTCAATCCTGCACCAAGTCCCAAGGCAGATCTGGGAAATGAACTTTCTGAAGCATGATGAAAAGTTCATACTTTGGCTATTGCCCAGAAATTCATGTAAAAAGCACATGGCACGCCCAGAACTTCATATGTTCATTCATATATGATGAACCCAGATGAAGATCATGATGAACCCAGATGAAGATCATCATGAACGCAACAACATTCTGATGTTCATCAGAGATCAGAATGTTCACCCAGATTTTCAAGTTAAAACTTGTGGGACCCAAGGACACATGGCATAACACCATTGGACACCCTACAACGGCTATATGAGTCCCATGACTCTATAAATAGAGATCAAGGCCTTAGCAAAACTTGCACCATTGCAAAGCATACAAGAAAACAACTCTGATTTTGTTTGAAGCTTTTGCAAGTGAAATTGATCAATCTCTAAGGCTTTTGTTTCCTTAGTGCACATCAATACTCTTTGTTATCTCGTGCAAAGATAACTTTCTTCTTCCCCCTCCTCTGTTTGATTCTCAAACATTCAAACTCCACACAAATTGCAAAGCATACAAGAAAACAACTCTGATTTTGTTTGAAGCTTTTGCAAGTGAAATTGATCAATCTCTAAGGCTTTTGTTTCCTTAGTGTAAATCAATAACTCTTTGTTATCTCTTTCGCAGATAACTTCTTCTTCTTCTCCCTCCTCTGTTTGATTCTCAAACATTCACATCTCTTACAAATTGTAACAAAGTCTCATCTAGCTTTAGGGGTACTAAAGTATTAGTTTTGAGCAAAGGTGTAAAAGTCTAAGTAGGTAACTTAGCAAGAAGGTGCAAGCCTGCTGAGGCTTAGAGAATACAGAATTGTAATTGTTCAGGTGAACAAAGATTGTAAGGTGCAGGACTTGGGAGGTTATCTCAAGGCATCATAGTGGAAACTCTCACAAGATTGTGAGGAGAGGACTAGCCCACATTGGGTGAACCTCTATAAATCTCTGTGTGTTCTTTCTCTTCCCTATACTCGTTAATTTCAGTATACACAACACACACCAGCACATTTACTTTGTTAATTAGTTTTTGTGTATGAACTTCAGAACGTTCTGAAGTCAGAGAGTTAACTTAACCATTCCAAGTAAACAACTTGAGAATCACTTTTAAGTTTCAGGATAATTTTTAAAGGGTCACAATTCAAACCCCCCCTTTCTTGTGACTATTTTATTCACTTCACTATCAACAATTCACTGGTCACGACTCACGACGGCATCCTCCTATATGTTTGCATTTTTGTTGTTTCATATTTTCTTTATGTGCTTTTCAAAGATCATTTTAGTCTCATTATTCTCCGACAAACCTCAAAGTACTCAACTTTTTTATATGCTTAAAATTTCTTATAATTTTAGACATGTATCAATTTTAATTATATCTTATCGTTTCTTAAATATCTTGTATATATTGTGTGTTTAAAATTTAATTATTTTCACTAAATTATACTTTCAATTCAGTCCTCCTAAGCTAAATTCCTGACTCCGTCTCTACCCTCCATTGCATAATGAACAACTCATATGATCATTTTACACATATTAATAAGACAAATAAATGTATAAATGTGTGAGAGAGATTGATATACTAAAATACATTTTTACTTGAAGTAAATTGAAAGATATTGAGTTAACAATGATGTAAGTAATATTTTTCTCTTTTCACCACCAAAACAATTTGATGGTACAATTGAAATAATATAATTAATATTGTATTGAAAATTGAAGAACAATACTCATTTTGGGGCAATTCTTTCTTGTGTAAACAATCAAATTAGTCTCTAACTTTATAGAATTTTCTCAAATAGGTTTAAGAGATTATGAATATTATAAAAATATCCATGACTTTATTAAAGTTTGACATTGGTCTCTATATTTAATCACTTATACTACTTCCTATCTGTTTCAAAATAACCGAGTCTTTTATAAAAGAAATTTGACCCAAAATAATTGATCTATTTCATTTTTCAATACAATAATATTTACTTTTTTAATTATAACTTTAATTAATATTACTTTTATCACTCTCAATTTAATATATTCTACTTTACATTTGTGATAATGGAGAATGTGTCACTACTTGACTTTAACAAGACACCCAAAACTATTTTTCTCTCATCCACTTATACAATTATTATATTCCTATCAGTGTTTTTTTTTAAGGAATTCCTATCAGTTTTTATTGTAAAGTCATCCGGTTCCTAACATAATCTTCAAATAATTAATATTAATACGTAAAATCAAACATTTATTTAAACATGTGCTACAGAAATTAATTTGGTGTTTTCTTCTTCTTCTTGATTGTTTTTACGTGTAATATTTTTCTTTTTCTTAATTTGGTACGTACCCTCACCCTTGCTCTTTTCCCACGTAACAACCCTTTCCACCGCAAAGTCACCTATCACGATAATGCAATTGTCACCTATAAATAAACTCATTTGCATTTTCTGACAGCAAATTTCATACTAAACTTGAAAACAAGAGTGAAGTGAAGAAAATGTCCCTAGCTCTAGCTGCAAAAAATCCATGTTAGTTAGTTTCCTACATTAATGTTAAATTTTTCATGGAAAAAAGATAGAGAATTGATGAATGATTTTTCTCTTATTTGTTGTTTCAGCTGTTGTGCATCATCAAAGAATCATAATACTCAACAAAAATGGTGAAAAACTTGTTGGCATATTACATGAAACTGGAACAACCACTGGCATTGTTATCTTGTGTCATGGTGTTCAATGCTCTAAAGTATGTTTCTTTTTTTCTTTTACTTAAATGTATGCTCTAAAGTTTGTTAATTAAGTTTAATTTCTAAACACTGTATTACTATTTTATAGCTGCATTAAATAATGTGCTTTTTTTTAGGGAACGTCCAATTATGTGTTGTTATATCAATTAATAAATATGATAATTCATGCATTTTTAAACTTGTTAAATCACATGACAACATATCATTAAATGAAATTATAAAATACGTATGTGTAAAATAATTTTACGCTGACCGTGCATACAAATTAAATCCAAAATTTGTTTTTTCTACACGATTATTTCATTGATTTATTTTATTTTTTTTCATTTTTAGGATACTGAACTCATAGTGAACCTTGCTGTGGCATTGGAAAAGGCACAAATTAGTTCTTTCCGTTTTGACTTTTCTGGATGTGGGTAAGTTTATGATGATTCAAACACAACCATATATATGAATACGATTATTATTTGTTTGTGAAATTGTCTCTGAATTTTTTTGATAATTTTTTGAGAATGTGCAATTCATTAACCATATGGAAGAAATTAATATACTTTACTAGATGGCTTAGACGGATATCCATCCATTCAAAATATAATAAGGATATATTTTGTTTTTACCTTTTTGAGATTTTTGCGATTTCATCTTGTTTATGACTCATAGCACCGACACTTTCGATTGAAATCGTGTCCGTTGTATGTCTCCAGCAGTGGTTTATAGTTTATGACTTTGAACTTGTGCCATGTGTCGTGTATCAAACAATTTGATCGAGAAAACTTAATCGAAAGGTTAGAATGTGAGTGTAAAGAACTGTTAGAAATAAATTTGACATGAAAAGTAGGGATGTAGAATCCATTATTCAGAGTGAAGTTTGGTTTTTATTAGGTAATGTGACAAACTTGTTTAAAGATTTGTAGGACTAATAAGATTTGTAGTAAAATTCGGACTGTAACATGATGAAAGCTTTCATTCAATCCCATTAAGGAATGAAGAACATAATCAGTGTGAAAATAATCAGGAGAATTATAGTAAAGAAAGGATCCATTGATTGAATTTTAACAGTGACTGTTGCAACATGCAAGAGAATCAGAAGGAAGATGAAATGAATAAATGGAGGAATTTCATTAGAAAAGCTTAAGAGAGCAGAAACAGAAAAACTTCTGATATGATATTGATGATCCAGAGAAGAATTTGTTAAATTGATTGCATTCATCAAATGTGATTTCTAAAACGAAGGATGCTAGCTTATATGCTCAGGCTGCAATAGATAGAAACAAACTCCGAAGCTAACTGACTGATTAACTAACTTGACTTCGATAGCTGCGTGATTGGTGCGTTTAAGGCATATGTTTATGTTTTGAGTTTGGACATAGGATTGATGAATATGATAGTAAAGTAATTGAAATTACTCTTATACTATCCTTAGTGACTCAATTTCCTTATAATTTTATCGCGGTGTTAGATGAAAACCTTCTAAGAGAGACCTGATTTTGTCACTGTTTCTTCTGTGATTCTACAAATAGTGAACACCTTTTCCTGGTGTAAATTAAGTGGTATTTCTTCATTTACACGGAGTTATATGTAATAAAGTTTCTGATATCTTGCCTTCATCATTAGCCTTGCTTTGTCTTAACTTTAGTTAGTGGGTTTTTCTTCAAGGGAAAGCGAAGGTACGTATACCAGGGATAACTTTTGGGAAGAGGTGGATGATTTACGCGCTGTTGCTCAACATTTCCGTGAATCAAATCGTGTTATCCATGCAATTGTCGGACATAGTAAAGGTATCTTGATTTGTTTGCTTATATGAAAGAAAAAGGTATATCTATATATGCTTTTGGATATATGATTATACATGCCAATTTATACAATCAATCATTGAAGAAAAACCAGGAATGTGCATTCAGTTAACTGATATATAAACCTAATTGCCTATCCAATCTTCTAGGATGAGATTAGTCAATAACTCAAAATGGAAAGAAACCTTTGCAAAACCATGCCAAAGATGAACTTGATCATTATGTTGTATTTTTAACCCAGTTGTTTTGTTACTTGTTAACTATTGGCATTATACTTATACATTAACATAGGTTCATGAAAAAACCTATTCTAATTGGGTGTCACTGCATTTCATGTGTTGTTCTTGATATTTGACTTGTCCGCGTAGCTTCTTCTGAACAATCCTTCTCAAATTTCTTGTGTCCTTTCCCCCAAAGTTTGCTAGGACGATCGAACTATTAGCAATTGTTTCTGTGTCCTGATGCAGGAGGTGACATAATTCTTCTCTATGCTTCCAAATATCATGACGTTAAAACTGTTGTCAACGTCTCTGGACGTTTTGATCTGCATAGACACATTGAAGAATTAGGTACAAATATGCATGATGCATGCCTTAAGATTGACAAAGATTGCAGGTTAGTAGAAAAGCTGTTTGATCTCTTCTGTTATTAGCTCCATTCATTTGTTGACATGTGTGTAAATGTTGAACATTACGGTAAAAACATGTCTATAATAGAAGAAACAAAAAGAAGTCTCAATCTTAAATATTCTTTCATAGCCATCAAATCCAATTTGTCAAAGAATGTTCGACCACTATATTTCAATATATATTTTTTAAAACTAATATTTATCAAGTAACACTTATAAAGTCGTTTTTGAGTCATGTCTCATCCGAGATGGGGCTCTTACCACAAACCAGTCACTCCCAGATTAAGCCTCTAGAGTGTGATCCGAGTGACCATTTTATGTCAACGGATCTTAGATTGACTCTCATACCATTTTATGTAACTCCATACTTAGATTGATGCATAGATATGCTAATGTCAAATTACATCATATATGGCAGAGTCCTTACAGTTCATGGTTCTTGCGACGAATCGAACCCCATTCAAGATGCATACGAGTTCGATAAAATCATACCAAACCACAATTTACATATCATTGAAGGAGCTAATCATCGATACGATAATCATCAAGAGGAGTTAACCGCGGTTGTTATCAGCTTCATCAAAGAAACCATTGACCACAACAGATTGAAGAAAGTTGCTGTGTTTTCACGTTGCATAGTCTTGTTCTTCTTATGTTTTTTCTTCTTATTTGTTTGCTTTAGGTATTGGCGTGTGTGACCACTACAACTTGCTAGCTAGGCCTGTTCTTGCTTGGTATTTGTCACCATTAAATGGTTAATTCAAACACCTTCCTCATGGTAAATAATCTAGTTGGAGATATTGGAAAAGGGTAAATTAGATTTATCTTTCTCTATGTTTAAGGAATTAAACTTTGTTGGTAGTTTATGTTGAATGTGATATAGCCTGAAAACATATTTATCTTCACAAGATAAATCAATATAATTTTATTATTAAGCTATTGAGTTGTCGGCAAAACCTTTCTTGAATATGAGAATTGGGAATCTAAGTGGCCAATTGCGATTGAAATGTTTGCTTAGCTAATGACAAATATTAATAATTAGTTGTTAGGTTAGTTTTTTCTCTTTCGCCCATGTTTAAATGTAAGACCTTGAACATTTCTTTCTTTAGCTCAAACCTACCGAACTATTTAACCTGCAAAGTGACATCACTATCTAATGTTGCTTCTGGGTTTTTTTAACCACTATGGGGGTAATTTGGGCTAACAAAATGTAGATTAAGTCACAAACATAGTTTGCCCTCAAATGATGCTCCAATATAATTTCTCTCATCCACATTTTAGGTTCTCTCTGCACCAATGATTATAAATTTTTAAATACATAAAATTTATATTTTTAATTCTTTTTCGACAATTAATATCTTAAATTTATGTGACACAGAAACAAAAACAACTTTTTTTTTGTCAGGTAGCCCATTGGCTAGAATTCACCTTATAAGCTAAATAAGTGAGGTGTCCAGGATTCAAACTCCGACCCTTACATATAATAATGCATTGTCCTACAAACTGAGCTATACTCATGGGACACAAAAACAAAAACAACATTTTACTCCCAATAAATATGCTTTTGTAAACATTAAATTTTAAAATAGTCATACGGCTCCCTGGTTTAACTACTCCCTCCGTCCCAAATTGTATGTCGCTTTAGAGAAATTTTTTTGTCTCAAATTATATGTCGCTTTACATTACCAATGCAACATTAATGTTACTTTTCCTATTATAACCTTAACTATTTATTACTCTCTCTTCTTTCAATTCTTTTATTTATATTTCTCATATTATTTATTAAGGACAATTTTGTAAAACAACTCATAATATTTCTTTTCCATACAGTATTAATTGCATTTTCTTAATATATGTGAAATGCTCAAAACGTCATACAATTTGGGACGGAAGAAGTATTATATTTCCTCCGGTCTTAAATAAAAAAGAAGATTTTGTAGTTTTTTTTTTCAAATTCATTGAATACCTACTACTGGTGTTGGCGTTTTAGGGGTTAATAGTGTTTTATCCCCTGTAATATAAGTCATTTTTGGTTTTCCCCCTGTAATTTTTTTTTTTTAATTTCGTCCTTGTAATTTGAAATTTATTTGGTTTTGGATCTTCATGACAAATTTCACCCCTTGTAATTTGTGGAAATTTCGGTTTACCCCACTATAATTTGAGCAAATTTTAGTTTACCCCGTGTTAATTTGATCAAATTTTGGTTTACCCCCTGCCATATCATCGATTTTGTATAGTCAAAATTCATGAAGGTCCAAAACCAAAAAACTTTAAATTACAAGGACGAAATCCAAAAAGAAAATTTTACAAGGGAAAAACTTAAAATGACATATATTACAGGGAGTAAAGCACTATTAACCCATGTTTTAATTAATGTTATAACTACTTGTTATTGCGATTTTCGGGTGTCAAGTCATTAATTAGGCTTGAACCTTTCAATCATTGATATCTCTATTTTTTTTGGGGAAGGGTAAAATTGAGAAAACCCTTAGAAATTCTAAGTTCGGGGCAATTTTCGCTACGGGAAGGTGTTAGGCACCCATAACGACTATAGTACTCTATAGGAGCCGTTTTTTCTAGATTTATGTTTACGCTTTATTTTTAATGCTATTTATTGAAAAGGTTGTTTTTAAGAATGGGGGGAAAGAAGTGTTTGGATTTTATTTTTATTGGACTTGGAGAGGTTGTGACCTCTTGCCTACATACCCTTTTAAGGGATCAAACTCCATGTAGTTCTCTCTCAAAAAATATCTTTGTGAGTTTTGATTGATTTTAATTTTCGAAAATGGTTTTGAAGAAGAGAAAGAGGCCGTAAAGGCTTGAGAAAAAAGAAAATGTGAGGTTGGCTCAATTATTTAGAAAAAAGGTCTAAGTAAGAATTATTTTCATTTGCATTTGATTAAGAAAAAAGAGAAAATACAATGGAGTTTTGACTCCAAGGTTTATTGGAAAAAAAATTGTTTTCAAGTGATGAAATTGTTAACACTTTTTGGAAAATGATTTTTCTAAGTTTCGCGCTTCCTAAACATACATCTAACAGTAAGTCATACAACGTGTGTGCGTGTCGGTGCTTGTGTCGGTGTACATCATTATAGTGTCAATTGTCCTTTACATTGGCCCTAGTTTACATTCTATGGTCTTGCAAGAAATTGAAATAAAAGAAACTACCTAAAAAATTAAATGATTGAATAAAACCTAAACTTAAAGGAATGGAGATGAAATGGAGTGCTCAATGTGCATGAAACATAAAATGGTTAGTGAAGCAATATGAAATGATAGTAAAAAATGTTAGGCAAAGAAAAGTAATGACAAAATATGAAGAGATGGGAAGGAAGATGCATGCAAACTAACATTACTTACAAAGCAAGAAACTAAAAAAAATAAACTTTGTAAAATTGGAAGTTAGCATATAAACTTGCAAAACAAAAGCTAATCAATTATACTAACAAGATTGAAAATATTGCAAAATTGTAAACAAGAATCCAATTTAACAAGATTGAAGAAAAATTGTAAAAAAAATGGTAAACACACATCAAACTAACACAATTTGAACATATTGTAAAAACTTGCAAACAAAGATCAAACTTAACAAAATTGAGCATATTGTAAAAATGGTGAACAAAGATTGTAAAAATGGTAAACAAATATTGTAAAAATGGTAAACAAATATCAAACTAACAACATTGAACATATTGTAAAAAATGCAAATAAGAATCTAACTATCACAATTTGATGAATTAGCATGAAATCAGAGGTAAATCTATCATGGAATCAAATGACAAGCATCTAAATCATATGATAAATATTTGGATTGAAAATTATGCAAGAAACTTCTCACAAAAATACAAAATACACCAATCAAATGAGAAATTAGCACATATCATTTTTATCCATTTTTACACATGTGAAAATATCACAAAAACAGTTAGAAACACATCAAGAACGCATAGTAATTTTTTGGCATTTTTGTAAGAAATTCAAAGCGCACAGATGGTCCAAATAGCAAAAACAGGGGTGCACGTAGCAAAGAAACTCAAGAAACTGAAAAGAAGCTGAAAAAACCAAAGCTACCCGGCCCAAACCCACGCGGGTGATGGATCCGGATCTCCAGAACGCTTCAGAAGCGTGGGATTGATCCAGATCCATCAGGACCTAAATCTAAGGGCTTAGAACGTGGGGCGCTGGATCGGGTCAGAACCCACCCGGTCCAGTGCCTTATATAAAAGGTTTTAACCCGGATTTCCTTCACTTTTTCAATTCAATTCTCTCTCTTCCTCTCTTCTTCTCTGTTCTTCTCTCTTCCTCTCTGAAACCCTAACCCTAACTTCGTTCAAAACAGCCCAGAAATTCAAGAACCATGGCTCAATCGCTTCCATTGGTTGTTCTAAGCATGAATCGACCATTGAAAACTACATGCACTCACTTAATCAACGCAGATCTTGAATTCTTCTTTACGGATTCCAAACGGTTTTGGTTTGATTTTTTTATTCAAATCTTTTTCTGATGAAATCCTTATGGATTCATACGGTTTACAACCGTTTTTACACGTTGTAAACCATAGAATCCTTTTACGGTTTTGGAAAATTTTAGGGTTTCACACTTTTTGAACCAAACTCGTTTGAAAACTTACGGATCTATGTTGATTCAGGTTCGTGAATGTTCTTGAGTATGAAGAGGTAGGCTTTTGATTTTCACCTGTGTTTTATTCGGAGATTTGGATTAGAATCTTCAGAACTCTTTGATTTGATTCTGTTTTTGCTGGTTCTTGCTTGAAATCCGGAAATAAACCGGTGATTCTTCTTCTTCTTCTTCACTGGTTCAAAACCTTTGCAATTCTTCCCCTTTTCTTCTCAAATTCTTCTCTGTGATCGCGCTTGAATTTGCTACCTTTGGTGGTGAATTCGCGCTTGAATTGCAGAGAAAAGGCTCAGTGATGAAGATTCAACCATGAATCTCTGAGAGCTAACGAAAACTCCATTGATTCAGCTTGAATTTGCTTCTGGAAATTTTAGGGTTTTGCGAATTTGTTCTTCAATTTTTCTGAGTTTTTGTGATTTTGATCTAACTGAATGGAGAGAGAAATGTATGAATCTGTTAGTGATGTGGCATTGTATCTGTGGCCTTTTTTTTTTGACTGGTACAGCGCGTGGCCTTATATAGGCTGCCATGTGGGCTCTGAACCAATGAAAATGTGACACTTGGCTTTGTGTTGCTTGCGTGGCACTTTTGGACCAAACTGCAAAAAGAAGACTTAAGGACCAATTTGCAATTAAAAAGAAATAAAAACTGTTTTTGAAAATAATAAAAAAATGGAACTTGGACAGTTTTGAAATTAAAATTGGACACATTTGCAATTAAAACAAAAATTTGGACTTACTTGCAAAAAGTAAAAATAAAACTGGTAAAAAAAAATGAAATTTGAAAGTAACGTAAAGTGAAACAGTTAAAAACGACAAAACGAACTAAAACGAACAAATTACCAAAATGAGGTATTTTAAAATACCTCTCTGTCAAAAAGTTATTTGATGTGAAAAGACCAAAATGCCCCTTAAGGACTAAAACGACTCCGACTGACCCAGACTGACTCAGATGCAAAACTAAAATGATTTTTAGACAGAAGCTGGTTGATGATCCATGCAGACAAGTTGAAAAGACTCAGAAACAAATTGTAGGGACTAAAATGGGTTCCTCTGTAGGAAATGACCAAACTGCCCTTTTGTATGATTTTATGCAAAAAGGATGGTATAAATGCAGGAAAATATGCAATGGTTTTAGAGACCCTTTTAAATGGCTTGTAATGCAAGAAAACGCTTTGGATGATTTTACATGTAAGAAAATTGGAGACAGAAGCAGTGAAATGTGCGTTTGAAGCACAGTGAATCGGAAAATATCAGGGATAGGAAAGAAATTTGAACTAGTATTTTTAGGTCCAAAATGAGGGTATGACAGCTGCCCCTATTTAAGTTTCTTTGTCTGGAAGGTCAAGAGACAGAGTCTTTGGCTTGACCGGACAAAGATACTTAAATATCGACATTTGCACTGATTTTGGGCGTAAAAATACAAGTGTGAATATCATGTATGCTGTGCAACATTTGGATTATGAATGCAAGACATACTGAGAGTCGAGTTTGACAAAATATGTCGTATCCATTGCGGGATTGGTAGACATTGACAGGATAGCAGATAACAGGGTATGTCGTATCCATTGCGGGATTGGTAGACATTGACAAGATAGCAAGCAGCAAAGTTTACTGGGGAAACAAACAGCAAACTGACAGGTGCAAGTCGTTCTTTTTGCTCGAACTGGGAACTTGACCGAGAATACTGACAAGCGGATGGGCACAAGCTGTTCTTGGATTTGAACTGGCCGCTTGGCTGATGACACAAGCAAAGTGGGAAGCACAAGCTGTTCTTGTATTTGAACTAGTCGCTTGGCTGATAATAGACACAAAAAGCACAGGTACAAGCTGTTCTTGTATTTGAACTAGTTACTTGACCGATAACAAGAATGAAAGCAAATCGACAGGTACAAGCTGTTCTTGGATTTGAACTAGTTACTTGACCAATAACAAGGATGAATCGACAGGCACAAGCTGTTCTTGGATGCGAACTAGCCACTTGGCCGTTGACAGAAACAAAATGTATTGCCAAAACAAATTGAAATTGGCTGACATGACTGCAGGAGTTTGAAATTGACAAGACTGTTGAAGTTTAAAATTGGCATGATAGTGGAAATTTGTAATTGACATGACAGATTTTGACAGAGATTAACATAGGAATTGAAAATGCAATATGTATGAACAGTATAACAACTTTATCAGATGCATGAGCATATAGGATGCATGATTATGCATGTATAAATGCTTTGAAGCGTAAGATGGTTGACAACTTGCAGACACGACTTCATAGATGTAGACAAAACATTGGAATATTGGGCACGTAATGGCTCGTGCTCTAACATATACTTGTGAAAGTCCCCCTTTGGAGATGTCGTTGTTGAGACGCATCATGACCATGGCTGAGGGCAGGGAATCATATCCCATTCATAAACTTGCAGAGAGTAGAACCTCTTTTGATGGCACTGCCATTGTTGGGCGCTTTAATGCTGAACACACTTTGGATATCGCATTTGTGGTCAATGCTTTTGCATGTTTGTTTTTGTTTCTTTTGTTTTTTGTTGTTTTTTCATCATCCCATTTTTGCCTGGATCGCCCTCTCGGGTTTTCAATCCACCGGGGAATAGATTCTTTTCATTGCCCCTGTTTTTGCCTGAATTGCCTTCGAAGGTTGTCAATCCATCGGGGTGCTCATTTTTGCCTAAGCCGCCCTTTCGGGTTTTCAGCTTAGCGAGCTTATTCATTTTCATGCTTTTCATTCTGTTTTTTCATTCTTGCCATTGACCACAGACCGTACTGGGGAGAGAGCCTGCTGGTAGCCTGCATTGAAATGGACATCAACATACATTTGTTCATGCATGTTTCGTTTGAATGTACCTAGTTGCTCAGGTTTGTTTTCAGAATACACACAAAAAGTTTTCAATTTCCAAAATGTTTGTTTCAGACATAAGTCATTATTAAAATAGAAAGAACATGTTTTTGTACAAAGCTTTGAAAGTAGAATGAAGAAATAGAGATCCAAACAAAAGCATAGGCCCAAATCGGTGTATAAGAGTGATAGTCGGCCAAAGACATGACTTCACGGATTTACAAAGCTTGGAAAATGGTAATTTTATGGGTTGGTGGTACATTGAACACGGTAACCACTACAGTCCCTAGAAATTTTGAATTCACAAGTACGAAAGCTTCTGATGAGAATGACCAATTATCGGTTGTAGGTGCCCCAAGGGGATGGTAGTTTGCCAGATATAGCCAATTGTCTTTCATTTCAATCTCATTTTTGCATGAACCGCCCATCCGGGTTTTCGGCTCATCGAGACGCTCATTTTTTCCTGAGTTACATGTAACCTCAGCGAGCTTTTCCATATTCATTTTTTTGTCCCTTATTTTGCCTGGATCGCCCTTTCGGGTTTTCGATCCACCGGGAACCGCATTTTTGCCTAGGCCGCCCTTTCGGGTTTTCGACCCACCACGCTGTTCTTTTCATATATCTAGACAAAGTATTTCTTGACTATATCGGCATTCACAGGGTTTGGGAGTTCTACATCATCCATGTGTGTAAGAATCAAAGCACCGCCGAAGAAGGCCTTCTTGACAACATAAGGTCCTTCATAGTTTGGCGTCCACTTGCCCCTTGGGTCGGGTTGCTGGCTTACTCTTCTTTTCAAAACAAGTTCACCCTCCTTGAATTCCCGAGGACGGACTTTCTTGTCAAAAGCAGTTTTCATTCTCGTTTGATACAGCCGTCCACGAGCCAAAGCATCCAGACGTCTTTCTTCAATTAAATTTAACTGATCATACCGGCTTTGGCACCATTCAGCCTCAGACAATTTTGCTTCCATGATCACGCGGAGAGATGGGATCTCCACTTCCAAAGGGAGGACTGCCTCCATGCCATACACAAGAGAAAAAGGCGTTGCCCCGATTGAACTGCGTACTGTAGTGCGGTAGCCGTGTAAAGCGTAGGGCAACATCTCATGTCAGTCTTTGTATGTAATCACCATCTTTTGTACGATTTTCTTGATATTCTTGTTGGCGGCCTCAACTGCACCGTTCATATGGGGCCTATAAGGAGAAGAGTTATGATGTTCAATCTTGAATTTTTCACACAGGGCCTGCACCATGTCATTGTTCAAGTTGGTACCATTGTCAGTAATGATCTTGCTGGGGACACCATATCGACAGATGATATTGTTCTTGATGAACTTAACCACCACTTGCTTGGTTACATTGGCATAAGATGCAGCTTCGACCCACTTGGTAAAGTAATCAATTGCTACCAGAATGAAGCGATGACCGTTCGAAGCCTTTGGTTCAATTCTTCCAATCATGTCGATGCCCCACATAGAGAAAGGCCATGGAGAGGAAATAACATTGAGGGCATGCGGAGGCACATGAATTTTATCAGCATAGACTTGACATTTGTGAAATTTCCTGGCATATTGGCGGCAATCGCGCTCCATGGTCATCCAATAGTAGCCAGCCCTTAACAATTTTCTAGACATGGTATGCCCCGAAGCATGGGTCCCAAAAGTACCATCGTGCATCAGTTGCTCCGCTTCGCGTTCATCAACACATCTCAACAATATCATATCGAAATTTCTCTTGTACAAAACACCTCCGTCTAACATGAACTTACTAGCCAATCTGCGCAAGGTCTTCTTGTCTTTGTTGGAAGCACTCGGCGGGTACTCACGGCTTTGCAAAAACTGCTTGATATCGTAATACCAGGGTTTGTTGTCAACCACATTCGCATCTGTCCGAACAATCACATTACCGACAGCAAACACATGAGACGGCCGGTCTAGGCGTTGCACTTTGATTATTGGCACATGATTCCAATGGTTTACTTGAAACATGGAGGATAAAGTAGCAAGAGCATCGGCCATTTGGTTTTCCTCGCGGGGAATATGGTGCAACTCGACCTTTGTAAAGTACGTCAGCAGACGTCTCGCATAATCACGGTAAGGGATCAGATTGGCATGATGGGTCCCCCACTCACCCTTTATCTGGTTAATAACAAGTGCAGAATCTCCATAGATGTCAAGATGCTTGATTCTCATGTCGATTGCTTCTTCGATCCCCAAGATGCATGCTTCATATTCAGCCATGTTGTTCGTGCATTCAAATACAATCCGGGCGGTAAAAGGAATGTGGTGCCCCTGCGGAGATACAATCACTGCACAAATTCCTTTGCCGTAAGCATTAACAGCACCGTCGAAGACCAATCCCCACTTCCTATTAGGGTCTGGACCTTCACTAATCAACGGTTCTTCACAGTCCCTCGACTTCAAGTACATGACTTCTTCGTCGGGGAAATCAAACTTAATGGGTTGATAGTCATCCAGCGGCTGATAAGCGAGGTGATCAGCTAGAACACTTCCTCTAATGGCCTTTTGGGCTTTGAACACAATATCATATTCAAACAGAAGCATTTGCCAGCGCGCAATCTTTCCAGTGACTACAGGCTTCTCAAAGATGTATTTAATCGGGTCCATCCTGGATATCAACCAAGTTGTATGGTTCATCAAGTAGTGACGCAGGCGTTTGGCAGCCCAAGCTAGAGCACAACAAGTCTTTTCGAGCATCGTGTACCGAGTCTCACAGTCAGTGAATTTCTTGCTCAGATAGTAGATAGCATGTTCTTTCTTTCCAGTCTCGTCCTGTTGACCGAGCACACATCCCATGGATTCATCCAATACTGACAGATACATAATCAATGGCCTTCGTTCCACAGGCGGGACAAGGATCGGTGGCTCTAGCAAATACTCTTTAATGCTATTAAAAGCTTCCTAGCAATCATCGTTCCATACAATAGGTTGATTCTTCCTGAGCAGCTTGAAAATTGGCCCGCAAGTTGCGGTCATGTGAGATATGAATCGGGAGATATAATTCAGACGTCCGAGGAAGCCTCTAACTTGCTTCTCGGTCTGCGGGGTCGGCATCTCTCGGATGGCTCGGACTTTGTCAGGATCTACTTCAATGCCTCTTTGGCTGACAATGAACCCTGGCAACTTTCCAGATCTAACATCGAACGTACACTTGTTGGGATTCAGCCGGAGCTTGTACTTTCTCAATCTTTCAAACATTTTGGCCAAATATTCAACATGTTGCTCTTCGTCTCTTGACTTGACGATCATGTCGTCCACATATACCTCGACTTCTTTGTGAATCATATCATGAAACAACGTAGTCATCCCCCTTTGATAGGTGGCACCAGCATTTATCAGGCCGAACGGCATCGCTTTGCAACAGAAGGTACCCCACGGGGTAATGAACGATGTCTTTTCCTTGTCTTTGGGTGACATTTTGATTTGATTGTATCCAGAGAAACCGTCCATGAAGGAGAACACCTTGCACTGAGCAGTATTGTCAACAAGCACGTCAATATGAGGCAGCGGGAAATTGTCTTTCAGACTGGCTTTATTCAAATCTCTGTAATCAACACACATCCGGACTTTCCCATCCTACTTTGGTATAGGTACAATATTAGCAACCCATTCGGGATACTCAACTGTCATGAGGAAACCTGCATCAATCTGCTTCTGTACTTCACCCTTAATCTTGAGAGCCATGTCAGGACGAGTTCTTCTCAGCTTTTGTCTAACAGGAGGACATTCGGGCTTTGTTGGTATCTGATGCTCTACGATCTGAGGATCCAAACCCGGCATATCTTCGTACGACCATGCAAAAATATCTGAATATTCTCGGAGAAGTTGGAAGATCCTCCTCTTAACCCCCTCTTCCAGTGCGGCACCAACCTTGATCTCTCGCTTATTGTCCTCGGTACCTAAGTTGATCAACTCAATCTCTTCCTGGTGAGGCTGAATGGCTTTCTCCTCTTGTTCAAGCAGTCGAGTGATCTCATCTGGTATATCATCATCCTCCTCATCTTCGGCTTTAAATACCGGGAATTCAAAAGTCGGAGGAACTATAGGGTCACTGTGTTCAACGGGTTTATTATGGTTCAATCTGCATGATGTGGTTGGATGATTTTTTAGAAAGAATTTTTCCATGCAGATCTTTGAAATTAATAAGAAAATACAGATGTTTTGGTTTTTTTCTGGCATTACCATCATTTCCAAGGGAAAAAGTATAAAAAAACAAAAGTCGTGCAAGAAACGACAATTTTTATTAACAATGGCAATGCCGAAACAAACATGCCCCTACAAAAATATCACTTCCGCCTCGGGCAGGGCGAGAGGATTGTTATTTTGAAAAACAAAACCTAAGCAACAAGACACATTACTCGGAATCATGCATGATCAAAGGAAGGTCGACGACATTCCAATTCTTCGCAATGCCTCCTGATATCACAAACACGGGCCTAGAACCACTTCCAGTAGCACCCTCAGTAATTGCATTGGCGAACCCAGCACTGTAGAACGTCCCAGTAGATACTCCTGATGTTGGGGAGAACCCAAGACCTTCTTTGCCCTTATTCTCAAGTAGTTGTATTAACTGGCCCCAACCGGCAGCCTGTCCTTCCTGGACAGCCTTCTGCGCGTCCTTCAAAGAAGCCATAGCGGCACCGAACTTCTTGGGCTCCGTACCTTCAACAGTCAAACCTTGAAATGCAGTCCCCTCAGCAGATCCTGCTTCAATACAAGAGAACGATGACAATGGACTGACCAAGTACGCTTCCTCTCCATGTACAGTAACGAGCTTACCATTCTTCACAAATTTCAACTTCTGATGAAGAGTGGAGGTGACCGCGCCAGCCTCATGTATCCACGGCCTTCCAAGGAGACAGCTATAGGAAGCATCGATGTCCATGACTTGGAATGTGATCAGGAATGTTTCCGGGCCAATGGTCATAGGAAGATCCACTTCTCCGAGAACGTTCTTGCGGGATCCATCAAAGGCTTTGACCAGAAAAGTGCTTCTCCTTAAAGGGACCTCTCGATAGCTTAGCTGGTCCAAAGTTGATTTGGGCATTACGTTCAAAGATGAGCCGGTATCCACCAATACATTTGACAGCATGTCAGCCTTGCAATTCATAGAGATGTGTAGGGCCAAATTGTGGTGTTTCCCTGCTTCTGGGAGCTCGTCCTCGCTAAACCAGAGATTACTACAAGCAGTGATATTTCCCACTATACCACCAAACTGATCCACCGTGACCTCGTGATCGACATACGCCTGCTCCAGTATTTTTAGCAAGATATTCCTGTGGGCTTCAGAACTCAGGAGCAAGGATAAGATAGATATCTTTGACGGGGTTTGCAACAGCTGATCCACAATCTTGTAGTCACTTCTCTTGATTATCTTCAGGATTTCATCCAAATTAGCATCCTCAATAGATTGACCTTGCCGGCTAACATCTTCAGCAACAAGAGGAACTACAGGTAGAGTTGTTTTGTCAACCGGAGCCGTGGTGGGCGCAGCGGTCTTCTTTTGAAACAAAGGGGGACGGACTCTGTCGCTCCTCAGAGTCGTCTCTTCAGCAATGTTGCTTACTACGCCTGGGGATACTAGAGGTACTTCTATCCCATTCTCAACCATGGTTGCATTGTACTTGTAGGGAATAGCCTTTATGGAAGCATAGGGTACTGGCCCAGGTAGCCTTATCACTAGAGGTTCAACATTCTCCTTCGGAGGCGTATTCCTAACGGGGGTATCATGGAAGACTGGCATAATCACACAAACGTCGCTGGCAGTCAGATAGTTGTCATTCATCAGCCTCTGGATGTCGTTTTGAACTACGTCACAGCCCATAGGATTCTGGAGGCACTCGCAACAAGCAGCATGGTCATGGTCAAACAAAGAAGCCTGGCACAACTTGACGTGTAGCGGTACCAGAGGAGTTGCAACATTACGAACATCAAGGCGGGGAGTTTCCTCATATACTTCAATCACATTCACAGCAGCATGGTTTGGAAGCGGATTATCGAGAACGTGTGGGACATTGTTCTCGAAAGACAACTTACCTTGGTCTATCAGCTTCTTCACGATGTACTTCAAAGCGTAACATCCTTCTACATCGTGGCCTAGAGCTCCTTGATGAAAATCGCATCTGAGGTCAGAACGAAACCTGGGAGGTAATGGGTTGGGCGGAGGCTTGTCGGGTCTGGTTGTGCAGTACCCTTTGTGTAACAGAGTTGGGAGCAATTCGGCATATGTCATCGGTATCGGAGGGAAAGATGGTCTGGCCTGAGGACCTTGCTGCTGTTGTGGTTGTTGTTGAGCTGGTGGCTGCTGTTGTACTTGCTGAGCAATAGCGTTGACAGGGACCTGAGGCTGGCCCGGTGGTAGAGGATATTGATGGTAGAATGGTGGGAAAAACGGATGTTGGGCGTATTGCATGTATTGGGACGGCAGAGGCAGTTGAGCGGCATTGATTGGAGCAATGGTAGCCATGGATTGATTGGTCTCGGTGGATACCATCCCGACTTCTGTCTCCTTCTTCTTGTGATGGCCATTGCCATATTTCTTCGGTGCATTTGCGGAGTGTTCACCTTTTTTGAACACGATGATACCCTCTCTAACAGCTTCTTCTAAGCGGGTTCCCATGGTGACCATCTCAGAGAAGTTACTCGGAGCAGCAATGATCATCCTTTCAACATAGTCTTTCTTCAGAGTTTTTAGAAACGTCTGAGTCATTTCTTCTTCATCCAGAGCAGGGGTAATACGGGAAGCTGCCCCCCTCCACCTTTGTGCATATTCGCGGAAGCTTTCATCTTTCTTCTGGAAGAGGGATCTGAGAAATTCCCTGTTCGGCTTCAATCTGGTGTTAAACCCGTAGTGACTCTTGAAAGCAGCAGCCAAATCGTCGAAGGTGCGAATGTCATCTTTGCTTAGGCCAGTATACCATTCCGCAGCGTCTTCCATTAAGCTGTCTTGGAAGTAGTGAATCATGAGCGAATCATTGTTTGAGTAGTTAGCCATCTTCCGGACATATTTGATGATGTGATTTTGAGGACAAGTCAGCCCATTGTATCGGTCGAATTCTGGGACTTTGAACTTTTTAGGGACATCTACCTTTGACACCAAACAGAGATCATGAGCCTTGACAAGATCACCACTTCCACGGTTAGCTTTGATTTCACGACGGAGTTCTTTAGCAAGTTCCTCCATCCTTTCTTCCATAGTTCCGAACACGGGAGTCTTCCCCTGGTAAGTAACGGTGTTGGTGTCTTGAGGTGTAGAGTGTACAATTGGGTCAGTGAAGACCGTTGACTGAGGCACGGTAGTGTAGAGAGAAACAGGATCTGGTATGGGGATTTGGTTACCATTGGCAACACCAGAAGTACCGGCGCCAGAAATACCGGCTGCGGTATTGGGTGCGTAGAAAGGTGGGAGTCCATAAGGGCATCCCCTCGGCATAACAAAGCGGTCGTCAAGAGATGCTGTTGGAATTACTTCAGCAGTGGTCTGAGCAGATGAGGCTGGTTGTTCCTGGGCAGCCAACAGGGCAGTCATAACATCATGAGCCTTGGCCAAATCTTCCCTCAGAGAAGCCAGTTCGGTACGGAGCTGTGCGTTTTCTTCTTCCATAGCTACTTGATTCTTTCTTCTGTATTGTCTAGTCTGATGTACTCTGGTAGGTTGATAGATCTTTCGAGCACGAGCCACTTTTCAAACTGCGGCAGGAGAACCAGGAGGCAATGAGCACTTGGAAGTTTTTTGTGACCGATGAATGATGCATATGATGCATGATATGTGCAAATGTAGATGCAAAAATGACTCTTTTTTGGTTATCGAAAGGTTTTTTTTTTTTTTTTAGACAAATCAGAAATTTTGCAAACATTATTAACAGGATGAAGAGATTAGAAAGCTGTCAAGACAAATCGTTTTGAAATGCTAAGCCAAAGGAAGTGGGCTTTGAAACACAATACAAACAACATAATCATCTAAGCCTATGGAGTGACAGGGTAACCCTCAGAATCAGACTCCAAAACTGAACCGCAATATCTAGCATAGAAATCCCGACGACCTCTGGCTCTCTTGGAGTCCCTCATAAGCAGATCATCTTTTTCCTCAAGTTCTTTTCTAACTCTGGCTAGCTCTCTTTTCAACATCCGGTTCTCATGATCTTTCTGCTCATCTCGGCCATCCAAAGTCATAATCAAGTTCTCGGCTTCACTGTATCGGGCCTTCCATGCTCGCTTTTCCTGACTCTCCATAGCTAGATGTTCCTGATACATCTCCTGGGTCGCGGGAAGCAAAGGTAATGGCCTAGACGGTACGGATGCAGATACGTGTCTCATAGCAGGGTAAGGCATGCCAATCTCCTCGGCTCGATCTATCACCCACTGAGTATATGCCTCATGAGCGATACCGGATCTCACACCCAAATTCTTCACATCCTTCATTCGAACCTTAGACCAAGCATCTATAAAAGCTTTCCTTTGCTCGGCGGGGGCATTCGAATAGTAGAAGAACTCCTGAGATGTAGCAAGATTGATGGGCTTTGCTCTCATGGGGAAACCAAACTGTCTCATGGCTAGCTCGGAATTGTAGTTGATTCCTCCCCGGGTACCGAGAAGAGGTACATTGAGGAAGTCTCCACAACCAGTGATAATCTCCTTGACCCGAGCTGCCGGAGTGATCCAAACCACCTCATCGGGAGTGAGAGCCATAATCCGCTGTGAATAAGACCAATTCTCCGAGTTGGCATGGAAAGAACTCGGAAGGTGAGAAATAAACCACCTATATAGAAGAGGTACGTAGCAGAGAATATATCCACGACCTTTGAGAGTCCGATCATGGATGGCGTGGTACGTGTCAGCTAACAGGGTAGGAACCGGGTTCTTGGAGTGGAAGATCTCAATGGCATTCATGTCCACAAAGTTGTCGAGATTCGGGAAGAGAACGAGCCCATAGATAAGTAGTGCAAGAATAGCTTCAAGAGTGTCTTGACAAGTAGATTCAAAATTAGCCCGCTCAAGTAAGTACTTCGAAGTGAAACCCTGGATGTGAGATTTGGTAATGAGATTCTTGGACACATCGGAAGTCTTGAGATAAAGATCCTTAGCAATCACCAAAGGAGTAAGAGGAGCTCCGGGACCTGTGAAAAGTGTCCTCTCGGCTACAGGTAAACACAACAAACTAGAATAAGCCTCAAGTGTAGGAACTAACTGGAAATCCGGGAAAGTGAAGCAACGGAAAACCGGATCATAGAATTGCACCAGAGTGTGCACCAACTTCTCTTCCACATTAGTCCGGAGAATAGTAAGCAAACCACCGTATCGGAGACGAAACCCAGTCGGATTCTTAACCTTGAGTGCCAACTCCCTTAGGCTAACCAAATCGACTTCCTTGAACTTGTAAGACTTAGTCTTCTTCATGCCTGTAACGTTTGCAAAGTTTCTAATCTGTCTATACCCTTCGATAAATGCATGGAAAAAGTTTATGCATGAATGCATGTATGCATGATCTTGATTACAAAGAAAGCACGGTGGGTTAAAGTTCACAGTTGAGGAGTTGCGGGTGGACACGGTGTCCGGTGAAACTAGGGTTTTGATAGTAGTAACCATGGTTCTAATAAAGTTCCCAAACTGCAACCTCTCTTACGTATATCATGGTAGCACGAGACAACACCCGTTCCATGATTACTCGTAAGAAGGTCTAGTTTGAGTGTAGTATCGCGTGACGACTAAATTTCGAGACAACGCTCGGTTTAGCCACCGCACTACGCCCTAAGAAAAGGCCAAAGATGGGTTTGGTAACTACGGTCCATAGCATCACCGGTCAATTGGAAGTAAAGTGCCTAAGCATGACAACATACGCCGACAACATCACCCCCAAAATGCCTCAGCTATGTGAGATTGATCGCATAACCCAATACACGAGGCAACCCCCGGATTGGATTGTCGATTATATCTCCACCTAGTCCTAAGTTCACTCAGCCCGGGTGTAGGACTTTTGATATTCTCACCCCACGCGTTGCATGAAAATATTTACATATAACAATAAAGCAAAGCGTAAAACATAAAGCATGAAAAACTAGGCGTAGCCCTAAAGTCCCCAGTGAAGTTGCCATTTCTGTTATCGCGATTTTCGGGTGTCAAGTCATTAATTAGGCTTGAACCTTTCAATCATTGATATCTCTATTTTTTTGGGGAAGGGTACAATTGAGAAAACCCTTAGAAATTCTAAGTTCGGGGCAATTTTCGCTACGGGAAGGTGTTAGGCACCCATAACGACTATAGTACTCTGTAGGAGCCGTTTTTTCTAGATTTATGTTTACGCTTTATTTTTAATGCTATTTATTGAAAAGGTTGTTTTTAAGAATGGGGGGAAAGAAGTGTTTGGATTTTATTTTTATTGGACTTGGAGAGGTTGTGACCTCTTGCCTACATACCCTTTTAAGGGATCAAACTCCATGTAGTTCTCTCTCAAAAAATATCTTTGTGAGTTTTGATTGATTTTAATTTTCGAAAATGGTTTTGAAGAAGAGAAAGAGGCCGTAAAGGCTTGAGAAAAAAGAAAATGTGAGGTTGGCTCAATTATTTAGAAAAAAGGTCTAAGTAAGAATTATTTTCATTCGCATTTGATTAAGAAAAAAGAGAAAATACAATGGAGTTTTGACTCCAAGGTTTATTGGAAAAAAAATTGTTTTCAAGTGATGAAATTGTTAACACTTTTTGGAAAATGATTTTTCTAAGTTTCGCGCTTCCTAAACATACATCTAACAGTAAGTCATACAACGTGTGTGCGTGTCGGTGCTTGTGTCGGTGTACATCATTATAGTGTCAATTGTCCTTTACATTGGCCCTAGTTTACATTCTATGGTCTTGCAAGAAATTGAAATAAAAGAAACTACCTAAAAAATTAAATGATTGAATAAAACCTAAACTTAAAGGAATGGAGATGAAATGGAGTGCTCAATGTGCATGAAACATAAAATGGTTAGTGAAGCAATATGAAATGATAGTAAAAAATGTTAGGCAAAGAAAAGTAATGACAAAATATGAAGAGATGGGAAGGAAGATGCATGCAAACTAACATTACTTACAAAGCAAGAAACTAAAAAAAATAAACTTTGTAAAATTGGAAGTTAGCATATAAACTTGCAAAACAAAAGCTAATCAATTATACTAACAAGATTGAAAATATTGCAAAATTGTAAACAAGAATCCAATTTAACAAGATTGAAGAAAAATTGTAAAAAAAATGGTAAACACACATCAAACTAACACAATTTGAACATATTGTAAAAATTTGCAAACAAAGATCAAACTTAACAAAATTGAGCATATTGTAAAAATGGTGAACAAAGATTGTAAAAATGGTAAACAAATATTGTAAAAATGGTAAACAAATATCAAACTAACAACATTGAACATATTGTAAAAAATGCAAATAAGAATCTAACTAACACAATTTGATGAATTAGCATGAAATCAGAGGTAAATCTATCATGGAATCAAATGACAAGCATCCAAATCATATGATAAATATTTGGATTGAAAATTATGCAAGAAACTTCTCACAAAAATACAAAATACACCAATCAAATGAGAAATTAGCACATATCATTTTTATCCATTTTTACACATGTGAAAATATCACAAAAACAGTTAGAAACACATCAAGAACGCATAGTAATTTTTGGCATTTTTGTAAGAAATTCAAAGCGCACAGATGGTCCAAATAGCAAAAACAGGGGTGCACGTAGCAAAGAAACTCAAGAAACTAAAAAGAAGCTGAAAAAACCAAAGCTACCCGGCCCAAACCCACGCGGGTGATGGATCCGGATCTCCAGAACGCTTCAGAAGCGTGGGATTGATCCAGATCCATCAGGACCTAAATCTAAGGGCTTAGAACGTGGGGCGCTGGATCGGGTCAGAACCCACCCGGTCCAGTGCCTTATATAAAAGGTTTTAACCCGGATTTCCTTCACTTTTTCAATTCAATTCTCTCTCTTCCTCTCTTCTTCTCTGTTCTTCTCTCTTCCTCTCTGAAACCCTAACCCTAACTTCGTTCAAAACAACCCAGAAATTCAAGAACCATGGCTCAATCGCTTCCATTGGTTGTTCTAAGCATGAATCGACCATTGAAAACTACATGCACTCACTTAATCAACGCAGATCTTGAATTCTTCTTTACGGATTCCAAACGGTTTTGGTTTGATTTTTTTATTCAAATCTTTTTCTGATGAAATCCTTATGGATTCATACGGTTTACAACCGTTTTTACACGTTGTAAACCATAGAATCCTTTTACGGTTTTGGAAAATTTTAGGGTTTCACACTTTTTGAACCAAACTCGTTTGAAAACTTACGGATCTATGTTGATTCAGGTTCGTGAATGTTCTTGAGTATGAAGAGGTAGGCTTTTGATTTTCACCTGTGTTTTATTCGGAGATTTGGATTAGAATCTTCAGAACTCTTTGATTTGATTCTGTTTTTGCTGGTTCTTGCTTGAAATCCGGAAATAAACCGGTGATTCTTCTTCTTCTTCTTCACTGGTTCAAAACCTTTGCAATTCTTCCCCTTTTCTTCTCAAATTCTTCTCTGTGATCGCGCTTGAATTTGCTACCTTTGGTGGTGAATTCGCGCTTGAATTGCAGAGAAAAGGCTCAGTGATGAAGATTCAACCATGAATCTCTGAGAGCTAACGAAAACTCCATTGATTCAGCTTGAATTTGCTTCTGGAAATTTTAGGGTTTTGCGAATTTGTTCTTCAATTTTTCTGAGTTTTTGTGATTTTGATCTAACTGAATGGAGAGAGAAATGTATGAATCTGTTAGTGATGTGGCATTGTATCTGTGGCCTTTTTTTTTGACTGGTACAGCGCGTGGCCTTATATAGGCTGCCATGTGGGCTCTGAACCAATGAAAATGTGACACTTGGCTTTGTGTTGCTTGCGTGGCACTTTTGGACCAAACTGCAAAAAGAAGACTTAAGGACCAATTTGCAATTAAAAAGAAATAAAAACTGTTTTTGAAAATAATAAAAAAATGGAACTTGGACAGTTTTGAAATTAAAATTGGACACATTTGCAATTAAAACAAAAATTTGGACTTACTTGCAAAAAGTAAAAATAAAACTGGTAAAAAAAAATGAAATTTGAAAGTAACGTAAAGTGAAACAGTTAAAAACGACAAAACGGACTAAAACGAACAAATTACCAAAATGAGGTATTTTAAAATACCTCTCTGTCAAAAAGTTATTTGATGTGAAAAGACCAAAATGCCCCTTAAGGACTAAAACGACTCCGACTGACCCAGACTGACTCAGATGCAAAACTAAAATGATTTTTAGACAGAAGCTGGTTGATGATCCATGCAGACAAGTTGAAAAGACTCAGAAACAAATTGTAGGGACTAAAATGGGTTCCTCTGTAGGAAATGACTAAACTGCCCTTTTGTATGATTTTATGCAAAAAGGATGGTATAAATGCAGGAAAATATGCAATGGTTTTAGAGACCCTTTTAAATGGCTTGTAATGCAAGAAAACGCTTTGGATGATTTTACATGCAAGAAAATTGGAGACAGAAGCAGTGAAATGTGCATTTGAAGCACAGTGAATCGGAAAATATCAGGGATAGGAAAGAAATTTGAACTAGTATTTTTAGGTCCAAAATGAGGGTATGACACTACTACGTAGAGTTGATGTTTTGAAAATTTTATTTTTAAGGTTAATTGGTTAAATATGGTGTTTGAAGGCTTTCTTAAGAGAAGTTGTTTGTATAGTCAAAAATTGAAGTTGCCGAAATATGTTTCGGATTATATTTGCCGAAATATGGTTCGGATTATATTTGTCGAGCAAAAGATATTTTAAGGAAAAAAATAGAACGTGCGAGTAATGTACATGATGGAAAGAGTAATAGTCTTACTATAATTGACAAGTTCAGGGAGCAAGTCATAAACTTTTCTAGTTGAAAAATCTAAAGCGTTGTTTGATAACAAATAACAGATATATGACCAGTTAGATGAACTTATAAATGGTAGTTATAAGATAGCTGATTACCAATAAATTAGTTGGTTAAATCAGTAGTTGAACTGGTTTATAACTATGAAATTACATAAAAAAGATGTTTAATTAATATTTAAGTTTTTCACATGAGTGTTAAAATTGAAAGAAAAAATTAAAATTTATAATAACTAAATTATAAGCTACTTGAATTATCTTATCAACCGACGCCATAAACTAGTAAAAATAAGTTTTTTTTTTTGAGGAAAAACTAATAAAAATAAGTTATAATCTCGTGAGGAATTACCCCGTTTAAAAGATTTTAAATAATTTAAGGAATGACAAAGTAATAAAACAAACTTTATACGATAAATTTGTGTAATTTATAAATTTTATACTCAAAAAATTAATTTTATGATTAAATATGGCTTCTACAGTTATACATATTGTTAAGTCTCCTCCTACTATACATCGTATTATGAAATCGCAGGATTAAATCTCACCCCAATTTAATACATATTGTCTACACTTGATTATTTTTAATTTTTTCACCTAAACTTAATAGGATAAGACTTAATTATTGTTGTTTTTTTCAATTTCCTACAAAATAAATACCAAAAACGTTGAATTTCATTTACTAAATAAGTCTTCATCTACATGTCATAGCCATATCTTTCTCTATGTGACCTATCCCCCTCCCCCTTCCCCTCTTCTTTCTTTGTTGGTTTCTCCTAATGTGGTGTTCATTCTCCATAGTCAATTGAAATCATCTGAATCGGGTGACCATATTTGCTACTCATAAACAATAAATATCCCTAGGTATGACAGCGAGGTGGATTGGGAGCGGATATCTCCCTCCACCACCCCGGATTTTTCTGCATAGTTTCTTTTCAAATTTGGAAGTTTGATCACTATCTCCACCCTTGACGGGATCAGATTTCCATATCCCACCTTATAATAATAATAATAATAATAATAATAATAATAATAATAATAATAATAATAATAATAATAATAATAATAATAATAATAATAATAATAATAATAATAATAATAATAATAATAATAATAATAATAATAATAATAATAATAATAATAATAATAATAATAATAATAATAATAATAATAATAATAATAATAATAATAATAATAATAATAATAATAATAATAATAATAATAATAATAATAATAATAATAATAATAATAATAATAATAATAATAATAATAATAATAATAATAAAAATAAAAAAATTAAACTTAAATTATGTCTTATACTTAGAGTAGAATAAAAATTATAATACATAATCAAATCTTAAGTAAAATGAATAAGTATATGTATATAAAAAATAAAATTTGATTTGTTTCTATTGGGGTGGATTTAGACGGGTGCGAATTATGTTGTCATGTCTAGATATCCGATGCGAGCGTTTTATGCACTTGAGTATAGTCGACTTTGACATAATGGCGTAACCCAAATCACAATCGTGAGAGATAAAGTAGTGGTTTAGGTTGCTTGAAGGTGAGAGTTGGGGAGTTTGAATATTGGTGATGGAAGTCCTCGGTTCATGGTGGTTATTGTTTCAGACCGGATTTTGACTCATACAACAACTCAATTCAATAAGCCCCACTAACCTGATACACCGCCTTAGGAAGGTTCATGGAAGTTCACTTGTGCGGTCTGCCTCACAGGAACGCCACTCCGAGCTGATCCTAATCATTGAACCAATCTCTAACTTGCTTCAGCACTCGTCAATGAATTTCACAGAAGCAGTTACACTGACCTCAACTATATAAGTCTGGCTCCATGCCCCAGGTATGATCACTTTTCATTTTCTCACATTTCTCTCTCAAGTTCACATACTAACTTAAGAGTCGGAGTAGTCACGTGTTTTGAAGGTTTCTTTTCCACCGTTGACGAACAACCTCTGTTGTACCAGAGCTCTTCCACAACCGTACGAGATCGTCATCAGCACAGATGTTGAAATCGCGTCATCCTAATCTTGTTCTGGAACATATCAGTTATGGGTTGTAGTTGATTCAAAACATTGGTTGTCGCCAACTAAACAAATCCATTTTTTTGAAAAGGAAAAATATATTGAATAAACCTAGAGCGAACACAAATTATAAAAGAAATATATCACAAAGAGTACAATCATAAGACAAGTTCAAGATGAAAATAGTTTGTCTTAAAAGATCGAGACAACAAAATATAAGGCAATTATGATCACTACAACCATTCTAATTGTAACTTAGGTAAAGAGTTTTTTTTTCAAGTAGTTTAGTGGCTAAAAATTAATCTTTAAGGTGGTAACTAGAGTGCACAGTAGGGATGGGAATAGGCTAGGCCGGCCTACAGGGGCCTATGGCCTAGCCTACGACAGGCCAGACCAGTCCAGACTTTTTTCTTAAATTGAGAAGGCCTAGGCTTGTTTAAAAGCCTATTTAGCTTAAAAGGTCAGGCCACATGTCATTCAAAAAGCCTCTTAAGCCTACTAGACTAGCCTATTTAGGTAAATATGAATAATATTATTTATTATAATATTATATTTTGTACTTTGAATTAAAATATAAATTTGTTAACTTTTTTCAATAATTTAAGCTTATTATTATACATTAATTTTTTGCATATATAAATGTATTATTATAAACTAGAATCGTAATATGTTACAATATATAGCCAAATTCCGTAAAAACTCATGTTGATTATCAAAAGATAGTTTAATTTAATTGATCTATTAGTTCGCTAGTCTATTTAAACTTATATCACATTGTTTATTTAAAGATATTCATATGATTTAGGCTTTTAAACATGCTAGCAGGCCGTTACAGGCTCAAACCTAAAAAATAAGTCTACTACAGGCCACAGGCCAGGTTTAGGCCTTAAAAAAATTTAACAGGTCAAGCTTAGGCCTTACAAAACCTAACTCGACCTAATATATTCTCACCCCTAGTACTCGGGATTCAAACCTCAATATTTAAATATACTATACATTATCATTTCTTTTTTATTATACTAAACTAATGCTAATATGATGTTAGGACAGAATGTGAAAAGGGTAAGATATATATCCCGGCAAACTTTAGGATTTGCGGAAAAGGGGCATAGAAGTAAGATTTGGTTATGATTAGATGTTGTCATGATTTGAGTACGTATTTTTCATATAGGTGCCATATAAAGTTGTTTTACTCCTATAGTCATAGTCATTCTCAAAAAATATAAACATAACCTTAAAAAAAAAACCTTTCAAAAAAGAGTATAACCATAAAGTCGTTTTACAAAAATTAATAAATACATTCACTTAGTAAAATAATAAAATATATCCTAAAATCTGTACCAACCATCTAATTACTAGCTTAAATTTATATTTGACAAAAAATAGTTAACTTAATCTTGAAATTTGAAAACAACATAAATAGGGGGTAAAATAGAATTCTTAAAAAGCCTAAAATAAAAAACAAACGGATGTAGTATTGCATATGTACAATCTCTTCCCAATAACTATACACTCCATCTGATTTAATTTTTTTGTTGTTGCTAGTTTTAGCATTTTCTTTTTGTTTTCAAATAATGTATGTTTTAGAAATTCAAAATATAATTGAGATTAGTTTTTCAACTACACCCTTAGGTTTTTAGGCGCTTTGCCTTACGAGACAAGTATTTGTAAAAACAATTTTACCAAGAGCGTTTAAATGATGGTTCAGGTCTCTTCCAATATAATTAGAGTGAGGACTGCTATATAAAGCGAAAAATTCCGCAAGAATCAATCACGAAAACTAAAATTACAGTAGCCAATTAAATTTGTTTAAGGGCAGAAAACACGCTAGGAGGGTGGGAAACATGCTAGGAGGCAATGTTTATATTTTTTCTACGTCATGATATTTCCCTTCGAGATGATTTTGTCATCCCATTCCTCGCTATATATATCATTTAGAGTTTACGCGTTTGAATTCAATCATACATGAAAATACAACAACTTTAAAACTCTTAAATAAGTGCTTTGATGTCTATTGTAATTTAATTGACTTTATAAATTAGTCTCTGCAATTTCATGCCTCGAATGGATAGTTTAACTTAAAAAGTGCAATAGAAAAGTTAAAAAAATTATGGAATGATGTAACCGTGTGTGATGTTGGGATCATGTCCTTATTTTCCACAGAAATTAAACATAGATCAACCAGTAAAGCATTAAGTTATATTCTATACTATTATGCATATGAAAAAGTCAACAAAATGATGAGAGTACTAACTTTTGTTGTCTCCTTGTTGCCTGTAAGCTGGAATTAAGTGTTACATAGCTTGTTGTATATAATTATAAGCACTTCCAATTAAATAAACTTAGGTACCTTTGTAGGCCGCAAAGTACGTAGGTTAACATAGAATTGAAAAAGAAAAGTTTCACTTTATAGGGGCGAAGATCATAGTGACTTATTAGCAAATCTTGCTTAAATAATTAACAATATATTATGGCAGAAGATGAAACCCACTTGTTATATATAATAACATAGATAACCTAAAATGCTTAAATAAAATGACACGATTCTCTTTTAACTTAACTAAAGTTCTGGGTCGAATTCAGTCTTAGATATGCAACAACGTTAAAATTCTTAAGTAAAATTTATCGTTTATTTAGATCCCACAAAACTCAAGAGATTAGTCTCACAGTTGCACGCGCGAAAGATACGGATTTAAAAAAGAAAATATAATAACATGGACAACTAATGAAGTTTACTTTAATTTAAAATTAAATGAACATTTTGATTAGTATAGAACTTGTTGTTGCTTTATACTTTGTGACAACAAAAGCACTCGTGTGGGTCTATGTCTTAAGCACCAAAAGCAAAAACATATTCTTATTCCAACACTAGATTTAATTTAATTTTATTATTGTTTGCTAAATATTCCATCATACTCATGATATTTTTGTTTTTTTATAGGAATCACGTTCATGATATTCGATTTAGACATATGAAGTGTTTACTTTTTATAGGTGGTGTTTGCATTGTACTAATTGTACCAAACATGTTGCAAACCCTCTGCTTTTGAATTTGAGTTGCAGTACAAATTGTATCGGAATAGTTAGATAGTACAAAATCCTTTAAAAAAAAAAAAGATAGATGGTACAAAGTAGAATAACGATGTGTTTAATTAGTACACAAATTAATAAAATGCTTGCTTAATGAGTTATTATACTTTTTTCCTATAGGTTACCTTAACTAAGAGTAGTTTATTGGAGTCATTGCTAGACACTGAATATTGACATTTCTTTTAGACGGAATTCGAACACATGTTAATCGCATTATGAAAATTTAACTTCTTTCTCCATGCTCAAACTCCTTATATTTAATAAGTTATTCTAATAAGCTTGATTAAGTTTTTATTTATATGATATCATGGAATTCTTATTTTTAAAGTGGATCTAAACATTAATCTACTTATTTCTCTTATGAAATAAGTTTAAATAAATTCTTTCTAACACATTAATAATCTATCTAAAGAAATAGAAGGAATAACATCTGGTATGGATCAGCTTCTAATTCATGAGAGATTCTCAGCTAAAAGAAATTTATAGTGCATCATTATATATTTACTTATTGCAATTGAGTTCCTGATTAAATTAAAATGGGTTAAATATATTTTTGGTTCCTGTAAAATTAGGACTTTTTAAGTTTAGTCCTTACTTAATTTTAATAGTTCTTTTAGTCTCTAAAAAAAAATTCTGCAGTCAGTATTAGTCCCTCCTCAATTCAAATTTGTTTAATTTATGCTTAAACTCTTGAGTTTTTGAACAATTTTTTGCAGACGTGTTAAGAACATTATTAAAAGTTCCTCTACAAAAAAATTGTCGCAAAATCTAATTTCTACGTCCAGATTTTGTTAATTTTATCTTTAACATTTGTCGTTTTAAAAAATTCATATTTAATTCGTTTCATGTTAAAAAATTCTAAATTTTAGTAAATGAACTTTTCATAGTGTTCTAAACTTATCTTAAAAGAATCGTTCAAAAATTTAAGAGTTTAAGGATAATTAAACAAACTTTGTTGTAATAGGGACTAAAATTAGAAGTAATTTTTTTTTGTAGGGACTAAAAACCTATTAAAATTAAGTAAGGACTAAACTTAGAAGCTTCCAATTTTATAGGGACCAAAAACATATTTAACCCAATCAAAATTAAACATTTTTATTATTATTTTATTTTGTAAATCATAAATCTTATGCATCAAAATTGGATAAAACTTTCATTATTCTTATCATCTTCATTAGTTCGAATTTGTTCATCTCTTTAACTAAAAAATTCATCTGCTCTAACACCAACCATACCTTTCACAATTTTGAACCTTAGACACTTTAATCACCTCAATCTTCATAGTCATTTAGTAATAAGAATGTTTCATATGCTCGTTTTTCGCAGCTACTTCAGAACCGAATTACTCACACAACATAAGGTAAGATTGATTGTTGTTATATTTATTAACTACGATTTGAATATGTTTTTAGTTGAATTTTCCAGTTAGCTTAATTAGGTTATGCGTTGTTAAATTTTTTGAAATAGATTATTCGAATTCGAGGATTAGGCTATTTAGGTTGATTATCACTTATGCACTGTTAAAATTTTCTAAATTTTAGGGATGTCATGGAACATCACAAAGATTGTTTGGACGCTGATTCCACTGATGTAGAATACAGATGATTTATATGAGGATGAAGAACATCATAGTTCGTCTGATACTGCTTATGATGTTGATAATGATGAATCAGTTCAACAAGAAGGTTCAATCAACGATGCATTAGTAGGTGATGGGTTGGTGAATGCAAATTCCATTACTTCTGATGAAATTTCTTAAACTTGAATTTGGTATTGTTGATGAAGCTTATAGTTTTTATTATCGTTATGTTAGGAGCAATATTAGTAAAAAAAATTATAATGAGGCAGTTTGTGCGAACATGCATGGGTTAAGAGGCAAGAAGCACTTATCTAGGAATGATAGGAAAAGAGATCATAGACGTCTCACCCGAATAAATTGTGAAGCAAGGCGTCGTGTGCATTACAAAGCCAAGTGGGGAGATATGTAACATAACCATGAATTAACCCCCACCTAAATTTATATACTAGCACCCACTGTATCGTAAAATCTCTAAAGCAGATAGTGCCCAACTTGATGGTCTTTAATATATTACTGTAAGAACAAAATAGGTTAAATAAATAATATCTCTAAATTATATTTTGGTGATAAGAAGATTAATAATAAAGAAGCAGTTTATCTACTAACTGTGTGGTCAAGTGTGTAGGTTGTTAGTGACAAGTAACACAAATGAAAGAAAAACGTATATCCCATAGACATAATATTACTTTGTATACCATGACAAGAAACAAAGGTTGATCGTGTGGTCTAAAGAACAAGATAGATGACGAAACAACTTAGGAGGAAATGGCAAATGTTCACCAAGCAGAAGAAAAAGTTGATCAAGTTTAACGAAACAAAGCAGTGAATAATATGGTCAACGGAAAGTCAGTGAAAAGCACCGCCTGTGAAGAAGGTATCAAATTTCAACCATATGTTCTAGTTATCCTTTGGAAGATTGATACAAGAAGATATCAATGCAATCAGCTGGATATAACAATCCTCAATAAGTATCAAACTGAAGACCATGTATCAAGATTTGGTTGAATAAACCATGGATGATCTTCAAAGTACAAAGAAGTGATTCTCTTTAATAAAGAGATCGTGTTCAAACAAATGAAGACAACAATCAAACGAAAAAAACTGTACAATTTATCCAATGTCTTAATGTATCCTATTTTGTCTCATTCTTCAATGGTTGAATCATCTCAAGTATAAAAGAGAAACTATTCAAAATATTAAAATTGTCTATCCGTCTCTCTTTCTGTAATCTAAAGAAAGAAAGAGTAGTGAAGGCGTTTATAGCACCAGACTTAAAATTAAAAAGGCTATGTTCTTATAGATAAGGAAAATCAAGAAAAAGCCAAGAACATGATTTAGAAATACATTGTAATATCCTCTCATACAAAAATAACTAGATGATGATGTAAATCAATTAAGTAGTTGTGGTACTCTTCAAATGATATAGAATTTTATTGAATTATCCTATCTTAGAGAGTAATTCTCCTAGTTAATATTTTTTATTAATTAAATATAAATATAGTTGTCAAACTCGTAGACTCGTACGAGTTTACGAGTCTAGAAGGCGAAAATGAGTGGAATCACGCGTATAATTGTTTGTGTAGTAGACTTGAATAAACTTGTCTACACTCGTACAAATTCCTATAGACTCACGAGTCTATGATGAGTTTATGAGTCCATGAATTTTATTGAATTTTTTTATAAAAACACCCAAAAAAGTTTAAACTAACCAAAATTTGAAAGAAAAAATAAAAATCTATAATCCTCTTTTCTTTTTCGTTTTCACTCTCAATTTAGAAACAATATTCTCACTCTCACCAAAGATAAAAGAATTAAGGCCACCCTCACATTATTCCTTTATCGACAAAATTCTCTTGTTGTCTAACGAAATGTTGTGGAAGTTGATGTTATTAATAATAATGTTGAAAGCGGTGGAGGAGGTAATGTTGAAGTATGAGAAGGTTAAAACAATCCAAATTAGGTTATAATTATTAATGAATAAGATGTTTTATTTGGGGTTGAGTTTGATGATGATGGTCAAGATCTTGATAAAGATGATAACAATTTTGATGGCGAACAAGATTTCACAGGAGCATTGGATGTTAGAAATCATTAGCATATATGTTTTGTCATTTTGTTAGTATATGTAGTAGCAAATTAGAAAGGGACTAGAACCTTACCTACTTACTTTACTACTTTGTTTGCTTTAAATGGGGTTTTTGTTTTGTTAAAAAGTTTGTTATAGTGTTTGAAATTTAAATTTTTAAAATAATCGGTGTTCTATTATAAATATATGTCATTTTTGTGTCACTTACATATTTTTAAGGTTAAAAATTAATTTTCATAGACTCATTCGAGTCTATGAGTCGAATCTACATAACTTTTTCGAGTCTGTGTCTACTCGTGAGTTTGACAATCTTAAATATAAACTCAATCCTCAATATGTACAACACCCAATGATGGTAACAACCTTTATTTGAATAAAGGGTATGGATAAACATTATTTCAAAGCAAGGAAGTCATTTAGTTTAAGGAGGAAAAAATCCTACAATATATGATATCTTAGTAGATTAAGTCCTTCTTAAGTTAAACGACTTGACTAGCCAACCCCACACACACACACACACCCCACACACACACACACCAACCCCCCCCCCCCCCCCCCCCCCCCCACGTGTGTGTGTGTGTGTGTTAGATTTCATTTAGTTTTAGATCAGTTCGTTATGGTTTAATTTCACTATGTTATACCTATCTTAAGGAAGTTAAGTGTTTTCAAAAAATTAACTTAAGGTTCTAAGAATTTATGTTTATCATAAAGGTTCTAAGCAATAATAGTTAACAAAGATAATCATTTCAATATCATGGATGAGTCAAACTACCAACATTCTTGTAAGATGTAACATCTTATTTATTGAGTTAAACCTTGCACGTAGCAATTTCTTTGAATATCTTGAGATGAATCAAACTTGCTAAAATAGCATGAGCATATCTCATCAAGGTAGCATCTAATTTAATCGGTTCTTTGAAACTATACTAAGAAAATATAGTTCTCACATCGTTGTCATTTCAAAGTTTTATCTTGGTGAACATAACATGTCGACCTAAACCCTTCGATGAACAACGAGGCTCGACAGTAACCAACCTTCTCGTATCACCATATTTAAGAAGACCATTCAGCTAACCTTCAAATAGACATAGTGTAACATTATCATCGCTCCTAAATAAATTTAGTTTATTGTTATAATAAACTGAAACTACGTTAAAATTCAATTTTGACTGTGCAATTTTTGTAACATTGACTATAGAAGAGATGAAGAGAGAAAATGAAAAATCCGCAAAACAAGAAGTGTTAAACGAAAAAAAAACTCCTTAGAAAAGAATTTGAGGAAATTTACGTAGTACTAGAGCACAAATCTATGGTGAAAGAAAGTACTTTAAATTTAGGGGTGGGGGAATGACTAGAAATTGCAGATCAATTAGAGCAATGAAGATGGAAAAGATTCAACTATTTCTTGAAACCAAGCAATTGAACCATAACATTGGAGTTCTTTGATAACTTTATGCAAGTACCCATGCTAAGAAGAAGGGAACAATCCTTTGTACGCGCCAAGGGCGTTAGATACTCCTTCCTTATGCACATTTCTCTTCAATTCACATCTATTGCATTTGCATAAAGGGGTTCCACACCATTGGTGACCTGTTCATACACATCATGAACTTCAATAAAAAACATTTTCATCCGCCTCAACTATCTTTTCCAGTTCAAGAACTCGAAGATTCACGTGAAAACATTCTCACTATGAAATATTCACTTTCTTGTATCATAAGTTTTGATACCACAAATGGATTTAAAAAGCACACACTAATGTAAGGTGAATTGCAACCTAGAAGAATGAGTGAGTATCATTGAAAATTATGTAAACTTTATTGAATGGAGATTTTCTACCATTTGGACGGGTTAGTTTAACTTCTTAAATAAAATGAAGAAATTATAAAATTCATGATCAAATACACACTCTAATAATCCTTTATGTAAAGTCACTACTAGAAGATAGACATTTAAAATGGGGGCAGATATCGCACTGGTGTTTGTTTGTCTGACATGGATTATTATCTATCACAATGGTTCCATACCCAATGTGAAAAGTGGATGACATACAACCTCACCTTTTGGGACATCGGTTGAGACCAGATGTAAAATGTTATTTCTGTAGTAGTGAGTAGGTTATGTTAACTAACTTTGATTACTTTACTACCAAATAAACCATGTGATCAGGTTAATCTCCGACTAACTAACTCAACCTTATCCAACCAACTACTAACTCAAGTGACTGAACTGTAACAACCTTGTGTTAATATAAAGTTATACATATTTTGCGTTAATATAAAGTTATACATATTAACAGCTATACATTTAGACTTATGAACCAACAAGTCCTCTATCTCTTGTGACCCTTTAAGGTACATCATCCTCTAGTTCTATATAATTCTCTAGGGTACATAATCCCCTGGACCTATAGTTTGATTTATACAAGATAATCATCGTCTTTGATTCTATCATGATTCAACTCTGCGATTTGTCCTACTAAGTTATGGTACATGCTACTACAAATTATCTACATGGGAATTGAGAATTGAGATATTCTGTCAAGTTTATTTTATAATAATTGATGTCGTTACTGCAAAATCCTCCTTTTCAGAGGTGCAGTGTTGCATATATTCTTTCTTGTATTTTTGTTGTCTGATTGTAATTGACTTAGTTATTCGAGGACATTATTTTATCTTTGCTGGAAAAAGAAGGAAAATATTTAGAATCTAATCGAAACTTTTATTTAAAAATAGTTAATCAAGGCCACTTGTATTCAGTGACATTAAAAAATATTCCCCAATTCTTTCACATAAAATGAGAGACGTATAGCTAGGTTCTATTCCTTCATCATCCTAATTGTTCATGTGTCTAGACTCTAATTAAATATCCTATAAGAACTACAATATCATTTTTTATGAAAAAAAAATTAGGAAATGCTAAAGAGTACTCTTATGAAATATAAGTGTAATGATTATCAACCGAATCAATTGTTGACTGCAATTCAAATGTGACTTATTAGTCTCACATGTGTATGGTTGGTTCTTCTTTGGCAAGAATTGAGATTAAGTGAATTGATATGTAGAATTGATTAGGACTAAAAGTGTTTTGCAGATAAAATAATTTTTATTTAGATACATTGATGTAAAAATGAGTTGAATTATAAATTTACGTGTGAAAATCAATTTTAAAATCAAAAGTTATTAATTAGTTAATCCGGTTGGAAGCGGTACATTGAAGTGGAAAGATTCGTATATACTTGAAAGTGAGATTGTTGGAGTTTTTTTTGTTGTTGTTAGGTAGCATAGTGGCTGAAACTCACACATTATAAATGTAGAGAAGTGGAGCGTCATGGGTTCGAACCCCTACCCCTACATAAATTATGTAATGTCTCTACCAACTGAGCTAAGCTCACGGTGACGTGAGATTGTTGGAGTTAATTGTGAATGAATAGTGAGGTGGTTTTAAATACACTAGATTATTGTCACTTCTCTTATATATATTTCATTTAGGATGGGGCTGGTTTAAAAATTTATTTAGTGAGACACAATAGTCATGTTTTCACACAAGAAAATAGTCATGTTTAAGGTAAGGATGTAGTGTCAAAATCTTTCAATGATACAACAAGTTTTTAACCTTTGATACTCCTATGCTCCTCCATACTCCCCAACACCATGTAGGTAAACTTTGAATATAGATAAACTTGGATATCATTTTCTTATTAAGAAAAAAAAATCTTTTATGAACTGTATTATATTGTAAAGCAGTGATAATTAAAAAGAAAGATCTTGCAATGAAGATCAAGATTATAGTATTTGAAGGCATTTGGCGTTATCATATCATCTATCTAGCAACCTACGATGAATGAGTATGGCATACAGCTAGGCCTCTCAATTTTAGACATAATAATAATGTCCCCTCTTAACCTAGGATCTCAATTATTTGTTAGAGATGCCCATGTATAAAATTAGAGAGACAGAACAATCTATTACTCGTAGATACTTCGTCTGATTATATTTATATTATAAATAAAAAAACTATTTTTTAGATTTATTGAATACATAATATATTTAACATATATTATAGATTAAATACATTAGATATGATGGAAGAGAGTATATAGTATAAAGAAAGACAAATAATCATTAATTCACCAAACACACTCATTACCCATTAAGAATTGCAAGATATATATATATATATATATATATATATATATATATATATATATATAATTGAATAATAAAATAATCCTCAATATAAACGTTTATATAATTTCTCTACACTAGGCTCGAAAAACTACTAATGTGTACTTTGGGACACACAAGAAAGAAAAAAGCAAGATACAGCTAGATGTGTGCACCTTTCACATATGATTTTGTCAACCTAACGTATCTAAGGTATGTGTAACCTGATTTATATATGTGCCAAAATCATTCAGCACATAACCCCACCCTCTAACAAATTTAAATTACAAAGTACAAAAAACCTATGATTCTGATCATCAAGGTTTGGATCATATCATCATATACACAACCTGTGACTAGCCAGCTAGGTAGTCCCATCCTAAATATATTTTTTCATTGGACATTAAAAAATGTTATATACTATGGTTTTAATTGTTGTTGAAGATTCTTTGTCCAGGTGATAGAATCATTTTTGGATCAAACTGATATTTTCTTTGTAAAAAAGTTTTCCATTTTTTAGGACCAAAATGGTTTGTCCACTCTTGCTGTGTGCTGTAGTGGGGAAGATATAACTTATAGTTAATCCCAGCATGATTACAAAATTGCAAAATTTCTTTGTTTTGAGCATCAAATGCTTTCCAATTATCAAACCCACTTGAGTGCAAAAATCCAACTGCATAGAAGATATCATCCTCATCATCTGGTATTGTTGCTGACATCTCATTGTCCCATCTGAAAAAATTAAATTAATTCCTCTTAATTAGCTTTAATTTTTACAAATTTATATAATGGAAGGAAAATAAATTAAATGAAGACTTTAAAAAAAAAAAAAGGAAAATTGTACTATTACATATTCTTAGATATGTTTAAAGGATTTAATTTATATGCACTATAATAATGTAAATATTTTTTACATCGTTGGTCAATTTTAATTGTTCGACCATTAAAAAATAATAATTTTCATTATATCTAATATAAAAAAATCATATCAAATGAAGAATTGAGATTGATTGACGGTATGACTAATTTTACATTAACAATGCCTAAAAATTATTATAATTTTTAAATAGTGGACCAAAAAAAGGATATACATCTAAAAAGTAAGTTCTTTCAAAAATAAAATCTAAAAAAGTAAGTGCAATTTCTCTTAATAAATAATTAATCAAACTGCAAGAAAAAATAATGTGAACAAGGTTAATTGAAGGCTTACTTGTTTCTATTCATAGGATAAACCAAGACAGGTCCTGTGGTAATGTTACGTTTTTGAATAATTTTCTTGAAGACACCTAAATTAAAATCTAAGATTCTTGATTTTGGTATAAACATATTAAGCCATGGATGAGGAACATCCCATAGCCCTTGTGATTGAAGCTTCAACTCTCCACTTCTCACTCTATTCAAGAACTCAACAAATGACACATTTTTTTCATAATGAAATCCAGGGATATAGTTCAGTCCTTGGAGCAAAACTTGAATTTCCTACACAAACATAATAAATATTAATTAGCTAATATCCATTGCATTTTGTAATTATACATCTTATATCGTTTACTCATAATTGTACTACTAGAAAAATATTGAATTAGCGACGGAAAATTAGAGACAAAAAAACCTAAATTTAATTTTTTCCATATAGTTCATAAAAAGGGTAGGCTGCTCGTTAACATTTTTCTTATAAACGTTCTACGAGTAAAATTAAAAATGTTATTAAATAGTAGGTAATAGTAAGAATTGAACATGAAAATAGAATTTACCTTGTTCACATTTTTTTCAGAATGGTCATCATAATATTTGGCAAATTCCAGGCAATATAGGACCGTATGTTGAGTTACTAGGGAAAGTATTCTATGATGGTCGGATAAAGGGAAGAAAGAAGATCTCCAATTATTTATGGGTCCTTGATTCATTAATACCATTCCTTCCAAATAATCCAATGCACTATTTTTGTTTCCTTTCATTGAGATTAACCGTTCTTGGTCTTTGGTAAAAACAGAAAAATCACTGTACAAAAGTCTTACCCATTTAACCTGCCAATTAAATTAAAATTCACCATTAGTTGATATGCATTGCAATGTAAAATGTGTGTGATCAACTATCGGATCAAGATTTGTATTGACAAAGTTAAAATGTATGTGATCATTATTCCAAATAAAAATTTACTTTTTTAGTTCATTAAATGATTAACGTATCTAGTCAATATTATAAACCAGATTCATTGATTATTCAATGAACCCAACAATTGAGTTTTTGCTTATAATAGTTGCCGCATGGTGTAAGGTTTTTAAGCACTAATTCAACTTTTGAGACATCTGACTATTGTACATAAGAGTGAGGATAGATCAAACCAACCGATATAAAGATATCATTTAGATTTATTTTTTTTAAATAGACAATAGGCTTCTACAATACATAGTACTTTGATTTCACACAATAGAATTACTATACATTTCTAAGTATCCCCTTCATGTGTTAGAAGACTATAGTGGAAATAAAAACATGTCATGCATTGGTCAAACAATACAGACTATATAAATCTCATCTAACACTAACAATCATTATTGTCAAAGGACTTTACACATTTATTTTTTCAAACACACTATTTAAATGTTTTTAATCTTAGGAATCGACATATACCTGTGGCTATAACTATTCTCATTTATAATTTTTAGATGACTAAAATGCACCACTAACATAGTGTACAATGACGGTGCTTTTGTACAAAAGTACATTAGATGCTCTTGTAAAGCTTGATTTTGATATATGGTTGAACAAATGTGACAACATGAAGAATTGGGATTATTATGAATGGTTGGAAGAAGAAGCTAGCAACAAAACAAAATTGTAGTCAATTTTTTCTAAAGACAAAAGTGTACGTACCCTCTTTGGTGCTGGCTGAAGAGCTATTCTTGCCCTTGTTATAATTCCAAATTGTCCTAATCCTCCAAGAACTCCATGAAATAATTCTGAATTGTTCTCTTTAGAGCAGGTTACAAATTCTCCTTTTCCTGAAAATTAACCAAAAATTAAAACTTGATTAAGTATAAACAACATTTAATTCTATTTTAGTTGAGTTGTTAAGCCTTTTGGGGGTGTAAGTAGTAGTTGTATTTACTCTTATTTATAAAGTTTGCATCTACAAAATATTTAGGCTTAATTGCACTTTTGGACCCCTATCTTTCCAAAAGTTGCGGTTATGGACTCTTAACTAATTTAAATACAAAACAGACCCTTATGTTTTGATTATTTGACAGTTTTAGACCCCCACTCCATTGTTGACTTGGTCGCTGCTGACGTGGCACCCACATCCCATTAGTGAGGTGCCACGTGTATTTTTTTTTTTAATTCATCCACGTCAGTCACGTGGCACCTCACTAATGGATGTGGGTGCCACGTCAACAACGACCAAGTCAACAATGGGGTGGGGGTCCAAAACTGCCAAATAATCAAAACATAAGGGTCTGTTTTGTATTTAAATTAGTTAGGGGTCTATAACCGCAACTTTTGAAAAGATAGGGGTCCAAAAGTGCAATTAAGCCAAATATTTAATATATAAAATTGTATAATGTATGGTAATTTTTTTTTTTATAATATAATATGATAAAAAGATACTTGCATGCATGCTTTAACAAACTCATGTGGGTAAATACAACATTGTATCTATTATTTTAATTTAGATTATTATAGTTAAGGAATTGGCCTTAAAATTATAGACTTTGACCAATAATATGTATAATCAACAGTCAACAAAATTAAAAGAAAATATTAATCAAGAATTGGAGACGACTATGTCGACAATGTGAACTAGTTCTATAGTTAAGAATTTTTCAAAAAAATTGAAAGGGACCCCGTGGAAATCACTTGCTAACTTCACCTATACTTAAGACAAAGACTCTCTTAACAACCACAAATTGGTAGTGGTAAATCGTGTAATACAGTTCTACGAAGAAAAAAAATCCCAAGACAACATTGTTAAATTTACAACAAAAATTTAAAAAGTACAGCAATGGAATCTAACCAAATCTTTAATCATATATAAAACAGCTTATTTGATTAAAGCCTAACATATGTTTTTTTATAAAAAGAAGCTAGAAAGGTTTTCCTTTATATGTCACTGTGCATTGGAAAGCCAAAATGCACATGGAGGATTGCTATTTTCTCCATTTGAAATGGTTTATCTAAATCATACGGATCATATAACTAGACCAAAATAAATTTTGGTCCCCAAAACACTTTAGTATAATTTTTAAAAATAACAAATAATTAGAGAAAAAGAGAAAACACACTCATGCAAAACCAAAGAAAGAAAACACTATGTAAAGGTTTTGGTTTTTTGTTTTTTCCCGACTTTCGAGTACATGATTTAGTGGGCAATCTTTCATAGAAGGTGTGTAGAGTTTTCTCGTTATGCAATTAAGTTAAGATTGCTCGTATCGTAAGGGTTGAACTACCCCTTGTAGTCCAATAAATAAACTTTTTTGGTTATATAACGAAAAACTACAAATTCTTCGGCTATAATTTACAATAAATTTTAGGTGTAACATATCAAAATGAAAATTCCAAGTGTTTTTTGGTGGAGTGCACCAAACCTATGCAATTATGCAACGAATAGGCGGCATATGATAAGCTTAATAGCAAGCTATTGAAGTGGCTTCTTCCCCTCAAAAAAGTAATTTAATATTGTCTGATCCATTGAACCATATATTCAATATTAAATTAGTAAGAACATATACTACACTTTATCATAGCCAAAAGACCGAGAAAGGTATATAGAATTCCAAGTTGAAAAACAACATAAAAATTGAACATTGATTAGAAAATAAAATAATGAGTTTAGATGAAGAAGAAAATGTGCATATACATACCAGTAACAACATCCAATTGATGAACACTAGTAACTTGAGGACCATAACGAAAGGTTTGTCCACTAATACCAGCATTAGAGAGTGTCCCTCCAATAGTCAAGTAAAGATAGTCAGTCCAAGAAACAGGTGCAAGTCCATACTCAAGTGTTTTATACAACACATCAATCCATAGTTGTTCCCCTCCAACATCAACATAGTATTCAAATCCAACCTTAGAATCCTCAAAAACCTTAATTCCAACAACACCATCATTAACATTTTTATTATTATTATCATTATTATTATTATTCAATCTTCTCAACCCTTTCATGTCAACAACAACACCATCACGTGCCATAGCTTGTCCTCGTGTGGAATGACCTTGTCCTCTTGCAGCTATAAGAAAAGGGACAGAACTATTATACGACAATTTAACAAGACTTACTATGTCGTTTACCGTTGATGGTTGAAACACTGCTGCTGGGAATTCATGTACGAGGTTGCCATAATCACTTGATGCTAGTTCAATGGCTTTTGGGTCGTTTATAAGTTTTTGAGATATGTTGGAATTTTTTGTGGTGAATAATTCTTTTGGTAGTGATGATTTCCATTGCTCGGTTTTACCTACGGTTGATATTAAACGTGGTATGGTTATTATTAAGAGAATGAAGTATATTGGAAAAGGGTAATTTTGAACCATTTTTTTTTTTTTTGTGTGTAGAGAGAAAAAGTGAGAGAAGTTTTTGGTTTGGTGAATGATGTGGTTGTGGAAGGATGGGGAAGAGGGAGGGTCTATAAATAGAATAGAAGAAGACTTTGCATGATAAAAGATGGAAATAGTGTGTGTTTGAGAGAGAGAAGAATCTTTTGTCTTTTGAGTTTAATAATTGAAAATGGGTGACTTTTATTATATCATGCAAAGGATAAAAGATTTTATGACAGTTGTTGTTAATTGAAAATTTAAAGTTGAATTAAAGTTTGGTAGTATTTTTTTACAAGAATATTTCGAGTTTTACCAATGAAAAGTAATGAATAGTTAATTTGTTTGGTCATGTGGTCCAATTAAGACTATATATTTAAAATAGTAAATTTCTATAGAGATTGTTTTAAATATTAGAATTACCAATTTTCATCACCTACTATTTTTTATAAAATAAACATAGACTTAAACACATTTTTTGTCTTTTATCTTAATTTTGAAGTTAATATTGATCCCCTAACAGAAGAAAATAAATTATATTGATCATTTCATTTGATTAAGTGGTAACAAGCTAGTCATTTCCATCCATTAGAAGTTAACTATGTTAGGAATATAAGTGGCTTTGTGAGTAAGCATCTTCTTCTCTCCACTTGACAATTTTCCTTTTCTATCAAAATTAGGATTTATTGGAACCCATTTTTCCTCGTATTCTTGAATAAAAATTATGGATTGTAACCCATCCCCATCATAGCTACATTGATGTCAAATTTGAGAGGTTCATCATCCACTTTCTTTCTCAAATCATTGAGCAATGATGCAGGACGTGGATCCATCATGAATTTGTGAGCCAGCATCTTCTCTCCACTTGACAATTTTTCCTATCTATCAAAATTAGGTTTCATTGGAACTCATTTTTCCTCGGATTCTTAAATCAAAATTATAGATTGTAACCCATCTTCTTCCCCCCATCAGAGCTACAAAGTCAAATTCGAGAGGTTCATCATCCTCTTTCTTTCTCAAATCATTGAGCAATGCTGCAGGACGTAAATCCATCACGAATTTGTAAGGATCTCTCGAATTTGAGAGGTTCATCATCACCAACAAAATGCAACAATGAGAACAATAAGGATTACATTACCTTATAGTCATGCCAATATCCTATCGAAACCCCTTTCTAAATTATTAAAGTGGGTCTCCTTGCCTTATCCTCTTTCAAACCATAGATCTTCCATTTATTAAAGTCGACAAAGAGCAAGAACACACAAACATTCCTCCAATTCCATTATATAGAACAAAACCCATATTTACCATCATTGTATACAAGTAATTTCAATTGACCGAATCATATGTCTTTTCAAAACCGACTTTCACCACCAAACACTTTATACCTACGACAATTTTTTTTTTTAAATACAAGGAGTAGATCGCTAATTTACAAAACCAACTAAAAATTTAGTTGTATAAGTTAACAAATCTTCTAATAACTTACTAATTATAACTAAAAACTTATACAATACACATCAAAGAGCAACTTGTTAATTTACACCACTAAAAAAATAAGTTGTTGTAAATGTTTTTTTTTTTTAAAAATACTTTAATGTAATATTTAAATATCCATGAGGAGCACACCAAAACAAAACATTATGGAATATTACTTGGTATTTGGAGCAAAGAAACCAAATAAAATACTTTGTTATTATTTTGTTTTTCTATTATAAAAATAGAATAGATTTTTTACGTACTTGTACTAGAGGAAAAAAGGAAACTGATCATTGTACGTTGTGCTAAGAGAGAAATAGCTAAATGTCAAATTCAAAGATACGATTGAACCATATCGTAGATTATATTTGGCCGTCTTTTTGAAACGTCATGAAGTATTTGTATGAAGCAATAAAATGAAACATAAATATCATAATAAATAAATAAATAAAATTATACAAATGAAGTATTTGGCCTCCCAATTGGTGATTGTTTTCTAGGACTCTGTTTGTGTATGTTTGTATCGTCATCGTGATCACCAAGATTCCCAGCAATTGAACCCACAAGTTTCTTTCTATTAATTGTTCTTTGGCATTTTCTTTCAGAAAAAAATAAAATAATCTTGTTGGTCTCTTTATACATTGTAAAAAATTCAATTCAACTTGGACCGTTGGATTTTAATTAAAGGGCCAACGTCAACATTGGTCAAGTATTTCTCATTTCTCATTTCATTTTTTTCTTATAAATATATTAAATGTTTGATGTATCTACTACAATATAGCATTGATTAATTCTCATTGAAAACTCTAATCTTATCCTTTAAACATATCCAATATCCAATATCGTTTACTATTGATTAATCTATATCAAAAGTTTTAGGACATCTTAATTCCTATACCACTTGGACCAACTATATATTAATTGATAATTGTAGATTCATGTATATGTATATACATGACACTGTTTCTATATATTAGTTTTATATTGGCCAAAATAGAATTTCCTCAAAATTGGGTAATTATCAAGAGGATCTTCCAAGATTTTGTTTTGGGGACCAGAGTACTTGTGATGAAACAAGGTATGTTACGTTCAACTTTTCTTGTTTATGGAAGGGTAATGTCAATGGGAACCGAGAAAGATACATCACAACAGATTTTCCTTTGGGCCAAAGATTTTGTTAGATATAGCCTCTATCTATATCTATATATTTGAAACACGTAATCAATGCAAAGTGTATATAGTTTGGAAATGGAACCAAAACCATTACCCAAGAAAAATATATGTGCCTGTCTTTGGTACAGATAAAGTCACTAGAATATGTCTACATAGTAACATGATTTTCTTCTAGATTCAACATGTTCTGAGCCAAACAAAATAAAGATTATAGATTCTGTTCCATTATTAAATTGATAAAGTGGGGATTCATATTTTAATCAATTATTATTAGTTGAACTATGCCTAATTTATTTCCAATTGTTCTTTGCTAAGCCTTACATATGGTGATGAGTGACAATTTAAAAATTAAAAGCACCTGACATGCATTCTACAAAAATATGGGAAGAAAACAATTGTATGCCATGCACACGCAAGAGAATCCAGTTAACTATTTGTTGATAATAATTTAATTTAATTGTACCTAGCTAGCCTCCCTCCTGAGGGGTTATACATTTATAAAATAATATTCAATTATTAGATATTTCTATACACAAAATAAACGTATGTAAGAAATTATTAGGAATACTCATGTAACCAAATAAAATTATTAGCAATACTCAAACAAACTGTCACTAAGATAGACACTAAAAAAGTATTCTAATAGAATTTAAAAGATTATATGCGGTTTGGTTGTTAATCATGGCTAGTTATTAATTGTATGTTTGGTTTAGGGTGACAATTAGATTTTTATATCGGCTTTAACTTATTAGGTTTAATTACAGTTTTAACTCCCTAATTTTTATAAAGTTGCGATTTTAACCTTCTAAAAAAAACTACAAAACAGTCCCTTAAGTTTTGCATTTGTAGCAGTTTTGGCCCCCAAGGCAAAAATAAATAAAATAAAAAACATGTGGCACCTCACTTGGGGTGCCAGGTCAGCGTTGACCGAGTCAAAATTGACTCGGTCAATTTTGATTTTTATATCGGCTTTAACTTATTAGGTTTAATTACAGTTTTAACTCCCTAATTTTTATAAAGTTGCGATTTTGACCTTCTAAAAAAAACTACAAAACAGTCCCTTAAGTTTTGCATTTGTAGCAGTTTTGGCCCCCCAAGGCAAAAATAAATAAAATAAAAAACATGTGGCACCTCACTTGGGGTGCCAGGTCAGCGTTGACCGAGTCAAAATTGACATTGAGGGCCAAAACTGCCACATATGCAAAACTTAGGGGGCCGTTTTGTAGTTTTTTTTCTTAGGGGGCCAAAATCACAACTTTGTGAAAGTTAGGGATTTAAAACTGCAATTAAGCCAACTTATTATTATCAAACTGATTTGTTTAAGTTTGCACTCACTATAAAATCATGTTCAGGCCTTCTATCATATAATGGTAGAATCTTAACACCCACTTTATGCATAGGACTAAACAACTAGAGCGTGAGTTGAGGTGATCAATAACGAGAGACATGATAGTGAGTAGTTCAACGGATCTGATCTTGGATGGATTTAAATATATATATGGTGTTATCTTTTTTTTTTTTTGAAGGAAAATATATGATGTTATCTGTTGACTTAAGATTCAAACATTGACATATCAGGTTGGGTTGAACCCGAATTAGATACCATATATTAGAATTTTATATTGGGCATAACTCATCTTTACAACACCAACTTACACAGTGTTTTATAAAATATTATGAAGTTTTATCTTCATTCAATGTGGAACATTGATATGTTGATTCAGACTATGTTGATGATATGGATGATAGGAGATCTACAACGAGATGTGTATTTACTCTTTCAACATATCCATAATGGCCATGTCGACAGCTGAAGTAGAGTACATGGAAGCAACTGAGGCGGTCAAAGAGGCCTTATGGCTTACAAGATTAGTGAGGGAGTTGAGTGTTGATTAATGTATAGCTCAGTTGAATTGTGACACTCAGAGTGTCATTTATTTAGAAAATATTCAAGCATATCATGCCAAGATCAAAGATATTGATGCGAGGTTTCACAATATCTTACTTGCATGTGAACATTATTACTTGAGTGAATACAACTAATACATACATAACTACAATTTTTATGTAGTTGCAGAGGTAGCCATAATTGGCTTAACCGAGTGAACAAATGAATGTGTTTCATTGTTTGTGATTTCCATTTCTTTATTTTTCTTTTACGAATTGATGTTCTAACACGAATAATTATATCCTTACACAAATTTGTAAGACGAGGATTTCATCCATTTTCATGTTTTATTTCATTCAATATGTGAAACTCGTAATGACAAAAATTGATTTTTCATTAGTTGATTTTAAAATAGGTTTTTGTTAAAAGTAATTTGAATGTGAAGTGGTTTATATTTGACATATAAAAGTGACTTCAATAATAATTATAAGTGTAAAAATAATGTTTGGAGTCAAAAACTATGAAAATGTTCGGAAAAACAATGAAAGTATCACCATACACAGTCAACACGTTACTAGTGTAGCAAACAAAAAACCATAACTTCAAGTTTGAATCAATTTTAAAGACAATAATTTTCCAATCAACAAAAGTACATAATCCAAACATGTCGAAATCAACTTTATTTGTTTAAAATCACTTTTGTCATTCCTTATCCTGAAAGAGAGTACACAAATGGTTTCTATATGGGAAGAACGGTAGGGCTTAGTTCTATTATGAGTGTCGACTCTAACCCATTGGAGTGTCTTATAGAATGTAAGTCTAGGCAATTAGTTCTGATTGGGTCTTCTTTGTATTGTGTTTCAAGTAGCCCTTGTTCCATAATTACAAGATTTTAAAACTTATTTTGTTGACTAAAATTTGTGATCTAAGACTCTAAGTCATCCTCAAGTGGAGGTCATATGAAGATTTTTCAGTGACTACAATGACCCTCATTGCGTGAACACCTTGAGATATGGCAATCAAGTGGTAAGTGCTTTAGTCAAATTTAAAATTACTATGCCCATGACTTGTAGATATTTTATTTGTTCTACATTTCTTGTTATCTCCCTTATAGCATACTATTTTACTTTCTTTCTTTGCAAGGGATTTAGCTTAGTTCTATTTTCTTGGGGTTTGACCCCTTTTGAGAAAAATAAAATAAAATAAAGAGACCAACTAACACCTCGAGCAATTGGCCATTACCAAGATTGATTTTTCTATTGGTCAAAAAAGTTAATTAAAAAACAACATAAAATATTAATCAAATCTAAATTTGAGATAAAATCAAATCCAATGCTATTATATATAGCATACTTTTTAGCATCAACCATAAATTTAGTCTATACCACCAAGTCCCATAACATAGGCCACATAAATTTTAGAACTATGCAAATATCTACCAAACTTTTATTTTATTGGTGGTCTTGCTAATTGATTTAAAAAATAATTCAAAGACAAAGGTATGATCTCATGTTGTAAACAAAAGACTTTGATTGGAAGGATTTAAATTTAATTTGAATAACAAATGGCATTCAAGGAACAATCTTTGACCTATAGATTTCGCAGGTACGAGGAGCTATCAAACAAAACAAGAAAACCATAGTATATCCACTATGCATGACTCCATGGAATTTTATTTATTCTACTAATAATGCTTCAAATTGAAGATTGTAATCTTTGACAAAACATGTGATTCATGCATGACAAATAAATTAAATTCAATGAAAACGGACTTCAAATACCGTGGATTTATTACTAACTAACCAAAACGAGTAGGGCCAATAAAAATTGAAGGTTTTTTCCATGTAAATTCACATATTGAAGATATATACTAAAATCCAGAATTTGATGGGCACAACTATGTTTACCATCCCACATGTTCAAATAGTGATAGTTAGGTTATTATACCTAACGAAAACATATCTCATATATTTCTTCAAAAAATGTTGAAAAATAATTTGTAAATTAGTTTTTGTTTGTTCTCTCTATATACGCCAAAACAAATTCACATCTTGTTGTGCATGTAGGTCCACAACATCCGTATGATGGAAATGTTTATACTAAATTGAAGTTGGGAATAGAAGAGAGATGTAATGTGTTGCCACCATCAATGAATGAGACTAAACCTCGACACTTTTTTACTTGTGATTCATGTTCAATTAAGAAAAACATTACACATGCAGGCCAATATATGGTGATCAATCTCTATAATGGCTCTACTATATAATGTGTATGTGCAATGTTTCATTAAATCAAATCAAATCAATAATCATATTTTGGTAATTCAATCTATAGCACAATTGGGATGAGCGGCGATTAATAGTGATGTTAGCTCCATGTAATGCTAACTACTACCTCTATAGTGATGTACATTTTAAATAATGAAATGCATTGAGTTACTTTAAAAAAAAAAAATTGAAGCTCTATTTAAATTTTAAAGTTGAAATAACAATTAAAATAATTATATTTTTTTAACAAAAAAATTATAATATTAAAAGTATTTTTCTGAGTTTCCGTATTTGGGTATGACACTAATGACATAATTAGAGATAAAAAAATTTCTTTATCTATCGAAATTTTAATTGTTATTTCAACTTTTTTTTAGAGAGTATACAATATTTGAATTTTTTTTTCTCTATTATTTTTTATCATTAAGAAGAGAGAAAAAAATGTTATAACAAAAATTGTCACAAATAAGTGTACAAATATCAAATGTATATACTTGAAATATCACTACTCCATGTTGTGTGTGGTTATCAAAGGTCTTGACTTGAAACTGTGATATTGAAAATTCTTCTACTTATATATGTTTTGAGGAGTGCTAAATCCAGCGAAAAAATGTACCACGAAAAGCAGCCAATTATAAATGGAATTATGCACTTTACTCAAATGGATTTGCTCATTTCCAAAGTAAATGATCAAAATGCCCTTACGCGCGTTAACTCACGTTAGTATTAAATTTACATGAGTAAACTCACGCAACGTGACTTAACTCACGCAGAGATTTACACAGAATTTACACTAGCGTGAGTTAACTCACGCTGAGATTTGCACTAGCGTGAGTTAACTCATGCTGAGAGTAAATGAGATTTGCACTAGCGTGAGTTAACTCACGCCCGAACATTTTCGACATTTACTTTGAGAATGAGCGAAACTGTTTAAGTAAAGAGTAGGATTCTTATAAACAAAGGTCGAGCGGAATTCAAGAGAAGATTGGGAAGTAGATGAAATGAGAAAAAAAAAGAACTTAGCCCTGTGTAATGCGGTCGCTGTGTATAGCATTTTTCATATGTTTTTTTTTGGTGCTGCAGTGTTTACAAGGTTTTGCATTCGACAAAATATATAAAAAGAATTCCTCAAAAAATATATAAAAAGATGGATTTTTTTTTTAAGAAATCAAAATGAAATATTAAACAAACAACATATTATCTTACAGGCACAAGATGTACCATACATCCAAAAATTACATCAACCGTTCAACACGAAAAAGAAAAATTGAATCAATACCCGCACATAGAAATGGGGAATGGCACCAATTATGAAAGCTATACTGAAAAATAGAAAATTTAGCTTTAAACCACCAGAAGAAGAGAAGTTTAGCATTCTCCAAAAGCTGAGTTGGAGAGTTTTCTTTATTATGAAAAATCATGTCATTTCTTTCCTTCTATATCACCCACGAACTATCAAACCAAATCGAATGAATAAGTGACCATCGAGATTTGACAAACCCAGAAGATGTACCGAACAAATAAAAGTGGTCCTGAATATTAGATGGATCCGCTGAATAAACACCGAACCAATTCCTAACCATCTGCCATAACTGGCCAAAAAGAGGACATGTTAAAAATAAATGTGACTCTGATTCCTGGTGCCCGCAACGTGATAACACAATAACAAATTGACATTTGGGAAAAGAAAATTAATGATTGATTTCATTATTAAGCCAATGTAATAAACACAATACTCCTTCTTTTCTAAATTGTATACCGCTTTAGAGGAAAAAATTTGTCCCAAATTATATGTCGCTTTACAATATCAATGCAACATTAATGTTGATTTTCCTATTATAACCTTAACTATTTATTACTCTCTATTCATTCAATTCTTTCATTTATATTTCTCATATTATTTATTAAGGACACTTTTGTAAAACAACTCATAATATCTCTTTTACACACAATATTAATTGTATTTCTTAATGTGTGAAATGCCCAAAACGTCGTACAATTTGGGACGGAGGGAATAACACATTGACATTTGGGAAAATCAACACAAGAACAGAGGATATGTAATTAATTACAACCCAAACTTTTTTTTTTTGAGGGTAATTACAACCCAAACTTAAGACATAACAATATTATTTTTCGGTCCCCATAAACTTAATTTAGTTGGCAGAGATAATACAAAATATATGTAGGGACCAAAATTTGAATTTCAGATACCTCACTTATTAACCTTATAAAGTAAATTTCTAGTCACTAAACTACTTTGAAAAAATAAAAAACGATATTATTCTTCAAGGATTTTTATCTCACTTACTAGATTGTTTGAGGCATAGTATTACACGGGGAGTTTTATTTTTAATTTTTAATTGTACTAACCGACTTAAATCATTTTTCGAAGATATTTGTTAATATTTTTTATTTTTCAAATGCATGCACAATTTTTATAATAATTTTAACTATATAGATCATGATTATTTTTGAATCTCATGGGGAAGTTTTTTAATTTATTGATTTAAGAAGGAAAATACCGTAAAATTTCCATAAACAATATATTAAAAAGTTTTACTTTTCATTAAAAAATTCAACTATGGATATATTATTAATAATTTTATTACAAAAGAATACATGATGGAAAAAATTCAAAATGATTATGAGAGTATAAGTTACTAAACGTATTCAAGGCTCTCGATATTTCTTGGTTGATCCATATATTTCATACCATATAATCCCATACGAAAAACACAACAAAAGAGAGATTGAAATGTGTTTTATTCAAGGCTCTCGATCGATATCCCTTTTATTCATGCTATGCCTATCATGAAATTGTGTGTTCCTCTCACAGCGCACTATTTCGAATGAGATTATATGGTACGGAATGGAATGGTTTATGGTTGAAATCACATGAGTTCTTAGTTAGTTTATCTCTTTTTAAGGCTTCACAAGTTACCTTTTTGTTCTTCAAATTAAAAATCCATTGTTGATTTTTGAAACTTCTTGATGTTGGATAAGGGATTCACATGTTAGGGATATGATTTTAGAAAATGTTGTCATGTGATGTTATAAGTGATTTAAATGATGAATGTTTTTGTGAAATTGAGAAACTCATGAGAAAATTAAGAACTTGAGTGACTATGGTTATGTTTGGATGTTATAGTGAAAATTCATGTGTCTCTATGTTTCAGGTATGAATTATTTGTAGATACTTTTGGCATGATTAGATTGTGTGTACTTGAAATAGACTTCAAGGATATGTTAAAGTGTAAATTGTGTGTACTTGAAATGAAATAAACGTACTTTCACAACATACTTGATGAGTGTGATTGTACTTTGATCAAAGAATGAAAATGAATTAGTTTTCATTTAAATATTGTGATTTGTGAGTGTTAAACTTGTTAAATGACACACATTCTCTCTGTCAAATTTTCTAATCAAAATTTATTCTGGCTAATTAAATTGGATAGACCCTCAAACGTTTTTTCCAAAACTTTTTTTTTTTTTTTGAAGGAACGTTTTTTTCCAAAACTTAATATTCATCCCAACGACAAACCAATCCCAACGTCCACAGCGAGGCCGAATTAATTAAACCGAAGTACTCCCTTCGTTGTTAATTATAAGCAAATTTAACATTTTATGTTTATTCATTTAATTATGTATATGGTCCACACTAAATGAATAAACCTAAAAAATTAAATTTGCTTATAAGAAGCACTAATTAAAAACATAATGAATATAATCAGCAATCACTATTTATAACATTGGTATTCGAACAATTTAGCCATTACTTATCATAATGCATCTTTTTAGATTTCACTAAAAGACATGATTCATCACCTAAAATATCTAAAGGTCGTGTTAACTTATACTCTTAGGACATAATATATGTTAAAGAACCCAAAAGTATAAATATTCTTTTAAATTTTATGCATTATATTTATTACAAATTCAAATATTAAGTTCAATGTACACATTTCAAATATCTAATGCAACTTGAGGGCACAAGTTTTTTCCAATATCTAATGCAACTTGAGTCTATTCTATTCTCTTACTCCCTTTGCCCCTTTTTATAAGACTACTTTATAAAAAAGTTTTGTCCATAAATATAAGTCTATCTACAAATTTCTAAATATAAGCCTCACTAAATATATCTTGAAATATGAAAAATAACATTAAATATCTTTATAGACAAAGAGTAATTCGGTCATAGTAACATACATTTGTGACAAATTTATTACTCCAACAATTTTTCTTAATACTCATGATTTTGTAAAACAGTCTTATGAAAAGGGACGGAGGGAGTAGTAGTTAGCATTACGAAGGGAGTATATTATATTGGGCTTACTCTAGGTCATTTAAAAACCTCTAACAATTGTGTTCGATGATGACCTATCAGAAGTGCAAATTTTGGGGGATTAATGTTTCATTCCTTCACCGTTTAGCTCAACATGTTCATTTATATTATGGCTAGTTAATCACCTTTGCTTAAAAGCTTAATATTTTAGCCAGTTTTAAGTGGTACTGTGATTTTATTGAAGTTATAAACTATTATACTCTCTCCGTCCTGAATTATATGTTCATTTATAAAAAAAACATGTTTGTCCTTATATATAAGACTATATACAAATTTCTCGATGCATCTCTGACGAAAGTTGAACATTACAATTTGATTTGAAATCGCAAGAGAAAATTTCACAGAAGGGGTCACTGGAGTAGACGTGGTTGCTCGGTCACTGGACTGAAGAAAGGAGGATGAGAGGTGGAGGTCAGTGGGGGTTGAACATATGTGAGAAAGGGGGAGGAAAGAAGGGAACGTCGCCGGAGAATGGCGGCATTTTAATGATGGTGGTGGGTCGACGACATTTTAAGGATCAATGATTTTAATGATGGTGGTGGGTCGACGACATTTCTCTGTGTCTTTCAAAAGCTTTTTTTTTTAATAAGGGTGTGTCGCATGTCAAAAAGGGATTGGACAATGGTAGGTGCCATTCCCGCCCTAATGGCATAGAAGTGTTTGTTGGACCTACTAGAGGTGGCTGGTTTTGGGCAGAGATGGATCTGGTATGTGTCTCTGGGGTTTGGGTGGTTCGGTGACCCGGGTGTGGTTTTCCCTCTCTTTTTGGTGTATAGCCTTAGGTGGTTTTTCTTTTTTGCTCTGGTGGGTTTGGGATCATCTGTGATCTCTAGCCAATGATGCTATCTTTTTGTCTTTCTTTGGGTGTGTGGGTTCTCTATAAGCCAGTGGTTTTATGGAGAACGGTGGTATTTGTACTTTCTTATTTTCTTTTGTTTTTATATACTCTTTCCGTTTTAAAATGAGTGTCATTTAAGATTTTTACACACAAACTAAAAATTCAATAATGATGTCAAAAGACATGACAATTTTACTAAACTAACCTTATTTACTATTGGTATAATGTATTAGAAATAGTATACATAATTTTATTTTTTTGAAAAGACAAAATCATATTAAAAGGATCTATGCTAGGCACAAGGAGCGCTAAGAATAGATCTAAAGAGAAAAATACAAGAGTTTGATAAGGGGTGGCATAGACATTAAAAACAGAAAGATGAAAGCCACACATACACAACCGAATCACAAAGGCAAGATTACTACTAACAAATACAACGTACTGCAAAATGAAAGATGAAGCAAAGATGCTGCTGCCAATTGAGATTCAAAATAATAATTAGAGGGTACAATTAAAAATAAAATATTAATTCTATATTAAAAAATGTAAGTGACATTCATTTTATTTTATATTTTTTTAACTACAACAACACTTATTTTAAAAACAGAAGGAATATCAGACAAGCAACAATAAACAGATCAACCAACACCCCCCATTGAAGCATACTAACACATTAGCAATTCAACGTAAAAATGAGACTCAACGTAGAAATAACCATCCGGTTAACTTGTGGTCTATATGGGTTGATTTTGGCTTAAAACTTTGGAGTATGTTTCTCCTCAAAGTTTCATATCTGATTCTTCCGGTTCTAATTTGCTGAACTAGTTTAGCATCTTAAAAAAAAATCAAAACAATATATTTTCAATTCAAAACTTCTATTTTTAAGATTCTTAACATATATCATAAGAACATATGTTAACAAGATCCAATACATAAATTGATTTTCTCTAAACCAATAATCATAATCATATTTTACATTACATGTGTGTCATAAAGGACAAGTTAACAAGACCCAATACATAATTACATAAGCTGATTTTTCTCTAAACTAATCATCATAATCATATTTTACATTGCATTGCATATTAGTAGTGGTGGTTCATATCTATCGACTATTCAAGAGAGACAGTGAAACAATGGAAAGAAGGCAGTACCCTGCATTGCAGTGGAAAATGGGAAAGAGAGAATAGAAAAGCTCATGGTGGGGACTGTTACTAAGATACTGGAAATCTTTATGGGGATCATCCATGCTAACTAGCACAACAAAATGGTTATCAAAACACGTGATCACAAAGAAAAAAACAAAAACAAATTCAGTGTTAAAACACCATCGTATCCATGTCATCCTTGATTGTTTTTATGGCTTGGCTTGTAGTTCTATTAGATTAGATATATACAGTCGTACCTGCATGGAATTTGAGGAAGTACTATGTGACATGCAGAGAGCATAGATGTCTCCTATGTATTTTATTTTAATTTTGTTTGAGTTAAACATTAATGATTTGGGTGTGTGTACAAGATTGGAAATTTACACGTACTTAATTTTGAAGATGTAAATGTACTTAACTGGTGTGTTAACCCGTGCAATGCACGGGTGACAAGCTACAATTTTTTAATTTTTAAAAATATATTATTTTTTGTTTTTAATTTATCAAAGAAATTTATTTATTTTGTGTGTTTTTTATTAAATTTTCCCGTGTTTTCTTATGCCACAGTGACGAACATGTATCCTATATTTTTATGTTTATTACTGATAAATATATGTCGTATGTTTTTATGCATCTACGAAAAGTTTGTCTTTTTTTTTTTATGTATCGATCATAAATGTGTCTTCCTTTGTAAAAAAAAAAAAGCCAAACAAACACATCTTTCTCTTTTTCTTCTAGATTTATGAATGACAAATATTTCTTCCATATTTTTTTATGCATCAATGGCTAATGTTTGAATAATGTTTTTTTTATTAGAAACAAATATTTAACCCATAATATTTATCAGTGATAAATATGTGTCTCAGTTTTTTATGTATCTTTGAAAAATACTTCCCCTCTACTTTTTTATATTTATTAGTGACAAATACATATCTCGTATTTTTTTTTGGTACAATATCTCGTTTTTTTTTTTGGAATTTTTATGCTTTGCCCGTTAGGGTTGTTGACTGGGTTAAGTTTTATGTCCCCCTAGTTTTTTTATGTATTTTTTTTTCTCTTTTTTTAATAATATATATGAGCAATTGACAACAAATTAGAGTAGGGTGCCACCTTAGTTGGACACTATTCTTTTTTATGTCATTTTGCTCTTGGTTTATCAAAAAAATAAATTATCTCGTGTTTATTCTATTCATTAATACAAACCATTTGTCTTGTGATTTTTGTACCAATGATGAATTTTTGCGTTTTGCTTTTTTTTTAATATTTTTCGGTAACAAATGTTCTTTTTTTCAAAGAATATTTTTTCTTTCATATTTTTAATTTTGTTTTAGGAACAAATATTAGTCTTATCTATTTTATGTATCAATGACAACTATTTATCTCATGATTATTGCATCAATGATGAATATATATTTTTTGAAGGAATCAATGATGAATATATATGTGATGTGCTTCTTTCAATCTTTTTTCATAACAAATTTTTATCTTGTGCTTTTTTTAAAACATATTTTCAAAGCAAATTATTTTTTTAATTTTATTTATGTATCAGGACCAAATATTAGTCTTGTATTTTTATGTATCAATGACAAACATTTCTCTCGTATTTTTCCTTTTTTTTTTAATGACAAACATTTATCTCACCTTTTTTATGCATCCGACAAATATTTTATCACATGATTTTTTCATTTTCTCATATTCATTTGTGATGAAATATGTGCCTCATTTTTTTTATTTATCATTATGAAAATGTTTTTCCTCTATGTTTTTTTTTTCATATATTTATCCGTGACAAATATTTATCTCGTATTTTTTTATGTATCAATGATAAATATGTATCTCGTGTTTTTCTATTTATCAATGAAAACTATTTGTCATGTGTTTCAGTACCAATGATGAATATTTGTGTTGTGCTTTTTTTAATATTTTTCAATAACAAATTTTTGTCATGTGTTCTTTTTTAAAAATATTTTTCAAGGAAAAATTTGTTACATATTTTTTTATGTACGAGGAATAAATATTAGCCTTGTGTTTTTTCCTTCATACTTATTAGGAACAAATGTATGTCTCGTGTCTATATATATATATATATATATATATTGTTTGTCAAAAAAAATATTGTCATGTGTATTTTATATATTAGTGACAAATGTTTGTCCTTTTTTTTTTATATATTTATTAATGAAAAATATATGTTTCGTAATTATTTTTATGTATGGTGTATTAGTCAAATTAATGGTTGATAATAAATTATAAAAGGAGTACTCATATATTCAATTCAATTTTTTGTCAAAAAAATAAATAAATTCAATTCAACTTATCAACACTTGCCTTGAATTTGAATTTTGTATAAGTGGTGAAAATTCAACATTTATGTTATTTTTCTTGAAATAAAGTCGATGTATCTAAAAAAAAAATTATAAATCAACATATCCTTATTGTTAATATGAATCGGGGAAATGCAATCAATGTTATGCTTTTTATTTTTAACCTCGTTATTATAATTTAATATGATAAATATATTTGTTTTTCAATGATCCTTATCATGACTATGGATCAATATGTCAATGTGGTAGTGTGTGATATATGTAAATAATCAATATTATATTTATAGTCACGTGTACTTCTCATATTGTTTATTCTCAAATGTAAGTATAGGAGATTTCTTAGTTTGTACTTTTTAATGATTTGTTGGCAAGACCATTTCAATATTAGTTTTTTATTTTGACAAAAAAAAATTGCAAGAAGCAATGTAATCATTTGAGATTATGATTTTTTAATCGGTGCAAAATATATCATATAATTAAATAGATATTATATCACAATTTAAAAAAAAACATTTTTTTTGCAGATTTAATAAATTCAATTCTATTTTTTTAATTTTGAAATTATGTCATTTTAATAGATTAATAATTTATGTAACCTGTATTAGTAAATTTTTGTCATATTTCAATTTTGTTGTTTAAGATTTTTATTTGACTTTAGTATATGTCATAAATGGTGTCATTAATTCTTTTTTGGTCATAAATGGTGTGATTGGACTATGATTTGTATGATTCAACCTTACATTACTATATGTAACTTTTTCTTTGTACTTGATTTTGATATGTCATGTGTATTGTTCATTTTAAACATTCTCAAATATATGTATAAAGGATTTTGAAGAAAATGTATGTATAGAAGGAAAAGGTAGAGAAGAAAAAGAAAAACATGAAGATTTAAAACTATCAACCAATTATTTTACACTATCAACCAATTAAAACTATTCAATTAGACACATCAACATATGTGTTGTAAGTTGTCAAAAAAAAAAACATATGTGTTGTAAATAGAGAAAATCAAATCAAATATTGTCTAATAAATGCGTTATTTCTACCTTCCTAATTTGATGCTTATTGATCTGTTCTCTCTCATCCATTTACAAGACAGAGATTTTTCTTTTTCTTCTCTACCTCTTCCTTCTATTTTTTCTTCTCTTTTCGTGATTAAATGTAACATTATTTATCATCATCTAGTAAAACTGAGGTTGCACTAGTAAAGCTAGCAACAAAGGATTTTCCACTATTTAAGAATGTTTCAACCACGTAGACAATTAAAGCACGTTATTTGACAAACAATTCTGTGTGTTCATAGCTGTCATTGCATAAATTGGAGCCATATAAAAATAACGTAAAAGTGAAATTAATTTTTCATATAAAAAATTGCAGTCATTGCATAAATCTACTGGCAAATAATTATGAGTAAATTACACTCCCCTCCCCTCAAAGATGCTTGAATTACACTCCCCTCCCCTCTTATGTTAAAATATACATTCCCCTCCCCTCTTATTCAAAACATATTAGAAAAAAGTTCATTCCCCTCCCCTAAGAAAAGCTTGAATTACATTTCCCTCCCCTCTTATGTTAAAATCTACACTTTACTCCCTCAATATATTTTTTTTTACTTTTAATAATCTAGCAAAAAAATAATAATCTAATACACTTCGAAAAAAAAGTATTGCAGGTCTATTTTAACATAATAAAAGATTGAATACATATTTTTTTGCTATTTTTTATTCACAATTTCATTAACATGTAGTTTTAAACCCTATTATAAAATATGAAACAAGCCAAAATAAAATTAAAATATGTGAAAAATTACTAACGACAATAAACCATGGTTATTTAAAAGTTAATTTTAAACTCTAAATTATAAAATCAATAGCAAATATATTTAAATTTAATTATCATTAACATTTAAATTATAAAGAAATGAATTAATTTTTCTTAAAAGGTGGTTTAAAATTAATATATATCATAAAAATATTTATTTATGTTAAAATAGATTAAAGTGTAGTGCATATTTAATTATCAAGGGAGGGGGTTGTAATTCAAGCATCTTATAAGGGAGGAGAGTGTAAATTTTACTTTTCAAGGGAGAAAATTGTATATTTTAACATAAGAGGGGAGGGGAGTGTATTTCAAGCATCTTTTAGGGGAGGGGAGTGTAATTTACTCAATAATTATCAAGTGTGTGGGAGGTGAGAGAGATGAAAACCAGATTTGCAAGCATGAAAGCAGGAAGTATCGTAATGCAGTGAAAAAAAAACAGATACATATGATAGGAAATGTGGGAGGAATTTATTAGAGAAGATTTTATTTGATTTTTTCAATTTTTAACACAAACAATGACGTGTATGATTGACTAATTTTAATTGGTTGATAGTGTAAAATAGTTTTACACTGTCAGAGTATTCTAATTAAACTCTTTATTTTATATCTATCTTTTTTTAAGAAAAATAGTATTTTTACAATCATTTTATGAGAACTTTTTTTTCTCATACTCATATTATATTTTTACTTTATCTCTTTATTGTTTTGGTAATTTTCAAGTCAATACATATTTTTCTTTACAAATTTATAGTTGTTCTAAAAATTATCACATAAATAGTTGTTCAAATAAAACACCTCTTTTTTTTAAGTAGTATAAACCGAACATTTTTCTTTTAGTATATTAGCATTATGAGTGTAATCTTTCCAAACCTTTAGCACGATGTTTCATTTGTTACCCTTGTCTCCCATTAAAATTGATTGATGTATGTTGTCTCTGTTTTTTTTTAAATTTTAGGTATTGATGTATGTGGTCTTGATTGAGTATATTGTCATCTTGTTACCACAACGTCTCTCATTTTGTCCTTATTATCCCATATAATTGATTGATGCTTGTTTTTTTTTTTTTTTAGCATGAATGCTTGTTTATTCTTTATTCATTAAGAATGATATTTGCACAACTATTTTAATTATATTTTAAGCATCTCTCTTATACTTTTATTGTGCTCACTCTATCTCTCTTTAGTTTTCTCTTATTGTTTTCTACATTATAAAAAGAGAAGGAGGTTGTTCCAAAATACTCATATATTTTTATCGGCAAAATTTATCAAAGATGAGATTTGAACCAGCAACCGATTCATGGGTGTGCTTGTTGTCTTTTTTCTTTTTTTGGTAGTGTGCCTGCTTGTTGTCTAAGTTAAGAATTGATATAAATTATAATTAATATAAGTTATAATTAATTACAATTATGTGAGGATGTGTTCATTGTGCGTTCTTTTTTTTGTGCATTCTTGGTTGCATCTCAAAATTGGTTTTTCCTTGGCTGCATCGGGATGAATGTCTTTCTGCACGATACCATTCATACAATATGTGACTTTTTGTTATGTTCTGTATTAGTTGGAATTGATTTTGGAAGATGTATCTTGCACACTGAATTATGTCATGTATACTAATAGAAATTCCTTTGTTTTAAAAAAAAAAATTTACAATTATTATCTCCCTATTATAGATTAACTATTTACATGCTATTAATTAAAAGAAATTCACAGCAAAACATTCATATCACAAATTTATTGTAACTGCATCAACTTTACTAAATAAATTAGAAAGCATGAAAAGAAGAAAATAAAAGCAAATGATAAATGCTAATAACATTCACTTTTAAATACTCTCTCTAACACTTACTCATTTATTAGATGTAATCAATGTATGTACCACCACTTTATGTTTGGATAAATAATACTCCCCTTCACAACTTCTCAAGTAATTTATTTCTTAGAAATTCAAAATGGTTTGGTTAATTCCTTTTGGTGAGATTCTCTTCTTGCTTTAGTTATGAGAGGATTTTTACCCTTATGAATGAATTCTTTGCGGATAGTTTTAGTTTTTAAATTTTTCATATTTTGTTTTTTTTCCCACAAAATTAAAATGACATTCATTTATTTGTATCGATAAAATACATCATTCAACATTACTAAAAACGTAAATGATGAATCTGTGAGGAAATTGACCTCATTTAAGTTAATAGCGTACACCAATAAAATGCGTACAAATAATAATATGATAGAATTAAAGTGACTAAAATACACATGCCTAAGGATTTGCAACGTTGATGTCCAAATTATTGATTGAATAACCGATCTTTCAATAGGGACTAAATGAACACTGCAACAAGAAAAGAAAGCTAAATAATGTCGCACAAGACGGACGACGAACAACATAGCAACACAATGAGACGACGAAGTCACGAAGAAAAAAACATAAATCTACGTGAAAAACACTTATTTTCATTGAAATAGAGAGAGAAAGATGAATAAAGTTGATTTTAGGTAAACAAAATTGATCTAAAACCACCCACTCATGAAGAAAACAAAAGAGAGAATCTAGAGATAAAACTAGGACCAGCTTTCCTTAAAAAAAGAAAAAAGACTAGGACCAGCTTATTAGAAGGGAATAATGATTATTTATTCCATATATTTTGTTGTTTTTCTTGTGTTTTGGTTTTGTTTTTTCATAGGTCTTTGTTTTTTATTTTTGGCTTTTTTTTTGGTGTTTTCTCTCCTTTTTTTTTTCTTTTCTTTTTCTTTTTTTGGTAAGGTTTGGTCCCTTTTTTTATCTGTAATTTTTTCCTTTTTTATTATATGTTTTTGGTATGCATGCAAATCTTATTTTTTAAGGTGTCAATCTAATTGTGATATCTTTTAAACACTATGAAACTTGTAGATTCTCTTAATTTAGCTTAAAAAAATTAATTAAATCATAAAAAAAATTAGTTGAAACTGATTTTTTTAGAGAATTTTTAAAAATATCACATGATGATCATCTCACATCACTATTTTTGAGTCAAAAATATCTGAGAAAAAAACCAAAATTATGAGCTTTGAAATGGATGGTCACTCTTGTGAGTGAGTTAAAATATGAGAACTAAAACTATAATTAAACCCATTTGTTAACCATTATTAAATTAAACAAGTCAAAATAGAATATATTAAAAAAATAAATCTGTCTAACACACGACATGTCAGATCAAAACACAAATTTTTTTACAAACAAATTCAATGTCAAAACAAGCTTACAAAACAACCAACAAAGTTACAAACCCATGCCAAAATAGTGAAAAAAAGCAAGCCACCAATTAAAATATCAATGTTGATCATTTCACATCATCAAAGCACATGTGCAATATTGATTATGTCACCATCTAGATGAATTTGTTATTTATATTTCGTCAATTAAATTCCGAAAATGAATAATTTCTAAAGTTCAACTTAAAATTTATTAGAGATTTTCTTGTAATTTTATGAGTGTTGATTATTTGACATCTTCAAAGTACATGCCACATCATCAAAGTTTATGTCATATCATTTTAAATATATCACATCACAACTTTTCGTCCAAACACGAGCAGAAATGATGAATTTATAATTATTGGATCAACTATGCGAGGGGAGGAAAATAGAAACAAAAATTGCAATTAAATCTTTAAAATAGGGTTAAATAAGTAAATGGTCCCCTTTTACTCGAAAAAAGAAGTAAACGGTCTCCCTAAATATATTAACATTTGATTTTAGTCCACCTAAAATATTCTTTAGCTTTTTTGTCCCCCAAAATTTGCCATCTATGAAATTAGTCCCTACTTTTAGTCAACTCATGTCTAACCTTCATATTTTTTAATGAAATTTTTTAGAAATGTGTAGAAAATTATGACAATATTTTCCAAAAAAAAAAGAAAAAAGAATTGTTTAACAAAACATGAATTTAATATGAATTTTTTAACACCAAAAACATAAAAGTTCATATTTAATTCAAACTTTGTAAAAAAATTCTAATTATTTTTTGGAGAGATTGTCATAATATTCTACCCATTTTTGAAAAATTTCATTAAAATATATGATGGTTAGACATAAGTTGACTAAAGATTATAGACTAATTTCATAGATGAAATTTTTTGAAGAAAAACCTAATGGATATTTTAGGGAGACTAAAATAAACTATTGATATATTTAAGAAGATCATTTACTTATTTAACCTTTTAAAATATAACAAGTTTTATTGTGGTTATAAATTGTGACCTTTTTGTGCAAAGAGGGTTACATACATCTGACACATTTATACGACAACTCCATCAGTGATTTATGAAGGAGTAGCAATATGTTTCATTGTTGAATTGGTATGGGTCATATAATAACCACAACTTTCACGATCTTATATGTGCCAAATATCTAAGAGCTACCAATAGTAATATGGTAATATAAAGCCTATAATGCAATGCAAAGTAAGATGCATAATGTCCAAAACATTGATTAGACACCTAGAGCATTTCATTACATCAAAGTCTAGTTTATGTTTTGACAAAATCAGAAGGTTTTGTTTTTACCAAACAAAAGACAATTATTAATTATTTTGAAAATAAACTTTTTGATACTTTTTATTCTCCAAAAAGAAAAGGCCATGCATTTACGGAGATGTTAATAGAATTTACGGAATTTTAAATGGCCAAGCATTTGACATACCACATGTCAAGACAAATCCTATTGTTGCGGGTGCTATTTACTAGATACTCTTTTTTACATCAAACAGTGTTCAATCCCCTACTAACCATGGAGTCACACTAGCCCAATAGTGCTTGTGAAATTGATTGGGGATCAACACTGGAAAACTGTGTTCTACCACTAATGTCATTTAAGATCAACCGTACAAGGAATGTTTATTTCTTTCTTTCTTTCTTTCTTCATAATAGAAAAAAAAAATGAATTTTATTAAATAAGATAAAATGAGATAAGTACAAGTGATACTAAATTTACTCTAAGTGATAAAGTATAAGTAGTACCCGCCCCTCTCAGAAGCAAAAGTTACTCTAAAATTGTTTGTATCATTTTGCTCCTACTGATCTTCCCGATGATTTGACACCTGACATTACAACCTCTAATTATTGATCGTCGTATTGATGTGAAGCCATACATTGAACATTTAGTCATGGATCCTCTTGCAATGCCAAATTCGAGCTTCAACCAGTAATTATGGATCCTCCTGGAAATCTCTAAAATTGTTTGTATCATTTTGCTCCTACTGATCTTCCCGATGATTTGACACCTGACATTACAACCTCTAATTATTGATCGTCGTATTGATGTGAAGCCATACATTGAACATTTAGTCATGGATCCTCTTGCAATGCCAAATTCGAGCTTCAACCAGTAATTATGGATCCTCCTGGAAATGTCAAGGTTGCACCTTCACTTGCAGCTTGTAAGCTTGTATTGGTTGGCACATACATTTTACGACAAAAAGAAATTTTACTTCGTGAGATGAGTTGTTGACATGGGTTCAAGCTGAAATAGAGAAGTTTGAATTTATTGTTGTTATAAAAAATTATATTGTGTGTGGGGGGGGGGGGGAGGGTGTAAAGACAATTTGTTGTATTGGGATTTGAAAGAGGAGGTTTGTCATCGCGATTTTCGGGTGTCAAGTCATAAATTAGGCTTGAACCTTTCAATCATTGATGTCTCTATTTTTTTTGGGGAAGGGTAAAATTGAGAAAACCCTTAGAAATTCTAAGTTCGGGCAGTTTTCGCTACGGGAAGGTGTTAGGCACCCGCAACGACTATAGTACTCTATAGGAGCCGTTTTTCTTGACCTACGTTTACGCTTTATTTTTATGCTATTTTTTTGAAAAAAAAGATTGTTTTTAAGAATAGGAGAAAGAAGAAGGTTTGGATTTTATTTTATTGGACTTGGAGAGATTTTGGTCTCTTGCCTACATACCCTTTTAAGGGATCAAACTCCATGTAGTTCTCTTCCAAAAAAGCTTTGTGGGTTAGTTCTTTTTTAGTTTTGAAAATAATTTTTGAGAAGAGAAAAGAGGCCTTAAAGGCATGAGATTTGGAAAAAAGTGAGATTGTTCCAATTATTAAGCAAAAAGGTTAAAGTTAGAATTTAAGATTCATTTGTATTTTTGATTAAGAAAATAAAAGGAAAAAGATTGTGGAGTTTTGACTCCAAAGTTATCGCAAAAGTAGTTTTCAAGTGAGGTGTTATTATATTTTTGGAAAATAAAGCATAATATTTTTCTAAGTTTCGCGCTTCCTAGGCATACATCTAGCGGTAAATCATACACCGTGTGTGCGTGTCGGTGCTCGTGTCGGTGTACATCATCATAGTGTCCATCGTTCTTTACATTTGGCCCTAGTTTACATTCTATGGTCTTGCAAGAATTTAAAAGGAAAGTAAGAACACTAACCCTAAAATATTACATGAGAATTAATGGAAAATTGTAGGAAAGGGTCAAAGAAAAGGATGGAAATGATGTCATGCTTGCACTATGGATGGGACTTGAAATAAGATGGTTAGCAAACAAAACATAGAATGGTAGAGAAATAGGTAAAGAATGAAGGATAAAGTGATGAGAAACACTTAATGAAAAGAAATATGCAACACCTAGTAAAAATGATAGCAAAATATGGTAAAAAGAATGCACAAAACTCTATCTAACACATAACTTGGGATAACTATCTTAGCATGATTTTTGAGGCTTATCTCAAACATAGGAATGTGAATTATAAGGCAATTTAAAGCACAAACTCGTCACACATGCACATTTTCACTTTTAACCATTCAAGTCACTTGCAACACAAGCAATTAAAATCTAAACACTTATACAGTAGCAATAGCATTGAATCATGAGCAAACATCATCACAAAATCACGTAGCAAGCATTAAGATCATATGGCATTGAATTGGAGCAAAAATCATGCAAGAAACTTCACAAAAAAACAAAAATATACATATCAAGAGGAAAAAATTGGCACATATATTTTTTATCAATTTTAACATGTAAAATCATCATCAAACAGTCAAGAACGCATCAAGAAACTCATAGCAATTTTCTAAGAATTTTTGCAAGAAATTTAACATGCATGGGGGTTCAGATAGCAAGGACAGGGGTGTACATAGCACAAGAAATTCAAGAAAACCTAAGAAAGCTTAAGGCCCACGGTAACAAAGCCCAAACCCACGGATCTGATGGATCCGGATCAAGCTAACACTCCAGGAGCGTTGGATGGATCCAGATCCATCAGGATCTTGATCAGACGCTCAGTATTAAGGGAGAGTGGACCGGGTATGGAGCGACCCGGTCCAGAAGCTTGTATAAAAGGGCATTCAACCCGGTTTCCCTCATTCTTTCTCTTCCGTTCTCTCTCTTCTCCATCGTTCCCTCTTCTCTCTTCACAAACCCTAACCCTAATTCGTTCGAATCTACCCAGAAACTAATCATTCATGGCTTAAACGTTTTGTATTGTTGTTCTAAGTACGAATCAGCCACTGGAAATCATTTCCATCCGTGGAATCAACATGAATCTTTGAGTTTTAATGGTAGGTCCGAACTGTTTGGTTTCTTTGCATTTTTCTGAATTCAATCTTTGTAAATCACCAAGGAATCACTCCGGTTTACACTCGTTGTGAATCTCGAAGTGGTTCTTTGTTTTTTCAGACTATTTTGGTGTTAGGGTTAGGGTTTCGGACCAAACAGCTCGAATCTTCCATGGATTCACATCGCTCTGAACTTGTGATGATTTTCAGCAATATGAGATTGAGTTTGTGTGTTACCTGAGTTTTAACTGGTGATTTGAGTCGAAATCTTCGGAAACCTTGAATCTTGATTCTGTTTCGCTGATTTCTTGGCTTGAATTTGGAATTTGACCGGTAATCCTCTTCTTCTTCTTCTTAACTGGCTCGGAATCCTTGAATTCTTTCTCTTTTCTTCTCAATTTTGCTTCTGTGATCGCATTTGGATTTGTTGCTTCCAGCGATGAATCCAATGCTTGAATTGCAGAAATGAAGGCTCAGTGATGAAGATTCACCATTGAATCCCTGAGAGCTATCCCAAATTCCATTGATTTCGCTTGCATTCAATTCTGGAAAAAGCTAGGGTTCATGAAACTGTTCTTGAGCTTTCTGAATTTTGTGATTTTTGATCTAACTGAATGGAGAGAGAATGTTGTATTGTGTCTGTGATGTGGCGCGTAATGAATCCCCCTTTTGATTCTGACACTGTGCACTATTTATAAGCTGCCGTATGGCATTTGATCCAATGAGCTTGTGACATGTGGACTTAAACATCTGCGTGGCAATCTGGACTCAATTCTGACTTTTGGACCTTTCTGCAATTATGTAAAAACTTGGGACTAAACTGCAATTTATTAAAGATTGGACTGTTTTTAAAAGAATTGAAAGAATCGGACTGCTTTGAAAATGGAATTGGGACTGATTTGCAAAAAACATAATATTTGAACTGAATTGCAATTAAGACAAAAAAATTGGACTGAGCTGCAATTAGAACAAAAATTTGGACCAAACTGCAAAAAATTAAAAATAAAACTAGTAAAAGAATAATTTGAAAACAACGTAAAGTGAAACAATTAAAACTGACAAAATGGACTAAAACGAACAAATTACCAAAATGAGGTATTTTAAAATACCTCTCTGCCCAAAATTTATTTGATGTGAAAAGACCGAAATGCCCTTAGGGACTAAAACGACCCAGACTGACTCAGACTGACTCAGATGCAAAACTAAGACGATTTTGTACAACATTTGATTAATGATTCATGCAGACAAATTGAAAAGACTCAGGGACAAATCGTAGGGACTAGAATGGGTTCCTTTGTAGGAAATGACCAAAATACCCTTTTGCATGATTTTATGCAAAAATTGGAATAAAATGCAAGAAAATATGCAATGGTCCTAGAGACCCTTTCAAATGGCTTGTAATGCAAGAAAACACTTTGGATGGCTTTGAATGTAATAAGACTGGAGACAGTAACTGTAACGCCCTCTTTAATTATTTAATTATTTTATTAGATGATATGGTATATGTTTATATATTATATGATTTGTGATGATTATGTGACGTAATTGTGACGTATATGTGACGTGTGACGTGTTATTATTTTATTGTTTAATAAAATAATGTAAGTGATGTTTATATGAATATTTATTTGGTAAATAAATAGATTTGGTGGAAAAAGATAGAATTTTAAGAGATGGGTTATATTTATAATTAAGAAGAGTTGTGTGGGTTAAGAGGGAATTAATTAAGTTGTGAGGGAGTATATAAGAGAAGTAGGTTAAGAGAGGAAAGTTTTGAGAACGCGTACAGGCAATTGAGAAAGAGAAGAAGAACGGTCAAGAGAGAAGAGAAAGCTAGGTTCCAATTCTGCAATTTTTTCCAGGTAAGGGTGAGCCTAACTTCAGTATGAAGGGGAGAAAAACACAAGAAGGGGGGGGTTGAATTGTGTTTTAAAATAAAACGTTTTCTCTTTCTCAAAACTCAGAATCAGAATGATCAGAAGCTAGATAGACAGCTTCAGAAGATACTGTTCAGGAGCGTATGCAGCGGAATGAAAAACAGAGAGAAAAGAGAAGAAGCAGGACACAAAAGATTTATACAGGTTCCTTCCACAATCCGGAAGTAGTCCTGTCCCCCTTGCACTTCCAAGGAGAGTTCACTAAATGTAATATCTGATTACAAATGCTCAAGCACACACGCAAGAGACTTCAAATGCTCAAGAACACAATCAAGAGACTTCTAATGCTCAAGCACACAAGCAAGAGACTTCTATCAAACAAAATTACACAGAAAAAATGTTTGAGATTGAACACTTGATATACAATCAGTGGTGTTCACAATACAAATCAGATACAGACTCTTTAGACTTAAGAATTTCAAAGATAAGAACTTGAAAACTGAAATTCTAAGTGAACTTTGAATGCTTAGACAATTTGACAGAGTTTTGGCGCTTTTTAAATATATTGTGGAGTCTTATTGTTCTTCAAGTCTTCACTCCTTTATATAGAGGTGTGAAGTGAACGTTGTAAGTGCCAACACATTCAAAAAGAGTCGTTACTGAAGCTTGATCTTTCACCAATGATTCTTTGCCTGATTTAGTTGTTGTCCTATAAAGAATCAATTTCAAATCCATTCTAGTTGAGAAGGAACAAGGATGCAGGCTTGGTTGTACATAAGAGCTGTTATTCTTGTCTGTTAGCAGAGACAAAGAACAGAGTAGTGGAGAAGGTGGTTGTACAGTTCGTACAAAGTACAATGTCAACGCTTCTTGTCTATTTGCAACAAAATGACTTCAAATCCTTTTGAAATGACCGTTGCTTAAATCCACTAATCTTCTGCCAATGCTCCATAATTTTCGCTCCAAAATACAACACTTGAATCTTGAAATCTGGTGAAATACTGTTGCTTCAAAGAATCAGCTTCTGATGACGTCATACTCTTCAGGAGCTCTTGTCTTCAGGAGCTCTTGACTTCAGGAGTGCTAGTCTTCAGGAGCTCTTGACTTCAGGAGCTCTTGACTTCAGGAGTGCTAGTCTTCAGGAGCTCTTGAGGTTAAATAGATACTTCCTTTGCTCTTTATTTGTTCGTTCAGAACCTTGATGAGATAAATCACTTTGTTTATGGTCCTGTACACTTGAACAAATGTTAGCAATACCAATTGTCAATTTTTAATACTTTGTTATCATCAAAACTCTTTAGGGTTTATTGTTAAACACATTTTGTTCCAACAATCTCCCCCTTTTTGATAATGACAAACCAGTATTTAAAAATTTGATCAATTGTTGTTAATCTAATTAACAAGTTGACTTATAGGGTATGAGGTTTGTAAGCTCCCCCTGAGTCTAATAGTACTTTAAGGTGAGGTTTGTAAGCTCCCCCTGAGTTCTATCTTTGTTAATTAAATTCATTTAACGCTTAGTAAAATAATCAAAAAGAATAGAAGTGATAGAGAGAGATAATGGTTCAGTTAAGTTATTTTGAAATAAAGTTACTCACCCTAACAAGACGTATTTAGAGAATTAAATTTCAAAAAAAAACTTAATGGGGCTCAGGACCTTTAAATACTATCACACTTACTCCCCCTTTTGTCATTAACAAAAAGAAATCAACAAAAGAAAGAGAAAAACATAGTAAAAGGATTCAGAGCATAATCAATATCACAAGTGAAAGGCGTTAAAGAAAATAAATCAGAAGCAATTAATAAGATCAGGAGCAAAGAAATATATAGAAGTGTTTGAATTCAGAAGCATACACAGTTAATAAAAGAACAAACTGAAAGACACAACAAACAACAAAGGGTGTGCAACTATGGGTTGGTTTGTTTGAGAGTGTTTTCAAGAATCTTCTTCAGGAGGTCATTGTTTTCTTCTTGCTTCTGCTTCATCTCAGCTATGCTTCTGGCCATATTTTCTTCTCTGATCCTGGCTTCTTCCAGTTTAACATCAGTTTCAGCTTTATGTTCTAAAAACAGTAGCCTTTGCTCAAGGAGATCTTTTTCCAGCTTCTTATTCTTTTCCTTTAAGATCTTGTTCTCTTGAGCTAAAGCTAGATCAGGAGCTGATGCCTTTAGATTGACCTTTGTAAGGAAAGATAAGTCAAGGTCCTTGGGATGAATGTACTGAGGCAGAAAATCAGTTGGTTCTCTTCCTCTGATACTTAAAGACGATCTAGCCCAAGTTCCAGTTATCTTAACCTCTTCAAGATCTTCATTGATGCCGTTCAGCCAGTCCTGAAGCTTCTGCTTAGCTTGCTCTTGAGCTTCTACACATGTTGAGGATAGAGCTTGCATGACATACTCAACTCTCTCCTTGAGCCTACTCCATTGTTTCTCATAGCTTTCTCTGTGATTCAAGTCACTTCTGGATGAAATGAGCTTGATCATTTTGTCAGCTATGTCCTCACACACTCCCTTTAATACATTAGAATCTAAGAATCTGGTGGGTGGTGAAGGTTGTTTTCTAGGCTTGGGAGGAGCACAGAGTTGAATTTGTAGGTTATTTATGGTTGAAGATTGAGAATTGCTTTCAGATTGTGATTGTGCCTGATCAAAAGCAGACTGGTCAACCTCCATAGGAGAAGATTGAATAGTTTGTGTATCAGGATCAATGACAAAATCATCAATCTCCATAGCATTTTCAGTGTAAAGAATTTCAGAAGTATGGTCAGAAATGGTTGGTTCAGGAACCGATTGTTCAGGAACAGATTGTTCAGGAACATACTGTTCAGAAACAGATGGGGACACAAGTGATTCAGGTACTTGTTGATGGGGGCTTTCTGAAGCAACTTGTGAAGTTGTTACTTCAGAGGCTTTTTGTGGTGTTAGGTTAAAATTTGGAAGTTCACCGGATAGATGACTGCTGAGATTATTTATAACAGAGTCATCTTCTGGTTTGTCAGGAAAAATCATGTTGACAGGTTTAATGGTTTGTGGTTGAAGTGGATGATTAGGGGGTAGTTTGCTGCATTGTAACTCTAGCAAACTACTGACCCTAGCTTGGATAGATGGTTCAGATGGTTTGAAAGGAGAAATAGGTTTGGAAGAATTTTTGTGGAGTTTGGAGGATGGTGATAGGCTTCTTCTGAGGATGCTAATAGGAATATCAGAAGATGAGGATGATGAGGTTTTGGATTGAGAAGGTGATGAGGGAGTGGAGTCAGATTCTATATGTATTAAGGGTTGTGAGGAGGATGTACCTGATATAAAATCTGATCCAGAAGTAGCTAGAATACTTGCAGCTTCAGTAGCAACTTCAGCTTGCAGTTCTAATGAGCTCATCAGAGCTTGCTCAGCAACCTTAGCAGCATCTTCCTTGAGCAAGACCTCAGTAGGTACTTCTATTTCCTTAGCCAGCTCCAAAGCCTTCTGAACAGCTTCAGATTCAGCCTTCTTCTTCTTTCTTACCTCCCTGGTAACCAGTTCGGTAGCCTCTTCTTCTTCTTGTGCCTCTGCAGCTGCACAATCTTCAGCAGTGTATACAGATTCCTTCAGTTTCCTTAGCCTCCGAGTCCTTTTCTTCTTTTGAGGAATCTGTTTCACTTTCGTTGTTGTTGTAGATGCTGAAACCATTTGCTTGCCACTTCTTGTCTTCTGAGGAATAATAGCTCCTGGGTTCAGATCCTGAACCTCTTCCTGAATTGATGATCCTCCAGGAGCACCAGATAAAGACTTTTCAGGAGCCTTTTCCTTCTTTGCCTTCTTGGAAGGATTTTCACCTTCTAAGTACTCTTCTTGAGTAAGTACCTTTCTTTTAGATTTTCTTCCTTTAGCTACAGGAAGTTCTTGTCCATACATTTCTTCTGGAACTTCATCCAGACTGATCAGCTTTCCATGGGTCTCATAGTGATCAGCAATGAGAGCCATTTGAACAGCCAGGGTGTCTTTCTTGCAGATGGGAGGGAAGTCCTCCATCAGATTAGATATGACCCTTGATTCACAGATGTCTGTCTTCAGCTTGGTCACTTCAGGAATCAATTTCATATGCTTCAAGGTGCTTGCATTTATCACCTTTCCTGTCTCAGTTTCCAGCTGTTCATCAGTGAAGTAATTTACTTCATTCAGAGCCTTAATAATGCCTCCTTGATGGAAGATTTCTGAGATCAGTCTTCCATAGGGAACCCAGACTCTGCACTTATTCTGGCTTTCCCTGAGCTCTTTTATCATATGCCTGAAGATGTACTTAGGCAGATTTATCTTTTCTCCAGTGATGAGATGATGAAGAAATACCTTGTGAGCCAAAGATGGTTGATCACCACCACCTCCTTTAGGCAACAGGTTTTCGTTGAGAATCTTCAGGAGCATCTTATTGATCATGTTCAGGTCACAGTATTTACCAGCTGTTGTAGAATTGAAGAGAGTTTTATTCACCAAATCACTCCAGGAGCTTGACTGAGAGTTTGGTATATCTACACCGGAGTACTTTCCAGATGCTTCTGCTCCAATGACAAAAGCAATTATAGCTTCAGAAATGTAGACTGGAATACCCATCAGGCTTGACCTGATCTGAACTTCTTTAAAGGGTTCCAAACCCATTTCTTCTCTGGTTTTCCCTTCAAGAGAGGGATCAATCAAAACTTTTTCGTCTTCCTCCAGTTTTGATGCAGCTTTATCATAGACTGATGCTCTTACCCAGAAGTGTCTTACTAACGTCTTGTAGGTAGGACCGTTGAGCATATTGAAATAGTTCATCAGCCCTTGAACTTCATAAAACCTCTTGATGTCACAGCCATGATAAGCAAGAGATTCAAAATCTACCGGATTCTCAGTTTGAATCTTGAGTTGCCATTCTTTTAGGCTCATGGTGACTCCTTTGATCTCGTAAGCAGCCCTTTCTTGCTGACCTTCAGCTTGCTGAACTGCGAGTTGAGCGTTGGATTCTTGAACAGAACTTGATGAAGCCATTGATGTTGAAGAAGTTTGAGATTTAGGGTTCTTAGGGTTTTGAGAGAGAGAGAGAACTTTTCTTAGCAGATACGAAAACAAAAACAGAAAGTGTAGGAAGTGAAGTGAGTAGTGTGTGTTTTTGATTAAGTGCTTTTTAGCGAAAAACGTTTGAATAACAGGGGACAAACAAACATAGCATTAATGACAGTTGGGGGCGCGAGATAGTACTACGAAAAGTAAAATTAACATCATTGCCTTTTGAGTTATACGCCAATACATTTATGCCACGCTGTCAGATTTCAGACGAGCTGTATAAGTTAGTGTGACAGATGTCGCCAGGAACAACTCCAGAACTTCCACTAACTTCTGCTATTCAGGAGCACAAAGATTCTCTTCTGAAGGTTGAGATTCTGATGACTCATCAGGAGCACATTTTCTTCAGGACCTCACTCAGGAGCTTCTGAAGGACAATGGCTTCTGAAGTGACTTCAGAACCTGAACTTCTTATTCAGGAGCAAGCAATTTTAATCAGACACGTAGTGCATGTTCAAATTTTTCTTAATAAACTCAAATCTTTCAACAGTTAGAGGCTTAGTAAATATATCAGCCCATTGATTTTCAGTATCAATGAATTGTATATCTAAAATTCCTTTTTGAACATAATCTCTGATAAAATGGTGTTTGATCTCAATATGCTTGGCTCTTGAATGCAGAATAGGATTCTTTGACAAGCAAATAGTAGCAGTATTATCACAAAAGATAGGAATACTGTTAGCATGTATCTGATAATCTTCCAGCTGATGTTTCATCCAGAGTAGTTGTGTGCAACAACTTGTAGCTGAAATGTATTCTGCTTCTGCTGTAGACATAGCAATAGTTGCTTGTCTCTTGCTAGCCCAGGATATCAGATTATCACCCAGAAATTGACAATTGCCACTGGTTGACTTTCTTTCAATCCTGTCACCAGCATAATCAGCATCACAGAATCCAATTAGCTTATAATCTGGGGATTTTCTATAAAGGAGTCCCAGATTAGTTGTTCCTTTCAGATACCTGAAGATTCTCTTAACTGCAGTTAAATGAGATTCTCTAGGATCTGACTGAAACCTTGCACATAAGCATACACTGAATAAGATATATGGCCTAGATGCAGTGAGGTATAACAGAGAACCAATCATACCTCTGTATAGCTTCTGATCCACTTTTGATCCTTCATCTTCTTTGCTTAAGGTGCATGTAGGATGCATTGGAGTGTTCATCAGTTTGCAATCTTCAAGCTTGAACTTCTTCAGAAGCTCTTTTGTATACTTCGTCTGATGAACATATACTCCATCTTTGCTTTGATTAATTTGAATGCCCAGGAAGAACTTCAGCTCTCCCATCATGCTCATTTCAAATTCATCCTGCATTAACTTAGAGAACTCCTTGCAAAGAGATGAATTAGTGGAACCAAATATTATATCATCAACATATATCTGCACAACAAGAATATCTTTCTCAAGAGTCCTTCTGAAGAGTGTTGTGTCAACCTGACCTCGTTTAAAATCGTTTTTAATCAAGAAATTACTTAGTCTGTCATACCAAGCTCTGGGAGCTTGTTTCAAGCCATATAGTGATTTCTTAAGTTTGTAAACATGGTCAGGATGCTTCAGATCCTCAAAGCCAGGAGGTTGTTTGACATACACTTCTTCTTCTATGACACCATTAAGAAATGCACTCTTGACATCCATTTGATATAACACTATTCCATGATTAATTGCATAAGATAAAAGTAACCTGATTGCTTCCAATCTTGCAACTGGAGCAAATGTTTCGGTGTAATCAATGCCTTCTTGTTGACTGTACCCCTGAGCAACAAGTCTGGCTTTGTTTCTGGTTACTTCACCTTTTTCATTCAGCTTGTTTCTGAATACCCATTTTGTTCCAATAATGTTCTTCTGAGGAGATTTGGGTACCAGATCCCACACATCGTTCCGTTGGAATTGATTCAGCTCTTCTTGCATAGCTATGATCCATCCATCATCTGAAAGTGCTTCTTCAACAGTTGTTGGTTCAATCATTGAAATTAGTCCAATCATAGATTCTTCTTGTCTGAAGTGTGATCTTGTTCTTCTGGGACTTTCTTTACTTCCAATGATTTGATCTTGAGGATGAGAAGACTTGTATTTGAATGTATAGTTGGATGAATCTGCTTGCTGTGAGCCATTATGTGCTTCATCAGAAGCAACTTCAGCAGGAGCAACTTCATCAGGAGCGACTTCATCAGGAGCGACTTCATCAGGAGCAACTGATGTGGGTGCTGCTTCTGAACTATCTTCAGATTCAACTGACTGACCAGGTTCTGGAATGTCTTCAGGAACCTGTATCTCTGCAAAACTTTCACCTTGCTTTGAAGTTTTATCTTCAAGCTCTTTGTCATCAAATTTAACGTGCATAGATTCTTCAACACAGAGTGTCTCTGAATTATACACTCTGTATGCCTTTGACCTTTCAGAGTAACCTAAAAAGATTCCTCTTTGGGCCTTGGCATCAAATTTCTTTAGGTAGAGCTTGTTATTCAGAATGTAACATGTACATCCAAATTGATGAAAGTAAGAGATATTGGGTTTTCTTCCTTTAAACAATTCATATGCTGTTTTCTCCAAGATAGGTCTAATATAGATCCTATTCTGGACATAACACGCTGTATTCACAGCTTCTGCCCAAAAATGTTTTGCCAAATTGTTTTCATGAATCATGGTTCTGGCCATTTCTTGTAACGTTCTATTCTTTCTTTCTACAACTCCATTCTGTTGTGGAGTTCTAGGAGAAGAGAATTCATGGAGGATTCCATGTTTTTCACAAAAAGCTTCAAATGGCTCATTTTCAAATTCACCACCATGATCACTTCTGATTTTCAAAATTTTGGCTTCTTTTTCAGATTGAATAAGGGTGCAGAAGTTACTGAATACATCGTATGCATGATCTTTGCTTTTCAGAAATTTTACCCAAGTCCATCTGCTATAATCATCAACAATAACTAATCCATACTTGCTTCCATATAAGGATGCAGTACTAACTGGTCCAAATAGGTCTATATGAAGCAGTTCTAAGGGTCTTGAGGTGGAAACATTGTCTTTTGCTTTGAAAGATGTTTTAACAATTTTTCCTTTCTGGCATGCACCGCAGAGTGCATCTGAATGATAATCAATGTCAGGAAGGCCTTTGACAAGCTGTAACTTGCTAAGCTTAGAGATTAATCTCCAGTTAGCATGTCCCAGCCTTTTATGCCACATCCATTTCTTATCATTCATTGATAGAAGGCAAATTACCTTCTGATCAGCCAGTTGAGAGAAATTGATTTTGTAGACATTTTCCACTCTCTTTCCCTTGAACACAATGGACTTGTCATTCTTGTTGATTACTGTACAGTTGGCTTTTTCAAATAAAACATCATAACCATTGTCACAGAATTGACTGATGCTCAATAGGTTATGTTCAAGCCCATCTACCAACCATACATTATTAATAGAGGTAGAGGAGTTACCAATAGTCCTCGTACCAATAATCTTCCCAGACTGGTTGCCTGCAAACTTTACATTTCCTCCTTCTTTCATTGTGAGGGATAGGAACATTGACTTCTCTCCTGTCATATGCCTTGAGCAACCGCTGTCCAGGTACCATGATTTTTGTTTTGTTCTTGCTTTTAGACAAATCTGCAGTATTGACAATTTCAGATTTAGGTACCCATTGTTTTATGGGTCCTTTGGGGTTAGAGCTGGAGAATTTACTCACCATTTCCTGATCCTTTAGATCCTTCTTGGGTAGCTTCTGATTAATCATTACCTTAGGTTTTTCAACTTTTGGTTTTGATACCTCAGGAGCGCCAACTGCCTTGCCCTTCTGAACCTTAGACTTTAGGACATCAGATTCTGATTTTATCAGACTCTGAGGAACAGGTTCTGATCTCTTCAGAATCTTAATCTTTGTGGTCTTAGATTCAGAATTTATCATATCCTTAGGCTTGAAATTCTTTGGCTTTGATGTAATCTTAGCCTTAGAACTGGAAGCTTCAGGTTCTGATTGAGCAACAGTTCCCATTTTTGCACCTTCAGGAACAAAGAAGGTTTTCAATCCTTCCTTTATGCATTCACAATATGCTTTGAGATTGGTTTCACTAGACTTAGCTTCTGAAAATCCAATCCCTTTACCATTGTTTTTGTAAATGCTATAAATCATAGAAGCAATTCTGCTTCTGTCAATACCAGACATAATGAAATCTTCAAGAGCAATCTCATGGTTACTTAAAGATTTTCCATCACATTTTTCTTGCAGCTTCTGACACAAGAACTTAAGTTTGTCTTCATATGTCTTGCATATGAAGTCAAAACCTCTGAGTCCTTCTTCAAACGCTTTTAGATCCAATAGAGTTGATTCTTGTTGCTTCATTAAAGCAACATATTTTTCTTTCAAACCTTTCAACTCATTGGTTCTCAATTCAAAATGAGTGAGGAGTTCTTTAAGTGACTCTATCAGTTCTTCTCTAGGGATTTTGGAATATACCTCGTTTTCATCTTCTGAATCTGATTCAGTTTCAGCCTCTGAAGTTGCTGTAGCTACTAACCCAACAGCTATCTTTGCACCTTCATCAGACTCTTCTTTGTCAGATTCAGATTCACTATCCAAATTATCCCACGTAGCCATCAAACTCTGCTTTAACTGTTTCTTGAACTTGCTTGACTTGAATGTTGGTTTCTTTGACTTTTCCTTTGATTTTTCCTTCTGAAGATCAGGGCAATCAGCAATGAAATGACCAGGCTTCTTGCAGTTGAAGCATCCCTTTTGATCTTCTTTCTTTGAGCTTCTGAAGCTACCTCTTCTGGACACAAACTTCTTGTTCTTTTTGGCTAGATACTGAAGTCTGTTTGAGAGCATAGCCATCATCTCAGTAACCTCTTCATCAGAATCTCCAGTTGGTGAATCTTCTTCATCAGACTCAGCCACTTTAAGAGCTTTGGATGACTTGCCTTTTGATGGAAGAGCTATTGATTTACTCTTTTTAGTAGACTCATGTTCATTTAGACTTAACTCATGAACTTTGAGAGAACTAACAAGATCTTCAACACTTAAAGTGTTTAAATCTTTAGCTTCCTCAATGGCAGTCACCTTTGGTCTCCATCTGGCAGGAAGGCTTCTGAGAATCTTACTCACGTGATCAGAAGCAACATAGCTTTTCTTCAGTATTTGGAGTCCAGAGACTAGGGTTTGAAATCTTGAGTACATCTCCTCAATACTTTCATCATCCTTCATCTTGAACAGTTCATACTGATGAACAAGCATCAGTGCTTTGGCTTCTCTAACTTTCTTGCTTCCTTCATAGTTAGCACATAAAGATGCAAACATAGCTTTAGCAGTTGACTTATCACTCATCTTCATGTACTCTGCTCGTGGTATAGCAGAAACTAGAGAGCCTCTGATCTTGTGATGTTTCTTGTACATCTTCTTCTGAGCAGGAGTATGTATTTTTCTATCAACAGCAGCTCCTTCTTCATCAAGAATTAAGTCACCAACACCATCTTCCAGAATATCCCATAGTTCTTCATCTAAGCCCATGATATAACTGTAGAAGTTGGTTTTCCACCAAGAAAACTCTTCAGGATCTCCATTAAACTTTGGAACCTTCCCTGAGTCAGTTTTCTTTTCACTATAATCATATGCAACAACATGATGATTACCACTAGAGCCAGCAGAACCAGAAACAGATGAATCAGCAGACATGTTTTTCTCAGATCTTGGACTGTTACACTGTTAGGTGTTTGACAACAGAACCAATGCTCTGATACCAATTGAAGGGGAGAAAAACACAAGAAGGGGGGGGTTGAATTGTGTTTTAAAATAAAACGTTTTCTCTTTCTCAAAACTCAGAATCAGAATGATCAGAAGCTAGATAGACAGCTTCAGAAGATACTGTTCAGGAGCGTATGCAGCGGAATGAAAAACAGAGAGAAAAGAGAAGAAGCAGGACACAAAAGATTTATACAGGTTCCTTCCACAATCCGGAAGTAGTCCTGTCCCCCTTGCACTTCCAAGGAGAGTTCACTAAATGTAATATCTGATTACAAATGCTCAAGCACACACGCAAGAGACTTCAAATGCTCAAGAACACAATCAAGAGACTTCTAATGCTCAAGCACACAAGCAAGAGACTTCTATCAAACAAAATTACACAGAAAAAATGTTTGAGATTGAACACTTGATATACAATCAGTGGTGTTCACAATACAAATCAGATACAGACTCTTTAGACTTAAGAATTTCAAAGATAAGAACTTGAAAACTGAAATTCTAAGTGAACTTTGAATGCTTAGACAATTTGACAGAGTTTTGGCGCTTTTTAAATATATTGTGGAGTCTTATTGTTCTTCAAGTCTTCACTCCTTTATATAGAGGTGTGAAGTGAACGTTGTAAGTGCCAACACATTCAAAAAGAGTCGTTACTGAAGCTTGATCTTTCACCAATGATTCTTTGCCTGATTTAGTTGTTCTCCTATAAAGAATCAATTTCAAATCCATTCTAGTTGAGAAGGAACAAGGATGCAGGCTTGGTTGTACATAAGAGCTGTTATTCTTGTCTGTTAGCAGAGACAAAGAACAGAGTAGTGGAGAAGGTGGTTGTACAGTTCGTACAAAGTACAATGTCAACGCTTCTTGTCTATTTGCAACAAAATGACTTCAAATCCTTTTGAAATGACCGTTGCTTAAATCCACTAATCTTCTGCCAATGCTCCATAATTTTCGCTCCAAAATACAACACTTGAATCTTGAAATCTGGTGAAATACTGTTGCTTCAAAGAATCAGCTTCTGATGACGTCATACTCTTCAGGAGCTCTTGTCTTCAGGAGCTCTTGACTTCAGGAGTGCTAGTCTTCAGGAGCTCTTGACTTCAGGAGCTCTTGACTTCAGGAGTGCTAGTCTTCAGGAGCTCTTGAGGTTAAATAGATACTTCCTTTGCTCTTTATTTGTTCGTTCAGAACCTTGATGAGATAAATCACTTTGTTTATGGTCCTGTACACTTGAACAAATGTTAGCAATACCAATTGTCAATTTTTAATACTTTGTTATCATCAAAACTCTTTAGGGTTTATTGTTAAACACATTTTGTTCCAACACAGTTGTATTAATCTTGAATCATCTGTTTTGATTAGCTTAGGGTTGGGGAAGAATTGAGAGAAGTTTTGAGAATCAGGGTTTGATGAATTTGATGGGTTTGATGTGAGAATGTGTTGCATTGTTGTAGGAACTTGTTACAGAACCTAGATTACCCCCTAGGATGATATTGCTAATGAATTAGAAGCTTAATTGGAGAGAATTGGCAGGTTTTGGTGTGAATTGGACTGAACCCGTAGTGGTTCTGAGATCGCTCGCCTGTGGCGAGCAGATCACTCGCCGTGGCGAGTAACCCTTGGTTGCTCGCGAGGCGAGCAGTATAGCTCGCCGTGGCGAGCTTGTCCCTAAAACTTAGGATTTTTGCCAAACTTTAGATGGTTTTGAGTGCCCTTATATTTATAGAGATGACCTGTGAAGTTGGTTTGGTCAAATTTGATTTAGAGAGCTTAAAAATGAGGATTTTGGTGAAAAATGTCAAAAAGGCCGAAGCACCCAGTTTTTCTCGCCTCCAGCTCGCCCCCAACTCGCCTTTGGCGAGCGAGCTGATGTGAGTGCTCGCCTGTGGCGAGCAAATGTACTCGCCGTGGCGAGTTAGATGGTTCAGAGTTGTTTGTTGTTTTGCGATCTGTTTCGCATGGGACTTGGAGAGGAGCCCTTTGGGTAGTGTTAGTGAGGTTTTATACCCTTTAATGTATTCTGTAAAGATGATTGCTGATGATTTACTTGAGTTGTTGATAAATGATATATTGATGTGTATAAGTGATGTATGTGTAAGATGATAAGTGAATGATGATAAATGTTGCAATGTGTATGACTAATATGATGATGCTCTGCCATGTAATTATTATTAACTGCATGTATCAGTCTTGAAAATGTAATGATGGTTTTGAGACGGTGTAATAAGTTGTTAAGCGACGAGTCCATGCATTTGCATATTTATGAGACGGTGGAGCTTTATGCTCAAAGCGACGGTGGAGCATTTGCTCAAAGCGACGGTGAAGCATATTAATGCTATAATCATATGGTACCACATGCATGATGTTGAGACGTTAGGTGTTACATTTAGTCGAGTCAATTTTGACATATATGAAATGATGTTTGAGACGTGGATGTGTGATGTAACGTTGTTTATGAAGATGTTTATGATGTTGTTATGACGATGCTTATGATGATGTTGTGATGTGCTATATTGTATACGTGATGATTTGGATTTATGACTGTTAATCTTGACTTATGATTTATATATTAATATTATTGTTGTGAATCTCACCCCTTCTGCTGGAATTGCCGCCTTGTGGGCAAGTGCAGGTACCCAGTCTTAGTTGCGTTGATGCGAGGATGTGCGAAGTTAGGGTTGCTCTGATATGTAATGGGATGGGGTCTTTTGTGGAGTCTATTCCTTTATGTATCGTGTTTGAATAAACGTTGACTTTTGTGATGTAGAAACTTTAATATTTTGAGACGTTTTTGCTGGCTTTTAAGCCAAGACATTTATGAGATAAGACTTTTTGAATTCCGCTGCTTAACTGAATGTTTTTTTGAAATTTGATACATTATTATCTAAGTTGTGTTTAAAGAAGAAATGTGACACTCCTTTATGATGATTACTCTGATATATGATTTATTTAATGAAATTTTTAAGATGGGAAATTGGGGTGTTACAATTGGTATCAGAGCAGGTCGGTCCGTTCGGCCAAGTAGAGAGTCGAGTGACGTTGTCTTAGAGTTAGAATAGTATTATTGTATTATTCTGACTTATGTTTGTTTCCAGAAATCTAGATGGCTGGTAGAAACGATGCTGCTCTTGCTGCTGCTTTGGAAGCATTGGCTAACGCTGTGGGTAATCAGAACAATGCTGGTGGAAATGACGGGACGAGAATGTTAGAGACGTTTCTGAGGAATCACCCGCCTACCTTCAAGGGGCGTTATGATCCTGACGGAGCTCAGACGTAGCTCAAAGAAGTAGAGAGGATCTTCAGGGTCATGCAGTGTGATGATGTGCAGAAGGTGCGTTTTGGCACGCATATGCTCGCGGAGGAGGCTGATGATTGGTGGGTTAGTCTCCTACCTATTTTGGAGCAAGATGGAGCTGTGGTGACGTGGGCTGTTTTCACGAGGGAGTTCCTTAATAGATACTTTCCAGAAGATGTTCGTGGAAAGAAAGAGATCGAGTTCCTGGAGCTTAAGCAAGGGAACATGTCGGTGACCGAATATGCGGCCAAATTTGTGGAGTTGGCTAAGTTCTATCCGCATTATGCACCCGAGACGGCTGAGTTTTCAAAATGCATCAAGTTTGAGAACGGGTTGCGCGCTGATATCAAGAGGGCTATCGGTTATCAGAAGATTCGTGACTTTTCTGAGTTGGTAAGTAGCTGTCGGATATATGAGGAGGATACTAAGGCTCACTACAAGGTAGTGAATGATAGGAAGGCTAAGGGCAAGCAGAGTCGCCCTAAACCTTATGATGCCCCTAGAGATAAAGGGAAGCAAAGAGTGAATGATGAGAGGAGGCCCCAGAAGAAGACTGCTCCTGCTGAGATTACTTGTTACACTTGTGGCGAGAAAGGCCATAAGAGCAATGCATGTACTGTTGAGGTGAAGAGGTGTTACCGTTGTGGTCAAAAAGGGCATATTACTAGTGACTGCAAGTTTGATGATGTTGTGTGTTTCAACTGCAATGAGCAAGGACACATTGGTTCGCAGTGTAAGCAACCCAAGAAGACTAAGACTACTGGGAGAGTGTTTGCATTGACCGGCACTCAGACTGAGAATGATGATCGTTTGATCACAGGTACTTGCTATATTAACAATACTCCTTTAGTTGCTATTATTGATACTGGTGCTACGCACAGTTTTGTTGCTTTAGATTGTGTTTCTGCTTTGGGTCTTGATGTTTCTGATATGAATGGAGAAATGGTTGTCGAGACTCCAGCTAAGGGTTCGGTGACTACTTCTCTCGTATGCTTGAATTGTCCTTTATCTATGTTTGGCCGTGACTTTGTGATGGATTTAGTGTGCCTACCTTTAAGTGGTATGGATGTGATTCTGGGTATGAACTGGCTAGAGTACAACCGAGTTCTTATCAACTGTTTTAGGAAGACGGTGCATTTTTCTTCTGCCGAAGAAGAGTGGGGCGCGGAGTTTCTATCTACTAAGCAGCTGAAGCAACTAGAACGTGATGGGATGTTGATGTTTTCGCTGATGGCTTCGTTATCTTTGGAGAACCAAGCTGTAATTGATGGGCTGCCTGTTGTGAAGGAATTTCCTGAAGTTTTCCCTGATGAGATTCCAGATGTGCCTCCGGAGAGAGAAGTTGAGTTCTCTATTGACCTTGTTCCTGGAACGAAGCCGGTGTCGATGGCACCTTATCGTATGTCTGCTTCTGAGTTAGCAGAATTGAAGAAACAGTTGGAAGACTTGCTTGAGAAGAAGTTTGTGAGACCTAGTGTTTCACCATGGGGAGCTCCAGTGTTACTTGTGAAGAAGAAAGACGGCAGTATGAGGCTGTGTATTGATTACAGACAGCTGAACAAAGTGACGATCAAGAATAGGTATCCACTTCTGAGGATTGACGACTTGATGGATCAGTTAGTGGGTGCAAAGGTATTCAGCAAAATTGACTTGAGGTCAGGTTACCATCAGATTAAGGTGAAGGATGAAGACATGCAGAAGACGGCCTTTAGGACGCGTTATGGTCATTATGAATATAAGGTGATGCCTTTCGGTGTTACTAATGCGCCTGGTGTGTTTATGGAATATATGAACAGAATTTTTCATGAGTACTTGGATCAATTTGTTGTGGTTTTTATTGATGATATCCTGATCTATTCTAAGACTGAAGCTGAGCATGCAGAGCATTTGAAGATTGTATTGCAAGTGTTGAAGGAAAAGAAGATGTATGATAAATTGTCTAAATGTGAGTTCTGGCTAAACGAAGTAAGTTTTCTTGGCCATGTTATTTCTGGTGAAGGTATTGCGGTTGACCCGTCTAAAGTTGAAGCGGTATCGCAATGGGAGACGCCTAAGTCGGTTACGGAGATTAGAAGCTTTTTGGGACTAGCTGGTTATTACAGGAGGTTTATAGAGGGATTTTCTAAGTTGGCTCTTCCGTTAACGCAGTTGACGTGTAAGGGTAAGTCCTTTGTGTGGGATGTGCATTGTGAGAATAGTTTCAATGAATTGAAGAAGCGCCTGACGACGGCTCCAGTTTTGATTTTGCCAAAGCCCGACGAACCTTTTGTGGTGTATTGTGATGCGTCTAAGTTGGGTTTAGGAGGTGTGCTTATGCAAGATGGTAAGGTAGTAGCTTATGCTTCAAGGCAATTAAGAATTCATGAGAAGAATTATCCGACGCATGACTTAGAGTTGGCAGCAGTGGTCTTCGTATTGAAAATATGGAGACATTACTTGTATGGTTCAAGGTTTGAAGTGTTCAGTGATCATAAGAGTTTGAGATATTTATTTGATCAGAAGGAGTTGAATATGAGGCAGAGGAGGTGGCTTGAGTTACTTAAAGATTATGATTTTGGTTTGAATTACCATCCTGGTAAGGCAAATGTGGTTGCAGATGCCTTGAGTAGGAAAACTGTGCATATGTCCGCGCTGATGGTGAAAGAATTTGAATTGTTGGAACAGTTTAGAGACTTGAGCTTGGTGTGTGAAAGAACACCTCAGAGCATAAAACTGGGAATGTTGAGAATTGATAATTTTTTCCTGAAGCATATCAAAGAGGCACAAAAAGAAGATGTCAAGTTTGTAGACTTGTTGATTGCTAATGATGAGACTGTGGATGGTGACTTTAAGGTCGATGATCAAGGAGTGTTGAGATTCCGAGGGAGGATTTGCATTCCTGACAATGAAGAGATTAAGAAGATGATTCTTGAAGAGAGTCATAGAAGTAACTTGAGTATTCACCCGGGAGCTACGAAGATGTATCATGACTTAAAGAGGCTGTTTTGGTGGTCTGGTTTGAAACGCGATGTGGCACAATTTGTGTATTCTTGCTTGATTTGTCAAAAGTCGAAGATTGAGCATCAGAAGCCGACTGGTATGATGGTACCTTTAGATGTGCCAGAATGAAAATGGGATAGTATATCCATGGATTTTGTGACGAGTTTGCCCAATACTCCTAGAGGGAACGATGCTATTTGGGTAATTGTTGATAGATTGAAGAAGTCTGCTCACTTTCTACCGATCAACATTACTTTTCCTGTGGCTCAGTTGGCGGAGATTTATGTTAGAGAGATAGTTAAGCTGCATGGTGTTCCTTCGAGCATCGTATCTGATAGAGATCCAAGGTTTACTTCTCGATTTTGGAAGAGTTTGCAAGAGGCGTTAGGGTCTCAGTTGAGGTTGAGTTCGGCTTATCATCCGCAAACAGATGGTCAGTCGGAGAGGACGATTCAGTCGTTGGAGGACTTGTTGAGGGTTTGTGTACTTGAGCAGGGAGGGACTTGGGATAGTCATCTTCCATTGATAGAGTTCACGTACAACAACAGTTACCATTCAAGTATTGGAATGGCGCCGTTTGAGGCTTTGTATGGTCGGAGATGCAGGACTCCGTTGTGCTGGTTTGAGTCGGGTGAAAGAGTGGTCTTAGGACCAGAGATCGTTCAACAGACTACTGAGAAGGTGAGAATGATCCGAGAAAAGATGAAAGCGTCGCAGAGTCGACAAAAGAGTTATCATGATAAGCGTAGAAAGGACCTTGAGTTCCAAGAGGGGGATCATGTGTTCCTGAGAGTGACTCCTATGACGGGTGTTGGACGTGCTTTGAAATCGAAGAAGTTGACTCCGAGGTTTATTGGACCGTATCAGATTTCAGAGAGGATTGGACCGGTGGCGTATCGTGTTGGATTACCACCGCACTTGTCGAATTTGCATGATGTTTTTCATGTATCTCAGCTGAGGAAATATGTTCCGGATCCGTCTCATGTGATCCAAAGCGATGATGTGCAAGTTAGGGACAACCTTACGGTTGAGACCCTACCCGTGAGGATTGATGATCGAAAGACAAAGACGTTGAGAGGCAAGGAGATACCTCTTGTGAGAGTTGTTTGGGACGGAGCGTCGGGTGAAAGCTTGACTTGGGAGCTAGAAAGTAAGATGCTGGAATCCTATCCAGAGTTGTTTGAGCGAGGTAAATTTTCGAGGACGAAAATCCTTTAAGAGGGGGAGAGTTGTAACGCCCTCTTTAATTATTTAATTATTTTATTAGATGATATGGTATATGTTTATATATTATATGATTTGTGATGATTATGTGACGTAATTGTGACGTATATGTGACGTGTGACGTGTTATTATTTTATTGTTTAATAAAATAATGTAAGTGATGTTTATATGAATATTTATTTGGTAAATAAATAGATTTGGTGGAAAAAGATAGAATTTTAAGAGATGGGTTATATTTATAATTAAGAAGAGTTGTGTGGGTTAAGAGGGAATTAATTAAGTTGTGAGGGAGTATATAAGAGAAGTAGGTTAAGAGAGGAAAGTTTTGAGAACGCGTACAGGGAATTGAGAAAGAGAAGAAGAACGGTCAAGAGAGAAGAGAAAGCTAGGTTCCAATTCTGCAATTTTTTCCAGGTAAGGGTGAGCCTAACTTCAGTAGTATTAATCTTGAATCATCTGTTTTGATTAGCTTAGGGTTGGGGAAGAATTGAGAGAAGTTTTGAGAATTAGGGTTTGATGAATTTGATGGGTTTGATGTGAGAATGTGTTGCATTGTTGTAGGAACTTGTTACAGAACCTAGATTACCCCCTAGGATGATATTGCTAATGAATTAGAAGCTTAATTGGAGAGAATTGGCAGGTTTTGGTGTGAATTGGACTGAACCCGTAGTGGTTCTGAGATCGCTCGACTGTGGCGAGCAGATCACTCGCCGTGGCGAGTAACCCTTGGTTGCTCGCGAGGCGAGCAGTATAGCTCGCCGTGGCGAGCTTGTCCCTAAAACTTAGGATTTTTGCCAAACTTTAGATGGTTTTGAGTGCCCTTATATTTATAGAGATGACCTGTGAAGTTGGTTTGGTCAAATTTGATTTAGAGAGCTTAAAAATGAGGATTTTGGTGAAAAATGTCAAAAAGGCCGAAGCACCCAATTTTTCTCGCCTCCAGCTCGCCCCCAACTCGCCTTTGGCGAGCGAGCTGATGTGAGTGCTCGCCTGTGGCGAGCAAATGTACTCGCCGTGGCGAGTTAGATGGTTCAGAGTTGTTTGTTGTTTTGCGATCTGTTTCGCATGGGACTTGGAGAGGAGCCCTTTGGGTAGTGTTAGTGAGGTTTTATACCCTTTAATGTATTCTGTAAAGATGATTGCTGATGATTTACTTGAGTTGTTGATAAATGATATATTGATTTGTATAAGTGATGTATGTGTAAGATGATAAGTGAATGATGATAAATGTTGCAATGTGTATGACTAATATGATGATGCTCTGCCATGTAATTATTATTAACTGCATGTATCAGTCTTGAAAATGTAATGATGGTTTTGAGACGGTGTAATAAGTGGTTAAGCGACGAGTCCATGCATTTGCATATTTATGAGACGGTGGAGCTTTATGCTCAAAGCGACGGTGGAGCATTTGCTCAAAGCGACGGTGAAGCATATTAATGCTATAATCATATGGTACCACATGCATGATGTTGAGACGTTAGGTGTTGCATTTAGTCGAGTCAATTTTGACATATATGAAATGATGTTTGAGACGTGGATGTGTGATGTAACGTTGTTTATGAAGATGTTTATGATGTTGTTATGACGATGCTTATGATGATGTTGTGATGTGCTATATTGTATACGTGATGATTTGGATTTATGACTGTTAATCTTGACTTATGATTTATATATTAATATTATTGTTGTGAATCTCACCCCTTCTGCTGGAATTGCCGCCTTGTGGGCAAGTGCAGGTACCCAGTCTTAGTTGCGTTGATGCGAGGATGTGCGAAGTTAGGGTTGCTCTGATATGTAACGGGATGGGGTCTTTTGTGGAGTCTATTCCTTTATGTATCGTGTTTGAATAAACGTTGACTTTTGTGATGTAGAAACTTTAATATTTTGAGACGTTTTTGCTGGCTTTTAAGCCAAGACATTTATGAGATGAGACTTTTTGAATTCCGCTGCTTAACTGAATGTTTTTTTGAAATTTGATACATTATTATCTAAGTTGTGTTTAAAGAAGAAATGTGACACTCCTTTATGATGATTACTCTGATATATGATTTATTTAATGAAATTTTTAAGATGGGAAATTGGGGTGTTACAGTAACAACACAATATGCATTTGGAGCACAATAGAAAACACAGTAAACTTGGGAGTATCAGAACTTAGCAAAGAAAGTTGAACGAGTATTTTTAGGTCCAAAATGAGGGTATAACAGCTGCCCCTATTTAAGTTTCTTCGTCTGGAGGGTCAAGAGACGGAGTCTTTGGCTTGACATGACGGAGATACTTAAATATCGACATTAGCACTGATTTTGGGCGTAAAATACGTTTGTAAATGTCATGTATGCCATGCAACATTTGGATTATGCATGCAAGATAGACTGAGACTCGATTTTAACAAAATATGTCGTATCCATTGCGGGATTGGTAGACATTAACAGAATAGCAAATAACAGAATATGTCGTATCCATTGCGGGATTGGTAGACATTAACAGAATAGCAAATAACAGAATATGTCGTATCCATTGCGGGATTGGTAGACATTAACAAGACGGTGAATAACAAGACTCACTGGGGAGACTAAGTAGCAAATTGACAGGTGCAAGTTGTTCTTTCGGCTCGAACTGGGAACTTGACCGGGAATATTGACAAGTAAAAGGGCGCAAGCTGCTCTTGTATCTGAGATGGTCACTTGGCTGAAAGAAAAGTAGGAAGCACAAGCTGTTCTCGTATTTGAACTAGTCACTTGGCTGATGGTAGAAACAAAGGGTAGTGTCATACCCCAATTTTTGACCCAAGACTGCACTGATACATGTCCTTTAACCCGACCGGTCTTTGATTTTCAATAAAAAAAATTTCGGCAGGGAGGTATTTTAAAATACCTCATATTTGGTTCCGAGTCGGGCCCTCTTCTCTCACTTTTTATTTATTTATTTATTTAATTTTTTAGTTTCCATCTTTTTATTTAAAATCACTTTAATTAACTTCAAATTCATTTTTTTTTATCTTTATCTCATTTTCGTTTTTTATTTTTTTAGTCCTTTTTTATTATGTCCAAGTTTACACAGCAAGAACATTCTCAAGAATGTTCTGCTGAAATTGCAGCAAGATAAGGACAGCTCATTACAGCCTGTCAGATGAAATTCTGTCCCCAAGCAGCTCTATAAATAGCACAAACAGCCAAACAAGAAGGGGGACCAGCAATCACAAAATTCTCAAGAACATTCTTGCTCAAAAACTTTCCAACAATTCATCAAGAACAATCACAAAATTTTTCCAACCACATAATCCACAAACAGAATCACAACAACACAAAAAAATCATTCCAAACAAAAACAGAACCGGATTCCACATATATTCATCAAAAACAGTCCGAATCAAGCTAAAAAGTAACACTCTCCCTTTTTTTTCGTTTCTTTCTCTCTTAACACTCAAAAATGTCGAAACTTTAAAGCTAGATCTAGGCCAAACCGTGACTGTTTTGTGAAAACTAAGGCCGGATATGAGAAGAGGAGAAGGAGAAGAAGAGATTGATATAAAAAAAATTAAAAAAATAAGTTTAGAGCTCCGGCGCGGTGGCGCCGCCGCCGGAAACCGGCCGGCCGCCGCGCCGGAAACCCCTCTTCTTCTTCTCCGGCCAAACCATTTTTAGAGAGAGGGGAGAGCTTCTCTCTCTTTCTTTTCTGTTTTGTTTCTTTAGAGAAAGAATGGTATGGGAAAAAAATGAAAGAAAACCAACATTTCCCCTTTTATATTAGTGTAACCGGTTCGGTTCTATCCTGAACCGACCCAGGTGAACCGAACCGGTTCCCCCTCCTAAGCCCAATCTCCTTCCTTTTCTCTACAGTTTTATTTTATGCACTCCCAACACTGCTTGCTACACCTCCCTGCTTCTTTGAAAAATCTTTTTCTTTTAGCATGTCAATTTTAACTACTTTCATGCATCTTTTTATTTTTAATTATTTCTGCACTACATTCTATTACTACTATTATTATCATATGCATATTTAAATTTTATTTTTCATACATCTTGATCCAGAGTGCTCTAGTCCTACAATTAACTGTTAATATTATATTTCTGTTTAATTTAATTATTCTCCAGAACAATCTGGTCCTTGCTAATTAAATTAATCCAGAGTGTTCTGGTCCTAAACTAACTGTTTATATTATATTCTTGTTTATTTTATATTTCTCCAGAACAATCTGGTCCTTGTTAATTAAATTAATCCAGAGTGTTCTGGTCATAAATTAATTGTTAATATAACATTCTGTTTAAATTAAATCAATCCAGAGTGTTCTGGTCCTAAATTAATTGTTAATATTATATTTTGTTTAATATAGTCACTCTCTAGAATAATCTGGTCCTAATTAATAATCAAATTAATCCAGAGTTCTCTGGTCCAATATTTATTAGTAATATTGTTCTACCTTTTATTTTATATTTCTCCAGAATATTCTGGTCCGTGTTAAAAAACTTCAGAATTCATTTTAACATCATTTTTCTCATTCTGCTTATATAATCATTCTCCAGAATGTTCTGGTCCCATATATATATATATAGTACTATTTGTTTTGCTAAACTAACAAAAAACCCAAAAACATTTTCTTACAGCACAATATTAAAAAACCCAAAAACATTTTCCTACAAACACAACAATATCAAAAACAACAAAAACATTTCAAATAGTCAAAAATCACAAAAATACTTTTTCATAATAAACCTTGATTTTTAATCAAGTGACCGTTCCTATTTATTTCCTTTCTTAATCAAATTTCAAAGCAACTTTAATTCTACTTCGAGTCTATTTTCTTCAAACATTAAAAAACACAAACAAGCTTATTTCGCCACTTGGCTTTTTATTTTAAAACCTTCTTCAAAACTAATAAAAAACACCAAAATCAATCAAACGTCAATTTCTACCCCGAACTACGAGGTTTTGATCCCTCACGGGTACGTAGGCAAAGGACGCTCGTCCTTTCAAATCAATAAAAAATGTAGATAATAGGCCTTTCTTCATTTTATCTTATTTTTATCGTTATTTCTCAATTTCCTTCTTTTTAATAAAATTAAGCAAGTAATAGCACAAAAAGTAAAAGTAAAGTCAAAAGGTTCTCGTAGAGTACTACGAATATTTAGGGTGCTAATACCTTCCCTAAATATAACTAACCCCCGAACCCAAATCTCTTTCAAACGGGTATTTCGAACTTTTCTTCCCCTTCCCCAAAAAATTAAAAAGTTCAGTCGTGAATAAAAATAGTGAGTCAAAGCCGGTCAAACGGCGATGGTCTCCCAAAAAATGATGCGACAGAAATGGCGACTCTGCTGGGGACCGTGTCCGAGGGTTAAGCCTAACTTGACTTTGTTTAAACTTTTGTGCTATTACTTGCTTAACAAAAACAAAAATAAAAGATGGAAATACGTGTATATATATATATATATATATATATATGTATATATATATATATATGTCTTTTTCCTTCATTTCTTTGTTCTTAACGTGAGTGGTGAGATAAGTCCTAACCCGGGCTTGAGAGAAATTTAAGATAGGGGTGGTAGAATCATAGTGACATTCCGAGAGTATTCTCGTGTTTTGGAACATGTGATATAACCACACTTAGCGCAGGATCTTGAAGCAGTATATGTCGGCGTGTGTTGTCACGTTTAGACTTTATTACTTTTAAGTTTCCATCAAAGCTAAGGACCTTTAGTTACCCTTAACCCATCTTGGCCTCTTAGGATGTAGTGCGGTGGCTAACCAGGTGTTGTCTTGGTATTAGTCGACACGCGATACTACACTCAAACGAGACTTTCCTACGGACGTTATTGGGCCGGGTGTTGTCCCGTCATCCAATAAAATTCAAAGGGGGTTGGACTTTGGGAACTTGGTAGAACCCGTGATACAAGTGCAATTGAAACCATAGTCCTTACCAAATGGCGCACTATCCCTCAACTCCAACATTATGGACCTAACCACACCATGTTTTCTATGTACTTTAGCGTAATCATGCACACATGCATTCATTCATAAACTTTCCTTTTTTCATCAAAAAACAGAGGACTTAAATAAACTTTTTTGTGAACATCAGGTATGGGGAGTGTTGTAAGGAGAACTCATGGGTATAAATTCAAGAAACCAGACTTGGAAAGCTTAAGGAAACTAGCGAAGATGCTGACTAGCCCAGACCGCTTTCGAAAACAGTATGGACATCTGCTCAGCATTCTCAAGACGGATGTCGACGAAGGGCTCCTAAACACTTTGGTTCAATTTTATGATCCGCTTTACCGCTGCTTTACCTTCCCAGACTATCAGCTGGTCCCTACGCTGGAGGAATATTCCCATTGGGTTGGTTTACCCGTGCTCGACGAAGTACCCTTCCATGGTCTTGAACCCGGTCCTAAGATCCCAGACATTGCAGTTGCCCTTCACCTTGAGAGGTCCGACATAAAAAAGCACCTCACCACCAAAGGAGGCCTCCAATGCCTACCCTTCAATTTCCTTTACCAAAAAGCCACCGATTTTGCTGAAAGATCCAATACCGACGCCTTTGAAACCATCCTCGCCCTGCTCATCTATGGCGTTGTACTCTTCCCAAATGTTGATAACTTCATCGACATGAATGCCATCCAAATCTTCTTAACCCGAAACCCTGTTCCTACCTTGCTCGCTGACACCTACTTTTCCATCCATGATCGTACTAACAAGGAGCGTGGAGTCATCATTTGCTGCGCATCTTTACTCCACATCTGGATTACCTCACACCTACCTCGCCCTAAGTTTAGACCGGAGAAACTCCCTTGGTCTGAGAAAATCATGGCCCTCACCCCTACCGACATAGTTTGGTTCAACCCGACTCTAGACCCAAAAGTTATTATTGACCATTGCGGAGAATTCAACAACATACCTCTCTTTGGGACGCATGGGGGAATCAGCCATAACTCAGTTCTCGCCAGACGCCAGTTTGGATACCCCATGAGGATGAGTCCCCTTTACCTCATTCTAGACCGTGATTTCTTCTTCTATGAAAGGGATGCTGGGAATAAGAAGGCACAATTCGTACGAGCTTGGCACTCCATTGTCAAGAAAGATAGGAACCAGCTGGGAAATAAGTCGAGTACAGCCCATGAATCTTACCTCCAATGGGTTATTAACAGAGCTACTCAGATAGGGATGCCTTACCCTCTGCTGAGGTCCCTAACCTCTTCCGCTTCCCCATCAACACCTTCGCCCATACCCCTTGAAACCCGGGGAGATTTCCAAGAGCAGTTGACCGAGGCGAAGCTTGAAAGAGACACCTGGCAAAGAAGAGCCTGCGAAGCCGAACTCAAAAATGAAACCCTGAGTGGGGAGATAGAACGACTAAAGCGCCAACTCCTTGATCAGAACCGCCGACTAATAGAGAAAGATGATTTACTTCGGAGGAAGGATGCCCTGCTCGGACAGGATGTTAGCAGAAAAAGGAAGTTCATGGAGTTATTTGATGGCCCACATCCGGACTTTGAATGACGTGATTCAAAAATCGCTCTTTAGGGACTTAAGGCCTACCCTTTCGTTTTGTTTGTTAAAAAGGGAGCTGGTTGTAATCTTCAAAATTCTCGAACAAAATCTTTACAAAATCACTTGTATAAGTCCTTCGATAAATAAAAACGTATCAATTTTTTTTTGCATAACATCATGCATCATCTTGCATATCATAGTTTCAATTCTGAGCCTCACAAGTTTTTTTTTCTTTCAAAAGGTCACGCCCATTTCGAAGGTGGCTCGACGTCCTCAACCAACTCGCGTACACGGCACTCGGGCAAATATAAAGAAGAAAATGGATTTTCTTGAACAAGAGAATCAGGCACTCAAAGAAGAGATGGCAGCCATGCAAGCGAAGATAGACGAGATGGCAGCCATGCAAAGTGAGATGGATGAACTGTCTGAATTGGTAAAAACGCTGAAAGCTGCACAGAACCAACCACCCCCGCCTCCTCCTCCTGTCAGGACTCGGGCCGAAGCAAGGGGCACTGCTATTCCTGACTGGACGATCTATTACGAGTCTCCAATAGTCTCTGCACCTCCACGATCTGCGCCTTGGTTCCCGCCCTTTACTTCTGGTGAAATACTCCGCCCTATTGCTTGTGAACCTCCGATGCCTACTTTTCAACATACAACTCATGTTCCGCCGCCTGTTGCAACGCGCCCTCCAGCTACTTTGACCTATTCAGCACCTGTGGTTCACACCGTACCACAAAATGAAGAACCCATCTTCCACTCAGGGAATATCGAGGTCTGCAATAAGGTAGATGACTTACAGGAGAAGTATGAGAAGATGAATCGGGAAATGCTTGCCCTCCTCGGTAAAGAAGTATCCAAGAAGGACGTCTATGATCTGTGCTTGGTGCCGAATGTCCAGATACCTCACAAATTCAAACTTCCGGACTTCGAAAAATACAAGGGGACCTCCTGCCCTAGAGACCATCTAACGATGTATGTGAGAAAAATGTCCACATATGCCAATGACCATCAGGTCCTCATACATTACTTTCAAGACAGTTTGACTGGTACCGCACTGAAGTGGTACATGAACTTGGACCGAGCAGAAATCCGGCCTTTCAACGACCTACGCGAGGTCTTTGTACAGCGGTATAAATTCAACGAAGATATGGCCCCAGACCGAAGTGATCTCCAGGCTATGACTCAAAAGGACAAGGAAACACTCAAAGAGTACGCCCAACGATGGAGAGATGTCGCCGTCCAAGTTAGCCCCCGTGTAGAAGAAAAGGAGATGACCAAACTCTTCTTAAAAACTCTCAATCAATTCTACTATGAGAAAATGGTCGGGAATGTGCCCAGAAACTTCACAGAAATGATCAGTATGGGTGTACAGTTGGAAGAGGGAGTCCGCGAAGGACGTTTAGTCAGAGAAACTACTCCCGCCAGCAGTACAAGGAAGTTCGGAAACAACTTTTCAAGAAAGAAAGAACAAGAAGTTGGTATGGTAGCCCGTGGAACACCTCAACAGGATCACCCAGCCTATCAACACATTGCCGCTATAACACCCGCAACAAATACCACTCAACAACCAAGCTATCAGCAGCATTATCCTCAACAAAATTACCCAGCCTACATTTCCGCCATTACACCCTCTACCAATCTTATCCAACCACAAAATCATCAACCACAATATCCTCAACACCAATACCCACATCAATATTTCCAACAACCATATCAACAGCCGTATAGGCAACCATATCAACAACCATATCAACAGCCGTATCAACAACCATATCAACAACAACCTCAGCGACAACAACAAACTCGGGCAACAAGCTCCCAGAATACAGTTTGATCCAATCCCCATCACATATGAGCAGTTACTCCCAGCTTTGCTCAGGAAAGAGCTAGTCCAGACCAGACCACCTCCAGCGGTCCCAGAGAAGTTGCACCCATGGTACAAACATGACCGATTCTACGCCTTTCATCAGGGTGCCCCAGGTCACAGCACCGAAGATTGTTATAGTCTAAAGAAAGCAGTCCAAGACCTCATCAGAGACAAGAAAATAAACTTCACCGATCTAAATCCAAATGTTCAGACCAATCCATTGCCAAATCACGGTGCCGCACCTGTCAACATGATCGATGACGGCCGAAAGACTCACCGCATTCTCGATGTACAACACATCCGAACTCCATTGGTCCCTCTACATACTAAGTTATGCGAAATAGCTCTCTTTACATGCGATCATACAGCCTGCAAGGTGTGCTCTACAGATCCAAGGGGTTGTCAGAAAGTAAAGGACGACATTCAAAGACTATTGAACCAAGGGGAACTTGTGGTCGAAAAGAAATGTGACGATGTATGTGCTGCAACTTCTGAAGAGCCTGTGGAAATTTTCTTTGACAGTCGAAAATCGGCTGATGCTCCTCTAGTGATATGTCTGCCAGGCCCTATACCGTACACTTCAGAAAAAGCCATCCCTTACAAATATAATGCCACTATAATTGAAGATGGACGCGAAGTTCCCATACCGCCTTTACCTTCTGTGGTTAACATTACTGAAGAAAGCAGAGTGTTGAGGAATGGGCGTGTTATTCGCACTTTGTTCCAAAAGAAAACAAGTGCTTCGGTAATTGAGCAAATACAAGCTAGAGACTCCAGCACAACCAAAGATGCAGGCCAGACCAGTAAAACCAATACCAATGTTGACTTTGAGGAGTTACTACAATTGATAAAGAAAAGTGAGTACAAGGTGATCGACCAATTGATGCAGACCCCCTCAAAGATATCCATCCTGTCTTTATTGTTGAATTCCGAGGCCCACAGAAATGCCTTGATGAAGGTCCTAAACCAAGCCTTTGTAAATCATGACATCACTATTGGGCAATTTGATGGAGTAGTGGGAAATATCACTGCATGCAACAACCTGAGCTTCAGTGATGAAGAGCTTCCCGAGGAAGGAAGGAACCACAACATGGCGCTGCATATATCTATGAATTGCAATACTGATGCACTATCAAATGTGCTGGTGGATACTGGGTCGTCCTTGAACGTGATGGCCAAAACAGCTTACAATCAACTTTCTTTCGAAAGCGCACCTTTAAAACGAAGCAATGTGAGGGTGAGGGCTTTCGATGGTTCAAGGAAGAATGTCCTTGGAGAAGTGGATCTACCTATTACAATTGGGCCGCATATCTTCTAGATTACCTTTCAAGTAATGGATATACAAGCATCATACAGTTGCCTGCTGGGCCGACCCTGGATTCATGAAGCAGGGGCAGTAACTTCTACGCTGCATCAGAAGCTAAAGTTTGTGAAGAACGGAAAGCTGGTGACCGTGGGAGGAGAACAAGCCATGCTAGTAAGCCATTTGTCATCATTCTCATTCATTGGTGCTGATATTGAAGACGGTACGTCTTTCCAAGGACTTTCTATTGAAGACCAAGATGCTAAGAAGAAAGCAACATCCATTTCTTCTTTCAAGGATGCTCAGAAAGTGGTACAAGATGGTGTCTCTACCGGCTGGGGGAAGGTTGTGAATTTGTCAGAAAACAAGCGTCGTGAAGGACTCGGCTTCACTCCGTCAGTAGGGAGTTCCAACAGCAAGCCAATGGGGAATACTTTCTACAGTGCTGGGTTCATCCATGCCTCGTCAGAAGCCAATGCTATCATTGAAGATAATCCAGAAGGAGTGCCACAAAGTTTCGTGACACAAGGAGGGATTAGCCGCAATTGGGTCGCTGTAGATGTTCCTTTTGTTGCTCACTTGTCAAAGTAATGCTTTTGTTTTTTTTTTTTATGCTTTTTCAAAAAAAAATCCTTTCGCCCCGCCCCAAGCGAAAGTGAATCTATCTAGGGCTTTGTTTCAAGAAGTTATCAACAATCAAATAAAAATGTCGTTTTACTTCCGACTTTTTGCTTTATGTTTTTCCTTTTATGCATTTTTTCTGACAAAATGGTAATACAAAAAACAAAAAAAATATACAATCACTTTCGAAAAATCTGCATTTTACTAAAAAATCATCAATCATATTTGCAGATTAAATAAGCCCTTTGAACAACGTAACCCTACGATCTCTCCCAACTTCGAATCCCCTGTGTATGAGGCAGAAGAAGAAGAAGGAGAGATTCCCGATGAAATCTCTCGACTGCTTGAAAAAGAAAGAAAGACCATTCAGCCTCATGAGGAAGCCATAGAGGTAATCAACTTGGGTACGGAAGAAGACAAGAAAGAGATCAAGATTGGGGCATCGCTTGAAGTAAGTGTCAAGAAGCAAGTGGTAGAGCTTCTCAAAGAGTATGTTGATATATTCGCTTGGTCATACAGAGATATGCCGGGTCTGGATACTAATATTGTGGTGCACCGTTTGCCGTTGAAGCCGGAATGCCCGCCAGTTAAGCAAAAATTGAGAAGAACTCACCCTGACATGGCTCTCAAGATCAAAGAAGAGGTGCAGAAACAAATTGATGCAGGCTTCCTCGTTACATCAGAATACCCTCAGTGGCTGGCCAACATAGTACCTGTTCCGAAGAAAGACGGTAAGGTCAGAATGTGTGTTGATTTCCGTGACCTAAACAAAGCCAGTCCGAAGGATGATTTTCCGCTTCCTCACATTGACGTGTTGGTTGATAGTACTGCTAAATCCAAAGTCTTCTCCTTCATGGACGGTTTCTCTGGTTACAATCAGATCAAGATGGCACCCGAAGACGGAGAAAAGACATCTTTCATCACTCCTTGGGGCACCTTCTGTTACAAAGTAATGCCTTTTGGTTTGATAAACGCAGGTGCTACCTACCAGCGGGGTATGACTACTCTTTTCCACGACATGATACACAAAGAAATTGAAGTGTATGTGGATGACATGATCGTCAAGTCCGGCACGGAAGAAGAACACGTCGAGTACTTGCGGAAGATGTTCCAACGGCTGAGAAAGTATCAACTCCACCTCAATCCTAACAAATGCACCTTTGGCGTCAGATCTGGGAAGCTCCTAGGTTTCATCGTCAGTCAGAAAGGTATTGAAGTGGATCCAGACAAGGTCAAAGCCATCAGAGAAATGCCAGCCCCACAAACAGAAAAACAAGTACGAGGGTTTCTTGGACGTTTAAACTACATCTCCAGGTTCATCTCCCATATGACTGCAACATGCGGGCCGATATTCAAATTACTCCGCAAAGATCAAGGAGTCATCTGGATAGAAGACTGCCAGAAAGCCTTCGACAGCATCAAAGAATACCTGCTAAAACCTCCGATTCTTATCCCTCCAGTCGAAGGAAGGCCATTGATCATGTACCTGACTGTGCTAGAACATTCCATGGGTTGTGTGCTCGGACAACAAGATGAAACCGGGAGAAAAGAGCATGCTCTGTGAGTCTCGCTACTCCATGCTCGAGAAGACTTGTTGTGCACTAGCTTGGGCTGCCAAACGCCTCCGTCATTACATGGTTAATCACACTACTTGGTTGATATCTAAAATGGATCCAATCAAGTACATCTTTGAGAAGCCCGCGTTAACAGGGAGGATTGCCCGGTGGCAGATGTTGTTGTCAGAATATGATATCGAATACCTCACTCAAAAGGCGATCAAAGGTAGTATCCTTGCTGATCATTTGGCTCACCAACCAATCGAAGACGATCAACCTATTAAGTTCGACTTTCCCGATGAAGAGTTCATGTATTTAAAGATGAGGGATTGCGACAAACCATTACCTGAAGAAGGTCCGGACCCTGATTCAAGATGGGGTTTGGTGTTCGATGGAGCTGTTAACGTCTACGGTAACGGAATTGGGGCAGTCATTATCACCCCTCGAGATACTCACATCCCTTTCACTTCCAGGTTATTATTCGAGTGCACGAACAACATTGCAGAATATGAAGCATGCATCATGGGTATTGAAGAAGCCATCGACCTGAGGATCAAGAATCTAGACATATATGGAGACTCAGCTCTCGTGATCAACCAAATCAAAGGAGAATGGGAGACTCGCCACCCCGGCTTGATTCCTTACCGAGACTATGCAAGGCGACTTTTGACATTCTTCAATAAGGTTGAGTTACACCACATCCCTCGTGAACAGAACCAGATGGCAGACGCCCTGGCCACTTTATCTTCTATGTACAAAGTGAACCGTCAGAATAATGTGCCATTGGTCAAAATCAGATGTCTCGAAAGACCAGCGTATGTGTTCGCGGCCGAAGAAGCTACTGACGACAAGCCGTGGTTCCATGATATCAAATGTTTTCTCCAAAATCAAGAGTATCCAACCGGAACTTCCAGTAAAGACAAGAAGACTTTGAGAAGATTGTCTGGCAATTTCTTCTTAAATGGTGATGTGTTGTATAAAAGAAACTTCAACATGGTCCTGCTCAGATGCGTGGATAAACGAGAAACAGATTTGTTGATGCACGAAATCCACGAAGGCTCCTTCGGAACTCATGCTAATGGGCACGCAATGGCCCGGAAAATGTTGAGGGCGGGTTATTACTGGATGACGATGGAAGCTGACTGTTACCAGCATGCAAAGAAGTGTCACAAATGTCAAATCTATGCTGATAGGATTCATGTGCCGCCAAATACACTCAATGTGCTTTCTTCCCCATGGCCGTTCTCTATGTGGGGCATTGACATGATCGGAAAGATCGAACCAAAGGCTTCAAACGGGCACCGTTTTATTCTTGTAGCCATTGACTATTTTACCAAGTGGGTCCAAGCAGCGTCCTACGCCAATGTGACCAAACAAGTAGTGGTCAAGTTCATCAAGAATCAAATCATTTGCCGCTACGGTGTCCCTAGCAGGATCATTACAGACAACGGGACAAACCTGAACAACAAAATGATGAAGGAGTTGTGTGATGACTTCAAGATCGAGCATCATAATTTCTCGCCTTACAGACCTCAAATGAACGGCGCTGTCGAAGCCGCAAACAAGAACATCAAGAAGATCGTCCAGAAGATGGTGGTGACATACAAAGATTGGCATGAGATGCTTCCGTTTGCATTGAATGGTTATCGCACTTCCATACGCACATCAACAGGGGCAACCCCTTTCTCCTTGGTATACGGCATGGAGGCGGTTCTCCCGATAGAAGTTGAGATTCAATCAATGAGGGTCTTAATGGAGGCTGAGCTATCAGAGGCTGAATGGTGTAAGGACAGGTTTGACCAATTAAACTTGATCGAAGAGAAACGCATGTCCGCTTTATGTCATGGTCAACTATATCAAAAACGGATGAAACAAGCTTTTGACAAGAAAGTTCATCCCCGCGAATTTCGAGAAGGAGACCTTGTACTCAAGAAGATCCAACCTTTCCAACATGACTCCAGGGGCAAGTGGACGCCTAACTACGAAGGCCCATACGTCGTCAAAAGAGCTTTCTCGGGCGGTGCAATGACCCTTACAACTATGGACGGTGACGAACTTCCACGACCGGTGAACACAGATGCAGTCAAAAAATACTTTGCCTAAAAATAAAGGAAAAGAACAGCTCGGTAAGCCGAAAACCTGAAAGGGCGGCTTAGGCAAAAAGGAGCGTCTCGGTGGACTGAAAACCCGAAAGGGCGGTCCAGGCAAAAATTAGAGACATGAACAAAAAATGATTATCCTGATAGATCGAAAAAACCTGAAAGGGCGATCTATGCAAAAGTCAAGGATCAAAAAGACAAAGTAACTGCATCCGGTCAGGCACAGTCCACTTGGGGCATCTAGTCATCCAAAGACATCTGATTCGAAGCATCTACAAATCAAAGATTCAGAACAGGGGCGTTCAAAGTTGTTAGGGAGAATAGTGGTTATTGTGTTCAATGTACCTCTCCCATATATTTACCATTTTTTAAAATTTTCAAGGATCTGTGGAACCATGCCTTTGGCAGGCCACCACTCAATTCACCAAATTTGAGCCTGTGCCCATTTATATGGAACTCTCATTTTATTCTATTTGCAAAATGTTCAACTATGTTTGATGGCAATACTTGAAGCAAAATAATTTCCAAAAATACAAAACTTTTTACATCTTTTGAAAAGCATGAACAACAAACACATTCCTTTTGAACTCGTAAGCATACAAAACGTACATCGACATCCGCCTCGAGTACGGTTACATTCCGGAAGAGAAACGTGGCTAAGCATTATGGAGAGGACCTCCGCTTCAAAGCAAGATGCAGTCATAACACAAAAACACGAAAAAAAAAACAAAAAGCTCGCTAAGTCGAAAGCCTGAAAAGGCGACTTAGGCGATAGAGAGCGTCCCGATGGACTGAAAACCCGAAAGGGCGGTCCAGGAAAAAATTAGGGGCACAAAAAAAAAAAAAACACTCCCGGTGGACTGAAAACCCGAAAGGGCGGTTCATGCAAAATTAGGGATTTTCAAGAAAAAAAAAACAAAACAAAAAAACAAAGTTATGACTGCGGAAACACGCTAATGGAAGAATACACTACGCTGGTACAAGGAATGGCGACTTCTTCCAAGATTTCTAGGTCGAGAGTGGACTTTCTCCCTAGTAAAAGCACAAGTTACTACTATGCACTGAGCTTACCATGTCAGATGGCTTGACCATGCCCTCAAGAATGCCATATCCAATGAAGATTGCCGAGTGTTGTGCTGCAAAACCACTCCCCTCTCCGAACTTACATGTTTTGTCTCGTTCCATCGAGTCACTTGTCCCATACAGTTATACAATCGTTCAAGTCACATTCATACAATCATACATTCATGCATCTACACACCAATACTTCCATATATTCACACATTCAAGCATACACAACGCACACATACACACACAATATCAATTCACGCATGATTGCATTAGTCGCTCAGAGTCTTGTTTGGTCGTATCTCATCAATTCAATCATCAATTGAGTCAAGAGGTAAGTCCTACATAACGGACAGCTTGAGGTTTATTTGTCTGTCTTTCAAGTGGTAAGTCCTACATAACGGACAGCTTGAGGTTTATTTGTCTGTCTTTCAAGTGGTAAGTCCTACATAACGGATAGCTTGAAGTTTATTTTCATGTCTTTCAAGTGGTAAGTCCTACATAACGGACAGCTTGAGGTTTGTTTGTCTGTCTTTCAAGTGGTAAGTCCTACATAACAGACAGCTTGAGGTTTATTTTTCTGTCTTTGTTCCAAGTGGTAAGTCCTACATAACGGACAGCTTGAAGTTTATTTTCCTGTCTTCCAAGTGGTAAGTCCTACATAACGGACAGCTTGAGGTTTGTTTTTGTCTGTCTTCCAAGTGGTAAGTCCTACATAACGGACAACTTGAGTTTACTTTTCATCTTTCTTTCAAGTAGACAGTCCTAAATAATGGACAGCTTGAGTCAAGTGATAAGTCCCAAACAACGAACAGCTTGAGTTTACTTTTCGTCTTTTCTTTCAAGTGGTAAGTCCTAAACAACGGACAGCTTGAGCTTACCTTTTGTCTAGTTTTAAATGGTCAGTCCCAAACAACGGACTACTTGTGTTTACCTGTCTTTCTTCTCGAGTGTCATCCCCAGTATATCGGATCAATAAGTGTCTCCATTAACCTGTCATTCCAAACCAACACAATGGTACATCACCGTCTTCCCTAGTGAAACTACATTATCCCCAAGCAGAGTCGGATCCCTTTTTCTCCAAAGGAACTTGGGTATCCCGTTGTTATTTCAATCAAGTCACCTTTGTCGTCCTGCATTCATAATTGCATCACATGCATTCATAGCATCTTAGGTCAAAAATGGTGTACTTTGTATTTAAGTCTCTTCGACCCGTCAAATCAAAGATTTCATCTTCAAGTCTCCGGACAAAGAAACTTAAATAGGGGCATCTGTCATACCCCAATTTTTGACCCAAGACTGCACTGACACATGTCCTTTAACCCGACCGGCCTTTGATTTTCAATAAAAAAAATTTCGGCAGGGAGGTATTTTAAAATACCTCATATTTGGTTCTGAGTCGGGCCCTCTTCTCTCACTTTTTATTTATTTATTTATTTAATTTTTTAGTTTCCATCTTTTTATTTAAAATCACTTTAATTAACTTCAAATTCATTTTTTTTATCTTTATCTCATTTTCGTTTTTTATTTTTTTAGTCCTTTTTTATTATGTCCAAGTTTACACAGCAAGAACATTCTGAAGAATGTTCTGCTGAAATTGCAGCAAGATAAGGACAGCTCATTACAGCCTGTCAGATGAAATTCTGTCCCCAAGCAGCTCTATAAATAGCACAAACAGCCAAACAAGAAAGGGGACCAACAATCACAAAATTCTCAAGAACATTCTTGCTCAAAAACTTTCCAACAATTCATCAAGAACAATCACAAAATTTTTCCAACCACATAATCCACAAACAGAATCACAACAACACAAAAAAATCATTCCAAACAAAAACAGAACCGGATTCCACATATATTCATCAAAAACAGTCCGAATCAAGCTAAAAAGTAACAGTCTCTCTTTTTTTTCGTTTCTTTCTCTCTTAACACTCAAAAATGTCGAAACTTTAAAGCTAGATCTAGGCCAAACCGTGACTGTTTTGTGAAAACTAAGGCCGGATATGAGAAGAGGAGAAGGAGAAGAAGAGATTGATATAAAAAAAATTTAAAAAAATAAGTTTAGAGCTCCGGCGCGGTGGCGCCGCCGCCGGAAACTGGCCGGCCGTCGCGCCGGAAACCCCTCTTCTTCTTCTCCGGCCAAACCATTTTTAGAGAGAGGGGAGAGCTTCTCTCTCTTTCTTTTCTGTTTTGTTTCTTTAGAGAGAGAATGGTATGGGAAAAAAATGAAAGAAAACCAACATTTCCCCTTTTATATTAGTGTAACCGGTTCGGTTCTATCCTGAACCGACCTAGGTGAACCGAACCGGTTCCCCCTCCTAAGCCCAATCTCCTTCCTTTTCTCTACAGTTTTATTTTATGCACCCCCAACACTGCTTGCTACACCTCCCTGCTTCTTTGAAAAATCTTTTTCTTTTAGCATGTCAATTTTAACTACTTTCATGCATCTTTTTATTTTTAATTATTTCTGCACTACATTCTATTACTACTATTATTATCATATGCATATTTAAATTTTATTTTTCATACATCTTGATCCAGAGTGCTCTGGTCCTACAATTAACTGTTAATATTATATTTCTGTTTAATTTAATTATTCTCCAGAACAATCTGGTCCTTGCTAATTAAATTAATCCAGAGTGTTCTGGTCCTAAACTAACTGTTTATATTATATTCTTGTTTATTTTATATTTTTCCAGAACAATCTGGTCCTTGTTAATTAAATTAATCCAGAGTGTTCTGGTCCTAAATTAATTGTTAATATTACATTCTGTTTAAATTAAATCAATCCAGAGTGTTCTGGTCCTAAATTAATTGTTAATATTATATTTTGTTTAATATAATCACTCTCCAGAATAATCTGGTCCTAATTAATAATCAAATTAATCCAGAGTTCTCTGGTCCAATATTTATTAGTAATATTGTTCTACCTTTTATTTTATATTTCTCCAGAATATTCTGGTCCGTGTTAAAAAACTTCAGAATTCATTTTAACATCATTTTTCTCATTCTGCTTATATAATCATTCTCCAGAATGTTCTGGTCCCATATATATATAGTACTATTTATTTTGCTAAACTAACAAAAAACCCAAAAACATTTTCTTACAGCACAATATTAAAAAACCCAAAAACATTTTCCTACAAACACAACAGTATCAAAAACAACAAAAACATTTCAAATAGTCAAAAATCACAAAAATACTTTTTCATAATAAACCTTGATTTTTAATCAAGTGACCGTTCCTATTTATTTCCTTTCTTAATCAAATTTCAAAGCAACTTTAATTCTACTTCGAGTCTATTTTCTTCAAACATTAAAAAACACAAACAAGCTTATTTCGCCACTTGGCTTTTTATTTTAAAACCTTCTTCAAAACTAATAAAAAACACCAAAACCAATCAAACATCAATTTCTACCCCGAACTACGAGGTTTTGATCCCTCACGGGTACGTAGGCAAAGGACGCTCGTCCTTTCAAATCAATAAAAAATGTAGATAATAGGCCTTTCTTCATTTTATCTTATTTTTATCATTATTTCTCAATTTCCTTCTTTTTAATAAAATTAAGCAAGTAATAGCAGAAAAAGTAAAAGTAAAGTCAAAAGGTTCTCGTAGAGTACTACAAATATTTAGGGTGCTAATACCTTCCCTAAATATAACTAACCCCCGAACCCAAATCTCTTTCAAACGGGTATTTCGAACTTTTCTTCCCCTTCCCCAAAAAATTAAAAAGTTCAGTCGTGAATAAAAATAGTGAGTCAAAGCCGGTCAAACGGCGATGGTCTCCCAAAAAATGACGCGACAGGTAGGTACAAGCTGTTCTTGTATTTGAACTAGCGGCTCGACCGACGACAAGGATGAAAACAAATTGACAGGTACAAGCTGTTCTTGGATACGAACTAGCCACTTGACCGATAACAAGAGTAAATTGACAAGCACAAGCTGTTCTCTGATGCGAACTAGCCACTTGGCCGATAACAGTAACAAATTGACAGGCACAAGCTGTTCTCGGATGCGAACTAGCCACTTGGCCGTTAACAAAAATGAATTGTACTGTAGAAACAAGTTGAAATTGACATGACATGACTGCAAGATCTTGAAATTGACATGATTGTAGAATTTTGAAATTGACATGAGACTTTGACAGAGATTAACATAGGAATTGAAGATGCAATGTGCATGAATGGCATAACAATTTTATTAGATGCATGAGCATATAAGATGCATGATTATGCATGTATAAATGCTTCGAAATGCATGATGATTGGCGATTTGCAGACATAATTTCGCAGAGACAGACAAAACATTGGAATATTGGGCACGTAATGGCTCGTGCTCTGACATATATTTGCAAAAGCTCCTCTTCTGGGGATGCCGTCGTTTGAAGACACATCAAGACCATTGTTGAGGGCAGGGAACCATATCCCATTCATCGACTTGTAGAAAGTAAAACCTTTTGATGGTACTGCTATTGCTGGACGCTCTACTGTCGAGCACACTTTGGATATCGCATCTGTGGTCAATGCTTTTTGTATGTTTTGTTTGCTTCTTTTTTCTTGTTTTTTTTTCTCTTTTTTTTTTATTGCCCCGTTTTTGCTTGGATCGCCCTTTCGGGTTTTCAATCCACCGGGGAGTAAATTCTTTTCAGATGCCCCTCTTTTGCCTGAATTGCCTTTGAAGGTTGTCAATCCATCGGGGTGCTCATTTTTGCCTAAGCTGCCCTTTCGGGTTTTCAGCTTAGCGAGCTTATTTATTTTGTATTTTTCATTCTGTTTTTTCATTCTTGCCATTGACCACAGACCGTACCAGGGAGAGAGCCTGCTGGCGACTTACATTGAAATGGATGTCAACACATGTTTGTTCATGCATGTTTCGTTTGGATGCGCCTAGTTGCTTAGGTTGGTTTTCAAAATACACATAAAATTTTTCAATTTCAAAGATGTTTGTTTCAGACATTGTCATTATCAAATTGGAAAGAAAACTTTGCATAACACTTTGAAAATAGAATGAAGAAATAGAGTTTCAAGCAAAAGTACAGGCTCAAATCATCGTATAGGAGTAGTAGCCAGCCAAAGGCGTGACCCCACAGATTTACAAAGCTTGGAAAATGGTAATTTCATTGGTTGGTGGTACATTGAACACAGTGATCACTACAGTTCCCAGAAATTTTGAATTCATAGGTACAACAGCTTCAGATGAAAGCGGTCATTTATCAGTTGCTCGTGCCCCAAAGGGATGGTGGTTTACCAGATATAGTCGATTGCCTTTCGTTTCAATCTCATTTTTGCATGAACCCCCCTTTCGGGTTTTCGGCTCATCGAGACGCTCATTTTTGCCTGAGTCACACGTAGTCTCAGCGAGCTTTTTCATATTTACACATTTTTTTTTTGTTTTTGTTTTTTTTTTGTCCCTTATTTTGCCTGGACCGCCCTTTCGGGTTTTCGATCCACCGGGAAGCGCATTTTTGCCTAGGCCGCCCTTTCGGGTTTTCGACCTACCATGCTGTTCTTTTCATATATCTAGGCAAAGTATTTCTTGACTATATCGGCATTCACAGGATTAGGAAGCTCTACACCATCCATGTGTGTAAGAATCAAGGCTCCGCCGGAGAAGGCCTTCTTGACGACATAAGGTCCTTCGTAGTTTGGCGTCCACTTGCCCCTTGGGTCAGGTTGTTGACTTACTTTTCTTTTCAAAACAAGTTCACCCTCCTTGAATTCCCGAGGACGGACTTTCTTGTCAAAAGCAGTTTTCATTCTTGTTTGATATAGTCGCCCACGAGCCAAAGCATCCAGACGTCTTTCCTCAATCAAATTCAACTGATCATACCGACTCTGGCACCATTCAGCCTCAGACAATTTTGCTTCCATGATCACGCGGAGAGACGGGACTTCCACTTCCAAGGGGAGAACTGCTTCCATGCCATATACAAGGGAGAAGGGCGTTGCCCCGGTTGAACTGCGTACCGTAGTGCGATAGCCGTGCAGGGCATACGGCAGCATCTCATGCCAGTCTTTGTATGTAGTTACCATCTTTTGCACAATCTTCTTGATATTCTTGTTGGCGGCCTCAATTGCACCGTTCATCTGAGGCCTATAAGGAGAGGAGTTGTGATGTTCAATCTTGAATTTCTCACACAGGGCTTGCACCATGTCATTATTCAGATTGGTACCGTTGTCAGTGATAATCTTGCTGGGAACACCATATCGATAGATGATATTGTTCTTGATGAACTTAACCACCACTTGCTTGGTTACGTCGGCATAAGACGCGGCTTCGACCCACTTGGTGAAGTAATCGATTGCTACCAAAATGAAACGATGACCATTCGAAGCCTTTGGTTCAATCCTTCCAATCATGTCGATGCCCCACATAGAGAAAGGCCACGGAGAGGAGATGACGTTGAGGGCATGCGGAGGCACATGAATCTTATCAGCATAGATTTGACATTTGTGACATTTCCTGGCATATTGGTAGCAATCGTGTTCCATAGACATCCAATAATAGCCAGCTCTCAACAATTTCCTAGACATGGTATGCCCCGAAGCATGGGTCCCGAAAGTGCCATCGTGTACGTCGTGCATCAGTTCTCTGCTTCATGCTCATCAACACATCTTAACAATATCATGTCGAAATTCCTCTTGTATAGAACATCCCCATCCAACATGAACTTGCTAGCCAACCTGCGCAAAGTTTTCTTGTCTTTATTGGAAGCATTCGGCGGGTACTCGCGGCTTTGCAAAAACTGCTTGATATCACAATACCAGGGTTTGTTGTCAACTATATCCGCATTTGTTTGAATGGTCACATCATTAATGACGAACACATGGGAAGGCCGGTCAAGGCGCTGCACTTTGATTGCTGGTACATGGAATGATTCACTTGAAACATGGAGGATAAAGTGGCAAGAGTGTCGGCCATCTGATTTTCCTCACGGGGAATGTGGTGTAATTTAACTTTTGTAAAGTACGTCAGCAGACGCCTCGCGTAGTCACGGTAAGGGATCAGATTGGCATGATGAGTCTCCCATTCTCCCTTTATCTGGTTAATCACAAGCGCAGAATCTCCATAGATGTCGAGGTGCTTGATTCTCATGTCAATTGCTTACTCGATTCCCAAGATACATGCTTCATATTCAGCCATGTTGTTTGTGCATTCAAATACAATCCGGGCGGTAAAAGGAATGTGATGCCCCTGCGGAGATACAATCACTGCCCCAATTCCTTTGCCATAAGCATTAACGGCGCCGTCGAAGACCAATCCCCACTTGCTATCGGGGTCCGGGCCTTCACCAATCAACGGTTCTTCACAGTCTCTTGACTTCAAATACATGACCTCTTCGTCGGGGAAATCGAACTTGATGGGCTGATAGTCGTCGAGTGGTTGGTAAGCAAGGTGATCAGCTATAACACTTCCTCTAACGGCTTTCTGAGCTTTGAACACAATATCATATTCAGACAGCAGCATCTGCCAACGCGCAATCTTTCCAGTGACTGCAGGCTTCTCAAAGATATATTTAATCGGGTCCATCCTGGATATCAGCCAAGTTGTATGGTTCATCAAGTAATGGCGCAGGCGTTTGGCAGCCCAGGCCAAAGCACAACAAGTCTTTTCAAGCATCGTATACCGAGTCTCACAGTCAGTGAATTTCTTGCTCAGATAGTAGATAGCATGTTCTTTCTTTCCGGTCTCGTCCTGCTGACCGAGCACACATCCCATGGATTCATCTAACACTGATAGATACATAATCAAGGGCCTTCCTTCCACCGGTGGGACAAGGATAAGTGGCTCTAGCAAATAGTTCTTGATGTTGTCAAAAGCTTCTTGGCATTCCTCGTTCCACACAATGGGTTGATTCTTCCTGAGCAGCTTGAAGATTGGTCCGCAGGTCGCGGTCATGTGAGACATGAACCGGGAGATATAGTTCAGACGTCCGAGGAACCCTGTAACTTGCTTCTCGGTCTGCGGGGCCGGCATTTCACGGATTGCTCGGACTTTGTCAGGATCTACTTCAATGCCTCTTTGACTGACAATGAACCCTAGCAGCTTTCCTGATCTGACACCGAACGTACACTTGTTGGGATTTAGTCGAAGCTTGTACTTTCTCAATCTTTCAAACATTTTTGCCAAATATTCAACATGTTGCTCTTCATCGCTTGACTTGACAATCATGTCGTCCACATACACGTCGACTTCTTTGTGAATTATGTCGTGGAACAACGTGGTCATCCCCCTCTGATAGGTGACACCAGCATTTATCAGACCGAACGGCATTGCTTTGCAACAGAAAGTTCCCCACGGAGTGATGAACGATGTCTTTTCTCTGTCTTTGGGTGACATCTTGATTTGATTGTATCCCGAGAATCCATCCATGAAGGAGAACACTTTGCACTGAGCGGTATTGTCAACAAGCACGTCAATGTGCGGCAGCGGAAAATTGTCCTTCAGACTGGCTTTATTCAAATCCCTGTAATCAACACACATCCTAACTTTGCCGTCCTTCTTTGGTACAGGCACAATATTAGCAACCCACTCGGGATACTCAACTGTCATGAGGAAACCTGCATCAATCTGCTTCTGCACCTCACCCTTAATCTTGAGAGCCATGTCAGGACGGGTCCTTCTCAGCTTTTGCCTAACAGGGGGACATTCTGGCTTCGTTGGTATCCGGTGTTCTACAATCTGGGGATCCAAACCCGGCATATCTTCATACGACCATGCGAAAATATCTAAATACTCTCAGAGAAGTTGGAAGATCCTCTTTTTAACCCCCTCTTCCAGTGCAGCACCCACCTTGGTCTCTCGCTTATGGTCTTCGGTACCCAAGTTAATCAACTCAATCTCTTCCTGGTGAGGCTGAATGGCTTTCTCCTCTTGTTCAAGTAGTCGAGTGATCTCATCTGGTATATCATCATCCTCCTCATCTTCGGCCTTGAACACCGGAAATTCAAAAGTTGGGGGAACCGTAGGGTCATTGTGTCCAACGGGTTTATTGTGGTTCAATCTACATGATTATGGTTGGATGATTTTTAGAAAAGATTTTTCATGCAGATCTTTGAAATTAATAAGAAAATACAGATGTTTTGGTTTTTTCTGGCATTACCATCATTTCCAAGGGAAAAAGCATTAAGAAAAACAACAGTCGTGAAAGAAACGACAACTTTCATTAATAATGGCAATGCCGAAACAAACATGCCCTTACAAAAAAATCATTTTCGCTTTGGGCGGAGCGAAAAGATGGTTATTTTGAAAAACAAAGACCTAAGCAACAAGACACATTACTCGGAATCACGCATGATTAACGGGATGTCAACGACATTCCAATTCTTTGCAGTGCCTCCTGGTACAACGAACACTGGCCTAGAACCACTCCCAGTAGCACCCTCGGTAATTGCATTGGTGAACCCTGCACTGTAGAATGTCCCCGTATATGCTTCTGATGTTGGGGAGAACCCAAGGCCTTCTTTGTGCTTATTCTCGAGTAGCTGTATTAACTGGCCCCAACCGGCAGCCTGTCCTTTCTGAACAGCCCTTTGTGCGTCCTTCAAAGAAGCCATAGCGGCACCGACCTTCTTGGGCTCCGTACCTTCAATAGTCAAGCCTTGAAATGCAGTCCCTTCAGCCGATCCTGCTTCAATATAAGAGAATGATGACAATTGACTGACCAAGTATGCTTCTTCTCCATGTACAGTAACAAGCTTACCATTCCTTACAAATTTCAGCTTTTGATGAAGAGTGGAGGTAACCGCGCCGGCCTCATGTATCCACGGCCTTCCCAGAAGACAACTGTAGGAAGCGTCAATGTCCATGACCTGGAATGTGATCAGGAAAGTTTCAGGGCCAATGGTCATAGGAAGATCCACTTCACCGAGAACGTTCTTGCGTGATCCGTCAAAGGCCTTGACTAGAAAAGTACTTCTCCTCAGAGGGGCTCCTTGGTAGCTTAGTTGGTCCAGAGTTGATTTGGGCATTACATTCAGAGACGAGCCGGTATCCACCAACACATTGGACAGCATGTCAGTTTTGCAATTCATGGAGATGTGTAGGGCCAAATTGTGGTGCTTCCCTGCTTCCGGAAGCTCGTCTTCACCAAACCAGAGGTTGCTACAAGCAGTGATATTCCCCACTATACCACCAAACTGATCTTCTGTGACCTCGTGGTCGACATACGCCTGCTCTAACACTTTCAACAAGATATTCCTGTGGGTTTCAGAGCTCAGGAGCAAGGATAAGATAGATATCTTTGACGGGGTTTGCAACAAATGATCCACGATCTTGTAATCACTCTTCTTGATTATCTTCAAAATTTCGTCCAAATTGGAATCTTCAATAGACTGACCTGGTCGGCTAGCACCTTTAGCACCAGGAGGAACTGGAAGTGGAGTTGTTTTGTCAACCGGAGTCGTGGTGGGTGCGGCTGTCTTCCTTTGGAACAAAGGCGGACGGACCTTACCGCTTCTCAGAGTCGTCGTCTCTTCAGCGATGTTGCTTACTGCAGCCGGGGATACCAGAGGCACTTCTACCCCGTTCTCGATCATAGTTGCATTGTACTTGTAAGGAACGGCTTTTGTGGAAGCAAAAGGCACTGGCCCAGGTAGCCTTATCACTAGAGGTTCAACATTCTCTTTCGGAGGCGCGCTCCTAATGGGAGTATCATGAAAGACTGGCATAATCACACAAATGTCGCTGGCTGTCAAATAGTTATCATTCATCAGGCTCTGGATGTCGTTCTGCACTACGTCACAGTCCATGGGATTCTGAAGACATTCATTACAGGCGGCATGGTCATGGTTAAACAAAGAAGCTTGGCACAACTTGACATGCAGTGGCACTAGAGGAGTCGCAACATTACGAACATTAAGGCGGGGAGTTTCTTCATATGCTTCAATCATGTTCACGGCAGCATGATTTGGGAGCGGATTATCGAGCACATGCGGGACATTGTTCTCGAAAGACAACTTTCCTTGGTCTATCAGTTTCTTCACAATATACTTCAAAGCGTAACATCCTTCCACGTCGTGGCCTAAAGCGCCTTGATGAAAATCGCACCTGAGGTCTGAACGAAACCGAGGAGGTAATGGGTTGGGCGGAGGCTTGCCGGGTCTGGTTGTGCAGTACCCTTTGTGCAGCAGAGTAGGAAGCAATTCAGCATAAAGCATTGGTATCGGAGGGAAAGATGGTCTGGCCTGAAGACCTTGTTGCTGTTGTGGTTGTTGTTGAACCAGTGGCTGTTGTTGCATTTGCTGAGCGATAGCGTTGACGGGGACCTGAGGCTGGCCCTGTGGCAGAGGATAATGATGGTAAAATGGCGGAAAGAATGGATGTTGGGCGAATTGCATGTATTGATATGGCAGAGGTAATCGAGTAGCGTTGATGGGAGCAACGGCGGCCACGGACTGATTGGTCTCGGTAGATACCATCCCAACTTCTGACTCCTTCTTCTTGTGATGGCCATTGCCATACTTCTTTGGTGCATTCGAGGACTCACCTTTTTCGAACACAATGATGCCTTCTCTGACAGCTTCTTCTAGGCGGGTTCCCATGGTGACCATCTCGGAGAAGTTACTCGGAGCGGCAATGATCATCCTTTCAACATAGTCTTTTTTTCAGCGTCTTCAGGAATGTCTGAGTCATTTCCTCTTCATCTAGAGCAGGGGTGATACGGGCGGCTGCCCCTCTCCACCTTTGTGCATACTCACGGAAACTTTCATCTTTCTTCTGAGAGAGGGACCTGAGAAATTCCCTGTTTGGCTTCAATCTGGTGTTAAACCCGTAGTGACTCTTGAAAGCGGCAGCCAAATCATCGAAGGTACGAATGTCATCTTTACTCAGACCAGTATACCATTCTGCAGCGTCTTCCATCAAGCTGTCCTGGAAAGAATGGATCATGAGCGAATCATTGTCCGAGTAGTTAGCCATCTTCCGGACGTATTTGATGATATGATTCTGAGGGCAAGTCAGTCCATTGTATCGGTCGAATTCTGGGACTTTGAACTTTTTAGGGACATCTACCCTTGGTACTAGACAGAGATCGTGAGTATTGACGAGGTCGCCACTTCCGCAGTTGGCTTTGATTTCACGACGGAGTTCTCTAGCAAGCTCCTCCATTCTTTCTTCCATAGTTCCGGTCATGGGCGACTCCCCCCGGTGGGTATTGGTACCGGTGTTGATGTCTTGAGGCATAGAATGTACGATTGGGTCAGTGAAGACCGTTGACTGAGGCAAAGTAGTGCGGAGAGAAACATGCCCTGGGACGGGGATTTGGTTACTATTGGCAGCACCAGAAGTGCCGGCTCCTGAAAGACCGGCTGCGGTACCGGGTGCGTAGTAGGGTGGGAGTCCATAAGGGTATCCCCTCGGCATAGCAAAGCGGTCATCGAGAGATGCTGTTGGAATTGGCTCAGTGGTTTCTGGAGCAGACGAGGCTGGTTGTTCCTGGGCAGCCAACAGAGCAGTCATAACATCGTGAGCTTTAACTAGCTCTTCCCTTAGGGATGCCAATTCGGTACGGAGCTGTGCGTTTTCTTCCTCCATGGCTACCTGATTCCTCCTCCTGTATTGTCTAGTCTGATGTACTCTGGTAGGTTGATCGGTCTTTCGAGCACGAGCCACTTTTCACACTGCGGCAGAAGAACCAGGAGGCAATGAGCACTTGGAAGTTTTTCGTGACTGATGAATGATGCATATGATGCATGATATGTACAAATGCAGATGCAAAAATGACTCTTTTTGGTTATCGAAAGGATCTCTTAGACAAATTAGAAATTTTGTAAACATTTTTAGGAACGAATGAAGAGACTAGAAAGCTGTAGAGATAAATCTTTCGAAATATTGAGCCAAAGGGAGTGGGCCCTAAAACATAATACAAACATCATAATCATCTAAGCCTATGGAGTGACAAGGTACTCCTCAGAATCAAACTCTGGAACCGAACTGCAGTATCTGGCATAGAATTCTCGACGACCTCTAGCTCTCTTGGAATCTCTCATAAGCAACTTATCTTTTTCCTCAAGTTCTTTCCTAGCCTTGGCTAGCTCTTTTTTCAACATTCGATTCTCATGATCCTTCTGCTCATCTCTACCATCCAAAGTCAAAATCAAGTTCTCAGCTTCATTGTATCGGGCTTTCCACACCCGTTTCTCCTGACTCTCCATAGCTAGATGATCCTGATACATCTCCTGGGTTGCAGGAAGCAAAGGTAATGGCCTAGACGGAACAGACGCGGACACATGTCTCATAGCGGGATAAGGCATGCCGATCTCTTCGGCTCGATCTATCACCCACTGAGTATAAGCCTCATGAGCTATACCGGATCTCACACCTAAATGCTTCACATCTTTCCTTCGAACCTTAGACCAAGCATTTGTAAAAGCTTTCCTTTGCCCGGTGGGGGCATTGGAATAGTAAAAGAACTCTTGGGATGTAGCAAGATTGATGGGCTTTGCTCTCATAGGGAAGCCGAACTGTCTCATGGCTAACTCAGGATTGTAGTTGATTCCTCCCCGGGTACCGAGAAGAGGTACATTGAGGAAATCTCTGCAACCAGTAATAATCTCCTTGACTCGAGCTGCCAGAGTAATCCAAACCACCTCATCGGGAGTGAGAGCCATAATCCGCTGCGAATAAGACCAATTCTCCGAGTTGGCATGGAAAGAGCTTGGAAGGTGATAAATAAACCACCTATATAGGAGAGGCACACAACAAAGAATGTATCCACGACCTTTGAGGGTCCGATCATGAATGGCGTGGTACGTGTCAGCTAACAAAGTGGGAACCGGGTTCTTGGAATGAAAAATCTCAATAGCATTCATGTCCACGAAGTTGTCGAGATTCGGGAAGAGAATGAGCCCGTAGATAAGTAGTGCAAGAATAGCCTCAAGAGTGTCCTGACAAGTAGATTCGAGATTAGCCCGCTCAAGTAAGTACTTCGAAGTGAAACCCTGAATGTGAGATTTAGTAACGAGATTCTTGGACACATCGGAAGTCTTGAGATAAAGATCTTTAGCAATCACCAAAGGAGTAATAGGAGCTCCGGGGCCCGTGAAAGGTGTCCTCTCGGCTATAGGTAAACCCAATAAACCAGAATAAGCCTCAAGTGTAGGAACCAACTGGAAATCCGGGAAAGTGAAACAACGGAAGGAAGGATCATAGAATTGCACCAGAGTGTGCACCAATTTCTCTTCCACATTAGTCCGGAGAATAGAAAGCAAACCACTGTATCGGAGACGAAACCCAGTCGGATTCTTGACCTTGAGTGCCAACTCCCTTAGGCTAACCAAATCGACTTCCTTGAATTTGTAAGACTTAGTCCTCTTCATACCTGGAATGTTTACAAAGTTTTTAATTTGTTTAGGCCTTTCGATAAATGCATGAGAAAAAAGGTTTATGCATGAATGCATGTATGCATGATTTTGACTACAAAGAGAGTACGGTGAGTTAAGGTTGCAAGTGGACACGGTGTCCGGTGAAACTAGAGTTTTGGTAGTAGTAACCATGGTTCTAATAAGGTTCCCAAACTGCAACCTCTCTTACGCATATCATAGCAGCACAGGGCGACGCCCGTTCCATGATTATTTGTAAGAAGGTCTAGTTTGAGTGTAGTATCGCGTGAGGACTAAATTTCGAGACAACGCTCGGTTTAGCCACCGCACTACGTCCTAAACAAAGGCCAAAGATGGGTTCGGTAATGTCATACCCTCATTTTGGACCTAAAAATACTTGTTTGAATCTCCTTTCTATTCCCAATACTTTTTCAATTTACTGTGTATTGCTCTGCAATTTACCGCTGTGCTTCAGCTGCATACATTACTGCTTCAGTCTTTTAAATTTTTGCATAAAATCATACAAAAGGGTATTTTGGTCATTTCCTACAAAGGAACCCATTTTCAGTCCCTACAATTTGTCCCTGAATCTTTTCAATCTGTTTGCATGAATCATTTGTCAAATTCTGTTTAAAAATCATCTTAGTCGGCATCTGAGTCAGTTTGGATCAGTTTTAGTCGTTTTTAGGCTCCAAGGGCATTTTAGTCTTTTCACATTGTTCAAATTTTGGGCAGAGAGGTATTTTAAAATACCTCATTTAGGTAGTTTGTTCGTTTTAGTCCATTTTGTCAATTTTAACTGTTTCTCTTTACGTTGCAGTCAGTTTAAGTTTTAACCAATTTTATTTTTGCATTTTAGTCCAAACATTTTTTAGAAATTGCAATTCAGTCCAAATATTATGTTTTTTTGCAAATTAGTCCCAATTCTTTTAGAAGCAGTCAAATTCTTTAATTCTTTTAAAAACAGTCCAATTTTTTTATAAATTGCAAAAAAGCCCTGTTCTTTTCAAATTTGCAGATTGGTCCAAAATGTCACGCAAGCCAACTCAGTCCACATGTCACATTTCAATTGGTCCAGCAGCCACTTGTCAGCATATATAAGGCCACGCGTGTCAGAAGAATCAACAGAATGACGCCACATCACAAACAGAATAATTTTTCTCTCTCTGATTCAGTTAGATCAAAATTGCAATCAATCCAGAAAATCAGAAGAACACAAAGGAGTTTTCACAAACCCTAACTGTTTCTTGCAAGCAATTCAAGGTGAATCAATGGAGTTTTCGCAACTGCTCTCAGAGATTCACCAGAACCTTCATCACTGAGCAGCGAGCTTCTGCAATTCAAGCAATTCAAGATCCGTAGCACAAGGCCACAAACCCTAAACGCGATCACAGAAGCTACTGAGAAGAAGAAGAAAGGGAAATTTCACAGGATCCGAACCAGTTAAGAGAAAAAGAAGAGAATTACCGGTTTATTTCCAAATTCAAACCAAGAAATCAACGAAACAGAATCAAGATTCAAAGTTTTCCGAAGATTTCGACTCAAATCTCCGTTTAAAATTCAGGTAATACTCGAACTTCATCTTCTTCGTGTTGAAAAGCATCAATAGGTCTTAACCGGTGTAAATCAATGAGGTTTCAAAACGTTTCATTCAGAAAAGGGGTGAAACCCTAACAAACTTTAAAAAGGACGTGAAAACTTCAAGATTCACAACGGAACCAAACCGGAGTGGATCTACGAAGCATCACGAAGTTTCGATGCAAAAAACGAAAGAACAAAAGTCCAAAAACGTAAGAAATCTCAAGATTTACACCGATTACTTGTTCGTATGGAATTTCGTATGGTAGATTCATGTTTAGGATAGAGAATTGAACCAATTGAAGCATGTTCGAACGAGTTTAGGATTAGATTCATTGGTTTAGGTCTAGGGTTTCAGAGAGAGCGGCGAGAGAGAAGGAGGAAGAAAGAGAAACGAAGGGAAAAGTGAATGAACCGGGTCGTGGAGTCCTTATATAGGCGAGTGGATCGGGTCGGTTCAGACCCGATCCATTTCTCATGTGTTCTAGGTCGTTAGATCATAGGTTGGGGCATCCGAATCAATTCAACGCCTCTGAGGCATTCTGGAGATCCGGATCCACCAACCACGTGGGTGTGGGCCGGGTATCGTTGTGCTTTTTGGCTTTCTTTCAGTTTTTTTGAATTTTCTTGCTATATACACCTTTAATTCTTGTTATTTGAACCCCTATGCATGCCAAAATTTCTTGCAAAATTCCTGGAAAATTATAGTGTGTTCTTGATATATTTTTGATTGTTTTGGTGATATTTCCACACATGTAAAGCTGATAAAAAATATGTGCTAATTTCTTCTATGGTTTTGAGTGCTAGGTGTGTTTGTGAGAGTTTCTTGCATAATTTTAGATCCAATTTTTGCCACATGATGTCGATATTGGATACCTGATTTTGTGATGTGTTTGGTTCTGAGTTCATTGCTTAATTGATTATTTCCAAATTCTTTTTTTTGCAAACTTAGTGTTAATTCCTTGTGTTTTTTGCAAATGTAGTTGTTAATTTCCAAATCTTTGCAAATTTAGTGGTAATTACTTGTCTTACAAGCTTAACTGTTGAGTTTCCAATTTCTTGCAAATTTAGAAATAATTTCTTGTTTTACAAATTCAATAGTTAGTTTCTTGTTTTGCAAGTAGTGTGAATTTTTGTTTGGAAATAAGGTGTGAAATATGCATAAAATGTGTGTGTGCTAAATATGAATGCATGGCTTGTAATTTCCTCATAATTCTTGAAATATTTCCCTCGAAAATGCTGTTTTGGTGGGGATTATAGGTCATGGGATTTGGTCTAAGTTTTAGGCTTTTGTTTTATGTCGTTTGCACTACTTTTGGCACTTGTTCCTCTTGCACTTTGCTTAATACTCTTTGTTATGATCCTTTCATCTACCATGCATTGCTACTCATGCTATCATTCCTCTATTCGCCACTAACCATTTCATTTCATGTCTTATTCATATTGCAAGCATCGCATTATTTCCATCATTTTCTTCCTTTTAACCATTTTGTGTAGGTTTCCATTAATTCATGTAATCTTTTAGGTTAGTTTTTAGTTTTCTGTAATTTCATGCAAGACTATAGAATGTAAATTAGGACCCGATGTAAAGGACTATGGACTATGATGATGTACACCGACACATGCACCGACACACGCACACACGTTGTATGTTTATCGTTTAGGTGTATGTTTAGGATGCGCGATACTTAGAGAAAATAAATCCTTTAAAAAAAAAAAAACAAACAACTTCCATCACTTCAAATATTTTCCAAATAAACCTTGGAGTCAAAACTCCAAAGGATTTTTCCTTTATTTTCTTAATCAAATCAAAATGCAATTAATTTCCAAACTTTAACTGTTTTCATTAACAATTGAACCAACCAAATGCTTTCTTTTTCTTTTCAATTCTAATGCTTATACGGCCTCTTTCCTTTCTTCAAAATCTTTTTCAAACTTAAAAAACAAATTAAACCCACAAAAACATTTTGGAAGAGAACTACATGGAATTTTGATCCCTTAAAAGGGTATGTAGGCAAGAGACTCAAAATCTCTCCAAGTCCAATAAAATAAAATCCAATCTTCATTCTCTCATTCTTAAAATCAATCTCCTTTACAAATAGCAATAAAAGCAAAGCGTATACGTAAAGCATAGTAAAACGGTTCCTATAGGATACTATAGTCATTGCGGGTGCCTAACACCTTCCCGTAGTGAAATCAGCCCCGAACTTAGAATTTCTAAGGTTTTTTCTCGATTTTACCTTCCCCCAAAAAAAATAGAGATATCAACGATTGAAAGGTTCAAATCCAATTAATGATTTGACACCCGAAAATCGCGATAACAGAAATGGCGACTTCACTGGGGACTTAGGGCTACACCTAGTTTTACACGCTTTATGTTTATGCTTTGCTTTATTGTTACATGTAAAATTTTCTTGTGTACGTGTGGGGTGAGAATATCAAAAGCCCTATACCCGGGCTAAGTGAACTTAAGATTAGGAAGAGATATAATCGACAATCCATTCCGGGGGTTGCCTCGTGCATTGGATTACGCGATCAATCTCACATAGCTGAGGCATTTTGGAGGTGATGTTGTCGGCGTGTGTTGTCATGCTTAGGCACTTTACTTCCAATTGACCGATGAAGGCTATGGACCGTAGTTACCAAACCCATCTTTGGCCTTTCTTAGGACGTAGTGCGGTGGCTAAACCGAGCGTTGTCTCGAAATTTAGTCGTCACGCGATACTACACCCAAACTAAACCTTCTTACGGATAATCATGGACAGGCGTTGCTTTGTACTACCATGATATGCGCAAGAGAGGTTGTGGTTTGGGGACCTTTATAGAACCTTGGTTACTACTATCAAAGCCTTAGCTTCACCGGACACCGTGTCCACTTGTTACTTTAGCCCACATTGCTTCCTTTGTTAAAATAAAACCATGCATACATGCATTCATGCATAAACCTTTTTACATGCATTTATCAAAGGGTATAGACAAACTAAAATTCTTTGCAAATATAACCAGGCATGAAGAGGACTAAGTCTTACAAGTTCAAAGAAGTTGATTTGGCTAGCCTAAGGGAGTTGGCACTTAAGGTTAAGAATCCGACTGGGTTTCGTCTCCGATACGGTGGCTTGCTTGGTATTCTTCGGACTAATGTAGAAGAGAAGCTGGTGCACACTCTGGTGCAATTCTATGACCCAGTTTTCCGTTGCTTCACTTTCCCGGATTTTCAGTTGGTTCCTACACTCGAGGCTTATTCTTGCTTATTGGGTTTACCTATAGCCGAGAGGTTACCTTTCACAGGCCCAAGATCTTTTCTTACTCCTCTGGTTATTGCTAAGGATCTTTATCTCAAGACTTCCGATGTGTCTAAGAATCTCGTTACCAAGTCTCACATTCAGGGTTTCACTTCAAAGTACCTACTTGAGCGGGCTAATCTTGAATCTACTTGTTTGGACACTCTTGAGGCTATTCTTGCACTACTCATCTACAGGCTTGTTCTTTTTCCGAATCTCGACAACTTCGTGGACATGAATGCTATTGAGATCTTCCATTCCAGGAATCCGGTTCCTACTTTGTTAGCTGACACATACCATGCCATCCATGATCGGACTCTCAAGGGCCGTGGATTTATTCTTTGCTGCATACCTCTTCTTTATAGGTGGTTTATTTCTCACCTCCCGAGTTCTTTCCATGCCAACATGGAGAATTGGTCTTATTCGCAGCGGATTATGGCTCTTACTCCCGATGAGGTGGTTTGGATCACTCCAGCAGCTCGAGTCAAGGAGATTATCACTGGTTGTGGAGATTTCCTCAATGTACCTCTTCTCGGTACCCGGGGAGGAATCAACTACAACCCCGAGTTAGCCATGAGACAGTTTGGTTTTCCTATGAGGGCGAAGCCCATTAACCTTGCTACATCTCAGGAGTTCTTTTACTATTCCAATGTCCCTGCCGGGCAAAGGAAAGCTTTTACAGATGCTTGGTCTAAGATTCGTAGGAAGGATGTGAAACATTTGGGTGTGAGATCTGGTATTGCTCATGAAGCCTACACTCAGTGGGTGATAGACCGAGCTGAGGAGATTGGCATGCCTTACCCTGCTATGAGGCATGTATCTGCATCTACTCCGTCTAGACCATTACCATTGCTTCCCGCGACTCGGGAGATGTATCAGGAGCATCTAGCTATGGAGAGTGAGGAGAAGCGAGCATGGAAAGCCCGCTACAGTGAGGCTGAGAACTTGATCATGACTTTGGATGGCAGAGACGAGCAGAAGGATCATGAAAACCGGATGCTGAAGAAGGAACTAGCCAGAGTTAGGAAGGAGCTTGAGGAGAAGGATGAGCTATTGTGGGGAGACTCCCGGAGAGTCAGAGGTCGTCGAGATTTCTTTGCCAGTTATTGTGGTTCAGCTTCAGACTCCGATTCCGAATACTACCCAGTCACTCCTTAGTTCTGGATGATAGGATTGCTATTGGTTATGTTGTTTGTTTAGCTTATGTTTCAGAAGCCTACTCCCTTGGCTCAATGTATCAAAACAACTTGCTTTGAATAATTTGATAGTCCAATAATGTTTGCAAAGAATTCTAATTTGTCTGAAAAACCCTTTGGTAATAAAAAGAGTCATTTTTGCATCCGCATTTGCATATCATGCATCATATGCATCATTCATCGGTCACAAAAAACTTCCAAGTGCTCATTGCCTCCTGGTTCTTCTGCCGCAGTGTGAAAAGTGGCTCGTGCTCGAAGGACCGATCAACCTACCAGAGTACATCAGACCAGACAATACAGAAGGAGGAATCAAGTAGCTATGGAAGAAGAGAATGCACAGCTCCGCACTGAATTAGCTTATGTGAGAGAAGAGTTAGCTAAAGCTCTCGACGCCATGACTGCTCTGATGGCCGCTCAAGAGCAACCAACCTCGTCTGCTCCAGAGACCACTGAGGCGATCCCAACGTCATCTCTCGATAACCGCTTCGCCATGCCAAGGGGATACCCGTACGGGCTCCCAGTCTTCTTTGCTCCAGATCCCACAGCAGGTGCTTCCAGTGCTGCCAACAGTAACCAAATCCCCGTCTCAGGGCAAACATCTCTTCATACTACCTTGCCTCAGTCAACGGTCTTCACCGACCCGATTGTGCACTCTACGCCACAGGGCGCCAATGCTAATGATTGCCGTGGAAAGACTCCTGTATTGGGAACTATGGAAGAAAAAATGGAGGAGCTTGCCAGAGAACTCCGTCGCGAGATTAAGGCCAACCGCGGGAGCAGTGACCTCGTCAGAACCCACGATCTTTGTTTGGTGCCGAGGGTGGATGTTCCCAAGAAGTTCAAGGTCCCAGAATTCGACCGCTACAATGGGTTGACTTGCCCCCAGAACCACATCATCAAGTACGTCCAGAAGATGGCTAACCATGCAGACAATGATTCACTTATGATCCATTGCTTCCAGGACAGTCTGATGGAAGATGCCGCTGAGTGGTATACCGGCTTGAGCAAGGATGATATCCGTACTTTTGATGATCTGGCTACTACTTTTAAGAGCCACTATGGATTCAACACCAGGCTCAAGCCGAATAGAGAATTCCTCCGATCTCTTTCTCAGAAAAAGGACGAAAGCTTTCGCGAATACGCACAAAGGTGGAGAGGGGCAGCTGCCCGTATCACTCCCGCTTTAGACGAGGAAGAAATGACTCAAACATTCCTGAAAACCCTGAAGAAAGATTATGTTGAAAGAATGATTATTGCTACCCCAAGCAACTTCTCTGAGATGGTCACTATGGGAACCCGCTTGGAGGAAGCTGTCCGAGAAGGGATTATCGTGTTTGAGAAAGGTGAGTCCTCGAATGCACCAAAGAAATACGGCAATGGTCACCATAAGAAAAAGGAATCGGAAGTTGGAATGGTGTTCGCCGGAACCAATCAGTCTGCCACTGCCGCTCCTGTCAATACTAGACAACTGCCTCAACAGTACCCGTACCTACAGTATGCCCAACATCCGTTCTATCCGCCGTTCTACCATCAATACCCTCGACTACCGGGCCAACCTCAGGTCCCTGTTAATGCCATCGCCCAACAAATGCAGCAACAACCACTAGCTCAACAACAACCGCAACAACAACAACAAGGCCCTCAATCTAGACCATCTTTCCCGCCGATACCAATGGCGTACGCTGAACTACTCCCGACTTTGTTACATAAGGGGTATTGCACCACTAGACCTGGCAAGCCTCCGCCAAACCCATTGCCTCCCAGGTTCCGCTCCGATCTCAGATGTGATTTCCACCAAGGCGCCCTAGGTCATGATGTAGAAGGTTGCTACGCTCTGAAATACATCGTGAAGAAGTTGATCGACCAGGGAAAGCTATCTTTTGAAAACAATGTCCCACATGTGCTCGACAATCCGCTCCCCAACCATGCCGCCGTGAATATGATCGAAGTATGTGAAGAAATCCCTCGTCCCAATGTCCGTAATGTTGCTACTCCTCTAGTGCCGCTACATATCAAACTGTGCCAAGCTTCCTTGTTTAGCCACGACCACGCTGCTTGCTGTGAATGTCTTCAGGACCCTATGGGTTGCAGCGTAGTTCAGACTGATATTCAAAGTTTGATGAATGACAACTACCTGACTACCAGTGATGTTTGCATGATAGTGCCGATCTTCCACGATACTCCGGTCAAGAATGCGCCCGTCAGGAAAGACGTTGAACCGTTGGTTATACGGTTGCCTGGTCCAGTGCCATATACCTCAGCGAAAGCCATCCCGTACAAGTACAGTGCGACTATGTTGGAAAACGGGAAAGAAGTACCTTTGGTGTCCTCAAGCACAGTAGGCAGTATCGCTGAAGTGACGGCTTTGAGGAGCGGCAAGGTCCGACCCCTTTTGTTCCAGAAGAAAGATGATGCGCCAGTGGTGATTCCTGCTGATAAGACTACTCCATTGCCAATCCCTCATGTTGTTGAAAGTACCAGCCGTCCAGGCCATTCCATCGAAGATTCCAATCTGGATGAGATTTTGAAGATAATTAAGAAAAGCGATACCAACTATTACAAACTCCTTCGAAGATATCCATCTTGGCCCTACTCCTCAGTTCGGAAGCTCACAGGAATGTGTTATTGAAGGTGTTGGAACAAGCCTATGTCGACCACGAAGTCATAGAGGAGCAATTTGGTGGAATAGTGGCTAACATCACTGCTTGCAGTAACCTTTGGTTTGGTGAAGATGAACTCCCAGAGGCAGGGAAGCACCACAACTTGGCCCTGCACATTTCCATGAACTGCAAAACGGATATGCTGTCCAACGTGTTGGTAGACACTGGGTCGTCGTTGAATGTGATGCCTAAGTCGACTTTGGATCAGTTAAGTTGTCAAGGAGTTCCTTTGAGAAGGAGTACTTTCCTAGTCAAGGCTTTCGATGGTTCCCGTAAAACTGTGCTTGGAGAGGTAGATCTCCCCATGACTATTGGTCCTGAAACATTCATGATTACTTTCCAGGTTATGGACATAGATGCCTCTTACAGCTGCCTTCTCGGGAGACCGTGGATACACGAGGCCGGGGCAGTCACTTCTACCCTCCATCAGAAGCTAAAGTTCGTACGGAATGGTAAACTTGTGACAGTGCATGGGGAAGAAGCTTATCTGGTCAGTCAGTTATCATCCTTCTCTTGCATCGAAGCTAAATCTGCCGAAGGAACTGCATTCCAGGGTTTAATTATCGAGGGTTTGGAGCCCAAGAGAGCTAGTGCTGCCATGGCTTCTTTGAAAGATGCGCAGAAGGCCGTTCAGGAGGGTCAGGCCGCCGGTTGGGGCCAATTGGCACAGCTGCTGGACAACAAACACAAAGAGGGTCTCGGTTTCTCTCCGACCTCAGGCGTGTCAACTGGAACGTTCCGTAGTGCTGGATTTGCCAATGCAATTCTTGACGGTGCTGCTGAAAGAGGGGCTAGACCCACATTTGTGATACCAGGAGGCATTGCAAAGAACTGGAACGTTATCAATCTCCCTGTGTTTGTGCATGATTCTAAGTAATATGTCTTGCTGTTTAGGCTTTATTTTCAAAATAACAATCCTTTCGCCATGCCCGAGGCGGAAGTGACACTTTTGTAAAGGGCATGTTTGTTCCGACATCACCATTATCAATAAAAAACGTTGTTTCTTTCACGACTCTTTTCTTTCTTTAATGCTTTTCCCTTGGAAATAATGGTAATGCCAGAAAAAACCAAAACGTCTGTATTTTCTTATTAATTTCAAAGATCTGCATGAAAATTATTTTCTAAAACCATCCAATCATGTCACGCAGATCGAACCAAAATGAACCCGTTGAACACAGTGACCCTATGTTTCTCCAAACTGTTGAATCCCCGGTGTTTGAGGCCGAAGATGAGGATAGTGATGATATACCAGACGAGATTGCCCGACTGCTTGAACAAGAAGAGAAAACCATTCGGCCTCACCAGGAGGAGATCGAGCTAATCAACTTGGGTACTGAGGATAACAAAAGAGAGATCAAAGTCGGTGCTGCATTGGAGGAAGGGGTCAAGAAAAGGATCTTCCAGCTTCTCCGTGAATACTCGGACATTTTTGCATGGTCGTATGAAGACATGCCGGGTTTGGATCCCCAGATTGTGGAGCATCGGATACCGACTAAACCAGACTGTCCTCCCGTCAGACAAAAGCTGAGACGGACTCGGCTAGACATGGCTCTGAAGATCAAAGGTGAAGTGCAGAAACAGATCGATGCGGGTTTTCTCATGACAGTTGAATATCCCGAGTGGGTTGCTAACATCGTGCCAGTGCCAAAGAAGGATGGTAAAGTCCGGATGTGTGTTGACTACAGAGATTTGAATAGAGCAAGCTTAAAGGACAATTTCCCACTACCTCACATTGATGTGCTTGTTGACAATACTGCCCAGTGCAAGGTGATCTCCTTCATGGACGGTTTTTTTGGTTATAACCAAATCAAAATGTCACCCAAAGACAGGGAGAAAACGTCGTTCATCACTCCATGGGGAACTTTCTGTTGTAAAGCAATGTCGTTCGGTCTAATAAATGCTGGTGCTACCTACCAAAGGGGGATGACCACTTTGTTCCATGACATGATTCACAAAGAGGTTGAAGTGTATGTAGACGACATGATTGTAAAGTTGAACGATGAAGAACAACATGTCGAGTATTTGGCTAAGATGTTCGAAAGGTTGAGGAAGTACAAGCTTCGGCTGAACCCAAACAAATGTACATTCGGTGTCAGGTCAGGGAAGTTGTTAGGTTTCATTGTCAGCCAGAAGGGCATTGAAGTAGATCATGACAAAGTCCGAGCTATCCGCGAGATGCCGGCCCCGCAAACCGAGAAGCAAGTCAGGGGGTTCCTCGGGCGTTTGAACTACATTTCTAGATTTATATCCCACATGACTGCAACCTGCGGGCCGATTTTTAAGTTACTCAGGAAGAATCAACCTGTGGTATGGAATGATGAATGCCAAGAAGCTTTCGATAGCATAAAGAACTATTTGCTAGAGCCACCGATCCTTGTCCCGCCGGTGGAAGGAAGGCCATTGATTATGTATCTGTCAGTGTTGGATGAATCCATGGGATGTGTGCTCGGCCAGCAGGATGAAACTGGAAAGAAAGAGCATGCCATCTACTATTTGAGCAAGAAATTCACCGATTGTGAGACTCGGTATACAATGCTCGAGAAAACCTGTTGTGCACTAGCTTGGGCTGCCAAACGCCTGCATCATTACTTGATAAATCATACAACTTGATTGATATCCCGAATGGATCTAATCAAGTACATCTTTGAGAAACCAGCTGTCACTGGAAAAATAGCACGTTGGCAAATGTTACTGTCAGAGTATGATATTGTGTTTAAAGCTCAGAAAGCCATTAGAGGGAGTATCCTGGCTGACCATCTCGCTTGCCAACCGCTTGATGATTATCAACCCTTGAAGTTCGACTTCCCCGACGAAGAGGTTATGTTTTTAAAGTCAAGAGACTGTGAAGAACCACTGATCGGTGAAGGTCCAGACCCTGATAGCAAGTGGGGGTTGGTCTTTGATGGTGCTGTTAATGCTTATGGCCGAGGAATTGGCGCAGTAATTGTGGCTCCGCAGGGGCATCACATCCCTTTTACAGCCCGGATTGTGTTTGAGTGCACCAACAATGTGGCCGAGTACGAGGCGTGCATCTTGGGAATTGAAGAAGCCATCGATATGAGGATCAAGCATCTGGACATCTATGGAGAATGGGAGAATGGGAGACCCATCATGCCAATCTGATCCCTTACCGTGATTATGCGAGACGTCTGTTGACGTATTTTACAAAGGTCGAGTTACACCATATTCCCCGAGAGGAGAACCAAATGGCCGATGCTCTTGCTACCTTATCCTCCATGCTCCAAGTAAACCACTGGAATCATGTGCCGATGATCAAAGTACAACGCTTAGACCGGCCCGCTCATGTGTTTACTGTCAGTGATACAATTGTACAAACGGGTTCAGGCGGAGCCGACAACAAACCCTGGTATTGTGATATCAAGCAGTTTTTGCAAAGCCGTGAGTACCCGCCGGATGCTTCCAACAAAGACAAGAAGACGCTGCGCAGGCTGGCTAGCAAGTTCCTGCTGGATGGGGATGTCCTATACAAAAGGAATTTCGATATGGTGTTATTAAGATGTGTTGATGAATGTGAAGCAAAACAGCTAATGCGCGATGTGCACGATGGCACCTTTGGGACCCACGCATCGGGGCATGCTATGTCTAGAAAGCTGTTGAGAGCTGGTTACTACTGGATGACCATGGAGCGCGATTGCTATCAATATGCCAGGAAGTGCCACAAATGTCAAATATATGCTGATAAGATCCATGTGCCCCCGCACACTCTCAATGTTATGTCTTCTCCATGGCCTTTCTCTATGTGGGGCATTGATATAATCGGAAGAATTGAACCGAAAGCTTCGAATGGTCATCTTTTTATCCTGGTAGCAATCGATTATTTCACCAAATGGGTCGAAGCTGCATCTTATGCCAATGTGACTAAGCAAGTGGTGGTCAAGTTCATCAAGAACAACATCATCTGTCGGTATGGTGTTCCTAGCAAGATTATCACTGACAACGGTACCAACCTGAACAATGACATGGTGCAAGCCTTATGCGAGAAATTCAAGATCGAACACCACAATTCTTCTCCTTACAGACCTCAGATGAATGGTGCAGTTGAGGCCGCCAATAAGAACATCAAGAAGATTGTGCAGAAAATGGTAACAACATACAAAGACTGGCATGAGATGTTGCCCTATGCTTTACACGGCTACCGCACTACAGTCCGTAGTTCAACCGGGGCAACGCCTTTTTCTCTTGTATACGGCATGGAAGCAGTCCTCCCATTGGAAGTGGAGATTCCGTCTCTCCGTGCGATTATGGAAGCAAAGTTGTCTGAGGCTGAATGGTGCCAGAGTCGGTACGACCAGTTGAATCTGATTGAGGAAAGACGCCTAGATGCTTTGGCTCATGGTCAGATGTATCAAACAAGGATGAAAAATGCTTTTGACAAGAAAGTCCGTCCTCGGGTATTCAAAGAGGGTGAACTCGTGTTGAAGAGAAGAATGAGTCAGCAACCCGACCCAAGGGGCAAATGGACGCCTAACTATGAAGGACCTTATGTTATCAAGAAGGCTTTCTCTGGCGGTGCTCTGATTCTCGCACACATGGATGGTGTAGAACTGCCGAATCCTGTGAATGCCGATATAGTCAAGAAATATTTTGTCTAGATATGAAAAGAACAGCGTGGTAGGTCGAAAACCCGAAAGGGCGGCCTAGGCAAAAATGCGCTTCCCGGTGGATCGAAAACCCGAAAGGGCGGTCCAGGCAAAATAAGGGACAAGAAACAAAAATGTAAAAGCTCGCTGAGATTACATATAACTCAGGCAAAAATGAGCGTCTCGATGAGCCGAAAACCCGAAAGGGCGGTTCATGCAAAAATGAGATTGAAATAAAAGACAATTGACTATATCTGGCAAGTTACCATTCCCCTTGGGATCTTTGCGACTGATGATTGGCTGTTCTCATCCGAGGTTCCGACGCCTGTGGATTCAAGAGTTTCAGATACCATAGTAGTTACTGTGTTCAATGTACCACCAACCAATAAAATTACCATTTTCCAAGCTTTGTAAATCCGTGGAATCACGCCTTTGGCTGATTACCACCCTTATACATCGATTTGAGCCTATGCTTTTGTTTGGCACTCTTTTTCTATTCTATTTTCAAAGCTTTGTACAAAAGATTTTTTCTATGTTAATAATGATGCATGTCTGGAATGAACATTCTGAAAACTGAAAACCTTTTTGAATATTTTGAAAACAAGCCTGAACAGCTAGGTGCATTCAAATGAACATACATGAACAAATCCACATTGATATCAGTTCGAATTCAAGTTACTAGCAGGCCTTCCCCCCAGTGACGGTCTGTGGTCAATGGCAAGAATGAAAAAACAGAATGAAAAGCATGAAAAATGAATATGCTCGCTAAGTCAAAAACCCGAAAGGGCGGCTTAGGCAAAAATGAGCACCCCGATGGATTGACAACCTTCAAAGGCAATTCAGGCAAAAACAGGGGCAACACAAAAAACTATTCCCCGGTGGGTCGAAAACCTAAAAGGGCGATCCAGGCAAAAATGGGATGATGAAAATAAAAATGAAAAAGAAATAAATGAAAAAACAAACATGCAAGAAGCATTAACCACAGATGCGATGACCAAAGCATTTATGTGACTGTTCCAACAAGCAGCAATACCATTCAGACCGTCCTTCTCTACGATTTTACGGTTTCCTGCCTTCAACAATGGTCTCGATGTATCTTCAAACGACGGCATCCCCAGAAGAGGAACTTTTGAAAATATATGTCAGAGCACGAGCCATTACGTACCCAATATTCCAAATGTTTTGTCCGTCGCCGAGAAATTGTGCCTACAAATTGCCAATCATCATGCATCTCAAAGCATTCATACATGCATAGTCATGCATCCTATGTGTTCATGCATTTGATAAAATTGTCATGTCATTCATACATATTCGCATTCTCAATTCCTGTGTTAATCTCAATCAAAATCAATCGTGTCAACTTCAAATTTCTTCTGCTAACAACAAATGTCTACTGTCATGTTAATTTTAAGATTCAACAGTCTTGTTCTAACATTCCTTTCAAATTCAAGCTCCTGCAGTTATGTCAATCAAATTCAGTTCTTTTTCAAATAACAATTTACTTCCATTAATGGCCAAGTGGCTAGTTCGCGTCCAAGAACAGCTTGTACCTATCCTTTTGATATCCGCCGAGCGGCCAGTTCAGATCCAAGAACAGCTCGTGCTTTCTATTTCGTTTCCTGTAAGCCAAGTAACCAGTTCGTGTCCAAGAACAGCTTGTGCTTCCTACTTTTCCTTTCAGCCAAGTAACCAGTTCGTGTCCAAGAACAGCTTGTGCTTTCTATATTTTCTTTTAGCCAAGTGACCAGCTCAAGTACAAGAGCAGCTTGCGCCCTTTGTTGTCAACATTCCCGGTCAAGTGGCTAGTTCGCATCCAAGAACAGTTTGTACCTGTCAAATGTGCTATTAAGTCTCCCCAGTGAGTCTTGTTATTCTGTTAATGTCAACCAGTCCCGCAATGGATACGACATACTCCGTTTTTGCTATTCTGTTAATGTCTACCAATCCCGCAATGGATACGACATACTCTTGTTAAAATCGATTCTCAGTCTGTCTTGCATTCATAACACAAATGTTGCATGGCATACATAGCATTTACAAATGTATTTTTACGCCCAAAATCAGTGCTAATGTCGATATTTAAGTATCTTCGTCGCGTCAAGCCAAGGACTCCGTCTCTTGACTCTCCAGACAAAGAAACTTAAATAGGGGCAGCTGTCATACCCTCATTTTGGACCTAAAAATACTTGTTTGAATCTCCTTTCTATTCCCAATACTTTTTCAATTTACTGTGTATTGCTCTGCAATTTACCGCTGTGCTTCAGCTGCATACATTACTGCTTCAGTCTTTTAAATTTTTGCATAAAATCATACAAAAGGGTATTTTGGTCATTTCCTACAAAGGAACCCATTTTCAGTCCCTACAATTTGTCCCTGAATCTTTTCAATCTGTTTGCATGAATCATTTGTCAAATTCTGTTTAAAAATCATCTTAGTCGGCATCTGAGTCAGTTTGGATCAGTTTGAGTCGTTTTTAGGCTCCAGGGGCATTTTAGTCTTTTCACATTGTTCAAATTTTGGGCAGAGAGGTATTTTAAAATACCTCATTTAGGTAGTTTGTTCGTTTTAGTCCATTTTGTCAATTTTAACTGTTTCGCTTTACGTTGCAGTCAGTTTAAGTTTTAACCAATTTTATTTTTGCATTTTAGTCCAAACATTTTTTAGAAATTGCAATTCAGTCCAAATATTATGTTTTTTTGCAAATTAGTCCCAATTCTTTTAGAAGCAGTCAAATTCTTTAATTCTTTTAAAAACAGTCCAATTTTTTTATAAATTGTAAAAAAGCCCTGTTCTTTTCAAATTTGCAGATTGGTCCAAAATGTCACGCAAGCCAACTCAGTCCACATGTCACATTTCAATTGGTCCAGCAGCCACTTGTCAGCATATATAAGGCCACGCGTGTCAGAAGAATCAACAGAATGACGCCACATCACAAACAGAATAATTTTTCTCTCTCTGATTCAGTTAGATCAAAATTGCAATCAATCCAGAAAATCAGAAGAACACAAAGGAGTTTTCACAAACCCTAACTGTTTCTTGCAAGCAATTCATGGTGAATCAATGGAGTTTTCGCAACTGCTCTCAGAGATTCACCAGAACCTTCATCACTGAGCAGCGAGCTTCTGCAATTCAAGCAATTCAAGATCCGTAGCACAAGGCCACAAACCCTAAACGCGATCACAGAAGCTACTGAGAAGAAGAAGAAAGGGAAATTTCACAGGATCCGAACCAGTTAAGAGAAAAAGAAGAGAATTACCGGTTTATTTCCAAATTCAAACCAAGAAATCAACGAAACAGAATCAAGATTCAAAGTTTTCCGAAGATTTCGACTCAAATCTCCGTTTAAAATTCAGGTAATACTCGAACTTCATCTTCTTCGTGTTGAAAAGCATCAATAGGTCTTAACCGGTGTAAATCAATGAGGTTTCAAAACGTTTCATTCAGAAAAGGGGTGAAACCCTAACAAACTTTAAAAAGGACGTGAAAACTTCAAGATTCACAACGGAACCAAACCGGAGTGGATCTACGAAGCATCACGAAGTTTCGATGCAAAAAACGGAAGAACAAAAGTCCAAAAACGTAAGAAATCTCAAGATTTACACCGATTACTTGTTCGTATGGAATTTCGTATGGTAGATTCATGTTTAGGATAGAGAATTGAACCAATTGAAGCATGTTCGAACGGGTTTAGGATTAGATTCATTGGTTTAGGTCTAGGGTTTCAGAGAGAGCGGCGAGAGAGAAGGAGGAAGAAAGAGAAACGAAGGGAAAAGTGAATGAACCGGGTCGTGGAGTCCTTATATAGGCGAGTGGATCGGGTCGGTTCAGACCCGATCCATTTCTCATGTTAACTAGGTCGTTAGATCATAGGTTGGGGCATCCGGATCAATCCAACGCCTCTGAGGCATTCTGGAGATCCGGATCCACCAACCACGTGGGTGTGGGCCGGGTATCGTTGTGTTTTTTGGCTTTCTTTCAGTTTTTTTGAATTTTCTTGCTATATACACCTTTAATTCTTGTTATTTGAACCCCTATGCATGCCAAAATTTCTTGCAAAATTCCTGGAAAATTATAGTGTGTTCTTGATATATTTTTGATTGTTTTGGTGATATTTCCACACATGTAAAGCTGATAAAAAATATGTGCTAATTTCTTCTATGGTTTTGAGTGCTAGGTGTGTTTGTGAGAGTTTCTTGCATAATTTTAGATCCAATTTTTGCCACATGATGTTGATATTGGATACCTGATTTTGTGATGTGTTTGGTTCTGAGTTCATTGCTTAATTGATTATTTCCAAATTCTTTTTTTTTGCAAACTTAGTGTTAATTCCTTGTGTTTTTTGCAAATGTAGTTGTTAATTTCCAAATCTTTACAAGCTTAACTGTTCAGTTTCCAATTTCTTGCAAATTTAGAAATAATTTCTTGTTTTACAAATTCAATAGTTAGTTTCTTGTTTTGCAAGTAGTGTGAATTTTTGTTTGGAAATAAGGTGTGAAATATGCATAAAATGTGTGTGTGCTAAATATGAATGCATGGCTTGTAATTTCCTCGTAATTCTTGAAATATTTCCCTCGAAAATGCTGTTTTGGTGGGGATTATAGGTCATGGGATTTGGTCTAAGTTTTAGGCTTTTGTTTTATGTCGTTTGCACTACTTTTGGCACTTGTTCCTCTTGCACTTTGCTTAATACTCTTTGTTATGATCCTTTCATCTACCATGCATTGCTACTCATGCTATCATTCCTCTATTCGCCACTAACCATTTCATTTCATGTCTTATTCATATTGCAAGCATCGCATTATTTCCATCATTTTCTTCCTTTTAACCATTTTGTGTAGGTTTCCATTAATTCATGTAATCTTTTAGGTTAGTTTTTAGTTTTCTTTAATTTCATGCAAGACTATAGAATGTAAATTAGGACCCGATGTAAAGGACTATAGACTATGATGATGTACACCGACACATGCACCGACACACGCACACACGTTGTATGTTTATCGTTTAGGTGTATGTTTAGGATGCGCGATACTTAGAGAAAATAAATCCTTTTTAAAAAAAAAAAAAAAAAACAAACAACTTCCATCACTTCAAATATTTTCCAAATAAACCTTGGAGTCAAAACTCCAAAGGATTTTTCCTTTATTTTCTTAATCAAATCAAAATGCAATTAATTTCCAAACTTTAACCGTTTTCATTAACAATTGAACCAACCAAATGCTTTCTTTTTCTTTTCAATTCTAATGCTTATACGGCCTCTTTCCTTTCTTCAAAATCTTTTTCAAACTTAAAAAACAAATTAAACCCACAAAAACATTTTGGAAGAGAACTACATGGAATTTTGATCCCTTAAAAGGGTATGTAGGCAAGAGACTCAAAATCTCTCCAAGTCCAATAAAATAAAATCCAATCTTCATTCTCTCATTCTTAAAATCAATCTCCTTTACAAATAGCAATAAAAGCAAAGCGTATACGTAAAGCATAGTAAAACGGTTCCTATAGGATACTATAGTCATTGCGGGTGCCTAACACCTTCCCGTAGTGAAATCAGCCTCGAACTTAGAATTTCTAAGGTTTTTTCTCGATTTTACCTTCCCCCTAAAAAAATAGAGATATCAATGATTGAAAGGTTCAAATCCAATTAATGATTTGACACCCGAAAATCGCGATAACAGGTAACTACGATCCATAGCCTTCATCGGTCAATTGGAAGTAAAGTGCCTAAGCATGACAACACACGCCGACAACATCACCCCCAAAATGCCTCAGCTATGTGAGATTGATCGCGTAACCCAATACTCGAGGCAACCCCCGGAGTGGATTGTCGATTATATCTCCACCTAATCCTAAGTTCACTCAGCCCGGGTATAGGACTTTTGATATTCTCACCCCACACGTTGCATGAAAATAATAACAATAAAGTAAAGCGTAAAACATAAAGCGTGAAAAACTAGGCGTAGCCCTAAGCTCCCCAGTGAAGTCGCCATTTCTGTCATCGCGATTTTCGGGTGTCAAGTCATAAATTAGGCTTGAACCTTTCAATCATTGATGTCTCTATTTTTTTTTGGGGAAGGGTAAAATTGAGAAAACCCTTAGAAATTCTAAGTTCGGGCAGTTTTCGCTACGGGAAGGTGTTAGGCACCCGCAACGACTATAGTACTCTATAGGAGCCGTTTTTCTTGACCTACGTTTACGCTTTATTTTTATGCTATTTTTTTGAAAAAAAAGATTGTTTTTAAGAATAGGAGAAAGAAGAAGGTTTGGATTTTATTTTATTGGACTTGGAGAGATTTTGGTCTCTTGCCTACATACCCTTTTAAGGGATCAAACTCCATGTAGTTCTCTTCCAAAAAAGCTTTGTGGGTTAGTTCTTTTTTAGTTTTGAAAATAATTTTTGAGAAGAGAAAAGAGGCCTTAAAGGCATGAGATTTGGAAAAAAGTGAGATTGTTCCAATTATTAAGCAAAAAGGTTAAAGTTAGAATTTAAGATTCATTTGTATTTTTGATTAAGAAAATAAAAGGAAAAAGATTGTGGAGTTTTGACTCCAAAGTTATCGCAAAAGTAGTTTTCAAGTGAGGTGTTATTATTTTTTTGGAAAATAAAGCATAATATTTTTCTAAGTTTCGCGCTTCCTAGGCATACATCTAGTGGTAAATCATACACCGTGTGTGCGTGTCGGTGCTCGTGTCGGTGTACATCATCATAGTGTCCATCGTTCTTTACATTTGGCCCTAGTTTACATTCTATGGTCTTGCAAGAATTTAAAAGGAAAGTAAGAACACTAACCCTAAAATATTACATGAGAATTAATGGAAAATTGTAGGAAAGGGTCAAAGAAAAGGATGGAAATGATGTCATGCTTGCACTATGGATGGGACTTGAAATAAGATGGTTAGCAAACAAAACATAGAATGGTAGAGAAATAGGTAAAGAATGAAGGATAAAGTGATGAGAAACACTTAATGAAAAGAAATATGCAACACCTAGTAAAAATGATAGCAAAATATGGTAAAAAGAATGCACAAAACTCTATCTAACACATAACTTGGGATAACTATCTTAGCATGATTTTTGAGGCTTATCTCAAACATAGGAATGTGAATTATAAGGCAATTTAAAGCACAAACTCGTCACACATGCACATTTTCACTTTTAACCATTCAAGTCACTTGCAACACAAGCAATTAAAATCTAAACACTTATATAGTAGCAATAGCATTGAATCATAAGCAAACATCATCACAAAATCACGTAGCAAGCATTAAGATCATATGGCATTGAATTGGAGCAAAAATCATGCAAGAAACTTCACAAAAAAACAAAAATATACATATCAAGAGGAAAAAATTGGCACATATATTTTTTGTCAATTTTAACATGTAAAATCATCATCAAACAGTCAAGAACGCATCAAGAAACTCATAGCAATTTTCTAAGAATTTTTGCAAGAAATTTAACATGCATGGGGGTTCAGATAGCAAGGATAGGGGTGTACATAGCACAAGAAATTCAAGAAAACCTAAGAAAGCTTAAGGCCCACGGTAACAAAGCCCAAACCCACGGATCTGATGGATCCGGATCAAGCTAACACTCCAGGAGCGTTGGATGGATCCAGATCCATCAGGATCTTGATCAGACGCTTAGTATTAAGGGAGAGTGGACCGGGTATGGAGCGACCCAGTCCAGAAGCTTGTATAAAAGGGCATTCAACCCGGTTTCCCTCATTCTTTCTCTTTCGTTCTCTCTCTTCTCCATCGTTCCCTCTTCTCTCTTCACAAACCCTAACCCTAATTCGTTCGAATCTACCCAGAAACTAATCATTCATGGCTTAAACGTTTTGTGTTGTTGTTCTAAGTACGAATCAGCCACTGGAAATCATTTCCATCCGTGGAATCAACATGAATCTTTGAGTTTTAATGGTAGGTCCGAACTGTTTGGTTTCTTCGCATTTTTCTGAATTCAATCTTTGTAAATCACCAAGGAATCACTCCGATTTACACTCGTTGTGAATCTCGAAGTGGTTCTTTGTTTTTTCAGACTATTTTGGTGTTAGGGTTAGGGTTTCGGACCAAACAGCTCAAATCTTCCATGGATTCACATCGCTCTGAACTTGTGATGATTTTCAGCAATATGAGATTGAGTTTGTGTGTTACCTGAGTTTTAACTGGTGATTTGAGTCGAAATCTTCGGAAACCTTGAATTTTGATTCTGTTTCGCTGATTTCTTGGCTTGAATTTGGAATTTGACCGGTAATCCTCTTCTTCTTCTTCTTAACTGGCTCGGAATCCTTGAATTCTTTCTCTTTTCTTCTCAATTTTGCTTCTGTGATCGCATTTGGATTTGTTGCTTCCAGCGATGAATCCAATGATTGAATTGCAGAAATGAAGGCTCAGTGATGAAGATTCACCATTGAATCCCTGAGAGCTATCCCAAATTCCATTGATTTCGCTTGCATTCAATTCTGGAAAAAGCTAGGGTTCATGAAACTGTTCTTGAGCTTTCTGAATTTTGTGATTTTTGATCTAACTGAATGGAGAGAGAATGTTGTATTGTGTCTGTGATGTGGCGCGTAATGAATCCCCCTTTTGATTCTGACACTGTGCACTATTTATAAGCTGCCGTATGGCATTTGATCCAATGAGCTTGTGACATGTGGACTTGAACATCTGCGTGGCAATCTGGACTCAATTCTGACTTTTGGACCTTTCTGCAATTATGTAAAAACTTGGGACTGAACTGCAATTTATTAAAGATTGGACTGTTTTTAAAGGAATTGAAAGAATCGGACTGCTTTGAAAATGGAATTGGGACTGATTTGCAAAAAACATAATATTTGAACTGAATTGCAATTAAGACAAAAAAATTGGACTGAGCTGCAATTAGAACAAAAATTTGGACCAAACTGCAAAAAATTAAAAATAAAACTAGTAAAAGAATAATTTGAAAACAACGTAAAGTGAAACAATTAAAACTGACAAAATGGACTAAAACGAACAAATTACCAAAATGAGGTATTTTAAAATACCTCTCTGCCCAAAATTTATTTGATGTGAAAAGACCGAAATGCCCTTAGGGACTAAAACGACCCAGACTGACTCAGACTGACTCAGATGCAAAACTAAGACGATTTTGTACAACATTTGATTAATGATTCATGCAGACAAATTGAAAAGACTCAGGGACAAATCGTAGGGACTAGAATGGGTTCCTTTGTAGGAAATGACCAAAATACCCTTTTGCATGATTTTATGCAAAAATTGGAATAAAATGCAGGAAAATATGCAATGGTCCTAGAGACCCTTTCAAATGGCTTGTAATGCAAGAAAACACTTTGGATGGCTTTGAATGTAATAAGACTGGAGACAGTAACAACACAATATGCATTTGGAGCACAATAGAAAACACAGTAAACTTGGGAGTATCAGAACTTAGCAAAGAAAGTTGAACGAGTATTTTTAGGTCCAAAATGAGGGTATAACAAGGTTCATATAAAGAGTGCAAGAAGTTGTTGAAACAAACATATTCAACACCCATGAAATGCAAGTGTCTATTTAGAGTGAGAGGTTATTTTTTAAGTAGTGGTCTCTGGAGCCTTTTTGTTATGCATGGAGAACACAATCATGAGCTGAATCAATTTTTTCAAGGTCATAAACATGTAGAACATATAAAACCAGAAGAGAAGAGACTTGTTCTCGAGATTACAATCTCAATGGTCGTTTTAAAAATACTCTCATGACTTTGAAGAACATAAATGGTCGTGGTCCAATTACTATCAAGGGTTTAAAGAGTATAGCAGGGGTTCAAGATCACAAATGCAACATCTCATGAAATGTTTGGTTAAAGAATACGTATATGTATAACTATAGATTGGTTAGTGATTCAGAAATCGCCAAAGATATTTCCAGGACCCATTCAGATTCCATTAGATTTTTTAATACTTTTCTAATGTGCTTGTGATGTATTTCACTTATAAAAACAACAATTATCGTTTATCCTTGTTTTATTTCGTCGGTATTAGTTATACATAGTCGATATACTCTATTGCATTTTCTTATATGATGTTTGAGAAAGGAAGACAATGTCACTTGGTATCTAGAGAGCTATTGTGATTTTATGGAATGTCCAGATAATGGTCCAAGGTAATTATGACCGAATGAGATAATGCTATGATGAATTATATTGTCAAAATTGTCCCAATTTATAGTGTTCTACTATGTCGATTCCACATCTAAAAAATGTTAGAGCAAGAAGTAAGTTGGATTGCAAAGTCAAAGATATCAAATCAATGGATGCAAAAGAGATGAAATCAAAATTTCTATGGAAAGAAGTTATGGATGCATGTGATGTTTTAGTGGAGTCTGAGTCGAAGGAAGCATAGGATGATTCTATTCGTTTGTTTAAAATCCTATGTACAATCTTTCCAAAAGTCTTGGAATATGTGTAATGTATTGGTTGGCAATAAATAAAGTAGAGAGTTGTATTATTGATAAATTTAATTGTGGTTGCTTATATAGGGCATCATTGTCGGGTGCGTGTAAAATTGCTAAGAAGATGTATTGAGAAACAAAAAGTGTAACAGAAACAAAATGAGAAAGTAACTGAAAAGAGAAAAATGGAGAAACAATGGTGTAATTTTTATTGAATGAATAGAGATAACAGAGTTACAACTATTTATAGAGTAACATAAGGTGGAGTACACTAAGCTACTGTGATCATTACATATGTGATTGTAACACTATCTGTAACTAACTTTATAGGTTGTAGAACCATAAAACTAGCTAAGAGTTCAGTTAACTTGTGATGCAAGTTACTAGTGTGTAGAGTGTTCCTTCTCCTTATCTTTGATCACCTGTGTTTCCATATCTTTCATGTTATTCTTCAATATCCTCCCACAAGCTGGACCATGATAAATATTTATCATTCCAAGCTTGGAAACAAAGGAATTGAACTTTGGAGGTGGCAGAGGTTTGATAAGGAAGTCTGCAAGCTGTTCTTCAGTAGGTATAGGAAGCAACCTTAGTATTCCTTTTTGTACCTTTTCTCTGATAAGATGACAATCTATTTCTAAATGTTTGGTTCTCTCATGGAACACTGGATTAGAAGCTATGTGAATTGCACTCTGACGTCACAATATAACACAGGTTGTCTGATGTAAGTAACTTGTAAATCCTTCAAAAGATATAGGAGCCACTGAAGTTCACATGTACCAGTAGAGAGTGCTTTATATTCTGCTTCTGAGGATGACCTAGAAACAGTTGCTTGCTTCTTTGCACGCCATGAGACCAGTGAGGAGCCTAAGAAGAAACAAAAGCCTGTTGTTGATCTTCTAGAGTCAATACAACCAACCCAGTCAGCATCTACATAACCAAGAATTTGTAATTCAGATTGTCTAGAGAAGAATAAACCAAGTCCAGGGTTATGTTTCAAATATCTAATGACCCTACAAGTAGCTTTGTAATGTGATACAGTAAGAGCATGTAAAAATTGACTGAGTTGTTGAGTTGCTAGTGTGATATCTGGTCTGGTAGTGTTGAGATAGAGAAGTCTCCCAATGAGTCTCCTTTAACAAGACACATCAGCAAAAGGTTTGCTATTGTCTTGGTGCAATTTGATGGAAGTATCCAAAGGAGTGGTAGCAAGTTTAGAAGCTAGGAGACCAGAAGAATCTAATAGGTCAAGACAATATTTTCTTTGTGAAATAGAGATCCCCTTTCTGGAATGAGCAACTTCTAATCCCAAGAAATACTTTAGAATTCCAAAATCTTTGATCTTGAATTGAGTATCAAGTATGGTTTTGATTCTAGTGAATTCTGTGATAGATGAACCAGCAAGAATAATGTCATCTACATATACTAATAATGTAGTAAAGTCAGAAACTTGTTGATTAGTGAAGAGTGAGTAGTCTGATGGTGACTGTGTGTACCCTTCTGTTATCAATAACGAGGTCAACTTCTCATACCACTTCCTACTTGCTTGCTTCAGACCATAGAGACTCTTATGCAACTTGCAAACCTTGGTTGGTGCACTAGAAACACCTTCTGGTATATTCATGTAAACATATTCTTGCAAATCACCATGCAAAAAAGCATTATTTACATCTAACTGATGTAAATGCCAGTTTTTGATTGAAGCTATGGCAAGTAAAATTCTCACTATGGTAAGCTTGGCTACTGGGGAAAAGGTGTCAAAGAAATCAACTCCTTCAACTTGCTTGTATCCTTTGGCAACCAGTCTAGCTTTGTATCTTTCTATATTGCCATCTGCTTTGTGTTTAACTTTGTAAACCCACTTACTACCAATAGGCTTCACATTATGGGGAAGATCAACAATAGACCATGTTCCATTCTTAGCTAATGCATCTAATTCAGATTCCATGGCTTTTAACCAACATTTAGATTGACAAGCTTCTTTATAGGTTTTTGGCTTTGTACATTGTGTGATAGACATGGAAAAAGCTTTATGGGATGATGATAATTGTGCATAAGAGTGAAATGATGCAATAAGGTAAAGAATACCTGAATATTTTGGTGTTGGTGCTGGAGAGGATGAAGAATTACATACATAATCTGTCAAATAAGAAGGTGCCTTCCTAATTCTAGTAGGTTTTGAAGGTGGTGAGAAAGGAGTATCTCTAAGTTCAGGAGTAGGTGAAGTATCAATGGGTATATCAAGTGGTGTTTGTGTAGGAGAATTGTGAGATAAATTTTGGTCAGAAGAAGTAAAATCATTATGATCAGAGACATTGTGATTTGAATCTTGATTTGAGATAGAGGTGTTTGGGTAGTAGTTCCAAAGAGGTGGTGATGAAACAGGTTGATAAGGAAAAATAGTTTCATGATGTGTAACATTTTTAGAAACAAAAACTTCCTTATTATTTATGTCAAGCAAAACTTCTCCTTTCATGCTATGTTTATAACCTAAAAACACACTTTCTTTCTCTAGAAGCAAGTTTGTTTCTGTTTGCTTGTAAAGTAGAGGAAAAAACAAAAGACCCAAAAACTTTCAGTTGATTTAAATCAGGTGACTGTTTATGTAATAGAAAATAAGGAGTGTTATTGTCAATTATTGGGCTGGTCACTCTATTCATGATGAAAACAACATGAATAGCAGCATAAGACCAAAATTGTTTTGGAAGATTTGATTGAAAAAGTAAAGCTCTCACTATGTTTAAAATATGTTGGCGTTTTCTTTCAACTCTAGCATTTTGCTGAGGAGTTTCCACACAACTTCTTTGATGTAAAATACCTTTAGAAGAGTAAAAAGTAGGCATGAGGAACTCAGGACCATTATCACTTCTTATGATTTTAACACGACAAGAAAACTGATTTTCAATAAGAGTAATAAAATCAACAATGTGTTGTCTAGTTTCAGCTTTTGTTTTCATCAAAGTTAACCAAGTATATCTACTAAAATCATCTACTTCAGTAAGAAAATATGAATGACCATGTCTAGATTTAACAGAAATGGGTCCCCAAATATCAAAATGTATTACCTCAAAAGGCTGTTTTGCATTATTATAACTGGGAATGAAAGGAAGTTTTCTATGTTTTGCAAAATGGCATACACCACAAGTAGCTTTGCTATCAACATTTACAAAGGGAAATTTTGAATGTAAAGCATTCATTCTAGAAAAAGATAGGTGACCTAGTCTGAAATGCCACAAGGCACTGTCAGGTAAAGGAGTGGAAGATGAATTGACAATGCTTGTGCTGCAAGCCATCTTATTTAGTAAATTCAAGTAATATAATTCTTCTTTCTTTTCACTAGAACCAATCATCTTTTGAGTATTCTTTTCCTGAATAAGGCATTCGGAACCATTAAAAATAACAATTCAATTTAGTGAATCAAATATTTTTGACACAGACAACAAATTGAATTTGAACTCAGGAACATATAATACACGAGTGATTGAAAAATCTGAACTAAATTTAATGGTTCCAGCATGTTTAGCTATTGCATAGTAGCCAATAGGCAGTTTTATATGCATGGGAGTGATTTCATTGTAAGAATGAAACCATTGAATATTTCCACATATATGATCACTAGCTCCTGAATCAATGATCTAGGAGTTCAAAGCAAAACTATGACATGTTAAAGAAAAGATAGAGCTAGTACCGTGCTTACCATTTGGTGTATGACCATATGGAGTGGAAAAAACCTGATTTGCAGAAGCTTGTGCAGACACTGAATCTTGTTTAGAAGATGAAACCTGAAGCAAACTCATTAGCTTCTCATATTGCTCATTGTTGATAGACGGAGAAGCAACTCTCCCAGTCTCATCAGGAGTGGAATTTTTCAATCTCTGAAGATGCAGCATGATTAGCATAAGAAGAATTATTAAAATTTCTCTGAAGATGAGGAGGGTATCCATGCTTCTTGTAACATGTTTCTATGGTGTGATTGCTTCTGTTACAAAAGGTAAAAACCCTAGTCTTGTTATAATTGGAATTAGAACCTTGATTGGTATTCTTGTACATATTTCCATAATTACCATGTTTAGGTTTACCAGAACTCACAACATTGATAGAAGGTAAAGAATCTTCAACAATAGATGTAAAGTTACCATGCCTTTCATGCTGCAACACCATAGAAAAGATCTAAAGGTGAGAAAAACACAAGAAGTGGGGTTGAATTGTGTTGGCTTTTTCTTCTTCTTCTTCTACTGAAGTCACTAGTCAGAAGCAGTTAGATTACCGCTTCTGAAGTGATGTTCATAATCTAAAATGCAGCAGATAAAAACAGAGAGAGGGAGAGAGAGAGAGAGAGAGAGAGAGAGAGAGAGATAGAAGAGAGACACAAAGCAATTATGCAGGTTCCTTCCACAAATCGGAAGTAGTCTTGTCCCCCTTGCACTTCCAAGGAGAGTTCACTAAAATGTAATATCTGATTACAAATGCTCACTGCTTAAACTAGCAAGAGACTTCAAATGCTCAAGCACAACTGCAAGAGACTTTCTATGCTCTCGAACACAATTAAGAGACTTCTATGCTCAAGCACAACTGCAAGAGACTTCTAATCAAACAGAATTACAAAGAAAAATGTTTGAAGTTGAACACTTGATATACAATCAATGGTGTTCACAATACAAATCAGATACAGACTCTTAAAACTCTACAATTTCAAAGATATGAACTTTGATAAGAAATTCTAAGTGAACTTTTTGATGCAGACCAATTTCAACAGAGTTTTAGCACTTTGTAAATTGTTGTTGAGTCTTGCCATTCTCTAAGTCTTCATTCCTTTATATATAGGTGTGAAAGAGACGTTGTGAATTGCCACCACATCAAAATAAGAGTCGTTTGAAACCTTGATCAATCACCAATGATCTTTTTCCTGATATGGTTATTGTCTTGTGAAGGATCAATTTCAAATCCATTCCAAGTCTGTAGGAACATTGTTGCAGGCGCAACTGTTTTTCTTGTCTTGTAGCAGAGACACAAACTGAGTAGTGGAGATAGTGGTTGTACACTTCGTACAATTGTACTTTGTTAATGCTTTTCAAAGAGCAAGCATCCAATGCCTTTAAATCGTTTCAAAATAGTTGTTGCTTCACTTTTCTAGTCTTCTGCAATGCTTAGACGAGATTAAATCCATTGAACAACCTTTAAAGCTTTAAGTCTTGCATCTTCTGATGAACTACAACTTCTGGTGATCTTTAGCTTCTGATGAACTTGCTTCTGATGACATCATCACTTCAGGAGCACTTTGACTTCAGGAGTAGTTCTCTTCAGACGCTTTAAGCTTCCTTTTTGTTTATTCCTTTGCTCTCTTTTGTTCTTCTAGAACCTAATAATGATCTCAAATTTTTGTCTATGGTTTGTACACTTGAACAAATATAAGCATATCCAATTGACAATTTTTAATACCTTGTTATCATAAAAAATCTCAAGAGGTAGTGTTAAACACATTTTGTTCCAACAATCTCCCCCTTTTTGATGATGACAAACATTAGTATTTAAAATATTCAATTGTTGTTAATATAATTAACAAGTTGACTATTAGGGTATGAGGTTTGTAAGCTCCCCCTGAGTCCAATAGTACTATAAGGTGAGGTTTGTAAGCTCCCGTTGAGTTCTATTCTTGTTAATTAAATTCATCATTTAAAAACGCAATAACACTCAGAATAATCTCACATTAAAAGACTAAGAGATAAGAAGATGGTCCAATTAATTTAAATTGTTTGAAATTAAATTAATGGGGCTCAGAGACTTTAAATACTATACATCTACTCCCTCATTTGTCATCAACAAAAAGTATAATATAAAGACAAAAAGAAAGAGATGAGAAAAACGTAGTTAGAAATTCTGTAAACACAAGTCATATATCATAGCATAAAAGAAGTTCAGAAGCATAAACATTGTTCAGAAGCACATAAACATAGGTCAGAAGCAGTAATTCAGAAGCACAAAACATAAGCAGAAACCTGTAAAGATACAAATAACACAAATAAAACAAGCTAGGGTTGTGCAACTAAGGTTAGGCTTGTTTTAGGAACATCTCCATCATCTGTTTCATCATCCTTGTGTTACTTCTGCTTGTTGCTTCATTTCTTGCTTGAAGGTTTCATTGCTTTTAAGAAAATTTTCCTCTCTAACTCTGGCTTCTTCCAACTTTGCTTATGTTGATGACTTGTACTCAAGCAGCAGTAGCTTCTGTTCAAGAACTTCTTTCCTGAGCTGCTTGTTTTCCTTTTCCAATTCAGCATTCTTTTGCAGCATGGCTATTTCTGTGGAGACTGGACTAACATTTATTTTTGACAGCCAGTTAAAATTTAGTTCTTTTGGATGTACACCTGTTGGAATGAAGTCAGTAGCACTCCTTTCTCTTAAGCATAAAGGTGTTTGCACCCAAGTTCTCATAACATTTACTTCTTGCAAATTGTTATTAACCCCTTTTAGCCAATCTTGAAACTTGATTTGAGCAACATCTTGAGAATCAAGACATGTTTTATGAAGTGCACCCAAGACATAGTCTACTCTTTCTTTCAGTCTCTTCCATTGCTTTTCGTAGTTGTCCTTGTGAACCAGATTATTTCTTGCTTCAATCAGGTTGTTCAGCTCCTGAAATATGTTCTCACACACATCTGTTAGTAGTATAAAATCTAGAAATATGGTTGGTGGTGAGGGTACATTAGTTTTGACAGGTGCACATGGTTGAATAGCTAAGTTTGAGGATGATGATTGGTCATTTGTGGAGGAATTGGTTGGAATATTGGTCTTAGAAATTTGAACATAATTTATGACCACAGTGGAAGTTGAGTTAACTTGCTCATCCCCACAATTAGAATCTTCTGATGTGATCGTAAAAACAGGTTCATTGACATTTTCAGGAATTGTAGGAGACTCAATATGAACTGGAAGGGTTTGTTCAGGAACAGTTTGTTCATGAACAGAGTGTTCAGAAGCAACTTGTTCAGGAACAGAGATATCTGGTAAGGTAGTTGAGGCCATTTGTGCGTTTGGTGCTTGTTGTTGAGGGCTTTCTAAAGTAACTTCATCAGAAGCTACCTCAGAGGCTCTTTCTAAGTTGGACTCAACACCTGATAATTCACCAGAGTAATGACTAATCAGATTTTCCAAAACTGAAGGTTCTGAAGTTTGGGTAGTTGAAGTTGGATGAGATGATGATACAATGAGGTTTGCAGACTTAGAACCTACCTGTTCACTTATGACCTCTTCATCAGCAGGCACAAAGCTAATAGGTTCAATCATTGGTGGTTTTAGAGGATGGTTAGCAGGTAGTCTATTGCAAAAATCAGCTTTCATATGAGCCATATCTATAATTCTTTCATCAATGTTTGAATTTATGGGCTCAGATGTATCATCATCAGGCTTTTTGTAGAGTTTGGTGGATGGTGACATGCCTTTGTTAATAGATGTATAAACTTGGCTTAAAGGAATATCATCATTGCCAGATGAGGTTGAGGAGGATGATAAAGTGGTTGAGAGAGAGACAGAGGTAGAACTAGATTCTATATAAATACCATCAACAGAGTGTGGAGAATCAGGATTACCTCTTGAAGCTTCTGAGATGCCAGCATCTGAACAACCAATATTTCCCTCCTGGACTCCTTCAGCAGTTACCATCACCAGACTTTCAGCTTCAGTTGCCACAAGTTCTTGCACAACTTTAGCAGTCTTGATAACTTCCTGAGCATCTGCACCAACATCTTCCCTTACTATGCTGGATGCAGGTGTAACACCCCGTTTCCCAAAAAGACGTAATAATAATATTATCAGTAAAACATAATCAGAGTTATCAACATTCCACGGAGCATTACACTACTTTTTCAAAATTCAGTTTAAATAGAATATAAAAACTATTTAATTCAACAACACATTTCATCATATTAAAATTCTGCAGCGGAAAATCTTTAATTAGAAATCATATGCAACAACTACATCATATCCTTGGCACTAAAGGCCATCAACATAGTAAAATTATCCAACAATTAAATCTCAACAACATCGTCTTCAAAAGAAATGATACATAAAGGAACGCAAGACAAGACAACGATTCCCCATCCCTACTATGTATCAGAGCCCTAGACGCAAGAGCCAACATCACTAATCTTCGCTACCTGCACTTGCCCACGAGGCGGCAATTCCAGCAGAAGGGGTGAGTTCACAAATCAAAAGTAATATACAGATATATGAATCATCAAAGTAAATTGAAACAACAGCAATTCATAACAACTATCAGCAACAGCATCATCAATATCATATCAACTTTATAATTTAAATTCATCTTTGATTAACATCAACAACAACAACGCTTGTGGCGACATCTCACCAACAACAATTCACAACTGGACAACTCACACCTACAACTAATGCAAGACTCCATCAACATCTAATGCATTATGCATGTGGTACCATACTACGCGCGTTGAATGCTAAGCATTCCAGGGCAATAAGCCCCCAACAGTTTGGATGGTTAAAGCATCCCAGGGCAATAAGCCCCCAACAGGTGAACGATAAAGCGTTCCAGGGCAATAAGCCCCCAACAGGTGAATGATAAACATTCTAGGGCAATAAGCCCCCAACAAATGCAAATGAGTATGAATGACTCTATGGTGTATATCTGCATACAACCCAACATCTTAATGGAGCATATCAGCATGCAACCAACAACAATAACAACTTAGGATACCCTCCCCAACTGGACGAGACCACTCAACCTCAACAAGGCAATTCAACTTAGCAAGTATAATTATTTGCACATAAGCATACATAATTCCATCTTAATCATCTTCATAATATAGTTTTTACCATCTAAACAATTCTTAATAAATCTAATAAACATCTTAGAAAGCTTAGGTTTGGGTTTGGAACACTTTGAAAAATCACACAAAATGGTCGTTCAGGACCAATCTTGCTTAAGCGAGCAGCATCTCGCTTGAGCGAGTCAAATGACGAAAGTTTGGTTTTGGTTCGCTTGAAGCTCGCTTACGGTTCGCTTAAGCGAACGGCCAATTTTCTAAAATTTGAGCAAAGTCTGGCGTCTCTCGCTTAAGCGACGGGAATTTCGCTTAAGCGACGCAAATGACGAAAGTTGGGATTTCGCTCGCTTAGCGTTCGCTTGGCTTACGCTTGAGCGAACGGGCAAAAATTCTGAACTGGGCACAAAACGGTGTCGCTCGCTTGAGCGACGGATGGCTCGCTTAAGCGAGAATTCATCTGGGCAAAATTTCAACTACGATTTCCTAAACCCTAAATCATCCAAAAACCCAATTTTGATCCCCCAATCACCCAAAATGAATTAGAACAATGTTTATGGGTTCACTACACATCAAAACAACAGAAACATCTCATAGAAACATCATCAATCGTACATAATTCATCAACAATGGCATTTTTCATATTTCTTAAACCTAGAACAACAATCACCAATTTCAATCTATTTTCATGAAAGCATATACATATACATTAGCAATTGAAAAGTAAACCCACCCTTACCTTAATTCAGCAAATTCTACAGCAAATGGATGAATTTCCCTCTTCCTAGTTCTTCCCTCTTGGTTCTTCTCTTTTCTCCCAAAACTCTTGTTTTTCTTTGTTTTACTGATACGTGCTCTGTTCCTTATTTCCTTTTACTGACTCTTTCTATTTCCTATTTCCCCACAAAGTGTAACCCCTCTTTTACTCTTAACTCCTCACTAAATTTCTTTTAATTCACATTAACCCCATAATTCTAATAATTAATAATTATTCTACCTATTTTCATAATTCTCCAAAATAATAATATAATGAAAATATATATCAAATAACAACACACCAATATTCACATAAATTATATAAAATACATAAACATATTAAATTCAACCAAAAAAAAATAGTAAGATAACAACTAGGGCGTTACAACTCTCCCCAACTTAGAAAATTTCGTCCTCGAAATATTACCTTAAGCAACAAACAACTCAGGATGGGATTCTTGCATCTTGCTCTCCAATTCCCAAGTCAAACTCTCACCGGTTACACCGCCCCAAACAACTCTTACTAGAGGTATCTCCTTGCCTCTCAGCTGCTTCACCTTTCGATCATCAATCCTCAAAGGCGAAGTCTCAATAGTGAGGTTATCTCTAACTTGCACATCATCTCTAGGAATAACATGCGAAGGGTCTGCTACATACTTCCTCAGCTGCGACACATGAAACACATCATGCAAGTTCGATAAATGTGGTGGCAATCCAATCCTGTATGCCACGGTTCCAACCCTCTCGGAAATCTGATAAGGACCAATGAACTTTGGAGTCAACTTCCTCGACTTCAATGCGCGTCCTACACCCGTCATCGGAGTAACCCTCAAGAACACATGCTCACCCTCCTGAAACTCAAGGGCTTTTCTTCGCTTATCATGGTAACTCTTCTGACGATCTTGCGATGCTTTCATCTTTTCTCTTATCATCTTGACCTTTTCTGTAGTCTGCTGCACTAACTCAGGTCCTAACACAATACTTTCACCTGACTCAAACCAACATAGAGGAGTTCTACACCTTCGACCATACAAAGCTTCGAACGGTGCCATACCAATACTCGAATGGTAACTATTGTTATAGGTGAACTCTATCAACGGTAAGTGGCTGTCCCAAGATCCACCTTGCTCGAGTACACACACCCTCAACAAATCTTCTAAGGATTGGATAGTCCTCTCCGACTGACCATCTGTCTGCGGATGATATGCCGAACTCAATCTCAATTTCGAACCCAATGCCTCTTGCAAGCTCTTCCAAAACCTTGAAGTAAACCTTGGATCTCTATACGACACAATACTAGATGGAACACCATGCAACTTCACAATGTCACGGATATAAATCTCTGCCAACTGAGCTACCGGATAAGTAATGTTGATCGGAATAAAGTGCGCCGACTTAGTCAACCTGTCGACCACGACCCAAATGGCATCATGCCCTCTTGGAGTATTCAGCAAACTTGTTACAAAGTCCATCGAAATGCTATCCCACTTCCATTCAGGCACATCTAACGGAGTCAACAGCCCTGCAGGCTTCTGGTGCTCTACCTTAGACTTCTGACAAGTCAAACATGCATACACAAACCGAGCAACATCTCTTTTCAAACCGGACCACCAAAACAATTTCTTCAAGTCGTGATACATTTTAGTAGCTCCAGGATGAATACTCAAACTACTCTTGTGACTTTCTTCTAAAATCAACTTCTTCAAACCCCCATCATCAGGAATGCAAATCCTTCCTCTAAACCTCAACACACCTTGATTATCAACCTTGAAATCGCTATCCGCATTTTGATCACTAGCAGCCATCAAATCCACAAACTTAACATCAAGCTTCTGCGCCTCCTTGATGCTATTCAAGAAATCACTATTAATTCTCAACATGCTCAACTTCACACTCTGAGGTGATCTCTCACAAACAAGACTCAAGTCTCTAAACTGTTCAAGCAACTCGAACTCTTTTACCATCATAGCCGACATATGCAATGTCTTTCTACTCAATGCATCTGCAACCACATTGGCTTTACCAGGGTGGTAATTCAAGCCAAAATCATAATCCTTAAGTAACTCAAGCCACCTTCTCTGCCTCATGTTCAACTCCTTCTGATCGAACAGGTACTTTAAACTTTTATGGTCACTAAACACCTCGAATCTGGAACCGTACAAATAGTGCCTCCAAATTTTCAACACAAACACCACGGCTGCTAATTCTAAATCGTGTGTAGGATAATTCTTCTCATGGACCCTCAGCTGTCTAGAAGCATACGCGACCACCTTGCCATCTTGCATCAAAACACCACCTAATCCCAGCTTAGATGCATCACAATAAACAACAAAAGGCTCTTCTGGCTTCGGCAAAATCAAAATAGGAGCAGTCGTCAATCTTTGCTTTAACTCATTGAAACTACTCTCACATTGAGTATCCCACACAAATGCTTTTCCTTTACAAGTCAACTGCGTCAAAGGAAGTGCCAACTTCGAGAATCCTTCAATAAATCTGCGGTAATAACCAGCCAATCCAAGAAAACTTCTTACCTCAGTAACTGACTTTGGTGTCTCCCACTGCGACACAGCATCAACCTTCGAAGGATCTACAGCAATACCATTACCAGAAATAATGTGGCCAAGAAAACTCACTTCATGCAACCAGAATTCGCACTTCGATAACTTGGCATACAACTTCTTCTCTTTTAGCACCTGCAAAACAATCTTCAAATGCTCTGCATGCTCAGCTTCAGTCTTAGAATAGATCAGTATATCATCAATAAAAACCACAACAAATTGATCCAGGTACTCATGAAAAATTCTGTTCATATATTCCATAAACACACCAGGCGCATTAGTAACACCGAAAGGCATCACCTTATATTCATAATGACCATATCGTGTCCTAAAGGCCGTCTTCTGCATATCCTCATCTTTCACCTTAATCTGATGGTAACCTGACCTCAAGTCAATCTTACTAAATACTTTTGCACCTACTAACTGATCCATCAAGTCGTCAATCCTCGGAAGTGGATACCTATTCTTTATCGTCACTTTATTCAACTGACGGTAATCAATACACAACCGCATGCTACCATCCTTCTTCTTTACCAACAACACCGGTGCACCCCATGGCGAAACACTCGGTCTCACAAACTTCTTGTCAAGTAAGTCTTCCAACTGCTTCTTCAACTCAGCTAACTCAGAAGCTGACATACGGTAAGGAGCCATCGACACAGGCTTCGTACCCGGCACAAGGTCAATTGCAAACTCGACCTCCCTCTCTGGTGGCACATCTGGAATCTCGTCAGGGAAAACTTCAGGAAACTCTTTCACAACAGGCAAACCATCGATCACAGCTTGGTTTTCTACCGACAAGAACGCCAACAAAGAAAACATCAACACGCCGTCTTGTTCTAACCGCTTCATCTCCTTAGTTGATAAAAATTCTGCTCCACTCTCTTCTTCAGCAGAAGAAAACCGCACCGTTTTGGTAAAGCAATTAATCAGGACATGATTGTATTCTAACCAGTTCATTCCCAATATTACATCCATTCCCACCAACGGAAAACAAACGAGATCAACCTCAAAATCTCTACCAAATACAGACAACGGACAACTTAAACAAACAAGGGAAGTAGTCACTAAACCCTTAGCTGGAGTTTCAACAACCATCTCCCCATTCATATCAGACATAATCAAACCCAATCTTTGTGCACAGTCAATAGCAACGAAACAATGCGTAGCACCAGTATCTATGATAGCAATTAAAGGAGTACCATTAAAGAAACAAGTACCTCTGATAAGTCGATCCTCGTTATCGGTCTGGGTACCGGTCAAGGCAAAAACTCTTCCACTGGTCTGCGCCTTCTTAGGCTTAGTGCACTGAGAACCAATGTGACCTTCTTCATTACAGTTGAAGCAAACAATATCTCCACGCTTGCATTCGGTGACAGTATGGCCCTTCTTACCACAACGGAAACATTTCTTCTCATCACGGTTGCAAGCATTGCTCTTGTGGCCTTTAACACCACACTTATAACAAACCACTTCAGCAGGAGCATCTCTACGTGCAGGTCTCCTCTCATCATGCATTCTCTGTTTGCCCTTATCAGCTGGGGCACTATACGGCTTCGGGCGACTCTGCTGCCCCTTTCCCTTGCGGTCATTCATCACCTTGTAGTGAGCTTTAGTGTCCTCTTCGTATATCCTACAACTGCTCACCAACTCAGAAAAGTCTCTGATCTTCTGATAGCCAATGGCCCGCTTGATGTCAGCTCGCAGACCATTTTAAAACTTAATACATTTGGAGAACTCAGCAGTCTCCGCAGCATAATGTGGATAAAACTTGGCAAGCTCCACAAACTTAGCAGCATACTCTGTGATAGACATGTCTCCTTGCTTCAGCTCAAGGAATTCTATCTCCTTCTTACCTCGGACATCCTCTGGAAAATACCTCCTCAAGAATTCTCTTCTGAACACAGCCCACGTAATCTCAGCTCCTTCAGCTTGGAGAATGGGTTGAGTGCTTACCCACCAGTCGTCAGCCTCCTCAGCCAACATGTGCGTGCCAAACCGCACCATCTGAACATCATTGCACTGCATTACCCGGAAGATCCTCTCGACCTCCTTCAGCCATGTCTGTGCTCCATCGGGGTCGTACCTTCCCTTAAAGGTTGGTGGATGATTCCTCAAGAAAGTCTGAAGCATCCTTACACCTTCACCAGCCCCACCAGCACCTTGCTGTTGTCCAACAACTTGAGCCATTGCTTGCAAAGCAGCAGCAAGAGCAGCATCATTTCTTCCGGCCATCTCGTTAATTCTACATAACAACAAGAATTAGAAAAACAAAGACAGTTTAAACCTGTCACGCAACTCTACATGGCTCGACACGACTCTACTAATGGTCTAACGGACCGACTTGCTCTAATACCAATTCTAACACCCCGTTTCCCAAAAAGACGTAATAATAATATTATCAGTAAAACATAATCAGAGTTATCAACATTCCACGGAGCATTACACTACTTTTTCAAAATTCAGTTTAAATAGAATATAAAAACTATTTAATTCAACAACACATTTCATCATATTAAAATTCTGCAGCGGAAAATCTTTAATTAGAAATCATATGCAACAACTACATCATATCCTTGGCACTAAAGGCCATCAACATAGTAAAATTATCCAACAATTAAATCTCAACAACATCGTCTTCAAAAGAAATGATACATAAAGGAACGCAAGACAAGACAACGATTCCCCATCCCTACTATGTATCAGAGCCCTAGACGCAAGAGCCAGCATCACTAATCTTCGCTACCTGCACTTGCCCACGAGGCGGCAATTCCAGCAGAAGGGGTGAGTTCACAAATCAAAAGTAATATACAGATATATGAATCATCAAAGTAAATTGAAACAACAACAATTCATAACAACTATCAGCAACAGCATCATCAATATCATATCAACTTTATAATTTAAATTCATCTTTGATTAACATCAACAATAACAACGCTTGTGGCGACATCTCACCAACAACAATTCACAACTGGACAACTCACACCTACAACTAACGCAAGACTCCATCAACATCTAATGCATTATGCATGTGGTACCATACTACGCGCGTTGAATGCTAAGCATTCCAGGGCAATAAGCCCCCAACAGTTTGGATGGTTAAAGCATCCCAGGGCAATAAGCCCCCAACAGGTGAACGATAAAGCGTTCCAGGGCAATAAGCCCCCAACAGGTGAATGATAAACATTCCAGGGCAATAAGCCCCCAACAAATGCAAATGAGTATGAATGACTTTATGGTGTATATCTGCATACAACCCAACATCTTAATGGAGCATATTAGCATGCAACCAACAACAATAACAACTTAGGATACCCTCCCCAACTGGACGAGACCACTCAACCTCAACAAGGCAATTCAACTTAGCAAGTATAATTATTTGCACATAAGCATACATAATTCCATCTTAATATAGTTTTTACCATCTAAACAATTCTTAATAAATCTAATAAGCATCTTAGAAAGCTTAGGTTTGGGTTTGGAACACTTTGAAAAATCACACAAAATGGTCGTTCAGGACCAATCTCGCTTAAGCGAGCAGCATCTCACTTGAGCGAGTCAAATGACGAAAGTTTGGTTTTGGTTCGCTTAAGCGAACGACCAATTTTCTAAAATCTGAGCAAAGTCTGGCCTCTCTCGCTTAAGCGACTGGAATTTCGCTTAAGCGACGCAAATGACGAAAGTTGGGATTTCGCTCGCTTAGCGTTCGCTTGGCTTACGCTTGAGCGAACGGGCAAAAATTCTGAACTGGGCACAAAACAGTGTCGCTCGCTTGAGCGACGGATGGCTCGCTTAAGCGAGAATTCATCTGGGCAAAATTTCAACTACGATTTCCTAAACCCTAAATCATCCAAAAACCCAATTTTGATCCCCCAATCACCCAAAATGAATTAGAACAATGTTTATGGGTTCACTACACATCAAAACAACAGAAACATCTCATAGAAACATCATCAATCGTACATAATTCATCAACAATGGCATTTTTCATATTTCTTAAACCTAGAACAACAATCACCAATTTCAATCTATTTTCATGAAAGCATATACATATACATTAGCAATTGAAAAGTAAACCCACCCTTACCTTAATTCAGCAAATTCTACAGCAAATGGATGAATTTCCCTCTTCCTAGTTCTTCCCTCTTGGTTCTTCTCTTTTCTCCCAAAACTCTTGTTTTTCTTTGTTTTACTGATACGTGCTCTGTTCCTTATTTCCTTTTACTGACTCTTTCTATTTCCTATTTCCCCACAAAGTGTAACCCCTCTTTTACTCTTAACTCCTCACTAAATTTCTTTTAATTCACATTAACCCTATAATTCTAATAATTAATAATTATTCTACCTATTTTCATAATTCTCCAAAATAATAATATAATGAAAATATATATCAAATAACAACACACCAATATTCACATAAATTATATAAAATACATAAACATATTAAATTCAACCAAAAAAAAATAGTAAGATAACAACTAGGGCGTTACAGCAGGAACTTCAATCGCTTTTGCAATCTCCAGGGACTTCTAAAGACTAGCAGCAACTTCAGCATCCTTCTGAAGTGTAGATTCTACTTCAACCTTCTTCTTCTTCAATTCTCTTGTAACCAAGTCAGTAGCTTCTGCAATCTGATCTTCATCTTCAACATATCTTGACTCCTTTAGTTTCCTCTCAACTGTCTTTCTTTTCCTCTTTGGAATTGAAGGTTGATCAGGAGAAGATTGTGAAGTTGCAGCAGCTTTACCACTTCTGGTCCTCTTGGGTAAGATCTTTTCAGCTTTAAGATCTTCAACCTCTTCTTGGATAGTTGGTATAGCAACACCAACTGTATTCTCCTGAACTGCAGCTTTCTTGTCCTTCTTAGCTCTTTTAGCTTCCTTTGCAGGTTGTTCAGGAGCATCACCAAGATACTCATCCTTTGTAAGTGCTTTCCTCATTGTCTTCCTGCTTTTTGCTACTGGCAAGGCTCCACCATACATGGTTTCAGGAACATCTTTCAGCCTTATCTTTTTACCAGTTGTTGCATAATGATCTTTGATGAAGTTCATTTGAACTTCAAGAAGATCTTGCTTGCATATAGGAGGAAAGTCTTCCATCATAATGGACACTACATTAGACTCCTTCAAGTATGTGCTGAGCTGTTTATACACATTAGATGCAGTCACTCCCATATTCTTGCGAGTCTTCCCATTGATGATTTTGCCTGTTTCTGTACCAAGTTGTTCATCAGTGAAGAAGTTGATGTCCTTCATTGCATTCAGAATTCCTCCTTGATGAAGAATCTCTGATACAAGCCTTCCATAGGGAACCCAGCATTTGTTGTTGTCTTGGCTTTCCCTAAGTTCTTTCAGCATGTGCCTGAAGATGTATCTGGGCATATTTGCTCTTTCCTTAGTAATGAAGAAATGAAGGAATATCCTGTGCTTCATAGAAGGTTGATCACTACCACCACCTTTTTGTAGAAGGTTTTCATTTTGAATCTTCCGAAGCATCTTCTTCTCTATGCTCAATTCAGAGTAAGCACCCTTCTTTGTGCTGTTGAACATGGACTTATGAACTATTTCATTCCAGGGGCTTGTAACTTCCTTTAGAAGCTCTTCTGATAACAAAGGCAATAGCATTTTCAGAGATGAAGACAGGAATCCCCATGATGCTTGATCTGATTTCAGTGCATGTAAATGGTTCCAAACCCATTTCTGCTCGAGATTTTCCTTCAAGGGAAGGATCAATTAGAATCTTTTCTGCTTCTTCCAACTTAGCAGCATCTTTGTCTGGTATGTTGGACCATTCAACATATTGAAGTACTCCATTAGACCTTGTGCTTCGTAATAACTTCTGATGTCACAACCATGGTGCGCTAATGAGATAAAATCCACCGGATTCTCAGTTTGAATCTTTAAATCCGATTCTTCTAACTTCATAGTCCTCCCTTTAATTTCATAAGCAGGAGCTTCTTGTGTGCTTGATGACGTTTCCGGAATTGAACTTGAAGTTGCCATTGATGAGGATGAAGATTTAGGGTTCTAGGGATTTGAATGAGAAAGAATACGTTTTACTTCGCAGAGAAACAATTGAGAAGAGAAAGTGTAGGTTGTGAAGTGAGTAGTGTGTGATTTGTCTAAGTGTTTTGAGTAAAAACGTTTGCAATTCAGAGGGGACAAACAAACACAGCATTAATGACAATTGGGGGCGCGAGAAAGTACATTCAAAGCTTAAAATCATCATTGCCCTCTTAAGTGATACACCAATACAAATAAGCCACATCAGAAGCTTTTCAGAGTAATTGCTAAGTTAGTCGGACAGATGTTACTAAAAAGTAACTTCCAACGTTTCCACTAATACTACTTGTTCAGGAGCAAAGAATTCAACTACTGAAGTTGAGATGCTGACGTCATCCTCAGAAGCACATTTTCCTCAAAATCTCAGTTAAGAGCTTCTGATGGACCATAGCTTCTGAACCTAACCTCTAGTTCAGGAGCAAGCAAATTTAATCATACACAAAATGCATGTTTAAATTTTTCTTAATAAAATCAATCTTTCCACGGTTAGAGGCTTAGTAAATATATCATCCCATTGATGTTTAGTATCAATGAATGGTATATCTAAAATTCCTTTTTGAACATAGTCTCTAATAAAGTGGTGTCTGATTTCAATATGCTTGGCTATTGAATGTAGAATAGGATTCTATGACAAAAAAATAGCAGCAGTATTATCACAATAAATGGGAATACTGTTAGCATTTATCTGATAGTCTTCCAACTGATGTTTCACCCAAAGCAGTTGTGTACAACAACTTGCAGCTGAGATGTATTTTGCTTCTGTTGTAGACATAACAATAATTGCTTGTCTTTTCCTAGCCCAGGATATTGGATTCTCTCCTAGGAACTGACAGTTACTACTAGTTGATTTTCTTTCAATCCTATCACCAACATAGTCAGCATCACAAAATCCAACCAACTTATAATCTAAGGATTTCCTGTAAAGGAGTCCAAGATGTGTTGTTCCTTTCAGATACCTGAAGAATCTCTTAACACCTGTTAAATGAGATTCTCTAGGATCTGACTGGAATCTTGCACACAAGCATACACTGAATAAAATATCTGGCCTATATGCTGTGAGGTATAACAAAGAACCAATCATACCTCTATACAGCTTCTGATCTACCTTTGACCCAGTATCTTCTTTGCTTAAGGTGTAGGTTGGATGCATTGGAATGTTCATCACTTTACAATCTTCTAGCTTGAACTTCTTCAGAAGCTCCTTTGTGTACTTTGTTTGATGAACATGTACTCCATTTTTACATTGATTGATTTGAATACCAAGGAAGAACTTCAATTCTCCCATCATGCTCATTTCAAATTCATCCTGAATTGACTTAGAGAATTCTTTGCAAAGAGATGCATTAGTAGAACCAAATATTATATCATCAACATATATCTGCACAACAAGAATGTCTTTCTCAAGAGTCCTTCTGAAGAGTGTTGTGTCAACTTGATCTCTTTTAAAATCATTTTTAATCAGGAAATTACTCAGTCTATCATACCAAGCTCTGGGAGCTTGTTTCAAGCCATATAGTGATTTCTTAAGTTTATAAACATGGTCAGGATGCTTAAGATCCTCAAAACTAGGAGGTTGTTTGACAAACACTTCTTCTTCTATGACTCCATTTAGAAATGCACTCTTGACATCCATTTGATATAATATTATGCCATGATTAACTGCATAGGATAGAAGTAACCCGATTGCTTCCAATCTTGCAACTGGAGCAAATGTTTTAGTGTAATCAATGTCTTTTTGTTGACTCTAACCTTGTGCAACAAGTCTAACTTTGTTTCTGGTTACTTCACCTTGTTCATTCAGCTTGTTTTTGAATACCGATTTTGTTCCAATAATGTTCTTCTGAGGTGGTTTGGGTACCAGATCCCACACATCATTTCTTTAAAACTGATTGAGCTCTTCTTGCATAGCTAGTATCCATCCATCATCTAAAAGTGCTTCATCAACTGTAGCAGGTTCAATCACTAATAACAATCCTATCATAGACTCTTCTTGTATGAAGTATGATCTTGTTCTTCTAGGATTGTCTTTGTTGCCAATGATTTCATCCTCAGGATGTGAAGACTTGTACTTGAATGTATTCTAGGATTTATTTGCTTTCTGAGAGCCATCTTGAGCTTCATCAGAAGCTACTTCATCTTGAGCTTCTGAAGCAGTTCTAAAGGTCTGGAGGTTGAGACAATGTCTTTAGCTTTAAAAGATGATTTCACAATCTTCCCTTTTCATGGGTCTTTGTTTTTTTTTTTTTTGGTTTTTTTTGTTGTTGTTTTTTCTCCTTTTTGTTCCTTTTCTTTTTCTTTTTTTGGGTAAGGTTTGGTCCCCATTTTTTATTGTAATTTTTTCCTTTTTTATTATATGTTTTTGGTATGCATGCAGATCTTATTTTTTAAGGTGTCAATCTAATTGTGATATCTTTTAAACATTATAAAACTTGTAGATTCTCTTAATTTAGCTTAAAAAAAATTAATTAAATCATAAAAAAAATTAGTTGAAACTGATTTTTTTAAAGAATTTTTTAAAATATCACATGATGATCATCTCACATCAGTATTTTTGAGTCAAAAATATCTGAGAAAAAAACTAAAATTATGAGCTTTAAAATGGGGGGTCACTCTTGTGAGTGAGTTAAAATATGAGAACTAAAACTACAATTAAACCCATTTATTAACCATTATTAAATTAAACAAGTCAAAATAGAATATATTAAAAAAATAAATATGTCTAACACACAACACGTTAGATCAAAACACAATTTTTTTTACAAACATATACAATGTCAAAACAAGCTTACAAAACAACCAACAAAGTTACAAACCCATGCCAAAATAGTGAAAAAGAGTAAGCCACCAATTAAAATATCAATGTTGATCATTTCACATCATCAAAGCACATGTGCAATATTGATTATGTCACCATCTAGATGAATTTGTCATTTATATTTCGTCAATTAAATTCCGAAAATGAATAATTTCTAAAGCTCAACTTAAAATTTATTAGAGATTTTCTTGTAATTGTATGAGTGTTGATTATTTGACATCTTCAAAGTATTTGCCATATCATCAAAATTTATGTCATATCATTTTAAATATGTCACATCACAACTTTTCGTCCAAACACGAGCAGAAATGATGAATTTTAAAATTATTGGATCAACTATGTGAGGGGAGGAAAATAGAAACAAAAATTGCAATTAAATCTTTAAAATAGGGTTAAATAAGTAAATGGTCCCCATTTACTCGAAAAAAGAAGTAAATGGTCTCCCTAAATATATTAACATTTGATTTTAGTCCACCTAAGATATTCTTTAGGTTTTTCGTCCCCCAATTTGTCATTTATGAAATTAGTCCCTACTTTTAGTCAACTCATGTCTAACCTTCATATTTTTTAATGAAATTTTCCAGAAATGTGTAGAAAATTATGACAATATTTTCCAAAAAAAAAAATTAGAATTGTTGAACAAAACATGAATTTAATATGAATTTTTTAACACCAAAAACATAAAAGTTCATATTTAATTCAAACTTTGTTAAAAAATTCTAATTATCTTTTGGAGAGATTGTCATAATATTCTACCCATTTTTAAAAAAATTCATTAAAATATATGATGGTTAGACATAAGTTGATTAAAGATTATGAACTAATTTCATAGATGAAAGTTTTTGAAGTAAAACCTAATGGATATTTTAGGGGGACTAAAATTAACTGTTGATATATTTAAGAGAATCATTTACTTATTTAACCTTTTAAAATATAACAAGTTTTATTGTGGTTATAAATTGTGACCTTTTTGTGCAAAGAGGGTTACATACATCTGACACATTTATACGACAACTCCATCAGTGATTTATGAAGGAATAGCAATATCTTTCATTGTTGAATTGGTATGGGTCATATAATAACCACATCTTTCACGATGTTATATGTGCCAAATATCTAAGAGCTACCAATAGTAATATTGTAATATAAAGCCTATGATGCAATGCAAAGTAAGATGCATAATGTCCAAAACATTGATTAGACACTAGAGCATTTCATTACATCAAAGTCTAGTTTATGTTTTGACAAAATCAGAAGGTTTTGTTTTTACCAAACAAAAGACAATTATTAATTATTTTGAAAATAAACTTTTTGATACTTTTTATTCTCCAAAAAGAAAAAGCCATGCATTTACGGAGATGTTAATAGAATTTACGAAATTTTAAATGGCCAAGCATTTGACATACCCCATGTCAAGACAAATCCTATTGTTGCGGGTGCTATTTACTAGATACTCTTTTTTACATCAAACGGTGTTCAATCCCCTACTAACCATGGAGTCACACTAGCCCAATAGTGCTTGTGAAATTGATTGGGGATCAACAGTGGAAAACTGTTCTACCACTAATGTCATTTAAGATCAACCGTACAAGGAATGTTTTTTTTCCTTTCTTTCTTCATAATAGAAAAAAAAATGAATTTTATTAAATAAGATAAAATGAGATAAGTACAAGTGATACTAAATTTACTCTAAGTGATAAAGTATAAGTAGTACCCGCCCCTCTCAGAAGCAAAAATTACTCTAAAATTGTTTGTATTATTTTGCTCCTACTAATCTTCTCGATGATTTGACACCTGACATTACAACCTCTAATTATTGATCGTCGTATTGATGTGAAGCCATACATTAAACATTTAGTCATGGATCCTCTTGCAATGCCCAATTCGAGCTTCAACCAGTAATTATGGATCCTCCTGGCAATGTCAAGGCTGCACTTTCACTTGCAGCTTGTAAGCTTGTATTGGTTGGCACATACATTTTACGACAAAAAGAAATTTTACTTCGTGAGACGAGTTGTTGACATGGGTTCAAGCTGAAACAGAGAAGTTTGAATTTATTGTTGTTATAAAAAATTATATTGTGTGTGTGGGGGGCGGGAGGCGGGGGGTGTAAAGACAATTTGTTGCATTGGGATTTGAAAGAGGAGGTTCATATAAAGAGTGCAAGAAGTTGTTGAAACAAACATATTCAACACCCATGAAATGCAAGTGTCTATTTAGAGTGAGAGGTTATTTTTAAGTGGTGGTTTCTGGAGCCTTTTTGTTATGCATGGAGAACACAATCATGAGCTGAATCAATTTTCTCAAGGTCATAAACATGTAGAACATATAAAACCATAAGAGAAGAGACTTGTTCTCGAGATTACAATCTCAATGGTCGTTTTAAAAATATTCTCATGACTTAGAAGAACATAAATGGTCGTGGTCCAATTACTATCAAGGGTTTAAAGAGTATAGCAGGGGTTCAAGATCACAAATGCAACATCTCATGAAATGTTTGGTTAAAGAATACGTATATGTATAACTATAGATTGGTTGGTGATTCAGAAATTGCCAAAGATATTTCCTGGACCCATTCAGATTCCATTAGATTTTTTAATACTTTTCTAATGTTCTTGTGATGTATTTCACTTATAAAAACAACAATTATCGTTTATCGTTGTTTTATTTTGTCGGTATTAGTTATACATAGTCGATATACTCTATTGCATTTTCTTATACGTTGTTTGAGAAAGGAAGACAATGTCACTTGGTATCTAGAGAGCTATTGTGATTTTATGGAATGTCCAGATAATGGTCCAAGGTAATTATGACCGAATGAGATAATGCTATGATGAATTATATTGTCAAAATTGTCCTCATTTATAGTGTTCTACTATGTCGATTCTGTAACGCCCTCTCTAATTATTTAATTATTTTATTAGATAATATGGTATATGTTTATATATTATATGATTTTGATGATTATGTGACGTATATGTGACGTATTTGTGACGTGTGACGTGTTATTATTTTATTGTTTAATAAAATAATATAAGTGATGTTTATATGAATATTTATTTGGTAAATAAATAGATTTGTTGGAAAAATACAATTTTAAGAGATGGGGTTATATTTATAAATAAGAAGAGTTGTGAGGGTTAAGAGCGAATTAATTAAGTTGTGAGGGAGTATATAAGAGAAGTAGGTTAAGAGGAAAAAGTTTAGAAACGCGTACAGACTTTGGAAAAGAGAAGAAGAACGGTTCAAGAGAGAAGTGAAGCTAGGTTCCATTTCTGCACAATTTTCCAGGTAAGGGTGAGCCTAACTTCAATAATCTTAATTGTAAATTATCTGTTCTTGATTGGCATAGAGTTTGGTGAGAATTAAGATGAATTTGAGAATTAGGGATAAGGTGAATTTGTGATGAATTGATGAGGGTTTGATGTTGTAAGGCTGTAGAACTTGTTACAGAACCTAGATTATTCCCTAGGATGACATTGCAGATGATTTAGGGGTTTGATTTGAGAGAATTGGCACGTTTTGGTGATTTTAGGTCTGAACCCGTGTGGGTTCTGAGATCGCTCGCCTGTGGCGAGTGATCACTCGCCGTGGCGAAGAGCCTTTGTTTGCTCGCGAGGCGAGCAGCATAGCTCGCCGTGGCGAGCTCGTCCCTTAATTTTAGGACTTTGGCCCAAGTGATGATGGTTTTGAGTGCCCTTATATTTATAGAGATGACCTGTGAAGTTGGTTTGGTCAAATTGGATTTAGAGAGCTTAAAAATGAGGATTTTTGGTGAAAAATGTCAAAAAGGCCGAGAGCACCCAGGATTGCTCGCCTCCAGCTCGCCCCCAACTCGCCTTTGGCGAGTGAGCTGATGCGAGTACTCGCCTGTGGCGAGCAGATCTACTCGCCGTGGCGAGTTAGTTGACCTTTGTCATGTTTTGTTGTTTTGCAAGCTGTTTCGCATAGAACGTTTAGACGAACCCTTTGGGTAGAGTTAGTGCTGTTTTATACCCTTAGATGAGTTATGTAAAGATGAATGCTGATGGTTCTATTAGGCCATTGATAAATGATGTGTTGTTGAATATAAGTGATGTATGAGTATGATGCTATTTGAATAAGATGATGCTATGTGTTGCAACGTGTATGTATAATGAGTTGATGTTCTGCCATGTATTATTATAACTGCATGTGTCAGTCTATAATTTGTAAATGACGTTTGAGACGGTGTATTAAGTTGTTAAGTGACGAGTCCATGCATTTGCATACTATGAGACGGTGGAGCTTTATGCTCGAAGCGACGGTGGAGCATTTGCTCAAAGCGACGGTGAAGCATATTAATGCTATAATCATATGGTACCACATGCATGATGTTGAGACGTTAGGTGTTGCATATAGTCGAGTCAATTATGACATATATGAGACGATGCTTGAGATGTTGATGTATGTTTGTGATGCTGCTTATGATGATGTTTATACCGATGTTATGATGTGATAAAATGTATATGTTTATGAGTTGGATGTATGACTGTTAATCTTGACATCTGATTTATATATTAATATTATTGTTGTGAATCTCACCCCTTCTGCTGGAATTGCCGCCTTGTGGGCAAGTGCAGGTACCCAGTCTTAGATGCGATGATGCGAGGAGTCTGTGTGAAGTAGGGTTGCTCTGATACGTAACGGGATGGGGTCTTTTGCATAGAGTCTATTCCTTATGTATCATGTTTTTAATAAATGTTAACTTTAAGACTTAGTGATGTTGAAACATTAATACTTGAGACGTTTTTGTTGGCTTTTAAGCCAAGACTATTTATGAGATGAGACTTATGAATTCCGCTGCTTAATTGAAGATTTTTTGTAATTTGATAAATTATTATCTGAGTTGTTTTTAAAGAAGAAATGTGACACTCCTTTTGAGAAGTACTCTGATTATGTGATTTATTTAATGAAATTTCTAAGACGGGAAAATGGGGTGTTACAATTGGTATCAGAGCAGGTCGGTCCGTCCGGCCAAGTAGAGAGTCGAGTGACGTTGTCTTAGAGTTAGAATAGTATTATTGTATTATTCTGACTTATGTTTGTTTCCAGAGAACTAAGATGGCTGGTAGAAACGATGCTGCTCTTGCTGCTGCTTTGGAAGCAATGACTAATGCTGTGGGTAATCAGAACAATGCTGGTGGAAACGACGGGACTAGGATGTTGGAGACCTTTCTGAGGAATCACCCGCCTACCTTCAAGGGGCGCTATGATCCAGATGGGGCTCAAACATGGCTCAAGGAAGTAGAGAGGATCTTCAGAGTCATGCAGTGTGATGATGTGCAGAAGGTGCGTTTTGGCACGCACATGCTCGCGGAGGAGGCTAATGATTGGTGGGTTAGTCTCCTACCCATTTTGGAGCAAGATGGGGCTGTGGTGACGTGGGCTGTTTTCACGAGGGAGTTCCTTAACAGATACTTCCCAGAAGATGTTCGTGGGAAGAAAGAGATAGAATTTCTAGAGCTTAAGCAAGGAAACATGTCGGTGACTGAATACGCGGCAAAGTTTGTGGAGCTGGCGAAGTTTTACCCGCATTATACTCCTGAGACGGCTGAATTTTCAAAGTGTATAAAGTTCGAGAATGGCTTGCGTGCTGACATCAAGCGAGCCATTGGTTATCAGAAGATCCGCAACTTTTCTGAGTTGGTAAGTAGCTGCAGAATTTACGAAGAGGATACCAAGGCTCACTACAAGGTAGTGAATGAGAGGAAAGCTAAGGGCCAGCAGAGTCGCCCAAAACCTTATGATGCCCCTAGAGATAAAGGGAAGCAAAGAGTGAATGATGAGAGGAGGCCCCAGAAGAAGACTGCTCCTGCTGAGATTACTTGTTACACTTGTGGCGAGAAAGGCCATAAGAGCAATGCATGTACTGTTGATGTGAAGAGGTGCTACCGTTGTGGTCAAAAAGGGCATATCACTAATGACTGCAAATTTGATGATGTTATGTGTTTCAACTGTAATGAGCAAGGACACATTGGTTCGCAGTGTAAGCAACCCAAGAAGACTAAGACTACTGGGAGAGTGTTTGCATTGAATGGCACTCAGACTGAGAATGATGATCGGTTGATCAGAGGTACTTGCTATATTAATAATACTCCTTTAGTTGCTATTATTGATACTGGTGCTACGCACAGTTTTGTTGCTTTAGATTGTGTTTCTGCTTTGGGTCTTGATGTTTCTGATATGAATGGAGAGATGGTTGTCGAGACTCCAGCTAAGGGTTCGGTGACCACTTCTCTCGTGTGTGTAAATTGTCCTTTATCTATGTTTGGCCGTGACTTTGTGATGGATTTAGTGTGCCTACCTTTAAGTGGTATGGATGTGATTCTGGGTATGAACTGGCTAGAGTACAACCGGGTTCTTATCAACTGTTTTAGAAAGACGGTACATTTTTCTTCTATCGAAGAAGAGTGGGGCGCAGAGTTTCTATCTACTAAGCAGCTGAAGCAACTAGAACGTGATGGGATGTTGATGTTTTCGCTGATGGCTTCGTTATCTTTAGAGAATCGAGCGGTAATTGATAAACTGCAAGTGGTGTGTGATTTTCCTGAAGTTTTCCCAGACGAAATACCTGATGTGCCTCCGGTGAGAGAAGTTGAGTTCTCTATTGACCTTGTTCCTGGAACGAAGCCGGTGTCGATGGAACCTTATCGTATGTCTGCTTCTGAGTTAGCAGAGTTGAAGAAACAGTTGGAAGACTTGCTTGAGAAGAAGTTTGTGAGACCTAGTGTTTCACCATGGGGAGCTCCAGTGTTACTAGTGAAGAAGAAAGACGGCAGTATGAGACTGTGCATTGATTACAGACAGCTGAACAAGGTGACGATCAAGAATAGGTATCCACTTCCGAGGATTGACGATCTGATGGATCAATTAGTGGGTGCATGTGTTTTCAGCAAGATAGATCTGAGGTCAGGTTACCACCAGATCAAAGTAAAAGATGAAGATATGCAGAAGATGGCTTTCAGGACCCGTTATGGTCACTACGAGTACAAGGTTATGCCTTTTGGAGTTACCAGTGCACCTGGAGTGTTTATGGAGTATATGAATCGTATCTTCCATGCATTTTTGGATCGGTTCGTGGTGGTGTTTATTGATGATATACTGATTTACTCCAAGACTGAAGAGGAGCATGTTGAACATTTGAGGACTGTTTTGCAAGTGTTGAAGGAAAAGAAATTGTATGCTAAGCTATCTAAGTGCGAATTCTGGCTAAAGGAAGTGAGTTTTCTTGGCCATGTCATTTCTGGTGATGGTATCACGGTTGACCCGTCAAAAGTTGAAGCGGTATCGCAATGGGAGACTCCTAAGTCGGTTACGGAAATTAGAAGCTTTTTGGGACTAGCTGGTTACTATAGAAGGTTTATAGAAGGATTCTCTAAATTAGCTCTTCCGTTAACGCAGTTGACGTGTAAGGGTAAGTCTTTTGTATGGGATGTGCATTGTGAGAATAGTTTTAATGAGCTGAAGAAGCGCCTGACAACGGCTCCAGTGCTGGTTTTACCGAAGCTTGATGAACCTTTTGTGGTATATTGTGATGCGTCCAAGTTGGGTTTAGGAGGTGTGCTTATGCAAGAAGGTAAGGTGGTAGCATATGCTTCAAGACAATTGAGAATTCATGAGAAGAATTACCCGACGCATGATTTGGAATTAGCAGCTGTGGTTTTTGTATTGAAGATGTGGAGACATTACTTGTATGGTGCGAGGTTTGAGGTGTTCAGTGATCACAAGAGCTTGAAATATTTATTTGATCAGAAGGAGTTGAATATGAGGCAGAGAAGGTGGCTTGAGTTACTTAAAGATTATGATTTTGGTTTGAATTACCATCCCGGTAAAGCAAATGTAGTTGCAGATGCCCTGAGTAGGAAAACTGTGCATATGTCCGCGTTGATGGTGAAAGAATTTGAGTTGTTAGAACAGTTTAGAGACTTGAGCTTGGTGTGCGAAAGAACACCTCAGAGCATTAGACTGGGAATGTTGAGAGTCGATAATGATTTCCTGAAACATATCAAAGAAGCACAAAAAGAAGATGTCAAGTTCGTGGATTTGTTGATTGCTGGTAATGAGGCTGTGGATGGTGACTTTAAGGTCGATGATCAAGGAGTGTTGAGATTCCGAGGTAGGATTTGCATTCCTGACAATGAAGAGATTAAGAAGATGATTCTTGAAGAGAGTCATAGAAGTAGCTTGAGTATTCACCCGGGAGCTACGAAGATGTATCATGACTTAAAGAGGCTGTTTTGGTGGTCTGGTTTGAAACGCGATGTAGCACAATTCGTGTATTCTTGCTTGGTTTGTCAAAAGTCGAAGATTGAGCATCAGAAACCGACTGGTATGATGGTACCTTTAGATGTGCCATAATGGAAGTGGGATAGTATATCCATGGATTTTGTGACGAGTTTGCCCAATACTCCTAGAGGGAACGATGCTATTTGGGTTATTGTTGATAGATTGACGAAGTCTGCTCACTTTCTACCGATTAACATTACTTTTCCTATAGCTCAGTTGGCGGAGATTTATGTTAAAGAGATAGTAAAGCTGCATGGTGTTCCTTCGAGCATCGTATCAGATAGAGATCCAAGATTTACTTCTAGATTTTGGAAGAGTTTGCAAGAGGCGTTAGGATCTCAGTTGAGGTTGAGTTCGGCTTATCATCCGCAAACAGATGGTCAGTCGGAGGGGACGATTCAGTCGTTGGAGGACTTGTTGAGGGTTTGTGTACTTGAGCAGGGAGGGACTTGGGATAGTCATCTTCCATTGATAGAGTTCACGTACAACAACAGTTACCATTCGAGTATTGGAATGGCACCTTTTGAGGCTTTGTATGGTCGGAGATGCAGAACTCTTTTGTGCTGGTTTGAGTCGGGAGAAAGAGTGGTCTTAGGACCGGAGATCGTTCAACAGACTACTGAGAAGGTGAGAATGATCCAAGAAAAGATGAAAGCGTCGCAGAGTCGACAAAAGAGTTATCATGATAAGCGTAGGAAGGACCTTGAGTTCCAAGAGGGGGATCATGTGTTCCTGAGAGTGACTCCTATGACGGGTGTTGGACGTGCTTTGAAATCAAAGAAGTTGACTCCGAGGTTTATTGGTCCGTATCAGATTTCAGAGAGGATTGGGCCGGTGGCGTATCGTGTTGGACTACCACCGCACTTATCGAATTTGCATGATGTTTTTCATGTATCTCAGCTGAGGAAGTATGTTCCGGATCCGTCTCATGTGATCCAAAGTGACGATGTGCAAGTTAGGGACAACCTTACGGTTGAGACCTTACCCGTGAGGATTGATGATCGAAAGACGAAGACGCTGAGGGGCAAAGAGATACCTCTCGTTAGAGTTGTTTGGGACGGAGCGACGGGTGAAAGCTTGACTTGGGAGCTAGAAAGTAAGATGCTGGAATCCTATCCAGAGTTGTTTGAACGAGGTAAATTTTCGAGGACGAAAATCCTTTAAGAGGGGGAGAGTTGTAACGCCCTCTCTAATTATTTAATTATTTTATTAGATAATATGGTATATGTTTATATATTATATGATTTTGATGATTATGTGACGTATATGTGACGTATTTGTGACGTATTTGTGACGTGTGACGTGTTATTATTTTATTGTTTAATAAAATAATATAAGTGATGTTTATATGAATATTTATTTGGTAAATAAATAGATTTGTTGGAAAAATAGAATTTTAAGAGATGGGGTTATATTTATAAATAAGAAGAGTTGTGAGGGTTAAGAGCGAATTAATTAAGTTGTGAGGGAGTATATAAGAGAAGTAGGTTAAGAGGAAAAAGTTTAGAAACGCGTACCATTTCTGCACAATTTTCCAGGTAAGGGTGAGCCTAACTTCAATAATCTTAATTGTAAATTATCTGTTCTTGATTGGCATAGAGTTTGGTGAGAATTAAGATGAATTTGAGAATTAGGGATAAGGTGAATTTGTGATGAATTGATGAGGGTTTGATGTTGTAAGGCTGTAGAACTTGTTACAGAACCTAGATTATTCCCTAGGATGACATTGCAGATGATTTAGGGGTTTGATTTGAGAGAATTGGCACGTTTTGGTGATTTTAGGTCTGAACCCGTGTGGGTTCTGAGATCGCTCGCCTGTGGGGAGTGATCACTCGCCGTGGCGAAGAGCCTTTGTTTGCTCGCGAGGCGAGCAGCATAGCTCGCCGTGGCGAGCTCGTCCCTTAATTTTAGGACTTTGGCCCAAGTGATGATGGTTTTGAGTGCCCTTATATTTATAGAGATGACCTGTGAAGTTGGTTTGGTCAAATTGGATTTAGAGAGCTTAAAAATGAGGATTTTTGGTGAAAAATGTCAAAAAGGCCGAGAGCACCCAGGATTGCTCGCCTCCAGCTCGCCCCCAACTCGCCTTTGGCGAGTGAGCTGATGCGAGTACTCGCCTGTGGCGAGCAGATCTACTCGTCGTGGCGAGTTAGTTGACCTTTGTCATGTTTTGTTGTTTTGCAAGCTGTTTCGCATAGAACGTTTAGAGGAACCCTTTGGGTAGAGTTAGTGTTGTTTTATACCCTTAGATGAGTTATGTAAAGATGAATGCTGATGGTTCTATTAGGCCATTGATAAATGATGTGTTGTTGAATATAAGTGATGTATGAGTATGATGCTATTTGAATAAGATGATGCTATGTGTTGCAACGTGTATGTATAATGAGTTGATGTTCTGCCATGTATTATTATAACTGCATGTGTCAGTCTATAATTTGTAAATGACGTTTGAGACGGTGTATTAAGTTGTTAAGTGACGAGTCCATGCATTTGCATACTATGAGACGGTGGAGCTTTATGCTCGAAGCGACGGTGGAGCATTTGCTCAAAGCGACGGTGAAGCATATTAATGCTATAATCATATGGTACCACATGCATGATGTTGAGACGTTAGGTGTTGCATATAGTCGAGTCAATTATGACATATATGAGACGATGCTTGAGATGTTGATGTATGTTTGTGATGCTGCTTATGATGATGTTTATACCGATGTTATGATGTGATAAAATGTATATGTTTATGAGTTGGATGTATGACTGTTAATCTTGACATCTGATTTATATATTAATATTATTGTTGTGAATCTCACCCCTTCTGCTGGAATTGCCGCCTTGTGGGCAAGTGCAGGTACCCAGTCTTAGATGCGATGATGCGAGGAGTCTGTGTGAAGTAGGGTTGCTCTGATACGTAACGGGATGGGGTCTTTTGCATAGAGTCTATTCCTTATGTATCATGTTTTCAATAAATGTTAACTTTAAGACTTAGTGATGTTGAAACATTAATACTTGAGACGTTTTTGTTGGCTTTTAAGCCAAGACTATTTATGAGATGAGACTTTTGAATTCCGCTGCTTAATTGAAGATTTTTTGTAATTTGATAAATTATTATCTGAGTTGTTTTTAAAGAAGAAATGTGACACTCCTTTTGAGAAGTACTCTGATTATGTGATTTATTTAATGAAATTTCTAAGACGGGAAAATGGGGTGTTACAGATTCCACATCTAAAAAATGTTAGAGCAAGAAGTAAGTTGGATTGCAAAGTCAAAGATATCAAATCAATGGATGCAAAAGAGATGAAATCAAAATTTCTATGGAAAGCAGTTATGGATGCATGTGATGTTATAATGGAGTCTGAGTCAAAGGAAGCATAGGATGATTATATTCGTTTGTTTAAAATCCTATGTACAATCTTTCCAAAAGTCTTGGAATATGTGTAATGTATTGGTTGGCAATAAATAAAGTAGAGAGTTGTATTATTGATAAATTTAATTGTGGTTGCTTATATAGGGCATCATTGTCGCGTGCGTGTAAAATTGCTAAGAAGATGTATTGAGAAACAGAAAGTGTAACAGAAACATAATGAGAAAGTAACTGAAAAGAGAAAAATGGAGAAACAATGGTGTAATTTTTATTGAATGAATAGAGATAACAAAGTTACAACTATTTATAGAGTAACATAAGGTGGAGTTAACTAAGCTACTGTGATCATTACATATGTGATTGTAACACTATCTGTAACTAACTTTATAGGTTGTAGAACCATAAAACTAGCTAAGAGTTCAGTTAACTTGTGATGCAAGTTACTAGTGTGTAGAGTGTTCCTTCTCCTTATCTTAGATCATCTGTGTTTCCATATCTTTCATGTTATTCTTCAATATCCTCCCACAAGCTGGATCATGATAAATATTTATCATTCCAAGCTTGGAAACAAAGGAATTGAACTTCGGAGGTGGCAGAGGTTTAGTAAGGAAGTCTGCAAGCTATTCTTCAGTAGGTATAGGAAGCAACCTTAGTATTCCTTTTTGTACCTTTTCTCTGACAAGATGACAATATATTTCTAAATGTTTGGATCTCTCATGGAACACTGGATTAGAAGCTATGTGAATTGCACTCTGACTGTCACAATATAACACAGCTTGTCTGATGCAAGTAACTTGTAAATCCTTCAAAAGATATAGGAGCCACTGAAGCTCACATGTACCAGCAGAGAGTGCTCTATATTCTGCTTTTGAGGATGACCTAGAAACAGTTGCTTCCTTCTTTGCACACCATGAGATCAGTGAAGAGCCTAAGAAGAAACAAAAGCCTGTTGTTGATCTTCTAGAGTCAATACAACCAACCCAGTCAGCATCTATATAACCAAGAATTTGTAATTCAGATTGTCTAGGGAAGAATAAACCAAGTCCAGGTTTATGTTTCAAATATCTAACGACCCTACAAGCAGCTTTGTAATGTGATACAGTAGGAGCATGTAAAAATTGACTGAGTTGTTAAGTTGCTAGTGTGATATCTGGTTTGGTAGTGTTGAGATAGAGAAATCTCCCAATGAGTCTCCTGTAACAAGACACATCAGCAAAAGGTTTGCTATTGTCTTGGTGCAATTTGATGGAAGTATCCAAAGGAGTGGTAGCAGGTTTAGAAGCTAAGAGACTAGAAGAATCTAATAGGTCAAGACAATATTTTCTTTGTGAAATAGAGATCCCCTTTCTGGAATGAGCAACTTCTAATCCCAAGAAATACTTTAGAATTCCCAAATCTTTGATCTTGAAATGAGTATCAAGTATGGTTTTGATTCTAGTGAATTATGTGATAGATGAACTAGCAAGAATAATGTCATCTACATATACTAATAATGCAGTAAAGTCAAAACCTTGTTACTTAATGAAGAGTGAGTAGTCTGATGGTGACTGTATGTACCCTTCTGCTATTAATAAAGAGGTCAACTTCTCATAGCACTTCCTACTTGCTTGCTTCAGACCATAAAGACTCTTATGCAACTTGCAAACCTTGTTTGGTACACTATAAACACCTTATGGTATATTCATGTAAACATGTTCTTGCAAATCACCATGCAAAAAAGCATTATTTACATCTAACTGATGTAAATGCCAGTTTTTGATTGAAGCTATGGCAAGTAAAATTCTCACTATGGTAAGCTTGGCTACTGGGGAAAAGGTGTCAAAGAAATCAACTCCTTCAACTTGATTGTATCCTTTGGCAACCAGTCTAGCTTTGTATCTTTCTATACTGCCATCTGCTTTGTGTTTAACTTTGTAAACCCACTTACTACCAATAGGCTTCACATTGTGGGGAAGATCAACAATAGACCATGTTCCATTCTTAGCTAATGCATCTAATTCAGATTCCATGGCTTTTAACCAACATTTCGACTGACAGGCTTCTTTATAGGTTTTTGGCTCAGTACATTGTGTGACAGACATGGAAAAAGCTTTATGGGATGATGATAATTGTGCATAAGAGTAAAATGATGCAATAGGGTAAAGAATACCTGAAGATTTTGGTGTTGGTGTTGGAGAGGATGAAGAATTACATACATAATCTGTCTGATAAGAAGGTGCCTTCCTAATTCTAGTAAGTTTTGAAGGTGGTGAGAAAGGAGTATCTGTAAGTTCATGAGTAGGTGAAGTATCAATGGGTATATCAAATGGTGTTTGTGTAGGAGAATTGTGAGATAAATTTTGGTCAGAAGAAGTAAAATCATTATGATCAGAGACATTGTGATTTGAATCTTGATTTGAGATAGAGGTGTTTGGGTAGTAGTTCCAAAGAGGTGGTGATTAAACAGGTTGATAAGGAAAAATAGTTTCATGATGTGTAACATTTTTAGTAACAAAAACTTCCTTATTATGTATGTCAAGCAAAACTGGTCCTTTCATGCCATGTTTATAACTTAAAAACACACACTTTCTTGCTCTAAAAGCAAGTTTGTTTCTGTTTGCTTGTAAAGTAGAGGAAAAAACCAAAGAACCAAAAACTTTCAGTTGATTTAAATCAGGTGACTGTTTATGTAATAGAAAATAAGGAGTGTTATTGTCAATTATTGGGCTGGTCACTCTATTCATGATGAAAACAACATGAATAGCAGCATAAGACCAAAATTATTTTGGAAGATTTGATTGAAAAACTAAAGCTCTCACAATGTTTAAAATGTGTTGGTGTTTTCTTTCAACTCTAGCATTTTGCTGAGGAGTTTCCACACAACTTCTTTGATGTAAAATACCTTTAGAAGAGTAAAAAGTAGGCATGAGGAACTCAGGACCATTATCACTTCTTATGATTTTAACATGACAAGAAAACTAATTTTCAATAAGAGTAATAAAATCATCAATGTGTTGTCTAGTTTCAGCTTTTGTTTTCATCAAAGTTAACCAAGTATATCTACTAAAATCATCTACTGCAATGAGAAAATATGAATGACCATGCATAGATTTAATAGAAATGGGTCCCCAAATATCAAAATGTATTAGCTCAAAAGGCTGTTTTGCTTTATTACAACTAGGAATGAAAGGAAGTTTTCTATGTTTTGCAAAATGGCATACATCACAAATAGCTTTGCTATCAACATTTACAAATGGAAATTTTGAATGTAAAGCATTCATTCTAGAAAAAGATAGCTGACCTAGTCTGAAATGCCACAAGGCACTGTCACGTAAAGGAGTGGAAGATGAATTGACAATGCTTGAGCTGTAAGCCATCTTATCTGGTAAATTCAAGTAATATAATTATTCTTTCTTTTCACCAGAACCAATCAACTTCTGAGTATTCTTTTCCTGAATAAGGCATTTGGAACCATTAAAAATAACAATGCAATTTACTGAATCAGATATTTTTGACACAAACAACAAATTGAATTTGAACTCAGGAACATATAATACACGAGTGATTGAAAAATCTGAACTAAATTTAATGGTTCCTGCATGTTTAGCTATTGCATACTGGCCAATAGGCAGTTTTATATCCATGGGAGTGATTTCATTGTAAGAATGAAACCATTGAATATTTCCACATATATGATCACTAGCTCCTGAATCAATGATCCAGGAGTTCAGAGCAAAACTATGACATGTTAAAGAAAAGATAGAGCTAGTATTGTGCTTACCATTTGGTGTATGACCAGATGGAGTGGAAAAAACTTGATTTGCAGAAGCTTGTGCAGGCACTGAATCTTGTTTAGAAGATGAAACCTGAAGCAAACTCATTAGCTTCTCATATTGCTCATTGTTGATAGATGGAGAAGCAACTCTCCCAGTCTCATCAGGAGTGGAATTTTTCAGTCTCTTAAGATGCAGCATGATTAGCATAAGAAGAATTATTAAAATTTCTCTAAAGATGAGGAGGGTATCCATGCTTCTTGTAGCATGTTTCTATGGTGTGATTGCTTCTGCTACAAAAGGTATAAACCCTAGTCTTGTTATAATTGGAATTAGAACCTTGATTGGTATTCTTGTACATATTTCCATAATTACCATGTTTAGGTTTACCAGAAATCACAACATTGATAGAAGGTAAAGAATCTTCAACAATAGATGTAAAGTTACCATGCCTTTCATGCTACAACACCATAGAAAAGATCTGAATGTGAGAAAAACACAAGAAGGGGGGTTGAATTGTGTTGGCTTTTTCTTCTTCTTCTTCTACTGAAGTCACTGGTCAGAAGCAGTTAGATTACAGCTTTTGAAGTGATGTTCATATTCTAAAATGCAGCGGATAAAAACAGAGAGAGAGAGAGAGAGAGAAGAGAGACACAAAGCAATTATACAGGTTCCTTCCACAAACCGGAAGTAGTCCTGTCCCCCTTGCACTTCCAAGGAGAGTTTACTAAAATGTAATATCTGATTACAAATGCTCACTGGTAAAACTAGCAAGAGACTTCAAATGCTCAAGCACAACTGCAAGAGACTTTCTATGCTCCTGAACACAATCAAGAGACTTCTATGCTCAAGCACAACTGCAAGAGACTTCTAATCAAATAGAATTACAAAGAAAAATGTTTGAAGTTGAACACTTGATATACAATCAGTGGTGTTCACAATACAAATCAGATACATACTCTTAAAACTCTAGAATTTCTACGATATGAACTTTGATAAGAAATTCTAAGTGAAATTTTTGATGCAAAACAATTTCAGCAGAGTTTTGGCACATTGTAAATTGTTGTTGAGTCTTGCCATTCTCTAAGTCTTCACTCCTTTATATAGAGGTGTGAAAGAGACGTTGTGAATTGCCAGCACATCAAAATAAGAGTCGTTTGAAGCCTTGATCAATCACCAATGATCATTTTCATGATATCGTTATTGTCCTATGAAGGATCAATTTCAAATCCATTCAAAGTCTGTAGGAACATTGTTGCAGGTGCAGCTGTTTTTCTTGTCTTGTAGCAAAGACACAAACTGAGTAGTGGAGATAGCGGTTGTACACTTTGTACAATTGTACCCTGTCAAAGCTCTTCAAAGAGCAAGCATCCAATGCCTTTAAATCCTTTCAAAATAGTCGTTGCTTCACTTTTCCAGTCTTCTGCAATGCTTAGACGAGATTAAATCCCTTGAACAACCTTTGAAGCTTTAATTCTTGCATCTTCTGATGAACTACAACTTATGGCGATCTTCAGCCTCTGATGAACTTGCTTCTGATGACGTGATCACTTCAGGAGCACTTTGACTTCATGAGTAGTTCTCTTCAGACACTTTAAGCTTCCTTTTTGTTGATTCCTTTGCTCTCTTTTGTTCTTCCAGAACCTAATAATGATCTCAATTTTTTGTCTATGGTCTTTACACTTGAACAAATATTAGCATATCCAATTGACAATTTTTAATACCTTGTTATCATCAAAACTCTCAAGAGGTAGTGTTAAACACAATTTGTTCCAACAATCTCCCCCTTTTTGATGATGACAAACATTAGTATTTAAAATGTTCAATTGTTGTTAATCTAATTAACAAGTTGACTATTAGGGTATGAGGTTTGTAAGCTCCCCGTGAGTCCAGTAGTACTATAAGGTGAGGTTTGTAAGCTCCCCTTGAGTTCTATTCTTGTTAATTAAATTCATCATTTAAAAACGCAATAACACTCAGAATAATCTCAAATTAAAAGACTAAGAGATAAGATGATGGTCCTATTAATTTAAATTATTTGAAATTAAATTAATGGGGCTCAACAAAAAGTATTATATAAAGACAAAAAGAAAGAGATGAGGAAAACATAGTGAGAAATGTTGTAAACACAAGTCATATATCATAACATAAAAGAAGTTCAGAAGCATAAACATTGTTCAGAAGCACATAAACATAGGTCAGAAGCACAAAAACATAATCAGAAACTTGTAAAGATACAAATAACAGAAATAAAACAAGCTAGGGTTGTACAACTAAGGTTGGGCTTGTTTTAGGAACATCTCCATCATCTGTTTCATCATCCTTGTGTTTCTTCTGCTTGTTGCTTCGTTTGTTGCTTGAAGTTTTCATTGCTTTTAAGCAAATTTTCCTCTCTAACTCTGGCTTCTTCCAACTTTACTTCTGTTGATGACTTGTACTCAAGCAACAATAGCTTCTGTTTAAGAACTTCTTTCCTAAGCTGCTTGTTTTCATTTTCCAATTCAACATTCTTTTACAGCAGGGCTAGTTCTGTAGAGACTGGACTGACATTTATCTTTGACAGCCAGTTAAAATTAAGCTCTTTTGTATGTACAC